>OX387211.1:2530000-5030000 GCA_947561695.1 Tyria jacobaeae | reverse complement strand
TTTGAAATATACAAGCTAGGTACATAAACAATCGTACACCGTCTAGCTAAGAACACTCTTCATTAAAACACCTTTCACACGGAAACAGTTTTATATTATAAAAATCAGTACGTCCAGCAATGATGCCCCAGAAAGATACACTCTAGATACTTATAACAGTGGTAGAGTCGTAGAAAACCGGTTGTGAAAGCATTTCTCCGAAATTAGTGAAGTTTCCGGAGGCCCGACTCCCCCTCTCCTCTTTCCTCTCGTTTCATCCCTCTTCTCTTCTTCATCGCCGTGCAGCAGCAGCGCACTTAGGACTCCAAGGTGTCCATGGATGAAGGTTGTCACTTACCATCAGGTGACCAATCCGATCTTCTGTCCCCTATATTTAAAACACATCCATTAAAATTAGAGTACTTAGCATCCACTTGTCCTGTGTAGCAGAACGGTATTAAAATTTGGAATGTTATAGCAACAGATAAGTTCTTTTATTTAATTAAACCAGGCAAAGTAGGCACTTGAGATAAATGAAATAATATTTATATATACTGTGGTTTACTAACCAAACGGTACGTTTATTGATACAACGTAATAAGGCATTAGATAAACCTCATTGAAAATAAGTATCAACAAATTATTAAACTGACATATGACGATAGCCACAGGATAACTAAAGACAGCTCTCCACTATAAACCTGACAGTTAAAGGTACTCTTTCACGAACCACTAATGTTACAAATAAATAAATAATAATCTCATGTGGAAATTTAATTGGCAGCCATTCTATGAGTGGCTGCCAATTAGTGAGTGGGATTACTTTCATTAAAACAATAACATAATCATAAGATACTAGGTACATATATTTAGCTAAGGGGAGGCCACAATTATGGAGATAAGACCCATCGTGGAGCATTGGCTGGTGTTCTCTCCTACCAACTAACGCAGTTGCTTACCTGATATGGATGCTTTGGTAAGTATTAAAATGTGTACGTTCCAAATCCAATCTAAATGCGGAGGCTGTCGGGAGCCAACCTCGTGGTAGCTGTCAATATGGGTAGACTCTCGCTGGAGACCATAGTTATGTCTATGGTCTAGAGAGAGAGTGCACGGGATTCTGCAAGGATCTTTATTGAGAGTTGGTATTTTTTTTCTAGAAGATGATGTGTGTTGATGATGTTCAATATATTCTAACAAAAAAATAAAAACACATATTGAAACACTCGTAATTATGTTCTGTAATATTATCTCACTTTATTTACAAAAATATCATTAAATTATATCAACTAAGGTAAAGGAGAGCCGTTATTTATAGGACACTTAAATCCTTTGTTTATGATGAGCTAATTCCGTATTGAGACAAGGAAGTCGGTATAGATATGTTGCCAACAATAGAATTTCCACAGATAATACATAGTTAAAATAGATAAACAGATAAATAGTTAAATAACAGATTGAAGTAATGTTAAAGACAATAAGCTTGAACTTATTAATCCACATCCGTAGGCACTACAAAACGGTAGGTAGCTACTACAAAACTTTTATACCTCTTTAGTGTTGTACATAGTTAGGATATTCTATAAATTACGTTGGAGATCTCGGACTTCACGGCACCAGAAAGTTCGAGTTAGTTGGAGTTTAGACAATATCCTTTTCCTTCCTTCTATTCTCCATGTCTCTTTCTACATACTCCAATTTTTTCCATCGTTTCCCATAGGTTTTATTGTCCCCTGTTTCATAAATGGGACTAAATTATAGTTTTTTTTGGGGGGCATTCATAACGCCTCTGCCTTCCTCTTCGGGGATACAGGCGTGAGTGTATGTACATATTTATTCTACGACTTTTCTCATTATTTCTACAACACTTTTTGTATCCTTTCTAAAGTACGCAGATCGTACACATTTGGAACTTTGGACACAGTTGGACTTGTTCTGGGTAGTTGAGGTGCCTGGTGTGCCTGGACGTTGCCTAATTGAGAGTTACCAGAAGGTGGTGCCCAATGGTGGTTGCGGGCAAAAGCGCTAGGAGGGGTCCGGATGTCTTACTAAAGCTGTTCCCGGATTCCTCCTATTTTAAGCGCAGCATGGCACACCGGTCCGATTTCGACACACCGTTTCACCAAAAACCTCGTTGGGATGACGGCCCGAGGGGGTTTCCACACGTTAAAAACAAAAGGGTAGTTTAGGTGCAATTGCAAAAGGAATTACTTTGTGTCTTTTGGAGACTTTGCAAACAATGGACACAAAAACTATTTTTGCAACACACAAGGTTTTATCCCATGTGGACACCATCAAACCCATGACTTCTGCTTTAACAGCTAGGGTAACGAACAACAGAGACAACAAAACAGTCAGTTTGTTTATTACTGATATTATATCACTCGTTAAGTAAGACTAAACATTTTTAGCCTGTGTATGTCAACAGTAAAGTCATATCTGCTAGCCCGCTATATAACTAATTAAATGCATTTAAATTACGTGCATTTAAATATTACACAGTGTTGTCATTAGTTAGTAAAAGCTTGCAAAAAGTTATGCAAGAGGACGATTTCCCTTAATCTTATCCAATCGGGTAGAGTCTTGGTGATCGAGATTAACTTCATTCTGACTTAAATAGAGGATCCTACGATGGGACCTGGCTTGAAAACTTTAGGAAGGTACATACTAATCAAAGCAAACACTATCACCTCATCACGTGTGATTAGTAGTTATTACATATTAGGGTTTATGAGATATGTAAGAATCGACTAAAAGTAATATTGCCTATAGGTCAAATAGAGAAAGTAAGACAAACTTTTCTACAGAATTGTACCAACCTTATTGTCACGAGTGCCCTTTTAAAGCTTACGTTAGCTTACGTTAAGAAATATACTGTACGAGTATGTGATATTTTCACATTCTAGTAGTGTTTGTATTAAGTTTTGGTAAAATTAAAGCTGAATCGTCGACAAAATATCCATCCCCATCACCTGGACGATTGGCACTCCACCACTGTGCGCTTCTCTAGAAGCTTTTTGCCTCGCACAACCAGCTTATGGAACAAATTGTCGCCTGCCGTATTTCCGAACCGATACGACCTTCAAACCTTCAAGAAGAGAGCGTACCTCTACCTAAAAGGCCGGCAACGCACTTGTGACTCTTGTGTTGCGGGTGTCCATGGGCGGCGGTGACCCGTCTGCTCGTTTGCCCCCTATCGCATAAAAAAAAAAAAAAAAAAATTGAAGTGACCAAAGTCTGTACTCTATTACTCTTCTCTCTCAATGATTTTATTCTGTTCATTTCATATGTAAAGAATAGTTTAGCAGTCGTACAAAGACAATAAGTAATTTTGAACTTGAAATGATCATAGTTCCGACTAATATACATTTATACAAATATACACATACATCCTTCCCAAAATCAATAGTTGGGCGCGCTCAGACAGAATCACCTTACCTTATCAGATAATTCCTTTTGTGTTAGAGTGACATGATACTCGTTCTTCTACGATCTTATTTCCTTAATTTTCTTGAAATTTGACGTCTTATTTAGCGATAACGTTGTCAACTTGTACACTAGGGTACATCATGGTATATTACTAGTATTGTAAGATTGATTTTATTCTTTTTCGTAACTCTACGCCTTCAGTACGCGTGTTTTTTTTATAGAGCACGACGTTAAACGAAGAGTGGGGTCACCTATTGGTAACTGACTTCCGCCGCCCATAACACTTGCAATTCAAGGGTTGCCAAAGGGTTGTGTTCAAAGGTGGCGCAAGAGTGCTGCCCGCTTTTTAGGGTACGTGTAAGGGAGGAAGGGAAAGAAGGGAAGCGAAAAGTAGGAGAGGAAGGGGAAGAAAGTTTGCCTTTGGTAACCTTGCTCACTCGCTAACACAATGCAAGCATGTTTAACATCCGGTTATCTGTGAGGACGCGGTAATACTCTGACTGCTGTTCTGCATAGGGGGCTCTTGGCTACACTAATTTTGGTAGTGGGAGCTTTAGCAGCTTGCCTCCTTTGACTGTCTAGATCCACTCACATTCTATGACGTCATGTGACTGATTTAAGCCATTCAGAAGGTAAGGGAACAATTGGTTTGAGACCTATCGAAGCCATATACATATATGATTCCCTTCTGACTAGTTCATCTGCGGCCTAGTTGTCTCGTGAGTTACTGTGATCCATTGTTACCTTGGATTCGTTGTATAGTTATTATTACATATTTAAATTAGAACTTCAGTGACAGTCGTATATAAGCTTGGAGGTGATATTGTTGTTTTGTACGGGTTGTAGTGCTAATTTGCTGACTCAGAGGATTCGAATGAACTAGTTCTTTATCTTTCTTGCCAGCATCGCTTCACTCTGCTTGGAATATAATAGTCTGAGTACTTAGCGGTGCGGCTATATTTCTTTTGACATCCATGACATGACTCCTGAGTGTACATCGTACTTTGTACCAGTCCTTTTTTTGAGCCGTCAGTAAAAATCCTTAGATCTTTTAGCTGTATTTTTTACTGTTTGTGGATAAAAAATTACTTAGAAAACTTATCACTTACCGCCAACAACATTGGTTCCTTCGTCCTTTTCAATCACATTTCAACATCACACAATATTATTTAGGACCTTCGAGTATGGAGACCTAATGGTTTTCCAAAGTTTCCAAATGTCTGTAATATTACTGCTGCAGAAGCGGCCGTGATGCGTTTTATAAAGAGGTGTAGGGCCGGCACATTGCTGTTGTAGGTGTATTACGCATGTACTCTGTTATAGAGAAACAGGCTAGTTTTTGAGGGTAGTAGTCAGTAGATTGGTACTTGAAGCTTAGTTAGTTAATTAGTTTGGTGCGTGGCCACAAGACTACTGCGCCGTAACATATTATGGGTCGTATTACGGTTGTGTAGGGCTAGCTAGTAGTAAGGGACAAAGCCCCAAGACATCATTCTGCGACACTGCCAGAAAGTGGATTGTGGCTGTATTTTCGCCTCTAAGTGCCCGCTCCAACTCATTATGCTCTCTAGTATTACTCCTAGATACTTAACCTCACCAGATAGCTGGAGTTTAGTATTAAACGGGTTTGGCAGAGTGTAGTTCCCCAAAACTTGTACAGTAACATACTCGTATACCTAAATATTTTTATACAATAAACGTAATGTTAAAAAAATAAAGTTTCATCTGTTTAAATTTAATTAACGCAGAAACAAGGTTCACGTCGCGTCTTGCATGACGTCATTGGTACCATGCGGCGCTGTCTCACACCCTCGCGTCATCTCTTTAATCGAAAATACCGTTCAGTAACTATTCTTTATTTATATCCCCGTCAGTCTGAATATGTATGGAGCCGAGACTTACTAATTGTCTATGTTTAGCGAGGAACGACGATGTTCTGATCATATCATGCATTTTTACTTGAATTTTTACTTTAAAAACATTATTTTGAAAAAAAATTTATGCAATCCATAAATCTTGTTGAGCTACTTCATCTGCAAGTG
Organism: Tyria jacobaeae; assembly: GCA_947561695.1. NCBI lineage: Eukaryota > Metazoa > Arthropoda > Insecta > Lepidoptera > Erebidae > Tyria > Tyria jacobaeae. The sequence goes on along the minus strand of OX387211.1, from coordinate 5,024,550 downwards.
AAGTACACAAACACATCATACGTAATAAACGACAGACAATATGCGTCTGAAATTGGTAGTATATATAATTAGTATAAGCGTCAACAGGAAATGTTTTATTTTAATAACCTACCTCAAATTATTTTTAAACGACTATACCATATAAGTAGAACCATGCCATGCTTAAGCACGAATGGGCCGGCTCGACCGGTGCGATACCACGGCCTCACAGAAAACCGGTTGTGAAGTAACGCTTGCGTTGCATTTCCCCGAAATGAGTGAGGTCTCCGGAGGCCCTAAATCCCACACCCCCCTAATGATAGCGCTGTTAACGAAAAGGATACCCCAGGGGGGTACCAGCGCTAGCGTTGGAGAATCCCCCCCTGGACGTCCACCCTCAGTACGGATTATGCCTGAGCGTGGACGCCCAGGCTGCCCCTCTTACTCTGGGGGGGGCTCAACTGCGCTCTCAAAATCTGCTCGGGGCAAGAGAAGGCATACCATGGCACCCCTGTCACGTTTACCGTGGATTTTTGTAACATCAGGGGCTTACATTCGAACCTCGACACTGTACACCACCACCTTGAGACAGCAAAGCCGGCCTTGCTCTTTTTAACCGAGACGCAGATATCATCTCCAGCGGACACATCCTACCTCTGCTACCCTGGGTACGGACTGGAACACTCCTTTGTTCCTAAGGCTGGTATATGCGTGTACGTTAGAGATGATATCACTTCTCGCCGCCTCGGCAATCTTGAAGGTAGGGACCTCTCCATCTTATGGCTACGTGTAGACTGCGACGACCATCCCCGCATCTACCTATGCCTCTACAGGTCCCATAGCGGTGATGCCGAAACGAACCGACTCATCGACCACGTCCAAATGGCTACAGACTCAGTGCTCCAGCAGGTCCCATCCGCAGAGATCGTGATTCTTGGCGACTTTAACGCCCATCGCGCCGAATGGCTTGGTTCGCGCAAAACCGATCATGCGGGAAGATCTGTTCACGATTTCGCCTTGGCATATGGCTTGACGCAGCTGGTAGCAACGCCTACGCGAATCCCAGATGCAGAAAGACACGTGCCTTCACTGTTGGATCTTCTGCTGACCTCACATCCTGACGGCTACAAAGTATCCGTTGAGGCCCCTCTTGGCTCTTCGGACCATTGCCTGATTAGGAGTATGGTGCCACTCGTTCACTCGCTGCGGCCGCGAGTTACAGGCAGTCGCCGCGTATGGCACTATAGGTCAGCAGACTGGGATGGAATGAGAACATTCTTTGCATCCTACCCATGGAGGCAGGTTTTCTTCCCGCCGGATGATTGTGCTTCAGGGTATGGAACTTTTCATTCCATTCTCCCTGATTCCCACAGGTGGCAAGTCCCAGCCTTGGTTTGGTCGAACCTGCAAAGCGGTGTCCCGCCGAAAGCAGGAATGTTACCAAGCATGGGCTAATGCAGCGACAGCACGGGATGTAAAGACCAGCACATTAAAGAAGCAATTTAACTTTGCCTCCAGGTCCCTCAAAAGAGTAATTGCTGGGGCGAAGTCGGCTCACATCGGCAGAATTGGCGAGAGACTAGTTAGTCTCCCCTACGGAACTCGTGCATTCTGGTCTCTTGCCAAAGCTGTCCAGGGGAACTTTTGTAAGCCATCCCTTCCACCTCTGCGCATAGGAGATAATTCGTTGGCCCACGACGCTAAAGAAAAAGCCGATCTTCTGGGCAAACTCTTTGCGTCCAACTTGACCCTGGACGACGGGGGAAACGCACCGCCGACCATACCGCAGTGCGAGACCCGCATGCCGGAAGTCCGGTTTACACAAAGGGCAGTGCGTAAAGCGCTTCTTTCCCTAGACGTTCATAAGTCGAGTGGGCCCGATAGAATCTCTCCTATCGTGCTGAAGACGTGTGCTCCAGAGTTAGCACCGGTTTTAACGCGCCTTTATCGGCTTTCCTACTCTCTTGGCGTAGTCCCGAACTCATGGAAGACAGCTCTAGTGCACCCAATCCCTAAAAAAAGAGATCGCTCGGATCCGTATAACTACAGACCCATAGCCATCACCTCCTTGTTCTCCAATATAATGGAATCCATTGTTAACTGCCAGCTCCTCCGGTACTTAGAAGACCACCAGCTCCTCAATGATCGACAATACGGCTTCCGTCAGGGTCGTTCAGCTGGTGATCTTCTCGTATACTTGACTCACCGGCGGGCACAGGCGATCGAGACCAAGGGGAAGCGTTGGCCGTTAGTTTGGATGTGGCGAAGGCCTTCGATCGGGTCTGGCACAAAGCGCTCCTTGCGAAGCTTCCTTCCTAAGGGCTTCCCGAGAAACTGTGCAATTGGCTCACCAGTTTTCTTACAGACAGAAGCATCAAGGTCGTTGTTGACGGTGCATGCTCCGACTCGAAGTCTGTTAATTCTGGTGTCCCACAAGGCTGTGTGCTATCACCCACGCTGTTTCTTCTGCATATCAACGACATGCTGCAGATTAGCAGCATCCATTGCTATGCAGACGATACACGAGTGATGCCCTTTACACCGGCCGCGCTAACATTTCTCGGGTAAACGTCATCGAAAGCCGATCCAAACTTGTGTCTGAAATCGAAACTTCTTTATCAAAAGTTTCAGATTGTCCTAGTCCAATTTAACCCCACGAAGACACAGGTTTGCGCGTTCACCGCTAAAAAGATGCCATTGGTCGTATCACCTCAATTTGAGAGCACTTCCCTAACTGCATCAGCCAGTATCGGAATCCTTGGCGTCGATATATCAAGCGAAGTCCAGTTTCGCGGTCACTTAGAGAGTAAGGCCATATTAGCCTCGAAGAAGCTTGGTGTGCTAAACAGATCGAGACAGTATTTTACTCCGGCCCACCGCCTGCAACTTTATAAGGCGCAGGTTCGGCCGCACATGGAATACTGTTCTCATCTCTATGCAGGTGCACCCCAGTACCAACTTCTGCCTCTTGACCGCATTCAACGGAGAGCGACTCGCATCATCGACTGCCAAGATATTTCTGATCGACTTGACACCTTGGCGTTGCGTAGAGATGTAGCGTCACTCTGCATCCTCTATCGCTTGTATCATGGGTAGTGTTCAGAGGAATTGTTCGGACTTATACCGGCTGCTGGTTTCCGCCATCGTCCTACGCGACAAAATATCCATCCCCATCACCTGCACGATTGGCACTCCACAACTGTGCGCTTCTCCAGAAGCTTTTTGCCTCGCACAACCAGCTTATGGAACAAATTGTCGCCTGCCGTATTTCCGAACCGATACGACCTTCAAACCTTCAAGAAGAGAGCGTACCTCTACCTAAAAGGCCGGCAACGCACTTGTGACTCTTGAGTTGCGGGTGTCCATGGGCGGCGGTAGTCACTTACCATCAGGTGACCCGTCTGCTCGTTTGCCCCTATCGCATAAAAAAAAAAAAAGAAGAACCAACCCATTTGTAGGATCTCAGGTATAAAATAAAAAACACTGATACTAAACAGCACCGTAACTGGATGAAGTAGTATCGATGTAGAAGTACCTAGGATTAATACAAATTTAAAAATAATTAGTAGTTATTATAATAAATAAAAAAATCTAAATATAAGTATTTTTAATACTGATAGTATATTTAATGTTAAAATAATGCATGATCTAAAATAATAGTAATCTTATAAAGACAAAAGAATCGAATACTACGGAGCTTAATTTAACCAGCCTGTCAATAAAATCAAGCGGAGCTCGTTACTAACTGTTTAAAAGTTGGTTTTCGCTCCACCCCGGTATGTTAGTTGATTAATAATATAATTCATGTGTTTTTTAATACTAATTTACCTTTAACTGCTGTTAGTACCATAAATAATTACTTCTTGAGACAAGAGAAAGTAGGAGAAACAGCATGAGGAACACCATTCGCTATTGGAGATGACAACTATTTTAACAATTTCACTAACACTCTGAACTAGTTCAATACCCCTACTACCCAAAACAGTATTGAGCTATTTTCACCAGTTTAAAGATCATTCTAAACAGCACTGTTCATGTTCAGATCATAATTTTGAAGTTCTTCTTTTCCTTGTTTCTGTTACGGCAGATAGGTTCAGCTTTTAAACTATAGAAGATAGCAGTATTAGTGATATGACAGATGCAAATAATAGGACTCGACGATATTCAAAGCGAAAGTAAAGTAGATTTGATGGTTCTTGGAAGCATCCCTCCTTGGGTATGCCCAGGTCCCTTGCAACAGACCAACTTGTGACGGAACACCGTGTGGTTTTAGTCGGTTCAAGTAATGTGATAACCCGTATTCCACACTAGAAAAGAAAAAAAAAGCAGAGGATTTGATCGTTGTGGAAGTTTGAGGCAAGACATATATTTTATTTTTTACAAGTTTTTCCTTTTTTTTTCCTATTTTCCATTACTGTTTTCCCAATTTCGTTAAATTTACTTACTTTCCTTCCTTCTTCTTGAAAATGAGCAGCATGCATTTCAATTAATCCACTTTAGTAACTGCTGGAGCAATTTGTTGTAAGCTACCGTCTATATGCAAACTGCTTGCTTATGCCACATTCGCACTAGGGGACTTTCTATTACAATTAAAATATGCAAATGTAAATATAATGCATTACTTCAGGCAAAGATACGAAGAGCACCAATGCGCCGATCATAAGTGTTGAAGTGAAATGTTCGTACACGTGAAACAGAAGATTAAGTGTAATAAAAGGCCAGAGTATCCTGTCGTAGTCGTTAGTGATCCTGACTACTAAGCCAAAAGTCGTGGATTCAATTAGCACCCGAGCTAAATAATTGTCTGATGAGCATGTACATTTGTTATATGTGTGAGTGTGTTCATCTTGCATTGCCACCCCTACCTTTACCTTTCGATAGCCTTCCTATATTCCCATATTTAATTCCCTAAGTTCCCGGTTGTCAGTTATAGGAATTCGCAACATTACGTTGGTGATACCAAATTCTAATTGGCAAAATGTATAGTTTAATACACTCCTACTTACCTTTCGGAGATACTGGCATAAGCGTATATATTTACATACATATTTCTTTAGAAATACGTAAGTATGTCTATGAGCAGTATGGTTACCATATTTCAAGCTCGTCTTAGTTTGGCATCAGAGAGAGAACAACGTCTGTATAGTGTTAGATCTGTGAAGACTTACATTCATCGTAAAACTTGAGAGATATTTTCCTGATCATCGTAAGAAAGCAACGTTCCATTTGTGTACCTACCTTTTTTTTAAGAGTTGTGCTTAAGGTTGTGCCCATTTAAATTTGAAAAAAGTGTTAATCCTTTGATGGTCAGAAATTTATCACGATTTAATCGCATTGAATTTGGTTGATATTTTTTTTAATTATTAAGGTGTAATGACAGCAGAGCAAGCTCCGAAGGGCCTGAAGGGTTAAAGACGTGAGTTTATGTATGTAGACGAGGTAATAAACGACAGAATTGCGTTAGTTTTTTTATTCATAACTAACTAAATATTGAGGTTAAGAAGAAAAGTAGACTTTACACTTAAATTAAAGTGAAAAGAAATCAACAACTTTATGTAATTTGGCAAGAGACGAAACGAACAAATTACAAGTTAAAAAGCAAATATTTCCCCATCAATACTAAGCTTCTATATGTTACATTAAAAGGGGCTCTTATAACAATTAAAATATGCAAATGGGAAATATTACCCACTACTTTTCATTTCGATTCGATGGAGCTCAAAGCGTTGGGGATTCAGACACCCTATGATGACGGCGTCAAAAATATGGACATGATCTCGTAGGGTTGGCGAGACTGTTTGTTTACATAATCAGCTTTAAAGATTCCTAGAATTTTTAAAAGTAACATTTAATGAAAGTAGTAACTTGATGTGACCATAATAAAAAGTAATGGATATGTTTGGCTTTACCAAGTATTCTTTGAAATGTACAATTAAAATTTTAAAATACAAATTTGAAAAAAAAGTTATTATTTTCATCATAAATAATGATATTATATTACATCTTCTGTTATAAAAATAAACAAATTACATAAATTTTACCCGACTACGCAAGGTGAGCTGTTGTGCTTTCGAATATGTGTACATGGATTATGTATATCTGCATTTATGCATTTAATTATATGATATGTACATATAGGTGGATGTTTATTTGTCAGTGCAATGGACTCCGACATGTGAGATATTATTTCAGTTGTCTTTATACAGATATTACATCACTTGAATATAATGTAGTCGGGTTTCCAAATCTTTTAGTTGTAATTATTTTAAATTAATTACATATTCACAAAAATGTCTCTTCTTACTCAATGAACCTCTAGAGTCTTTGTAGCTATTATTACATTAGTTATTATATATATTCTGTATTATCTATAATGTTCTAAAAGTTACATGATATGGATCATATGATGCCGTTGATTGTATATTAACCGTGTCAGCGAATAGAATCGTTACCTTTCAGGTAGGTAACATAGAGATAACTACTAAACACGAAAATTACAGATTGCGAACGATCGGGGCGGCCATGTAAATTAATAATATGTAAATTTCCACACCCGCCGAACACTGAAGGCTAAGTTGACGTTTACACGGCACTTCTAAGCGACACACCATACATTAATTAGAATTCGCTGCCTTTTTATTTGAGTTCTTTGCAAACAACTTTGTTAAAATTGGTGATAATTTAGTTAAATTATGTAACAGTACAATGTTACACTTAGTTTATTCTATAATTATTCTAATTAAATTAAACTTTCCACGGTATAAAATTGTTACAAAGCTACAGTAATCTATCGCTTAAGTAACTTTAACTTGTGATAACTGACATACTATCATTATCTTACTACTATTATAAATGTGAAAGCTTGGATTGATTTTGTTACTCTATCACGCCAGAACAGCCTAATGTATCTTGATGAAATTTGGCACATAAATACGTTATAATCTGGATTAGTTCATTAGATATAATACTCGAAAAATATAGAGTGCAAAATGTTTGTACGAGATCGCGGAAACAGCTAGTATTTTATATAGTTTGCTCCCATTATGGATACTTAAATGACTTTCGTTGGCTTGTGACCATATTGTTAAACTGAATAATCCTGTTATATTTTTATTTATCACACTTAGGTTTAAGTGTCATTGCCATTCCATATTACTGTAACAGTAAACAAATACATTGCATATATTCTATGTTACTTGATCTCTCAGATGATTATAATTCTTTAACCTAAGCGTTTAATTTAACGACTTAGTCCTACCCAAACCTATAACAATTCTTCCTGATCATCATTGATTCTTTACCCCAGAATAATTCAAGCAAAAAGAGCTTTGGCTGGCCTGTTGGTCCAGTGGTGAGTGACCCTGACTGCCGATTCGGAGGTCGTGGGTTCGCATCCCACACGGAAAAATAAAATTAACTAATTGTTGTAAGCAACAAATAGTTGTTCCGAACCTGGGTGTTTTTCGTATCTGTTGATGATCTGTTGATGATTTCGTATATGTTCCTACTGGGGAGTTCTTTTTTAAAATTGATTATTTATTACTAATAATTTACTTAATACGTTGAGGTATGAAATTTATTGAAATATAATATTTTATTAGAGATAATATTGTATTTTTTTTATTTTTGTAACCAAAAATAAAAACTTTTCTTACTCTTTTCGCTTTTAATCTGAGTCATCCAGAGCTACAAATACAAGATTAAAAACGTTTCAAAAGTTTTTAAATAAAACTCTTCATATTTATTTAAATAATCGTTTAATCTGTTGTCAGTAGTGAGTGAGTCGTGACGAAGCGCCCCGAGGCGATCAATTACTGCAAATCAACTGCGAATAAACTTTCATGGGCCTCCCCTAGCATTGACATTGCGCACTTGGACGAGAGTCCCCCTACTAGTAGTACAAATCTAGTGTAAATTATTTGAATCATGATATAAATCCCAGTTTCTACATTAAAATTACTGTTTTAATAAAAGATAATTTATATAAAGAAGTACCTATACATATGTATATTGCAAAATTTTATTACATCGATTCTGTAACCATATCTCTACAATATTACTAAGATTAATACTTTCTTTTTTTTAGTTCCTAAACTCCTAAATAACTAAGTTCCTAAAGGGGTTAAAAATTAATTTAAAAAAAAAGATCCTACAGACACATATGAAGTATAGAATAAAGAGGCGGATAGCTAGGGCTTCATAAGAAGGTTCCTTTTTTTTTTCTTTTATATTAGCCTACCATAGTGACTCCACTTTGCCTGATGGAAAGCATTAGGTGGGGTCAAAGAGTGGTGGTCACCATCCTCATTGCGTGTCTAGTCAATGCAGCATGGTGACCCACACTATGGCGGCCTGGTGAGATGCTTTTTCACGCCCCGCTTAAAAGACCCGGGATCAAAGTGGGAAGGAAACACGTGCGCTGGTAGAGAATTCCAGGCTTTTACCGATCGGCACAGGAAAGAAGAGCCAAACCGTTTAGTTCGGGTACGTATATTTTCGACGCACAAACGGTGACTCCTCAGGCCAGCACGTGTAGTCCTGTAGAGGAAGGGAGAAGGTGGGAACAATTGGAAGAGCTCATCAGAACACTCCCCGTGATGTAGGCGATAGAGGACTGCCATAGAGGCGACATCTCTTCGCAACTGCAGAGGCTCAAGAGACTGGGTGATCTCAGGACAGTCGATAATGCGGACTGCGCGCCGTTGTAACCGATCGAGAGCGTCAAGCAAATACTGCGCATAGCCGTCCCAGAGATGAGAGCAGTACTCCACGCAGGAGCGAACCTGGGTCTTGTATAAAAGACACAGTTGCTCGGGCGAGAAGAACCGTCTTACCTTGTTTAAAATGCCGAGCTTTCGCGAGGCCGCCTTAGTGATACTCTCGATGTAATCGCGCGGATTGAGATCTCGGCAAATATCCATACCCAGGATACTAAGCCTATCCTGCAGTGGCAGTTGAGTGCTCTGAAGAGTAGGAAGGAATGGAGACTTTTTGGTAGAACACACACACGCTTGTGTTTTCTTGGCGCCGAACTCGACCAGATTCTCACAGCCCTATTGGGAAATGATCAAGACCCGGTCGAGCTCAGCGACAAGCTCCTGTCGTTTTCCCTCAACGTCTGCCAGCTTGGCAGTAGGATGTCCGAAATATCGCCCGTGTACTGTACTGTCGTCTGCATAACAATGAATATTGCCAAGGGCCACCATGTCATTGATATGCAGAAGAAACAGCGTAGGCGATAGGACGGAGCCCTGAGGTATACCAGCGTTTACCTCCCAGAAGTCTGAGGCCGCGCCGTCGCAGAGAACCCTAATGCGGCGCTTATGGAGGAAGGCAGCAACACAGTTGCAGAGTTTAGGTGGCAGACCAAATGCAGGAGGTTTGGAGAGAAGCGAGCGATGCCAGACCCTATCGAAGGCCTTGGCAATGTCGAGGCTGATGGCCAAGGACTCCCCATGCCTATCCATAGCCTCACCCTAAAGGTGTGTGACATACGCTAGAAGATCACTGATGATGAAGATGCTAGAAGATCACCCGTGGATCGGTTCGGCCTAAAACCATATTGCCGATCATTTAACAAGGAGTGATCCTCTAGGTGGCGGATTAATTGGGTGTTGATGATCCGCCCCAGCAACCAGAGTATGGAAGTGACGGCTATAGGTCGGTAATTGGCTGGATCGGAGCGGTCGCCTTTTTTGGGAATGGGTTGAACATTCGCTTCTCTCCAGGCCTCCGGAACAATTCCTGAAGAATAGGACAGGCGATACAAGCGCGTCAGTACGGGATACAACTCAGGTGCTCAGTTCTTAAGAACCACCGCCGGAATACCATCGGGTCCACTGGTTTTCCGGACATCGAGTGACCGAAGCTCCGCACGGACATCCCTCGGCCGGATGCGAATATCCCGCATTGCGGAGTCGCAGGACGCAATGGTGGGCGTGTGCGCGCAACGGTCGTCGATTCGGGAGGTAGCCGCAAAGAGGTCAGCTAGTAGTTTCACTTTCTCTTGCGGCTCGTGGGCCAGTGATCCGTCAGGGTAGTTCAACGGCGGCAGCGAAGGTTAGCAGTAGTTGGACTGCACGGCTTTGGCCAATCGCCAAAACTTACGGCTACCCGTAGGGTATGCGACGAGTTCTTGACCAAACCGTGCAATGCGCTGGGCATCTGCTCTGATGTAAGCCCTCTTGCATTCCCTAGTGGCTCTGTTTAGTGCTGCTTTTAGGCGATCAATGTCTGGGTCACAATATGCGCGGGCCTTGATCCATGCGCGGTAGGCCGACTGCTTTTGAGCAACGGCACGGATGCACTCGCGATTGAACCAGGGACGGGTCTTCGTGCTGGTGACTTCACTGTAGGGGATATAATAACCCATACCGACAGTGATTTCGTCAGTCATAGCAGACGCACTTTGCGACAGATCCCTGTCTTTAAAGCAGCGTTGAGCCCACTCGAGCAAATGTCTACGTGCTCCAGCGTGGCTCTACTACCTATTGACCTAGCTTAAACACGTTGTTAAAATATATATTTTGTATTACACCGGTGACCGGAAACACATTATGGCGAACAGAACCGGCCCTAAATTTAACCCCTGCGGCACCCCAGAAGCGCACTTTTTCAATTTAAAGTATTATTGTAAGATAATAAAGGAACATGTGTAATAGTAAACATAAGTAATTTATGAATTATTTTAACTCTTTTGAAATTGTCGTTATCAATTCAGGAGTCGCAAATGTGTTGCCGGCCTTTCAGGTGGAAGTACGTCCTTTGCTCCTTTCTTGAAGGGTTGAACGTCTCCTATCGGTCCGAAAATGCATCAGGCGATAATGGGCTCATTAAATTGGTTTTACCGAATCAAATATGTACATTAGGTCCACTTGTTAAAAATATGTGTTTATGAGTTTTTTTTAATACTGTAGTTGTTTCATCTCGACTGGTTGAATATGACGGATACCAAGAAGTGCAATTGAGTTACCTTCAAATGATTACAATTACAATGAATAAAATCAATGTCGTGTATGCAACGACTAACGTAATTATTAGCTTTCTCACAAAAATATAGATAATATTACTATTTCTATGAACTGAAGAGTTATTGATCCCTTTTCTCCTTTCTACTTGTATTGCATCATGATTAGTTATGATCAAAATAGTGGTAAATATGTACTGTCACCCATCAGCAAGAACTCTAAAATCGATGATCTGATAAATACCTAGGTAGGTACTAATTACGTTTACTAGTCATGTAATCTAGATATTACCGCTTACGGTCTGGCAAAAAAGTTTATTACATTGTTTTAGATCCAAATAGAATAATGTATTCTTAGACGATTTGCAAAATATGGACAAAATATATATATTCAGTAGTTTAGACACAAGACTATGTTTCTGTTTACGTAGTTATCGACACCATTTATATACTAAAACACATGTTAACTATTGTTAACTATTTAGAGTCAAAGACCTTTAAGAGATAATGTGGCGGGTCATTAACGATGCCACTCTTAAAAAAAAAAACAAAATACAAATTAAAACAAGTAACAACCTAATCTTAATATAGAAATCCCAAATATTTAAATATTTACTTTGAAGTATCGTAAAATGTATCAAACAAAAGAAATTCTCGCAAGACGCGAAGTTAAATAAATGAAAGAAAACAGAACGTATTAACCTAACAAATTCTATAAACAAACGTTCCAATTTTGCAGGAGACACCGCTTAATTAGGTTCGTCTGATACGGACAGGAAAGGGTAAGCAGTTATTATATATAATTTACTTAATAGGCGTCCCACGATGAAGCACGATGATTAAAATTTAACAAAAATCTATTATTTATTTAAAGATAAAAGATTTTCGTTGTTCAAATTTTCAGTGTTTATCGAAAAATGTATACAATATTCTTAGTAATTACCTCAGGCAGGCATTATCCTAAGATCTATTTAGATCTTTAAGGTAACCTGACGCAAAAAATAAAGTTCTAACACTATTTAACAAGGAAATATTATAGCAGTTTGTTTACTCACTTGAAGAAGTACGTTGAGAATGACTATGGTAAGTTTAAGAACATGTAAAAGTTTTTGTACAGTCATACACCCCGAATACTTGTTATGAATTTACTTTGTATTATACTGAATACAGTGAATATATGTACATACTTGCGTAGAATAGAGCCACCCCATGTCTTCCACTGGGTGCGGTAAAAGGCGACTAAGGGATTAGACTGTTGTGTATCAGACAGTATATATACAGTTATAAAGTGACCCATTGAGGGCAATGGTCCTTTAGGGGATACAGACTTGAGCGTATGTATGTGTGTAAGTATATCTGCTTTATTTATTTTATTATTAAATTGAAACTACAGAATAGTTATGTAGCCTTTAATGGATATTTATTTAATTGAATCGTCCTATGAAAATTCTACCAACAAAGAAATGTATATAATTATTATTATATCTATCTACATTGGATGTGTGTGCTGGACGAACTACATATGTATATTGAATTATTACAAATAACATGACTGATTTTAATACAATGGACACAATAACACCCCAGGACCCGTTTTAGAATCGAACCCACGACCTCTCCGGCTCAGTGGTCAGGGTCAATCCCCATTCGACCAACATGAAGGGTAATCTCCGGAAGCACTGCATCTAGTTCAAAATTCTTTCAACATTTAGAAAGGTAGATTTATTCAAATGGATTATAATTATTAAACATAATTAATATCAAAATTCTACCATAGATGATTACTAGTTTTAAGACCCTCTTACTAAATAATTGTGGACATGTGTGTAATATACAAATTAATAGATGTATACCTCTTTTCAAGTAATAAATTTAAAGTGGTGTGTGAGCCATGGGCCGGCTCGACCGGTGCGATACCACGGCTTCTCAGAAAACTGGTTGTGAAGAAACGCTTTAAACGAAATGAGTGAGGTTTCCAGAGTCCCGGGAGTTGGGACTCTCCCCTTTCCACTTCCCTCATTTTCCATCTCCTCAACCTCCCACTCTTCTTTCCCATCCCCGCATCCCCCCATCCCTCATCACCCTCAAAGGCGGGCAGCGCACCTACGACTCTTGAGTTGCAGGTGTCCATGAACGCGGTTGTCACTTACCATCAGGTGACCCGTGTGTTCGTCTGTCCCCCTATAGTATAAAAAAAATAGCTATAATGATGATAAAAAGACCTTTTTTACTGTAGGTACTTTTATTTCTCTTGTCGCTTAGTCGTCTCGAAAACGCTTTTAGACGCATCTACGGATCACGGTGAAAGTATTTTTAAGATGTGTTGGGTGTATTCATAAATTGATCCATAGTGAGGTCAGTACTCGGAGGGTTCGATGCAATATGTCTGGGGCTGGGTGCTCACGTGTCGAAGGGGCATAATCCGACGGAAAATATAGTGCGTCGTGTGGCGATTTTAATTGAAAAAGTTAAATGTGTAGAAGCTCTGCAGACAGTGTTTATTGTTGCAAAAAATGAACAGCACATTTTTTTTAAGAAATAAAGTACGAGTGTTCTTTATTTCTATTATAAGTTTTACTGAAAATTTAAGCTACAAGTAAATTCCGATGCCTCATTCTGACAAGTGATTTGAAAAAGTAATAGCAGGGAATTCAGTATTGCAGAAGATGCACGGGGCATCGTAAAGCGTCATCGAATGATCAGTATCCTTTTTTTTTGTGTTACATTGGGCTAACGAGCAGACGGGTCAACTGATGATACGCGGCTGCTACAGTCCATTGGGAGCAGTCATTTAAGGGGGGTTGAACTTCTAGTAACCTCACTCACTTGGTGAAACACAACGCAAACGTCGCTCAACATCCGGTTTTATGTGACGCTGTGGTATTACTCCGATTGAGACGGCCCATACGTTCCTAAGCGTCGCTCTCCCACGTGCAGGTACCTAAGTCTCTCTCGTGGAATTTCTATCTTAAGTTATATATTGACTAAAAAATACAATACATTTAAAACAACAGTACTTATAATCAATTTGAACATCTTCAATGAAATGGTATCCGTGTGTGTGGTTTCAATTTACAAATTCTTAAGCGTTAGCCCTTCTTATATTATCCATACAATATTTGTCTAGACTCAGATTGCAGACGCACTTAGAATATTAACATACTAATTGTCATTAGTCAGATGTTTCGGTCCATTTGAAGGGGGGTTATGTTAAAGACAAGTTTAGACTTAAACGAATCTTTTAATTTACAAAATTATTTTTACATTCTGATGTTAGTGTTTCAATCAAACCAAACAATTTTAAATACACTCAGACTTGAATAAACACGCTTGCGTCGTTTATGATGTCAACTTTATGTAATAAATCATTAATGAAATAAAATTTTACTGTAAATATTTTAAACAGTAGATAAGTGAAGAGACAATTATTATTATTTTTGTATAATGTAGGGGATGGACGAACGGACGGGTCACCTATTAGTAAGTGACACCTGCAACTCAAGAGTCGTAAGCGTGCTGCCCGCTATTGTGAGTGATGAGGGATTGAAGGGATGTGGGGAGGGGAAACAGGAGTGGGGAGTGAGGTGATAAGAAACGGGAGAGTGGAATGAGGGTAGGGGAAAAAGGAGACGGTGACTTGGGTCTCCGGAAACGTCACTAATTCCGGCGAAATGCACCGTAGGCGTTGCTTCACAACCGGTTTTCTGTTCAGTTCGAGCCGGGCCCATTTGTGCCTAAGCATGGCTCATCCATGATAAAATTCTTTTCAATCCATTTTAATTCCTGAATAAAAAAACGGTTTACAGAGCAGAATAAATCTACATATATACAACCAGTAGGTTACGATCAGTACTACTGATACTATAATGTACTAAATTTTATTTAATATTTATAGGAGAAGAAGAAATACTGAAGGCAATAGCGTATTTAACACACACAGTACAGAAAAAAAATACAATTGCATGTGGAGCAACAAGTGCAACAACAGCCTTGAGTACATTTTGTCTGTCTGTTATAGATATTGTTTTATAAACAACAGACTTTTTCCTGGGTCATGAGAGACTTTACAAACATACAAGTAACGGATAAAAAAAAAAACACCCAGACTCAAACAACTATTTGTGGATTACTCATTTCTTTGTCCCGTTTGGGAATCAAACCCACGACCACTATCTCAGCAGTCAGGATCACTAACCACTATTCTTTCGTTATCATTCCAAATTGTTTCGATAGAACGAGAAGTTTTGCATTCTCATATGATGATTTACTTACGTATATCTTGTGTAGACAAATTTTAGAAGCTTCTGTACTCGAATTAAATTTTTCAATATTCTAGATTTGCTGTTCTGTTTTATGCTGTTCTGGGTCTATAATCTTATGATTAAAATGATCATAGGCATCAATTTATATTCAAAAATATTCGATCTCAATTCAATCCATGACTAAAAATAAACATTTCCAGAAACTATCACCTTTGCCTCCTAACCGACTCATAATTGTAATTATAATGATCTTTTTTTGTTTCTTTACTTTAATTCTTTCAATTTTGCTTCAGCGATTCATTTTCTAAAATTATATCCTGAATTCCCATTGAAATGATCACACGATCATTAAGACACTTTGTTGTTGTCTGTACGTTTAAGAACAGGTTTCTCTATACAGTTCTGCAATAACAATGAAGCAGTAGAAGTTAGATGACCTACAATACCAGAGCCACCGTTACAGTAAGAGCGAAATCTCAACAGACAAGTGATACGTCTGCTGTTCGTCTGTTTAAATCAAAGAGTACAATAACATAACGGCTTTATACTAGGTACTTCTTTGAAAGAAAAGCATTGCAACTATTGACTATAATTGTTTTGAATCCAACCACGTCTCCTACACAAGGTTACCCCTACATGTGGAGCGCGGTATTTCCCAGTTGATATGTTGACTTCTGATATGTAAAGATAGGAATTCTATTAATGTACATATTTCATTTACATTACACTGTATCTGTATTGCTGTCTCTACTTGTTACTGACTAATCTTGTTGAATTGAAATATGTCAGTTACTTGATATAAATTTTCTAGAATATCCTTTACACCGAGTATTTTCTTTTTTTTGTAAATTGTAAATTTAAGAATTATGGCTTGACAAAGATTACCCCGTAGGTCATTTATATAGGGACTTTTTTCAAACAAACAATAGAGTATGGTTTAGAGGACATGTAAAAAAATAGCAGTAGCCACTGAAGAGTTTCACTATCAACCTGGTTCATAAGATTAACTCCTAGATGTGAAATTATAGTATTGTTATCTGAACTGTACAAGGTACAAAGTTTAATTTTGATACGTAAGAATATTTTTTTATATTAGGGGGACAGACGAACAGACCGGTCACCTGATGGCAAGTGACAACTTTGCCCATGATCTGGATCTGCACTTAAGTGTTGTAAGTGCACTGCCAGCCTTTGAGGGTAAGGTGGCAGGGGAGAAGACGGAGGCGAAGGTGGTATGAGAGAAGGTGAAAGAAGAGTTGTCCTCTGGAACCCTCACTCACTCGGCAATACAAATTCAAGGATGGCTAAAGTAGACTAGCCAGGTTCGTTAATATTCTTAATTAGTTAGAAATAAAGCTAAAAAAGCATGTTAAAAAGTTCATTAAATATATTTTATTAAATAGATTCTTCTCTGGTAATCAGTTAACGCTGTTACTTTTCTCAGTCTTGGTTTAGGTCCGGTAACGAAATTCCTGTCAACCGGTACTGCAGGAAAAAAAAATAGAAACTTGTCACAAGGTATCACTCTAAATAAACTAATAACTTGATACAGTAAAGTTCTTTTTTTTAATATTATCTCAGATATTTTATCTTTCTTTACAATTCTACCTTAATTCATGACCACTCTTAAAATATGTGTTTATTCAGTTTCCAGAACATTTATGATATAAGTTAAACACTTCTAGTTTCAGTAACAATTCGTGTTTTATCTGATCCGTCGACAGACGGGGCCCAATCGAATTATGTCCCTATTATTATTTGGGGACGGTTTGCACCGTCATACACGTTGTAGGGCGACATGTGTAGTCAAATCTACGAACAGTTCGCGTAATAATTAGGAAACCAATTTATAAACGTACGTATGTATCTATGTGTATATGGCAGTGAGATATACATGTACATATGTATGTATGTATGTAATGAATACGTAATAAAATTACACTTGGCTCTTTATGACAACTTTCGGTAGTCATCATTTTCACACACATCACGATAAACTAACAGTTTACAGACGAAAAAACTCTTCACCTGATGGTAAGTGACAACCACCAACCATGGGCGAAAGTCGTAAGTGTGCTGCCCGCCTTTGAGATTGATGAGGGAAGGAGAAAGAAGAGAGGGGGATGAGGGGAGGTAAAACAGGAGCCAGGTTGGGCCTTTGGTACCATCACTCACTCGCCAGTACAATGCAAGCATTGTTTGTCGGTTTTCTGTGAGGCAAGGGAATGCCTATAACCCCGATGGAGCCGGCCCTTTCGTGCCTTAGCAAGGCTCTCCATCGATCATATCGGTCACACATGACACAGTTTCATCTGATGGAATGGGCAGAAACGTCTCTCAAATGGCCACATTTGCCAACCACGACTTAGTCTCACGTATGTAATAAGGCTGCAAGCCTATTAATGTCATCCGGGCACTTCAGTACTGTATACCAATTTATGCTGTCTGGTAGATAGCCCAATTTTATCCGATTTTATTCATAAATTAATCATTAGTTCTACTCTAAAAAGTAGGCAGCTTCTTAACAGTACTATGGTAGGTAATTGTACTGGTGTGCAAGTTAGGAATACATACTAAAAATTATAGTGACAGTTAACGCATTATAATTAAAAATAATAATACTCTCTTTCAATTACATGTAGAATAAAGTCAATTTATCTACATCGTAAAATCTTTCATAACTTTAACCAACTTTATAATTATGCAAAATTGTGTAGTTTACAAAAAAAACTTAAGCATGTCATTTATTGTTCCATAACGACTTATAGCTTTAAACAATGTTTTTGTTTGCCGGCATTCCTCCTTACGTAAGTTCAGTTTTATAACTGCCTGTGTAAGGTTTCATCTTTTAAAACAAATACCAGCTAAAGAGTTGGGAAAAATACAAAAGCTGAAAAGAAAAACTTGTTAATTAAACGCAAGCTTTGTCATTTTCCCCTTCAACTCGACAAAAGGTATGATTCAATAAGATTGCTTTTGTTTCACTTTCGAAATTATGGCATTCAATTATTGAGGAATGTTTCGTTAAATCTTTAAAATATTCATAATACATATAAGTAATTGATTACCTAATATTACCTGTCTCATAAAAACAAGCAATCAAAGGTGCAATTTTATATTTCACACTAAAGGCAACTGAATATTACCTAAACCATAGGACACATAAAAAATTCAATAAATTCCAAGAAGACCTGTTGGTAGCGTTTTGCATCCACTACCATCAGTTAACTAAGGGTTATTAAAAGGTTATAAAATATTCCTGACTGTAACGTAACCTATCCAAAAATTCGCACTACTATAGCAGTGCTACTGGAAAGCAGCGAACCTTCTTTATACCTCTTATCGTGGGAGAGCCATGCTTAGGCAGTAATGAAGCCGCTCAACCGGTGTGATACCACAGGCTCACACAAAACCGGTTGTAAAGTAACGCGCTTTGTATTTCCCCGAAATTAGTGAGGTCTCCTCTTTTCCCTCCCCACATGCCCCATCCCTCATCACAGACACGTCATGGACGGCGGTTGTAACTAACCATCAGGTGAACCATCTGTTCGTCTGTTCGGTCGTACACTAAATCTTTAAGATTTAAAAAAAAAACTGATCTTTACTATTATACTGAGGTAGGTAGGTCGTTAGAGTGCTTTCCGGTATCAGCCAATTCGAGATACAGGAATGCGAACCTGACCTGCTTCCATCCCTACACCACCCAATTCCTTCCGTATTAGCAATATCGTTTTACTTCCACTGCCTTCCCATGTTACAAACTTGAGTGTTTAATGCATCTCTGTCTACTCCTTCAGGAATACAGGTGTGAGCGTATAATTGAATGAATGAGGTAGAATGGTATAGACCACATATTCATAATGCGAACGGTTTCTTCATTAATTTCAATCGCTCTCGCTTGTACTGCAGTCCACTAGTCGTAAACAAAAGGTAATCTGGAAAATTCTGTCAGAAAGAGATACCCATCGTAAACCAGCCAAACACACTGTATGTGCCTTAAGAAGATAAACATAGTATATACAATCATTTGCTTGTTGATACCAAGTTTTTTGATTACAAGTATTATGTACAACATGACCTTAATAAATATTCGCTCTGCTCAGGCCATAACCTTAAGAAATACGTTAAAATACCTAATACTGAGAATATTTCCCTTGCCACAAGAATTATTAATATTAACATCACTTTTACAGATTGTGCCTATAAAGTTCTCATAACTTAATTTAGTTTCAAAACCAAACAAAAAAAAACTCAAATTCCAAAAAACAGCAGTCCAACCTTAATACTAAATTACCATTCAAGTACCGTCAATAATAAATAAAATCCTGCCTACACCTAAAAATTTACAACAGCGTGAGAATACGTTTAAATAACCTTTTTCATTTCATCATTTTATGGCGTTTGCAGTGAGAGGTCTCATTAATCACCATCTTACATAACTGAGTACATGAGGCGTCCTCAATAAGATTAGTCAATTGAGTATCGCGTAGTTGCCCTCAGTTCACGGAAGTAATGAAGAAGTAGCGCCCGCATCGCGTGCTGCGTGCATTCGTACGCCAGCCGACTTTGACGTCAATAAAAACAAATATATCACTAACACCAGGAAAACCCCCCTCCTACCCACCACATATCCCCATTTACGCCCTAAATAGGTTATATAATTACATATCACGCTTCATTGTCGTGATAAATACTTTCTCACAGTTATCATTTACCAAATCTACGCCACTGTCCATTTTAGATAATGGTGCGAACGAGATAAAACATTTACTTGTAACCCGGGCGAGAGCAGAACAGATATAAAATAACATATATTATTAGAGTGTCCACAAGCCAAGCGGATATTGATTATCTGCCACAGTTGAGAGCCACCGAGCCCCCCGCCCGCTTCTGCCCTCTGGTACTCAGGAAACTTATGTTCCCAGCCACCTAGAGTAAATTTTCCACCCTAAATCTATTTGCAAATGGTGCATTTTCCCTCTGGCATTTTTGCGAAGATATCTCGTTTTTGCAGCCTACGCTATATTCAATATTTGATCTCTGTCTAACCGACTGAACAGCTTGTGACTGCAATATCCCTGTCTCGTTCGAACACATTCCGTAATCATTTTCGATGCATTCCCTTGCCATGATTTTCCAACGACACTGGAAACACGAGTATAATTTTAGACGTACAGTGAGTGTTACGAGGGGACCATAAAAAAGTCTATTAGTTTTCGTGAGATTTGTTGTCTTAATTCGTAAATATGTATCTTAAGAAAATTGTTATTTAAAAATATCTGTACATATTTTAGAAAGGCCAATATATATATTTTCCAATATAGGCCTTTAAAACAAATTATGCGGCTGAGATATTAAAATCAAATGTATATGTTCCTATTATTTATTAGCATAGGATTATAAATATAATCCATAACATAATTTAGTTTAATTTTTATATCAAATAGTACTGTATAGATTTGATAACAATTATGTATAAAAACAGAACGGTTGAATTCATTAGTAACAAAATGTAATAAAAATTAAATATTTATTTGTATCAAGTTCATGAAAACAATTCTCGAAGGATTCACCACTAACTTAAAAGCATGGCTTGTCTAGACACAACTAGCGAACAAATTCTGTACTACAAAACTTTTCGTGGGGCAAGGGACTCACTACATTTGTCTTATTACATTTGTGTGTGTAAATGTAACCTGTGAAAAATTGCTTTTGTGAATGTGTGCGCGGCACACAAACGCAAGTGGGGGGTTCTGGGGAGGTAGTGTTGATGTGTGCGTAAAGAGACGGGGCGACAAAGGGGTCCGAGTCGTGAACTAAATAGCTTAGTGTTAACACATATTGACATCAAATTCACCGATGCTATCATTTATTCAGGTATCAATACACTAATTGTGCTTTTAGTTCAATTTTAAATAATTTCATTAACCCCCCAATATCTGCGGAATGAGTGCGACCGACGTTTTTCTCAACGTAAGCTTTAACGTCAACAGTTAAATTTTTTTGTCGTTTTCTTTAACTTATATTCACTTTGCTTTCGAGTTATTATAGATTTTAATTGACCGTTGGAAGCTCAACTCTTTTTGGTGCCATTTTTCTATTTTTTTAGGAATATATATATATGGAATATGTATTTATATAATGGAAATATTTTAAATGTATGCATATTAGCATTTGTGTTACTAATTTAAATAAATTATGAAAATAATAAATAAAAAAATTTCTTTATTAATTGAGTAGAGGGCTCATACATCCCATCTAAAGCCCGTTCAATTCCCAATACATCACATTAGCAAATTCCTTTTACTTCTATTGCCATTCCCTTACAATATACCCACTCCTAATACTGCCCATATGACGGCAATAGGATTGTCCCCTACTGCGTTAGTAAACAAAATTCTATTTGCCAAAATGCTGGTCTTTAAAACACCTCTGCCTATGCCTTCGGGGATACAGGCGTGATAGTATATATGTGTATGTTTATAAATATATTTTTATTTTTTATTTCTAAGTAAAAAAAAAAACGTTTTTGATAATTTCACCATAGAATTACCAAACTTTTGGTACAAGAACCCTTCATAACGATAGCTGGATACTAGTTATTACTAACTAACTAAAACTAAAAAAACAGCTTATCTTCAAATAAACGAATAAAATAAAAAGCAAACGATTTAGTTACTACCCCCCCGTTGTAAACTTGCCGTCTGAGGTTACAAATTCACTGTTATAATCTCCCCTAAAATGCTATCAAGTAACTCGACACCTTGACTACATAGGGAAATGACTCTTAATCCAATATAATTTGAATAGTATTTCACTTTTTATGTATCTATAGAAGTGTCAGAACTTCTTGTTTCATAAACACAGGTATCTATTGATTTTTTTTTTAAATATACTGTACATTCGACTTTACATATTAACTAGATTCTATACGCATCTTTACTCATGTGGTATGTTAATATAAAGTAGTCTATATCTTTCCCAGAGTTCCACAAAATCCGCTCAGCCGTTTAGCCATGAAAAAATAACAGCCCCTTGTGCATTTTTGTTTTCTTTTAAAATGTGTTTCTGTGTATTTGTTTGATATTACTACAATATAGAATAGTTTAATACTATTATTCTCCTTACATAAATTGACAAACATATAAATTACATTTAAAAAAAGAAAGAAAAAAACACAACTTATTTCAAAAAAAAAGCTGTCACAACAGTCTTTATTATTATTATTCTCTTAATTCACATTAAATTACATATATATATATATATATATATATATTACATTTCTAAATATACCTATATATAAAAACAAAATATATTTAAAAATAAAAAATTGTAGACCACCGGCATCGGGTACAGGGACCAAGATACCGGTGGTTAGGTAAACCCTAAAGCCAGGATACTCACAATACGGGCCGTGTCTAGGAGAACTGCCTCCTGTATCGGTCCCTTGATCCAGCTATCTAACGAGAGCTTCTTAATGTGTTGATCGGAACAAATTAAACAACATCTATTATTACTATCAATACAATAACTAAAACAGTGTATCTATACCTCCTTGAGCAATGAGACTATTCCGACAGTAGTTTTATAATATTATACTAGATGGAGCTACTATCAGTAACTTTAATGAAACTGCTCCAGAGAGTATATTTTTTACAGGAGTTATGATGCTAAATCTTGGTAAACATATCGATAAGAAAACTATTTTTCAGTTGCATGGTCTGCTATTATTCTAACTGTAATCCATATTTATATTCTCTTCCTTCGTTACCATTATCATAAATATCATACCCAAGGCATCTTTAATCAATGTTTTACAGCTAATAGACAAACAGCTACGGAAAACATAAAACTGTTTATTTTATGATGAACGTTAAAATCTACATCGCGGTACACAAGCAATTTCATCTTACTAAAGCGGCTTTAACACTTCAACGTGAGTATCCCTGATTGAAGATTCACATCAACTAATAAACTAAACAAGGAATGGAGAGTTGACGGCCGCAACGGGGTCTTAATGAACTTGTAATAAAATTATTGGCCACACACAGAGCAGCTCAGGCAACGCCCCAGGACGAGTTAACCTGTTTAGTGTTGTGACAGAGTGAGTACAGATATCGAAAATAATGAGATTCTTCACGTTCTTGAAATATTGGATGAATGCCAAACAAACGGTGGAAAGGGAACGGGCAAGAGCAAGTACTCTTCCATCCCGCAGAAGACGTATCAGGGGGGGGGGATAACAATCCCCGGCCGAGCGCTTGGCTGTAGGCTATGGATCTGTCTATCTGGCTTCCTGTCGCCCTAGTAGAAACAGGCATAAGGTGGCGCTACGTTTTCCGCACATGTCTTTTTACATGTGTGATACACCAAAGAGAGGTCGCCTTGCTCAATAGGTCAAGTCAAGGCCAAGTCTGTCGGGGTTCAAAGGCTTTGCCTGAGCCCCGGCCATAAGACCCGACGGCACACTGAGTGGTTCCAGTCCAACATAACACCTTACCGTTTGCCCTGGTAAGGTGACAATCGGTGGGGGGTTTCTACACAAAAAAAAAGGTTCTTAAAATTTTACAAGATCGTGGAAAAATATTAAATAGAATCAATGTATGTGTAATTTCCATCCCAGCTTTTTTGCAATAATATCTAACACCTCTTTTTATATACAAAATCAGGCTCTGTATATTTATACAATTTCATCCGTAACTATATTAAACCTATTTATGACTAGTATTATTGTAGGGCTAGAGCCTTAATCCAATATTTGAATAAGTGCGATTTGGCAACGTCTAAATAGGTTTAAAACCTTTTTAACAAATTATCTCACATAGTTTTGTCAAGTTTCCCAGTAACAAGTGATATTTGAACTCAAATAGTTACAATATTACAGCAAGTTAGAGTTAGGCTGTTAACTTTAAACTTTATCCGCCTTTTTATTGCATAGCTTTTTAAAACAGTGAATCGCCAATGCACCTGTCAATATTCCATTTTTAAAACAAGTTGGAGCTTCCTTGTTCAGTATTTCAGTATGGATCTAATTAGTCTACACTTTGCAGGCAACGCGGTTGATCAAGTTTGTAATGAATTCAATGAAAGAAGTATTAAATAAGATTAATTATATAACTGAACAGAGCTTTATTTATCATCAGTATATGAATTAAATATGCAAAAGTCATCAATTGCGTGTATGACGGTGATCTTCGTCATTTAACTAATAATATATAGTATAATCACCTAATCACATTTATTTGTCGATGATATTAAAACGAAATGTGTGTTAAAATCATTCGATATCAAAGCATTAAACCTAACCTTGAACTGTAAACATTAAAGTCAGTATATCGGTATCCAATCTAGTAATACGATACACACAATGAGAAAAATAACAGCGTCATTTACTCACTTTATATCGACATCGATAAACCAACTGCTCTCACAGTCAGCAGTATCTAGAGGCGAGCTACAATAAAATGTACCGTAGCTAGCTACAACTTTGAGCAGTTACTCGGGTACGTCCCCCAACCCTACTCCTTTAACTCCCGTATGCCATATGCGCAGTTTGCTACACACATACACATTACACACACAAGCACATAACCTGCGAATCCTGTGTCCACACATTTGATTACCACAAGTGACGTTTGCATCAGAAATATAATCTATCGATATATGATAATTGTCATCGTCTATGCATTGCGTTAATAGCTGGACTATTTTAGAATGTTAAAAATAACAAATCTAATAAAATCCAAAAATATTAAAAAACGAAAGTGAGAATAGTCTGTAAAATAAAGATTGTCCTACATCCGCGTCTAAAAAATATCTGTGAGACCGTGGTATTCCCCCGGTGGTGCCGGCCCATACATGCCTAAGCATGGCTCTCCCTCTGGCTCTGTGTGATTCACAAATATAGCTGCCCCGAGTATAGGTGTTCTTTACGTCCGTAGTTTGTCTTTATGTCTGGAGTAGTGTTTAACAAAAATTTGGAAATCATTGGTTTTAAACTGGTTTATGATATGATGAACATTGCACATTTCTTTAATATAAGGATATTACTGTGATAACAATTAGGTACAAACATTTTGACAGGTTTAAAATTAAATCCACGATTTGCCATAAATATGTAAATAAAATAATTAATACACAAAAAAAATTAGTAATGAATTCACTAAATCATAGTTTGGGACTTTTAATAATATTCTGTCATCGCTAACCCCTACAAATTAATCCTTCAACAGATAAAAATTATTAAAATCTATTGAATATGTATTTTGTAACTAATAGTTACGTTCCAACAACAAGTACTGAACGACTCTTTTTTTTTTTTAGAAATAGATAACTCCCGCACTAGGATTAATTCCTGTGTCGCGGGGGAATTTACAAACATTCAAACAACGGAAACAAAGAACACCCAGACTGAGAACAGCAATTTGAGGATTACACAAAGTGTTGTCCCGTGCCCCCGCACTCGAACTGACGAACCTACAACATTCGGCGTGGCAGCGTTGTGGCGAGGTGACCACTTAAACCGTGCAGTCTCTGGACTACTGTTACCTCACAGTTGGTAAGATATACACGTATAAAGCACTTTTGGACATAGGCCTCCCATATTGGGTTCCAAAGCAGATTTAAAACTGATAAATCAGCTCGCTGAATAACCCTGTCTTTGAAGCACTAATTGCAAAATAACGAGTGACAGACCTAGAAAAACTTGTTACAGGCATAGGAGATAAAAAGATAAGGTCACACAGGATCAGTTCCATTTTAGATGCCTACGAAGCCATCAATGCCACTCAGGATATGACGAGATGGCGAAAAATAGTCCATGATGAAGTATTCAGCAAGAATGTCACCCTCAGCATTGAGGATACCCGACTCAAGAACGAGGAGGAAGAACTAGCTTAAAAACTAGTTTTACGGATCTTAGAGAACTCGGACTCCCAGCATGAGCTAGTCGATCTTTGTTTATGCACACAAATCCATAATATGTAAATGCAACAATTTTTCTTCTATTGCCTTCCCTTCTTACCCAATATACTTCCAATGTTTCCACCATTAACTCCCAGAGTGCCTGGTTACCAATAGGCTATGCCTATTTAAAGTGTGCGTTTAATACTCCTCTGCCTATTAAATGCATGTACAAGTATGCATGTTTACTCTGTCAATATCTGTTTTGACCATCACATATTTTCGACAATTATGACCTGAATCCATTATGCCCGTTTTGTCTAGCCGCTTATTCCTCATTTACTAGTATAATGATCAATATCACACTATCCGTTAAGAACCTTGTACTGAACAATATTTAGACTTGCTCTGTCCATAGGCCTAATCAACGTAGATAGCAAAACCGATAAAAGATAACATGCACTTTATGATCACCTATGTATTTTCTTATTAAGATTGAATGGTCCACAATTACTGGCGAGTAAAGAAATGGCGTCAATTTATTGACCACATATTACTACAAAGGCAAGGCTGGCCTGACTTTATTTTCCACTGCATGCGTAAGTGTTCGTATGACGTCATTACTGTATACTTGAGCTGTTTATTAAGGGCTGTGGTTTGTCAACTTCCAGATTTTACAGAGAATATTTTCATAAAAAATATGAAAATGTGGTATTTATGTAGGGTAAAAGGTAGGGCATTCCGAATTTAAACTAGGTACAAGTTAAAATTTGATTATTTAATGATAGCCAATGAAGTCTAAACTAATTTAAATATTACTGATTTACATATTCACCGCCGAAGTATCTCCAACTTCCACGAGCACTGTCTTAGAGAAGGTCCTAGGGGCTTGGATTTCTTGGTTAGAAATATTGCTGAGATTGCCTGGTCTGAAACATTGATTACGACTTACAACATTACTATTAGTTCATAAGTCCTATCCGAAGAACGTGCGATCGATCTAAATTACAAAATAATAGGCCTGATTGACTTTGCGAGAACAGGAGTAGGGTTACCTACAACTCTTAAAGTCCTTCTTTACAAAAAAATATAATAGGCTGTGGTGACCAAGTACAATAAATGTACTTTTGAAGAAAGACAGTTCAAATATGTAGGAGTCCCATTCTGACCTCATTGAATTCGATTCTATCGCAGCTTCTGAGCACGTTTCTGAAATATGTATAGTATTGTAACAATAAAGATATTTACTGTCTCAGTGCATGTTTGTTTGTTCACAAGAAAGGTGAAGAAAGAAAAAGTTTAATAACAGAATTATCTATTCAAAAAATGAATTTACTATAATCCTCAGACAAATAATATACTGTGATATTGGTTACGCTTCGCGTTCTTTCTGTCTCGTGTAGAGGGTACAGCCACCCCTAGCAGACGGTTTGCCTGTCGCCTGACGGATAACACGAAGGAGTTACTTTATTGGAGGAGGCAATATCTTCATTTTTTGGTCTTCATAAAAAAATAAGGTAATATAATGATGAGAGTATGAATGAAATTTGGAGAGATTTATCGATAAGTTGGAGAAAAAAATATATACACTCGGCGTCAAAAAAATCGCACCTATGCAAAAATTCAATTCAATTCGGTGTATGTCGCGGGTAATCTTTTGTATGGTGTTTTATGCTATTTATTTGAAAGGTTGGTAGATATAAAAACAGTAAAATACAGAAATATGTATTCAATTACAACCGTTTAAAAAAATGTGTAAAGTGAAAAAATTATCTTTATTAGGAAAAAAATATTCAAACAAAAACAGGCAATAAAGTAACAAAAAAAAGAAAAAAATTAATAAAAAATGCTACTTGAGTTTTTTTTATTTTTTTTTTTTCGTGTGGAAACCTCCTCGGGCCGTTATTAAACCGGGGTTTTCGGTGGAACGGTGTGTCGGAATCGAACCGACTAAAACCAAAGTGTGCCATCCTGCGCTTAAATACATAGGAGGAATCCGAGAACAGCTTTATTAAGACATCCGGACCCCTCCTAGCGCCTGCCCGCACTATGCGGACACCACCTGCGGGTAACCTATCAATAAGGCAGCGTCCAGACACACGCGGACGTTACCCCCTCGCGGCTGGCCAAACGGTGGATGGAGGGGAAAACCCGTCCCGACCACTCGCGGCCACACTCAGGGAGGCGCTGGT
This sequence comes from Tyria jacobaeae, assembly GCA_947561695.1. Lineage (NCBI taxonomy): Eukaryota > Metazoa > Arthropoda > Insecta > Lepidoptera > Erebidae > Tyria > Tyria jacobaeae. Next base: position 4,996,249 of record OX387211.1, on the reverse strand, counting down.
AAGCGCAGCTACGCCGCCCGGTTCGCCGGCAGCGAATTGGGTCCGAGTGGAAATCGTCCTAACGGGCCCGCTCCGCTGCCTCCTTCTGCGACATGAGCTCCTCACAGAAGGTTGCGACCGCGTTCCTGTCGCTACCGGCCATGGAGCAAATAACGGCCGGTAGCGAGAGATCCTCTCCGATTACTGCATTAAGGACCCAGCGCTGCGCCGCCCAAGCGGGGCAATGCACAAGCGTGTGTTGAGCCGAGTCCTCACTGCAGTCGCAGTGGTGGCAGGCCAACGGTGAAGGTGAAAGAAATAGTGCCGCTCTGACCATTCGACGATGACCGGCTGGAGCGCCTCCACGGCGGCAAAGCCAGCACGTGGAGCCTCCAGCCGGGACGACCAACGAGCCATCGTGGCTCGACGAGCGGCCTCACGCCACTCGCGTACCTCTTCGGGCGGGGTCCGTCCGTGGTCGCTAACCGCCCGGAACTCAGCCGCCGATAATCTTCGGTGAGCACTTCCGCCTCCAAGTCCCACGGGGGAGTTCCGGCCAACGCGCACGTCGTCTCCGTCGACACGGTGCGATAACCACGTATGGCTCTAACTGCCATAACCCGCTGAGGGCGCCAAAGTCGAACCCTATTCTGGGCAGTCAGAGCCCCCGCCCACACCGGTGCACCGTACAGTGCCATTGAACGGACAACCCCCGTGTACAGCCGTGTGTGCCCTTGTAGTGACGCTCAGATTTCCCTCTCGGTCCTCGTACATGATTTCCCTCTTGGTCCTATGCTACTTAAGACCTAGTGCAACCCCCCCTTGATCTAATAACAGCTTCCATTCGTTTATTCATGGATCCAATCAGCCGTACAACACTTTCTTGAGGAAGCTCTATTGGTTTCAGGTGTGGGCTTCTCGTTGGCCAATGCAAAACTAGAATCCCAACCTGCAGACAATCCTGTACGATTACTGCGGTGTGGGAACGATCGTTGTCGTGCATTAAAGTGAACCCATCGCCAACATATCCTGCATAAGGGACTACATGCATGTCCAGCACCTCGGTTATGTACCGATGAGCGGTTAGTGATCCCTGTCCACGAGCACCTCCAGTCCCGGATATGCAAATGAGTTCCGTCTTGCCGTCGACTGAAATTCCGCCCCAGAACATGCAAGATCCCCCTCCATATTCCACTGTCTCCTCCAAGCAAGCTTCAGCAAACCGTTCGTTTCACTTCTGTAGACTCCCCTTCGCCTATTGTTAACGAAGATACACTCTCGTCTCATCTGAGAAGAGTACGGTCCTCCAGTGTTCGAGATCCCAGTTTAAGGCATTTATTCATTAAGTTGTTGTTTAGTAAAAGCATATTAAATGTACTTTCACTTAATATCAACATTGTTTGGGGTAAACGTACTGGTTTGCAACTTATTAGGCTTTATAACTTATTTTCTGGGAGGTGCGATTTTTTTGATGCCGAGTTAGAGAAAGTTTCAGTATTTTAGAAATCTTAACATGGGATAGCCATGCTTGGGCATGAATGGGCTGGCTCGACCGGTGCGATTGCTTCCGTTTCTATTTAATATCACCCTGAAAGGTAGTCAGAGCACTTACGACTCTTGAGATGTTGGTGTCCATGGACGACATTTGTCACTTACCATCAGGTAATCCGTCTGTTCGTTTGTCCCCCTATACTATAAAAAATGAAAAGTTATATACAAATTTTAATAGCTTTTAATATCACACGTGTTTTACTGTATTAATATTACATGTGTACATACTACTGAAGATATATACTATTAAAGATACTCTGCAGCCCATAGTTTTAAAGTCTTCTAATATGTTATCAATTAACTCTTGGTAATTTTGTTACTTTAGTTAGTTTGTAAGTTTTGCTACTCCAGAAACTACTCTTTTAAAAGTGTTCCAACTTTTTGCTAAACACTTGTAAGTAAATTTAGAAATTCTTGAATAGCAATTTTAATTTTCATATAAAAACGGAACTTTTTTTAACCTGGGGGGGGCCTCGGAAGCAAAGGCTAAAAAATATGGAAAAAGATTTTTGAAAAATGTAACTGACTCAGATCTTTCCTCTTGCTTTTTTACGGATTTTTTTATAACAGTCCTAACTTGATGTGTACAGTAAATGTAAATTAATATATTTTCAGGTAAGCAATACTCGTAGGTAAGTAATACGTTCACTTCATAGTGACTATGATCATTCAATATAGTATTGAGCATCCGCTCTACTATCCCACAAACAAAGATAATACGGATATTTTATATACACTCTGTAATCCCATTAAAAAACCTACCACTTTTAAATCTCTAATAAACTGTAACTTAAACTCTTTATATTTCAAAGCTGCTACACATTTTTACAGTTTTATTAAGCCACAGTTACGCCATCTTTGTTTTTTCGTTGGATCCTTTGCTATTAATATCTCAAGTAAAGCTTACTTCTTTTGTGTTATATACTCGAGCGAAATGGGTTTATTATTCTAACTACAACGAAAGAAAAATATAGTTATTTTTCCTACATTTTAAATCATAATGAATAGAAAAATCATAAACTAAATTTCAGGACAATTATTTAGAACAGTTGTGATTTTTTTAATATAAATTAGGGATGATTTCAGTGGTGCAGGGAGCTTCCGGAACTTACACCATAGATACGAGACAACTATTTGTCGATCTCGCAAATTATCGTCCTATGTGGTCATCGAACCCACGAACTCTAGTTCATCAGTCGATATCACTAACCACTGGACCAGGGGTGCACAGACTTTTAGGGAACAGCGGCCACTACAAAGAATACTTTTAACACTCGAAGTTTCTTTAAATACTATAAGTTAATAGAAATGATAAAAGGCCATTCAAAAATATTTGTTGTAATGATGTAATCTCGTTATGATTTTACAATGTAATATTTCATGTTTTATCATTTTGCATTGAACTAACATTTTTTTTATTTGGCTCCACATTACTTGTTGCCACAGGTAAAATTGCTATCGAGTTTTCATTTCCAAGACGGTTTCGATTTTTGTTTTGTTAAGTTTCTTCACTGAATATACTGATAAGCGTTTTTGTCAATGCAATGGTAGAAGTTAAGTAAAATGGATGTCATTTGCTGAATTGATTTGTATCTAGAAAAGACTTAGTTTGCATTAAAAGTACAAAACTTGATATTCATGTTTGTCTTGGATCAATATATCAATTGGTCACGTATTTAAGACATTTAAGTAATTTGTGACGTCTACAAGACACACTAAATCACACAGCTAATCAAGGTTATTGAGTTCGGGAACAACGTTTTTCTTTTCCCCCAGAAATATTTTGATTTCTTCAATCGAGTTAAGAAATCGCTCTAGGGTCATCCACATCTTAGCCACCTTACTTCAGTGTTAAACAGAGGGTCACCATATTAGTTTTTAATATCCACGAGAAAATATTTAACCTGTCAGTGATTCAGATCTTGTGATTTTATTAAGTTCTAAGTTACATTTCCAATTATTTGATGAAGTATGGACCCCTTTTTAGGTAAAGACCTCCTCCAGCTCTCTCCACAAATCCCTGTCCTTACCTGTATTTGTCCATTCGTTTCCTGACACCTGGATGATATCATCAGCCCACCGTCTTATAGGTCTACCAATATTCCTCTTTCCCTGTGGGCCTTCCCATCGTGTGGTTTCTGTGGTCCATCTATTATCAGTGAAATATGCGATGTGTCCAGCCCACCTCCAGTTAAGTTTGAATGCTTGTGTGAGAGCGTCACTTATTTTTGTTTTTGTCTGATAATATTATTCTTTATTCCGTCTATTTTTCCGAACTTCAACATTCTCCGTTCCATACCTGTTTTGGTACATTTATTTTTTTGTTTGACTATATATATATATTTTATAACGTTATATAATCATATTTTCAAATCCTAATAATTTTGAACCAAGAGCCTCTTGATGTATAATACAATCAAGCTGTACAAACACTATCCCATAATTTACTTCCAACCATGGTAGGTGCTCCATCAGTCGTAATTTCAGACAATTTCGTTAAATCGAAATCCATTATAGAACATTTTTTTGTTTGACTTGTCAAAGAAAACCAGTTTTTCATACACTTCAAAAATTTTTCGGACATTTTTTTATTGCAAGAAAACATTGGGGTTACATTTTTTTCTGTTTTTTTATGCGATAGGGGGAAAACGAGCAGACGGGTCACCTCATGGTAAGTGACTATCGCCGCCCATGGACACCCGCAACTCAAGAGTCACAAGTGCGTTGCCAGCCTTTTAGGTAGGAGTACGCTCTTATCTTGAAGGTTTGAAGGTCGTATCGGTTCAGAAATACGGCAGGCGACAATTTGTTCCATATGCTGGTTGTGCGAGGCAAAGTCAGTCAAATCTTACTAACAGTTACAAAACTTAGAGTAAAAAGTTAAGAAATATTGTTACTGTACTGTGTCACCCAAGTACAATTATTAACAAGCTTTCGAAAAAACTGTAATTACTTATGTTAACAATGTGCAATCTCTTCACATCTCGCCTACAAATTGATTCAATCCTGGCGACAGTGCGAATTTTTACCCGATTATGTAGTTTTTGGAACATTTTTTTTTAATTCGGTGGCGGGCCGCAATTGCTGCACTGTGTTTCTGTACTCCCATAATGCCTATAAAAACCACACAATAAATACCGCATCCATTCCTCAGAGCTTTGTGTTGCATGCTGCGTATAACTGTTAGCGAGTCTGCAAGTGGTCATCCCAAGGTGACACTATTATAATAAAAGATGTTATTCACATAGAGGTGAAAGTACACATTTATTTATCACAACAATCAGACTTGCTAACTTATTATATACAATAATAATACACCAGTGAAACTTTTTACTAGCTATCTTTTGTTTGCTTTAATAAGTTTGTCGATTCATACAATATACGTTCACGCCTGTATCCATAAAGGAGTTGGCAGTTCAACACCAACCTTTTGCCGTCCATCAGGCACTTTAGGAAATAAAGATGGGAGTATAAGGAAAGAGAAGGCAAGAAGGAAAAGAATATTACTTATACGAATCGATTAGAAAAATTGGAAGCAATAGTTCAAAGGCGATCTGAAGAAGAAAGTTCAGATCGCAAACCTGTAACTCCGCTGTTGCCAGGAAGTCCAAAGTCAAAGTATCTAACGTACTTTTTGTAACATTGTTTGGAATGTTTATTTATTTGACTATATATACTGAAAATGCAGACATGATTGCATTCGGTATAACAATTGACGGTCTTATCACTAACAGATATTTCCTACAGACAACCTTTATACGGATATTTATAACATTATAGATTTTTTTTTTACAAAAAGGTATATAGTATCTATATAATTGGAAATAAATTCTTGCTTTATTTATAAGTCAATAGAAAAACTAATTTCTATTTATTTTTTGGGGTCGGTGCGTTGTGTACATTGCAAGAGTTTTGGCTGGTCTGTTTATGGCTGCCGCCTGCCTGGCGCCAACCCTCTTCACGAGTGTAGTAGTTATAAGACGGGTTACGAGAATAAGTCATTCATTAAAATTCTTAAAATAAAAAAAATAATAATAATTTATAGACAATCCTTGCAGTTACTTATGTGTGTTTTTGTACAGTGACAGATTATTAATCTCAAGAAAAAGTTCCATTGTAATAATATGTATACAATCGTTTATAGATACTACCAAACTAGTAAACCAAACTGTCTAAAAACAAGAGGGATCAAGAATCCATGACGGTACGTGAGCATCGTTTTCCACTCAACAGACTTACAAGTACTATCTAGAATAAAAACGACATATATTTTTGTCACAAATTCTTTAATCCCAAGACCCCGGTCCCTTTCAACACGATCCAACCATCATTTTACGTTTTGCATCACGAAGTACGAAAGATGAAAGAAGTTCAAGCGTTCTTGTGAGGCCGCGGCCTTGGGTGGAGGGTTGAAAAGGGAAAGGGGAATCATTGGCAGATCCCATCCCGGAAAAATACCGCGAAAGTAAGGGGACGGGGTGGGACCGCTTAATGATCAAAACGCCTTCAATATTGCGAAGGCATGAGTCTTATCATTATAATTTATTCACGGCACAGCAACTAAGAGACATCTTCCGTCGCATCTCCATCTTAACTCGTGTCGACGTGAGAGTTAAGACACTTGGATTTTTTTTAAGCTGAAAGAGAATTCTTGTTATGTAATTAAATAACATAAAAATAAAATAAAAAACATTTTAAATTCTGGGAATATTTTAAGTTTTATAGATACGTAAAAAAAAAGACACAAAATAATTATCTTCAAGGTATAAACATACATCGCAACTAAAAGTGTTTTATTCGTCAAGACTGGAAATGATTAAAAATTGTGATGTTTTTTTATGAATCTTAAATATTATTATTAATTAAATAATATTAGTAGTAGGTGTATGAAGCACCTACTTTTTGCCTGTATAGATTTGGTCCCACTATCGTTATAGGTATAGTACCCTATTGCCTTCAATGGAGCACTTTATTTATTACTAAACTTTTTATTTATATATTTTTTAAATTCGTTTTCAAGCTAAAAAAAAAAACAGAAAAATATTAGATAAACTTTAATGGGCTTACTATTATTATATACATACCTTTCGAGGGATTATTTTAAGCGTGCATAATAGAAATAATAATAAAAATTTAAGATAATAATAAAAAAACATTTGATATGTTATAATTATTAGAGGTTTTATTACAGTTTAGTTTGACTGGCCTGTTGGTCTAATTGTTAAACATCCTGATTGCTGAGACGGAGGTCGTGGGTTCCCACATGGGACAAAAATTTGTGTGCTCTGCGAATAGTTAGTCTGAGTTTGGGTGTTCTTTTGTGTGTCTTAAAGAACATTACAACTAAACTCCTAATATATATATATATATGTATATATATATATGTATGTCAATTGTGTACTACATATCAACTATATAAACTTCTGAAAACAATTTTTACTCTTCTCAATATAAAGGTGAAAGTTGGTTGAATTCTCAATGTTTTCCGTATCTGTATTCCATACATCACAAAGTTAACGTCAATAAATCAGTTGAATACGAAACACGCTCCTATGGGCGGTTTTCCTTTAATAAAGGCTGTCCCGGTCTATAGGTAGCAGCTTTGTCTACATCGCCTCATCGGTCGAAACTTTCCTTTCCGCAGTCAAACTTAGATCAAGCTTGGAATTTTGAAATACCTGTAGTTGTTAGCTGTTAGTGTGTCAGCTATTATTAAGGTGTGACAATTTAAAACAATTGTTTGTATTACTCCATAAGTGCTTCAAAGTGTCTGTATACTTCAGCTTACAGATTTCAACAAAAATATTCACGTTATAGATCAGAAAGTAGAGTACTAAGTGTTTTTGTGTATACTATTACCACCTACTGCTGCGAGTCTATAGTTAGTGTACTGTACTGTAGTCTATAATTGTATATTTATTTACTAGAATTAACCCACACACCAGATGCGTATATTATTTATTTTAATAAATTAACTCATATGTCCAACTGAATGTATTTTTTTTGTGCGTTAAGAGATAGCGATATTAAGTATTGCCCGAAGGAGTTGGATAGGTGCATAGGCTGTTATCTAGTTTTTTATACGTCAATTATAATAATTTATTATTATGATTTTCCTCGAATCAACTTTAAACAGATACAGTTTGCACAATTCTAGCTTCAAAGACACTAATAATTTATAATTAATTAAGCGAATCACGTCATGATATTCAACTATTTCATGTTATTTCACAGGTCCCTCTAGCAGCTGATATGAAATCTTATCTTGCACCTAATGTTATATTCGTAACAAATTCTTAATTACACTGAATAATTCTCGCCTCATAAACAATGCAAGCTAAGAGAACAGCGAAGCGTCTTAATTAAACTTGCTCTATATACTTACGTACTCAATCTCACTTGTAGAAGTTAAGGAAAGGTTAAAGCGGCCACCACCCACTGCCCCCACTCAACATTCCCGAATTTTCCCAAAGTATCGCTTAATGTAAGTTTATTATCTGACATGGTTGAACGTTAATTAATTCTCTTTATTTTTTCGCTTATTTTATTATTTTATTTTGAATTGAAAACGATCTCATTATTAATATGCTAATAATTAAATAAGTTACCTTAAAATATAATTGGTTTATTAATAGATTGTAATGGTAAAAGTAATCAATAAAAAAATATTATATTATTTATTTGATAATTCACTTCTTAAAATTTAGTTTCTTAAAACAGATGTTGAATGAGAACAATTTCAGTCAGTCAATCTTTATCCATACTAATATTATAAATGTGAAAGTCAGTTTGTTCATTTGTTACGTCGAATACATGTTGCCAGGGTTATAAAAAGGGACATAGGCCTTACACCCAGCAAAAAGTCCAGTACCTCCCCCAAGTGATGTACAAATTCCTTTTTTCCTATATTTAGTGTATCATATTTAAAAAATGTATGACGTAATAAATGACAGGATTTTTTATCAATCTTGACATGTATAATTTCTTAACTGGCCTGGTTGATAATGTTATTTTGCTGACGTCAACGCTCACGCTCGTCACTCAAATGATGATGTCGATCCTAAATATTAAACGATATCCACCGCTGTCCGCAATCCACACAAGTTGTGTAACTACAGTACTAGACTACATAAAGTCCCTTTATGAATGTTTTTTTTTTTTTTAATTGTTTATATTAATAGGCATTTGTTCTCAAACTTACCTGATAGAAAGTGACGCTGAAGACGATGATGGTACATGCACACAGAGACCTATTCTCAACACTCTATAAGATTCCAGGATTATAACCCTAGAGAGCTATAGCTCTTTGGAAAACACACATAAGTAGTTAATTTCTAACCTTGGCAATAATTCTATGTCAAAAAAATTCTGTTACATACATATATGTATACTTGCGACATTTCTTCTACCAGATTTAAAGGTATATTTAAAATGAATACCTCCTTATCATTGTTATCGTTTGTGATTACTTAAAATTATATTATCATTACTAAGGGTTACCCTTTTTGAAGTGGCAAAACCCACACGCTTACCGCACCTTACGTTTTGTATAATGTAAAAAAACCTTCAAGGAAAGAACGTACTCCTACTTAAAAGGCCGGCAACGCACTTGTGACTCTTGAGTTGGGTGTCCATGGGCGGCGGTAGTCACTTACCAGCAGGTGACTCGTCTGCTCGTTTGCCCCTATCGCATAAAAAAAAAAAATGATGTGTAAATAATCATTCGCAAGTGAAATATCAAGCTATGTTAAATTACTTTGATTAAGGCATGTTGCCAATCGTTTTATAGGTGCGGCCTCTGGACCAAATATAGTCGGCGTACATACAGCGATGTACGTGTCCAGTATAATAACGCACTCCGGATACTGGTAGGCCTGTCATGGTGATGTAGAGCGTCAGAAAAGTTTGCAGGCATATGGAGCCATCATGCGTAAACTATGTGCTACTAGCACCAACTTTATCTTGAATGTTTTCACAGAGAGGTGAGAGTTTCCTATGATCAAATTACAAATACAATGAATAATGTTGTCAAGATTTATTTTTTACACCTTTGTACCTACTAATACTAATTGATAAGTAAAAATTGTTACTAACGCTCTATGGGATACCCAAGCTGTATATGATCATCATGACAGTTTTTAATACTTCCACTACAGAACATAGGCAACACACGAACACTTCTATAAAAAGTATTTTGAGCCGCCTTCATCCAACGTGTCTATTCCACAAGGACAAGGTTTTAGGCTCAGTGACATAGCCACTGAGAGCTTGTCACTGACAATCAGGTACTAGATTGTCAGCTCCCAGTGGCAAATAGTTTCTTATACGACAACGGATTACTAGAAGGGGAGTTTTCTACGCATTGCTATCCAGTATAATGGTATTGCAGTAGTATTTTTGAACATGCTGAGATAACTCTTATCATTAGCAAATAAAAATCAAAACATTATTAATTACATAATCCTTTCGTTTATTCGAAATCAAGTCACAACTAATCAAAATAATCGGGAGGCGGGCCGACATCAACATTATTAATGCAAAGCGACCCTCCCCCTAGCCTTCTGAATTCTCCCGTTAAGGGACCACCATCTTATATCCTTTAGAGAGGACAAACCTTTAAATCCGTGAAGAAGAGTAAAATATTAAAATTTAAAAATGTAGGGTAGAATGAAATAATGTTTATAAAACGGACAATAATATTCTTATGTTACATTTTTTTTTTTCAACCACAAAGCAGGCCTTTTTTTGCACGTCTAATAAGCATTGAGATCCAGCGTGATAATGCTGCCAGCCTATTGCTAACTCTACCGGTAGACAATTATGGCATTTTATGACGCATGCTTGTAAAAAGAAGCAAATTTTTTTTAGGGTATATGTAATCGTTACAGTAATTTTATATTTAGACTTGGAGGCTACGACATTATTCCTATATCCAATACGACTTGCTTAATCTTAAGAACGTTCTGAAATCAAGCCTGCAACCGGCGCGGTAGGACGTTTCATCTCATGATAAAGTGCACCAACGGATTCAATAACAAAATTACACCTTCAATAAAAGATTTCTTACAGTTCAAATCGCTATTTTCGATCTACACATGACCGGCCTTTTCCAAATAATGGAACTCTTCAAAAGAGAACAGGCAAGGGAGTATCGAATGCTGATATTAGTATTCTTTACACTAGCATCTGTTAAAAATCGCAAAGAGACTAACAGCCGCACTCAGAAAGCTTCATTAAATTAGTCCTAATGAGTACTTAACTAATGAACATTAAATTTGCTAATGAACGGTACCTCCCAGAGACATAATTTAAGGGTTACTTAGCTATTGACAGTTTTAAGTATCCGTAGGGCGAAGCATCGTCAAATCATTTTATCGATTGCATATCGATTAAGCTTTGGTGTAGCCACATTTAAAAACTGTTGATTTTAAATATCATAAAAGTTAATTTAAACACGTTGAAAACTATTAATTACAGTAATATAAATAAAGAACAGTTATTTTACTGTAAGGTTTTACTAAAATGCAAAGCGAAACAGCTATTTTCATTTAAGAAACATCAAGCGAGTGCGACCTTTTTCCTATGGCATCACTCACTGGTAACTGTCAATGCCAAATCAGGGAATCAGGGAATATTTTGTTGTTTTGTTTGTTTCATTCACCGGGTGAGAAAGTTTCATATTGAGAGTTTTAAGTTTATCTCTATTAAAATTCAAATAGCTTTGGTGTAGCCACATTTAAAAACTGATTTTAAATATCAAAAAAGTAAATTTAAAAATGCAGCATTATTAGAGGAAAAGAGAAACAAAGCATTGTTAGAAAAAACTGAAATAGAATTAGAGGAACTAAAAAAATCTGTTGCAAAACAGTCATCCTGATTTGAGCTATGAAACGGTATTTCAAAATAAAAGTATTGTCAGAAGATTGATTTATGATTTTTATTTATAAAACCAATATTACATATTTTAAGAAAAAACCTATCAACCAAATCTTGTCGCACTGTAGAACCATTGCTGTTGGAGTTATCATTAATTTGTGCCACATCAACAACGTCGTTATAAATATCAATGTCATCCCAGTTCAATGGCACCAAGTCATCTACCAATAATGCCACCTAATGTATAAAATATAACCTCAAACTGGCTCAAACGTAAGTGTCAAAATCGGTCCTTAAAAAGTTAAGTAAAGGTTTTGCTACACTTAACTTTAATTGTCATTAAGGGACGCTAATGACACGTTAACTGACTCTGAGTGTGAACTTTTTTAAATTTTTACTAAGGAGCCCTTTAAGTAATCGTTAGACGTCTCTGAGTGCGGCCGTAAGTCTGTGTTGGTTACCTTGGTATTTATCGCGTCGGCCGGGCCGGTGTCATGCGCAACACCAGTACCGACGCGGTAGGTCGCGTCACCGCTTGATAAAGGACCTCCGTCGGGCTCGAAATTGGCAGGACTAAATACATGTTGTACAAACGTATACCTCTTCCAAAAAAAATGAAATTTTTATCTTGTTTATACGTACATATACACTTAATCATATAATTTAGTGATAATTACGGTTCGGGTACATTGTGACTGCATATATACTTTTTATTAGATGCTAATCATATCGCTTAGTCGCCTTTTACTACATGTACTATTCTACTCCGAGTCTCTTGTTTATAATTTTAATCAAATATTAATATTTATGAAGACAGATTCATGCAAATTTACACTAAATTTTCGATAAATTTCTACCAATAATGTAAAAGGAAATTAAACTTGTAATTATGTATGACAAATCAACTAAAACATAAACATTAAGATTAACAAACCGCGACAAAAGTTTACTCCTGTTGCGTGTTCGGCAAAATTCATTCTTATGCTGTTTTCAAAGTTAAGTACTCTTAAACGCATTTGGCCTTATCTCTTTACATTAGAGCTGTTTATTCGTTAGTATTAAGTTTGAGAACCGCAAATCTTACATGGGTTAGACGCGATATATGCCAAAGTCTCGATGCCATCAATTATATTAATCAACATCTTTATGTCGGAGCAATAAGGTTGAGGTTTCAGTGTTTGATGACGATTTGGCAGTATCGGTTGAGGTTTCCAGTCCGAGGACTGGCCGCCCGCACCCCTTACCCCAAACTCCACATGTTATTTACGTGTGAACACAACGCCGTGGAGGGTTCAATTTATCTGACCTACTGGGCCTCCCACTAATATAACGCTGGCAATTGCTTGTACCCCCTTTACGTATTTTTTGTTTTTTTACTATCTATGAGAATATGTGTCGGAGGTTTAATTACTTTTTGTTCATTTAAAAATATATTGATAAAATCCATTTATTATGATTTTGTAAACCATATAACTTAAAGTTCTAAAAGTGTTAATCCTGGTAGCACTGGCTTTCATATAAAAGCGTTGTCGTTACTATTCAACTTCCTAGAAATAATCAATACGTTTACTTAACTACCTAGCAAGAAGGTTCAGAACAAGAGCAATAAAATTTCTAGCATGCCATGATAAGTGCAAGATTTTGCTGACCTACCCCAAACGAATATTTAGTGGCTATGACATAAGAGACAGTAAATGTGTTTTAATATAGGCAGAGGTTATATGTACCTATTATTGTTACAAATTTCTGATAATAATGTGCACACAATAAGGTTAAGTATATGTCTAAAGCGAAGGAGCCATAACGCAACCTCCACCTATAGCAGTGGGGCCAAGTGGCGAGGCAGATTCATAGTGCTGTCTGAGGGGAAGCACCCCGAACTGTATGATGGACTGGAAATATTCCATAATATCTAAAGCGTCGTTACAATGCCTTAGCAGAATATTTTTCTTGGGCAGAAAGCCGATATTCCCCCAAGAGTTACGACATTTCAATTTGCCAAGGCGGGCGGAAAATGGAATTACGATTGAAGCGAGAACGCCCGAATGTCGACGAGGGCGTCCCACTCACTGCCGACTGAATCCGAGCAAAGCCGAAGCGAAACGAACGCGCGACGCGCCCGCCGCACCAAGCCGTGTATTGATTAGATGCGGGACGCCCGATACCATATAAATTAGGCCGCACAGAAAAACAGATTTTAAGTAAATTGTATTTACATTGAATGCCACAAAGTTATTGTTTGTTAGTACAATCGCAAATAATTAGAAATCATGCGAACCTGCTTACTAATATTTCAGTAGGAAGACAGATAATCTTTATATAGCTTTCAAACAGTACAACGATGACTGTAAGGGACAAAAAAATATGTATGAATATCTTCTAGTTATTAATAATATATCATTCGTACACACCTTCATTTGCTATCAATGTAACAATGAGCAATTTACAAACTCGTTTCCAGAGAGTGTCAGTTTAAAAGGACAACAATAATTGTTTCATTTTCAGCCGTAATTAATATAAAAGCGATCCTATTTGACGCAAGCCGACATCGAGGGCGAAATAATGTAGACGAATAAATATACATTACATTATTAACGAATGTTGGCCTCGTTTCTCGCTCTCTTTGTTCGTTTCACGATTTTCCGTGAGAATTAATTGAAAATAAGTTTTCCTCATTGCGGTTTCAAGGTTCAAAATAATTTGTAGGGCGGAACATTTTGTTCCCGGTGATCGAGCTTTCAAACTAGAAGCTATAACGAACCGTACTGAAACAAGTACTGAGTACAAAGTCGTATGAAGCTAATACGATGGCACGTTTCATGATTTGTGAGTTTATAGCAACGGTGAAGTGTCGGTGGTTAATGGTGGCAGCGCGTGGCTCTCGCCGGCCGCCATATTGAAAAAGTTTGGCGCGAAAAAAGGGCGGTAAAAATACAAAACGATGACGACAAAATATACGTAAAGGAATCTTTGAAATGATATCGTTCAATCGCGCGCATTTATATAATGCAATATAAACTTTTATGACAGGTAAAATACTGAACATGTTCTGGTATTCTAATGTGATTTAATTACTTATTTTAGATTTCCTCTTCATATACACAATAATAACGATACACAAATATATTTTGTGAAATATCAAGGACTTTGTCTCGACCCAAACATGTTTTCGGTAATTCACCTCAAAATCCCTCTTTCGGAGGATTTAGATGGAATACCGCCCTCCACTCCCCAGGGTGACCCAGAGTAAACCCGTTGGTTCTTGAAGAAGTTCTACTTGAGTCAACAATTTCACCGGTTAGCTACATGCTATTTAAATACAAATTTCGACTAGAGTTACAAGCAGTAAGGTTTATTTTCCTTGAAGTGGTTTTGAACATATTACTTTTTGTGACCGATTATTTATTGGCACCTTTTCAGGTACTTAATGTTGGATCACTGCTTAGGGTTCGTTGGAAATTCACTTAAACATATTCGTCAATAATATCGCTACTATACATTTTCTATTCTACGCCCTTTTTATCAAATTTACATTCAACCGTCTGAAATTTAAAATTTCTTCTTGTCTAGTTCTATGGTTTATGTTAATTATTAAACAAAATAAATGTAAATAATATGTAAGCCTCAAAAATTTTAAACCCGCCAAAGGTTGTATCGTCTTTGAAATTTGAATTCATGTGAAGTATACATTTAAACTACTAGTGATTATGAGGTCCTTATTATAGATAACTACGGATGTTGGTGTAATTTATGTGTGTTTATATTTTCTTGTTTATTATTAAGAACAATCTACAAATTTAAGATTCCCTATATAAGTAGAGAAATAAAAAAATAAGTGGTTCTTATTTTTTCCTAGTTTTCACTACTTAGGTACATACTTAGTTTTAAAATAATGACGGCTTTACAAAACATAGCTCAGTTGTGTCTCTTACTATCGTAAATTACTCGATTGAACTAAAATTCATGATGTAAAGAGATATAATACAGAAGATAAACCATAAAGCTAGACCAGAAGAAATGAAATTTGTTAACCATCCTTCTTTGTTCTTAATATTTATACCTATTATTCTAAATGTAAAATTACGCTATTTACCGTAACGTGATAAGGTATATGTATGTATGTAGGTAATATGTAGGTATGCACTTTTTTATCACCATAGGGACAGGCATTGGCGGAGCCTCGAATGGGAGCTAGTGTTAATCTTGGGGTTTAAAAGCTGCTAATATATCACTTGTATTTAGTACTGTCATAATTGGGTCAGTTGGTCGCTACCATGAAGTGACTGTCAAACGAAGGTTAATACCGATGTGTGAAATGAGTGAATTTATTACTCAGACCATCGTAGGGGCCTTCATCATTTAAAGTAGGGACAATAGTCGATCGAGCATTCAAGGAATTTGACCTTGTAATAAGTTCACGATATCGACTGTAACTTCACTAATGGCCAGGTTACATCACACAAAGGATTTGTAATTATCGATTAAAGATTTGATTAAGGTAATTTAGGTCATATCTATATCTATTTGCTATTTAGTCAGTTACAAAATTAAACTAAATTTAGTCAGTTACAAAATTATAGGCACGAATGGGCCGGCTCGACCGGTGCGATACCACGGCCTCACAAAAAACCAGTTGATAAGTAACGCTTGCGTTGCATTTCCCCGAATTGAGTGAGGTTTCCGGAGGCCCAATTCCCCCTCCCCCCTCATCTCCTTTCTCCTTTTTTCCATCTCCTCATCCCTCCTCTCTTCTTTCCGCTCCCTGCATCCCCCATCCCTCATCACCCTCAAAGGCGGGCAGCGCACTTGGGACTCTTGAATTGCAAGTGTCCATGGACGGCGGTGTCACTTACCATCAGGTGACCCGTCTGTTCGTCTGTCCCCCTATAGTATAAAAAAAAAAATTAAAAAAAAAACCGTTTTAACCGTGTTCGTTAGTGAGTCTTGTCATACGTTACTTGAAGAAATTTTAGCTACACTATTCGACATACCTGTACGTAAGGAAATCACTATACTCATAAAAGTAGGACACCGTGGATTTCTCGCTTATATTGCTATGTTTAGTAAAATCTTGCTCGGTTGGGAGTCAATGAAGAAATCATTTTTTTTTTTCTTTCACTGTTAAGGCAGCCAATCATGCAGTGCATTTTCAGGAAAAGTGTCATTTCTGGTATATCAAAGCTCCATAGATTGTACAGCAACCCCACGTCATTAGATAGTTTATCACCAGGATAGACAGAAAATAACTTTTAAAATTTACTTTACTATTCTATTGTTTGCTGTATTTCAAGAGTGTTCTATTCCAATCATTCTATACTTATATTAAATGCCTGTAATTATGGTATAGGGCTTGGACATTCACCTAGAGCCAGTTTAAGGTATATTTTTTTTTATATTATGGGGGAACAGTTGAACAGACTGGTCACCTGATAGTAACTAACTACCAGCAATGATTTACTAGCAATGATCGGAATATGTAGAGCTAATGTACCTAGTGTTCAAGAAACAGAGACGAAAAGTGGAGACTTCCTTATGACTAAAAATTTTTTCGGAATATTTTTTCAGAGTTTCGGAACTTCACTTTAGTACATTTAATATTAATGTTACTAATCAGTACAGTTAACTAATTGAATTCATTTTCCTTTTTAATCGACTTCAAGAACAAGGAGAACGTTCTCAAAAAGCCAGTAGATACGTTTTCTATTGTTATTACTTCAGGTAAAGAACGCGGAGGACACTCCACCTCATGTTTTCGTTTACCATAATAGCCAAAACTTGCTGTCTCTTTTCTATCTTTTGTTTATCACTGGTAAACAGTGCCAAAAGGGTTGAGAGGCAAAGGGGTGCTTCGCATTCCAAGCATCATCGTGCGCGCATCATTCAGTCCTGTAGTTCTTCATGTTGTGTACGCATATTTGCCTCGTGCATTGTTTTTTTTTTACATTTCATCAAAAGCCGATCCAAACTTGTGTCTGAAATCGATACTTCTTTATCAAAAGTTTCAGATTGGGGTCGACTTAACCTAGTCCAGTTTAACCCCCGCGTTCACCGCTAAAAAGATGCCATTGGTCGTATCACCTCAATTTGAGAGCACTTCCCTAACTGCAACACCAACGCCTGCAACTTTATAAGGCACAGGTTCGGCCGCACATGGAAGACTGTTCTCATCTCTATGCAGGTGCACCTCAGTACCAGCTTCTCCCTCTGGACCGCATTAAACGGAGAGCGACTCGCATAATCGACTGCCAAGATATTTCTGATCGGCTTGACACCTTAGCGTTGCGTAGAGATGTTGCTTCACTCTGCATCCTCTATCGTTTGTATCATAGGAAGTGTTCAGAGGAATAGTTCGGACTTATACCTGCTGCAGGTTTTCACCATCGTCCTACGCGACAAAATATCCATCCCCCTTACCTGGACGATTGGCACTCTACCACTGCGCTTCTCCAGAAAGCTTTTTACCTCGCACAACCAGCCTATAGAACAAATTTCCGGACCGATACGACCTTCAAACCTTCAAGAAAAGAGCGTACTCCTACCTAAAAGGCCGGCAACGCACTTGTGACTCTTGAGATGCGGGTGTCCATGGGCGGCGGTAGTCACTTCTCATCAGGTGACTCGTCTGCTCGTTTGCCCCCCCCCCATCGCATAAAGAAAAAAAGAAAAACTCACCCAAGCCAAGGTTGATTTTATGGACTACTGACATTTTTTATTCCAGTCAAACTGCTTGGTACGTTTATGAATTTTACATGACTTTAAAAAACATTTGAAAGATTAAACTGTTCTCAATTAATTTCCCAAATTCAAACCATTTTATTGAACCATTTACGGAGTTTTATTCAAACAGATGTTTAATATTTCAGTCCGTGCTTAAATGTTGTACTTACTCGCAATCTTATAGTTAAACCACATTTTACAAAAAGAAGATATCTCGGGACGAAGTTATGTAATTTTATCATCGTTTACAGTAATTTTGCTTCCTCATATCAATCAAATGGCGACCAAACCTAGCGAAGGCATGGTAGAGTGGTGCATTCACGATCACCCTGAATTTTACCATGACCCCGCTAGCAACACAATATACTGTTCTAAATGTGAGAATAGTATTGTAAGCAAGAAAAGCAATATCAGGAGGCATATTGAAGGACCGACATACCGAGGTCGATTTAATACAATTACTTGTACGATTTAACTTATATTGTGTAACATACCCTGTCACGAGTAAATCAACCAGCGTTTAAAATTATTTTTACTTAAATACATGTGTTGTAGTTTTACAAAAGTTAATAAATGAATCGTTATTGAGGAAAGTTTCTGTGGACATTGTTTAAAAATTTATGACCATGTTCATAATCAAAAACTTTTGATATATCTAGATGAAACTACTGATTATTTAGATCGTTGTATGGTATTGGATCGTTGATTGCAAAACCTTTAAATAAGGAAACAAATAAGGCATTTGTAATAGCTTGCAAGTGTTAGAAAAGATGAATGGAGAGACAATACTGGCTGACAATTTATGACTAGTTGCATAGAAAATATGTGTAGAGACTCCTATGAAGCCAAAATAGGAGATGTTTTAGTCCTATGTTCTGATAACGTAGCATATATGTTAAAAGCGGGAAGAATTTTAGAACTATTTGCCAAATATGATATATGTTACTTGTTTAGCTTATGTTATTAACCGCGTTGCAGAAAAAAATCCAGACACAATATACGGACGTTGATACGTTAATTTCAAATGTAAAAAAAATAGAGTCACATTATTAAAGGAAAAATTTCCGAGCCTGCCATTGCCACCCGAGCCAGTCATAACAAGGGGGGGAATTGGCTAGAAGTAGCTTCGAATTATGCTAAATATTCTTAGAAGCCCTGATTCTTTGTATATCAGGAAACTGTATTGGTAATACTGGAAAAAGATACTGATTTAGATTATATTGACAAATATTTTAAAATAATTCGAATTTCTTTAGAAGAGTTACAAAAGTATAAAATATTGTAAACGGAATCTTTCTGAAGAACTGATCTAAACTGGTGTTCATCTAAACCAAATAAAAAAAATATAGAAAACGTCATAACAGAAATCCCGATCCAGATGCATTAAGTGACGTTTGTAACAATACAGAAAAAGGACTTGACCATGAAAATGAATCACCAGTACCACAATACTATAAATACGTACCTATAACTTCAGTTGATGTTGAAAGGTTCTTTTCTACTTATAAATGGATTTTAAGTGCAAAAAGAAATCGTTTCAAGATAGATAATATTGAAAAAAATCTCAGAATTTATTTGAATTCTCCGAAAGAAGTTAAATCTTGCGATGACAAAGAAAACTCCGTTCCTGAAGAAAACTGTACCGATTCAGATTAAGGGACAGCTTTCAACATCAACGGAAATAATATTCTGACTGAGTCTTGAGAATGGTAACTATCTTAATTATTGAGGTTGATTTCTATTTACGTTTAGTTCCAATAATTGTACAAAATTAATAAATTTTATATAAACCTATAAATAGTTTTTTTTACCTCTACCTTGTTAGTTCTAATTATTAAAGCTGGTATGTAAATCAAATTAGCTTCCGCATTTACTTACGTCGTTCAAACGAAGGAGGAGATAAACTGTATGTTTTTAAAACAATAAAAATCGTGTACACTTTAAAACAGAAACAGCAAATGACTTCGATAGTTGTTTTACTTTATTAATTTTAGTTGTACTTAAATAATTAGAAAAAATATTCCGAAATAAACTTTTAGCCATAAGGAAGTCTACATTAGCTCTATCTATTCCGATCACTGGTGATGAGGGATGAGGGTATGTGGGGAGGAGAAAGAGAGGGGATGAGGAGATGGTAAAAGGTGTGGGGTGTCAGGGGAGAGGAAAAAGAAGAGGGGGAGTTGGGCCTCCGGAAACCTCACTAGATTCGGGGAAATGGGACGCAAGTGTTGTTTCACAACCAGTTTTCTGTGAGACTGTGGTATCGCACCGGTCGACCAGGCCCATTTGTGCCTAAGCATGGCTCTACCACGTAAAACGTATGTAACTCTGACGTCCTGGAGCAATCACTTACCCTTCCCAATCTATCCCTATAAGCAATATTTCTTTCCTTCCAATGCCTTCCCCTGAGCCCGCCCTTTCCCTTCCGTATACTCCCAATTTTCACATCTTTGAAAGCAATTGGGATTGCCCCCTATTACGTTAGTTTAATATACTGCCGCCTACGCCTTTAGTTATGCAGGTATGAGTGTATGTAGGTGTGTTAGTAATTAGACTTGCTTGTGAATGATCCGCTACCAGTTACTAGGTCACACGATTCGTTTTTGTCGTAACTAAGATATAGTTCAGTCGTTTGTTAAGATGTTCTGTGCAGCCATGAGGGTGTCGTAAAGAGGTTGCTAGTAACTTATTGTTTGATGTTGATCTCCGTGTACAGAACCGCCCACGCATACCGAATCCGTTGAAACGGTTAGTAAATTTGCTAGAAAAGTAGATGTTTCGAAAGAAACTAAAACTCGTCAAGAGTATTATGACACGTGTTATACTTGTAATTTCTGGTGACCCACTCCCTATAGTAAAATAAATATTTAAATAGACGAAAGGGATAGTAAGATTTATAGGCTAGATACATCCGAGTTCTAAATAGAAATAAGTACAATCAATAGTCATAAGTTATTTCTAATCTAATTATTTTTTATGTTCATGTGTGTATGGGTGTATATATTTCGTATCCGATTTTTTTTATACTATAGGGGGACAGACGAGCAGACGGATCACCTGACGGTAAGTGACAACCGCCGTCCATGGACAATTGCAACTCTTGTCGTAAGTGAGCTGCCCGCCTTTAAGGGTGATGAGGAATGGGGGATGCGGGGAGGGGAAAGAAGAGGGGGGATGAGGGTATGTGAAAGAGGAGAGGGAGGATGATGGGAGAGGAAAGAGGAGAGCGGGAGTTGGGCCTCCGGAAACCTCATTCTTTTCGGGGAAATGCAACGCAAGAGTTACTTCACAACCGGTTTTCTGTGAGGCCGTGGTACCGGTCGAGCCGGCCCATTCGTACCTAAACATGGCTCTACCACTGTCAATTTAATTTAATTTTAAAAAGTCATTACCTGTATTATAAAATGTTTGTGTCCAAGTGGTTTGGAAACATTGAAACAACGGGCACAAAGAACACTTAGACACAGGACAATAAGTTTTGTTCGTTAAGTTCATGTTATAGGTACACGACCCTGACTTGCTTAACATATCATAATAATAATAATAACTTGATACTCTTAAACACGGCCGTGTGATCCCAAACAGAGCTTGTACCATGGTAACCCGACAGCTGATAAACATACTTATATACTTCTAAATAGATAAATATAATAGATAAATTACATCCAGACATAGAAAAAATTATAATGCTCATCACATAAATATTTGTCCTGGGTGGGAATCGAACCCATGACCTCTAGCTTATCAGTCAGGGTCACTAACCGCTAGACCAACAGGCCAGTAATTGCATATACTCTTCGATCCACCTGTATAAGCAATATCATTTTAAATTTCGATCCTCCCTTTCCTGTTAATATACTACAATGTTTTCAATTCAATTCCCAAAAATGCCCGGATGACGGTATTAGGCTAGCCCCGTATTACGATAATGGGTCTAAATTACAAACGGCAAATTGTAAGCGTTTATTACGCCTCTGCTTCTGCCGTCGGGGCCTGAGTGTGTGTGTATGTATGTCAACTTTTGTCTCGTGTGGGAACCGTAACCACAGCTCGGTGTAGTAACGAGCCGACTATTTCATAAACTATTGAACCACATGTCCCGTCGAAATGAAATGTATTTGTAATTCGAATGTACCCACTACTGGCATTTAAAATGTTTACTATCGTTAATTTTTTGTATTTTAAGCACGTCATCTAGTGTCTATTTAGTGTTACTAATAAAAACAAAATTTAAAAATTTACCCAAATAAATACGTATGTAGGATGTACATACATATATTTTTACTTTAAGAATAAAAATAAAAAATTTGTTACAATAAAGAAAGTAACATCATACATACATATAAATATATGTACATACATAAGTCATTATCCATTTTTTTTTCCATTTTCACGTGTAGTACCGATGATAACTTACTGTTCACAAATAGGTCGTGGAGGTCAGTTGCAACCCTCGCTTTATGTCAGGTGTATGAGTTTAAACTGAAATCCGATTTCAACAAACAAATAAATAAAGGCTTCGTAATGTTTGTCAACGAATTTAGATCAACTCATAAAAAAATACAAAAAATCGGGTATCTCAATCATAAATTGTATTAGATAAAGTCAGTACTTGTAGATATAGCCCCAGCGTGGTCGTTTATGAAACAGAACTTTATTTATAAGACCACATTGATTGTATCTAACCATGTTTTACAAATAAATAATTTTGATTTAGCTTGAAACAAAAAATAAATCTTCAAATGAATATACGAGTAACAAAAGGAATGAAATGAACATGGATGCGAAAGGCGGGTGCAATACATTCAGCAGTGGACTGGGATAGGCTGAATAATAATGATGATGATGATTATATGAAAAAATAATAAAATTCAAAAACACACACACCCACAACAGTGGTAGAGCCATGCTTAGGCATAAATGGGCCGGCTCGGCCGATACCATGGCCTGACAGAAAACAGGTTGTGACGCAACGCTTGCATTGCATTTCCCCGAAATAAGTGAGGTTTCCGGAGGCCCACCTCCCATCTCCTTTTTCTCTTCACTGACCCCCGCCGCCTTTTCCATCTCCTCATAACCCTCTCTTTACCCTCCCCACATACCTTCATATAAATCATCACCCCCATGGAGGACAATGTCACTTATCATCAGGTGACCTGTCTGTTCGTCTGTCCCGTTCGTATTCGTCAAATTTTTACTAATTATAATATAATTTAGTCCCACTTACGAATAGGGGGCAAGCCTGTTGCCACTATCTGAGCACGGTATGACGGTAAATATACCATCTGATAAATAGCAGTCCGATGCCATGGTTCCCATTTATTACACCCACCGGCAGAAATGGCCCTAATCTACCCCACCGGGCACACCTCTACAACACAATAATCTTAGTTAATACAAATCTTGTACCTTTGAAATTATTAGCTTTTCTTTTGTTTTGTGTTAAATAAACTGTAAAAAAATAAATTACTAAAATATAATTACTACATTACTATAATACAAGAACTTATATAAAACTAAATATCTCGTCCATAAAGAGTTAGAAATAGCAATCATGACTATGAGATATCCGTGTAAACACTTTGTGGGGGCTTAGTCTCGATTACTTGTTGATCTTCAAATCAACACTAAGGTATTGCTTTTAACACCATACTCAACTTACTCTTAAACTTTTGAAGGTAATCTTTAGGCGGTTAAAGAGCATCTTTTAAAATCATATTAACACAATCTAAAGCTATATCTATTAGGAACATAACTGGTTATGAAATTTCACTTATATTTAATAACGATACCATATTACATTTACTTGAAACTAAATTTAAAAGATACATTATTACCAAATATTGAGACTAGAAGAGAATTAATTATATAATTACTTAGTACTGCCCTACATTCAAAGTTAAATTATTTTACTAGTATGATGCTGCCATCTATATGTTGGCGTTGGCATTATACGGAATGAGCGAGTGGACGCCAGACGGCAACCAGTGTGTTTACTTTGTACTGATAAGGATTATATGTGATAGTGGAAGAATTGAAATACAACTAAGTTAGGCAGTGATAAATTGTAATTGTTATATTACAAATTTGAAATTACTTTGTTTGTTGTACATTTATGGATTAAATACACAATCAACTTTGCATACACGTTTGCTGGGGTAAATAAAAGGACATAGGGTGCATTTCCTGAATAAAAAAGTACTAATTCTTTGGGACAGAAAACTGACTTGTGATTAACAAATAAAAGAAACTGGATGTTTAGGACAGGCTATTTCATTTTTACATACTTTAATTAATTAATAGGACAATATACAGATCAATCTTTGATAACTATTAAGTTAAAATCAACTCTTATACCTATATCTAAGGTACAATTTTGATCGCTTCATAGGGATACAATTCTTCTATCAAAAACTCGCAAATTCAAAGTACTGCATTCTACGCCTTATCTAAATGATGTTGAAAAATGTGCACTTTATTGGACGTAGAAAAAAGCTACATTTGTATGTCTAATAAAGTAATACAAAAATATAAAACGGACAAAGGGCGGTAAGTACTTGTCCTACTGAAAAAAAATAGTTTGACTGCTTCTTATATCATATAAAAGAAAATATTACATTAAATAAATTCATCTAATAGGCACTTCTGTACTGTATTAAATATTAGAAAAATCACAAATTTCATCGTTTTATATAGAGTTCTTATTTATAAAAGAAAATAAGTCAATTAGTAGATAATCAATTAAAGTACACAATAACCTCTTACGTATGTACCTATCTCCTGCTACGCACACAAAATTACGAAATAACAAATAATACCTCCACATATTTTGTCGAAAAAACATGTGTAGATGTTAGTCGTTATAAAAATGTAGGATCTGGGAAAAAGATCATCCTTATCCGAGGCAGAGAGATGGAGGCAAGGGTGGCGACCCCTTCTGATTTATGGTAACATGTCGCGAGGCGCAACCGCTCGCGTACGCCAAACTCGCATTTTGTCATTAACTGATTTTTATTATACT
The DNA here is from genome assembly GCA_947561695.1 of Tyria jacobaeae. Lineage (NCBI taxonomy): Eukaryota > Metazoa > Arthropoda > Insecta > Lepidoptera > Erebidae > Tyria > Tyria jacobaeae. The sequence goes on along the minus strand of OX387211.1, from coordinate 4,971,105 downwards.
TCCTATTTTGTATCTTTCACAAAAGTCTGAAAGATTGTAGCATCTAGATTGTCTATTTATTTTAATGTATATTATAAACACTGTTACAAAATAAAGCAACACGCTCACATACAGTCAAATCACAAGCAGTAAGGTAATATTAAATAAATAGACGTAAGGGTTAATCTTTTACTTTTCATTTAACACACTTCTTTGTATATATGGAATGATACAACTTAAAATATAAAATGAACAAGAATTATTTTAATTATGATGATCGTAGTGCCATCTATTATTGAGTAGCTCATACAGCTTTATATGTTCCAGATTTTTCTTATTAAAAAAAACAATACTGTTCTTACTAATTATTTAAAACGCTTACAGAACTTAAAACTTTAATTAATTGCTTATGTATCACAACAATTAAACTTTAAGATTTAAATTCATCTATAACTAATATTAATTTAACCTACTGCAATCTAGTGCTGCACATTGTAACTGACACAAGAACAGGGAGGTACTAATGAAATATAGTTCTGCTGTGTTTTGATAGGTGGCGCTAAAATAAAATAATTCTTAAAACACTAAGCATCTCTACTTTCACAAAAACATTCAGCAAAAGCCTAAAGTTAATAAGCAATTTAAATATTAAACTTTCTAATCAATATAATCATACACAAATCCAATTTCGGATAATATCTAATAAAGGAATGTTATGATATGCATAATATGGTAACATACACGTTTTTATTTCATATGTAGATATATATATTATTAAAACTCGTACAACTCAAAAACTCGGCAAAATGTGGAAAAGGTAATGAGAAAACTTTGTAAAATAAGTCAATATGGCGATTACATGGATCAGCAGATTTCAACATGATATAACACTACAATGACTGTGACATACTCAGAGGCTAACGGTTTTCTATTAGTATTCAATTTATATTATTACATATTTTTTTTTTCTGTGTTCCATTGCAGGCAGAAAAATACGGCGCCGATCATAAATTATATCTGTCCATACTTTGTAAAAAAGGTAAGTAATGATTATTTTCGAAATTCGACCACTGGGTGAAAACTAGTCCAGTAAAAACTCAAAGAGTTTTATTTTTTAGTATAAAAATCTGCTACTTTTTTGAAAAGGTTTTAACTACGTTTTGGGAAATTTTATATTCTCTAAAATTTGCATTGTGCCATAGCCATAAAGTCCCGTAGAGGTGCAAGCAACAAATACATTAACAAGACAACAGCCTCAAGCGCTCAGGTTAGTCTCAAGAGAAAATATGTTGCTTTCATACTCGACCTACATTTACTTACCGTGTGAAATTGGACGTTTCACGTTTTGACATTTGATTTGATAAAATTTGAGTAATTCTGTAAAAGCTAAAACTTTCACAGTAATGCGAATTTCGTAATCGTGTCGCTCTACTCCTCAGTCGCACTTATTATGATAATTTAGGTAATTTAAAAAAATCGGGTTTGAATAGGCTAAAACCCCACTAAGGTGTGAGTGTTATCTCCACCCTACCGTCTTAACTTCCCATCACCACCAGGCCTTCAAAGTATTTTATTTACAGGAGTTTCCTTCCTCATCGCCCCGAAGAGGTATCGGGTGAATGCTTTTCCGTGACACCAGTTTCCATCGTATAAAACTAACAAAATTTCCAGTTCATCCTCGCTAGGTAGTTAGTTATAATGCTGCTACTTTGGACTATGTAAAATAATTTCAATATGAGAGCCTGCTTTGACAGATGTGCAATTTTCATTTTCTAGCCGTGTTGTTTTGTCGCATCATATCAAGTCTTTTTAATAAAGAATCATCGACCAGTGATAAAATTATAGCGACAATTTAAATGAATTACAAGCGCTGTAATTTAACACTCTATTTAAGGCTTTTAAAATCTAAAAGTTTAAACAAAAGGAAATGTTTGCTATTAAAGTCAACGGTTCGAAAAAATGCTTGTTTTCATTCTGTAAGAAGTGGTACTAGACAGTGTTGTGTTTTTCGTGTACACGTAGACAGTTTATTAAATTGTAAAGGAAAGATACATGCTTTAACAAATGCAATTAAATCTGCCAACAGTAATTTACAATTCAGGATCATTACAATTGAGCATACAGATTTTTGTGTTAACTGAGTCAAGAATTTGGTGCTGTGTCAAATTATGAAGTAACAGTTGAAAATGTAATAAATATATTTACATATTGAAGGCAGACACAATAAGGACTATGCTAAGTTTAAACCAAATGTAATCATCTCCAAACTCTAAATTTTAAGTGTACCTTGGTTATACTTCGTTTTTATAGATAGTAATTTAGTAAAAAAAAACATAAATATGAGACAGTAGTGGAGAGAGAGAGTAGAGAAAGAACAAGTAGAAAGAAAGGACTTATATACCTAGGACTTACTCATTTCAATGTATTATATTTATATAACAAATTGTCTATAGAATTAAAATTAATTCAAATTGTTTGATTATCCAAACTTGTTGAATAAAACCTAGTACAGCATTGAAGAGTGTATTAATGACAAACAAATACAATTATACTTTTAAACAGAATGTAATTTTAGAATTGATTGGTATTGAGATTCATCAAATTGCTCTAAATATAATCAAAAATAGAATAATGTGTTATAATACATAAAATCACATGTGTATAAAAAATAATTAAAAAAATGGAAATACGTGTAATATACCATAGGTATTCATAATCAGATTTCCGGAACTGCATACGACCTAAGTATTGAAACAACTTTTAAAGTACATAAGTACCTATTGTTCTACATGTATTACGTATGTCAAGGTTCTTACAATAATATAAGAGAGGAAGAATTTGTAAACAAATGCTACAGAACTGATATTAATAATTCTTTCAACAAACGAAAGCTTCTTTTACCAGACTTATGGCATGGTACTATGGGAATTAAATAATTAAATGAGAAAATTTGAAGTATTGAATAGTGATTATCACCCGATTTAACATTTATACAAGCCTAAATGATTATCATAACGGTCGGACTAGTAAAAGTTGCGAACAATTTCTACAGGTAAATACAACAAACAACAATAGCGGCACTACTTTCTGCCAAACTGCAAACTTGCCGAGTCGAGTCGGTTGCACGCAACGATGCGGTGCGCACGCGATTGACCATAGAAGCACTTCCATTTTACGGTTATTTTACAACTGAATTTACGTGATCGAAATTATGTGAGTAGACGTGTTTTATTATTAAATATTTTTATGATTTAAACTGAATATATTTAGCTATAATTTCATTGCTATTTAATGTGCTACAGATTTCTTTTTTCCCACTGAAATGAAGGTATTATAAGTAAGCCCAATTCTTTATGTAGATATTTATTGAGAGATATTTTAAGAAATAAAAATAAGATGTAATCGGTAGAATTTCATTGATATTAACATTTTTTTTTTAATAAATACAAAGTTGTAAACAATCGTGTTTTATGATATAATATATTTATTGGATTAAATTGACTGAGTCAGACTGTTACTACGACCCGACTAGTACAGCCTGGTCGAAAGGTCGGTCAAATAAATGTGTGTTTATAAAACGTAGATTTATTTTTAATTTATTTCATTCTCTATTATAAATAAATTAAAATGCAAACGTTGTACTGTTACTCCGTATGGTTAATAAATATCTATAACTAATACTTATGTACGTGCAAAGAATTGTATTCTTTACACGTACATATGTTACATAACTTGTCAACACTGTCTTCATTTCATTTACAGTTTAATATGTAACCCTCAAAAATGCATAACGAAATTGTGCCGAAGTATTGATCTGTTAGAATACAAACATCGAAATATTAATGTAATGTCTACAATCAATTATACTATACTAAACTACTAAATTAATAAGTAAAGCATTTTTAATGCATTGATAAATTAACTATCAGAACAATTAATTAATGACATGGCGCAGGTTACGAAAGACTACCGTTAGTGTTGACTATTTAATCAATTATCCAAATACAAAAAATATAATTTTATATTTACGTAGCTTTTATAGCTAGCATAGCTGTGCCTGCGACTTCGTTTGCGTTTATGTTGACAAAAAACCATACTTATGATTCTTAAAAAATATTAGGTTCGATCTATAGGCTTATATACATATATATATGAAATAACTGGGCGACGTTCAGCCACTCGCAACACGGGAAGGTCAATTGCAACTGAAGAATATAAAACCCGACCCATAAAACTCCCGAAGTTGCCACAATCTCCTCCCACAAGCATCGTCGTCAATATATCATCCATCAGTCGATCATATATTGCTCTATGTAACAGTATGTAACACTAATTTATACTTCACACAATTTTACACTTAGGACTTAATTTCAGTAAGTCTCAAGTCAGCATTAAAAAGTTTTTGTATAAACTATGTTGTTACTAAAAATCTACTAGAAAACAAGTAATACAGAACTTTGTAACTCCAAAGTTACAAATAATTTTACAACGCAATAGACAACATATAGAATAGAATACCATAAACAAGTTAATTAAAAAAAAATTAAGAATATGTATGTGTAATTATTTTGCTAGGAATCTAAATAGTGTTCAGGTGTTTCATTGAAGAAAATTTAAAACCTACTTTGAACTTAAATTCAGGAATAAACATTTTTATGTGATCATCATCATCATCATTCAGCCTATCACAGTCCACTGCTGGACGTAGGCATCTCCCAACGTGCGCCATAGCACTCGGTCCACCCCCTTTCTCAGTTCGTCAGTAAATCCGGTCAGGGAGTGCCCTACCTTCCTGTTAAATATAACATTTTTATTTAAAGAAGCAAAATTTAATTTAATTCTCAGTAAAATCTAACAGGAATCAAATAACGCTATTTTTAAACTGTTTATTTAGAATATAACGCTCAAGAACACTAACAAACACACCAAAATTCAAACTTTCATATCCAAAAATAGTTTAATAATACATTCATACATTTCTTCGCGTCCACATGGACGGGCCTGTAGGTCTAGTGGTTAGTGGGTCACTATTGAACCATTGAACCGGAGGTCGTTGGTTCGATTCCCAAGCTCAATAAAAATTGTGTGATCCACAAATAGTTGATGATGTCGGAACCTTACTTTTTTTTTTACTTTCCTTATCCCCCTCTATCCTCCATCTATCTTTAAGAAGATACTAAGAAGAGCTCTTTAAGAAGAGCTAGGATGCAACAGACAGACACACAAACAGTCACGTCAAACTTTTAACAACCCTCTTTTTATGTCGGGGGTTAAAAATATGTGATCTACTGCATTGTTGACATTGGTTTTTTTTTTTTGCTTCTTGAAAAATATATGTTCCTGAATTCAATCATAAACATTTTTAAAAAATAAAAAATAAAAATATTTAGATGTTACACGAATAAAATACAATGAATACTAAGCAATATTCATTTGGTCTTATAACGTCGTCATATTAAGATCTACTGGACTAAAGTGATACTTATTGAATTGCTGTAAACCTAAACCCTAAAAGCATAAAAGACTCAAAAGTTTACTTTGTAAGGTGACTAACGTAAGACTTGTAGTCGAGCAAAAGTATAAAACTAATGTTATTTCATATAACTTATTTTTTATGCGTCTGTGAAATGTACTTCGTGATTTTTTTAATTTGTGTATTTTTGTTTTAATTTGTGCTAATCATCTAAAAAGTTTTTATGTTCCTGTAAAAATAATGCTCACATAAGTGAATAATTGTGTTCTAATGCGGAAATAAAGTTCACTCAAACTCCAACTAAATTGTACTGTAATATATACATATATTTTTTTAACTTCCGATTCTATGGATAAAGTGAATTAAGTACCTACGTATCACGTCATCAGAAATAGAATATGTATAAATTGTTCAAATATAAAATTCAGGAATAAATATCTTACAACATGTATTAATAAATATGAATAAATAAAACAAATGTCAGACAGTAATTGATACATATATATATATGTATATATTTCTTGGATTTTCTTATTGTTAGAGTGTAAACCGATTATGACAAAAATAACCTAAATGTTACTCTGAATTAGATACAATATGGATGCATAAATAGTTGCTATAAAAAAATCGTACATAATTGTTACGTGATGTACAAACAGATTACGTGATGGGTGCACACACTGGTTTACAGAGTTGTTACATACTAGCTTTTACCCGCGGCTTCACTAACACTGAATCCCTTAAATATGGATGGCGTTGAAGTTGCTAGGTTTTCAAATTTTTTAACAAACTATCATATCTGCCAAAATATTTTTTTTACCCTCCGTATTTTTTCTATATAAAAAAGTATCCTAAATTCTATTCCTTATACCTTTGAGAAAATGTGTACAAAGTTTCATGATAATCGGCTGAGAAGTTTCGGCGTGAAAGCGTAACAAACAAACTTACATTCACATTTATAATATTGGTACGGATAGGGAAGGAGGGATTTCACAACAGCTTTTCAAAAGAAGATTCTCAAATACTAAAATGATGTTAATGAGTTTTGTGGTTTTAATAATATATATTATATAATAGCCACATCATACACACATTCATCGGTACACCAAAAATAGAATAGAACAATGTTATGGCCATCAAGTATTCATAACTTAGTTATATGTCTGATCCAGCAAAGTAGATCCAAGTAGAATGATTACTGCTTCAATGTGCTCTGTGATATTAATTAATAAATATATATAACCTTACAGGCGATATGGACTAAGCTCAGTTTAAGAGACATTGTTTACATTTCTCTCTGGCCATAAATATTGTTAAAATTAAAAATAAAACCTATAGCCGATCGATAGCATTTCACAAAGTAGGCATGGAGCCATATGTGGCTAATTTACAAATTCAAATTTTAAAACTTCACATGCATTAATTATGTACATATATTTAGCACTACATTATTGGCAGTAAAGCAATCATTTCCTCGTTGAATAATATTATTTACATCGTCAAAGTTATTGTGTCACGTCTATCTACTTTAAGAATTAATAAGTTTCATCAGCAAATAATACTATTTTGGGTTGGCTATCCAGTAACTACGAGAGATCATGAATATATAATAGAAAGAGAAAAGGGCCCAATATCGTTCCTTGCGAAACGCTCATTTATATTTTTGAACCCAATGAATTTGCACCATCAATCTATACTTGCAGTTGTCTACCACTCAGGTATGATTTAAGCAAACAGAGAGCCCGTTTACAAAGTCCATAATCAAGTTTCAGGAGCAAAGTTTCAGAAAAATATCCTGTAAAAAAGTAACACCGGTTGTGAAACGCCCTTTAGTGAAACCGTATTGTTGATCGTGGTGTTAGCGTTAAAATGAAGACACACATTTTCGAAAACCTTGCTAAATACCGGCAGGATTGACACAGGTCTATAGTTATTAGCATTTTTAGTGTCTCCGAATTTAAAAAGCGATATGACTTTACTTTTGTTTCATGGGATCAGGGAAAACTTGATCTATACACAAATTAAATACATATTAGCACTAATTCGTGCCTATGCATGGCTCTTCGATATTCGGTAATGGTTATTCCGAGCTTTAGGACCGAATACAAGTAAACATATACCTACACATTTACAGAGAAGAAGATTACATAGGTATCTACAATTCACGCTACACATTAAAATAATTAGATCAGGATCGCATGGTCTCAAGTTAATTAAGTGTTTATTATACTCTGTACGAAGATATTGCTTGTAAAATACAGAGTTAGATATAAGTATAGATGCAGCGAGGTGTATCATATCACACTTAGAATTTTAAATATACGATTCTGTGTGTATTTTACGCAATATCTTTGCTTTTCGCTAACCAATTTCAAAAAATCCTGTTTTAAAGGATTTGTTTGTAATGGTTCTTCTCATTTACATTTGAAAATAAAAGTAAAATATAATACATGCTACGCCATAATTAAAATTGGTTGTACTCAGAGCTGTTTAAATAAATAAAATATCACTGGTTGAGAGATCTCTTTTAACATATATATACTTAATTATCTTTTACCCTGTGTATTAGCACTACACACTACAAACGAGTAACCGGATCTCGAAGTAGTACTTTACACTCTGTTGAAATCCTTACCATAGACAGACATTCTAAAGTGAAATATATGTTAACTTTAATTAAAGCAGTAGATCTTAAAATAAAAATCTACTACAGTTGAAGACTGCCTTTCCGAGTGCCGGTAAAATCCGAACTAAGCACAGTGGCTAAAGTGTGACAAGTGACCAATGGAAGGGCCACGTTACTGGTAGTATTTTAAAAAAAACCCTCCCATCAGGAATTATGGCTGTGTCGCAGATGACTTGATGAACATAGAAACAACGAACACATAAAACACCAAGACTCGGGACGACTATTTGTGGGTCACACAATTTTTTGACCCATGTAGGAATCGAATCACTACAAAACATACATTGTTTTTAACTATTAGAAGATAATCAGTAATAAGTCAACCCCACCCTTAGGTCATTTTCATAAAGTTATATGACAGTATTGTTTTTTAAATATATAATAGGGGGATAGACGAACAGACGGGTCACCTGATGGTAAGTGATAACCTCCGTTCATGGACACCTGTAACTCGAGAGTCGTAAGTGGATGAGGGTATGCGGGGACGGGAAAGAGAGGAGGGTGAGGAGATGGGAGAAGGGGCGGGGGGTCAGGGGTGAAGAAAAAGGAGAGGGGGAGTTGGGTCTCCGGAAACCTCACTAATTTCAGGGAATTGCAATGCAAGTGTTGCTTCACAACCGGTTTTCTACGAGGCCGTGGTATCAGACCGGTCGAGCCGGCCCATTCGTGCCTAAGCATGGCTCTACCAAGTAAAATGTTATACATAATTAGTTTTATGCCTATTCATCATTATATGTATCTACTAAAGGTTTACTATCCCCTAGCTATTCGAAAAATAAAACTAGACTAATGATTGAACCCTTAGTTCCTTCCTTCGATATCTCTTTATACGCGTTCCAGCTTGCTATAAAAAATACCTTTCCTTGTAACTGGGACACCACGCTTTTTAATATTGAAAATAAATATGCAACATAAAATAAATATCATTAGATTTTTCAGATAAGGAAGTCATTCGAATAAAAGCTGATTTATTATCTTTTAGTATGAAGTTGTGTGACAACGCATTAACTATTCGAAGACTATAAATATACCAAAATACTTACTATATTATATGTTATCCAATCAGTTATCATTAAAATCGTTCATGTATCTTGTGCCAACATAAGTACACATCAATTGAAAATATATAAGAAATCAGAAAAAATCTGAAATAGTCTAATAGGCATTGAAATTGAAACATTCACTGCTGACAGCTAAATATACAAAATAATTCCCTCGGATATTAGTTCACTTTACTTAATTGCAATGTTGTAAAAATATTTTAAATGCCGTCGTTTTTACGAAATTAAGGATGATAAAAATAATATGCTCCATAAGAGCAAAACAAAACTTGCTAGTTAAGAGGCGGGCAAATGCTAGTTATACGTTTTATTATATATATATTAATATAAAATACATTATTTTCGGTGGAGTACAATGGGCCGTTTTTTCGTATTCCCGCGAGTGTCGTAATAAGCGACGTAGGGATTGCACTATTTTCCATCACACATACCATTTTTTTTATTAAGAATACTAGCAACGTGGGTCTCACAATACTATAGCTAAATGCTTGTGTTACGGGTAACCTGCAACCACTCGACCTCAAGACCGACGCCTCAGCCATGACGCTACCGCCGCTTGACCATTGCTCTGTTATAACTTATAAGGTAAATTGAAGTACATTATGGTTGGTTAAAATATAAGCGTTGAATATGCTCCAACGCTTATATTTATGTCTGCCCCTTCGGGGTAAATGGTCGTGAGTGTATGCATGAATGTACATATATGCATTTTCTAACATATTAATTAACCTTTAAAGATCGTATTTTTAATATTTAATGAGTTGTAATTTTATTATTTTTAAAGACTACTTCCACACTATAATTCATTCCTGTATTGCAGGGACTCTACAAACATTCTAATAACGGACACAAAGTACACCTAGACTTGGAACAACAATATGAGGATTACATAAAGTGTTGTCCGTGTGGGAATGGTACCCACAACACTCGGCGCGGCAGCGTAGTAGTAAGATGACCATCCATACAGTCAACTCAAGACATACAGGCCTTGGAGTGCCATTAGCTTCACAAATATCTAACAAAAAATACATTCAACCGAGTTGACAGCAAACAATCCTACTGTTGATATAACGCAATGTGGATGTAAACTAAGAAAACAAACATTACATTTCGCAAGTATGCGTACCTACCAAGCTTGACCAACCTCCTTGCTAGCTATTCGATTGCATCATGAACACTAATACTGCGTAACTAACTCGCAATTTATCTCCTTCCAAATGCGCCACAGTACTCCTTCAATCAACATTGCGACAAATCTTGAGTATTAGTATAGTTTTTTGCCAGTTGTCGCGTGAGATTGGCCAATGTATTTCGAATGTGTACATATATGATTTCTGGCTTTCAAGGACAAGTGTAAGTTTTTGCTATTAAACCTGCAAGTGATTAGTAAATATGTATGAACTTTTAAACAGTTAAACACAGCACAGTATTGCACACCGTGTGGTTGTCGGTCCGATTCCGACACACCGTTCCATCGAAAACCCCGGTGGGATGACGGCCCGAGGGGGTTTCCACACGTTAAAAAAAAGGTTAGCTATCAATTGTTTACTGTTTTGTTCTTAGCATAGTACACCGTTTTACACAGTCATACACAGTTTATCTAGAATAGACAAGATACTGAAGCACCTTCTCACTTAAAGTGTGACATAAAAGAATGGTTTTGCAAGATTACTATTATACCCAGGAATGTAAAAACGACGTAAGCCTTTAAGAACTCGCACTGTATTGTTGATATACATATATGCACTTTTGATCAGGGTATCAATCTTGATACCTCTGACGTTGCAATCAAACGTAGTCTGCTGCAGCATTATGTTGGCATAACCAGCACATTTTCAACCGACTTCAAAAAAGATTCTCAAGGAAGGTTCTCCATTAGACTGTATTTTTTTGTTACCTCAGCACTAACCGAATTGATAGAACCGATTTCGACGATTTTTATTTGAAAGCTGGTGCTTCCCGTGTGGTACAGTTCTGACAATGGCATCCATGAGAAAACTATATAAGTCTTAAATTTGCATTAAGCATATGCGCGACAGATTCTTTTTTTTTATTGGAAAGGATGTACTTCAAGGGTAGTTAGACGGTAGTTAGTTAGATAGTTAGACGTAGTTAGACATGAGTGTGGTCTAGTTTACAATGGCATCCATGAGAAAACCATATTTTAAATTTTATGATAGACGCATTAAAGTCGGTTGTCTACTTTTTTAAAGTCCGATTATAGTATAACACTATCATAACATAATTTCCTAATTAATTTAAATTAAAGTACATATAATCAACTTCAATGAGCCTTTCATGATATATTGTAATAAGCTGTGCTTTTCAGCTACTAAGTTTAAACCTAAAACACAATATTTTCTTCTAATCAAAATAAGACTAAACAAGAGTAAAAAAAAAAATCGGTTCACAAACAGTGACAAAAGAGTCAAATTAAGAAACTATTTCTAATGTATATTTTATTCTGAGAGAAGCATATAGAAAACTTAGTTAATTAGACATAATACTACTGTATGTGTGAGGCCTGGTGATAAACCAGCTCTTATATTCTAGTAAATCGTTAAAAAAACCGGTTTACGATTGCGTCTAGAGCTTTGACGATTCGACTTTGAATGTTAGTGAACCTGCTTAAGATAAAGCAGAAACTTGTTTATTTACACACTCTTGTTACTTATTCAAAGAAACAGAGCCATAATAACAACAACCTATGAGGGTATAGATATCTGTTGACGTCTACCGGCCATATCTCCAAACTTCGTGCTGCTACCAAAAAAAAAACGAGGAACAAATACCTTATTAAAAAAAAACAAAACAAAACACATTCCCATATGCTCCGTCAATGCCCTGCTCAGTTTTTCCATAAAGTCAGAATAATTATAATTATATATAAATACCCAAAACATCCATGTCGGTTTAGACATTTAGAAGTTAAGGTGATTGTACATACACAAAACACTTGCACATGCACTTTAAAAACATTGCACTCCTATTTTAGGTAGTTTAAAAAAAAAACATTTTAACATACTAGCTTTTGAACGCGGCTCAAGTCGAAGGTTATACTTTTGTATCAAACGGAAACAATACTAGTTTTTCAGAATGGAAACGTACTCTATGTCTTGTACAAACTCCTGACAAAGTATAACAATGTATAACGATACGATTTAGTACTATGAATCAAAAACCAATGTCTAAATCAGGATGAGTTTTATTTACTCAATTCTACCTTCAAAACGAAGCTGTATTCCGTTGAGTACACCGATTAATAGAAAGAAAAATGGTAATCATAAATAGTAATAATTACCTGCCTTTCCTTTCCTGGCTATAATTTACACTGTTATCTAATGCATAATACAAACAAAATACGTTCTCAAACACTAGCGGTTAAAGTTACGGCCTGTAATCAGGTCGATGACCTTTGTAAGTAACCACATCTTTTTAAAGCGTTGTTGCTTACATGTGCCCAGGAAACAAAAGAAGAGAATTCATTAACCAAAGTACCACTTCGGTACTTTGGTGGATGAATTCTCTTCTTTTTAGTAAATTGGTTAGGTTAAAATTCATTATCACTTAGTTGCTGTTGTTTTATTTCTATCTTTCTACTCAAACAATGATTACGCTATTTCTTGCCTATCAATCTTTCTTGTAGTAGGTACCTTAACACATAATTATTCAATGTAATAGTAAACCCTTTGTCAAGTACTAGCTTCCGTATAGATACAGTTACTATGTGTGCTTGAATGACTTAAAACACACACAAAACAGAGTGTGGGTGTTCTTTGTGTCCGTTTTTTGAATGTTTGTAAAGTCCCCCGCGACACAGGAATTAATCCTAGTGCGAGTTGTCTTTTATAAAAAAAAAAAAAAAGTTGCTTAGTCAGACAACATAGTCACTAGAAGTGATGCAATTATGTCAAATGGATATCTTAATTTCAAATTCGTACACAGCTGTATTATAACAGAATGTCTAGAATTTCAGTTTTAGTGTTATTTACACGTTAGTTGACAGATGGCAAGGGAAAGCTAAAACAACCGATTTGAAAGTACTCAACAGTACTTTCAAAGTCAATTTGAGTTTTTTTAGTACATTATTTTAATATCCGTCATTCTCGTTATTATCTTTACTTTTTTTCATGATATGTACAGAATTTTCTAATTAACTCATGTACTTTCATATACCAGCGCTGTTGTCAGCAGCTTCATATGGGTGTAAATTTTAAACGGTGCATTTTTCGTGCTCGAAAACTTATGTGCTATTCCCGACTATAATCTGTCTCTGTGCCAAATTATATCAAGATTCGTTATGCCGTATTAGCGTGTTTGAGTAACAAACATCATTTCAAACTTTCGTATTTATAATAATAGTCAGATAAATGCCGTTTATTTTAAGTGTATTTTTATTTATTTTTGGCTTTATGGCTAACCAAATACTAGTACGTATCACCTACAGACATTTGTGTCGGAACACCGTGTGGTTTTAGTCGGTTCGATTCCGACATAGCCACTTCATCGAGTTTTACTCGATGTGGTGGTACCCGGGGGGGTTTCCACACTTACAAAAAAAAAAAAAGGCTGAGCAGTCACACGAAGCGCGCCAAAATCGCCAGGGTTTAAAAAGTTCAAAAAGTTCAAGTATATTTTTAATGAATTAAACTAAATTAAACTAATTAAAATACATATGTAAAAGAAAATATGGAAAAATATATTCCCTATACTCAGTTGTTTAGGAATTTTATTCACAAAATAATGAACTTTTTGACGGAGTGTTCTAATATTTGAGAGCTACCTGCAACAAATAAAACAAAAACAATGTAATTTTAATATGCGACTTAGTTCCCACGACCTCCAAATATATCTGGTCCAGTAGATCTTCACGAAACGTTGACAAAATAATACCAGCCGCGGTTCATAATGCTTACGACATATGTACCTATACCTAAATTGATGAAATCGTAAAGCTAAAGTATCTTTGTGATTATAACGCTAACCTATGTCAAAAATAATCGTCAGCCTTCCCGGTTATTACAAGACGTGAAGAAAGTTATTAAGTAAACATTGCAGAACATTTCATTTCAGGCATTTATTAACAAAGAAGGTAGGCGTATATACATATTTATTGATTCCTGATTAGAGACAGTCAGATAAATTGTTGATTTATTCTAATAAAAATACATACCAACAATGGCCATAAATTATATATTTTCCAAAGATATTAAGTGCTACACAGTAACATTCATTTTACAATTTGAATAGGAAACCTTCTTGCCGTGCGCGCTTCGCCATTACTTTAGGTTTTTTATTGTCTTAGCATATCTTCGAATGGAAACATTAATTGCGCAGATTGTCTCGCTCCCACCAGCCACTACCGTTCTATGTTGCAAATCTTTCCACAGATAAAATATCAATTTTAAATTAATTTTTAATAAATAAGTATAAAAGTTACCTAACAAACTTCTATCTATCGGAGTTTCTGGTGGGTAATCTATTCAACCGTAACTTGTAGTGCAAGCCGATTGAATAATAGGAAAATAACAAAGCAAATTGCGGCACAGTTGCAGAACATTTAGAGTTTAAATTTCACAATTATATATACCTGCGTCATACTGAAAGTTTTTAGAAAATAAAAAACGGAATGATATAGAAGCCTGTTAATATTTTCGTTGCTTTTCAAAGTATGCGATGGCACCATTGACTGAATCAGTGAACCCACTCTTCTTTGGGTATCTCTTCCACGCCTTTTTTAAACGCAGGTACGGTATCATCAGGGTCCTTATAATAAATTCTTTTAGGTTTATCTATTATTTTTGGATATAAATAAAAGTCACAAGGTGCTGTAAGGAGGATGACTCACTAACTCTACACATAGACATAGAAAAATATTCGACTCTGTAAGCTGGAGCGTTGTCGTGGTGCGTTACTGTCTAACATTTTCCAAGACAACTGGTAAACAATCACTGACATACCAATCTGCAGTAACAGTCCTTTTATCTTCTAGGGTGATTGTTGTGAAATGACCCGTCCGTCCAAAGAATGAAGCAATCATCTTTTTCTCTGAACTTCTTCCCTACTTTACTTTTGTTGGCATATCTTAGAATTTAAACATTAATTGCTCAGATTGTCTTTAGATTTCAGGTTCGTAAGTCGAGTCATGCGAGTCATCTCCGTCGTACTTTTCAAGCATTGAGCGGCACCAATCCAAACGACGGTGTTTTTCATCTTACGTCAAATTATCTAGTACAAAGCTTTCTGACGCCTAAATGTTCATGTATTACTTTTTGTACTTGATACCATACCAATGCCCAAAGCTACCCGAATCTGCTTTTTTTTTATATTTGCCTACCATAATGACACTGACCTGTTGATCACTCTTCTGCTAGATTCTATCATTAGCCGCACAGCACTCACGTTACCTTCATTAGTCGAAGTAGCAGGACCTCCTTCTCAAGAATCGTCAGTGAGTTTGCTTCGACCACGTTTAAACTCATTAAAACAGTTGTAAACAGTGGCACGCAGTGACGATAGCTTCATAATGAAATACTAATCGTAGTATATCGTAACATTGTTGTTGAGTAAGACCGACGACCAATGAAAGTCGTAATAATTCATTGAGTGAAAATTTTCTCTAGTCAAATCCATTTCGGTGCACGACAAACACTTTTTAAAATGCCATTGGTAACGTATTAATTCATTACATACAGATTCCCAAAAAGTTCCTAATTCGAAATTGAAATAAATTTTTCGTCTTCTGCTTTTTTTACTGGCCTATTCTAAAAACTTTCAGTGACCCACGTATATACCTAGTCATGCCACATATATTGTTACTATGAAGATTTTTTTCTACTGCATTTAACATTTATTGCTGTAACGTGTTTATACATTAATATTAATAGATGCGATACATCTGTCGAGCCGGCCCATTCGTTTTTTAGCATGGCTCTAACACGATAATGCCTTTCAAATTAATCATCATAATACTCAAAATGCTCTTGCTTCGGATCAAGCTTCGATATCTGAAGGCTAACCAGATATTCCTTCAGTCGAGGGTTCTAACTTCAATTCGAACTGAACATTTTGACATGTAAAACCGACGCCTTAATATCTTTCAATTGTAGTACAATTTCTGAAACGATTCAATTTTATTTGTCTGATTCTTCTTTAAAATGGACCAATAAACGGTTGACGTTGACAAGCCAAAAGGAATACTTTCACCCTCCGCTTAATTAGGCGTCCTAACTTTGTATATTGAATCCATAGTGAATATATTTGGTTTTCGTAATGTATAGGATTCCTATGTTACTCAATATGTGTTGCCTTGTAACAATGTATTATTTATTGATCGTATGCACATGATGCGGCGCAAGTGCGGTAACACGCAATTAATAGTTGGTAATATACGATTATAAAGAAATCGAAGCCTTGTAATTATTAGCAATTCGCTGATCTAAAGAGCTTTGTAATGTTGCTTCATATTATAAGTTATACCTAAATCTTAAAATTCATTTGTTTTTCATACATACACCTGTATCCTCTAGTGGATAATATTACATATTTTCGTTATTTACTTGAAAGTACACTCTATTAAAAATAAAAATATGGCATTAAACTATTTTTTACCTACTTTCTGAGATATTATATTCTTTATTTAGGCATACGATGCCCGCTGCTGCGGCGTCCTGGCTTGCGTGTATGAACTATTGGTCAAAAAAGGTTAAAATATTGACACTGATTTAGTGAAACGTACAGTGGGAGCGGTGAATATTGTAAAGTGAATTTGAAAAAGTGAAACTTGAAATTATACTAATATTCGAACTACTGGCTGGATTTGAATGAAGCAAAACAAATATAGTTCTAAACAATTAGGCTACACGTTTAAGGAGCTTTATTAGATTAATGTTCAAATTCTAAATTGGGAGTAATTAATTATATTGAATGGGAAAGGTAGGATCAAAGGGAAGAAATGGGATATTGCTTCTGTGAATGGATTAGATTATGTAAGCATTAGTTCAAGCAGAGGTCAGGGCCGCATACTATCTAACTCAGTTTCAAATTTTACGGTTTCCTTTTAATGCTTGAAATTTGAAAATGGCTTTGGATTGTATGAAATACGTATCTTCAAACGATGAATTAAAAAGTGTAATGGCAATTCACAACCACCATCCATGGACACCTGCAACTCAAGACTCGTAAGTGCGCTGCCCGCCTTTGAGGGTAATGAGGGATAGGGGATGCGGGAAGGAGAATGAAGAGATGAGGGGAGAGGAAAGAGGAGAGGGGGAGTTGGGCCTCCGGTAACCGCACAAATTTCTAGTGAATCTTATAGTTTCTATTGTTTTAAACTTGAAGTAGGTAACCAGACTGTTGCTGATCTGCTATATTTGATAAAAAAAACAAAGTCATCAAGTTAAAAGTTTGTAGTTGTAGATTTTGTACTAATTCTCGTTTTAAAGTATTTAATACGTTTATAATTTGGTTGTTCAATTTTAACAAATGTCGTGACGGTAAAATTGTACTAGGAAATAACTACGAAATTACAATATTTTAGCATTGCTAATTATAACAATGTCTCACACAACACATTGATTCATTTTCTGTTTACAACGATTTAATATGTAATGATTCTCAAGTATACTTACTTAACCCATTACTTCCGAAGCATCGAAAACTTATGAATTTTTTTATCAAATCTTGAAACTGAGTTTATAATACGCTAAGAAAAAAAAAATAAACAAACAAAAATAGTACTTTTAATGCTGAGTCAGCCTGTCCTATAAAATAATAAAAGTAAACAATTATAAAAATATAAGCTGTATTTTAAAATTTGACCATTAACAGTTCTAAACATAAAGTTATATTAACTTATTTTGTATGGTAAGGTATAAAACAATCACTGCAGAGTGTTTTTCACATTTAGCGCAAAAAGTAAGAGGTTTTTTTTAAGACCTTGTCCCTGGGAACGGCTCTGTTTGTCCCTCTTCGTAATATAGTTACCAATATTGTCAAACTAGACAGGTTGTATAAGGCGTTCTAATGTAAATGGTGTAGGTTTGCTTGCCTTGACTTCCGATTTTTTCATCTAAGAATAACAACCAAGAATAATATGTATTTTGAAAGATTACCACAAGCTTTTAAATTATGTTTTGTTTATGTTTTCATTTTTTTTATATTTGGTAAAGGTCTAAGAATCAGTTTTATGTATTTTGGAGTTGGCAAGTTTTTTACATTATGGTATATAAAATCAGAATATGATGCTTCTATTTGAGGCAACAAAAATGTATTTTGAAAAAAATACATTAAAATTACGGATACACTTTTTGCAGAATAAAAAAAAAAAAATATCAGAAAAACAGTGCAAGAATATAATTTTTGTCAGAAAGAATAAAAATAAACTACCTTTTTTTTTGTATGCGATAGGGGGCAAATGAGCAGACGGGTCACCTGATGGTATGTGACTACCGCCGCCCATGGCCCATGGCGTTGCCGGCCTTTTAGGTAGGAGTACGCTCTTTTCTTGAAGGTTTGAAGGTCGTATCGGTTCGGAAATACGGCAGGAGACAATTTGTTCCATAAGCTGGTTGTGCGAGGCAAAAAGCTTCTGGAGAAGCGCACAGTGGTGGAATGCCAATCGTCCAGGTGATGGGGATGGATATTTTGTCGCGTAGGACGATGGCGGAAACCAGCAGCCGGTATAAGTCCGAACAATTCCTCTGAACACTCCCCATGATACAAGCGAATAGAGGATGCAGAATGAAGCTTCATCTCTACGCAACACCAAGGTGTCAAGTCGATCAGAAATATCTTGGCAGTCGATGATGCGAGTCGCTCTCCGTTGAATGCGGTCAAGAGGGAGAAGTTGGTTCTGGGGTGCACCTGCATAGAGTTGAGAACAGTATTCCATGTGCGGCCGAACCTGCGCCTTATAAAGTTGCAGGCGGTGGGCCGGGGTAAAATACTGTCTCGATCTGTTTAACAAGCCAAGCTTCTTCGATAACATATAAAAAAAAATGTTGAATATGGTGTCCTAAAAATAGGACAGTGGGGAGGAATGGGTTAATACTCGACTGCACGGATGGCGTAGCGGTGTAAGTGGTCACCACTACGCTGCCGCACCGGGTGTTGTGGGTTCGATCCCAGCACGGGACAACACTTTGTGTAATCATATTGTTTTTCTGAGTCTGGGTGTTCTTTTTGTCCGTGTTTGAATGTTTGTAAAGTCCTCCGCGACACAGGAATTAATCATAGTGCGGGAGTTGTCTTTAAAAACAATATACTTAAAGTGCACTGAACTTATATTAATCCTTATCACAAGGAACAGATAAAATCAAGGGTAAACTATTTGTATGACACCCCTGAATTATTCTTTATTAAATATCGTCCACCTGTAAATAGATTGCCCAAAAATGTACTATATTGTTTTAAGATTAATTTCGATTTAAAGATTCAGATTCAGATTCAGATAGTTAATTGTCATCACAAGTATACATGGTATTACAAGAGGAATCTTAATTCTAAAGTACAGAGCTCTGTGACGTACTATGCTAGACGCTCTACAATATTCATGTCAAGGGAAGTGTTAAGAACGTTTAATATGTCAACCATGCCATCCAATCTACCTACAACACAGACAGACAGTAGTTTATTCGGGCGTAAAACGTAACTGACAGACAGAGTTACTTTCAATACTTTTATAGTATTAATATAGATTTAAAAATATAACTAATATTCACTTATACCAAGAAGCAAAATAAATATTTCAACTTTATGTTTATTTTTATTTATTTATTTAATGCTTTCTTAATTTTACACTGCACGAGGTGGACTCAATGTCAAGAGGCATTATTTAACTATAAGTCAACGCAACCCAAGAAAATGTTCATAACTTCGCAAACTGCATATCTAATCGTTTTTTAAGTAATCATTACAATGATTTGCAGTGACGCATAAGAGAAAATCCAATTGACAAGTGCACCTACCGACTGATCTTCCTTCTTACAATCTTCTCTTGAAATTGCGGAACAAAGTATGCTCAAGCTGAAAGTCATAAACAATGGAAGTCCATGCTTAGACACGTATGGGCAGGATGGAACGGAGTAATATTATGGCCTCACAGGCCCAAATTCCTCCTACTAAGAGCAAACTTACAAGGCTGGAGACGCTTTTTGGACTCTTGAATTGGAGATCTCCAAGGACGGCTGTAGTCACTTGCCATTAGGGTGACCTATCTGCTCGCTTGCTTCCTATAACATAAAAAAGTCATCTGTTAGCTATACCACAGAAACATCTTGGAATCAAGTGATACAGATACCTCACCAGCCTTCTAAATATGTAACTATTACACATACAACTCAAAACGCGTTGTTGTACGAGTATTAGCAATGATATTTAAAGAATGATATTTAACAATGTATGATGTAAAAACAAAACAATTGTATTATAATCCTCCATACTGTATAAATATGCACAGATAAATAAGGTTATACACGAGGGTTAATCAAAAAGTTCTTGGAATATAAATAATATTTTTTGTGGTAGTTTGAGTAATTTTATTCGTTTTTTTTTTTGCGATAGTGGTCAAACAAGCCTGATGGTAAGTGGCTACAGCCGCCCAAGGACACCCAATACTCAAGAGTCACAAGTACGTTGTCGGCCTTGTACGGGTCAGACCGAAATTATTAAATGCATTCCCGTATTTATTTATTTTTTTGAGCTATTTCTTATACAGAATGATAGCAAGTATAAGCAATAGCTCAAAAAATAAAATAATTTTAATTTTAATACTGAATACTGCTAATACTGAACCGTTTTTTATTCCCTTTCTATCCTACCCTTTTTCAATATACTCCAATTTTTCTTTTACCGTGTCGTTAATAATACGGGATTTCATTTAATAATTTCGGTAAAGGAGCATCAAAAACATGACGAAATACAAATATTACGTAGTTATAAATATTAACTAGTGGAGCTATTGGAACCATAATTTTTACACATTCTTTACACACAACTATTGCATTTTGATAATAATATTAATTCTTCACGGAGTCTCTTTGACGTGTTTATTCGCTAGCTTTTACTGACCGATTTTTTTTTTTTTTTTTTTTTTGTTTACGGGGTGGAAGATCCTCATGGATGTCCTTCGCCCATTGGGGTGGACGAAGGGGTCTGTCGGACTCTTACCGACTAAAAACCACCCCGGTGTTCCTCTTCTTGCCCATGGTCGGGGGAGCGAGAATCGCAATTGCATTCTTCCGCCTCCCCGAGGCATTGACCCGTCTCACCCAAGACGGGTCTCGTCACCCGATGCAACCGTCACCCTTCGGTCGCAGTCTTCCAAGAAGCACGCACGGAACACTGCGTGCTGCCTCTTAGGCCTGTAACTGATCGGACGACGAATTCCCCAAAATCGTCGCCCGCAGGCCACTTTCTAGGGTGGCCGGAGTTCGACGAATGCTCTCCGGCGCCCGGTGCCCCTTCTGCGGGCAGAGAGAGCTGAATGAGCCATGCGTTCTCTCACCCGTTCCGCAGCTTCCTTTGAGGATATCACCTCCTCACAGAAGGAAGCGACGGCACTCCATGCGCTCTCGCTCCGAACCATGGACAGAACCAAGGTCGGAAGCGCGAGACTACCCGCAGAACCAATTGCCGTGACAAGATCACGACGCTGGCTTGCCCAAGCTGGGCATTCCGCCAGCGTGTGAAGCGACGTGTCGTCAGGGCAATTATCATAGTGATGGCACCGTGACGTCGGCTCCCGGCCGATCCGACACAGGTACTTGCCGAAGCAACCGTGTCCGGATAGCACCTGCGTCATCCGGAAGGTGAGGACTCCGTGTTTCCTCTCCAGCCACTCTCTTAGGATGGGTCTTACCGCCGATATGGCAGCGTGCCCTGCACTGAGTCGCGCAAGTCGCTGCTCCCACTCCGCCACCAAGATCTGGTGGAGCTCAGCCCGGTGTGCCTCTACTTCTCGAGGCACTGGCAGCTCACGCCGATCCAGAGCATCCCTGCGACACCGATACTGTATCGCAAGAAGAACTGCATCTAGATCCCAGGGCGCGGATCCAGCAAATAGGGTAGCCACCTCGAAGGAGATCGTACGGTACCCTCTTATCACTCTGACAGCCATCGCACGTTGCGGCCTTCGCAAAATCGCAATATTTTTGGCTGTCAGAGTGCTTGCCCATACTGGTGCCCCATAAAGTGCCATAGAGCGTACGATCCCCGTATACAGATTTCGGCAAGATGCATTGGGCCCCCCTAAGTTGGGCAATAGCCGCGAGAGTGCCGCAGTGGTACTCAAGAGCCTGGGGGCCAACTGCCGAAAGTGAGGCCCGAAATCCCATCGGCTATCGAGGACGAGTCCCAGGTACTTCATCGTGTGCTCGATGCCGATGCGGATGCCTCCCACCATGATGTGGGACCCTGGAGGTGGGGCCCTCCGAGGCCCATGGAAACATACGGCCTCGGATTTGTGCAGAGCTACCTCCAGGCCCAACTGCCGGATCCTACCGACTACTTGCGCAACCCCAGCTGTCGCCAGAATGGCTGCCTGGCGGTGAGTCTTCCCACGTGCTGTCACAAGCGTATCGTCGGCGTAGCAAGTAACGCCGACACCATGGAGAAGCGCACCATGCAGAACCCAGTCGTAGCCGATGTTCCACAGGAGCGGGCCCAGGACTGAACCCTGTGGGACACCGCACGACGTCTCTCGCCGACCCCAGCCATCGCGACCCGGGTATACGACGATCCTATCCGTCAAATAGGCCCCGACAATTCGACGGAGGTATATCGACACCCCATGGTACCGAAGTGCCTCTCTAATACAGCTCCAGGGCAGAGTATTAAAGGCATTGGCGATATCGAGAGACACCGCCAAGACGACCTCACCCCGCATCCTCCGCTGAAGCCCTAACACGCATGATGGCATCCATTGTAGAGCGCCCTCTGCGGAACCCAAACTGGTTATCTGCCAGGTCCGGACCCACCCCAGTTATGTGCCGGACTAAACGGTCTGCTATTATTCTTTCGAAAAGCTTGCAGACCTCGTCCAGCAACACAATAGGGCGGTACGCTGACGGTGTTTCCGCGGGGCGACCTTCCTTCCTTAGCAAGACCAATTTTCCGGTCTTCCAACGGCGTGGAAACTGGCCTTGTTCCAAGCATGCGCTGTAGAGCCTCACCAGTCGGGGCCAAAGGAACCTCGAGGCGTGGACCCATGCACGGCCAGGAATGCCGTTGGGCCCTGGGGCATTGTTTTTGGCCTGAAGCCGTAACACCGCCGCTCGAAGTTCCAACCGGGTCACTTCTGGCACGTCATCATAATCTTGGTCATCGCCAGGGTACGAAGCAGGAACCATATGCGGGGGTGTATATTGCCCCCGCGAGGGGAACAGAGAGCACACTACCTCCTCCACTAGCTGAGGCCTGAGACTTTGGGTCAATGGGGCAGCGAATGGGCGAAGTTTGCCCCTCACCATACGGTAGGGCCGCCCCCATGGATCTCTGTTCAAAGTCTCTATTAGCTCTTCGTGGGCCCGAATTTTGGCCCGCGAGATTTCAAACTGGAGGGCATTCTTAGCTTGTCTGTACCCCTCGTACAGTTCCGCTTCTCTTGCTTCTCGGTCATGGCCATAGTGGCTTAACCTCCGGTACCTGGTGTATCGGCGGCGCTCAGCTACGCAGATTCTACGCAGCCGAGCAATTTCCATTGACCACCAATACACCTGGCGTTTGGCATAAAACGACTGAACACGGGGCATGGCAGCATCACAAATGCGTGTCATGCTATCCTGGAACCATCTCGCCTCCTCTTCAATGTCTACAAGCCTGTCTGGTGCTTCCACCCAGGCCTATACTACTATAGTCGCTTCCAGGAGAGCTTCCTGGTTCAGTCGCTTTAATGCCCACCGCGGTCCATCTCTAATCGGAGCCAGTCTGGCTGGCGCGCTTTGGTTCTGGGTAGAGACGTTGAATCGGATGTATCGGTGATCCGATAACGTCTCCACATCCTCCATTACACTCCAACTTTGAACACGGAGTGCGACAGAGGGGCTTGCGAAGGAAAGGTCCACGATTGAACCTCCCCGCTGTCGCACACACGTCTGTACTGAGCCCCGATTGAGGAGAGTCAGTCCTGACTCGACGGCCCATTCCTCGACAACCTCGCCCCGCACATTCGTAGCTGGTGAACCCCAAGCCATAGATTTGGCATTGAAATCCCCCAGCACGATAACGGATCGAGGGTGGCTGCGACGGACAATTGTACCCAGCCCTTCCAAAACTCTCTCTAGGTCGGCGAGAGACCTGTTAGGGGAGCAATATACTCCTACAACCACTAACTCCCCCAGCAAGGCTGCAACGTATCCCCGTCCCCGGGTGACGAATTCGAAGGACGGAGAACCATTCCCAACATGGGTGATGAGAGTCACCGAGCCGTCGTCATCTCCCAACCAGTCACTTCTGTCTGGAATGAAGTACGGCTCGGAGACGACAGCGACATGTATCAACCACTCTGCCATAGACTGAAGCAGGAGATCCTGAGCCCTGGCACAGTGGTTGATATTAGCCTGTAGAAATTGGATGGTATGGACAGCCATTATTGGGTGTTCATCTCATTAGAGCCCTCTTCAACGTTTTCGCAACCTGTTGCTGCTGTTTGTGCAACCGGTGGGTGAGCCGGCTGCACAGGGCCTTTTCCTTTAGTGGGTCTTTTATTTTGTTTCCTGGGCATAGAACAAGCATTGCCGATTCTATGCTCGGTTTGTTTACCCAACGCCGCACATACCACGCAGTGTGGTGTGGCACTGCACGAGTCAGCTTTGTGACCGGGCTTACCGCATTGGAAACATAGTCCGGTGCGGTCGACCCCTGTGGTACATTTGGCCCCAACATGACCTATCTCTAGGCAACGAAAGCACCTTAGAGGTCTTGGCGTTAGGAGCTTCACTTGGGCCGAAACCCATCCCACTAGCAGACGTTGGCCGTTTTTAAATAGGTTGGCCGCTGCAACTGGACAACTCACCACTATTGTGCCCAGGCCAGTGAAGCCGTTACGGATTGAACCGGCCTTTACCTGCTCCAATGGGCACCCACCAGCCTTTGCAACAGCGGCCACCACTTCTTCAGACGTAATGGAGTCATCCAGGCCCGTGATGCGCAGCTCTACACACTTGGTGGGTCTGGATACACGGACCCCGTCTTCTCCCACCACGGCACGCAGCTTCTCTGCGAGCATGTCTGCCTTCTCGCCGCTAGTAGCTCCTGGGATTTCAAGAAGCCTTGCACCGGTAACCGTAGATTTGCATCGTAATGCTGTGATACCGATATCAGCCAACTTGATCTCGGCTTTGGCTTTAGCAAGGATTTTGGCGTAGCTAAGGCCACGATCCTCAGCTCCAGTGATGACCACCGCTGTAGAGCGTGGGGCGCGAAGCCTCGTGGTCTCTCTGGCTGCCTTTTTCTTTTTACTTCGCCGTGATTTTTCAGCCTTCTTCTTGGCCCCTGCGGTCTCCCATTCACCTCCACTTGGACCAGTTGACTGCTTGGACTTACTAGCAGTAGTTATGGGGACTGCTTTTTCAGCCCCACTCGCCGCAAGACTATTTGGCCCTGGATTCCTAACCCCGCGTGCAGTTGTCTTTTTGCCTTTTCCTTTTGCACTTGCCTTTGTCACCTGTATATTGGAAGCAATTTGAGAGGCAGACATTTGTGATACCGGCGGAACAGTATTCTCCTGACTAGGAGAGGCAACAGTTTCTGCATAGGTCGGCTTCATCCTCCTATCACTGGCCAACGGAGGGCGCATAATTTTCCCCTCTAAGACGGCAAACCGCTGGCTTAAATTTGCCAACTCCTGACGTAGTAGGCAGGTTAGCTCCGTTTCTTGAGCTGGCCGTTGAGGAGGGGGCGAGACCTCGACTTCTATCGGTTGCGTTAACTGCAACTTGGCTAGTTCTGTTCTCAGCGCATCCAAGTCTTTACGGAGCTGAGCAGTTTCAGTTGAAAGGCGAGCATTTTCAGCCTGCAGTCGTGCCGTTTCCTCTGTTGAAGTACGCGTAACTAGCACTTCTAGATGTTCCAAGATTAAACTTGAGGCGTCCTTGAGAGCCTTCTGACAGGTTCCCTTTAGCCCCTTGGACACCTTAGCCACCTTTTTTATTGCCGCTACGGCGTCATGCACTCTCTCTTGCACCTGAAGAGCTGTTAGATCTTCAGGATCCCTTAGATCCACGGGAATGGAAGAGGATGGAGCGAGCCTTCCAGCATTAACCTTTTGGGCCAGGTCGGCAAGCTCTGCTTCCTCCTGTGCCTCTTTGTCTGCAAGTTCCGCAGCTTTTTGTGCTGCAGCCAGTTCTCGTCTCGCTGCAGACAATCCAACATATTGACCTGTGGTCGGTGGGCGGCCCCTACCTCGACGAGCGGTGGTAACTTTTGCTGCCGGTACCACTTCCTCAGCCGAGCCCGAATCCGATCCCATGTTCTCTCCTCTGGGCGAGTCAGAGCGGGTGCGTTTACGTATAAGCTTGCCGCTTAGCGAAACACTATCCACTATCGTCGCGCTTTTCTGGCTTGAGGCCGTGTCAGAATCTGACATGGCAGCCTGTGTCGGTATGACTTTAGGTTGTCGTGCACCATTTAAATTGTTTTTCTTTAATGACTTTACCATTTTAATCCCACGAGTAGTAAGGAAGCATTCGTCGACCCAGGCAGAGCCTCTATACCTGAGCAGGTGAAAAATTTGTATCCCAACTAGGGGGTCCACAGGTACCCAAGCTGGGAGTGCGCTCACGACTGATGCTCCTCGGGAGTTAGAAGCGTAATCTGTCAGCCATTCATCTTTTCGCCGCGCACCAGAACTTAAGATTCAGATAATTTTTTAGAGAGGTTTTTTCCTCGTGATCCAGGCGGTTAAGCCAAGGCCCTCGGTCCCAGTGTCTAGTTAGAGACATGACCGTAACTCGACATTCCTACTGGGATTACGATCTAACGGCGAGGGCAGCAAGAGACTAATTCTCAGGCTGCCTGCTCGGAGGCAGGGCAAGTGCTCACCAAGCTCGCCTGTTTAGAGGACCTATTTGCACGTCTAAAACGCCCTCTGCTAAATCAGAGGGATGTTTAGAGTGCCGCATGACGATAGTAAACGCCACGCCCTGCACGGCAGTCTTCATCAGACTCCATCCGGATCCCGCTTAGTCTGGAGTCTCCCTCTGGGCCAATCCGGCATGAGTAGCTCTACCGGCATAGCCCCAAAGATCATTGATGCACGCAAGCCCCCCCACGACAACAACGTAGGGATACAGTTGGGGGGGGACCGACTAAATCAACCTTTTCTACCTTCTTTTTTTTTCAATCGACTTCAAAAAGGAGGTTCTCAATTCGGCTGTATTTTTTTTATGTTTGTTACCTCAGAACTTTCGACTGCGTGAACCGATTTCGACGATTTTTTTTTTATTTGAAAGCTGGTCCTTCCCGTGTTGGTTTATTTTAATTTGGTCCAGTTGTGACCATGGCATCCATGAGAAAACCACATAAGTCTTAAATTTGCATAAAGTATGTGCGCGACAAATGGACGAATAACTCAATAACACGCCAACCGATTTCGATGATTCTTTTTTATCGTAATTGTACTTCAAGGGTTATATGAGAGTTTGGTCCAGTTGTGAAAATGGCATCCATGAGAAAACCATATTAATCTTAAATTTAAAGGTCCGATTATATATAATATAATTGGCACTAGGCATGTTTACTTTTGGTTTCATATAATTGTATCGAATACAATTTACGAAGACAAAATTTATTTAAAAAATCTGGATACCGTGGATACCGTAATCAGTTGTAAAATTCTTACTAATGTTACAAATGAGAAAGTGTGTTGTTTAGTTTGACTTTCATTCACGATTTATCAGCAGCGATTTTATTTTGCAAGGAACAGTATTTTTACATTTGTAACAAATTTAAGACTCATATATAATACACATGTTCTTTTTTTTTTCGTGTGACGTGAGATTTTCTGTCACCTATCCGGTACCACCGTAAGTATGTTATTACTTTAAACTTCGAATAATCATAATCTCTTCATGCATCAGCCAGTTAGGCTTACAGTTATGCGAACCAGACCTGCTAAAGCTCTTACTTTAACTTATTAATCAATCCGCATAAGCAATGTCTCTTATCTTATCTCTTTCTGTTACCTTGCCTTTTACCTAAAATATATTTCCAATATTTATAATTATAATTCAAAAGTGCCTGTTTGCCAGCTTGCTTTGCTGCTACGGACTTGCTATAAATGGCAAAATACATGCGCGTTTAACTTTTGTCTATCACTGAAGGATACATGGCTTTATATATATGTATGTATGTTGAGATCTACAGAAAGATATTTTTTATCTGTAGAATAAGGAGCCTAAAGTACTAGTGCTACTTATATTAATCTCAGATACATATTCTTTATCCCGTATATTGTACTTATGATGAACAGAAAAAAAATGTACATATAATACATAAATCAAATGTCAATACAAAGTCGTTATCAAATCTATGAACATTATTCCGTATTTTTTTATTATATTATTATTACATGTTGTAATAATAGATGTTGTAATAATAATAATAAATATATGTTGTAATAGTAATAATAGTAATTTACATGTGGTAATAATAATAGTGAACAGAAATATTATTACCTAATTATAGTATCATTTAAATCACTCCTTACACGTGAAACTAAAAGGTATTTTAATCGAAACAATATTTTGTGGATATAAAATAAAACATATTAACTTCAACGATCACTTTCCAGAAACCATATTTATTGTTGAAATAATTCAGTAAATAATTCACTTAAAAAAGGTACAGAAGCTGTTTAATATATCCCTTAATTTTCTACCTTCAGGTGGAATATTTTATTTTTATTTAACTGGAACCGAACGGTAGACATGCTATTCCTAATGAAAAAGAATTGTCAAACAGAAAAAAACAACATGCGTATTATGATCGGTACATAATACGCTTTCAATTTGTTACCAATTGCTAAACCTACTATGTTTGTAATATTATTTTTCTAATCAATTGCAAACGATTGTTGTCAACGTGTCCTAAACGATTGCAATATTTCTATTGAAACAAAATATATCTGTATAAAAATAAGACGTATTTAGAAATATATAATACATAGTATTTATTACAATATGTGTACATAATGAGGAACAAAAACAAAAGCGAAAGTAAGTGCGATAATGAACGGGGATGAACTTTGAGCATCCGAATCAGTTGTTAGACACTGGTGGTGTAATGGATAAAACGTGCATGTGCGTACTATTTGATAATTCACTATCAAACGAATGTGAAGATAATTCAGTCTGTGAGTGGGCACCCTCAGAGCAACATTAAAATGATAGCGTCACTCTTTATTTTATATATATCATGTGTTAACGGTACAATAAACTTTTTCACCAGATTATTTTTGATAATGTTAAGTTCGTTAGTGTATCATACATTTATAATTGCAGAAGTGTTAATGAATAGTTACAATTTAGTGTATCCACCATACTTAGCGAAACCTTTAGCTAAATGGTTATGGATTATTACAAATGTTTCAAGTTTTGGAATTAAACTTCTTGCTGTACAGGTAACATAAATATTAACCTATTAAATAAAAGTGAAACCTCATTCGAACTATCAAAAATCCATAAAATGACTACGATTTCTAATTACCGTAATGATAAATCTAAATCTTGTGTTCTATGTTAACGCCTTCAGTGTCTCGTTCTATGTATCAATATCAGTCAGCCACTGCAGTCCACTGCTTTACATAGACATCTCCAAATGGCCGCCATAGCACCCGATCCTCCGCCTTCAACATCGAGTCTATTCGTGCCGTTTTTTTATTGTTTTAATGTTGTGATCCGCCAAAGAACCAAAGTTACAGAGATAGCTCGCAGAATAAGCACGCTGAAGTAGTAATTGGCTGGCCACGCCTGCCGAAGGACCATTGCCCTTTATGTTTAAAAACTCCTTATTAAAAGGTTTAAGAATAATTTATTTTTAGATACTTTTAGTACTGGTAACGAAGGCACTGGCACATTACTAGTTAACCCCTCCAGGTGAGCTAAAGGGTTTGTGTTATAGGATTGGTTTATGGCACATCTGACGATGATACATTATTTCAACTATGAAATATATATTCTTACTAACTTATATGTATATATTCATTACGAATAAACTTAGCAATAACGATCATAACTAATGTTATTTCGAAACAAAGTATAGTGTAGGTAATTCATAAAAGAAAAGATTTAAAACAAATGAGGGTAGATATGCTTTTTATATATTTGCTAAGCAGAGTTTGTGAACTAAATATTTGTATGTTTGGTCTCTTAGCTTAGTCTATACTGTCCCCTATGTATAAACTTGTTTATGTACATACACATTTTCTTAGATTAAGTGGGTTATGTACATACATTTTTCGCATCATTATTTATCATTACATACATCTTTGAACTGGAGAAACAGGACTACCGACGCCAAAATATGACTGAGTAAAAAAGTTCTTTCAATTGTGTGGTGGGAAGTAAACGGAATATACTGAGAGCTGTTGCCATCTTGTTAGATGGCAACAGCTCTCAGTATTACAATCACGGCTAATATTTTTTGTGACCAACTGGATAAAGTAGCAGCGAGATTACCGAAAAATCAAAATAAAGTATACTTTTTGCCCGATAATCCTCGAACACTTTAATTACTTACCAAATTACTTTCGCTTGGCTGTGCTGTACTTCCTTACCATTTATTATTAGTTGCCAACCTAATATATTCTAGTAGATAGTATATATCTAGGTTTAAAGTTTTATATTTGTTACTAGGTTGCTTTTGGTGTTTTTTAATAACAGCTTTATGAACTTAAGGTTATTTATCTTCCAACCATTTAATGTTAAACGCTGACAGATATTGCCACAAAAATATGACACATATTTCTTATTTTATTAAATTATTACAGGTTCAAAATTTAATTTAATCTAGCACATGTTCTGTTTTAACTATAGTATATGAGACAACTGAATGCAGTATTTAATATAATTATGGTGTCGTTATATAAATCTGTTCCAGTGTACAATTAAAGTATTTTATTTCCATAAAATGTACAATAATGTATATGAATGTATATTGTTAAAATACAACAAGACAAAGTATTCAGTAAAAGAAATACATAAAAACAGCCATTATACAGTTATTGTAGGTACAATGGCAAGTTGAGATAATTGGTCACTGGTTCCCAAACTGAGTCATTCACACACACATATTCTGGGAACTTGTAGGTTATCCTTTTGCTCAAATTATTATGTGTTGCCATCTCATAGCCTTATCGTAAACAATTTAATTTGTACAACCACAATCATTACAATTATAACAGCAGGATATCCTCTAAATACTCTATTCCATATGTTATTTTATTTAGTTTTTAATTAGTTCATTAAGTTGATATTTACTTACTTTACTACTATAAATTCAACAGTTTCTATAATAGGCTCTAATATTCCGTCTCAAGTTCACGTATTGAATTGTGTAAGCTACTCAAAGTCTAAAAAAATATAAACAGTTTTATAATTTACTCTAGTTTAATGCTCGAGCGTGATGTAGTAGTTTTTTTTTTATTACAGCATATAGTATGTTATAATGTTATAATTAAACACTGACTTTAAAGAAAAACCATATTAATGTAGTATTATAAACTGTTATGTCAATTATATATAAATATAAAATTAAAACCGTTGGAGGGAACGCGGAACGCAGAACCTCCAACGGTTAAAAAAAGACCTGATGGTCTACAAAAGACTGAGCAGATTTTCTTGAAATATAGCTATGAACACTCCCGATCATGTCAACTTTCAAACGAAAAAAACCGCATAAAAATCGTTCCACTCGTTTAGAAGCTACGATGCCACAGTCAGACACAGTTATACACAGACTTAATTTAACTGAAATAAAAACTGGCGTGTTACTATGTAGAAGATGTAATAACAGTAACGTCTAGTCCATTAATAATTTAAAGAAATTAAAATCAAATGTCTGATTATACTATACAATTTCATTTTAAGCAAGTGTTAGTCCTGTCGTAATGTGTTTCAATTTCATTTCATTTATCTTGTCGTAAGTGCATCATAAATGTGTTGTACTTATTTGAATGATGTCTTATTTGATTTAATTGTATGTTTTACTGACACCATTAATACTATCTTAAGTTGTTCATCTTCCATAATTTTTATTACAATATTAGAATTGTTATATTTTTATTACTAATTATTGTTATTATTTTCTACCGTTTTTTTGTGCATGCGGTGTAATTCTATAATTAATTGTTACACCAGCAAATGTTGTTTAGTTGATAAATAGTAAATGTAATGTGTAAACAATTGTTGGCTAACCTAAAAAATAAATAAATAAAATTTGTTACTAAATTGTTAGTAATACTACTAGGCTTAAATAAATCCGTTACGCAATTCCTTTAAATAGTAAAAATGTGCTATTTAAAGACTCATTCGTCTCACTGTCAAGGAGTTGTACCTTCCACCGAAACGGCAGGAATATACTCTTAGATTAGGAATGTTAGCAGTAGCTCAATAGGTCAGAAATAATTACGAATACCAGATGCAGTGAGGTCAGAACCATGTAACCGGCAGAAAAAATAATATTACTAAGTATTAAAATTTCATATGTCCCAAAAGCTAGTCCCGTATGATTTTGTATAACATCAGCATTCGGAGGATTAATAATTTATTTTATATACGAATTATGTAACGAATCTTTTTAGTAGTATTTTATAACGAATCAAGAACCAAAACAAAATAGGCCTGAGGGGTCTATGGTTCCCCGGTCGGAACGAAGTTCATAGACGGCTGTAACTATAGCAACAAGTGTCAGGAAAAGGTCTTGTTACACGTTTTCTACCATCAGCTCAGGACGTGTAACGCGCGATAAGGAACTTCGTTTAAATAAAAAAAAAAAGCAAGCAAAGCAGTTTTCGGGGACTGCCGATAGAAGAGAAAACTAAGTAACTTGTGAATTGTATCGTCGAGCAATTAGGTTATTATTTTTTAATATTTTTTAGTTTAAGCGTGCGGTGGGGATCGCGTTTCACGTTTTTATTCTCCCAAAAGTACACATATATACACAGTATACATATTGCTCATGGAAAGCATTCGGTGACGATGATGCGAGTTCCATGCTTTTTGTTAACCCAAAGTGCTCAACGAGCCTAAAGAAGTTTTCCCTTCAAAACCTTAAATCTAAAAACCTATACGAATAAAAAGCTGAAATAGAATTGTATGAGATATTTCTCACACGGCTACACAATTTTATTTTTATGATAAATTATATAACACGGACTTGTGATATGCTTTATCACTCACCTATATTTGATAATATTATTTAATTCCTCAATCCTCACATAGTTCCCGGCAAACAACTTGAACAATGCCCTTGAATGCGCAGAAACGTATTTTAGATCCCTTTGGTGGTGCGGTGCGGGGCGCGACAGCGGATAACGTCGTTTCGATCGTCCTATTGATAGATCAGTCGACCCTTGCCTCTCGCCCAGCGTCCCCGTCCCGTTGACTTACAAGTACACTCGCGTGCATTGAAAGTGATCATATTGTAGATTCCGTCACTGATAAATTTATAATTTTTGCTTATAATGATAGTGACGATGGTGAAATAACTCCTAGCCATAGCCCATATCTGAACCTATATAGCACCAATTCTGCTTGTGCTGGTTTTGAACTAAAGGAAGGAATGTCTTATTTACCTCAAGAGTAAATTCTGGAATCGAGAATATACTATATCAAATACATACATATATATTTAGAACCAAAAACAATTTTATCTGATGTGGCAGCCAAAAAATGTTTTATCGTAATTTCTAATAACAAATGTGTTACTTGGTCATGTAATATAGCAGTATTTTTATATTATAAATTAAATAAAGTAATGAAATACCTATATGTTTTCAAAAATAATACACACAAAAAATATAGTTTTACAATTACGTAAATAAATATATTTGGATACAATTTTTTTTTTGATCGCAAATGTAGATGCGCAAACTTTCCCCTACTACGTCACACAATGTTCAAGAAGTTTGCCGGCGATTATACCTAGTTTACTATAAAATAATATAATATAATACTATAAAATAAATAACGTAATATAAAAAAAACTCTTCTTATTTTTATCCTGCAGTTTTATCAAACTTTGACATAGCTAATGAAATTCATCTTTATTGATAGAGATAGTCTAAACGACACGTCAGTCGTGAAAGAACATTGACCGAATGTGGACGGTACGATACGGCTCCGCGTTTCTTACACTATTTAGTCTAAACTTTGATAAGAGAACATAAAGGTTTTCTCAATTACCAGCGTATAAATCTATTTGCAGGTAAGACAGGACTAATAACATACTAACGTCTTTTAATTACTTTACTTACTTTTATGCAATGTAAATAATTATTAAAACAGCGAACCTGTTTTAACTACCTAGTGAACTTTCAATGACTATAATTATAATACTAGCGGACGAAGAAGGTTGCGTTACTGTTGTAACCAGGCGCTGTAGTGCATAAACAACTGACAGTGTCGGTTTTTTTAATCTAAGCAACAGTTTAAAGAAACATCTTTTGGAGCAAGTTTCAGTGCCGGTCGACAGGCGGGAGGTAGTGACCGCCCACTGTCTCTGTTGAAGTTCGGCGACTGCTTATTTCGATTGCTTCACGTACTTTTCGCGGGACGAAATACTTTTCTTTTGAAAGAACGGAAGTCTTGTCGAAACGTATGTAGTGAGCCGTGTCTGTCTTGCATACGTGTTCAGCGACGGTGGACCGGTGTGCCCTGTCTCACTATGTATGTACATATACCATCTAGTAGATAGTAGTCTGATCCTTTAGTCGCCACGGATAGAGAGGGGGTGGCGCCCTATTCTACTCCATCGATAACCACATAGCAATATTATTATGTCGATACTTATAAATAATGCAAAACATTTCTAACGGAATTTAAAAAAGGAACAAAGGAAATACCTAGATTTTTGAGTCTATTTACGTATTTGTTTATTTATTATTGATAAATTATAAAATAACACATACTGTGTACTTCCATATGAAAATAATGAGAACACTATTATGAAGTCCGGATTGAACAAAAGGACTCGTTAACAATAAATAATTGAGAATAATAATAACTTAACGATTCTTACACAGCGGCGACTGCTGCCACTCTAAACACAGCTTATACCGTAGTAAACCAACTGCTGATAAACATGCTTATATTTTTTATTTATTTTATTTATTTAAAACTTCATGCACCAAATGCACACAGGCGGACTTAATGCCAAAGGCATTCTCTGCCAGTCTACCTTATATGTTTTTAATACATACATAAAATGGATAAATTACACTCACACAGAACAAATGACACTCTCATCCATGACACAATTATTTGTCCGAAGTGGGAATCGAACTCACAACCTCTATCTTAGCAGTCACGATCAATAAACACTGGACTTGCTTGCCAGTCAATATAATAAGTAGTTAATTTTTCATTCTGATACTGGCAACTAGTAAAGTAACTAAACGATACTTTTCGTTTCGTGTGTAAACCCGACGGGTCGTCACCTCACTGGAGCTGACGGTGAGGTGGCATGTTGGACTTGAACCGACTAAAACCACACGGTGTTCCGTCACGAGAGCGTCTATTGCTAGGGATCCGGGATACCCTCAGAAGGAAGCTTCCGGAAACACCAGCAGACCTTGGGGGCCTGCTTAGCACGCGACCACACTTTGGAGTATTGAGGCCATATCAGATAGGTGCGCATAGAACACGTACGTCACGCCACAGTCTCAGGAACTAAACGATACATGGGGTTAGGTGTTTAAGAAAAAAAAAATGATAATACATGCTCTTAAAGTTCTGCATTCGCATTCGATTCATAATTAGTTGTCTGTGAACAGTTCTGTTTCCACATCCGAGACCTGCGATATCCCTTACCCATAGTTTTCTTCCTACCTATTTTCCCTTTAATCTGTCTTGTCGTCTTAACATGACTACCTTTAAAAGCCGTAAAAAAGTAGCCATTAAAAAAATTTACACCCGCCCTCAATGCCTATTCCGTTCATCAATACGTTAAATCGTTAAAACGTTTAAGTTAAAAACTTATTCGTAATATCTCTAGTGGTCCATGATCCAATCCTATTATCCTAGTTACAATTTCATACCGCACGACTACTACTCTTACGAATAAAAAATAATTTTGAAAATCGGTCTACAATTGGCATAGAAATCGCTTAACATGAATAAAAAAATTGATACAGTCTAACAAAGACCCTTCTCCTTTCTTTCTTCTCCTTGACTTCGACGTTTTTTTTTTTTTTTTGAAAGCTGGTGCTTCCCGTGTGGTTCCATTTTAATTTGGTCCAGTTCTGACAATGGTATCTATGAGATAACCATATTAGTCTTACATTTGCATTAAGCATGTGCGCGACAAATGGACGAATAACTCAATATCACGCCACCGATTTCGATGATTCTTTTTTATTGGAAAATATGTACTTGAAATACATCCTTTATAATAAAAAAGGTAGTTAGATGAGATTTTGGTCCAGTTGTGACAATGGCATCCATGAGAAAACCATATTAGTCTTAAATTTTATGACAGACGCATTGAAGTCGGTTGTCTACTTTTTAAAGTCCGATTATTGGACTCTAGAAAACAGATAATATATAATTAAATTTATATTTCGTTTATATTTCTCTGCTATATACCCTTATTTTGGTCTCTGCTATTATACCTTATGACTGCACGGATGGCGCGGTGGTTTCAATGGTCACTACGCTGTCGCGCCGAGTGTTGTTAATTCGATTCCCACATAACAATTTGTGTGATCTACAAATAGCTGTTCGGTTCAGGCTGTTCATTGTGTACATTATTTGTATGTTTGAAAGTCCCTGCGTTACAGGAATAATTAAATTGCAGAAGTGATATGTTTTCAATTCAAAAATTGTTAACTAGTCTCAATACGTGACATAATGATCATTATTTTTTAGTGTCTTAATTTTCTTTTTTTATTCAAAGTAAATGAAAAGTTAAACATTTAATAGTTAAAACGATGGAAAACATCAAAAATATAAATATCTCAAAGAAATATATTTTATTTCTTATACTCCTTACTAGATAAACTAAATTAAATAATATTAAAACACAACAAAGATTCTCACAACAGGTTAATGTTAAATCTTATTTTTAGATACCAAAATGAAACATCCTTTATAACATACGGCTTGTATCATTGAAAAGTAAATAACCTTATTGAACGCATCTCAGATAATCTTCAAAGTGGGGTATCTGATAGTTCGTGAGCTAGTAACATTTCAGATTATACACATGTCATTTTAGAATATCTTGCATATTTTCAATCTTAAGATGATTGAATCTTAAGACCGACACGCACCCTAGTTTGTGCGTGGTTGTCCTTGTTCATAAACTATTAATTGAATAGAATAATCCTCAGAACCATAAAAACTAATTTCAAAATAGAAACAGAATTGTATTTATTATATAAATCATTTACTTATTTATTTATTTTTAAGGTTCGCCAACAGTTGTTACAGATATAATACAGATAAGAACATACAAGTAATTATGTCTTAAGTCTAACTGCATTTGTATCAACAACTGTTATATAATTTTAAAGACTTATTTTTATCTACTTAAATTCTATATAATATATTAAATACTAGGTAATTACTATTTATCACATTTTATACATTTGACGTGTCTGACTAACGTTGATAATGAATCAGAGTGGAAGTCAACGAGGTCGCTGTATTCGTTTATAAGTTTGCACATGCGAGGTATAGGCGAATCATCCCTCTCTCTTCTTTCCCCTCCTCGCATCCCCCATCCCTCATTATCCATAAAGGCAGGCAGTGCACTTACGACTCTTGAGTTGTAGATGTCCATGGACGGAGGTTGTCACTAACCATCAGGTGACCCGTTTGTTCGTCTGCGCCTATCTAATAAAAAAAAAGCATTACACTAGCTAGGCGTAAAATTATACTGCACGCAACAAGTAGCAATTCTTGGTAAATGCTCCATGCTTTCAAATAAAAAAAGACTGACCAAGAATATATTTTGAAATGTTATCTAAACGAAATTGTTTTAGGATAGTTTTCTGTAAAATAATGAGTAGTTGAGGCTTGAAACTCACTTTATCATTTGTAATAGGTGTTTGATGTGGCCGCCTGTTTATAAGGGGGCGGCAAAGGTCTTCAGGCTTTCTTCATAAGGTATGAACGGGTCTCTAGCATTAGACCCATTAGGGACGATATACCTTGTGGTTTCCATCATCCACATCATCATTCAGACTCTTACAATCCTCTGCTGGACAAAGGCCGCTGCCAATGTATGCCATAGCACCCGGTACCTACAGTCTTTCGCTACCCGTCCATCTCACCCTGCCTTCCTTTTACCCATCGATTCTCGATTCGACGACGATCTACGTTCGATTCTCACATAACTCCGGTGTCGTGATGATCCGTGGGCATTGGTGTGGATTAGGATTACATATTAAATATAAATGTTATTTAACACATTTAAATATGATGACAATGTCTTTTATTTCAGACAGTCATGATGAACGCGTTCATGAGAAGGTTCCTAAGGTTTATGGTGTCTCTTCTGGCGATCGTCGTCCTACCTATCACGTACCTCATAAATATCAGAAGAAACAAAAAATGCCCGCCACCAGCAAATCCTATACTATTCAGATCTGCCACAGAATTAGCAGCAATGATTAGGAATAGACAGGTAAGATAAGTTACACTAATCAAAAAATATAAAACATAAATTAAAAAAAGAAAACTTATCTACAAAAACTTGCTCTAGAACTTCACCAAACAGTTGATCTAATCAAAAAGAAAGAAGCTCAGCTGTCTATGACAACAGACAAAGGACAAATTCTTAAGTGGTATATACAGAAAAAGTCAATTTTCTTTAAGCAATGTGGTCAGGTACACTAAGTCGAAAGGGTGTAATGACGCAAAGCTATATGTCGACACATGTTTCAACAATGAAATAACTATGCTTCGGGAAATTCAGTGTTTTTCTAACGAGTTTCGTTTTTCGTTTTCTTTTTAGATCACGTCAGAACAAGTTGTAGAAGCTTACATTGAACGATGTAAGGAGGCTAATCCGTATTTAAACGCTATAGTTGAGCCCCGGTACGATGCCGCTTTGAAGGAAGCCCGGGGCATAGACAAGATGATAGCATTGACAGATAGAACGTCCGAAGATTTGGATAAGGAATACCCGTTGTTGGGAATACCTATAACTGTAAAAGAAAGCATTGCCGTAGAAGGTATGAATATTTTTTAAATTTATGGATATGTAAAAGAAAGTGTACGGTCTCTGCTCTCCTCAAAGCGACTGGCGATATTAAGGTAGCCATGGAGAATACCAAAGTTTCACGTTGGTTCTAGTTGATTTTTCCAATGCCTTCAATACCGTCAGTCACCAACTCCTCCTTGTTATCCTACACCACTTCTCGGTCTCTCAAAAAGCACTTGACTGGTTTTCTTCTTATCTTCGGGATCGTCAGCAGTCGGTTTGTATTGAAGATTCTTCTTCTGGTTGGTGTGGTATCGCTGCTGGTGTTCCTCAAGGCGGTATTCTTTCACCTCTTCTATTTTCTATCTTCATTAATGTTATCACCCTAAGACTTCAGTGTTCCTACCATCTTTTTGCTGATGACTTGCAGTTATATTATCAAACAGAGTTGTGCAATATATCATCTGCGGTTTCGACTGTGAACAGTGATCTAGCGGCAATTAAACATTGGTCTGATATGTTCGGCGTATCAGTGAACCCGAATAAATGTCAGGCTATCAGTGTCGGAAGTAGCCGTAACATGAGCCAACTTGACCCTGCTTCACTCCCACCACTTACTTATGATGGTATGGTCATTCCATACTGTGAAAGTGTGAAAGACCTCGGATTGTATATTGACACAACTCTGAGCTGGCGAAAACATGTCGCTACTACTTGTCAAAAAGTAAGTTCATTGCGCGCTCTTTATAGTCTAAAGAACTTGGTGGTGATGTGTGCTATTTTGACCTGAATGCAGATCTGCTCAATAAGCTTGACCGTCTTCTCAATAATTGCATTCGATTCGTTTTCAATTTACGGAAATATGATCACGTGTCCCAGCACCGCTCCAACTTGAAGTGGCTGCCAATTTGCCAACGTAGACAGACACGAGCATTAACTACCCTATATTCTTTACTTTTCTCTCCAAGTCCTCCTACCTATCTAACTTCACAATTTCAATATTTAGGCACAAACCATACCGTAAATCTTAGATCTTCAAACAACCGGCTTCTCCATTGTCCCACTCACCGCTCCGACCTCGTACACTCTACTTTTTTCGTTCAATCTGTCCTTCTATGGAACGCGCTTCCTCTCGAGATCAGGATGGCCAAAACTCGGAGTACTTTTAAATATATGTTACGGAAACATGCCTTATCAGATTCTTTTAAATCTTAAACTCTCCTCTACGAATTAATAATATATATTATATGTATATACATGTATTTATGAATATTTATGTATTATATGTACACGTGTATGTAAAATATTATATTATAATAAAGTATGTACTATAATAACAAATATATATAAACAAATAATAATAATTAATATTACAGTCTATCTATCTTCGTCTGTGATAATAACCAATCAATTTATATTCCAGGCATGAGCAATGACTGTGGGACAGTGTACCCTTACAGGAAACCAGCAACGAAAGACGCTGCAGTTGTACGACTTGCTAGAGCAGCTGGCGCCATTCCCATAGCAGTAACAAACACACCCCAGCTCTGTATGAACTGGGAAACGTACAACAATGTAATGGGAATCACTATGAATCCATATGATCAAAAGAGGACTACTGGTGGGTCTTCAGGTGGAGAAGTAAGTTAATAAGTTACCTACATTATTTCATATAGATATCAGGGGAATTAAGAGTCTTGTAGCGATCATAATGTTGTGTAGTGAAGCGACATCCAAACCTTATCATCCTCCTGTAAGCCGAACCTAGGTCAAGTGACAACAGGAATGCGGCGAATGATAACAACAGGAATGCAGCGAGCGATAACAATACTGAACTCTAGTATAAAAGAACGGTGTCCATCTATTTTAAGGAGTTCAGTTGAGTTCACTTCTGTCTTCGGTCGCATACATTAGCAACAATTAAATTACGATTCATACTTGTTATTTCCTTTATCACGACAAACTTCTGTGTTCTTACTTCAGTCTAAAAGCACAATATACAAGACTTCGCTTCTGTACCTACACTTTAAATTCTTCATGGTGCCCTGTCTTCTATTCTTCTCACGATTATTATTTTTCTGGTCTATTTGTCTAGTGGGTAGTGCTAAGCCAGAGATCTAGTCCGATTCCCACCCGGCACAAATAATTGTGTGATGAGAACGATCATAATGCATCATTCAGTCAATTATTTATAATATGTGTATATTTAGAAACATAAATTATGTGGTTATAGAA
Organism: Tyria jacobaeae; assembly: GCA_947561695.1. NCBI lineage: Eukaryota > Metazoa > Arthropoda > Insecta > Lepidoptera > Erebidae > Tyria > Tyria jacobaeae. The sequence continues at coordinate 4,929,308 of OX387211.1, read as the reverse complement.
ACATATCTTTGTCTATGTTTATCAGCAGTCCAGTCATCGTAGTAAGTACAAGCTCTACTTAGTTTGTCAGAAGTTATTATTATAATTCACGACAACTATCTTTTCTTCGATTGTCCTTAACTCCACGTGTAATAATGATAGCTCTACACCTGCAATTAAACTCGAAAAATTATTGTAAAGGTTATTATACACGGACAGCATTTTTTTTTTTTAATAATGTTTTTCACGCAAGACACGTACAGCAACGAGTTTCTATGTTAAAATATAAGAAAAAAAACTTCTTGAAAAAAAATATTGTAATCTTAACACTGAACGTTTTAAATTGTAGAGTATATATTAGAGTTACATTTGAATGTAGTCCTTTACAACAATAAAATGTATTTTGGAGGTTTAAATACATGATGATTTGTTTAAGTACTTACCGTTATTATACTTTACTAACGGTGCTTTCGTAACACCTCCCAACTCTCAGAACAGTGGTACAGTTTAACAGTGGTAGAGCTATGCTTAAGCATAAATGGGCTCGACCGGTGCGATACCACGGCCTCACAGAAAACCGGTTGTGAAGAACGCATGCGTTGCATTTCCCCGAAATTAGTGAGGTTTCCGGAGGCCCAACTCCCCCTCTCATTTTTCCTCTCCCCTGATCCCCCGCCTTTACCTATATCCTCATCCCCCTCTCTGTCCCCTCCCCATATACCGGCATATCCCTCATCACCCTCGAAGTCGGGCAGCGCACTTACAGCTCCCGAGTTGCAGGTGTCCATTGACGGCGATTGTCACTTACCATCAGGTGAACCGTCTGTTGGTCTGTCCCCCAAAAAAAAAACAGGAAACAAACATCACCAGGCTAGTTGTGTTGGCTCACCTTATATTTATGTATAGTGTAATTATGTCAAGCATCAGTTAGACCTGCAAATTACTGTACCTTTCATCTATATAATCTGTGTCTAAAATCGTAAATTATATTTTTTTTTTGTACAGTCGGCGTTGATATCAGCAGCTGCATCCGTTGTCGGCATTGGTTCTGACATCGCGGGGTCTCTCCGATTGCCTCCTATGTTTACTGGAATCTTCGGACATAAACCTACACCTAGACTCCTTTCAGTGGAAGGTAGCTTACAACAAAACGTACTTATATTATAACAAATTAAAAAACTTAGATAAAAGTAAGTTACGGGTAATTTTTTTTCCAGATGTCGGATCAATGAGGACTTTTTAGATTTTATTTATAATGGTGTTTTGAACAATTCTACTAATTTTCAGCTGGCTGCGAATTTTCGTAACTTCACTCCCATTTTTTGGTCTTAATTGACAGGACTGTTGCAATTCCCGGAAATAGACAGTTCGAGTTACAGGTATGCGACCCTGGCCTACTCGAGCGATTGCTAAAACAAAAGTCCACAATGTTTGTGTTTAATCAGCTCTACCTACCTACCTATATAGTACGATTTTTTAAACTATTGTTATATTACGTCATTATGTTGTTTTATGATGTTACTTATTTTTTTTTGTAGCTGTTTTTTTTTGTAAAAAAAAATGAAAATTTTGGTATATTTAACTTTAGAACATAATTTTATTATTTACTGAGCACTTCAATACAGATATAATGCTGCTATATTTTAATTTCCTGGAATCATATAATTCCATTCATACATGACACTTCCTATTTATTTTTTATTTTTACTTATTATTTTTTAATTATTTAAGAAGCACACAAGGTACACCCTTTCGAAAATGAAAAACGAAGAATTAAATGTTGAGCCAGCAATATACAAACAATAAAATTATCACGGTCTACAGGTCATGTCCCAGACAGTTTGGATCCTGATTTCGAAGAATACTTCACACTTGGTCCAATTACACGTTACGCAGCAGATCTCACATTAATGTTGAAGGTTTTGAAGCAACCTGGGTCGCCTCATGTACCTCTAGATAAGCCGGTGAGCATATTTTGTGCAAATTATCTTCATGATTAATCATACTTATATACATATATATACGAAAAGTGAAGCAGAAATATAAATATTTTAAACTGATTTGTAATTTACGGGATCATCAGAATAGCGTATTTAAGTGTCTAAAATACCTCCGTCGTGTAACCAAAACTTTTCAAATTTGATCTTATTTTCAGTTCTCTTCTTTTATGGGCTTAAATTGAATAATATACTTAATATACTTAGACGGCACGGACCAGCCAATTCGATTTATAGGTCAGATATAGGTCATACGAATAGTCAGGGTACCGTACGACTTGCTAGAGCTGTTGCTTGCTTATACACCTCAATCCATCTCCATAAGCAATATTCCTTTCGCCTCTATCCTCCCTTTCCTGTAAATATACTCCAAATTCTCGAATCCAATTCCCAAAAGTAAAAGGATGGCGGCAATAGGCTTGCATGCAGAATGGACAAAATGTGAGCTTTAATTACGCCTTTGTCTACCCTTCAGGGATACAGGCGTGAGTGTATGTATGTACTATATTATACCTAGTTTTCTAACAAATTTGTATACTAGTCCCGGAAAAATAACTTGTATGGAGATATATTTTTGAGCAATTGTGTTACAAATATGTAACCTGTTTTTTTTATATTTCAGGTTGATTTAAGGACATTAAAATTTTACTACATGGATGGAGACGGCAGCAATGTATCAGATTCTATCGGTCCTGATGTCAGGAACGCAATGGAAAAGGCAAAAGATTATATTAAGAACACATACAATATTGAAGTCAAACCAGTAAGCTCTAACATAAACAAACCAATATTTAAGAATAAAAGCATTTTTCATCATCTAAACTTGTCTTTATCACCTTAATCGAATCCCAATCAAATGACATTTCGATTAATGCAAAATCGAATGTCCAGTATAAACATATGAATCCCCAGACCATAACTAAGGACAGTACAGTAAAATACAGTAACATTTGAGAAAGTATGTAAGATGTTGATACGATTGCCGTGCGGTTCCAGGTAGGGGAATAGGGCAACCCCATCTCTTCCCGTGGATGCCGTTAAAGGTGACTAAATAATCGGATTGTTATCTATCAGTTGTATATACGTATACAGAGCCCTGTTGACGACAATAGGCTTGCCCTGTAACGTTAGTGAAACCAAATTATAATTGGCAAAATGTTTGCTTAATACAAATTTTCCTACCCCATCGGGATGGCAGGCTTGATCGTATATATGTTGATACAATCGAATACTTGCTTTAAGTGACAAGCAGAAGTATTTTTTTAATTACTCCTAAAATGTACTCAACATTCCAGATAAATATAAAACACATAGAACATATGTGGGAAATCAGTATAAGAATGCTGTTGAATATCAAACACGTTCAAAACATCTACACAAACCCCGAAAATCGAGAAGAATGGGTATCAGTATGGCCTGAAGTACTAAAGACGCTTGTAGGCATGTCTAATCATAATTTACTCTGCGTGTGCTATGGACCGCTAACAAAATTCTTCGATGCATTACCGAAAAGTTATTATAAGAAGCTTTTGTCTCTCTATGATGAAATCAAAACTGAATTTGAGGTAACTATAAAGTAATAACGGTCGTTATATAAATAATTGAATGTAAATATAATCATAATTCTAATGTAAAATAAACCTATAGTATTACAGCATAATATACCGTTAGCCAGCAATGTTTAGGTATATCGGATACACATATTTTGTTTCAGAAATTGTTATCAAATGACGCGGTATTACTTCACCCAACCTTCCCGACGCCAGCTCACCTTCACTATAGAATCTACTACAAATTCCTCAACTGTGGATACTTAACGATATTCAGCGCTTTAGGACTGCCCGTTACTCAATGTCCTATTGGATTCTCAAGAGAAGGTTTACCTGTGGGCTTACAAATTGCGGCCAATAAGTGCAATGACCACTTAACAATTGCCGTGGCGAAAGAATTCGAGAAAGCTTTTGGAGGATGGGTACCACCAAACAAGGAACTCTTAAATAATATAAAGACTGCTTAGTTATATAAATTTGCAAGAAACAGATGAAATATATGTAACTTAAATATTAGTGAGATGTGAACTATCTCAAACATATGATATTTATTTTTATTAGTTATTTATGGACTCTCTCTCTCTCGCGTGTATATTTAACGCAGAGATTCTGCCAATGTCAAATATTTTTGTTCACATCTTGTCACTCGTGCTGAATTTGACAACATAGTCAAAACCTTAGATAAAAGAGAGCATGGCTTATGGGTTCATGGGTAAATAAATTACACGTACCTGGCAACTTCTTTAGTTATAGTGTCACTTTTCATATTCATATTTTATGAAATAGTGTTTTACAATTGTATAATTTTTCGCTCGTGTACTAGGATCCTGGACCTCTTTAATCTGAGTGTCTCTGTTACTTCCTATTCAAATCTGACAATTTTAAAGCTGTTTTTACAATGCTTCTTTGATATTAAATCCATGTGGTTGGTTAAAAAAATCAGTAAACTTACAATACCCACATCAATATTTACATTTATTTACAGAGTCAATCTGAGGTACCCTTAATTCACAATGTGTTACTCACTTTACTGTAGACTACTTGTATATCTATTTTCTATAAGAAATTATTATTTTATGAGCTGTTTCCTAAGAACTTAGGCGCCTACCGATTCTAGTTTACTATCGGATGGAATAAAATTGTGATACTTAGACATGTCATCATTGGCAAACGCTAAGAACAAAATATAGTTTTTGTACACCACCTTTGTTATTTTATTTATTTTAAAAGACAACTCCTGAATGATAAATAATTCCTATATCGACAACGACTGAAACGACCTCCGGTTCAGCAGTCAGGGTATCTACGTATGGTAAAACAAATCGTATACTCCGAAGACCAAAATATTGTTGCGCCATCGAGAAAAATAGTCTGGAATAATCTACAAGACGCGAGAACAAAGGACAACGCCATCTAGTGTCGGATAGCGCGCAACTGTGGACATTATGACGCTAGATAGCGCTACAAGTAGTTCTAGAATAATCTATTTAGTCTAGAGCCATCGATCGAATATTATCGTACATTCTAGTTATCTCGACAGTAATATAAAAGCGGATCGTGTTAGCCGTACGGGCAGTATTGATTCAAGATACAGCGAATAAACATCGCAGCGATCTTCTAGTGCGACTAACGAGTGATATAGTGATTTGTAATTGTAAAGAGTGGTATTAATAAATATTGTGTTGTTTTTTTGGTAATCAATCGACTACTTTAATTTATTAAATACCCAGCTCGTAACAATATAATTTATTTAGAACGTAGCTACTTACATAGACCATAGTCAATCAAACCGGAAAAAAATAATGATTAGGCTGGATGATGGGTTTGAATGAATAGAAATGACTTTTCAATTATTGCCACCGTGTTTATTAAGACCGCCTATTGTTATACCTAACTATTTGTGATATATTTTCTGAATATATATATATATATATATATATATATATATATATATATATATATATTTAAAAGGTCTACAAAAAAGAATTAAAAAGAATAAAAATTAATATTAATACTACTACTATTTAATCTAATATTGAAAGAACTGCAAGAATAAAATAATTAACCAAGATAGGTTTATTTTTTGATAATCGTGTATCTATAAAGAGTTTGTCATCATGGTCACTTGCCATCAGATCAGTTTGATGAATAAACTCCTATTAGATTTACACTTAAAAAAACTGTTAAGATTAGGAATGTTTAATGCAGGGTGTATTTTTCTCATAGGCTAAACAGGCCTAGGGCGCAAGGACAAAGGGGGCGCCGAGCTCTTGCCTTTGCAATCACCAGGTACCACTGCACAGACTTTTATTACATTTATAACATATTATAAAATGCGCTCGTGAAACAAACACGTCAACAACAAAATAACATGTGATTTGCACTAACCTATGCATAAGTCAATCAGAATACATGGAGTATATTTTTTTACAAAATGTTAAATTTTAAAATACCGCTGAGAGTTTCGCTACAAAAAAGCGAGACAAAAGAGTTTTATATAGCGTAAGAGTGCATAGGTTACTTTGTTTCGCAGCTTCTGTACCTGCATTAAAATTATTTTTCTACTCCTTTTCTGTGCTAATTACGACGTATCTACAAAAGTTTGTTGCGTTGAATAACACACACACAAAAAAAAACGAAATACCAAACTCATTTTCGTATTTAGTATATAATATGCTATTTAAAATAAGAAACAACCAATTAATAGCAAAAAGTATTTATATATAAAAAAAACTGCAATGCTGCTTTTTCTTAATTTTAAATTCTTTGTTTACTTTTTATCCAAAGCTTCAGATTCCAATAATTATTCTAATAGGAAATATGCATGTGATTTAAAAAAGAGTAATTTTTTTTTTTAATAAACATAATAAGTTAAAATTCCTTTAGCACTTTTTTTATTTAAGTAGTTTTTGAACACGTTTTACTTGTTATTTTGGGGCATTAAAGGAATTATAATTTTACGTTTTTAGTTTCCCACTATTTCAATACTTAGGTACACTAGCCTAAACTTTCTATTTCAATCAAATATGGAATCTTAGAAATTCTCTTAGTGGTCTTTTATTATTTTATGATTACAATACTTTTATGATACTCAGTATTTGTAATATTTTCATTATAGTTATTTTTTATGTAATGTAATATATAGAACTAAGCTAGACCTTAGTGTACATTTGTAACAGAGACACCTATGACATATTTTTAATTTAAAAAGCAAAAAGCATTTAACCACTTCCGCACTAGAGTTAACTCCTGTATCGCTGGGGACTTTACAAACACTCAAATAACGGACACAAAGAACACACAGAATTAGAACCACAGAAACATAAAAATACGTTTATAACACTAAAAGTTTTTAGAAAATTATAAATGGAATGATTTCGTTTTTATGGACCGTCGCATGCGATGAAACCATTGACTGAAGTAGTAAGTCCATTCTTCTACAGGGATCTCTTCCACACCTTTTTCAAACGCAGGCACGGCATCTTTAAGGTTCATAAAGCGAATTCCTCTAACTTTATCTTTTATTTTTTATAATAAATAAAAGTCACAAAGTGTTGGGACTGTAAATAGGATGACTCACTTACTCCATATCTTCGATAGACAAACATTCGATAGTCCGTCTGACGGTGTGAACTGAAACCTTGTCGTGGACGAGGACGATCCTGATTTTTAGGCACTGCTGTCTGACATTTTCAAAAACAACTGGTCAACTATGACTGACATACCAATTTTAAGAGAATACATTGAGAAGTTACGACCATCGCACGAAGAATTAGGTGCAACAGCGTTTATGTGATATCGTATTTAAGGCTGACGCAGGATATTTCAGCAATAATTAACAATATAGTTACTACTTAAGTCAATAAACATAAACAGCTACACAGAATTCGATTTATTCATCAGCACATTCATCGCCAACAGCTAGTACCTCGACAGTACATCGAATGGAAACATCCACTGCGCAGATTATCTTTTAGTTTTTTGGTTCTTAACAATATATCCAGCTTTCATCAGCTGTGACGATATCATTTACAGCATTCGTGTCATTGACATCAAAAGAATCCGTGCTGTACTGCGATTCACTTGGACTGCTTTGATCAATACTAACTTGAGAGGTACTAGCTGTTGGCGATGAATGTGCTGATGAATAAATCGGATTCTGTGTAGCTGTTTATGGCCGTGATGTATAATAATTATGGGGTTGACTTAAGTAGTAACTATATTGTTAATTATTACTGAAATATCCTGCGTCAGCCTTAAATACGATATCACATAAACGCTGTTGCACCAAATTCTTCGTGCGGTGGTCGTAACTTCTCAATTTATTCTCTAAAAATTTTAAAAAATCCAATCTCGTCGTCTTGATTTGACTTAGTTGACACTGATTTTAAAATACCAAATTCATCCTTTAACATGGCAAGTTTCATTATTCTTCAGTGGTAGAGCCATGCTTAGGCACGAATGGGCTGGCTCAACCGGTGCGATACCACGGCCTCACAGAAAACCGGTTGTGAAGTAACGCTTGCGTTGCATTTCCCCGAATTGAGTGAGGTTTCCGGAGGCCCACTTCCCCCTCCCCCTTTTCTCTCCCTCATCTCCTTTCTCCTCTTTCCCATCTCTTCATCCCTCCTCTCTTCTTTCCGCTCCCTGCATCCCCCATTACCCTCAAAGGCGGGCAGCGCACTTGCGACTCTTGAGTTGCAAGTGTCCATGGACGGCGGTGTCACTTACCATCAGGTGACCCGTCTGTCCCCCTATAGTATAAAAAAATTAAAAAAAAATATTTACGTTTTATCAGAGGCTTAGGGGACGCATTTGTCGGAGATTGAGGCCCATCTGTATATCGTGCGGTAGACGGTTGGTCGAGAATGGCAGCATTATTATTTTCCTAAAAAAAAACAAAACGGGCTATAAATGTATGTAAACACATTATTGTACAGTCATCGACATAATAAACTATACGTTTTTTTTTAGTTGCCTAACAGCCCCTAAGAGTTTTAAAGATATCTGATGCATTCGACGAGTTATGGAACTTTCCTCATTGTATCGGCGCAGTGGATGAAAAACATGTTGTTTTACAGGCGCCTTTTAACAGTGGTACCGAATTTTACAACTATAAGGGCGATTTTAGTATTGTTTTATTTATTTTGGCCGATGCCGATTACAAGCTTCCTTCCTATGGGCTTCCCGAGAAACTGTGCAATTGGCTCACCAGTTTTCTTACAGACAGAAGCATCAAGGTCGTTGTTGACGGTGCATGCTCCGACTCCAAGTCTGTTAATTCTGGTGTCCTACAAGGCTGTGTGCTATCACCCACGTTGTTTCTTCTGCATATCAATGACATGCTGCAGATTAGCAAAACTTGTGTCTGAAATCGAAACTTCTTTATCAAAAGTTTCAGATTGGGGTCGACTTAACCTAGTCCAGTTTAACCCCACCAAGACACAGGTTTGCGCGTTCACCGCTAAAAAGATGCCGTTGGTTATATCACCTCAATTTGAGAGTACTTCCCTAACTGCATCAGCCAGTATCGAAATCCTTGGCGTCTATATATCAAGCGAAGTCTAGTTTCGCGGTCACTTAGAGAATAAGGCCATATTAGCCTCGAAGAAGCTTGGTGTGCTAAACAGATCGAGACAGTATTTTACTCCGTCCCACCGCCTGCAACTTTATAAGGCGCAGGTTCGGCCGCACATGGAATACTGTTCTCATCTCTATGCAGGTGCACCACAGTACCAACTTCTCCCTCTTGACAGCATTCAACGGAGAGCGACTCGCATCATCGACTGCCAAGATATTTCTGATTGACTTGACACCTTGGTGTTGCGTAGAGATGTAGCTTCACGCTGCATCCTCTATCGCTTGTATCATGGGGAGTGTTCAGAGGAATTGTTCGGACTTATACCGGCTGCTGGTTTCCGCCATCGTCCTACGTGACAAAATATCCATCCCCATCACCTGGACGATTGGCACTCCACCACTGTGCGCTTCTCCAGAAGCTTTTTGCTTCGCACAACCAGCTTATGGAACAAATTGTCGCATGCCTTATTTCCGAACCGATGCGACCGTCAAACCTTCAAGAAAAGAGAGTACTCCTACCTAAAAGGCCGGCAACGCACTTGTGATTCTTGAGTTGCGGGTGTCCATGGGCGGCGGTAGTCATTTACAATCAGGTGGTGGAGTGTATAAGAATACTAAACTATACTCTTTGATGGTAAAAGGTGAATTGAATTTGCCCACTTCGACACCTTTGCAGGGACGTAATAAAGTTATACCATATTATTTAATAGGTGAGGCTGCATTTGCATTGACCGAAAACATGATGAAACCATATCCTGGCCAAGCACATGCAAAAGGTACACTTGAAAGAGTGTTCAACTATGGTCTAAGCAGAGCACGTCGTGTTGTGGAAAACGTTTTTGGTAATGGCACAAGTCTTCTAGGAGTTCTAAGGAAACCACTTATGCTAGAACCAGCTAAAGCAGCAGTTATAGTACTGACGATCGCTCACTTGCACAACTATTTAAGAGCTCATTCAAATACGTACTGTTCTGGTATAAGAAAAAACGAAAGTTTAAGAGAGGATTATGAAACATTACAACCAATAAGAAACTGTGCACGTCGGTCTCCTGACAATGCAAAAGAAATAAGAAAGGAGTTAGTGGATTATTTTTTAAAGGAAGGAGCTATTTCATTCTAAAACAACTATTAACAGTCTGAAACGCACGTTCTCAATATTCATTAATAAAAATTATAACTTACAGTATTCAATGACCGTCGCGGTTTATCGCGATCCATCAAAAATGATAATGCTTTAAACGCGTAATATGAAAAATAAAGTAAACAAGTATCTATAGTGTTTTATTTTATACCACTTACCTACCTTTAGTAATTGTTAAGATTGCTCCAGTTACCTACCTTTCCCATTCCACTGCTTTTTTTTTTGTTTTGTTTTCTCTCTTCGAAACCCCGAAAGCAGAATTTTCATTTTATCTTTGCATATTTGTACCTCTTCCGATTTCCACCCAGACGTCTTCTTTTAAATTTTTATTATAAAATTCTCATCCCGGGGATCCCACAGCACAGTACAGTTTCGATACAATCCGATTAAAGTTAAATATTTTTCTTCCGAGCACTCCATTTAACCGAGCGTGGAGCGTGATATACGACACTTACGCACTAAACGTGATATGTTGCTCGCGTCCACGAACATACTTACCTCCCTTTTGTAATCGCCCAAAAACCGCTACCAATTGGAGCACTAAGCGCGAAGCACCGTTGCACGCTCCAGGAGCGTGAACGTTTCCACTATGGGAGCAGTTGCAGGAGCGCGGAGCGCAAATAGCTCGCGAACATAGAGGATACCCAGCTTTGGCTTCTATCGTTAGCTGTACAGCATTAGCATTTTCTTCAGTGGCAACCGTAAAAAGACGTTCTTCTCCAGAATCATCAGTGAGTTTGCTTCGACCAAGTACCAGATGTAAACAGGAGCACGAGATGGGTTTTCGTCTCCGATGTCATTCGAAGTCTATCGTAACCTTGTTACTGAGGAAAAAAAGTCGTAATAAATCATTGAGCAAAAATGTTCTCTAGTCCAATCCATTTCGATGCACAACAGAGCCTTTTTAAATTTCCGACAATTTGTAATAGCAAATGACTATGAATTCATTACACAAACTTTTGGAAAAGCAGCAGGTGGTCATTACAGATTTGAGCCTTGATACCACTGCAAAATAAAGTACTTATGACACCGAACACACAATAGTTCAATAGAAAATATAAGTACTGAAGTGAATATTAAAATGACAAAACGGTAAAAGGTTTTACATTCCGCATGACCTCATTAAACAATAACAAAAAAGTTTTTATTAACACGTCGGTTGCAAACCAGTACCTAAACCTTTTGCTCGCTGCCAAGTTACGGTAGGTACTCGCCAACCATCAAGTATAGTTCCCGGCAAACAACTTGAACAATGCCCTTGAATGCGCAAAAACGTATTTTAGATCCCTTTGGTGGTACGGTGCGGGGCGCGACAGCGGATAACGTCGTTTCGATCGTCCTATTGGTAGATCAGTCGACCCTTGCCTCTCGCCCAGCGTCCTCGTCCCGTTGACTTACAAGTACACTCGCGTGCATTGAAAGTGATCATATTGTAGATTCCGTCACTAATAAATTTATAATTTTTGCTGATAATGATAGTGACGATGATGAAATAACTCCTAGCCAAAGCCCTATTTTATCTGAACCGATTATAAGCGGCAGCCGATAATGGGATGGGTTGTGCCGGCAATTCCAAAGAACTCGCAAGCACAACCCGTTAAAAGCCTATACACTCCTTTGTAAATAATTATAATTATAATTTGCACTAAACAAAAATAGGTACCTGTATGTACCTATTTTTTAATTGTCAGGAGTAGGAGTCAGTCAAACTAAGTCAGTCGTGAAGCTAGTTGCCTGTCCAAATAGTTTCTTAAAGACTCCAGTGCTCTGTGGTACCTTGGGAAAACTGCAGCAGTGTGCTCATAACACAGCTGGAGAGTTCTCGTGGGAAATTCTTCAGGAACCTTAACGTGACCAGGCACTTGGATTCCAGGGTTGCAACGCTTTGCGGGTGCGATGCGGATGTAGATAGTGGCAGAGGGCAACAGGACATTAAGTTTGTCAGAGCACAACCCATGAACCTGCACAAGGAGTATGCAAAGTCTCTCGAGTCATCCCAGTATTCTTGGAGGTGATAAAAACTTTATCTATTCTTGTTAGAGAACGTACGAATAGGCAAATTTCGTAACTCGTTTTTTCTAGTTTATTTGAAAGTTTTATGAATTACATAAAGATACCAAATAGGAAAAGTTGAAATGTGCATAAAAAAATAGTAATATAAACCCTAAAGTTGAAAGATCCCAGATAAACGATTACTGGCTTGATATGACATCACTCCATTAGACTAAGAATACAGGAACTTTTAACGGCGCTCGAATTTTACTTGTTTCTCATAAAAATACAGTTTTATTTAAAAAAAGTAATGTTGAAACAGTAAATAGAACCTCGTTTGCCCAATACAACAACTGACTTGGGGAGTGTCGTCACTGAGCATTGATTGTTGTTTTAAATTATGCTTTACTGTTATTAAGTACTACTATTGTTGATAGCTTTTATATATAATTTTACCTCAACTTCCTAATGACAAGACGCCAGAGAATATTTGTGAGCAGGATTGCGTTAGCACAATCACTCATTCAACTTTAATTCAACCTAAAGTCTCTTATAACCAGTTTTTTTAATAATATAAAAAAAACTGGTACACACAGGTGACCATCTGATGGCAAATACATTCCGCCGCCCGTGAACACTTGCATTTCAAGAGTCACAAGAGTTGTAAAAGAAAGGGAGGAGGGGAGGATTAGTTGTAGTAAAAAACATACGCTCTCTTTGAAGGTTAATCTCCATGTATGTCTAGGACAAGCGCTCGACATTCTGCTGTTGCTGGGTATTAGGTTATTTTTTTATGGTTTCCTTATGCATCATTATTTTAAATCGTTGTATTTGTTGAATAAATATGTAGTATGAAAAAAATTTGTGCAACAAAAATCTACTATTATAAATGTTAAACTTTGGATGAATGTTTGTTACCCTTTTATTTTTCGTGTGCAAACCCCCTAGGGCCGTCATTCCACCGGGGTTTTCGGTGGAACTGTGTGTCGGAATCGAACCGACTAAAATCACACATGGTGTGCCATGCTGGGCTGCCCAAGCAAGGCAATCCGCTAGTGTATTCTAAGCTGAGTCCTTACTCAGTCGCAGTGATGGCAGGCGGGACTCAATTCCCTCCTAGCGACCGAGTGCAGGAACTTTCCGAAACAGCCGTGCCCGGAAAGGACCTGCGTCAGTCGGAAAAAAAGAGTACCGTGATGCCGCTCTGCCCATTCCACGATGACCGCCTGGAGCGCCTCCACGGCGGCAAAGCCAGCACGTGAAGCCTCCAGCCGGAGCGACTAAGGAGCAATAGTGGCTCGATAAGCGGCCTAACGCCACTCGCGTACCCCTGCCAGAACCTCTGAAAATGTCGGCTTCCAAATTTCTACGCAAAGTCGCTGTTAATAGCTAATTCATAATATATTGTGATATGGGAGGCCTATGCTTAGGCTTGTATAGACCGGCTTGACCGATCACCATCTTCCTCTTCATCGTCACATCCCATTAGGTAAATTGGATGTCAACAATTTTAAATAAATACTACGACCTCACAGAAAACAGAGTGTTTCTCCAAGTGAGTGATAATGACGGCAACGCACTTGCGACTCTTAAGTTGCAGGTGTCCTTGGGCACCGGTAGTCAATAATCATCAGGTGATCCTTTTGCTCGTTTGCCCGTATATCTTAAAAAATATAAAATGCTCTAAAGAATAACAATTAATATATCAATATTTAATATATGTTGAATAATGTCTAATTAATTTAGTTTTCATTTTATTTATTTTATTTTATTTTTTATTTTAAGTTTACAAAAAACTTACAGCTATTGTGAATATTGAAAATAACTACTGTAAAACGGCCAATTAAAAGTTTTTACATGCACATTTTTAATTTACAATTACAAGAGTCAGTAAACATTATAGGAAGTATAAAAAGAACAGTACTACCTTTATTTTGTAATGAAAAACAAAAAGCAGAATGCACTCATATCTCAATGTTGAGGCTCCGCATTATCGAAAAAAATATTGCTTAGGGTTGTTTTTTCTTTTTAATTGGTCGATGACAAAAAAAGAAAATATGAGTATAGAAATTAAGCGATTTAGTTTAGTTAGTTGCATCAGGAAGACCGACAGAAGAGTAAGTGATGAATACTGTCATTGAAGAGTTTTGTGATATAACCTGTGGCGATAACTAACCATAGACAATTAGAGCCTATTTCTTAAAAATACTAAACGTATTGAAATCTTAGTAATTGAACTTCCTACGTTGAGGTTTTTATCGCGTAATATATTTGTATTGTACTTAGGACTCTACAACATAAAATTAGTTTTAAACAGTAATAATTATTTTCTCTTCAAATTACATTACCTATAAATCAAAAATAAAATAAAAGGGAAATTAAATGACAAACGGATGACCGACTGTCAACTAATTTGATGAATATGAAAATTAGATTTGAATTTTGATTTTCGTTCTCAATTCACATATCTTGATGAGGTTTGATCAAATTTAATTCTTTATAACTTTTTGTTAGGTACGTTCCATCCCATTATAGTCTATTATTTTTTTATTTGCTCATACACGAACAACGCACGCGCAGTACACCCATCGCCCAAAATCAGCGAGCGCCATATTGAGAGGCAGACGTTGTATGACTTGAGTGATTAATCGTGGTTAGTGCAATAATTTGAAGTGGAATATTTGATCGTGCCCTATGGATATACATTTGGGTACGTAATAAGTGCAAAAGTGTTTTAAAATTACGTCCGTACTCACGCTGTGAGACCTGGCAAATTACTTCGTAACCTACACATAGGCCGTTCTAGTTATCAGTAGATTACCTAGGTATCATCAATCCGCTGTTTGCTCACAGTTTTAATCTTATTAATACACACGTGTGGTGAATAGCAATAGGTTTCTTGAATCTAGTTACATTAACAAGATTATGCGATCGCTTCACAAGGTTCCACGCTCGTATATAAACGGATTTCGATGTGTTTATGTCGGCAGTTGACAGAAGCGTTTATGTATATGACCGATCATAAGTCACCACACCCAGTGACCGGATTGTCGGTTTTAGTATTTGATAATTTTTAGTTCGAATGATTGTTCGCGCGTCGTCGCGTCGGTATGTGATTTGTGATCTTAGTGTCTTGTGTTAACGTGATACAGTGAGTGTAATAATAATGTAATTTCTAGGAGTGGTGTGCCTCGGTTGAAAGGCCTGCCGAAAGGACAGGGCTCCACACGCGAGGAAGGATTGCGGCGCTCCGCATTGAGGAATCATGGAGTGCTGCATGTCAGAGGAAGCAAAAGAACAAAAAAGAATCAATCAGGAGATAGAGCGACAACTCCGGAAGGACAAACGAGATGCCAGGAGAGAACTCAAACTGCTCCTGCTTGGTGAGTGTCTATAATCATAACCTTTACTCTGTATCTGTAAAACTTTACTTAACCTCTGGTTTTCAAGTGCAGTAGTAATAAGTGCTTCTTGTAACCAAACAATTTAATGACATCTCAAAAGTCAAGTGGCAGGTCAGTTAGAAACATCTCAAGTACATTGGCCAAAAGGATCATAATTTGAGTGATCATTAGTGGTGCCCTACATTTGTGTGAGGTTAACAGTACATACTCATAAAGTGTAATTTGTGTACAATGATGTAAAAAGACTTAGTGACTCAATAGTTTTTACTGAAGAATGACACCTTGCCAATAAACCCATGTTTCTATTTTTGTCCAATTAGTAATGTTTTCTTAAAACTTTTACATTACACAGACAACATTTGATAAATTTAAAATAAATGAATATATTAATAAGCTGGTATAGGACAACTATTCATGTCTTGTTCAGTGTTTATGTGCTTCGCTATATTTATTTTGTAATAAAAATAAACTGCATGTATATGTATAAAAACATCTAAAGTATTAAAGTAGGATTACTCTGACTTATTCTAACTATCTCTACTCTCTAACTCTAACTTAGCTCAGTATTTTATAGGTGTAAAACACATACATTTTTTTACTGCATTAGTACTTGTTTTTCTGTTGTTATGCCAAAATTGTTTTGTCCTGAATGAACATAGTTATACTACCACTTACCATTAATTAAACAAAGAAAGGGAAGTCTATCCTCAACCCATTCTTTTCATATAGTTTAACCAACTTTGAAAAAAAAAGGTCCTTTTGACAATTATTTTATGTGTATATTATTAGATATCTTCGCAGTTTGTTAAGTCATTCAATCATTTTAAACATTATTTTTCTAATTGAAGTTTCAAGTTATGGTCTTGAGTTCATTTTACTTTTCATCCCTTAATATTCAACCTCTATGGTAGAATATTAAGGGATGAAAAGTAGGTACAGTTTGTTACAATTTAATAATAATAATACCGGAGACCCCTGGGACACTATTTTTTATATTTTAAAATATATTTTGTTTTTTATTTTATATTTAAATGTAATTTGTATATTTATTAAAGTAAATAAATAGAAAAATTATTCCTTTATTTCCAATTTTATATGTAAATAATGTACTTTAAAAGTTAATCATTACTGTCCTACTTAGTATTGTAACATTTCCTGGTATTCTGGCTCTCAGCAATTTAATTAGAATGAGGGTGAACTAAATTGGGGCTATTGTTTTCCATATAATTATTTGATTTACTTATTATATTATTATCATTATACTACACTACACTTCCTTAGATTTCTATGTTCAGGTTATGTTTTATTCATTATATGATTAGACATTATAAGTTTATTAAATATTTACAGTTTTGAAAACACCTGATTTCAAATAAGTGAAACAGTGTCCAATACATTTTAGGTATTCAATCTAGTACTATATATATAAGTATTATATTTAAGATCCATTACAAAAAAAAATGTATATTTTAAGTAATGTATGTAGTTTAATTTTGAAATTTAACCTGCTATCAAAAAGTCTCTTCCTGCTTCTAAATATTTTAAATTTAGGTAGACTCTTCAAAAATAGACTTAAACCAATCTATTTTCAAATAATTCATATGAATTAATCATAAGTTAATCAGAAGTTATTCAAGGGTATAAACCCTTGTCTATAAAAGGTCTAATCTTCTTTAAGGATTGTTTGTTTAATTTGTAATTTACAATATGAATCAAATGCATAAAATTCTGTAAGCATCCTATTTCTAGTGTATACTACACACAGTCTTACTATTATTATAAATGTGAGATTTTGTATGGATGTTTATTATGCAATCATACAAACATGGCTGAATGGTTATCTATAAAATAAGAAACTTTTCCTAGCCTTATTATTCCCATATCTGTTAGGGTTGGCTTCTAGTCCTACCAGTTATTGTCTGAATATCAGTTTTTCCTCGGAGCTTCGGGCATTTGACCTCCGCAACTCTTCCTGCTAAATGAATTTAAGTAAATTCATTTATAGTTGGACTAGTTGTCATCATATATGAGGGCAGTGACTTCCCAATATCAACTGTCACAGGTGTTCATGGCAAACTGGATTGACGGCTTAACATGCTCTTCGAGGTCAAATTACCAACTACCAAACTCTGGGCTATTACTGAGAATTTCTTATTAGAAAAACCCAATAGCCATTTTTCGCCCGACCCCTCGAACCAAAACCTTTTGACCGACAGTCCCATTAAAAAAAAAAACAAGAAAAAAAAAAGTATTATTCTAAATTTCTATACAAACAAATTCATGGTCTAGTTAGATGTATGATGAACATCAAGAATATTATAGAAACAAGTATTAACAAATCAATATAGAAACAATTTGCTAGGCTTTATGGATAAACTTTGGATAGGTTTTACTGTACACACTACTGTACTGAAGACACAAAACTATATAGATAATATAATAAATAAAAATAATTCAACTGGATATGGAAAGTCAGTTTTTCAATCTTCATTACAGACATTACAATTTTATCTAACAAGAAACAGATTAAAAAATTATACAACTACTTTCAAAAAACATATTATATCCATATTTTTTTTCCTTGTAAAGCCAGTTTCACTTGGAATTATCAAATTTGTTAAGGTGTTAAATAAGTCATGGTGGAATAAAGAAACTGATATAGATTTCAGTATTCACTAAATGAATTCAAAGAGATATTGTAGTAATGTCATACTGACTTGAGTGCCACATGTTTAGGATTGGAACAATTTAAGTAAATGTTTTAATGTTATCAGACTAGCTGTATCAAAGTATTTATAAAAAAAAAAAATTGAAAATCATGCTTTGTCTGATGTCAAATAACACCATATGACATCAGATTATGTGATACTTAAACAACTTATGAATATTCTAATTAATGTGAGTAATACGAAAGTCTAGTTTCCTATCAGTGAAATATTTTGTAGTATTGGATCAGGGAATCCAGATATTGCCTTCTACAAACAAACTATTTTACCTCTTTATAATGTTAGTGTAGATTGAAACCTACACTTGTTTTGCTTAATGCTTTTTTTTCTTTTTGGAGCTAATAAATAGAAATTATCTAAGTCAATTTCTGTTTATCTATTTAAATAAAACTTTTTTACTTTGCATTCTAAATAACAACATTGTGAAATTTAAGTGTGTTTCACTGAATATCATTGAACCCTCTTATTTATCACTAAGGTCTAGAATATACTTGTTATACATGAAATAAATGTGCTAATCATAGTATGGTATGTCATACCATTCCTTCTACTTAAAACACATAAAATATAACTGAAGTACAAATATACCATTGAGTATGTTTTTATTAAAGAAAGCTGTTCATCTTGTTTCTATTGTGGATCTGACTATGACTGGCATGTTGGTCCAGTGGTTAGTGACCCTAACTGATGGAGGTTGTGGGTTCGATTTCCACATTGTACAAATATTAGTGTGATCCATAAATGGTTTTTCTGAGTCTGGTTTTTCTTTGTTAATGTGTTTGTATAGTCCAAATCAGAATAATTCCTAATGCAGGAGTTATCTTAAAAAATGTGAGTTGTTTCTGCCAATTACAATTTTGCTTAATCATTATCAGGGAAACAGGCAAGGACATAAGGCTTTCCGAAAATGGCTTTTCAGTTTGAAACAAAAATAAATCAAATGTGTCATATATGTATGGTATGTATTATTTAAAAAAAAAACAAGTTACTTGAAGCACCTTGATAAAGCAGTCTAATCTCTGTTTTTTTTTTTTTTTGTACTTAAATAAGATATTGTGTTGATTACTAAATTCATATACATACTTATATAAGAATAACCTAGTTGATGCATGATCATATTACCAAAATATATATTTTTATTACATTAATCACATTTTATTATAGACAGAAACTGTAAACATTATAATAACTCTAACAATAAGTTTATGTTTAAAACTTTTTTCTACAAACTTTTTAACAGTTTTTAACAGCCATGCTTAGGCACGAATGGACCGGCTCGACTCAACTCCCCTACCTTTTTCCTCACCCTTGTCCACCCTCCCTTTTACAGGCTTTCATGGACGGCGGCTGTCACTTGCCATCAGATGGCCCGTCTGTTCGTCTGTCCCACTATACCATAAAAAAGCCTATATAGTAGAACTTATTTTCATATTCAACCATAATGACAAAGAACTTGCTCTTACATTTTATGTTTTTGTAGGTCATAAGTCGACAACGTGACATACGGCTCACTCACAAGTTCGCGATCGTGGCGGTCATATATGTATTTGTTATGTACATAGATAAATCGACTCAATTACCAGATTTCTGACACTTACATTCTTAAACCGTCGTATATTTCACCCAAGAATGTTTCTGAGCGTCATAGTAGTGGGCCACACTATTTTTGATTCGATTTAAACTTCAAAATATGATTTCTCTTAATTATTATGTAGGAAGGCAAGGAAGTATCTTTGAAATTAAATCAAATATAATAATGATAATAATAATAATAATTTTATTTTATTTCATTAGGTTCCGATCCTGAGTTAGATATGTTCCAAGTAGGACATGAATTGCTTCATATAAATAAAGCACTTGACTACATTGGGCTCGAAAACTCAGCTGCACTCTCATGCGCATAGATTAAATAGTAGTCAAATAAGAATGTAATGTAATAAACTTACTTAAATATTAATGACATGATGCGTTGTTTGACATAAAATTACGGATAATGCTCTTAACTTCTAAGAAATTTATGGCACAAGTGGAACAGAGGGTCAATACTACCTATACTAGCAATGCCATTTGCATAACTTTTAAGTAATTTTGCATTAGGCCGAATGTAAGTTTTCAGTAAGCATCTTGGTTTGTTTAAGACTCTCTGAGCAAATTCGAGAATACAATTATCAATCGTTGTCCGAAGGCTCGGACTTGGCATCTCAGCATCCAGCTTAAACTGTTTCTTACACATCAATTCATCGGTAACAGCCTTCCCTCAATTTTCATCCTTTTCCATCCTCCCTTTGTCCTTCAATATACTCCCAAATTTTCGTAAAAAAATTACGTCTATGTTTGTCCCCTACTAAGAACATAAGTGGAACTAAATTATTGTTGGAAAGGCGTGAGTTATGATATATGTAAATTAAAATTACACAAACTGTATCTTGTTCAAATTTAGATAGTAATATTATACTGATTTAGTTGATGTATATTTTTAAAACTTGTTTTCAATTAATTTGTTTATTTTTTTATTTCAAGGATTCATTAGGATATAAAATACTGATTCCATTAGTAGAATTATTTCGAGAAAATACTATCCTGAATTGTAGTTAATGATGATGTGGTAGAATGTAGTTTTATTGTTTACAAACGATATTATTGCCTATAAATATTCGCTTTGGCAAATGTTTGAGGATAGAATATCTACTATTTGTTTCCAATATCTACTGTTTGTTTCGCCGAGAAATGCAAATTATTTTTTGTATTTAGTTTCTTTTGTATTAAAACTAGCTTTTGTCCTCGTCTTCGCCCGCATGGGCTCCGTTCAATATGGTAAAGAGTAAAATATGTTTTTAGATGAATAAAACCTGGTTAAAAGAGTAACATTCCATAGACAAACTTTCTCTGTTTGTAATGTTTCTAATGATAGATTTTCTGACACTGGCTTTTGACTACCGCTCTTGCTTAAAAGTAATTATTAACTTTTCCAAAAACATTTTTTTTTGTCTGAAAGGTTTTTTATAGTGTGGTTTCAAACGAGCACACGAATCAAGTGGTAAGAAGTGATTATCTTCGTCCTTGGACATCAAGACATGACAAGACACGCAACGCTAGTGCGTTTCCCGCCATTGAGGGTGACTCCCTAGGGGAGAAGAAAGACGAGAAGGGAATATATACCTAAGCCCACGGGTTACATAATATAGGGCGATAATTAATCAGTGCTTATAAACATTTCCCTGTGCTATGATATAACTCCTTGGCAACAGAATTGTTATGGTAGTTTGAATGGTCACTGTTAATTTAACAAGGCAATAATTCAACTTAGTGATTAGCCATTTTGGCAAAAGCGATGGCTGAAAAAGAACCGAATTCGTAAATTACTTAAGTGTGCTTCAACGCTTTTTTTTTAACTGTGTAACTGATCTATATGAAATTTAGAATACATATATGTATATCAAAAAAAAAAAATATTTTTTCCTGTGTTGTATTCCTGTGGTGGATTCAAGAGCACTGATTGTACATAGTTTACATGCGTTTTAGTTTAGGTACTTTATTAAACAGATCGTATACGATAGGATTTAAGACCACAACCACTTTATCGCAAGTCTAGCCTTTGCTATTAGAGTATTCCTGCTTAAATTACTCGCTTACTGCGGACTTTTAACTTACAAAATTAAAACAGAAAACTACTGAAGGGGACCCCACATGTTATAGCGAAACGATGATTCCATTTAATGTCTGTGCCTTACCCTTAACAGTCAAGGCCTGATATATGTACCATTTAATTCTTTGTCTTTATAAATCTTTAAGATTGGTTTGTTAATTAGTGATTGAAAGTTTTTTTTTCTATATAAAAGACAATCCTGCATTAGGAATAATTCCTGTGTGGAGGCTTTACAACTAGCTTGTAGATCACAGAAAGTTTTGACCCAGGTAGTAATCGAAACCCATGCCCTCTGGTTCAACAGGCAGGGTCACTAAAAACTAGATTAACAGGCCCATCAAAGTAATGTCCCTAAAGTAATGTAAATCAAAGGAGTTTTAATTTTAATTCATTGTCACAACCAGTCACGTGACAGCTATCGTTTGTTCGCACGTGAGGTCGTGAGTGACAGTTATTGATATGAAAGTTCTACTAGACAGCTAATTTTATAAATGAATCGTATGATGTAGCAACTACAGACTCGATTGTATCATTTGTTATATCATACCTAATTATATCTGGATATCTGTAATATTCGTATACTATTTACATAATTATTTTATTTTTATTCGTAATTGTATGTATTATAATTTAATTATATTATATACATATGTTTATATATCTTTGTATGGATGTACACAAGTACTGGTTATTATATATTATTCACTTTTTTACGCTTACTAATGAATTTCTTTGTCTTTTTGGCACCAAAACTACCGACGTTAACCAATACACTCCATCATAAGGTGGCCTGGAAGAAATTGCTGTTAGCGATAAAGCCGTCCATTGTGCATTTTCTTAATTATGTATACTTGTTCTGATATATTTTTTCTTGGTGCATAATAAAGAGTATTTATTATTATTATTTGTTATCCGGTTGAACCCTTATTGATTATTTTTTCATTATTAGTTGTCAA
The DNA here is from genome assembly GCA_947561695.1 of Tyria jacobaeae. NCBI lineage: Eukaryota > Metazoa > Arthropoda > Insecta > Lepidoptera > Erebidae > Tyria > Tyria jacobaeae. Next base: position 4,906,337 of record OX387211.1, on the reverse strand, counting down.
TCAGCTAATATATAATATACTGTTAACAGTTATGCTGAACACAACTGAATATTAATCAGTTGCGCATTTTCTTTAAAAAAATCTCCTATTTATTATGTAACCAACCATTAATCCCTCACTTCCTACGCTTCAAAATATTTAACGGTATAATTCACTGGATAAAAATTAGCCAATGTGTTATTCCACACTATAATCTATCTCTTCACCGCATTTCCATCTGGATCCGTTCATACGTTCTGGCATGATAGAGACAAACATCCATCCAACCTTTCGCATGTGTAGTGGTGAGATATTGATATTGAAATATATCGATATTTTAAGATTTTTTTAACATATTTTTCATTGACTCCGATCAATTCTAATTCTACATTCATATTTTAACCATAATATAGGCCAAGTTCTATAAAGTAAGTACATTAAAATATTGTTTTGAAAGATTTTGATAGATCCTACTTTTATCATTACTTCAAGATAAGATTGTCTCAGATACTATGTTCTCTCTAATCCATTTGAAAACGTCAAATGACACAAAAATATTCTAAATATTTTATCTTGATTTTTACCCTCAACGAATTTCAATAGTTACATGTTACCAGCAAAATAATAATATCTACTTAAAATGCATTTCGAGAAAAACATTTAATTATAATAAGGTAAGAATGTGAAGTCAGTGTATACTAAAATAATAATTGAATAAATTACATTTTTATATATGAATAGGAGCTACTGATCGGTTTAGCTAACCGTTTTTTAGTTAGGCTTAAAACTAGTATTTTAACTTCACTTGCCAATCAGTTATTTTAGTTACTTGCCAAGCCCTTGCCACAACAGTGCATGCTGTTGATTCAGAAACTCAAGTGCTGGTGAATATAAATTAAACTCACTGAATTATATACTGCAGTTTCTGTAGATTTGCTCTATTTGTTAACTCTATAATGGATTACTATTAATCTTTTAAAATATTTTCGGAGTTCAATGTCTCCTCTTACAACTGCCATGACGTCTCTCAAAAAACTAAATTTTAAGTTGTCATAATATAATTGACTTTAAAAGTATACAACCCACTTCAATGCGTCTATCATAAAATTTAACACATCGTTTTCTCATGGATGCCATTGTCAGATCCTAACCAAACTCATCATTACTTATCAAAAAAAAAATCATCGAAATAGGTTGGCGTTATATTGGGTTATTCGTCCATTTGTCGCGTATATACTTAATGCAAATTTAAATCTTATATGGTTTTCTCATGGATGCCATTGTCAGAACTGCACTAAATTGAAATGGGAACACGGGAAGCACCAACTTTCAAATATCAAAAAATATCATCAAAATCGATTCACCCAGTCGAAAGTTCAGAGGTAACAAACATAAAAAAATAATACAGTAGAATTTAGAACCTCCTCCTTTTTTTAGTTGGTTGAAAATAATATCTTAATGTTTCAGAGCAATTGAACACATATATACCTATGTGGAATTTATAGCATATCAATGTGTCTATTTTCTTTCACTGATTAACCATATACGTTTATCTGACAGGTACTGGCGAGTCAGGCAAGTCAACATTCATCAAGCAGATGAGAATCATCCACGGGTCGGGTTACAGCGACGAAGATAAGCGTACTTTTATCAAGCTTGTATACCAAAACATCTTTATGGCGATGCAGAGTATGATACGTGCCATGGATCTACTCTCGATACAATATGGAAATCCGTCCAACGTAGTGAGTATTATTAATTATTATGTATGTACATATTTAGAAATATTAAGTATGTTTATCAACAGTCTGGCTATAATAGTACAATGTGAATGGCTAAGCAACAGCCTATAGACTTTCTGGTGCATGAGATATCTATTTGTATAAATTTATTATATGTATATTGCCTGTTATCCTCGGTAGAATAAAATAGTAAGACCCTGTCTCTTTTAGTTACTGACTGACTGTTATCTAACTGACAGTACATATACAGTCTTACAGTGCCCGGATAACGTCATCAAGCCATTTTTTTTTAATTATAGACAATTAAGTGAGATTGGCGGCATTGAGCATGTCCTATATTACTTAAGTGGGACTAAGTTATTGTTTGCACAAATTGGGTGTTTTTGACAACTTTGCCTACCCCTTCAGGTATATAGGCGAGGGTTTATGGTTATATGTATAAAAAGACCCGTGGTCTAAAACGTGTTACACTAGAATATAGGTACAGTAAAAAAGTATTCGAATCAGCTCTAGCTATCCATTAGGTTACCAACATTCTATCAAGAAGTAATAACGATCTGAGGAAAATATTTAAAAGTAGGTATTTTATGTGCTTAAACAATAAGTACCGGAAAACCCCCATTTGTACAGATAGCCTTATGTTGTGTTGGATCAAATACGAAGAACGCTAATCGTTTCAAAAGTATATTTTGACGGTATATATACATATATTTAATCGCCATTAGGTATGATTGTTTCTCTTTACACACAGTCTATCTGCTCATTATTAATTAATTTGTTACCAGCGATACAAGCATATAGTTTTTTACCGAAATCTTTAAATGCTGCGAAGCTACACATCATATTATATTTATCCATTCTAATACAATAACAATAATAAATTCATTTCAATTTATTATTGTTATTGGATTAGAATTTCAACAACACATACGTAGTATGAGAAGTTTATATTTTTTTAACGGTAAATATAGTTTTTAACATAGGCAGATAGATTTCAGTTCAGCATAATAGGAAGCCATTAAATGCAAACACAGTACAACAAAATTATCATTTGAAGGTTACTCCTTACCTTTTCGTGTGATTTTTTTAATCTCATAATCGGATTCAAATTGATTTAATATGGACGAAGTTCATCCAATAAGTGTAATCTTAAGACATAATTATATTTAAAAAAGTCTTGTCTAAGCTCATTAGACTACAATTTTCAGGGTTCTGGTTCTGACTTCCCGGCAATAGCCAGATCAAATTACTAGTATGCGACCCTGGCCAACTCTAATTATTGTTTAAATTCCCTAAACCATCACAATCCCAATCCATAATCAGTATCCTTTTCCTATAATTCCTTCAATTGTTGTATTTAACAAACTACTTTTACCTTTCTATACCCAATTATCTTATCTTAATAGTTAAAAGTGCCCGATTTGTGGACCAAATGTTAGTCCAAAATGTAAATAGTTTTTGATCCCTTGCTACGTCATCCGTGATACAGCTGTGAATGTATATATGTCTGTTAAAGTGTATGTTTAAAATTCTACCCTCTTAAAATTACAGGAGCAGGCGGAGTTGATATCACAGATCGACTTTGAGAGTGTTACATCGTTTGAAAGCCCATATGTTGAGGCCATTAAGGGCCTTTGGGCAGACTCTGGCATCCAAGAGTGCTATGACCGCAGGCGAGAATACCAGCTGACAGACTCGGCCAAATAGTAAGTTAAAATTGTTAATTACTTAACCCCTTACAAATCAATTACGTTTGATAAAAATACTCATGTTTTGTATGTCCATTCCAACGACAGCAATATTGTTGACTAGTTTAAATGATAGATAAAATATCGTAGTTTGGGGATCTTTAGTATACGAAATTTACATCAAGATTACAAAAAGTTATATTAGAAATTTCTATTTATACAGTCATTTCTAATATAATATTGGTTGTATATATATATATATATATATAGATTGATAATATTTAATTTGTACACCATTGTTACACTAAAAGACAAACATAATATACGACAGACACATGTATATGTGTCCGGGGTTTTATTTCTAAACGGAATTTCTTCCTTGCAACTTTAGGATGGATCAGAATGACAGTCCCAGATAGCAGGTTCTTGGTGCAGAAATAATCGTAGTGTATAAGTTCATAGTTGACCAAGAAATGACAAAATTGTTGCGCTCGCAAATGTCGATACACACCAGTACCGATGCATTGTTAGATGTCACCGTAGACCGTTATTTTTTGTTTTGTTAACTTTAAAGATTATAAACTTAAAATTATATATTATAAAAAGGAAGGTAACATAGGAAGGTATGTAATTAATTTGAATCAAAACTTGTAGGCATAACGCTTACTAATGACTACACACAATATGTTTTAGCTTGGGTGTGGTCTTTTTTGTTAGCAAGAAAGATCACGCTCAATAATTTTTACCCGACTGCGCAATAAGGATATAATATAGATACACGTGATAAATCATGTCTTATGAGTGTATGTATGCATAATGTTTCTTTGTTACACCCTAGAGCTAAGATGGCTTCATGGATTTCGATGTGTGAGGTATCATTTTAACAGTCTTATACTTGGAGTCAACAGAGTGCATAACATTTCAAGGTCGTGTCAGCTGAAAAAGAGAAGGGAGTAATGAAGGCAGATTTAAAAAAAAAAACAGAACAAGCACTGTAACAGGACTTCAATTTTATTTGTGTACACCATATAAGTGTACACCATAAATGATACAGTTTTCAAGTGCTGAAGATATCTGTAATCTGAATGAGATTAAAATACAAAATTCTTTTTTAATATCAAATATGCTAATAAACATATAAACATATTATGATGTTACTGTTTAAATACGCAATACTTTAGTCCAAGATATCATGTTCATAACAACACAAATTTATTGTTACTGTAAAATAAGATATTTCTTTGTTTATATACACATAACTGCTGTTGGTGGCTCACATGTATGTATGCACCGATATTAGTCAATGATATATGATATGTGATTATGTCATGGAGAAAGTTTATAAAACATTTCTTACAATAAGCATTATGTTTGAATCCCATATTCACAGACATTATATATTATATCATGTAATAATAACCGTTCTTCGAATAATCACGTGTAGGTCTCTCGTCTTCAAGGTCTCTCAAACGATTTCCTATAAACCAACAGTACTGACTCATATTATCATAGTCCGGCTTACAGGAAACTCAAATTGGCTGGGAACAAAACTGTTAAAAGATTGTGGTTTTGCATTTGATGTCATCATCCTTTACCAATATTGTATTCTATATTGGTTTTGCTTGTCTGGTATTCCGTTAGAATACATTTTTTTTATAATAAAATAGCAGCGTTGTTTTGGTTCAAACACAGACCACCTAGGTACTGTAGCGGTTAAGCCATTTAAACCTGACCTATATACAAGCTTGGTTTGAGGGGTAACAACAAGTATATTAGATGTATAATAATGTTCAAATTATATTATACTTCCATCTAGGTCATCTAGGGCCTCATGTAAAGTCGCTTTTGGCTGAAGATACCAACAACAAAATGAATTTAATACTTCGTTCAGTTTGTTTGGACTTCCGATGTATTAAACAAAACATGAGAAACGTGATTGCACATTTGAACACGACAAAATTACTTGTAATAAAAAATTGTGTGCTGAGGATGGGACGACGACACAGGGGACATATATTTAAGTAATCTATTGGTTCTTATCTTGTTACAGTCGCTTTGATTTGAGTCAGTGCACTTATTAAACATTCCAATATTTGATAATTAATGTATCGTGGTAGAGCCATGCTAAGGCACGAATAGGCCGGCTCGACCGTTGCATCACCACGGCCTTACAGAAAGAGGACCCGTTTATTAATTCTGGAGGCCCTCTCCCCTCCTCTTTTCCCATCCCCTCATCCTCCCTATCCTCTTTATCCTCCACGCATTCCCTCATCCCTCATCACCCTCATAGGCGGGCAGCGCACTTACGACGCGGATGTCACCTACCATCAGATGACCCGTGTATTCGTCTGTCCCCCAATATTTTATTAAAAAAAATTTGATTCTGTTAATACTTATTAGTGAGGCTGTTAAAAAAACAATGAATACAGTATTCCCCATATTTCATAGCCTGACTATTGTAATGATTGTTCACAGGTAAATAAATTAAAATATAACATCGTTGTTTCCGTGACTTTGACAAAATTACGAAATGTATAAATCATAATATGTTCAAATATTTTATTTCTACTAAACCACTATTTAGATGGTCGTTGTTTTGAAATCCTATATTAAGTTTAGATATTTCTGTAGCTACTTGCAGGAGATAGACCGCGTCGCGGCACCAAATTACTTACCAACAGAACAGGACATTCTTCGCGTGAGAGTGCCCACAACGGGCATTATAGAATACCCATTTGACTTGGAGGAAATACGATTTAGGTAAACCTAAAGATGTAAAGCTGGGCATGCTTCGCTTACATGTGCATGATACCATTTGGGAATGTTCCATAATCAGTCTCTTAGGGTTTCTTTCTGTATGTAAATGTTGTGTGCATGTTTCCTTAGTTTTGCATGTGACGAATTTCAGTTACTTAAGCGATTTGGCAAGAATCGAAAAAGACGATTACCTGCCCACCGAGCAGGATATTTTGCGAGCTCGACAGCCGACCACCGGCATTCTTGAGTACCCTTTCAATCTTGACGGAATCATATTTAGGTATGTTCAAAACCACAAACCACAGTTTCCTGCTGTTGGAAGCTAGTATCCCCACGACAGTTTTCCCTTATACATATAACATATATTTTACTCTCAAGTTGTCTATGTAGTCTTTGGCTCTGTATGTAGTTTCAAAAGTTATCTATGGTTCCAAGGTGTGGTTTTGATATACTAGTAGGTATGATATAGAACTGCTTGATTTTTATATGCTTGATGGTGATTATAACTGGCACACCTGCGTATGTTATTAACGAGCTTGATCACAAACTGTCCTCATATTTAATTAACTTGTAAATATTAATATCACACACTAAGAATTTAAAGAAATAAATTAGGACATATTTCTTAAAATATATCATTGCTTTTTCTTCATATTTTGAGGCGGCCTACTGTATAAGTACGATCCAATATGCAGTTCTTGATATGTATATTCGATTATAATTTGATTTTAGGTTCGGATTGCCCCCGTACCACCATTTAAAATTTACCAATATTTTAATTTCATATAGTTTTTAGTATTTTTAATAGTACAAATAAATATAAATACAGAATCAAAAAAATTAAATTAATTCAACAAATGTTTCCCCCGTACGCATTTTGCTAATCCTGCTTTTTATTGTTTTCGCTTTATTGTACTACTAACATAATGAATGTTGCTGATGTGTTGCACCCATACTTTTTATTATAGTGATTATATGTGTATATTTGACGATTTGTAACACTCCATGACGGCAATTAAATGTTTGAAGCCAATTAAAAATTAATGTCATAAAATAACCTATTGAACAGTTTAACTAATGTTTTGCACTGATTCGTTTTAAGAAAATTCGAGGAATTTGGACCAATGCGTCAAGTCGCCCGAATAGACTAAATATCGACATGACTTGAATATGACATGACATGAATCTAGCTTATACATAACTTTTTAAGCCCTGTAATCCCCTGTATTTTACTATTTTGTCTGATTTGCAAGTTTCAGTAACATAATTATATATCACGACACGACAGTAGAAGCTTGTTTTGCGTTGAAGCAAGAATTTATTTTAATTTTGGTCGAATTTGGATGTTAGTCAAAGTGTGGTTCCTGGCCAAAGTATTTTGTGCTTTATGTCGTTATTATCTATTAGAATAAAGATATTGATTACCGCTGCATGTTAACATTTCTTGTCATTTTTAAGTTATTTGGTGTCTCTTAAATAAGTCATGATTTTAATATTTGTATAATTTGAACAGGATGGTAGACGTCGGGGGCCAGAGATCCGAGAGAAGGAAGTGGATACACTGTTTTGAAAACGTCACATCTATCATATTCTTAGTAGCTCTTAGTGAATATGATCAAATTTTATTCGAGTCTGAAAATGAGGTAAGCGGTAAAGAATTCCTATTTTAGTTTCTATTATCCTAGAAACATTATATTTCAGTTTCAATATCTTATTAAAATCACTTTTTAAATTATGTTACTTGCAGTTAAGGAAAAATTAATGTACTGTCTATCTGACAGCCTCTAACTAGACACATTAATATACAGTATCCATATTCATTAACCTATAAGTCCTTTGTTCTGAAACCACATGGCCTTTAGAACCAAGTCAGGCCTCTGGGTTGGGCTGAAGGACACCGCTATTTTTGGTTTAATTATGTCCTTCTTACTTATTAGTTAGAGTGACGAACCGTTCCATATCTCGTTCCGAAGCTCGGATTAGTCGAATTTAGAGCCTCCGTTTAAGAGGCTTGGCATGAAAGAGGTGTTGTTTACATGTCGAGGAGGAGCATTTCCTTGTCTTTGCCTAAAACTACATGTGTCCTATGTATGTGACCTAGTCACGGGTGGGTTATTTGAGACATCTTGGTAAACCATTCTATTCCCAAAAAACACATAACGTTGTTACTAACTTTGTTTTATTTGAAACTAGCTTGTTTTTAATTGGATTGGATCAGGTTATCCAACCGACATCATTCTGTCAAAAGTTGTGTTGTCTGTTTTATTCTTTCCAAATTTTCATAAGAACCTTCCTCGGCCTTCCTCAAGCCGTTTTGCGTTTAGCAACACTTTTAGCAGTTCTTTTTTTTATTTATATGAATTGAAAATCATGTCCTTATATTTTGATCGACTCTAGTGCTTCTATCGTATAGCAAATTGCATTACAAAGTACTGTTTTACTGGATAGTGTCTATGGAATCAATACTGCTTTTGTATTGTGATTATTGTATATGCTGTAATTTCATCAGGCCAGCCGCATGATTCTTTGCCGCATAAATAGTATATGCAGGCTTTACAGCATTTTGGTCGGACAGGTTTAGTAAAAAAAAAGTAGATTTAGGTATTGTATATGATGTCAAATATATTTTACTATCCAAGATTTGATTGATGGCTCTTGCTGTTATTGTAATCTTATCAACATTTTTCTTCAAGAGATAACTATACATCCATACTTTTTATAAAATTATATTTTCTGTATGAAATTAAGTATGAATTTAATTGCAGCTGTATCATGTCCCAGAAAGGAGTTTATTGTTTAAAGAGTTTATAACGGGGTTTATATCAAGCTCTATCATCATTTTTTTACTTTTTCATACAATATTGGAATAAAATAACACTTGACATTTTACTTGTTTACAATATCAGTAGTAGAAACTTTGGCAATTGTTGTTGACTGATTCTTCTACTGATAATTGTTGAATTTCATTTCGCTCGAAAAACGTATTATTAATTAAAACTTCGCCATGAAAATGGTAGGGTAAAAGCTACATTTCGTAAATTCGTGATATTTTCGGTTAACATGGTTGTTCTTCTGAGACGACTATTAAGAATTTTAGCAATTAATTTGAGTAGACTGCCTCACTACATAATGTGCTATGTCGTTCAAGTGAAAACATCTCAGTCGTGAGAGTCAGAGTTGAGTTGATTTTCATATAAATACTTTTATTTTGACTTCATAAACAATGTTCTTGTTGAAAATCCCTTTTATTAATGTAATCATGTATTGTGTGTTCATAACTTCTGTGTATATCCCTGAATGGACTTTGATCTATTCAGGGATATAATGGATGATAATGATAATCCATAGATTATCATCCATTCGTCATCCAGAGTGTCACTGGCTATATTTAAAAATACTGTGTTTTGGCTGTGTGGTGCTTAATTACTTTCAAGTAGAGTAGATTTTTAAATTAGTGACTGGTTTTTAAATTCAATTTCAGAACCGAATGGAAGAGTCTAAAGCGTTGTTCAAGACTATCATCACGTATCCCTGGTTCCAACACTCATCGGTGATTTTGTTCCTTAACAAAAAGGATTTACTCGAAGAGAAGATTATGTATTCGCATCTCGTTGACTACTTCCCAGAATTTGATGGTATATCAGGTTAATTAGCTATTGTTAAATTGAAATCAAGGAGAGGCAGATATGAAGTAGAATCCAGAAGTAAAGGATTAAATATTATGTCAAAAATATATACACACGTCTTTATCCCCAAAGGGCTATGCATCTAAAGGCCCTAGTTAGTCCTAGTTATACGTACTTTTACGACACTCACAGAAAGAGGTGTAGTGTTCTTATTCAACTCCACCTAGAACGACATAATAGACACATATTTTGATATTTATACCTTTTAATAAGTTCTTTGACCTTAATCTACATAGACAGTATGTATTCTTCTAGCAATATCGCGGGTAGTCTTTGATATGTTTATAAACTCAATGCAATATGTAGGAATTTGCATAATATTTCGATTGTATTTGCTAGCAGACCGAGACAATTACATCTGATTTTGTATTTATTGTTACACAAAGATGGAAAATTTGCGGGGTTGCTTAATTTGCGGGTATTAGTTATTAAAGAACTTTTTAAGATTTGTAACGAAGGATTGGTAACTCTTTCATTAAAAAAGATATAATGTTCGTTTATTTTGTACCATGCGGTCACTCTTTAAAAACACGAAAACGAATAAAATATTACAAGCAGTATAATACCTTAAGGATATTTTATTAAGCTAGCTAATTTGGTGTACTTCCTTCGAGCTAAGGTGAGCTCGAAGGAAGTACACCAAATTAAATGCATCATTTAGGTATATTTTAAACCGGGCACTGAATATATATACTGTCTGATAAAAAACAGTCTAATCCCTGGCCGCCTTTTACACTATCTACAGGAAGAGCCTGGGCCCTATTCCACTACACCGAGAACCATACAAATCATAGGCATTCAATACTTCTGCTAACCCCTTGTGGGATTAGGCGTGAGTGTATGTATACCGGTCTCATATCTGTCTCTCGTTGTTCAATCTTAATAACTTTATACAACTAATAGGTCCAAAGTGTGAGCCGAAACCAGCCCTAGAGTATATACTACAGAAGTACTTGAAAGAAAACCCGGATCCGGAGAGATCATGCTATTCACATTTCACGACCGCTACAGGTTGAATATACTCCCTGTGTTTTAGTATGAGTAGTATATCGCTAGGCTATAAGGCTAGTTACTACTGACTTACTGTGTCATGCTAGTATACATGTAATGTTCTTAGTGCGACTAAAACTTGGTTTAATTTCTTTCAAAATGGTTTAGAAGTTAATTATTTAAAAACTTCTAGTATCATTTTCTAGTGTTCTACTCTTGATTGGTATAACAGGAGTTACAATTGGTATAATGGCCATAACAGGAGAACAATTCAATTTTATTTCAAGTATGTACTATTTTAACGCGAGAAACAGCTATAAAATACAATCGGTTTCTCCGTTCCTTGGAAGGAGAACAGTATAAACAGTATGCTAAAGAGAACATTACATCTAAAATGTAGGGTGTGAATTAGTAGCAATGCTAGTTGTGTGTCACGTACAACAGGCCCGCAGCGCGACGCGAACGCAGCTCGTGAGTTCATTCTGCGGATGTTCGTCGACCTCAACCCGGACCCAGAGAAAATCATCTACTCCCACTTTACTTGTGCGACAGGTCAGTTATAACTATTATTAGAGTTCGTACGGGAACTAACTTAAAGACTACATTTTGAAATGGTTAAAGGGAAAGGGGAAGTCTAGTCTTGGGGGTACGATTCCCATATGTGACAAAAAAATTATTGTTTTTTTTTTTTTTTGCACATTGCACAGATATTTGAAACTCACATTTTCTTTTTGAGGAAGGCCTATGTATGTCCAGCATTGTATGTCCTATGGTTGAAATGATAATGATGACGTGAGAATATAGGAGAGTTTTATGAAGACAGCAATTGTGTTTACGTGTCTTGGGATCTTTACCTTTTTTTTTTTTTTTTAAACTATACAATGCTTCCAATTCTACTTGAAGACATCAATTTTATCAGACAATTCATTTATATTGTGCGACTTAGATTTAGCGATATAAGCGATTGGTTATCGTTTTAAAAAACCGAAATTGATTTGATTACAATAAATACCAGTCAGTTAACAATAATAAAATATTTCATAGAACACGAAAGTTGAAATCTTAGTAAATATAAGTTTGTTATAGAATCATGATAACCTACTTACTTCTTCGTGTTACCCGTATCCCTATTATATTTGTGGTCCTCTTCATCCATTCCACTCTAATTCGTCATTTCACTGCTTTTTCCATTTCTAGCCATATCCTCTTTCACGCAGTCCATCTTTTCGTTAGTCGTTCCTCAAACATGTTAACTTATTGTGCTACACAATGCATTATAATAATCATCCTTATGAACATAGTTAAAATATTATATTTCAGCATTATCGTTTATCCTATCACATGGTCAAACTATCTATATGTCACTTTGTCAAATAACAAACACCGATCCATCTTGACTGCGGATGACCGTATAGTCACCACGCCACTACGCTGCCGCATCGTCGGGTGTGGGTTCGATCCCAACACTCCCGTGTAGTGTAATCCTCAAACGAAACAATTCCTGTATGGCGAGGGACTACACTAGTACGAGATTTCTCTTTTAATAAAATAAAAAACTTGACCAGCTTTGCATGTATATAATTACAAATCTTAAATCATATACATTTTAGTATGATTAGCTATTCTTGTAATTTAAAGTTATCATAAACTTAATCGCAGATTTAGCTTAATATAATAACAGTATGTTAAGGTTTTGAGTAATGTTTCAAAGTCACTGCACTCGTAGTCATGATAGTCAGTAAGGATGACGTCATCGTGTTATACCTGCCACACTCATACATAAGATAGAACTGAAACAACTTAATTGTATGTTCTTACAACTTACTCTACAACGACACAAGATTCATGTTCTTTAGTAACACTTACAGGATAAAAAAGGTAAGCTGTAGTCTGATTGCTATTTTTTTATGTTGTATTACTGTTTTGGTTGTGCAATTGTATGCTTCAGGGTCAGTGTAACTTTGGTCGTATTTAGATTAATGTTAGAATTATTGACTTATGAGAATGTATAATGCGTTAGTGCTTCTGTTTACTTATTTTAACTAATGTTCGTTCTACTAAATAAATCAGACAAATCTAGCATAGTTAGCGTACTGAAATATTTGATAAAATGAGCCCCGGACTTATAAAACACTTTAAGAGAATACTGCAAGACTCTTTGAATATCTAAATTTATTATAAATATATAATTTTAAATTTTCCCTGTCTCTGCAATTTTACAAATCGTTACACATTTAACCATTTGGTATCTATACTTTGCAATTGGAAGACAGAGACTCGGCCATGTCCATATGTGATGTTTATTTTTTAATAATTAGGAATAGCCACAGTTCGTTTGACAATTGCGATACAATATTAATAAATGATATATTAAAAGTACAAAATAAGGGCATTATCCCTTATTTTATACTTTTAATTTATTATTTTGTATAACTAAAAAGAATAATCTGGGTCAGACATGACTCAAGGTCATTGAGGACATAATTTAAAACTGCAAAAAAATAGTAATGCAATTGTATGCTTAACAGTTGTGTAACTTTTCATATTTGTTCGTATTTAGATTACAAGTAAATACCAGTGATTTCTAACTAGTGAAATATGCTTTTCCATTTTCATTTATAAGTTAAATAAAGTATAAACTAAGTAGAAGTAAGTGATTGGGGCGACTACCATAGTTCACTAGCAGTTCAAGTCCCAAAAATATTACTTCTTTTGCTGGTTATTCTTTATCTTCTTAATTTACCAAAGAAAAAATTTTCAAAGAGCCACTTGGTAATTTTTATTCGGCCAATAGTCTAGTCACTATTGGTAAATATATACTATTTATAATATTTATACTTATAGTCGGGCAGTCATTCTCTCTATTTTGATCGGCCGGTTTTTTTAATGTTTTATTTTTTTTTCTAATTTCTAATTTTTAAATTTAATATTGTACTGCATGTGTTGCTTAAGCTTATACTCTTATTTATTTTGTTTATTTTGCATGCTGCCTTGGATTTTTATAAAGATACTGAAAATATTAAACTTGTGTTCTGTGCCGTCAAGGACACCATTATGCAGTCAGCTTTGAAGGAGTTTAACTTGGCATGAATATATACTAACATATTACTAATAAATATTTATTTTTAATATTATTGCATGTTTTATTGCTTATCGTCTTTACCCTAGATGCTTTTGTAATCCAGAATTATTTGTTTATTTTCACTTAAAAACCTTTTAAATATACTTGTGTTTCATAGATAAAAAAATACTGTAAGATAATAAGATTATTAAATTGATAAACCTATATTAAAAATGCTACCTATGACTAAAGAAGTTATCAATAAGTTCAGAATGTTTTTTTTATAAACTAGTCCCTTATACCCTATATTACCTATTTCTCAGTAAATTCGCTAGCCAATATAAGAATATTTATTAAAAATTCGACAGAGTTCCAAAGATTCCAACAACAAACAAACAAGTAAGAAAATTTATTAATCGAATGACAATAATAATAACAATAATGCGAGTCCCGATGCAAAATAGTTCGTCTAGTGTGAAATTTTCTCTGTGAGATTTTTTCTAACTTCATTATTTTTGTATATCTATATAAAATATTAAGCTGTTCTACTATCACATGTCTCGTTACTTATGCCATTTTTTAATTATGAACCAATAAACTATTTTAGCTTTTTAAATTTATACATATCCTGTTTTAAATTCGAAGAAGTTATAAGCAAAATAGTTCGTCTAATTGTTAATCGATGCAAAAGAGTTCGTCTATCGGTGAGTTGCATAATTTAAATTTGTAAAAGTAATTCTGTGTCATTTGTCAAGTGAGACAGTATAAATTCTGAAAATTTCAGTTTTTTTTTCATTAGTTTTCAAATAACAATGGGTCGTGGCAAACCTGTGTGTGAAGAGCTTCGAAACCGAATAGTTTGTGGGGTCGATGCTGGCAAATCAAGTTACCAAATATCTAGACTTTTGATACTTCCCAGGTCTACAGTCCAATCTATCATTCAGCACTATAAAAAGAATAGAACGACTTCTTGTTTGAAGAAAACTGGTCGACCACGCATCACAAGTGCAGTAGAAAACAGAATCCTGAAGAAAATTACCAGAAATAATCGTCGTGCTAGAGCTGAACTCACTTTGCAATGGAAGGACATGATTCACAAAGACGTCTCGGTTAATACTTGCAAAAGAGTTCTAAAAAGAATGGGTTACGGATTTTAGGAGAAACCACTGTTGCACTGTGATTGCTGTTCCAAAGAAAAAGAGGTTGAAGTTTGCTCGTGATCATTTAAATTGGACTTCCGATCAGTGGCGTAGTATCATTTGGAGTGACGAGTCCAAATTTGAAGTGACAGTCGGCCATGAAAAAAAAAGATTCGGAACAAAATGAGGCATTTCATACTGATTGTCTCAACCGCAAAGTGAAGTTTCCGGCGTCTCTTATGATATGGGGCTGCATGTCTGCACAAAGTGTTGGTGGTATGCAGTTTTTGGATGGTTCTATCAATGCTGCAAGGTATCACAACCTTTTAGAAGAGAATTTACTGCCCTCTATTCCGTCACTTAAGCATCAAGATTCCTTCATTTTTCAACAGGATGGTGCTTCCTGCCATACTGCAAGGACAACAAAGACGTGGCTACTGGCGAAAAGCATCCCTACAAACGAATAGCCATCTAACAACCCGAACTTGTCGCCGATCGAAACCGTATGGTGGAAAATGAAAAAGTTCTCCGTAAAAATCCATCAAGATCGAAGAGCGACTTAAAGGCTAAACTCTTGGCTGTCTGGGAGTCAATTACGCCTGAGGAGTGTGCAGCGTTGGTTTCAACCATGCCTCTTCGCATTAAAGCAGTCATTGAGAGCAAAGGCGACACAACTAAGTGGTAGACGAACTATATTACGTGACTGACAAGGGTAGACGAATACTTTTGTGCGTTATGTTTTTTAGAATATTTTTTTATTTTTTTTATGTTATGTAAAGTCATGAAAGAATTTTAGTTACGTTAAAATAAACTTTAAAATGTTCCTCAAATTGTGGTTTACTTTTTATTAAACGTTCTTAATTATATTACCAATATTTACTTTTACGCTTTGCACTACTTTCCATACTACACGAACTATTTTGCAATCGGGGCTCGTACATTACAAAAGTGACATATATTATTTCAACTCAAATATAATATCTGTGCACAATTTAATTTTAATCTATTCCTAATTTGTCGTATCAAATAGCTTCTTTGAACGTTAATATTGTCTGGACGACTTCTATATTTGACATTTTCGATCTGATCTAGTGATAACGCTATGAAGTGCTTCTGGATAGTAGCTTCTAAAGAGCCCATATGACTCGTTTTGACGAGTCCAACCGATCTGGGCAACGTTCTGATGTTGGAGATAACAATAATATGCAACATCCTTCCCAGACAGTAATAAAAGTCGTAAAAGTTAAAAAGGAAATCGTCGTCTAAAAAAAAAAGTTAACAAAACACATGTTCTTGTAACAGTTTTTGTATCATTTGATGTTGGGAAGGAACTTATTCCTAATATACAGCTGACGCTTGTTTGGGAATCAGGGCTTGCATTTGTATTGTACCTTTTGTTACTTTAAATAATTTATTATTATTACTAATATAATACATAATATGAACAAAGTGTATAAGGTAATCGCTACAGTTACCTAGCCAGTAGGTGTTATTGCGTTTGTAAGGTATTTTTGAATATTTTCTTTGCGAATTAAGAGTTATACGTGGTACTTTACTTATAAAGCTATTTTTCTAACGAAATAGTAGTCATCTATCTGTTATTGTGTATTAATGTCGCGGTAAAGCAGATAAATATTTTTTCTAAGGATACTACAGACTAACATGGAGGTCCCATTATTTTGGCGACGACAGCAAGGAGCTTCATCCTAGCCACTAGAAGTGGAAGAACTGTTTTATTTTGACTCACACAGTGATTTTGAAACATTCCTAAGTTATTCCCCCAATAAGGAGCCATTATGTTATTACAATTGTTACGTAAACATGTTTAATTTCCAGATACTGAAAACATCCGGTTCGTGTTTGCCGCAGTGAAAGACACAATCCTACAATCCAACCTAAAGGAGTACAACCTCGTGTAAGCGAAACCAACATGGTCCCTGACACAAATCTGTGATTGTGTATAACACATAATTTAAACATCATCACTTCATGACAGAATGTGTATGTAAATTCACGAACTGAGATCGGATGGACGAACTTATTTCACCTTAAAATGTTTAATGAGAAAGTAAGGATAGATTGTAAGTCATTTAACCCAAAAACTAGCAAGAGTGAGTCTCGGGCGCGGTGATCCTGGGCCTCACTCCTCGGACAAACATTCGTTCTCGATCCGTACGGGTCGCTCCAGGACGCGTCAGGTTTTTGACATGTTTTTTTATGATGAAGTTATTCACAATTTATGTATGTGTCTGTATCGGTGAATATTAAATTGTGCATTTTAAACGTTATGGTGAGTCTTGGCCTTACCATGAGCTGCTTTTAGTCATTGTTTTAGGATTTTTGTAAAGTTTGTTGCCATAATATCTTTCTACATTAGTATACATTTTATTATGTCCAGACGGATGGATTTGAACAAACTAGTCCAATGAAACGAGTGTTTAGTATCACCTCGTGGGTCGAGACAGGCCTTCCTACTAATGTATCGATCGGGATGCTTCCGTGTTACTATTACGTATTTATTTTAGTTATGAAAGGATGTCTGGTAAGGTTCGACGTCCGTCGAGCCGCAGACAACGGCTGCCGCTCGCCGGCCCACTCTACCTACCGATTTAATTCAATATACATAATTATTCATATCGGTACCCTATTTTCTGTTAATTGAAAGATTTATAACTTTATTACTGTATTTAAAAATATTTCGTTACTTTTGTACATTGAAATTTTTGTTACATGAATATATGTTATTATTTAAGCTGTTTATATTTAAATATGGTGTTTTTCTACACGAATTGACTTCACGCAAAATGTTTTACGTTAACTGTAGGCTTTGTGTACGCTGTGGTCTGGTGTATTTGGTTTCTTCCTAACGTTATCCTTGTATGAGAATTCCATTCAGCTAGCTGTACGTCAAGTATAGGAGGTTACTACGTTAGTTGTTTAAGGACATTTTTGATGCATTTGATATAAACTTTTTTTACTAGAAACCCAGGGACAACAAAAGCGAAACGTGAATTGTAAAAACCGAAACAGATGTTTTTTGCACGAACGCTTTTACCACAATGTAATATATTGTACATTTGGGTCTAAATGTGCTGAGTGAATTGAGCGGACAGTGCCAAGTTTTGCTATTGGCATACTTTTTTAATGTAACGTGAAGCACAAATGTAACTATATTTTATAATTGTTTCCATATTTTAGAGTATTTTATTGTACCATGCTTAATTAAGAGTGTTGCTTCGTGTTATTGTTTAGTTTTTTTTTAAATGTATAGAAACCATGTTTCTGTTTTTAAGATATATAATTATTGTATTATTTGTTGTTGTGTCATGATTTCTCTTCAGCTCAAGTTTCTATATCGACCGCTAAGCACAATTACAAGTGACACTGTCAATAGCAAAACTCCATGCTTTAATTAAGAAACAGCTGTCTGAAATGCTCAAAGTAATGTGAAATTGAAACTTAGCGCACAATATTGGAAACTTTCTATTGATGTTACCCATTAAAGTGCAATCTCTGTGTATGCCGTGTACATAGAAACTATATTTCTTTTGTGCAATTGTTCAGCAATATTGTGAATTAGTTTGAAGCCCGACGCGGCTCGAGCTTCAACTGAGACGACACAAATACAACTACTGTCTAATGTGTAAAAGCAAGTACTTCTGCACGCTTTAGTCGCTCGGAAAGCGATGTGACGCCGAAGCTCGCCTTTAAGATCCGCATACAACATACATTAAAATTCTATAAGTATACACAACAGAAGATACAAATCTATTGTATTCAATGCGTCAGCTTAAATTTATATTTACTTGCGGTAGTTTCAAAAATAAAAACAAAGCACAAATGATATATTGGTGATTAGACACAAAGGCGAGCTTTGTAAGATTAAAACTCGTGTCGTCCGAGTTGAAAGTGCCGTTCGTATCTTACGAATGCGCGATGAACATCGTGTAAAACTACTGTGTGGCTCTTACCTATTTGTGTTACGGTTTGGCGATGACTACACAAAATATTGCATAAACTATTATAGTCTAACGTTGCTTTACCTTTTGCGTGAGATTGTGAGAATTTTAGCTTAAGTTCCGACTGAAGATGGATGCCTGAATGAAATATTGTAAATTATAATTTCTCATAAAATATAATTTTTTTCAGCTATACGCGTCGTTTTATTAATTTTTCGACGAGTGTTTCTTGTATATTTCTTACTTTCCCAACTCCAAAGAGAAGATATTCAGCATATCACCCTGTAGTAGATTAGAACGTTGTGCAGGCAGCCGTAACATTATATGTGTGGGTGATGATGATAACAATTGAGCCGTATTCTTATCAAAATAATCAATCGATATTTATCCAAAACGATTAGTATTTACTCACGTAATTGTAATTTCAAATACTTATTATAACCAATGATGTGCCTATTCCCAGTTAACCCATTTACAAAGATAACGATATAACTTCAGTTAGGTTGAAAGGCACAAAAATTAAACGAATTGCTAGAAGAACCAGAATCGCCTCCACAGGTGGTCCTTACAGAGGTGACAGGAATACATGATAGGAACCAAACTTTTTTTTTGCATTCAGAATTAGAGAGATGATACAACCGCCAGATAAATATTAGGTTCATATTACGTATGTATCTTTCATATGTATGATTCCAAGGTCATATAATTTTAGAAATCAAAATAAATAAATATATACAACAAAACAATAGCATAACTTTACGAACAAAAACGGTATAGGTATCAAATCTTTAACATTAACAAATGCTAGGAAGAGTGACACTCGATTGATAAGGCTATACTTAGAGCTTTTGATACGCAGGAAATGTGTGACATTAAAATCATAGGTGACGAAGTAGCTATAGCTGACTTAATTAATTGCAGTGTTGAAACTTGTATATATCCAGGTGACCTGAAAATTGTGTGACCAATTCACAAATCAGGCAAAAGAAGGGAGTATACAAATTTTCGCCCGATAACACTATTTTCGTCTATTGATAAAATAATAGATAAATAGGTATGTAATATAAACTATATGTAATATTAACTTACAAATTAACTTAATAACTAAACAAATAGAAAAGTTATCAATGGAAATAGCCGAACTTCGTAATAAACATTACGATAACCGCCGCCCGCCGCACCGCTCGCCACACCGCCCGCCGCACTTTCAAGGCCGTATGCGATCGCGCTCTCGAAGTAGTCGCGACGACGATAGGCTATGTTTTTATCATTATCGCTTCGGAGAAGACGCGCGCAAATGTGAATTACCTTGTTCCAAAGCAAAGTTTAATACAACTGAAACGAGCAAGCATCAGGAAAACTAATAAAGACACCGGCCGTGACGGGAGTCGATGTCAATCAAGGTAGCCACCGCCTTTGCGTTACAGACAGCAATAACCGAGAGAAGTTTCTCGCCGATACCAGAGCCGACATATCAGTCCTAGCCGCAAAAAAGAATAAATACTCGAAACCAATAGAAAGCTCATACAAGCTTTACGCAGCCAACGGAACAGAAATTCGTACCTACGGACAGCGCACGCTAGAGCTTAACCTAGGCCTACGTAGAAGTTTCAAATAGACATTCACGGTCGCCGATGTGAAGACGTCAATACTGGGTGCAGACTTCCTAGCTAAACACAAGTTATTAGTAGACTTACATCAGAAAAAACTTTTCGACCGAGTGACAGATCTCAGCGTAAACGCAATCAAAGTATGCAGTACCGAACAATCCATCTATACAGTTAATCACAATCACGCTTACTACGATATTCTAAAACAATACCCCGATGTTCTACGACCAATGTCATTAAAAACTACAGCGAAGCATGACGTCACGCATCATATTGAAACCACCGGACAACCCATATATTCACGACCGCGACCTCTACCGCCTGACAAGTACAAAGCTGCGAAGTTAGAATTCGAAAGAATGATGGACATGGGTATCTGCAAACCATCAAACAGCCCCTGGGCAAGTCCACTGCACGTCGTCAAAAAGAAAGATGGCTCACTACGTGTTTGTGGCGACTACAGACGACTTAACGCCGCAACAATACCCGATAGGTACCCTATACCGAGAATCCAAGATTTTACCTACCAGTTACACGGCAAGGCAATATTTTCTAAGTTAGATATGAAGATGGCTTATTACAGTATACCTATGGCAAAAGAAGATGCCGCGAAAACCGCAATTATCACCCCGTTTGGCATCTTTGAATTCAACTGCATGACATTTGGCCTACGAAACTCTGGTCAAACATTTCAGCGATTTATGCACGAAGTACTACGCGGACTCGACGACATATGCTACTGTTTTGTAGATGATTTATTAATATATTCTGAAAATAACGAAGAAGTACACAAGCGCCATCTACACACAGTCCTCGAACGTTTAAACAAATACGGTATCACTCTCAACATCGACAAATGCGAGTTCGGAAAAAACAAAATTCAATTTCTCGGCTACGAAGTTACACCGGACGGAATCAAACCTACTGAAGAACGCATCCAAGCCATACTAAAGTATCCCAAACCAACTACAGTACAAGAATTAAGACGATTTTTAGGCATGATTAACTTTTACCGCAGTTGTTTACCTCATCAAGCTGAACATCAATACCTACTTAATAAATATTTACATAATTCTAAGAAGAACGACAAGTCACCGATACAATGGACAACCGAGGCAGAAAAATCCTTTGAGCAATGCCGAAAAAGCATACTCGAAGCCACTACGCTCACGCACCCGTTACCTAACGCACCACTATGCCTACTCACCGACGATTCCGACACTACATTAGGCGCCGTGTTGCAACAAAAAGTTAACGATATTTGGAAACCACTCGCTTTCTACTCGAAGACTATGAGCGACACACAACGAAGATATAGTGTGTACGACCGCGAATTATTGGCTATATACACCGCTATCAAAAGTTTACGTCGACTTATCGAGGGCAACGAACTCACCGTATGTACCGATCACAAGCCACTTACCTATGCACTTACGAGAACTCAAAGCAACAGCGACACACCGAGAAGAGAGCGCCAGTCTACATAAGTCAATTCTGTTCAAACATTAAGTACATTCACGGCGAACGAAATGCAGCGGCCGACGCGTTATCACGTATTGCAGATATCGAGATTCTAAACAGCACAATCGACTATAACCAATTAGCAATAGACCAAGAAAACGACACAGAGTTACAAGCCTGCAAGAAACAATCCAATCTCAAATTC
Organism: Tyria jacobaeae; assembly: GCA_947561695.1. Classification (NCBI taxonomy): domain Eukaryota; kingdom Metazoa; phylum Arthropoda; class Insecta; order Lepidoptera; family Erebidae; genus Tyria; species Tyria jacobaeae. Next base: position 4,884,060 of record OX387211.1, on the reverse strand, counting down.
ACTCAGATTAATCTACCCGGAGTTCAACAACCGATATGGTGCGAAATATCAACATCGAACATTCGACCATATCTACCACTGACTTATCGTCTTATAGCCTTCAAAGCTCAACACGATCTAAGTCACCCCGGCGTACGAACGACAAGAAAAATTATAACTTCCAAATTCTTTTGGCCTTTTATTAACAAAGACCTAACAACTTGGTCAAGGTCATGCATCGGATGCCAGCGCGCGAAAATTCAAAGACACGTTATCAGCCCACTCGGCGAGTTTCAACAGTCATCGCGATTCGAGCATCTACACGTCGACATAGTAGGACCATTACCTCCGTCAAACGAATATAGGTATTTAGTTACAATGATCGATCGCTGCACAAAGTGGCCAGAAGCAATACCTACTCGCGACATCACCGCCGAGACAATCGCTAAAGCCGTGTACGACGGATGGATCTCACGATTTGGTTGTCCGTTACGAATCACTACGGACCAAGGCAGACAGTTCGAGTCATCACTATTTCATGCATTAATGAAAAAACTCGGCGTCACTCGTATACGCACAACTGCATTCCACCCTCAATCAAACGGACAGATAGAACGCTGGCATCGAACTCTCAAGGCAGCATTGATGGCAAGAACAGCGAGTATTAAATGGAGCGAAGAACTACCTACTGTTTTACTCGGACTACGTACAGCATTATGTCAGGACACCTCTGTAAGCCCCTCGTTAATGACCTACGGATCAACACTACGCATCCCGTCAGATTTCTTCGTGCCTACAAAGCTGAATATGGATGACGCGGAATTTGTACGCCATCTGACCGAAACCATGACGTCACTATCACCGAAAAAAAGATCGCATCGCAATCAGCACACATTCATTTATAAAGATCTCGAAACATGCACTCACGTGTTCGTACGGAACGACACTGTCCGACCACGACTCACACCACCATATGACGGACCCTACAAAGTGATTCAACGAAGTGCAAATGGTAAACAATTCACAATCCAACTACCACTCCGTACCACAGTCATATCCATAGACCGATTAAAGCCAGCCCATCTGTATAACGACGAGAAATTACAATCAGATTCACAAACAAATACTTCGACTACAAACATAACAACGAACGCAAGTACGTCACCCGCAAGTGGAACCACCTCAGTACCGAGTGCAGCAGCAATTCCCGCTACTCACCGCGACCACTACATCACCCGAACCGGAAGAACAGTCAAACCCAATGTACGCTTTGCTTGAGGGGGGGTACTGTGGCGTACATATGCCACGTACTCAATAGCTCTGAAAATGCATCAAGACAGCACGCATCCACTCGCACAGTACACCAAGCGGCGAATAAACGCGATCCGCGCGATACCGCGGTTTTATACGATGCATTAATTTATACTCACGCACACATACAACGACAACAGCTGATTGGTTGCGTGCACAGTAAATATTGTAAATATAACTAGCACACTTTTAATCAAATACAAGTCGATTCCAACCATTCTCTGGTGTTTCACTTCAGCTACGGTTCAGGGACTAACCAGTCTGGCCGGCTAACATAGACACCTTTCCTTGCTCCTAGTATTATCTACTTAGCTACGGTTCGACGGCTTATACAGCCTGGCCGGCTAAGTAGATATCCTCACCTCATTCAGCCAGCTGGCACAGACGTAGGAAAAGTACTACTTTCAAAACTTATCGGGTCAGTTACCCCAACAGCTGATCCCGAAAAAGTATTAGCTTTTTATTTTTCTTTCGCTTATTTTTTGTTTTTTTTTTTACACGTGCACTACCATTACCTAATACTTTACAGTATAGCCCATGAGGTTGTCTGGAAAAGATCGCAGATTATGATAAGACCGCCATTTGTAATACTTATTATTATCTACTTTGTTTAATACCTTACGTGTGCAATAAGGAGTAGCTATCTAACATATCTATCTAGAAGATGTAAAAAATAATTTAAGTCAACGCAGTCAAAAGATACTGCCATGATAGCCCTAAATTTAAACTAATTTGAATATTTTTGGGTAAATGAAAACCTACAGGTACCTATATTCATGCAATTAGGTGAGAAACAAGTTTACGTAGCCACAAGTAGTTAGTTTTACATTTAGACTTTCGAACTGCCCCTTATGATAATTCAGACAGCTTCCATCCAGAAGCTTTCTTTTAAGGTGCGAAATAATAAATAAATACTTATACATATAAAATACAGAGGTATCGTGCTTTATAAAGATATATTGAATTTAATGAAAAACGTTTAATCGACTTTGCTACAAAGATTTTGCTTTCTTTGACATTCAGAGACGTCCCCTAATCCAGGTGTTGAAAGATGTAACTCTAGCGAAGGCAGCTGGGAAGCCACGTTGACAGCCTGAAGCTGAGCCAAAATTGGTGACACCAATCTGCAAAATAAATATTTAATTGTTATTACAGAGCAACGAGATCTGGGCTTCTGTTAGTTTAAACATTCTAAGATTTTTGAAGTGAAAACTTCTTTAGGCGCACTTTTGGGGTGAACAAAAATCATGGAACTCACGTCATCGTCACCAAACGCTTTCCATGAGCTATATGCGTATAATCTAATAGCTCGACGATACATTTCACAAGTTACTTAGTTTTTACTTCTATTGGCAGTCCCCAAAGACCCTCCGTATTTTTTTATAATAATCCTCTTTCGGTTAACTGACTTCAGTATACGTATATACTTATTTAATTTTTAACAATGTACGACGCATGACCTTTTTCATGACTTTGATACCCATAGGTCTTACAAGATATTAACTTTATAAAATACATACCAATAGAGGCCGACCGTTCCTGTTGATAGCTAGAGGACCGCCGGAATCGCCTCCACAAGTGCTCCTACCTCCAGCACCGCTGGTACAGAGATGACTGGAATGGATGATATTGAAAATGCGTCTGCAGTCCGAATTAGATATCACAGGCAGGTTAACATGTCTGAGTGCCTGGGACGTAGAGATGCCACCGCCGGAACCTACAGAATTTAAAAATATTAGGTTCATATATATAGATATAGATTTACAGGAATATATATGATAAATAGAACCTTGTTACTAGAATAATTCTTACCGTCAGAGGTACGTCCGAAACCAGAAGCAGTTGCAGTGACGCCTGCAAAGTTTTCGTTGAGCTGGTTACCAGAAGGCAAAGCAATGGCAGCAACATTATCTGTAATAGTTATTTAGGTATTAATTTAATTTATATTTATCCAAGTTTCCTTAGACTTATTTTATAACCATTAAATATGTTTATATGTAGAACATATAGGGCTTATGTATAAGATAAAGCATACTTACTTGAGAAGTTGATGTTAGAATTGGTTGTGGCCACAGCAAGATCGTTACGGAAATTATTCCAGTTCCAGCTGCCGTGCATGGCTACATTGTTAGTTGTAAGCCTTTGTCCACCGGAGAACAGTCTAATAGAACCAAGTACAACAGTAAACCTGGTCGCTTGGACATTACCATCAAACCAGCAGTGAGCAGCGGTAAGTACTTTACGAGCAGCAAGGATGGAACCACCACATACGCTCTGGCCTCTCGGGGTATCAATCACAAGTCCAGCCTAAAAAAAATGAATTCAGAAATCAGTCTTAAAGAGTAAGCAAGTAAGGTAGCTTATTGGATTTCTAAAACATACTTGGTAAGGGAACTGTCCAACGTTAGATGATGAACCTCCGACAATTCTGGACTCTGGTTTAGCTTCAAATTCACTAATCTCTTTTGCTAATGGGATACCAGTTCTGATGTGATATTCGTATGAAGAATATTCTTCGTAATCAATCACATCATCTATGTCAATGCTCCTACAGTTGACAACTGCCACAACCGCTAACAACGTCACAGCCAGAACCTTCATTCTGATCAAATTGACCAACCCAATGAATATAGTAACGACTGCGTTCTGCTATTTATACACTGCATAATGTAGATAGTGTTAAGATAATACCTGATTAATTTCAATCTTATTATTAATTATCAGATTAATATTATTTTCTATGCAAATATCTTTATTTACTTATATCAATTGAAATAAGAGTTTAAGTTTGATGAAATGTTCACTGTTTCTGATGAAATGGACTGATGTCGCTACGGTAGACTACTTATTGCGCAACAGAACAAAACTTTTATTTAAAAGAAACCCAAAGCAGGTTGAAGACACTGACTGAATCAGTAAATGGAAAACAAAAATAATTGTATTATAAATTGGTAAAGCCACTGTATGTCTAGACTAGTCTCAAACCAACATACTTTTAGGAGCATAAAGCACTGATCATCTTTTTTTTTTTTTTTTCTTTATACTGGGGAAATCCATCATGGACTGCCCTCCACCTGGGGAGCGGCGGAGGGGTGTGCCGGACTCCTACCGGCTAAAACCGCCAGTGAGGTCCTCTTCGCACCTTCTGCCGGGGATACGGGAGTCACATTCGTCCGCGTCCCAGGCAGTGCTGGCCCGCATGTGCAGGTCCTCGTCTCGGGGGGGTTGTATGTTATCCTCCCTCGTTTCGTCGGTCCTCCATAAAGGGGCGCTCGTGGGAAGGATGCACTGTCTCCTCGGACCCATTTACAGACGACGGATTTCCCCAAATCCGTCGCTCACGGGTCATTTAGGGGGGCCGAAGGAAGGCATTGTCAGCCCATCTGCGACGCCCGGTGCGCCTGCTGCGGATAGGGAGGGTAGTTGATATTTCCCTTTCCCTTTCCGCAGCCTCCTTCTGTGACATCACTGTTTCGCAGAAGGATATCACTGCCTCCCAACAACTCTCACTACCAACCATTTTTTGTACAATAGCCGGCAGCGAGAGGTCTCCGCCGATTTCTGCGACTAGGCGCTCTAGCTCTAGCTCCCAAGCACTACACTCAGCCACTACGTGCCACGCCGTTTCCTCAAGGCAAACGATGCATTGATGACACCGAGCGTCCGGCTCCCTACCTATGCGGTGCAGGTATTTTCCTAAGCACCCGTGGCCGGAAAACACCTGCGTTGCCCGGAATGTTAGGTAGCCATGTCTCCTCTCAAGCCATTCTGGCAGCACTGGCCTGACGGCGTCAATGGTAATGAGGCCGGCCGACGGATGTAAAAGGCGCTTCTGCCACTCCACAACCAGTGCTTGTCGCAACTCCGACCGATACCTCTCTATTTCACGGAACACTGGTCGTTCTTCTTCCTCGGACATACTACTGCACCACCGTCGTAGAGATGCGACGGCCCTCGTCTCAAGGTCCCAGGGTGGTGACCCAGCCAGTACGCATGCTGCCTCGAAGGAGATCGTACGATATCCTGGCCCCATAAAGAGCCATAGATCGCACGATCCCCAAGTATAGCCGTCGACTGGCGGCGTTCGGCCCCCCTATATTCGGTAGCAGCGATGAAAGTGCTCCCGCGGCACCCATCAATTTTGGAACCAACCACCGAAAGTGAGGCTCGAATTTCCATCGGCTGTCAAGGACCAATCCATCTAGGATTTCATGGTCGACCCGACAGCTATCCGGACCCCACCGACCACGATATGTAAATCCGGCGGCGGCTTATTCCGTGGTCCATGAAAAGCCATAGCATCGGATTTGTTGAGGGCGAGACCCAGGCCTAAGCTTCGGATGCGGTCGACCACTTGCGCTACCGCAATCGTAGCCAGCAACGCTGCCTCCATGTGGGTTTTTTCCCCGACCGTGACCAGTGTGTCATCTGCGTAGCACGTCAGGCGCACGCGCCGGGGTAGGACACCCCTTAAAAGCCAGTCGTAACAGATGTTTCACAGGAGTGGCCCGAGGACCGATCCCTGTGGAACACCGCACGACATCTGTCGCCTACCTGCACCGCGCCGTGCCGCATAAGTGACACGCACCTTCCCGACAAATACGCCCCCACGATGCACCGAAGGTAAGGGGGTACACGGTGATATATGAGCGCCTCCCTTATACAAATCCAGGGCAGGGTGTTGAAGGCGTTGGAGATGTCAAGTGACAAAGCCAGCAACACGCCCCCTCGGGACACTCTTTCCTCGTAGAGTGAGTTGGTATTTCAAACGTCAGGTTTTCTGATGATCTCAAGCACCTATTGTGTGTCGTGTATAAATGAGAAACGTTTCTTTAGGTAGATAAGGGTAACTGTGTAAAACAAGATATTATACTGTACAGAAAGGATATGAGTATTCCGGTGAAGGCGAATCGAAAGCCACTTGAGTTTTGATCTGATGAAGTTTTGATTTGAGATATGATCATATTTGTGTAATCCGTAATTTTATACAGAAATTCTGAAGTCTCTCAAATTTATTAAGTTGGTCCATCTAGGGATAGGCAGGCTTCCCTATTTGGTTTCTAATCTTCTAAAAGCACCACGTCCCTCTTATCAAATTTCACAGATAAACTCAAAAAGGACAAAAATATATCCTAGGTCACTATTGCTTTTTTATATGATCATCACATTATTGATCACTCACTGTACCTGAGACCGCTGAAATGAAGCCCTAAGTATAAAATATAAAGCATTATACTTACAACTTCATTTCAGTAAATGTAACTACATTTTAGTATTATACTTGACCAAATGAGGCTAACTGACTGAGAATACTCCTGCACAACACACGAGTCTGAAACCCCGTGCGCGATAGCACACAGCAATATATGACCGAATGATATGATGGAAGAAATTATGGTGCTTTAGGAAGTTGATTCTGGAAAGAAAGAAAGACCTCCACAGGCAGATGAGCCTGACCGTGTGCACGAGTTTTATATTCTACAGTTGCAATTGAGCCTCCCTTGTAGTGAGTGTCTGGACATCGTCCAATTATTACGTTCCGCTTGAAGCGCACTAAATGGCTTTTAAAGGCATAAAGGTTCAATATTGACGATTTACTTACAAAATAAAGTTTTAGGCACGCCATTTGGTTACTTAAGGACTTACGAAAAAAATTGCTTTTTCACGGACACCTTTAATTATGACATTATTTCACGTATATTATAATATTTTTGTCAATACGCTCTGGGTGTTTAATAAGTACAATATAAAAATACCTGACCGAACCTATTGTTTTATAAGCGTAATAAGAGTTGTTTTATTTCGACATAAACGCAAACGAAGTCGTGGGCACTATTCAACATAAAACTTTCGAAAGACCACCACCACTACGGTAAACATATTTAAAGATTTTAGGTTCTCAAACCATGTTACATATTCTAAAACAGAATTGCCTAAAGTGGGATCGCAAATTAAGAGAACTAGTGTTTATAGCATACTGTGACATTACAAAGGATTTATTTTATGATCCACTTACTAACTATAAATATAATTAGATTGATAGGTAAATAAAGCATTGATTTTACAAATTTTCAACAGAACTGAACATTAAATAGGGAAGCCTGCCTGTCCCAAGATGGACCAACTTAATAAACTTGAGAGACTTCAGAATTTCTGTATAAAATTACGGATTACACAAATATGATCATATCTCCCAATTCCGCACTAAACTCAAGTGGCTTTCGATTCGCCTTCACCGGAATACTCATATCCTTTCTGTACTGATATATAATATCTTGTTTTACCCAGTTACCCTTATCTACCTAAAGAAACGTTTCTCATTTATACACGACACAATAGGTGCTTGAGATCATCAGAAAACCTGACGTTTGAAATACCAACTCACTCTACAATGTTTTCTGACAAATCTGTCACAGTGCAAGCCCCACGCATTTGGAATGCATTGCCAGAGGATATCAGACGGGCTTAATCACCCCACTTAATCAGAGTTTCAGAAGCTATCTCAGTAATAACCGTTTATTGCATATGTGTAGGTATGTATGTGTATATGTATTTGTGTATGTGTCTGTATATGTACTTACTGTGTATATATGAGTTAAGGAAAGTATTAGCTTTTTATTTTTCTTTCGCTTATTTTTTTTTTTTTTTTTACACGTTGTGCACTACCATTACCTAATACTTTACAGTATAGCCCATGAGGTTGTCTGGAAAAGATCGCAGATTATGATAAGACCGCCATTTGTAATACTTATTATTATCTACTTTGTTTAATACCTTACGTGTGCAATAAGGAGTAGCTATCTAACATATCTATCTAGAAGATGTTAAAAATAATTTAAGTCAACGCAGTCAAAAGATACTGCCATGATAGCCTTAAATTTAAACTAATTTGAATATTTTTGGGTAAATGAAAACCTACAGGGACCTATATTCATGCAATTAGGTGAGAAACAAGTTTACGTAGCCACAAGTAGTTAGTTTTACATTTAGACTTTCGAACTGCCCCTTATGATAATTCAGACAGCTTCCATCCAGAAGCTTTCTTTTGAGGTACGAAATAATAAATAAATACTTATACATATAAAATACAGAGGTATCGTGCTTTATAAAGAAATATTGAATTTAATGAAAAACGTTTAATCGACTTTGCTATAAAGATTTTGCTTTCTTTGACATTCAGAGACGTCCCCTAATCCAGGTGTTGAAAGATGTAACTCTAGCGAAGGCAGCTGGGAAGCCACGTTGACAGCCTGAAGCTGAGCCAAAATTGGTGACACCAATCTGCAAAATAAATATTTAATTGTTATTACAGAGCAACGAGATCTGGGCTTCTGTTGGTTTAAACATACTTGTATTCTAAGATTTTTGAAGTGAAAACTTCTTTAGGCGCACTTTTGGGGTGAACAAAAATCATGGAACTCGCGTCATCGTCACCAAACGCTTTCCATGAGCTATATGCGTATAATCTAATAGCTCGACGATACATTTCACAAGTTACTTAGTTTTTACTTCTATTGGCAGTCCCCAAAGACCCTCCGTATTTTTTTTATAATAATCCTCTTTCGGTTAACTGACTTCAGTATACGTACCTACCGTCCAAAAGTTTGGAAGCACACCTGATTTCAAACAAAACAAAAGATTGCCGACTCCCTGCGGTAAATAATAGCAATAAAATAAAGTTTTATGACCTTTTGTGATTTTTTAACACAAAACAAAAGGATTACTAGTGCATATTCCTTGAGTTTTAACAAATTCCTGGATTTTGACGAAACACGTGTTTTATTACTTCATCCGCCGGGGACTTTCTTTCATGCATTGATGCGGTTTTATTGAAAATATTTTGTAGTTTTATCTTTTTTGGACCTTATTTAGTCACACTTGAGCATTAGAACGCGAAGGTTGTGATATTAACATCGTCTGTATTCAAAAGATTTCGACTACTTCCTTGACCGTCTTTTTTTATTGAAAATGGCAAAACGCAAGCAAATCACACTTGAACAGCGAAGCGCTATTTGTACTCTGCGTGAGGAAGGCTACAGTGAACGCCAAATCGCAAAAAAACTCGGAATTTCTTGTAAAGGTGTCCACTACACCCTCGCTAGAAAAAAAGAAACTGGCAAAAATGAAGATAGAAAAAGGTCTGGTAGGCCCAAATCCACTACAAGTCAAGAGGATAACTTCATCAGAGTTCTTTCTAAACGGAATCGTCGCTTAACTGGGCCACAAATTACCGCATCTCTGAATGAAACGCGAGGAACACCCGTGTCAATAACAACAGTTAAAAGACGACTACTGTCTGCGGGGCTAAGAGGTTGTGTTGCAGTTAAAAAACCAAAACTAACAATTCGGCATAAGAAAAACAGACTAGAATGGGCAAAGGAACATAAAAACTGGACAATAAACCAATGGAAAAAAGTTCTTTGGAGTGACGAATCGAAGTTTCAGATTTTCGGGTCCAATAGACGTGTTTTTGTGCGCCGATCTAAAGGAGAGAGAGCTTCAGAAGCTTGTACAGTGCCTACTATCAAACATGGTGGTGGTAATGTCATGGTTTGGGGGTGTTTCGGCAACAATAAACTCGGAAGTCTTGTGAGGATAACCGAAAAACTAAACAAGGAACGCTATTTGAAAATTCTTAAGGATTTCGCCATACCCAGTGGACTGAATCTTATTGGTCCTGGGTTCGTTTTTCAGCAAGATAACGACCCGAAACATTCGTCCAAACTGTGCCAGAACTTTTTAAGGAAGAAAAAAGATGTGAAAATCATGCAGTGGCCGTCTCAATCACCTGACCTTTCTCCCATTGAACTTGTTTGGGATGAACTAGATAGAAGGGTGAAAAATCAATCTCCTACGAGCTCAGAACATTTGTGGCAACTATTACAGAGCGAATGGAAGAAGTTAGATGAACAGTATTTTATGAAATTAATTAGTAGGATGCCTAGAATATGCGAGAAGGTAATTAAAGAGAGGGGTGGACACTTCGATGAAGCTAAAATTTAATTTAATTTTTATATTACTTATTTAATTTTATTGTTGTAGAAGTGTGTTTTGTCTATTTTTTTAATTCTGTATCAATAAAAAAAATTTAAGATGGCTTACTTTTATTTTATTTGATTTTATCTTGTTGCTTCCAAACTTTTGGACGGTAGTGTATATACTTATTTATTTTTTAACAATCTACGACGCATGACCTTTTTCATGACTTTGATACCCATAGGTCTTACAAGATATTAACTTTATAAAATACATACCAATAGGGGCCGACCGTTCCTGTTGATAGCTAGAGGACCGCCGGAATCGCCTCCACAAGTGCTCCTACCTCCAGCACCGCTGGTACAGAGATGACTGGAATGGATGATATTGAAAATGCGCTGGCAGTCAGAATTAGATATCACAGGCAGGTTCACATGTCTGAGTGCCTGGGACGTAGAGATGCCACCGCCGGAACCTACAGAATTTAAAAATATTAGGTTCATATATATAGATATAGATTTACAGGAATATATATGATAAATAGAACCTTGTTACTAGAATAATTCTTACCGTCAGAGGTACGTCCGAAACCAGAAGCAGTTGCAGTGACGCCTGCAAAGTTTTCGTTGAGCTGGTTACCAGAAGGCAAAGCAATGGCAGCAACATTATCTGTAAAAGTTATTTAGGTATTAATTTAATATATATTTATCCAAGTTTCCTTAGACTTATTTTATAACCATTAAATATGTTTATATGTAGAACATATAGGGCTTATGTATAAGATAAAGCATACTTACTTGAGAAGTTGATGTTAGAATTGGTTGTGACCACAGCAAGATCGTTACGGAAATTATTCCAGTTCCAGCTTCCGTGCATGGCTACATTGTTAGTTGTAAGCCTTTGTCCACCGGAGAACAGTCTAATAGAACCAAGTACAACAGTAAACCTGGTCGCTTGGACATTACCATCAAACCAGCAGTGAGCAGCGGTAAGTACTTTACGAGCAGCAAGGATGGAACCACCACATACGCTCTGGCCTCTCGGGGTATCAATCACAAGTCCAGCCTAAAAAAAATGAATTCAGAAATCAGTCTTAAAGAGTAAGCAAGTAAGGTAGCTTATTGGATTTCTAAAACATACTTGGTAAGGGAACTGTCCAACGTTAGATGATGAACCTCCGACAATTCTGGACTCTGGTTTAGCTTCAAATTCACTAATCTCTTTTGCTAATGGGATACCAGTTCTGATGTGATATTCGTATGAAGAATATTCTTCGTAATCAATCACATCATCTATGTCAATGCTCCTACAGTTGACAACTGCCACAACCGCTAATAACGTCACAGCCAGAATCTTCATTCTGATCAAATTGACCAACCCAATGAATGTAGTAACGACTGCGTTCTGCTATTTATACACTGCATAATGTAGATAGTGTTAAGATAATACCTGATTAATTTCAATCTAATTATTAATTATCAGATTAATATTCTTTTCTATGCAAATATCTTTATTTACTTACATCAATTGAAATAAGAGTTTAAGTTTGATGAAATGTTCACTGTTTCTGATGAAATGGACTGATGTCGCTACGGTAGACTACTTATTGCGCAACAAAACAAAACTTTTATTTAAAAGAAACCCAAAGCTGGCTGAAGATACTGACTGAATCAGTAAATGGAAAACATAAATAATTGTATTATAAATTGGTAAAGCCACTGTACGTCATAGTACTAGTCTCAAACCAACATACTTTTAGGAGCATAAAGCACTGATCATCTACCTCAAGCCATTTTAGTGGGTAAATCCAATAAATAGCTATATAATAAAAACATAACTGATCGATCACCTTTAAAACAGACTTTATATTATCAATAATTTTGGAGTACTATGTATAGAACTTCATGAATTTTATAAAAAAAAAATCCGTAGGGTGAATATACAGATGAGCAGACGGGTCACCTGATGGTAAGTGACTATAGACCGTTGACACCTGCAACTCAACAGTCGCAAGAAGAAGGATAGCTAGAGAGGGTTGGGCCCCTTATACGCTCCAAGTGTAGGTAGTTGTTATTTCAATTAAATTTATTTTCCTAACTTTCCTATAGTCACCCTGCCTCATAATAATGACTCATAGTTTATTTTAAATCTTTTTAAAAATAAAGATCTTTCTTTAAAGATTTTTTAAAAGAGTTTTTAACTTTGAATGCTTTTATATGCTACCGACTAATCAAATGCTCTTTAAAATTTTCGTTGCAAACCAATTTCATCGGATGTTCAAAATTGTATATAAAACTTAAACTAAAAGAGAGATGGTCCAGGCGACACAGGTGACACTGTAAATACATAAACGATATAGCGATATATGTATGACGCCGATATAGGTTGGTATTGTAAATTATGTTGATAATGAAAGCGGTATTTCTAGGTTTAACGAGCAACTCTTCACTAAACAATATCCTGCGCATGATGCTTGTGGTAGAGTGCGATACCATGGCCTCACAGAAAACCGACCGTGAAGCAACGCTTGCGTTATGTGCATTTCCCCGAAATTAGTGAAGTTTCCGGAGACCCAACTCCCCTTCTCCTCTTTCGTCTTCAATCAGAACTCCTCTCCTTCCTCTTTCCAATTCCCCCTTTCTACTTTCACCTCTCCGCATCCCCTTCCCTCATCACCCTCAAAGGCGGGCAGCGCACTTACGGCTGTCACTTACCATCAGGTGACGCGTCTGTTAATCTGTCCCCCTGTAACATAAAAAAGACTTATTTTTTCTTATGAATTCATTATATCTTTCAGAGCAGGTAGTATATACGTTATAGTATATCTAGTAAACCAACACCACGTGCCGCGAGTTGTGTTCCAAGCAATCTAATTTAGGGAGAGCCTATTGGCAAATTCAGTGATTCGGACCAACAGTGAGAATTTATGTAGGTACGGAAAATAAGTGTGTGTGATGGGCAGGGCATACCGTCAGGAATTAAATTCTTTATTGCAATACATAAAGAAATGGAAAAACGAATAAAAAGAATTAGTGAAATTCACCTGGAGGAGGCACAACACGTTTTCCATTTGCTACGATTTCTACTCATCTTCCGCAATGGACTTAGTTTCAGTGAGTAAACAAATGATCTTTTTCATTTTTATGTTTTTCAAATATGTAGTGGGTACAACATCATAACTACCTACTCGTTAATCGTATAATCATAATGCAACATACAGCATGATTTATCGAGACTTATAGATTATTTTTAAGCCAAGGATATTTTAGATAATATAATTCCTTATCTCTACATAAAGAGAAAATAAGTGTTTTATGCAAGTACCTACCTCGCTGTGTATTGTTATTTTTTTTTATTAAATAATATGTTTGTGTGTTGCTAATGTAAAGTTATTGGGGCGAGATGGACAACAATTTATTCTCTATATATTAAAATGAAGAGTAAGTTTGACGAACAAAATGTGTCATATACTATACATATATAATTTGTACATTTTTAACAAGTATGAGAAATAATTATGCACTTTGAAAAAGTCTATACACAAAAAGGTGTGGCCCATGGTGCATAGGAAAAACTCTTCTATTCAAAATTGTGGCCAGTGGCTAGAAGATGCCAGGCCAACTCAAAAAAAAAGTAAGAAACCGAACCACACAACCAGACTATGGAGGCTTTGGCTTTAGGCAAGGGCTTGTACATCAAGCCATATGAAACTGGTAAAGGTTTGTTATAAGCTACCTAATAGACCTTTAACTAATTTGGATATCTAAATATATGTCCTGGACCTACCTCACATAATTTTGAGGTATATATATAAAGAATCAGTTACCAAGAACTCCAAAACGGATCGAATGTGCTATCGTTGCACTTGGATGTCTCAAAAAATTAAATGAAAAAAAGAAATTCTTGTGAAAATTTTTACACTTTTTGGTGATTTTAAATAGTCATTAGAATTTAAGCGGTATTTTAAAAGCTGAAATGGTTCCTATACCTACATCAGAAATTCAATAAAGTGAATTGTGGACTTTAATCTTTATCGTGTCTGTAGAGTTTTAAATTGAAAGTATGTAAGTTTTATGCCTTTCTTCCAATAATTCAAAAAATATCTCTCACTTGTTGATAACTGGCACCTCGTCGGATTTATCTACCTACTATCCCAACACACTATAATATGGGTGTGCTTTACTGTATTTCTCAACGTTTAATTCTATTCCAAACATAAAAGAAATAAAAAGTTATATTAATGTGTCGACGAAGGTATTAAAATACCAAATTACACCTATGAATTACATTATATTAGCGATTATTTAACGTCCGAAAAAAAAACGCCTGTTTTAAAATGCAAAGCAAAAAAAAATACTTTAAAAACAAGATATATAAATTGCAATAAAGAAGACATATTTAGAAGTTTATTAGGCTTTAGTAAGCAGATCTTAAAAGCAAATAAATGGCATGTCTCCGAGTTTCCAGTAAACATTTTCACTACGACAGTGATCAGGATTGAATGTGATATCGTGAGTACGTGTGTAGTATACACGTATTTGCACTCAACGTACCACCTGGATATAGAATTATAGGAATTCCTAAAAGAGCGGTTTACATACTGTTTGATTAACAAAATCAACGCACACACATTGACGGTTCTTTGACATATAAAATAATTTTGTAAATTTACGAGGTGAAGATATGCAGCTGCATTTGTTTCTTAAAAGGAAAAAAATGATTGATGACACTAAATACAACAAATAATAAGAAATACAGGTCAACTCAAGCTCCAAAGCAAATAAGAGTTTTTTTTTTTTTATCGTGTGGAACCACCACGGGTCATCACCTCACAGAGCTAACAGTAATGTGGTACGTCGGACTCCAACCAACTAACGGTGTTCCGTCACGATGGATCTATTGCAGAGTACCATGGTATACTCTAAGAAGATAGTCCGAGGACCCCTACACTGTAATGTCGCCTGACCATCTGGATATCGTGCGGTATCCTCTTATGACTCTAACGGCCAACGCCCATATAAGGCCATGGACCGCATGCATGTTAAACCGTCTAACGCCTGGGGGCTGGAATATTGAGGTATATAAAATATTAACGGTGGCACATATTCTGCATCTATACCGCTTTGTAACATCTTCGGTTTTGTAAAAGATTTTAAGAAAGTCTTAATAAATAGGAGGCACGAGATAATATTATTACGGAGCAACACTAATCTGAACATTGTAAAACTTAACACCGGTGAAATGATTAAATACGTTCTTATCTCAGTTCGATCACTGCCATATTCGCGATGTTTGAGCGTATCTAAATTCAACCTACATTAACAGGATCGCTTTATTATATAACCAATACGCTCGATTTCAGCAGTCGTACTGCTGAAATCGAGCGTATATAATACGGCTTTCGCGAACGGTTCCACGTGAAATAATTGAAAAATAATTTAAAAACTTAGCACCGCTACGCTCTGCACAAGCTGATAATCTGAAGAGCAGCCTGGTTGTAAACGTCAGAGTGGAAATTGGAAGCGAATTGGATCTGGTATAGATCATACATCTGCATACTGTCTCATTCTAAACGATTGCATAATTGAGTACAACCCACGTACCATCACTTATAGTAGACGTCCAAGGATTTAAAAATATAAATAACAATATTATCATGAACGAAGTAGCAATTTCAAGTCAGGAGCATACACAAATGTTTTTGGTAAAGCCACCATACTCATTTTATCATCTCACAGAAGCAGAAAGAAACGAGTCAGGTGGTTAGAAAGAAATCGAGGAATTACCTGATGTGAATTCTAGACAGACTATAGAGAGTTTCAGTGTTATCTTACCTAAAAGGATGTACTAATTTTTCAATATTGAAAAGAACGGACCTTGACTGTGTAAATCATAAAATGAACTGTGCATTAAATATATATAAAATACCATTATCTAATACACACAGTATTAATAATAATATGTATTTGTTTACTTTATTTTAATTGTTATATTTATCAATAAACTGACCAATAACCATGTGTATAAAACATATGGTTATTTTATTTTAAATTATACTTCAAATACCCGGTTCTACTAACTTAGAACTATCTGCAACAAAATAAAATTTAATTTTAAATTAAAATATACTATATTTAACGTTTTCATTGCTACTTATTTATATATGAACAACAATGAAACTACAATGAAATTGATCTATTAGACTACCTACATTAAATAAATATGATACCATTTTACACAACATACTTTGTTATTACAGGTAAGTCAGTCCTTAATTATATACAATAAATTGAAACTTATATAATAACACATCAGTCAAAAATCAATATACACATATAACTAGAGTCTCCACAAAGTTTTTATAATATTTTGTTTATTAATTTTTCCGGAAAAATTAATAAACATAAGTGTAGTCTACTGGGTCACTCATTAGCTCATTGCGTACGACGCACTTATCAATAGTTAATCAAAAATTAATCTTTTAAATCACGTGCAGGTTCTTGATCACTTATGACCACTACTTGTATTTGAATAAGTCCTAATCCTTTTTTCTTTTGTGAGTAACCGATGATTTTGATTTTTTAATTGACCGCTTCTTGTGGTTCTGGAGTATGCCAGTTCAAACTTGGGATCAGAAAACTTTGACCGTATTGGGAGAAAATATTAGGAGAATTGGAAATAAAAAATATGTAAAATTGTACAATATTTAATAACTTATTACATATTAATTATCATAATTAAGCGACTGATTATTTTGTTAACATTTTACATACTAATTATCTTAATCAAACTACTTTTTTATACTTATCTAATACCCATTAATATGATTTTTCATTTACTTTTGCATATCCTAATTAGATACGTGGGATACTCAGAAAGTTATGCGAAAATAAAAAAAGTGTTCTATAGGTAAATATTTTTATATTAAATCTTTTCAAAGTACTCTCCACCAGCCTCAATACAAAGTTTCATTGGTCTGAACTAGTTTTCGAACCACTTTTTCCAGACCGCCGCAGACACCTCGTTTACAGCTTGCTCGAACGCTGACAGCGCATCTTCCGGCGATGAAAATTGTATCCCTTTGAGCTGATTTTTAATTTTCGGGAATAAAAAAAGTCACACTATCCTCCTCACGTGAAGATGCAGTGTAGAATCTCGTGAAGGCTTCCCAATCCATTCTGCAGTATGTGTTGAATCTCCTGATATGTAATTCGCTTATTGTCTTGGATTAAATTTTTCACAGCTAGCACATTTTCCTCCGTAACAGCCGTCAAAGGGCGACCACTTCTTTTTAATCCCCCAAAGTTAGTCGACCACGTTTGAATTCATTATACCAACCTTCATCCATGAATGCAATTTAACGTCTATCGTATGATTCTCCGGTTTCAGGCGACACTTGAAATCGTAAAAAATCATAGCGTGAAAATGTTACCGTCGCAAATCCATTTTTCGATGATACACGATAATTTAATTAGCTTACAAAAAATGTGGAGGGAAATTTTGAAATTGGAACCTACCTATTTTTACTTATAAATAATCATTATTTTTATAATACTTTATAACTGATCAGTCTCTCATACAAAAAAAAAATTTTTTTTCGCAATACTTTCTGAGAGGCCTGGTATATGAGACAATTGTATAATATATATTGTCTGATGTTTTCATACAATAAAGTTTTAGCTTATATCTACAAATTCCGCTATTTAATTACTATCCTTATATTTCAGGTTCTTAATTTTTAATCTTATTTTTGGTACAAACGCAAGTAAACGATGTCAAATCGGATGTTGCAAGATGGTTCAGTTTGAAGGGTATCGTTTTATATCTAAAAAAAAAACATATTTTAATAAATTCACGTTTTTCAGGACCTAAGAGGAGAGACAAGGATACTGTTCATGGTTATAAATGGTGTTCCAATAGAACATGTAGACACGACTAAGTTTCTTGAATTTAAAGTAGAACGAGGTCTTGTAATCAAACTTAAATCGAGGCCCTTATTAAGCTTCAAACTACAGTCACGTTACATTACTTTTCCGCTACCTATCCGAACGCAGCGATTCTGAAGCTAGTGGTATAGTACGTTGAGCGATCCCATCACAGGCTTAAAAACTGGTGTGTTCGACATTTTCTAATTTTTATGATTTATTCATAACGATACAATGGTTCGTTATCAAATAAGGGACGTGCGCATCATAATAAATATTTTAATCAAAACTGGTGAACAAGTTGCACAGTTTCAGAATTTACCCTACATTTCAGAATTTTTTGACAAAAGACTAATTTAAGAGACGCTAAATTCCTATCCAGCTTAGATTTATCCAAATAATTTTGGCAAAGCCTAAACAAAGATTGGGATCAGTGCAAAACCGCTTTCTATATTCCCACTCCCAGATTATATCAGTTCTGACCTATGCCGTTTGGTTTGTCCAACAGTGGTCTTACTCTATTCTATGGTCCTGAGTTTAAATACAAAGTATTCTGTTTCGTTGATGATACAGTCTGTATATCTTCTTGACTTGAAGACTATATCAATTATATAATATATGAAATGACGCGATTCTATCACGAATGTTAAAAAAATATAGTATTCGCATATAGTAAGTAAATCCGATTCTTATATAATTCATGAGGCAAGGAATACTCGTAGTTACGCTGAGTCTCTCGGCTACCTTTCTTCTATATTCAAAGGGGACCAACAAGCCTCAGCGGTCCATCTACGCCGTAAACACGCTGAATTCAACGTTGGCGATATGGTATGGAGACGTCTCGTACATTCTTAGTAGACAAATAAATATCATATCTTAGTGATATAAATAAATAATTTAGCAAAAAACTAACTCCTAAATTTTTAAAATGTAAGGTTTTCGCAAAAAAAGTCCCCCTTGGTTTACAAGTTAGCGAATATGACAAATAAACCGTTAGGTGAACGGCATATCATATTAAATTAATTAATTATAAAAAATGATTTTGTCTCTTTACTCAAAATAACACTTCTTAAATTATTTTCTGCGTCGTTATTGTTTTTTTTTCTTGTCTACTGTGGTTCAGTAGCTAGACTATCGTGCAATCTAGTCTACAGGTTCGATAACACACGTTCGAAAATTCACTTTCTTTATTCAAACGGTTCAGATGGCGTCTATTCGCTATAAATTCCTTTCATTCTTTATATTCCATAAAAAAAAAAACAATTAATTTAACTTAAATTTGAACGAAATAATAAGATTTTAGCCGATCAAGTTTAATTTACACTCCATATTATATCTTCTAGCTGTGGTGTATTGTGGCTCCTTCTCGCCTGAAAAACTGTGTTAATGGAATGTATGAATCACCACATTGGCATTCGCGTTTGTTTATACGAATTGTTATTGCATAATCATAATTGTATGGTTTTCCTATTAATTCTATTGTTTGATTTTCTTAACATCGAGCAAGTTAATTGCAATTTTATGATAAATTTAATTTTAACGAAGAATTTATGTTTTGAAAGTGAAACATACAGACCTTACTTAACTCTATTGTATATAGCCTAGGTAGATTTAAAACTCTTTCAGGGTACCAGAGATGAGCTGTTGCCTGGAGGGCCCCGAGGAGCTGGAGACAGATTTTTCTCAAATATACGAAAATTCTGGCCTAATGGGGGATTGTGACGTTCGACACCGGGCACATCACCACCACTCCCCGCCGTGCACCCCATCGCACTTTCTTCCGGCTGCAATACCAAATTATAGTGTTTACCCTATCACTGGCCGGACTGCCATCGTAGTGTCTCGAAGCCCTACCCTGAGTCTGACTCTCACCTCCTTTAAATCAGTATCTGTAGAATCAATCTGTAATAGCTGTCTAATTTTAAATTTTGAATCTGAAATTTCGTGACACAGTGTGCTAATTATATATCTCCAATAATTTGTTTTCCTGTGCAACTACGTGTCTAAAACAAGGCGGCCACACCTCACTACGTTATAAGGTTTTGAAGAAACATAAACGTTTTGCATAAACTTTAAAGCCTTTTCGTGAATTAGAAGAACAATAAAAATAAATAGTTAAGTTGTTTTGCCACAATTTGACGGTCCGCAAAGGATGCATCTACAAACACAATACTTATGCAAAAAATCGCAGATTGTGTTAACGTGCAACGATTGCAAATTTTTTATAAATTCCATGTCCAATACGCGATAGAGTTGAACGTCGAATGAGGAAACACGTTCACAACATCATCATTGAAACTATATGTTCCCATCGTTTACCGACTTTAAATGAATGAATGATATAACTCACAGTTCGGTAGGTCTTGACAATCATGTACAATAAACAGTCGATTTAACAAGTGGAGAGACATGAGACAATGTGTCCTGAATTTTACTTAACTGGTTTGTTTAGTTATAGACCTGATTATGTGAACGTGTAATGTTTTTTAGTTGTTTTTAAGCTAGTGCGATAATTAAATGATGAAAGAATAGAATTTGAGGTCAGCCATCGAATTCAAAAATAGAAGTAATGGAAGGTTGAGTAGAATGCCCAATAATATCCTACTATTTGCTGAACTACGTAGCAACTTTTTTATATAATAACATAAATCTCTCTTGATTATTTCTCTTGCAGTTTTCCATCATAAATACTCTTTTTTTTTCTAACCAATACTTGAACGTTTTATTAAAGCGTAATGAAACGTATCATGTTGTCAATCAATTACTTAACACAACATAGTAATTGATTAACACTGTCAAGTTAAATCAGGTGAGATTTAAAACAAAACATTCAAGAACTTAAACCGCGATTGAAATGACGTCATAATGTATCTTCAGCACGATCTGTACATACTGTACTGTAGAGACGATCTACGGCCTTCTTGACCACGGACCTGAAGGTAACGAAGACCACCTGATTTGTAAACATATTCCACACATTAAAAAAGGGGTTAAAGTTTAATATTTATTTAAACAACTCCATCTATTTTGACCTTATAGTATTTTAATACCTTGTACCAATTTTTATTCATATTTATAGCTTTTGTGTGCAGTTTTACTCTAAAAGTAATTTGACCACTTTTGGGCTACAAGTAAAATTCATTCGCTTACTTCACGCGTTTAATTTAACTCTCGCCGTCGTTCATACTACAATAACTTGCAATAACTTATGTTACAGTTAGGTTATGATTTTCAATTTTCTTGTTTCTTTGTTTAATGTAAAATTATGGCAATACGATATACAATTCCCTCTTCTCTTTATATTTTGCATGTTTTACAAAGTTCTTTACATGTTTATAATGAAGATCTAAGCTTTTTGTTCCTTATTATTCCCATGTTTTTTTTTTATTCGTAAGCCTACCATAATGACTCCACTTTGCCTGATGGTAAGCAATAAATGGAGTCCAAGAGTGGTGGTCACCATCCTCATTGCATGTCTAGTCAATGTAGCATGGTGACCCACACTATGGCGGCCTGGTGAGATGCTTTTTCACGCCCCGCTTAAAAGACCCGGGATCAAATTGGGAAGGAAACACGTGCGCTGGTAGGGAATTCCAGGCTTTCACTGATCGGCACAGGAAAGAAGAGCCAAACCGTTTCGTTCGGGATTGCATATCTTCGACTCGCAAACGGTGACTCCTCAGGCCAGCACGTGTAGTCCTGTAGAGGAAGGGAGAAGGTGGGACCAATTGGAAGAGCTCGTCAGAACACTCCCCGTGATGTAGGCGATAGAGAACTGCCATAGAGGCGACATCTCTTCGCAATTGCAGAGGCTCAAGAGACTGGGTGACCTCAGGACAGTCTATAATACGGACTGCGCGTCGCTGCAACCGATCGAGAGCGTCAAGCAGATACTGCGCATAGCTATCCCAAAGATGAGAGCAGTACTCCACGCAGGAGCGAACCTGGGTCTAATATAAAAGACACAGATGCTCGGGCGAGAAGAACCGTCTCACCTTGTTCAATACACCGAGCTTCCGCGAGGCCGCTTTAGTGACGCTCTCGATGTAATCACGCGGATTGAGATCCCGACAGATGTCCATACCCAGTATACTAAGCCTATCCTGTAGTGGCAGTTGAGTGTTCTGAAGAGTAGGAAGGGTTTGTCTATTGGGTTTGGCTTTTACTCCAACCATTTATTGTCTGGATATGAGTTTTTGAACGGAGCGAGTGGCATCTGACCTGACCTGAGGGCTTACTGAATTTGAAAGTTGGACTAGATGTCAGGATATTTGAGGGCACCGGACTGTTACTGAGAATTTTCTATTAGAAAAACCTAATAGCGCTTTTGTGGCGCGATCCAGGAATCGACCTCTCGATCGACCAACGAGGCAAAAAACAAAAACATTTTCAATTAAAAAGGAATGGACGTAAGAAAAGCATAGTTTAATTATGTTTTACTGTTTAAAACTGTGGTTATATTTTATTTCATAATCACAGACGGCTCCTAATCCAACTGTCGTAAGAAGTTACTCTAGCGAAGGCAGCAGGGAACCCGCGCGTGCATCCAGAAGCAGAACCAAAGTTAGTTACACCAATCTAAAACAAAAAATATTCAATTATACACGACACAATAGTATTATCCTAATCATAAATTCAGGTATGAAAGATACTTTAAAAATTTACATAATGAACCCTATTAATTTTTTTAGATATCTGGAAGTCTCGCAGATCGCTCATTGGAAATTTTCGTTTCAATAGTTATACAACCCTTACCAATACAGGGACACCGCTCGTGTTGATCGCTAGTGGGCCGCCAGAATCCCCTCCACAGGTGCTTCTTCCTCCAGAACCATTGGTACAGATATGAGTAGGAACGACGATATTGAAAATGCGCGCGCAGTCAGCATTAGACATGACAGGCAAATTAACATGTCTGAGGGCCTGCGAAGTCGTGATGCCACCGGTAATACCTACAATAGTTTAAATTATTATTTATAGTGACTCTGACTGCTAAGCCAGAGGTCGTGGGTTTGATTCCCACCCAGGGCAAATATTTGTGTGATGAGCATGATCATTTGTTCTGTGTCTGGGTGTAATTTATATATAATATGTATGTATTTAGAAGTATATAAGTATGTTTATCAAATGTCTGGTGACCATAGTACAAGCTTTGCTTAGTTTGGGATCAGACGGCCGTGTGCGAGATGTGTCAAGTTATTATTATTATTATTATTCATACCGTCAGAGGTACGTCCAAATCCAGAAGCCGTTGCAGTGACGCCTACGAATTGATCGTTGAGCTGGCTACCAGAAGGCAGGGCAATTGCAGCCACATTATCTATTTAAGCAGTTAGATATTAAAATTAAAATATAAATAGCCCAAGAAAACAATATTTTGGTACAGATATATACGAATATGATCTTGAAACCTACATCTACATTACATCAATCAAAATTCAACACAATCATGTGTAATATTTTAAACTATGTTATTAATATTTTTGTATGAATGTTCAATATTGTATTTCTCAGCTTATTTCAAACATTAGTAACCTTAAAAATATGTAATTTTTGCTAACGAGTCTCGGCTGTTTATTTATTCTCTCAGTAATATACTAGTATACATGTAAAGTTTGCCGAAAGTTCGTAAGAAGTTGTTTTTTTTTTAAGAAGTTGTTATTTTAATATCTTTAATTTTACCAAATTGGGAAAGTGGCGCATAAACACTTTTTAGACAGTATCTTGTTTTCTACTTACTTTACAATAAAAAAAAATGTGCATTAATATCTATGAAATTACAAATTGATTAAAGTCTAGGAATACATTGATATTTATTTGTAATTGTCAATGGATAGTAAGTACACGGTCTATAAAGAAGAAAGATGAAACTTACTTGAGAAATTGATGTTACTATTGACTGTGATCATAGCAACATCGTCACGGAAAGTGCTCGGGTTCCAGCTGCCGTGCATGACTACGTTGGTAGTTGTAAGCCTTTGTCCGCCAGAGAACAGTCTAATAGAGCCGACTACAACAGTAAACCTGGTCGCTTGGCTATTACCATCCCACCAGCAGTGAGCAGCGGTAAGTACCTTACGAGCAGCAAGGATGGAACCACCACATACGCTTTGGCCTCTAGGGGTGTCAATGACAAGTCCAGCCTGAGATAAATAAAATCATGTTAGAGTGTGTCATCAATGTAAATAGAAATTATTGGATTTCCAAATCTTACCTGGTAAGGAACCTGTCCAAGGTTGGCTGTTGAACCTCCGGCAATTCTGGATTCGGATTGAGCTTCAAATTCACGAATCTCGTCGGCTGATGGGATACCAGTTCTGACGTGATAGTCGTACGAGGAGTAAGCCTCGTAATCAATCACATCTTCTATGTCAATGCTCTTGCAGTTGACAACTGCTACAACAGCCAACAATGTCACAGCTAGGAACTTCATACTGATCGAATTAAATAGATCAGTGAATACTATAATAGTGTTTTTCTATTTATATAGTAAACGAAGTAGATATTGTAATGATATACGTTAAATCTGATAACCGTAAAAATAATTAAGGGACAGATTAAAATATAAATACCAATCAATGAAATCTTTACTCGATTACATTATTATTGAAGATTAAATTGTAGGTAACTCATCTATGTCCTTGCTAACTATATCATATATTATGGCTTCTCCCATTACCACGAAGCTTTAGATTTTTCGCATTTTATCTATTCCACCTACCTTATTTATTACTTAAATGTTTATATTCACAGTACGTAAAATTGCTGAGAAAGGAACGAGTATTATTATTTTGTCTGTCATCTTTGTCTTTGTCTGTTCATGGTTAAACAATGTACAATAAGGTGGTACCTTCCATGCTACAAAACCATAATAAAGAATTTTATGCAGATGATCCTCAAATATACTGCCAAACAGCACTGGAAAACATCTCAAATGCTATTGATATCGTCAATGGAGAACCCCGGTGACTCAAAGTAAACCTGTCAAAGGCTCAGATATGAGAAAAGAAAACTATCTACAACTACCCACTACTGTCTACTCCTTTTTTTTAACGTGTGCCGTACCCCCTCGATCCGTCATCCCATCGGAGTTTTTGGTGAATCGGTGTGTCGGAATTGGACCGACTAAAACCACACGGTGTGCCCCATTGCGCTTCAAATAGAAGGTATCCGGGCTCAGCTTTAGTAAGACATCCGGACCCCTCCTAGCGCCTGTTGTCCGCACAACCTTCTGGTAACTCTCAATTAAATTGGTAAAGCAGCTTAAGAATACAAAGGCATCCTAAGAAAAAGATTGAGGTTAACTTTTTTTAATATTAATTGTATAAAATATAATAATTCACAGGTTTTCAACTGTACGGATTTTTTTTTGTTACCTTAATAATGAAAGTATTTGGAATAAGAAACAGAAAACATAATCGGTTTAATCAAATACAATGGTTTCAGTTTTAATTGGTTACTTCATAGTGAAGTTGAAAAGAATTATATTACTAATACAAAATTTATATGTATATATTTATATATTCTCATTATGTTTTATTATTAAGTCTGTGTTAGTCTTATTCCGATACTAAATGAACATGAAACAGTTATAATCAAGTTTTGTAGAAAAAAACAAACAAATGATGTTTTTTTTTTTTATATATATAAGCCTACCATAGTGACTCCGCTTTGCCTGATAGAAAGCAATAAGTGGAGTCCAAGAGTGGTGGTCACCATCCCCATTGCATGTTTAGTCAATGTAGCATGATGACCCACACTATCGCGGCCCGCATAAAGGACCCGGGATCAAAGTGGAAACGAAACACGTGCGTTGGTAGTGAATTCCAGGCTTTCACCGATTGGCATAGGAAAGAACAGTCAAACCGTATATTTTCAACTCTCAAACGGTAACTCTTCAGGCCGGCACGTGTAGTCCTGTAGAGGAAGGGTGAAGGTGGGACCAATTGGAAGAGCTCGTCAGAACACTCTCCGTGATGTGGGCTATAGAGAACTGCCATAGAGGTGTAAATTGATAACGAGATACGTCAGAATGTTTTTGTTTTGTGAATAATATACTAGGTATAGCGATTTTAATCATATTTAAAATCTTAAATAAAGATAGATATAGAAAAACCTAATACATACACCTAATCTCAACAAGATGGTAGAGATTAGGCGTGTGGTTTATTGATTGTGGTTTTGTACGCAGTAATTAAAAGACGTGTCCGTGTTTTGCAAGGACGACACTTTACATGACGCGATTTCTTAAGATTATTTAAAAAAATTACTAATTGTGTCTACCACACCGCGGTTTATGTCACATACATTTTTACTCGTGATCCTTATTTTTTTTCTTTTTTTAACTGCAAGTGACAGTCCCGTGAAAAATTATGAAACCTATTTTAATGAATAGCCTGAATAAACAGACACCCAAAAAAAGTTAGAAGGTCTATGTAAGCAATCTTGTGTACTTGTTAAAAACATTTAATTTGATATAACAAACAGCGGCTTGCTGCAACTTATGCTGCAGCCAAGTGAGACCACCAGCCATTTTTTACACCTATAAAAAGGATTAAATACAGTAACTACAACACAATTATATAGAATCCAAATATCATCAGCATTTTTTCGGATTTAATAATCAACAGACAAGATGGGGGAGTTTTTCAAATCAACTCACTTGATGGTAAGTGACAACCACTGTCCATGGACACCTGCAACTCAAGAGTCGTGAGTGCGCTGCCCGCATTTGAGGATGATGTGGGATTGGTGAGTGCGGGGAGGGAAAAGAGGGGATGGGGGATGAAAAGAAGGAAAAGAAGAGAGAGGAAACCTTAATAAATTTGGAGAAATGTAACGCAAGTGTTGCTGCTTAACCGGTTTTCTGTGAGGCCTTTATATCGCACCGGTTGAGCCGGCCATTTCGTTCCTAAGCATGACTCTACCACGATATTTAAATAACGACATCTAGCTAATTATTTTATTGAGATTCACGGTTGTTCTCTTAAATAATCGTATTTAAATCTTTGTATTTTTATGTCATGACGCTTCACCAAAATAGATCTTTTTGACTGGCACCATATTCAAATCCAAGTTTGTTTAGTACAAGCCTGTAGGACAAAACATAATTTTGAACGTACTTTACAGTTCAAGTACTATATAGACCGGGTATCATCTATTTTTTCACCTCAAAAATTCTTTACCTCCATTAAAATCACTAAATATCTTCTCAAAATATTAATTCTCGTAAAAATATCCCACAGTAGCCTTTTGACTTGATGTACCTTCTAATAACACGTATAGTAATCGTCAAGGTCAGTGTTGTTGAACAATGTTATGTCAAATTTATGCAGCATAGACATTCACAGTGTCACTTTTGTCATATCGACGGTAGTCCACTCGAACTATTCAACTTATTGAAGTTTATACGTAAACACTACGGTCGCAGCTAGTACATTAGTACTGCGAGTGCATGGGCACAACACTTTCGGTTTGTAATAGCACCCGATGCAGCATACGCAAACAATGACGCGTCATTAACTGACTTCAAAAAATTTGGAGTTTCTGTATTCGACTATACCTATATATATCTTTTTAATGTATGTATATTTTTTAATCTATGTCTCGCTAATTGTATACGATTTTAAAAATGTCTAAAATATTTTTTCGTTCGAAAGTGTATACTCCTTTGATGTTTCCATTCCTGTATTGATTGTCGAGCTTGAGATTCCTTAGGCACGTATGGGCCGGCTCGACAGGTGCGATACCACAGCCTCACAGAAAACCGTCTGTGAAGCATGCCGAAATTAGTTAGGTTTCCGGAGGCTCGACTCCCCCTTTCCACTTTCCCCTCCCTTCATCCCACTCCTCTCCTCTTTCCGGTTTTCTCATCCCCCACCCCTCATCACCTTCAAAGGCTAGCAGCGCACTTACGACTCTTGAGTTGCAGGTGTCCGTATACGGCGATTGACACTTACCATCAGGTAACCCGTCTGTTCGTCTGTGCCCCTATATATAAAAAGACACTCACATAGAAGACATCTAATTTATTGCACTTAACATCACTACTTATATTGTTCAATTGACAATGTAATTGTGTACAAAGTTGTTTAATAATTGAATTGATCTGGTTTCTACTATTTTGATAAATTTTGCTTGATAAATGTGCCAAATAAATCTTTTTTCCTTCGTTTTTCTTCTTTCATTGATTCAAGGGCGTACTCCTCTTACAAATATCCTTGGAAAGTTTCCTTAACAAGTAGTTTATACAGTTATGAAAGCCAGTTATTTCCAGCTCCCTTGGATATGGCCCTTGCCATATCCAAGGGAGCTGGAACCCGAAGAATTTTCTTGATTATATGTTAGCATGACCAGCTAGTTAAATTTTAAATATCTATTGACTTAATCGCACGACATCTACATTAGCGGGCTGCATCAGCCAGTTCTAGGTACAAAGTAAGCAACCCTGACCTCCTCGACCTCTTGCTTACATTCCAAGATCTGTCTGTCCTCCCTTTCCATTTTTAATACACTTACATTTGTCCAATTAAATTTACTCCTCTATTACGTAAGTGGGAAAAGAATGTAATTGGCAAAATATGGATAATTGATTCAGATTTCAGATTTCCCCTTCGGGGATACCGGCATTAGTATATCTATGTATTATTGACACATTAATGCACTTTAACAATTATATCGCGATCAAGGGCCAAAGCTACGCATGTAAATATGTTTTCAAGTGAGTAATATTTTTTTTTTTCAATTTCAATTCAATCTATCTGAGATCTTAATAATTTAAATAGTCTACCTTTCCGTTTCGCTCCGTTTTTGTTATGGTCTCTAGATAGGTGCTGCACTAATACAAAATATTGCGAATAAGGCAGTGGTACAAAAGTATCTTGGTTTTATCTGGAACACTGGAATTCTATAACATATCTTATTACAAAGCCCAGCATTTATGATGATTTTACAAACCGACTCATTCTATTCTTTTTTTAAAAGCAAGAGTGCCTATGTTATACTTAACTTAGCTAACTCAGCCTAAAAAAATGAACTCAGCGGAGTACATTTTGATTACTAAAAGATAACCATAACCATAACGAAATGATTAATTTAATAATAATAACGCAAAACATCTCGCACACGGCTGTATTTTTTTTTATGCGATAGATGGCAAACGAGCAGACGGGTCACCTGATGGTAAGTGACTACCGCCGCCCATGGACACCCGCGACTCAAGAGTCACAAGTCTCTTCTTGAAGGTTTGAAGGTCGTATCGGTTCGGAAATACGGCAGGCGACAATTTGTTCCATAAGCTGGTTGTGCGAGGCAAAAAGCTTCTGGAGAAGCGCACAGTGGTGGAGTGCATCGTCGCCTGAATCGTCCAGGTGATGGGGATGGATATTTTGTCACGTAGGACGATGGCGGAAACCAGTAGCCGGTATAAGTCCGAACAATTCTTCTGAACACTCCCCATGATACAAGCGATAGAGGATGCAGAGTGAAGCTACATCTCTACGCAACGCCAAGGTGTCAAGTCGATCAGAAATATCTTGGCAGTCGATGATGCGAGTCGCTCTCCGTTGAATGCGGTCAAGAGGGAGAAGTTGGTACTGGGGTGCACCTGCATAGAGATGAGAACAGTATTCCATGTGCGGCCGAACCTGCGCCTTACAAAGTTGCAGGCGGTGGGCCGGAGCAAAATACTGTCTCGATCTGTTTAGCACACCAAGCTTCTTCGAGGCTAATATGGCCTTACTCTCTAAGTGACCGCGAAACTGGACTTCGCTTGATATATCGACGCCAAGGATTCCGATACTAGCTGATGCAGTTAGGGAAGTGCTCTCAAATTGAGGTGATACGACCAATGGACTACAAGCAGAGCTACATATATCCAACTAAGCAGAGCTTGTATTATGGTATCCAGACTACTTATAAACATACTTATATATTTATAAATACATAGTTATATATAACTTTCTACCTGGTCACTGCCACCCGCCTGGCGACCGGCACTGAAACTTGCTGTCTTCGTCCGCTAAGTCCGAAAGACATTAAAATAGGTGCTAACGTCGCTTACACAGAGTGACGTCAAGTACCGTCGCGGCTGGACGACTTATTCCTTGAGAAAAGTCTCTTGTCGAGTCCGAAACTATTCGGGCATCCCCAAAATATACACGTGAGTAAAACCGTATATTTAAATAAATATGAATGTAACTAATGAAAGTTTTCTAATCATTCGTAATACATTCAAATGATTGTACAATTACACCATATAATTCTAATATCTCGAACAGATTTTTAGAAAATGCTTGCCAATCTTGTTCAAACTTCTCTAATCTTGCAACAATTTACTGATAAGAAAAACTTTTCAATAATAACCTTATAATTTAGTTTCTTTTTTTTTTTTTTTTTTTTTTTATGCGATAGGGGCAAACGAGCAGACGGGTCACCTGATGGTAAGTGACTACCGCCGCCCATGGACACCCGCAACTCAAGAGTCACAAGTGCGTTGCCGGCCTTTTAGGTAGAGGTACGCTCTCTTCTTGAAGGTTTGAAGGTCGTATCGGTTCGGAAATACGGCAGGCGACAATTTGTTCCATAAGCTGGTTGTGCGAGGCAAAAAGCTTCTCGAGAAGCGCACAGTGGTGGAGTGCCAATCGTCCAGGTGATGGGGATGGATATTTTGTCGCGTCGGACGATGGCGGAAACCAGCAGCCGGTATAAGTCCGAACAATTCCTCTGAACACTCCCCATGATACAAGCGATAGAGGATGCAGAGTGAAGCTACATCTCTACGCAACGCCAAGGTGTCAAGTCGATCAGAAATATCTTGGCAGTCGATGATGCGAGTCGCTCTCCGTTGAATGTGGTCAAGAGGCAGAAGTTGGTACTGGGGTGCACCTGCATAGAGATGAGAACAGTATTCCATGTGCGGCCGAACCTGCGCCTTATAAAGTTGCAGGCGGTGGGCCGGAGTAAAATACTGTCTCGATCTGTTTAGCACACCAAGCTTCTTCGAGGCTAATATGGCCTTACTCTCTAAGTGACCGCGAAACTGGACTTCGCTTGATATATCGACGCCAAGGATTCCGATACTGGCTGATGCAGTTAGGGAAGTGCTCTCAAATTGAGGTGATACGACCAATGGCATCTTTTTAGCGGTGAACGCGCAAACCTGTGTCTTCGTGGGGTTAAATTGGACTAGGTTAAGTCGACCCCAATCTGAAACTTTTGATAAAGAAGTTTCGATTTCAGACACAAGTTTGGATCGGCTTTCGATGACGTTTACCCGAGAAATGTTAGCGCGGCCGGTGTAAAGGGCATCACTCGTGCTATCGTCTGCATAGCAATGGATGCTGCTAATCTGCAGCATGTCGTTGATATGCAGAAGAAACAGCGTGGGTGATAGCACACAGCCTTGTGGGACACCAGAATTAACAGACTTCGAGTCGGAGCATGCACCGTCAACAACGACCTTGATGCTTCTGTCTGTAAGAAAACTGGTGAGCCAATTGCACAGTTTCTCGGGAAGCCCATAGGAAGGAAGCTTCGCAAGGAGCGCTTTGTGCCAGACCCGATCGAAGGCCTTCGCCACGTCCAAACTAACGGCCAACGCTTCCCCCTTGGTCTCGATCGCCTGTGCCCACCGGTGAGTCAGGCATACGAGAAGATCACCAGCTGAACGACCCTGACGGAAGCCGTATTGTCGATCATTGAGGAGCTGGTGGTCTTCTAAGTACCGGAGGAGCTGGCAGTTAACAATGGATTCCATTATCTTGGAGAACAAGGAGGTGATGGCTATGGGTCTGTAGTTGGACGGATCCGAGCGATCTCCTTTTTTAGGGATTGGGTGCACTAGAGCTGTCTTCCATGAGTTCGGGACTACGCCAAGAGAGTAGGAAAGCCGATAAAGGCGCGTTAAAACCGGTGCTAACTCTGGAGCACACGTCTTCAGCACGATAGGAGAGATTCTATCGGGCCCACTCGACTTATGAACGTCGAGGGAAAGAAGCGCTTTACGCACTGCCCTTTGTGTAAACCGGACTTCCGGCATGCGGGTCTCGCACTGCGGTATGGTCGGCGGTGCGTTTCCCCCGTCGTCCAGGGTCGAGTTGGACGCAAAGAGTTTGCCCAGAAGATCGGCTTTTTCTTTAGCGTCGTGGTCTACTAACTAACTAACTACTAATTGCCGTATCTTTCCATCACTGAAGTAAAAATTAAGCTTGTATAATCTGCAACACTTTTTATTTATTATTATTCTGTCTTTTTATTCTTAAATTAGTAAATTTTGTCATT
Source organism: Tyria jacobaeae (assembly GCA_947561695.1). NCBI lineage: Eukaryota > Metazoa > Arthropoda > Insecta > Lepidoptera > Erebidae > Tyria > Tyria jacobaeae. The sequence goes on along the minus strand of OX387211.1, from coordinate 4,851,589 downwards.
GTTATAAGTCTTTGACGTAAATTTTACTTTGAGTGAAAACGGGAGTAGTATAATGTAGTAATAATTTCATATTCTCTTGTTTTTTCGCTTACGTATTAATTATATTTTATGAACTGTTTTTTCTAATTTCAAGATTCATACATAAAACGACTAATTTAATGGCATGTTCAGAATTTTAAATTACTAATTTCTTCACTGATGACATAAATTGTACTCATAGAACACGCAATATTCCACCTGTGTTCCGGCACGCTGCTCGCCACCACTGACGTGACGATGTGCTGCTAACGAAGGTGCTCAGCTTGCCGTACTTCCTCTTCTCGGGTCAAGGCTGGCTGATGATGTCACGCTCCCGGCGTCGCCTGATGTTGTCTCCCTCCTCGGGGAAAGGTCCCTTCCAACGCCTGAATTGCGCACCACAACCAATTCAGTGTTCCCTAATAATTGACGTACGGTACGTACGGTGGTACGTAAGGCAAAAACTTAACCACAACAGTACTCTTATATTTTAGTGTAGAATCCCATTGTATTTAACCTCTAATATAATTTAGATACTAAATAAATGATATGGCTTAACGTAGATTGACTTATCATTAAACGAGGAAGTTTCAACAATTTTTATTTTTATTTATTATTTTTTTTTGACATTATGACTTGCTGATTTTAATTACAATGTTTCAAAGCTTTCTAAAAAATAAATAGATGTAACTCGTCATTTAATAATTCTATTTACATATTATCTCATTTAGAAAAGTACTGCAACATAAACATACCGGAATTCATTATTACCAATAACAATTTAAAATATTTACATGACAAAATCAATGTTTTGACCAGCTATATTATATTTTATGATTGTAATTTTTGTCACGATGGATACAGGGTATAAATATAAAAGAACTGTATCCTAAGTAGGTATAGGTAGTCCAATGTATACACAATTTATGTGTGTGTGTGTGTTGCGATTTAATAACTTCTTATCGTGTAGAATAAAATTAAGTTAAGTTGATGTCAATATAGGATAAAGGTAGATTTAAATAAATAAATAACTAAAGAAAATGATAATGCAGTGCCTTTTCTGAATTTCACATGATTAAAATATCGGTTATGTGGTCTTAGTGCAAAGAATAATACTTATGAATTATAAAAAATCACAACCTTTGAAAACAGCCGTAGATATTTAATTTGAGCATATCAAATTGAAATATAAAAAAATAAAAGTATATCAAATTTACTAATTGTTTTGTACAGTTTTCACTAATGCATTTTCATGTAGCAATTTTCATGTAGCAATATAGCAATATGATAACTGACTTTAATCGACTGGATCACGTCATATTGTTTATTATCATTTTAGCATCTGATTACTTTTTACCTTGATAAGAACATGTAATCGCGTTTCTAGTCACTTACCAGTAAATATGTCGGTAAATATTCTAAACTTTATTTCCAATAATAGTGCATTAATAAAAATAGGAGACATGGCCGCAAAAGTAGCTATGGAAAATTTTGACAATCGCTATGCGACGCTTTTATTGTTCAATTCTTCTCTTTTGGGTATTGACTTATTTTTGCGTATGTTCAATTATAATATTATAATCGTCAACAGAGGAATATTGGACTCAAAACTCGTTAAAATGGCAAGACAATATGTAATATTTGGAAGTAACATTTTTGATTTGGAACGGTTACTTGATAAATTAAGTGAACAAGAAATGAAAAATACCGGAAAATTTATAATATTATGCCAGCCTCAAGAACTACCAGATTGTGATGAAATAAAAACCATGGCATTTTTATGGAAGTACAAAATCGTTAATGTGCTGTTCATAAAATATGAAGGAACTCAACCTTTTGGCTATACATATTATCCCATTTCGGAGGGTGATTGTAATAATGTTAAGCCTATAAAACTGAATCCCTTAAATTGCAGTCAATATTCTTTAACGGAACATGGAAAGATATTTGAAATGAAATTGAAGAAAATGAATTTATGTCCATTGTTGGTGTCAACGTTCATACAGACTCCATATATGAACATTTCAAATGGCAAATCTGTTGGTGCTGATGGTGATTTACTTCGGATTATTGCATACAGTTTAAATACAACGGTCAAGATTATGACACCACATCGCGGTGACGGTTGGGGATTTCTAGATATGAATGGAACCTGGATGGGATCCCTCGCCGATATCTATGATGATTTAGCAAATATATCCATGACTTCAGCTGCACTAACACTAGCGAGATTCTCAGATTTTGAAATTTCTCGTACCTATTACACAGTTCATCTCGTTTGGGTCACTCACCCGATAACGTTACAAAATGATGCTCTTAAGCTATTACATCCATTCGGAGAAAATACACGTATAGCTTTGATAGTCAGTTACGTGTTTGTAATATTGTGTGGTTGTTTAGCAAAAACTGATATACTGTTAGCCATATGTCGCGATACTAAAAATAACTCCCTTTCAAAGAGTTTAGTTTTCTACTCGTGGATGATATGTATGGGGCAAGCTTTAATAAAATTGCCATCAAAGTCTTTTTTATTCCAAATGACTATCCTTTGGGTATATTACTGTTTTATTATAAGGACGGCTTACCAAGTATATCTTATAAGTTCTCTAAAAGGAACATTTTATGAAAGTCAGCTTGAGACTATAGAAGATGCCATACAGTCAAAGTATCCATTTGGTGGTGGAGCTGCACTTCAAGAATACTACACAGATTATCCTGAGGTTTACAATAACTGGAAAAATATAGATACGGATAAAATTATACCCACTGCCCTCAGTATGTCAAAAGGTGAAAAATTTGTTCTTGCAATGAACTGGGATACAGCAAAAATGCTAATTAAAAAACACAAAATAAGTTTACATGTATTGCCGCAGAGGATAGTAAGTAGTCCTACAGCTATATTTTTTAAGAAATATTCTCCACTTGCAGAATCCATTGATGTTATTTTAAGTCGGTTAGTTGCATCAGGATTTACTGAAAAGTTACATAAAAAGTACACTAGCATTAAAAGTGCACCATCAAACGGAGAGCACGACGCGTTAAAATTGAAACACTTTACCGCCTGCTATGTGGTACTTATAATAGGTTGGCTACTCTCTACTATTTTTTTTTCATTAGAGATTTATTTTGGAAAAATATACAAACATCCATCATTTTCATCTTAAAGTACCATATTATCGTTCGAGCTATTTCGATTTGCTTGTTTAGTATTTGATACTAATCGCATCTTTTTTTAATAGATCTGGATTTTATTGTCTCTTTGACATCGTAGTTCCATCGATCGGATCATGTTTATTCATTTTTACAATTACAACAATTACAAATCGATTGAATAAGTAATAGTCTTTTTACTTGAACAGTTAACCAGGAGTTTAATTTACATACTGTGAGTGTATCATATCAATGTTAGGACCGATGTTCGTTTTCCTTTCAAAATTCCATTCATCCCAAGTAATGTTGTCGTCAACGTCTCTTGTTAGCTAGTGTTATAGAAATATCTTTGCTATTTCAGTATAAGTTATTGTACGTTTATATATATTTATATTTTTTACAATGATAGTATTAAATTATCACACTTAGGTCATAAGATAAACTCCTCCTAAGACCCCATGCACTAGTATTAGAACAAAATCATAAAGTTGTTTAGACCCAAACTCAAAAAGACAAGTAGTTTGAACCAACGTGATAGTACTAGTACTTTATTTTAAGAGTCTTAAATTACGCGAAACATGAGCTTGACAGCGTAATATGATTGGCTCCATTGATTTTGCTAAATAGGTCTGCCGGGAAAGTGTTTTGGCCATTTTGTCTAAACAACGACGAAGATAACAGAAGCAGCGTAATCAATGGAAAAATTGAAATCTTTCTTACATGTGTGAATGTGAATTTTTTCTTGTGTTTATTTACAAATTGATATAGTACCATACATCAATATGAATTATTTTACTACTTGTATTTTGGGTATTCACTTTTATAAATACATCATACATACACTCACTCCTTTCTTATTCTGGGGTATGCAGAGACCACAGCCCGCCATTTGCTTCTGTCCTTGCAAACTGATGTCATTAAGCCTTTCATGCATCCCGCTTTTTATTTAGTCTTATATCTTGGTTTATATGCTTTGATATTGATATTTATATGCTTTATAAGTGAAAGTCACTGATCTACTTCATAATTCTAACTTCAAAGAGTCTCTGTCTCGCAATAGATTTTTTAATTTGCGCAATTCTTTCAAATTTGTTTTTGACGAAGAAGCCTCACAGCAGACTCTGGGAAAAATGTGGCCTTTTGTCAAAAATTATCAGTTCGTGTTATAAAGAAGACAAACCTCAACGTATGAGATGATGATTCACTTTGCCCATCCAGTTGGCTTAAAAGCGTACGTATTAGCCAATCCAGGTAGAACCGTATGCAACTTTCTTGTTTATCAGGGTGATACAACCTTTCTTGAATTCAAATGAACTAAATTTGGTCAAGGCGAGAAAGCAACCAACCAAAATTAACATATCCTAAAACCAAACCAACCAAAATATACTGCATAATCCGGTGGTCATTTAGTAAATTTCGACAGGTTTTTTTACATCTATAAAACTTGTGGAAGACTTGAAGACGAGGAATCGATAGCACGAGTGATGCCCTTTACACTGGCCGCGAAAATATTTCTCGGGTAAATGTCATCTAGAGCCGATCCAAACTTCACTTCCCTAACTACACCAGCCAGCATCGCAATCCTTGGCGTTGATATATCAAACGAAGTCCAGTTTCGCGGACACTTAGAGGGTAAGGCCAAATTAGCCTCAAAGAAGCTTGGTGACAAACAGATCGAGACAGTATTTCACTCCAACCCACCGCCTAACTTTATAAGGCAACTCTATCTAGGTACACCCCAGTATCAACTTCGCCCTCTTAACCACATTCAACGGAGAGCGACTCGTGTCATTGATTGTAAAGATATTTCTGATCGACTTGACACCTTGGCGTTGCGTAGACATGTAGTTTCACTCTGCATTCTCTATCGCTTGTATCATGGGGAGTATTCAGAGGAATTGTTTGGACTTATACCGGCCACAGGAAAAAATACCCATCCGCATCACTTGGCACTCTATCACTCTGCGCTTCTCCAGAAGCTTTTTGCCTCGCACAATAATCCTGTTTAACAAATTATCGCCTGTCGCATTTCCGGACCGGTACGACTAAAAGGCCGGCAGCGCTCTTATGACTTTTGAGTTGCAGGTGTCCATAGGTGGAGTCACTTATCATCAGGTGACCGTCTGCTTGTTTGCTTATGGAAAATAAAATTCCTGGTTTAGCATGTGATAAATTAGAAGCTGACAATAGCTTAGGCAAGAAAGTCGTGGCAGTAGTCACGTGATTGTGAGAGATGTCAAGAAAATGAACATAACTTTCAGTGGTAGAGCCATGCTTAGACACGAATGAGCCGGCTCGACCGGTGCGATACCACGGCCTCACAGAAAACCGGTTGTGAAGTAACGCTTGCGTTGCATTTCCCCGAATTGAGTGAGGTTTCCGGAGGCCCACTTCCCCCTTCCCCCCTTTTCTCTCCCCTCATCTCCTTTCTCCTCTTTCCCATCTCCTCATCCCTCCTCTCTTCTTTCCGCTCCCTGCATCCCCCATCCCTCATCACCCTCAAAGGCGGGCAGCGCACTTGCGACTCTTGAGTTGCAAGTGTCCATGGACGGCGGTGTCACTTACCATCAGGTGACTCTTCTGTTCGTCTGTCCCCCTATAATATATAAAAAAAAAAACTAAATAGTTCGACAACAAGCGTGTCTTTCTAAATTCTTCGATATTTGCACATGGAGATCCTGATGTGACGACAAAAACAACAACTTATATAGAGGTGAACAGGCCAGATGTTTTTAAAACTGTACAACCGATATATCGGCGGAGTAGACTTAACAGACCGATAACTTTCGATATGCCCTTCACGAGCCGAAGCATAAATGGACTGTTCGAATGTTTAGCCATATGCTTGATTTATCTGTTGTGAATTCGTGGATACACTATAAAAAGATACTGAAGCAAAAATATACTATTAATAGAAAAAAAAAAACATTACTCCATTCGAATTAATTCATAAGGAAATTGAAGACGAAGTACGTTTAATAATGCATGGCTGACCATCCACGCACGAGGTTCGACACATATGTCCGAAGTTACATAGAAGCAAGAACGTTGTCGCATGGCAGGCTGTGACAAAAGAAAAAAAATGTTCACGTTTGTACGCTTAGGTCTACGGGACAAAACTATTTTGTTCTGATATTAATAGCATGGGTCTATCAACAATCTTACTTTTTCTGTTCCTCTCATGAGGATATGTTAACTGCATTGTATTTTATTTTTCCTTTCCTGTATTGTTCTAAATTTAAATAGAAAGGGCAGTACAGGACCAACCATCGTCCTGTTGGGGTTCAACTAAGTAATTCTAAATATGAATAAGCGGTCCTACCTATTATTATACCCTTTATCAACTGAAGTTTTATATCATTTTTATTATTATAGATACATCTACCCATATTTTCCTGGAATAAAACTATAATGTAAATTACTTCTGTAAGTAATCTTTTAAAACAATAAAATCTTGCTGCTGAGTTTTTAACAACTTGTGCACTCGTTATCTAACAAATCCCATACTGTAGTAGTTCCTCAAGAAAATCACGGAGATGATTCCTCAGCTTAAGGAAATTCTAAAATATGTGGGGGATTTAAATTCTAAAGTGTGAGGATGAACTCATTCCTGTAAAGGACAAGCGGTGTGTTTTTCGAATGCGACCGTGGATACTGTTTAGCGATAGCGTCTGTTTAGTGATAACGGGTAGTGCACATTAAAACCCATGATTCTAGTGGCACACATACAAGAGAGTAAAGTCTCTCCTTAGGCTTCAGGGTTCAATATACTCCACTCAAGTTATAAAATCAAACATACCTATGATATTAAAGATTTTTTTTGACTAGTGTGTCATACCATTACTTGCTTATGGATCGCAAACCTTTATTTACATCAAATACACCAAAAATAAAATACTCAAAGAGTCATCGAGCGGAGCGCTCTGAATCTAAAACGAATGCACAGAAAAACATATGCAGATATAAATAATTGAACAAAAGTTATTGCGGCGCTATACCACTGTAAAAAATTAGTGATAAAAATGGACCAAAAAAATACCACATTAAGTGGCCCATTACACCCGAGAGCCAAAGAATAGAAAAATCTTGATACTTTAAGAAATGAGCAGATCACAATACAAGGAACTATAAATGATATATTAACCCAAAATAGTGAAATAATGAAATCCATGGACCGGCAGCTCAAACGCAACACCCGCCTTTGAGCTGCCGAACCGGTTTTCTGTGTGACCGAAGTGTGGCATTACTTCGATAGACCCGACCCATTCGTTCTAAACATGGCTCTTCCACGTTTAACGCGACACTTGATTTTTCGACATGGTAGATGCAACAAACGATTGATTAAAATGCATTCTTTTCTTAGTTATGAAGTGAGCCAAGAACCCGTGACAAATACTGATATTTAATAAAACATCGAGCAAAGTCATCGGTCGTTGTTAGATTGTTTTACGTTAATTTATAACAGAAGTATTTAAACCTTTTAGTTTAATTAATATTCAAAGTATTCATCCAATACTATATTATTACCACTATACCACTTGTCGCGCAATACCATTACACACTTAATATACCTACCATATTTATCTTTATATTATCAGAAAATTGAGTGTAAAATTGTTGCCACAATGTTGTACAGCGCTTAACTGTAAATGACTGAGTAGTTTACAAACAAGAAAAAGTAAGAGTTATAGCTGAAATTATAGTCCTAAAATCTAAAACAATGTACAATACCCCAGGCAGAATAAAATATACTAATTACTGTATAACTAATAACGCATGTAGCATTTAGGCTAATTGCCAAATAACATGCCTTATTAATATATAATGTATAAACTAAATACACATGATTTATACTGTATTATACTATACTTAATTTTCATTTCATTATCAATCTTTAAAACTAAATGAAATAAATATAATCATAGTGTCTATTTCTAATAGCAAAATAACAGCTTTTGAATAATTGATTATCATGATTATTTACACGGTTAGGATTATTTACATTACGAGAAGAAGGAGAGGGGGATGAGGAGATGGGAAAGGGGAGAGGGGGTATGAGGGGAGGAAAAGACGATAGGGTTTAAGGCCTCCGGAAACCTCACTGGTTTCGACGAAACGCACAGTGTGCCGTTTTTTGTGAGGCCGTGGTACACACAGGTTGAGTCGGCCCATACGTGTTCCGATATGTGTATGGTCTGATATCCGCTTTGTATATGTTTGTGTGGAACGATTTGCAAAGGGACTTTCACTGACTTTGCTGATATTAAAAAAAAATGTTAGATGCCCACTGTAAAAAACCAGTGTACAAGTCAGACAAATAAATGTTAAAAGTAATGTCTGTTTTATGGTAAATAAAAACTTCTTTAGTTTTTAGTAATGTAATGCATACGAGTGTGTAGAAATAATATTTAAACTAAGCAGCACTGCCAGCACTTACGTGATTGAGTATAAAATTACTGTAATTACGTTTATCGCACCGTACTACTTGTCAAATGAAGTCTAACAGAGTACAAACTGGATACCATTGTTATTATAGGGGCATGTATTACTCTTTTTAGATGACGTTACTTGCTAGGACAGCAGAGTTAAGTTCAGTCAACAGTTAACATGTTCAAATACAAGCTTTGTTTTAATTCTTCCTATGATGACGTAGAAAATAAATTAAATTACATAGCCGCTAATGTAGCGCTCCAAAATTTTGACTACAGGCGTGCGACACTCGTGCTTTTAAACCCTATTTTACATTATAGTCTAGATTTATTTCTTTGTTTGTTCCGAAATAACATAATTTATAATAAAAGAATGCCTGACATCCAACTCGTTCAAAGAATGACCCAATTTGTGATTTTTGTGAGTGACATTCCTGACTTGCAACAGGTTCTACACATATTAAAGGAATTAGAAATGAAAAACAATGAAAAATTTATTATTGTTTGTCAATCTTCAACTTCACAGGACTGTGAAGAAAAGGAAGCCATGACAGTGTTTTGGACGTTTAAGATCGTCCAAGTAGTCTTTATAAAATTTTACGAAACAGCTCTCGGTTTCACATATTTTCCTTTTTCAAACAATATGTGCAATAACACACAACCAGTTGAATTGTATTTAAATACAAGTCAATACTTTACGACTACTCACGGGGTAGTTTTTGGGTTGAAAATGAAGCATTTTAATTTATGTCCGTTAATTGTTTCAACGCTCATACGAGACCCGTTCATGAAAATTGTAAATGGTACACCGATTGGTGCTGATGGAGATTTACTTCGAATGATAGCCTATGGTTTAAATGCAACTGTTAAGATGATGACACCACTGCGCGGGCAAGAATGGGGATATCGTGAGAATAACGGCACTTGGATGGGTTCTCTTGCAGATGTTTACGACGATGTAGCAAATATTTCTATGACTTCGGCAGCCCTAACTCTTTCAAGATCCTCCAACTTTCAAGTGTCGCGAAGTTATTATGAAACAAATATAGTGTGGATCGCTCACCCAGAGGCGTTACAAAATGAAGCTCTTAAATTGTTGCGACCATTTGATCTGACTACACGAATTACTTTTCTTGCCACTTATGTATTCATTTTGCTGTGTATTTTTATAATTAAAAACAATACCTGTTTATCAGAATATTTCAGGGGTAGATTAAGAGTAAGTTTGAATCATGAAATAATATTGTATTCGGTGATGATATGTATGGGCCAAAACGTAAAAAAGCTTCCTAAAAAATTTATTTGGTTGCAAATTGTGATGCTTTTTATTATTTTCTGTTCAATCCTGAGAACAGTCTATCAAGTTTACCTAACTAGATTTTTGATGGGTATATTTTATGAACACAATTTGGAAACTTTAGAGGCCTTTTTTAGTAAAAGTTATAAGTTTGGTGGCGGACATGCTCTCCGTGATTATTACACTGATTATCCTATTGTCCACGAAAATTGGATTGATATAAGTGCATCTGAAATCATACCTACTGTTTTAAATATATCAAAAGGTCAGAAGTTTGTGTTGGCCTTAAATAATGAAGCAGTTAATACAATAATTCGAAGTTATAAAGTGAAATTGCACATATTACCTCATAAAATTGTGAGTACCCCTACAGTTATATTTTTAAAGAAATATTCTCCTCTTGCGGAATCATTAGATTTACTTTTAAGGTGGTTGAGTGCAGCAGGCTTTCCAGATATGCTGTATAAAAAATATTCAAGTGTCGATAGTATTTTTGAGAAAAATACTAACAAGCACGAAATATTAAAAATAACACATTTGATCTCCTGTTACGTGATACTTATAACAGGTTATATTTTATCTTCTGTAGTATTTTTATCAGAAATGTTTTATAAAAATATATACATATACATGTGATTGATAGATAAGTTGATAGATGAATTCTCTATTGTGCAAAGCATAATGATATAAAATTATAAATACATATTCTTACAAACTGTGTAAACGTGATCGTGTTGTAGCGTTTATTAGCTCGTTAGCGATCTGTTTTAGGCACCCATTAGATGTTTGATAATGATATTCTAACATGTAACAAGGAACGCAAAATGGCAGCTTTTCAAAAGGTTTATATACCTTTATGTGTCTTTGTAACTGAAGTTTTATTATTTTATGGTATTAAAAAAATTGGTTGTAAGTTTTAAGCCCTTATTAATAAATAAATCTTTCTCAAAACCGCACTCAAGTGTAGTCTCAGTTGATATGCTTTCAAGTTTAGGATAGGATCTCAATATGTTCGTAATTCATAAACAAGTATTAAAACGAAACAAGTAACACTTACTGACAGTTTACCATTTTTTTTACAAAGATTCAAATATATTATCAGTTAGAAATCTAAATACAAAAGCTAACCGCTTTAATCCACTCATAATAATCTATATTTTAGATCGTCTGTAATGTCTTTTTAAAGTAATAGAACCTCTGTAAGTATTGAACCTCTGTGCTCATAACTCGCTCTAAAGTCACGGTCGAACTACACATAGTAAACACACTCAGAACTGTCATGAAACGACTTGTCTTGAGAACAGTTTGCTTATTATAACAAACTTCTTTCAAGTCAGTGCAGGAACTCTAATTTTTATTGAACTCGTTCTATTAATTTGCACAACATTTCGAGTGCACGGTTGAGATGTATCTCAGAGATAAGGTCAATGTAATAATACGGACGTTAGAGGCATATGGTTTCCTTAGTTAGTTGAATAGTTATATCATCAATAATAAATGGCGGCGGAAGAGTGCCTGGACTTGACCGGCTAAAACCGCACGGTGTTCCTTCGGTGCGGGAACACGACATTCTTCCGCGACCAGCAGGTGACCGTCCGCCGGAGCGGACCCCATCTCGATTTGAAGGGGGGAGAGGATTATGCTTCTCCCCCACCATTCCTTGAGGGAGGCGCGAGGAACACTGCACGCCTCCAACCTCGGACCCGCTAAGCGATCGGGGCGGTGAACTGAACCCCAGGTTCACCGCCCTCGGGTCCATTTACGGAGGCCGGAGTTGGGCATTGTCGGCCCTCCTCCGACGTCAGATGCGACGTCTGCGGATGGGGAGAGTAGTAGTGTTTTCCCTCTCCCTTTCCGCAGCCTCCTTCTGTGAGATAATTGTTTCACAAAAGGTTACGACTGCATCCCATGACCTCTCATTCCCGACCATGGCGCGCACAAGCGCTGTGAGCGAGAGGTCAGTCCCTATTTCTGTCTGTAAGGTACGGCGCGGCTCTTCCCATGCAGTACACTCTTGTACTGTATGCCGCACCGTGTCTTCCTCGGAATTGACGCAGTGGTGGCACCGGGCGTCCGGCTCCCTGCGGATGTCCAGCAGGTACTTCCCAAAACATCCGTGACCGGTAAGCACCTGCGTCACCCTATATGACTGGGAGCCATGCCTCCGTTCGACCCAATCAGTGAATACTGGCCGGATGGCCTCGATCGATAATAAATGGATGATACATATCACTGTAAGCCTTTTTTTTAATATTTTATTTAATACTGTGCACGAATCGTTCAATCAAAATCCTTAATTTTTTAGTGCACTACCCTATTGGTTTTTTTAAACAACAAATTACATTAACATTAAAGAAATGGATATTCACCCTACTGTGTCCTAAGAGAAGTACACAGTGAGTCAACCCTGAAGACAGTTAATCAGGAGGTGATTCAACATAAAATTAAGGGTCTTTGCTAATATTTTTTAATTTCTTTTATAAAAACTGTTTTTTAAGTTACGTTTAACGCATTATTATATGAACAAATATTTCTTAAAAAGTGTAGCTTAATTGGCGCAGGTTATAATAATCTTCAAATAAATCAACTACAAAATTTTATATAAGTTTTGACAAAATAAAGCACTGTTAGTTTATAAGTTATTAATATAGGTACTTAACAATTTAATGGCACTTTGGTATTTTTATCTATTTAATGAATCACAATAATTGAGATCCGTATCCGAGTTGGCTCCGTAACTCACATGTACATTTGGCATCTCAATTTAAATGATTTAAATTGAGATGCCAAATGTACATGTGAGTTAGATTTAGGTTCGCTTCCAACTTTTATGACCACACGTGTCACTCACCTTCTACATAAGTCTGGTAGCACCATGGATCCTAAAAAATACAGACCAATCACCTGTCTACTACTGTCAAATTGTTTACGTCCATTATTAGAGCTAAAATAACATAGCATATAGCCAATAACAATTTTATAGCGTACAATCAGAATAGATATCGAAGTGGAGCACGTGGCACTAAAAATTTCTGGTGGAATTATATAAGATTGACACAACTCTATACACCTTCTTGGAGGCATGTATGCAGCAATTGAGAAATATTTCAAGTATCAGTCTCTTGTGGTTTCACTAAACTTTGAATTAGAACTACTTTGGAGGGCTCAAGGCTAGGCTATCGATTGAGGAGGCGGGGTCAGGTAACTTCCCACCTCTTTTTCATTGATGATTTGAAACTATTTGCCTGCAACAAATGATAATTAATAAACTTACTAGAGGTAACTGAAACCTTTAATACATGTATCAATATGGAATTTGGTAAAGATAAATGTGCAGTCATGCATGTAAGGATTGGCAAAAAGGCCAGATTGTGGAATCTGAAGGGCTGATCTTTCAGATATGCACATCTTAGACGTCTTTCCGCAAATGAAACGTACACGTACCTATTTATATTACAAGACATAATCAACTGGTCAGTATAGTCCATCAGCAAATTACTTTTAATTGTGTGGTAAAACCTTGTGGCTGTTGAATTTACGCGGCTATGTGCCTGACCCAGTTCTTGAAAATGGTCGTGCAACATTGTACTGGGATCGTTCTATCATCACTGACAAGACTATTGTTACCCAAAGGGGTAGCCAAAAGCCCACATTTTGCAGGTAATAATTTAGTCCCATTTATGTAATAGGGGGCAAGCCTATTGCCGTCATGATACGTCATGTACACGACGGACACTTTTGGGAATAAGAATGGAAAGTTTGGGGTACATTGACATGAATGGGAGGATGGAAATTTAAGGAAAGATATATTGCTAATACAGATAGATTGGGGAGTATAAGCAATAGCTCAACCAGTCATGGCCGCATATCTATTACTTGAACTAGCTGGTGCTGAAAAGTTCGAGTCCTGTATAAAAACATATACTAAATACCATACCATATACTACAATTTTTTTTTTGGACTGCATGAATGGCGTAGCGGTTTAAGTGGTCACCTCGCCATCGCCCTGCCGCGCCGAGTGTTGTGGGTTCGATTCCCGCACGGGACAACACTTTGTGTAATCCTCGAATTGTTGTTCTTAGTCTGGGTGTTCTTTGTGTCCGTTGTTTCAATGTTTGTAAAGTCCTTTGTTTAATCCGAGTGTGGGAGTTGTATTCTTAAATAAAAAAAAAATAATTTGACTACTTAGCCTTGTAGCGGAGAGCGTACAATGGTATTTATTTTTTCCAAGAAATTACTGAACCTTTTTCACTTAAAAATACATGTTTATCATACAAACTTACAAATGTCAAATGAGACCTATGTATATGGTATGGTTGTCGCTCTCTTGCTTGCTTTAAACAGAAAGTGGTTAATAAAGACTTTATTTAATAATCTGGAAAATGATTGTAGCATTAAGCAAGCCTATGAGCTCCATATCAGCTCCATCTAACATTTAGTTTTGTTATGTTGTACCTTATTTAATTTCTGCATTATACTGAATATCTTAATAAGAACTTTCAACTTATGTAACAAAGGATAAACTGTTGTTCACAATACATATGTATGTACATATGTAATAATCTAAGACCTACGTGTACACATCTAAACGAGAATGTTATATTTATCTTCTTAATTCAACAGTGGTAGATCCATGCTTAGGCACGAACAGGCCGGCTCGTCCGTTGCGATACCACGGCATCACAGAAAACCGGTTGTGAAGCAATGCTTGCGTTGCATTTATCCTCTCTTTTTTCCCCTCCCCGTCATCTATCTTCGAAGGCAGACGGCGGTTGTCACTTACCATCAGGTGACTCGTCTGTTCGTTTGTAAACTATAGTATAAAAAAAAAATCTCAAACATTCTTCGTTATTTTGTGTACTACTTGAAAGATTTTTATGTTCATACCAAGATTTTTTTAAATTGATCGAATTGATTAAGAACACCAGACTCGTGTCAACTATTTGTAGATTACTTGTACTGTACTGTTCTTTTAAATTTGTGGGAAACGAACCCACGATCTCAGATTCAGGGTCACTAACCACTAGACCGAGAAGCCAGTCTATTGGTTGCTAGAGATTCTGTCATTATCATGTGAATGTCACCGTTAAATCAAAGATAAATGATGCATTCGGCATGTTTAATATTGCCGAAAGGATTTTAAGTAGATAAGATTTGAAGCAAAGTTCTATACACAATTATATTTCTTATGCATTTATCCAGAAAAAATACTCATCCTGATCATTATAACATTAATTTTAATGTTACCAAAGCCGCAGGCAAAGCCGAGTAGAGAGTAAAGAATACAATAATGAAACCCAAATCCATAAAATACTGTTTCTGTAAAAAAATTGAATAAAATCCATTTGTTCTGAGCACTTCATTTATTTGAAGAGTTTCGGAGAGAGGTATTGTGAACACTTGAATTGAAATAAATATAAAGTTAGCGCTTGCGCGGTGTACGCGGACTATTTATTCCTGAGCCTGAAATTTTGGGAGAGCCAGTGTTGGTGCTGAACTCGACGTGTGTTCTTGGCAAATTTCATACAACATTGCTTTTAAAAGTTTTCGTAACTGTTTTCTTAAGTGTAGATAAGATTCGATAAATACTGGAGCACTTTTATTATCAAACATGTTTGTCACCTTTTTTATGGCACCGATATTTTTATTTTCTGTCTCTGCTAAAGGTAAGTTTAAAAGTTAATCAATCGTACCTAACTAAATAATATAATTCTAAAAGTATAAATATTAAGTTCCTTACATGTGATATAGATAATTAAACATTAAAAAGAATTTTTAAACTCATATATTTTAAACTTGTGACTAACCCATAATGGTAAGAAATCTTGATAGTAAATTTTAACCTTCTTCTAACGGTCGCTTCAAAATGAATATAGAATAATATCTATAGTTGATTAGTAGTCATCAAGGGCTCATCCAGACATGAGTTCTGCTCAGTCACTACGCTAACTATAAAATTTATAAAAAGAATTAGAATAAATATACCGTATAGTGCAAATAAAATGAGTTAATTATCGGCACAATTAATACTCTTTCACAAAACCATTTTTTTTAAATCAACTAAATAAATTAATATTTAATGTATATGTAATATTCTAACAAATAAAAACCTGAAATAATATAATAATTGCAAGTGAGTTTGTTTGTACCGTTTTGTTTTTTTATTAATTTATTTATTTGGATTGCCAACAAATGATACACATTTCTTATATAAGTACAAAAAATCGTGCCTTGTGCTCATTCAATCAGAGGCAACCACATCTAGCAGTACAACTAGTATACTATACTAGTATACTATACTAGTATACTATACTAGTATACTATACTAGTATACTATACTAGTATACTATACTAGTATACTATACTAGTATACTATACTAGTATAGTATAAACTAAATTCAAATAAAACACGTTTGAGAGTTGAAGTTAAAACTGTAAAGGAATATTAAATATGGTATAAGTATACAAATATAGTATAACATACCACGGACTCCGCAAATCCTTTTTTTTTAACGTGTGGAAAGCCCCAAATCCTAGGATAAGCATTAGGCATTACGCTTTAAGGTCTTAACAACTACACTTTAAAATTTCATGATGATGATAATTTTACGTAAAGGAAACCGCGGGATCGAAAATTTTGATTGAAATTGAAACTTTTTGTGTCGATTTCATTTCAATCACGACAGAACTGCTGTACAGCTTTGGATGAAATTTGGCACAGAAATATAATAGTCTGGAACAGTACATAGGCTTACTTTTTTATCAGAAAAATGTACTTTTCAAAATTTTACAACGAAATAAGTCTCGGGCGACAGCTAGCTATTTATTTGTTTTGGAGAATCAATATAAATAAAAAATATGTACTTGTTTATGACTAAATTAAACCAAATAGATACGAACATTAAAATATATTTAATGTAAATTTCATTTTGTTTTTCCCTTTGATAACATTTCGATTAATGATACTATCTAAGATTAACAAAAATAAACGATTTTTACTGTATCTATAAGAGTTTCTTAGAAGTCAAGGAATCTATTTCGTTACTTACCTACTAGTTATATAATAACTGAAATGTCAGATGGAGCTTTCCGCCGACTGCGAGCTGTAGCGGCGCAGGAGCTTTACAAGGCGTAGCATTTACGGTAATTGGAAAGGTGATCGTTGGTCTACTTGAAAATTTAAAAAAAAAATGTTTAAGAAAATGTATTTGTAATAATTGCCCTGATAACCACATTCAAATAAATACATACATTGATAAAGGTATTTTTTTAAGCAAGTTAGTAGAATCAGTCAGGTAATAAAGGTACAAGGTCAACGAAACTAAAGGTGTATGGGAAAATTTCATTTCATTGACACCGGAATTAAACTTAACTTCCAAGATTTGAACCGAACAATGCATCTTAAAAAAGAAACAATATACAATGCAACTTTAATAAAAACTTGTAAGAACGTCATATGTCTGTATTAAGTTTGACTAATGTTTCGGCAATTTATATCCAAAGCTGTATTCATGTGGTAGTTCCTATATTCTTATTTCCTTAGTATATTTAAATCCGGTTTCTGAACGGCCGATCATAATGTTACGTAACTAACAGTGGTGACAAATGAGTTTCAGTTTTTGAATCATTGATCAAATCAGTGGGCGTTTGGGACACCTGTGTGAACATCATTGGTATTATATACCTATAGCTTCATTATCGTCAACCCTTTAACAAGTTATTAGTTTTATAGAAAATATTTAAGTATATATATATTTCAGTTTCAGCGTAGGCTTTGTGTATTAAAACTCATGAGTTTTCTTAAACTGTTAGCGATTTACGTTATTCACTATCCAACCTTATGGTTCATGTGTATGGTATGACAACACCTTTCTAAAACATTATGTATATCACACAGTAACAAATGCTATATTTGACTTCAAATACAATAGCTTTCAGAATCAAGCTTCAATATTATTATGATTCAATGACATGATACTCATTACCATATTATCGTTTGTATGGCAGAAGATTTTATCAGTATTAAAATATATGGACCACTAATTTATCTTTATCGAATCGTTACAAATCTTACTTGGAGGCAGTCTCTGCAGTCACAAGAAAAAAAAAAACGTGCAGTAAAATACGTTTCATACAGACGAGTATTTAGGCCAATATATATTCCCAATATGTACCCAAATAATATTAGATCCATATTTTCATATTGACCTGCCGTCTGTATTACTTTAGTAGCGAGTTCCTTTTTTGAAAATTCAGATTAGTATTTGGTAGTAACATTGTACGTAGAACTCATTTCTGTATTATGTATATTCTGCGGTTTTAATAAAAAGCGAAAAAGTGCTCCGGGTCTCGGCAATACCAACAATAGAGTCCAATCTGGCTTGAATGGCTATAGGCGACCAAGATGCCAATGTATTTTTTTAAACCTTAATATTGCTTTCAACAAGGTCCACGTAGATGTTTCCTTTTAAAATTTGTGTGACTTTTTCTATTTACATTTATGAGTACTTTTAGAAGTTAACCTATGTTGATTTAAATTGAATTATATTAAAACGCCAATACTATTTTGAAGATATTAAATTATTTGTAAGGTTTTTTAACGCCAATTATTTCATTCCTTACCTCTTTTTGAATAAATTAATGTTTATTCAAGTTAAATCATTTCCTCTCTAGCCGCCAGAAATCTGTTATTATTTTAATGAAATAATTAGATATTGTCTTTTTTTTTTTTTTTGTGACGGGGTGGAAGATCCTCATGGATATCCTTCCCCATGGGGTGGGGGGAAGGGGTATGTCGGACTCTTACCGACCAAAAACCACCCCGGTGTTCTTCTGCTTGCCTATGATCGGGAAGCGAGAATCGCCGTGGCATTCTTTCGCAAGGAATCTGTTAGTATTTTAATTAAATAATTAGATATTGTCTAATCATTGACTTTCAACAACGAATAAATAATTTAAACTTGACACATTTTCCACAGTTTTATGTCATTCTTTATTAAATGAGAACTTTTTCCTATGTATTTATTTAACATTATAGAAAATACTACTCTCCGTCAAGAACCGTCTATGATTTGAGTTCATCGCTCTTACAAATAATACATCCAAAAGTTATTAACAGAATCACTTCGTGTCTTTTCATATAGTATAGGGATCAAACAAACCCGGGTCAATGACGGTAATCCGACCAGGGCCATAGTGGCCTAAACATGGTTCTCCCACGTCGTCTGAAACATTTGGATCAATATTGGGTATATCAATCATAATTTAATCGCGGTATACGTCACAATTCTACACTTAATTGTTAACGTTTATCAGTCACTTTAGGTAATGGTTGTTTGTTTTTAAAAAAAAAGTAGAATACAAGAATAGTAATATTTTACTGAAAATTAAAGAACGAAAATTATTTTATAAAAATAATTATTAAATAATTACTGACAAACCGGCTAATGAATAGTATAATCTTGTATTTTTTTTTTATACTATAGGGGGACAGACGAACAGACGGGTCACCTGATGGTAAGTGATAACCGCCGCACATAGAGAGAGAAGAGAGAGGGGGGTGAGGGTACGGGAAAAAGGTGAGGGGGCGATAGGCCCTCGGTAATATAACTAGGCACTCGGCAACATAATGTAACCATTATTCTTCGGTTTTCTAAGAGCGCGGTGTTATACTGCGGTTGAGCCGGTCCCGTCGTGTCTTAGCATGACTCACCCATGGTGAAAATATGGACCTACGTTACTATGGTCAATGGGACCCAGGCTTGTTGAGACTACTACTGTTGGTTCCTCATGACTAAAGGTCTTTTTTTTTCATTTCCAAAGTTTAATAGTACTATGACGTGGCTACAAAGTATCCGTTGAGGCCCCTCTTGGCTCTTCGGACCATTGCCTGATTAGGAGTATGGTGCCACTCGTTCACTCGCTGCGGCCGCGTGTTACAGGCAGTCGCCGCGTATGGCACTATAGGTCAGCAGACTGGGATGGAATGAGAACATTCTTTGCATCCTACCCATGGAGGCAGGTTTGCTTCTCGCCGGATGATCCCAATGTCGTTGCTGACTCTGTCGCGGATGTTGTGCTTCAGGGTATGGAACTTTTCATTCCATTCTCCCTGATTCCCACAGGTGGCAAGTCCCAGCCTTGGTTTGGTCGAACCTGCAAAGCGGCGTCCCGCTGAAAGCAGGAATGTTACCAAGCATGGGCTAATGCAGCGACAGCACGGGATGTAAAGACCAGCACATTAAAGAAGCAATTTAACTTTGCCTCCAGGTCCCTCAAAAGAGTAATTGCTGGGGCGAAGTCGGCTCACATCGGCAGAATTGGCGAGAGACTAGTTAGTCTCCCCTCCGGAACTCGTGCATTCTGGTCTCTTGCCAAAGCTGTCCAGGGGAACTTTTGTAAGCCATCCCTTCCACCTCTGCGCATAGAGGATAATTCGTTGGCCCACGACGCTAAAGAAAAAGCCGATCTTCTGGGCAAACTCTTTGCGTCCAACTCGACCCTGGACGACGGGGGAAACGCACCGCCGACCATACCGCAGTGCGAGAGCCGCATGCCGGAAGTCCGGTTTACACAAAGGGCAGTGCGTAAAGCGCTTCTTTCCCTCGACGTTCATAAGTCAAGTGGGCCCGATAGAATCTCTCCTATCGTGCTGAAGACGTGTGCTCCAGAGTTAGCACCGGTTTTAACGCGCCTTTATCGGCTTTCCTACTCTCTTGGCGTAGTCCCAAACTCATGGAAGACAGCTCTAGTGCACCCAATCCCTAAAAAAGGAGATCGCTCGGATCCGTCCAACTACAGACCCATAGCCATCACCTCCTTGTTCTCCAAGATAATGGAATCCATTGTTAACTGCCAGCTCCTCCGGTACTTAGAAGACCACCAGCTCCTCAATGATCGACAATACGGCTTCCGTCAGGGTCGTTCAGCTAGTGATCTTCTCGTATACTTGACTCACCGGTGGGCACAGGCGATCGAGACCAAGGGGGAAGCGTTGGCCGTTAGTTTGGACGTGGCGAAGGCCTTCGATCGGGTCTGGCACAAAGCGCTCCTTGCGAAGCTTCCTTCCTATGGGCTTCCCGAGAAACTGTGCAATTGGCTCACCAGTTTTCTTACAGACAGAAGCATCAAGGTCGTTGTTGACGGTGCATGCTCCGAATCCAAGTCTGTTAATTCTGGTGTCCCACAAGGCTGTGTGCTATCACCCACGCTGTTTCTTCTGCATATCAACGACATGCTGCAGATTAGCAGCATCCATTGCTATGCAGACGATAGCACGAGTGATGCCCTTTACACCGGCCGCGCTAACATTTCTCGGGTAAACGTCATCGAAAGCCGATCCAAACTTGTGTCTGAAATCGAAACTTCTTTATCAAAAGTTTCAGATTGGGGTCGACTTAACCTAGTCCAATTTAACCCCACGAAGACACAGGTTTGCGCGTTCACCGCTAAAAAGATGCCATTGGTCGTATCACCTCAATTTGAGAGCACTTCCCTAACTGCATCAGCCAGTATCGGAATCCTTGGTGTCGATATATCAAGCGAAGTCCAGTTTCGCGGTCACTTCATCTTAAGAGAGTAAGGCCATATTAGCCTCGAAGAAGCTTGGTGTGCTAAACAGATCGAGACAGTATTTTACTCCGGCCCACCGCCTGCAACTTTATAAGGCGCAGGTTCGGCCGCACATGGAATACTGTTCTCATCTCTATGCAGGTGCACCCCAATACCAACTTCTGCCTCTTGACCGCATTCAACGGAGAGCGATTCGCATCATCGACTGCCAAGATATTTCTGATCGACTTGACACCTTGGCGTTGCGTAGAGATGTAGCTTCACTCTGCATCCTCTATCGCTTGTATCATGGGGAGTGTTCAGAGGAATTGTTCGGACTTATACCGGCTGCTGGTTTCCGCCATCGTCCTACGCGACAAAATATCCATCCCCATCACCTGGACGATTGGCACTCCACCACTGTGCGCTTCTCCAGAAGCTTTTTGCCTCGCACAACCAGCTTATGGAACAAATTGTCGCCTGCCGTATTTCCGAACCGATACGACCTTCAAACCTTCAAGAAAAG
Source organism: Tyria jacobaeae (assembly GCA_947561695.1). Classification (NCBI taxonomy): domain Eukaryota; kingdom Metazoa; phylum Arthropoda; class Insecta; order Lepidoptera; family Erebidae; genus Tyria; species Tyria jacobaeae. The sequence continues at coordinate 4,829,618 of OX387211.1, read as the reverse complement.
AGCGTACTCCTACCTAAAAAGCCGGCAACGCACTTGTGACTCTTGAGTTGCGGGTGTCCATGGGCGGCGGTAGTCACTTACCATCAGGTGACCCGTCTGCTCGTTTGCCCCCTATCGCATAAAAAAAAAAAAAATGATTTTTTTTGGTTATAAACAAAACATGCCCGAAAAATTGAGAAATAATAAAAAAAATAGTAACTAAAAATCCTAACGTGAAGACGAAGTTCTGGTATCAGGTTTAGATTTAGCATTAGCGTTTTACCCACTTTGATCCCAGGTCTTTTAAGCGGGGCGTGAAAAAGCATCTAACCATGCCGCCATAGGGTTGACTATACTTGCAATGAGGATGTTGACCACCACTCTTAGACTACACTTGTTGCTTTCCGTCAGGCAGAGTGGAGTCATTATGGTAGGCTTATATAAAAAAAATACAATACTCTCGTTTCTGGTGCGAACCAAAGCCGTTTTTTTTTTGTAGCGTAATGATATATTTTTATACGATTGTGTTATCCTTGGAGTACTATTCTACACGCTAGTTAGTGGTTTAGCAGTTTTTGGTTATACCTACACATATATGACATACATTTAATACAAAAATTAAATAATTTATAGGTATTTCATATACAAATGTATAAATGGTCTGAAAAAAAAAATATATTCTCTTTATTAATCCTTAACAAAATTAATTACAATTTTTAATTGAAAAAAAAAAAACAACGTTTGCACCTAAAAACGCTTATAAATTAAAAATAAACACTTTAATATGTACCATAGATAATAATAAGTATTAAAATCTTTAATTTTATAATAGCATCTATCTGTAAATTAAAATAATATTAAATAATGTTATTTGTAATGCCGATTGTTATTTTTTGTGTTTGCGTGCCAAAATCAGACAGCATATGGCACTTATTAAAAATATGTATGTTATGCCTGAGACTATCTGTAATCATATTTCATTTCATTTACATGGTTACGGACGAATGGATAACGGATTAGAAAGTCGTTCCATTGAATTTATTTAACTTTTTCTTATAGTGTCCTTGCAATACTTTCCCATTTCATTTGTGTAATCCTCAAATTTTTGTTCTGAGTCTGAGTGTTCTTTGTGTCCATTGCTTGAATGTTTGCAAAAGTCCCCCACGATACAGGAATTAATCCTAGTGCGGGAGTTTTTTAAAACAAAACAAAACAACACAAAACAAAAACAAAACAATTTACTTATCGGTTAGACCAGTTACCACATTGACCAGTTACCATCAAAATCTTAAAAAACGACGTAACTAGCCGATGACGTAAAAGGAATCCGATGTGAAGGACATGTGTTTCCAGTATCGGTGGTGGTAACAACGTAAGTAATATACGCCTAAAATGAGTGGTGTTTTAAGGAACTGAGTGAAAATAAAAAATCAATTCTTACAAATAAAAAGGCGAAGATCAGACTTGACTCCCCCGGTCCTTTAGTCGAACAGAGTTCTTAATAGATGGTGGTCAAGAAATGGTGGCCACATTATTGGGGAATTGCGTTCAAGTTTTACAAACATTAGCATTATAGATATTTTATATCAAATATATGATATCTTCAATTGCAAATTGAAGTTTCAGTCTAAAAAAACAACTGTTTATGACGTTATATCAAAACCCTATGTGATTCTTACTATTACTCGTAAGACGATTTAAATGACACTTCGTATGCATAAATCCATTAAGCTCTATAGTCTCCAGAGTATGACAAAGAAACATACATACATAACCATACCTTCTAGAGCAGTCGAGTAAAAAAGTACAAAGTAAAGAAATTATCGCTATCAAGTCCCTAAGTAATTCTAATACGTCAAAACTAATCTATAAGATATGATAGCAATATATTGTATTTATAATAATATTTAAAAAAAATATATTATGATTAACAATATCTGCTAATGAGGATAACATTTAATAACACTGGGGAAAACCAGTACGTTAAGATATTTATCGAGCTTATTAAGTAATGCTACTGATTACTATCTTATCTAAAATGTTAAATATCTTACTCAGACATTTACCATATTAGATTAGTTATCGATATCGTCGGCGATCGGCTTTAAATTACTAATTATATTAATTTGTATTTTGTGTAGTATACAAATGAAAACCTAATATTTCTATATGCACCTATAGTTTGAGTCCGTAATAAAAATATAGCAAATAGAAGCCAAACTTTATTTTCCGCCGAATAAACATTATTATAGACTATGAAATAATACATGTGACAGGTTTTAAAATCTTCTTCTCAGTTCCATTTATTAACAAACTAATATGTAGTAGTCGCTGATGGACACTTGTAACTTAGGGGCGCGAGTGCGTTGTTGGCCTTGGATGGTTTCACTAATCGGTAATCTCACTTACTCGTCGAAGCAAAACGCAAGCGACATACAACAGGTTATCTGTAAAGCGATGGTATAACTCTGGTTGAGACGGCTCCTTCCTACCTAAGCAGGGCTCTCTCAAGTCAAGGCATCGACTTCCTATTCACTCCCTTCCTGTCTACTTTTGAGTAGAGTAGAAAGAAAATATTTCAATATACTTAACATTCTCCTATTTTTAATTAAAATTAAAATACAAAGTTGACATCAATGGGCTTGACCCGGTTACGTGAATGGAACAAATTTTATACATTTTGTTATTTTAATACTGGTTGGAATTGTATTTATAATTAAATTTGCTGATCAACTCAGACTGTCACATTTCGTTGTCCTTTGTAATTTAAACAGAGAAGAGACCTTATCCCCCCATCTTTAAAGCGAATAAAATCGCTTTAAGCCGAAAAGTTCCCGAACGGAGACAACGGGTCTAAAAGCGTAACGTAGTGACTAATGACCTAGCAAAGATCGCATTTGATGTAGGCTGCTTCAAATCGGTTTTCTTGGAAATCATTAAGGGTGGTTCTTGTCCCGCAGGGGATGTCCTGTGGCTAACATAATGATGATTATATATAAACTCACGCTTTCCCGCTACTTGTTTTTATCCTTACATATTTCTAAGAAATATTTAATAATAAAATACATAAACACATCCATACATACGCTCACGCCGGTTGTCTCTAAAAGGTAGGTAGAGGTGTATAAATACCAATATTTTGCTAATAAGAATTTAGTCCCACTAACGTAATAGTGTACAAGCCTCTTGCTGACAATTGGGCACTTATGACTGTATACATACTGTCTGATAGATCCATGTCAGATAGTCCAGCAAATTATAAAATCTTTATACTAATATCCTAATAACCAATATTATCTTGCCAACGATTATCTTTTTACGCGTACAAGTAACGACTCCTCATAAACCTTTGACCTTTAGCTTCTAGAATTACCTTAAAAATCATGCTTAGATATAAAAATGGAAGTTTAGATCGAGTTTACGGTTATGAGGTCTACAATTTTATATTGTCTAAGACAAGAATTATATTATTGTATACTAGCTGTGTCCACGACTTCCTTTGCGTTAATAACAACACATAGGCACCACATAGAATGGGATACTATAACCAAAATAATTTAATTAATATAAGAAATATGTCCATGCACAAATGTAAATATTTTGCAAAGAATCTAAACACCATTAAAGTGTTTTATTGGAGGAAATTAATACTTACTTTATACTTGAATTCAAGAATAAACACAGCTAATATAAATCCTTTCAGGGAGATTCAGCACTGGGTCACGAAGCTCGATCTACTCAAGCGTGGTTGGAAACAAACGCTTCTGACTTCATCAGAGCTGATGACTGGTCGTCATCTACTCCCGATCTAAATAAACAAGACTATTATTTATGGTCAGTTGTAGAGAGAATAGCATAATCGAAACATCATGATAATTTGGAGTCCCTAAAACAATCCATAGGTTTAATAGCGAAGAATTTCCCCATGGAAAGTGCGATTTTCTATTGATATCTTAATAACGATGCAGACATTATCCACCAAAGCAAAAAACTTTAACAACACTTAATTAACGTGAACTCTTTGCAGTTAATCGTAAAAAGTACGTTTAAGAATAATGCAGCTAAACCTTGCTAATAAGCAAAGATTCCCTTCTTTAGTCGTCAAAACAACTTTACAGGAACAAAATTACAGGAACAATTCATTACGTGATAACATATTTCATATTAAACCTGATATGACCTGTTTACAATATAATATTGTTTTAGAGGTGATATTAGAATTGATTTTATCGTTATTTATTATGATAATGTCTTTAATTTGACTGATAAAGATATGAGTGAAGATAAAATATGTTATCTCACTAATTATTCCTTAGTTTTCTAATGGCATTAGGTGATTACGTGTATAAATTTGATTGGTAAAATTTCTTTCTTTCTTTATTATGAAGATAGAGGGCTACAAAGTCTCCAATGAGCCCCTCTTGGATCTTCGGACCATTACCTGATTAGGAGTATTGTGCGTCTCGTTTACTCGCCGTGTCCGCGAGTTACCTATCTATAATGCTAAACACGGTGACTGTCTCACTGTGTTTAGCATTATAGATAGGTAGGCAGACTGGACTGGACTGAACATTCTTTGCATCCTACCCATGGAGGCACTAGGAGAACTCTAAAGTCTTCAGGATATAGAACTATTCATACCCTTCCCCTGATTCCCAAATCCTAAGTCTGGTTTGGTAGAACATGCAAAGCGGCGTCCCGCTGATAGCAGGATTGTAACCAAGCATTGGCATATGAATCGACAGCACGGAATGTAAAGACCAGCACATTAATGAAGCAATTTAAGTTTGCTCCCAGTTCTTCATAAAGAGTAATTGCCAGGGCAAAGTCGAAGCACATAAGCGGAATTGGTGAGACTCGTGAGTCTCCCTTCCGAAACTCGTGCATTCTGGTTTCTCGCCAAATCTCTACAATTTCTTGGGAATTTCTGTAAGCCATCACTTTAACCCTGGACGAAACGCACCGCTTACCATACTGCAGTGCGAGAGCCGTATGCCGGAAGTCCAGTTTTCACAAAGGTCAGTGCGTAAAGCGCTTCTTTCCTCGATGTTCATAAGTCCCGTCTCATCAAATGGGCCCGTCTCCTATCATCCTGACGACGTGTGCTGCAGAGTTTTCACTGGTTTTAACGCGTCTTAAAATGTTGTTATTTAATCTTAATGGAACATAAAGAAAAGTCGGAAGAAACACTTGCGTTTGCCTTAAGACCAGGGGGTCAAGGTTCTTACCACTTTAGCTATCAAAGCATATAGTATTTGTTTTTTTTATTTTCTCAATTTTTAATTATACATAATAAACATAAACTATGCCTACAACCGTTATTTCAACCTTAATTCCTACAATTTATTTCATTTATGGGTGCCACAAGCTATTTATCAAATGGGCATATCCCTTTCCTAAACAAAAGTAACAGGTCCTTTACAACTTTTCATAATAACTGGACTCCAATATATCCTATATATCCATTCAGTCTATCCTTCTGAGGAAAGCGCGCTTTAGAATTTATTTTTAAAAAATCCGCCACAAATCATAACACTATTGAACTAAAAGTCAAAGAACTTTTATTCTAAGAATTGACGGAATCCAGTCATAGTTGGTAATCTAACCAAGTGATATGCGTTTATACATGTGTGTAACTAGTCTTGTCATAAATATTATTTTATGACAAGGAAATATCTCTTTTCTTTTTCATTGCAAATTTATTACTGTAATGTGTGTTAGTTTATACATTTATATAATAGCATTTAAAATATATAAAAACCGTTTAAAATTTAGCTTTTAATACAGTCCTTTAAATGTTGAGGTCAGTTATCAATAGAAACACGCACTCTATCCATGGGATTTTTTTACTGCCAATTTTATGGAATGTTTTAGGGACTAAATTATCCGTGCGTTTAGAGCATGCCATACTCTCTAAAACTGACCGTGAATCATAATAGAACGGGTTAAAATTGGAAGTAGATGACCAGTCTTAAGCTTCGATGAAGTCAGAAACCTTCCTTTCCAACTACGCTTGAGTAGATCGAGCTTTATGACCCGATGCTGAGTCTTGCTGTAAGGACCATTCTTGTTTTTGGAACATGGTGTTGACCGATATTTAAACAACTTTTTTACGAAAATATGGATTAGTCACTGCTTAATAGCTAACATCCCAACAACCAACACTGAAGTCGGATAATGCCCACGTTGTACTCTGCTGACCAATTTAGAAGCTCAGATGGTGAAGAATATACTTTATTTAGAATTAATTTAGGAACTCTTAGTAACTGTTTTAAAATTGTTTACAGATGAGCCGAAATTCCTTGGATCTGAGTCTAACGTCACCGTAGTCGTGGGAAGAGACATAATACTTACTTGTAAGGTGGAAAACTTACAGAGCCATAAGGTAAATTTGACTATCGCTATTTTATTTAATTCTCCTATAATTTCCTTGATAAATTGTAATTAAGACATATAATAAGTGCATTGCTACATCCACACTTACACCGTCTCTTTTATAAATTGCTTTTTCTAGTAAAATACATCTACAGGTAATAATAAACTTAGATCCATTAGATCCTTTCTTCTTTTTTTTTCTTATACTATAGGGGGACAGACGAATAGACGGGTCACCCAATGGTAAGTGACAACCGCCGTCCATGCACACCTGCAACGCAAGAGTCGCAAGTGCGCTGCCCGCCTTTGAGGGTGATGAGGGATGGGCGCTTCTCCAGAAGCTTTTTGCCTCGCACAACCAGCCTATGGAACAAGTTGTCTCCTGCAGTATTTACAGACTACAAACCATTTCTCACTTAAAATTTTAAGACTTAAACCTATAGTTGACTTAAACCTTACCTAAAATTCTTACATGGCAGGAAAGTATGGTTGCATTCCTACGGTATTTTTAATAATAATTTGTAATTGTTATATTGATTAGAATAAAATAAAGTACATTTGAGTAATGTGACAGGTCGAGTCATATTTTGGCAAGAGTTTTGGCATAATCACCGAACTTGGCATGTTTCTTTAAATAATGAGGCGGTACTTGGCTTAGCCTGTACATTTTTTAATTAATAGCTGCTACATGTTCTACTGCAGTTAAGTGGGTCAGAAACCTATATTCTACACCTTTATCGTATATTACTTGTTTTATTTCAGTATAGACTTTTATGGTGGTTTACAGCGCAGGCTATAGCTATAAAAATGCAATTAAGACGCACTTATTATCTAAATAGATTATATATACATACCGATAAACACAATCTAGAATTTAAATATGTCGGTTAATAGCAAATTGTATCCTTTTAAACAATTTTCAAATTTAAATCGGTCCAAAATCGCCTACAAAGAAGAACATATCAGATACCTTTGATGTTTCGCATATATTACACTCAGGGGACTATCGTGTTATGCATTCCCATTACTTAGGCTAATGCTCTGCCATTAGTCATTCCCTCTTGTAATGCTTTCCCATTCACCAAGTAACGCCTACGCATAGAAAATGTTAGGCAGTTTAAGGCAGTTTATGTGTGTAGCTAGTAGATTACGAAAATATATGCCTTTTCAAATATTACTTACGAAGTTTACCCCTTTTTATCTATGTTAATTTTTACCCGACTGCAAGAATGAGAGAGTTATGTTTTTATAATATACTCACATCTTTTTCTCACGCTCTAAAGCTCAGACAGATTGTTCGTTACTGTATATAATTCGAACCTGAAACCACCGCATCTGTTTTAAATACAATTGAGAGAAACTAAAGGACATCCTACCGGCAACAAACCGGTTAAAGCATTCGTGAATGGTATTAATATTGAAAAAAGTGTGATTGGGGAGTCTTTCATACAAAAAAGAAGAATCAAAAACCAGACGAAGCAATCAGGACTGACTAGTATATTATAGGTTTGACGAAAGTCTTTCGGCAAACCACAAAATAAATTACAATTTCTAAGATTGACTGATGTATGTAAAGGCAAACCTAGAAGTACCTAACTCTTAATCTTTCGTCAAAAGCAAAATAATCTGTTTCGAACATGCCTAGTCTATCCTAGAAGCGACTAAGTCAAATTTCTCAAACGTCCAATTATATTGCACTTGTTGGATGTTTAAACTTTCATTTATTATTCCATTGTTGTACACATAATACGTGCAGTTGTGTAAGTTCAAAGATGAGTGAATCAAAAATTAAAATTTTGATAAATAATATTTAAAAGGTAAGTTTAGGCAGAAGATTACTAGTTTCAATAAAGACAAGTGTTCATTGAATATTGGGAATAAACAAAGATATGTAAATTTTACCTGTGCAGTGGAATCGGCTAAAATAGCTGTTATAAAATCCACTTATCGTCATTAAATAAAATAAAAATTATAATATCTGTTTACTTTAAATAGTCATAAATCCATTCTTATAACATCGAAACAATAAACATTAAAATTAGAATGCTTTTTATATAGCTAGGTCTAAGAAAATAACGCATTCCTGTATCTAATTTAAGACATGTCAAACTCCGAACTGATCGTATTAAGTTTCGGCGTTTGACTGTCCAAATTGGTTTGCCTTTGGACTTGATATAAATTTATTTATTATTATTCACCATAAAACAGTAATAAGAACATTGTACAAATTATAGTTTAAAAAAGAGATTATGGTGGGTTGACACCTGAACTAGGAAGGTTCCTGTATCTCAGGTTGTCAACCCTCCACCCCATAAAGTTGTCTTATATCTAGTAATTTCACAATATTAAATAATAAGCAAACAGTAAACTAATTATAAAATTTGGGAGGGTAGATATTAATTTAATGCCAGCGACTACGCACCGAGCAAATGACATTCACCGGGCGACTTCACTTTTAAGTTCAAAGAAATAGCGTATGGTACAATATTTTTTATATATCTTTATCAGTAGCTTTAGTTTACAAGCAATAAACACTAGCAAGCCTAATTAAGCCTAATTAAGCCTAAAATAGATACGTAATTTTAGTATAACAAAAGTATATAAAGTGTGTAATTATATTGTATAGGTTGTAATGTTTTGTGTGTACGTGTGTCGTGTAATGTATGGTGTGAGAAGGTGTATTGAGTAATGTGTGGTAAGCGCTTATATGTATGTAAGGTATGATATAATGTAGGTTTTATTTTGTAAGAAAGATATGTGTAAAGTATGTTCCTGCATATTTGTGTGACACGTGTTAACCAATTCAAATGTTAATTTTAAGAATGTTTTCTGTTGCATGGTAACTATTCCCTTTCAACTTGTTTTCTAGTGTTTTTTTTAAGCTAGTTTTGTTCAAATTATACGTTTTATATACATCGTTAAAATACCTGTACAGAAAAGGTCCAGAATAGGATAACTGTCGTTGCGCGAATATCGTGTTGAAGGTAGGTACATAGGTACGAATTCTTCTTTTATGTTGAGGTAGTTGGGAAGGCACAATTATTTTGTGGTGGCGAAGGACCGATTGCATAATAAATAATTGTCTGACCGTCAGCAGATTAGCTTCCTTATACAATTGATCCGTGGGGTACCTCCTGGGTTTGCTAAACATTACTTTAATAATAGCCCTTTGCGCTCTCTCCAACTCTAGTAAGTGTGTTGCAGCAGCTCCACCCCACACCGGTAAACAATATGTTATGATAAATTGAGCAAAATAAATCTTTGTAATGAGATTACAGTCCGCAGTTTCTCTAAGGTTTTTAAAAATGTGTAGAAGCCGACGAACTCGTTTACTGACCAATGCAATGTGCGGTCTCCAATTAAGGTTGTCATCAATTAGAATTCCTAAGTATTTGTGGGTTTTTGTTTGGATAAGATTAGGGCAATTGCAAAATGTGTTAAGATTTATATCTTTCGTACAATGAAGAGAATGGGCTTTAATATTAAAATCTGTGGGTGGTTTATTGGCCGTAGAAATTCTAAAGCAGATGTATTTCGTTTTTGGAACATTGATGGTTAGGAGATTGTTGTCAAGCCATTTCGTAACTGTTGTTAGGCCGGCTTCGGCTACTTCATGGACTTGCATCCAGGATTTACCCCGAAAAATGAGAGCCGCATCGTCGGCGAAAGCCAATATACTGCCGCCATCAATTCTAAGTTTACACAGACTATTGACATACGCCAGGAAAAGAGTAGGGCCAAGCGTGCTTCCCTGTGGTATGCCATAGTTGACGGGGAGGCTTGAACTAAGCACATTAGATACTCTAACAACTTGACTTCTATTTGTTAGGTAGTCACGGAACCATTCGAGGGCATTTCCACGTATCCCCAGATCCTCCAACTTTCGTAAGAGTAAAGGAATGGACACGGTATCGAATGCTTTTTTAAGATCTATAAAGATAGCTATGCAACTGTCCAGAGCTTTTGTGACTGTCCTGGATAGATTAGAGACAGCATCTTCTGTGTTCCTTCCCGAGCGAAATCCATATTGGTTATCTGCTAACAGTTTTCCAAAAAGCTAGTTAGGCGTATGTTAATAACCTTTTCAATAATTTTGCTGATTGCACTTAATAATGAAATTGGCCGGTAGTTTGAGACTACCTCCTCCCCTCCACCTTTGTATATTGGAACAACTACAGCTTTCTTAAAAATTGCTGGAAAAATCCCAGTAGAAATACTGAGGTTGCAAAGGTGTGCTATAATTGCACATAAAACAGCGTGGGAATTTTTAAGAATAGTGCTAGTGATGCAGTCTATTCCTGGTGCACAATGCGTTTTAAGGTTGAGAATGATTTTATCTATTTCAATATAGTCAGTAGGATACAACCACATTGAATCTACATTTTCAGTAGAAGTACTTTTTTTTAACAGCTGAGTCTCATTCGTTTTTAATTTTGTCAGTATATCTACTGCAAGTTCTCCACCAATTGATGTGAAGAAAGAGTTGAAGTGGTCAAGGGAATTTTCTTGAGATGGGAACAGCTTTAACAAAGCAGTTGCTTGCGAGTGTTTGCTTTTAATGTTACACAATTCCTTAACTGTCTCCCAAGTACCTTTGTTATTATTATAGTACTGGCTGAATTTATTCTTGTAATAGTTAATTTTCAAAGTCTTTGCTGTCTGGTTACAGATATTTCGATACTTTATATAGGTTCCTCTTATTATGGCATCATTCGGATTCTTTTTCACTAGTTGGTGTAAACGGTTTCTCTTTTGGAAGCATTTAACAATACCTATTGTAATCCATGGTTTAATGGGTCTTTTTCTTTTGGTAAAGGTATTAATGGTAGTCGTGTGTGTAGTTATTAATTGTTGAAGTATTTCGATTAGGGATTTTGCGGCTTCTTCAGGATCTTCAGTTGCTAAATATGAGCTCCAATCATATGTTTTAATTGCTTTTTGTAAAACTTCGTAGTTAATTTTGGTTCTAGTCAATGAACCAGCAAAAGTGTTTTGTGCAAGGGTGGTGGAAATCGACAGGAACAGAGGATAGTGATCCGTAATATCAGCTGAAAGCACGTAAGTTTTAAATTGCCCAACAAGTTTGCACATGAAATGGTCCAAGCAGGTAAGCCCGTGTGTAGGTATATCTATAGCGTTTTGCAAGCCATGTGAACCCAGCATTTCTAGATAATCTCTTACATAACAATTGTTAGTATTCAGCGTATCAATATTTATGTCACCTGTGAGAACTATATTTCGGGACTTGGTTGTGAGTAAAATTGTATCTAAGGAATTAAGAAAGGTGCTGGGGTTTTTAAATGCATGCGGGCGATAGATACCAAAAATAGTCAGATTACCAATCCTAGCAGCAAGACAATTTGCTTCCTTTAATTCAATTTCCTGGACAGTAGCTGAGATAGCATCGTTAATATACATTATTACACCATCGTTTTGATTATAACTTCTTTTAGTATGGTATAGAGAGTAGCCATTAAGTAAAGGGGGGATAGAGTTTTCATCACACCAGCATTCACATAAGACTATAACGTGAATATTCGTTTTAAAGTTAGTGAGATATACCAGAAGATTATCCAAATTTTTGTAGACACTTCTTATGTTAACAGTAATTATGTTTAGTTTATTTTTACTTGTTGTTGCAAAATTGTCCAAATCAGCAACAAGGTCAGCAGGATTATCTATAGTCGTGCAGGAAGGGGTAATAGCGAAATCTATTTCCTCAAACAATTCTCGGCTATTCATCATTTTATCTGAGTTATTGTAAGAATTGTCTCAACGATGTAAGGCTCCTGAGAAGTCACACATATTGCGTGTAAGACCTCAATAGTAATTGTGCTGAGTATTGAATATTTGAGTATATTAGAATTAAAAATAGCTTTTGTGTAAGTATTAGTGCATGCGGTTGGTGATTGTTGTGTAGTTGTGTAAATAGTATTTAGAGTAGTATTAGTACTTTTGTGGTCACTGTTATGTAAATATATATAATAAATTAAGAGTTTTAAAACTTTAAAATGCCCTAGTATAGCTTGTAGATAGTTATACATTATCAAAACATGTAAAGATTTTACTAGTCATTTGGTTCTTCTTAAAAGTTGAAGTTGAGATTCATTTTTAATTAATATATATGGCTCGCCTTGTCTTTTCCGCAGGTATACTAGTCCATTTGAGGTCCAGCAGTAGTCAAATTCCATGGTTTTACGGAAGTCCCGTGCGAGGAAATGTAGGCGTGCTGCACGCGGTGTAAGGTGTTCACAGATATATACTTCCGCTTTAGGCCCTTCCAGACCCATGTGTGATGAATTTAGTTGCTCCGTCTTGTATCGGGTTGAAGTAAGTTTGTGGTTTTTGGCTGCAGTAAGAATATTTGTTTTTAAGAGGGTCGAGGAGAACTCAGCGACTATTACTGTGTTGTTTTGTTCGGATTTAGAAGGCATCCGATATACGTCACGAATTTCACTTCCTTCTATCTTTATTCCGAGGGTGATTGATAATTTTTTTACCATATCAAAAAGTTTTTCTTTTGTTTCAGCCACCTGTTTTGGTACATTTCGTATTTGTAGGCTGGTTTTACGAGATACCCTTTCGAGTGTTTCACATTTTTCTTCAATAATTGTCATTTGAGAGACCAGTTGCTTCCGTTGCTCTTCCAAATGGTTTATTGTGAGTTGGACATCGTCCAACTTTGAAGTAACAAGTTTAATTGAATTTACAATGTCCAGGTGCTTCTTGTGCGAGGTGTCGTTTTGGGTTTTGATATCCGATATATGTTTTTTTAATACATCCATCCGTAAATTCTGTTCAGATTGTAAGGCACATAACATATCGCGCAGTTCTTCTCGTATAATAGTCCGTAGATCATTTGGTTCAGTGTAAGTTGCGGTCGCCTCATCTGCAAGCCGTCGCCGGCTTATGATCTCTTTGGGTAACATGCATACTTTCTTCTAAGGGTGTGGAGGGTGCCACTTTGTCCACATCAGATTCTGACATGCTATGGGATTTATTCAAGGGTGGGGAGCGTTGCAGATTGGGCATTGTATGATAAGCCAATAATAATGATAGCGCTTTGTATTTACTTGTATGCACCAGAATGACGCGTATAGTGTTTAACGCAGATCCAGACTTGTGTTGTGATGTCGCTGTCGCAACCGCTCATGGAATGGGCCAAGCACTAATATATGTACGTACTTACTCCCGACTCACTATGACTCACTCGAAGCGGGGTGTTCGCAGCGTACCTCGCAGGGATGTAGTTGTCTTTTTCTTTTGTGCAGCGTCCACTTGCTCGGGGGTTATGTTTGCCTGGTACTTTGCCGTGAATTTAGGAGGCGAATTCAAATATCCAAAATTTAACTAAAATTGACACAGTTTCACACGTCTAAACACTTTCGCGGTCCGGGGGAGAATGATGAATGATAAATTCGTTAGTCAAAGACAGAATAATGCTACTCTTTTAGACTTTGACTAAGACTTCCCGTTAGACCTAAGGTTTGACTAGACAAAAGCGCAAGAGATTTGATTTGGTTTGATTTCTGTCTTCCGTGAAGTTACTGCTGTATATGGAGGTCGCCACTAAAGATATATCGTTTTGCTCACGTGTTTATATCACGTGTAAATATATATATAGCCTGACTAATTTCGGAACAGTAGCCCTTTCTCAATGAGTATATCTTTAATCAATTTTTAGCTAACCAAACAAGACTTTATTTTTTTCTTCTTCTAGCGGGTTTTAATTGTGTACTGAACCCTGCAACGGCAAGTGTTTTGCTCTAGCCAGTTGTGTAAGAATTCTAATAGTGCAAGTAGATCTCATATCTCTCTTTTTTGCTACTCTGTCATTGTTTATGTCAAGGTAGCGTCGGTTCGGAGAGTGTTCTATACTAACGTCCCGCCAAGATAACTTCAGAGTTCTGCTAACTAAGCTGTTGCAAAGATGGAACGGACATGATAGGATTTTCGATTTGGTCTTAGGGCATATTCATCAAGTGTGTTCGATGCAACTGTAAGTGATACTAGTATTTCTAACTTTTCGAAAGATGACGCCTGAGCAGTAACTGCAAGGACATCAGCATAGACAAAACGTTGAGTTCTTGGTGTAGACTTTATGGTTTTCTTGTTAAAGTTGACTTCACTTTAAACGAAAGGTGTAATCCAGCGAATTCAACCCTTAAATTTTAAAGTGAAATGTCGGCCTCACATGTGTCCTTACGAAGAGCAATTATGAGAATATAGTTTCAGTTTTGGACAACAGCTTGTTATGAATTATGATATATGCCACCGTTCCTACATTTGTTAGCTAAATTTATTTCTCAATGCAGAACTTTGTTTGCATAATGGTTGCTTGTTAAATATTGTAACTTGGTTTCATATTGCTTTTAAAATGTATGTGAATACTAGGAATGTTTTATATGGAATAATACTCACCTTTATGATTTTGAGTTTAGTTTTAAGGCTATAGATTATTCAAAAACTTCCTGCCCTGTCACTAAAGTCATTTGGCATCGCCACAATGTGGTACTCATATTGAATACATACATACATATACATATATGTATGTCTATAAAATACTTAGGCTTGAAAAAGGTCACAACTTATAAAACTTACATCGCATGAAAATAGAATTTTATTTTTATTACTTTTTGATGTTTTTTTCGTATTGTGGGTAACTTTAAATTGTTAATTTTCTTTTTATTTCATTACTCGCTGGCCCTAATTATGATAGACAACTACTTATGGTAACTTACATTTTCTTAAATAATATTTTGGTAGTGCAACAACGCACGTTTTGAGTTTAATTTGAATCCATTTATTTTTAGGAGTTCTTTTATTGAATACTTTGCTTGTAATTACATGATTAATTAATTGCCTTGTCTTTGAAGGTTATTTTCCAAATATATCCTTTTTTTGATATTTTTTGCTAGTTTTTTTTTGTAAGATGATAATAGTAATTCGTTTATGTTTAGGTGTAGGCATTCCACGTTCCATAAGCAACCTTTCAGTGCCAACAACAGGTCCTCCTCATCAGGAGAAATGAACAGAACTAGTTAAGACGAATCTAATGAGCCCGAATTGATGGGTTTACTACTAGGAATTCCAGGGTTTCATCAGTTACCTTCCATTTTCATCATCAGACCACCTCAGTTTTACCAGCATATATGGATGTTTTAAATGTAGGGTCACATATAAAGTAAATATACATTATGCGTATAGGATCCATACTGCAGCTATCAAAAGAGCTGATGACCTTGAAACGCCTGAACAAATCTAAATAAATTGTAGATAAGAGTCATCTCGATCACGTCAGCTTTCAAACAAAAGAAACCGCATCAGAATCAGTCTATTTGTTTAGGAGCTACGATGCCTCAGACAGATACGCAGACACAAAGGTTAAAAAATAGGATTTAGAAAATGCAGTTGGGTTTTACATTTTTTTAACAATTACTTATAATAATATATATAATCAGTATTTGATTGTTTTGATTTAATCCTTTTTCAACAGCTCGTTAATTACATTTTACTATTACTGTACTATACTAAAAAGTAATATCTGATAATCTATAGTTAAAAAAACACAGTGAATTAAACGAAAAACAGCGGCACACATCAGATTTTCACGCCGCATCGGTTTAACTCGAGGACCCGGAGTCTGCAAAATATGTATGAAGTGCCTTACAACCATAAAACATGGTGGTGTTCAACGCAAAGGAAGAAATTTTCACGGAACAAGTGCCTTTGTTGAACGACCATTTTGATACTTGCCCATTGTGCGATCTCGAATCTCACGCTTAACTGAAATGTTAATCGTCCATATATATGTAACGCTCAAAATTAAATGTTCCTGAAATTATGCTATTACCGCTCCTACAAATGGGAAGTAGGCTATTTGTTCTTAATTTGAAATCAAGTGGTCTTGGCTTGCTCGAAACACTGTGTTTTAACAGTTGTAATAAAATAACGACAAAGGGAATTACATAGCTCTTCATAGGCTACAGACGAAATGGTTCAGCACTGCATGCCCTTCGAATTGCAACGGCACATTTTAGTTTTTTTTTTGACCAACTACTATCACGTACTATGCTAAAATTGTCATTATTCTGTGAGCAGACCGGTGGTGGATGATTAAGAGTTGAACATCTTTGTATAATTGCTGTAACCACTAAAAATGGGAGATGAATTAAATTTATAATGTTAAATGTAAAAGAGGCCAAACGATCAGGGTAGGGGAGAGTAACGTGTGGTAACGTCCAGTAACTGTGGTAACGTCCAGTAACTGTGGTAACGTCCAGCAAACAATAGACTAGGCAAGTTAAAGTTCAAATAAATTTGGGAAATGGACAAGAACATGATTATGGTTGTAAGTCTGATTTTTTTTTGGAGTAATGTTTGATTCAATAAAATCTAAAACAAAATCAAAATCATTTAGTTCCTTTAAAACAATTATTTTGTCACCAATGTCACCTAGGAACTATAATGACACACTTTTTAACAATTTTGTTCTTACGTAGTTTGTAAGCGCAAATGAAATGCTAGGATCGGATACAGGTGTCCTACAATTTATATATTTTAGGTAACATCATACATCAGCTTTATCTAAAGAAAATATTTAAAAGGTGATTGATTGTTATATTCTCTACGTTCTATGTTAACACCAGGTGGCGTGGCTACGTGTCGATACGCAAACGATCCTGACAATTGGACAACATGTGATCACCAAGAACCATCGCGTGGGAGTGTCCCGTAGTGATTCGTCGTGGTCGTTGAGCCTTCGAGACGTCAGGCCCACTGACGGAGGCCGATACATGTGTCAGATTAACACGGAGCCCATGATTACACAGACACATCATCTGAGTATTTTAGGTAAACATAATTTGATGACAACAGCATAAAAGAAAAACTTGAAATATTTCGCGGAAACTATTCAAAAACTTTCAAACGTTCGTAGAACTTTACATTTTTTACCCTACTATTGATTTGATTAAGTTAACTTTTATGATTCTACGCCTTCGTTACCACAAGCATTGAAGACGATTGATATATCTCATGCGCTAAACAATAAATACTTTTAATTGAAAGGACAAAAGGCTGTACAGGAGTGATTATTATGAAATAATGAAAGAACTCCTTAAAAACTGATATAATTACTCCTTCCATTCTCTTGCAACAAAATATAAACGTATTTTAAACAAGTGTAAAACTATCATTTGACAAATATATATAGTATTTTAAATAATTATTTCAAGACAAATTATATCTATAGAGTACTGTAGCGAGTATTTTAGGCATAGACAGAGCAATGAACGCCTCCGTTACTGGCATTTAAAAAGATTAAGCAAGATTTCTGAATTCTGTCGGTTAGTAATTAAAATTACCATGAATTACGTACTAAGCTCAAAGTATTACAGATATAGTGATATAATAACAGAAGATGAAACTATGAGATTGGTTGTATGCTACAAAAAAACTACTAACATATGAAATTAAACTTTTTTTCTCATTTTTATCGGGTGCACTGGATGGCACAATGCCAAAGATATTAGATATAGCACAATAGCAAGTACTTTTTCTCTTAGCCTTAAAAATACAATGAAATATGGTTGACCTATAATCGTCTTTATTATCTTGAGTTTCATTAATTACCGCGTAGGAAGTTCGCGCTTAATTTGCCATTCTCCCTTAAACAAAAGGGGTCAAACTCGACAATATACTTGATATTCATGTCCCAATTTAAATATATTAGTCATTTTTTGACTATTTTTAGTTAGCCACACCATAGTGAAATGTGTATATATATATATATATTGGAGGAATGCTATGCTTCACTTATTTTAACCACTGAATGATTAGACCAGATAAGTTTTATGACTACACAAGAATGAGTGTGAAAGCTTTTGATGCAACATATATAATACACACAAAATTGTATTAAATATTTAACTTTGCTTCGCCGCTCAGTTCGTCACTTCTTCACTTCTGCCCGAGGCCACTGTATGTCGTGGTGTCGCTCATATTCGCTTGTACTTTTGTTGCCGCTGCTCACGGCACCGCGCGCCGCTGTAGCGATTCTCTCGAAGAAAACCGCACGCGTTTTCGCTATAAGCGGCGTGTCGTGACGTGGCTTCAAACATTTTTGTTCCTTCGATCTTAACGTTCATCGCCCCGCTAACGAGCTTAGCTAGTTACCCGTGAACGCGTTTACATGTTACTATGTAAAAAAGTCTTAGAAGTCACTTCTATGTATCCTTTCGAAATCAAAACTTTTGTGTACTTGTGCAGCGTGTATGACAATACTATAATTTCACATCCTGGAGCTGTTCTGATGGAACCTGGAGCCGAATGGTGGAACTCATCTGTGACTACTAGTAAACCTCTTGAGTTTAATTTCAGCGGTTATTTTAACAAGGCGAATATATTACACTTAGTCAAAGTGTGTTCTTCAGTAATATGTTATTGTATATACATATATATATATATCTATATTTTAAGTGCCGCCAGACATTGTAGACTCGGATAGTAGCGGTGAAGTAATAGTTCGGGAAGGGGATAACGTATCACTACATTGTGCTGCCTCCGGTATTCCGCTGCCAACCGTTCTCTGGAGGAGAGAAGATTCTGTTCTTTTCAAAGTTAACAAACAATCAGGTGAGTTTAAATACTTACATTTACTTTTATAAATGCTTAAGGGAATCCATCATTGAACACCCCTCAAGATTCGTAACTGAGCTCTCCACCTTTGAGACTCATAAGAGAATGGGGATGCGGAGAAAAAGAAGATACATACCCCTCGGTATGAGAAAAAGGAAAGAGAGGAGGAATGACGCGAGAAGAAAGAGGAGACGCGGAGTTTGGAATTCGGAAACCTCAATAATTTCGGAGAAATGCAAACGGATTTTCATGCAGTTTTCACGAATAAAGACAGTGATCCATGAGGAAGGTTTAATTGTAATTTTTGAGTCATGCTTAGGCACGAATGGGCCGGCTTGACCTCTGCAATACCTCGGCCTCACAGAAAACCGACTTTGAAGCAACGCCTTCGTTGCATGTCCTAAATTAGTAAGGTTTCCGGAGGCCCAAATCCTCTTCTCGTTTCTCCTCACCGTTGTCCCTCTTCCCTTTGGCCATATCCTCATCCCCCTCTCTTCTTTCCAATCACCTCATCCCTCATCACACTCAAAGGCGGGCAGCGCACTTACGACTTTCGAGTATCAGGTTCCATGGACGGAGATTGTCACTTACCATCAGGTGACCCGTCTGTTCGCCTGTCTCCCAAAAATTTGGTTTAAATATGACTACAATTGTCTGCACGCATGCACTCTATACTACCGTGACGAGTGATGTGGGTTCGATCCCCGCACGGGACAACATTTTGTACCGCGGACCTTGTAATCCTCTAATTGTTGTTTTGAATCTAGGTGTTATTTGTGTCCGTTGTTTGAATGTTTGTAAAGTCCCCCGCGATATCGGAGGAATCCTAGTGCAGTCGTCATTAAAAAAAAAAGTTGTTGAAAATGTCGGTAAAAGTCAAGCCACCTGGGAGCATTCATCGAAAACATTATTTGATGCTTTTAAAATGAAACAGAATTGTGTATTGTTGGGTATTCCTTTTATAGGTCTACAAAAAAGTCCGCGATGGCATATATCTATCTTTTAAAAATAGATCAGCATACTATACCCATTTTAAGTTCTAAAAATGGATAAATTGCGGTTATTGCAAAGCTATTTAGACGGTTATCGTAAATGTATCATGCACATTCGGATAATCCTTTATACTATATAATTTAAACAATTATCTTGGGAGTAATAGAAAAATAAGAACAAACGCTTGAGAAAATAAATTGAAACTTGTTTCTCCCACCGATGCAGCGATGAAGGCACTCGCACATGTAGGCATAACATGCTATACTACCCGTGCGAAGCCGGGGCGAGTGGCTAGTAATATTATTCTAAATAATAGTCAATATTAAGCTTCAAATATTTTTTTCATTAATTTTTAATAAGATTTAATTTTTAATAACGAAATTAAAACGAAGGAGTTCTAATTGCTAATTTGTTACGACTTCAACCGCGACTTTGCAAAAGGCTTGTATAAAGTTTATTACGGCTAAACGGCTGATCCGATTCTAATGTAATTTGGCATGGTAATACTTCGAACCTTGGGGAAGGGCGTGGGCTTTTTGCTGACATAATATGAGGACGAAGCTGCTTGCGGATGCTTGTAAAGAAAAAAAATACGAGAGCTTCTAGATCTCAAAAATATAATTCAGTTCTACAAATTACTTGGATAAACGTTCAGAAGTGTGAAATTGTGAAAACGCTTACATTTTGCTGATTATTATTTAGTCTCAATAAAATTATAGGGGGCAAGCTTATTGCCGTTATTCGAAATCTTTTGGGAATTGGATGGGAAAAATTTGGATTGGCAGGTAAACGAGGATACGGAAATAAGTATACGGATATTGCTCGTATAGATGGCTCGGGGAGTAAAAGCAATAGCTTACAATAAAAAACTATTTGAACCTTAAATAAACTAACTACTGTAAACAAGTTAAAATGTACAGACTATCCCAGCCATGTTGCCTCGTTGAGAAAAGTAAAATGTTGAAATATAAATACAATATCATATAAGTCTCTCTCTCACTTACAATACTTTGGCTCATAGTTACTTGCCTCGCTAAAGCTATATGACTCACGGATAAAACTTTCCAGTTAACAAATGGAGTGGGGTATGGTTGAATATGACGTCAGTAACCCGAGACATGAACGGTGCCCACCTCTGCATAGCCACAAATGGAGTACCGCCTTCCGTCAGCAAAAGGATACTGCTTCATGTGTTATGTAAGTAACTTTATATATTTCACAAGCTGTTCCACGAAGTTCATCTGCGTTTATGGTCACTGCTTTGTTCCTATGGATTGTAATGTGGTGTTTTATATCTAATACTATTTATCAGTTCAATACAATAAGAGCCATTTATACCTGAACGATATTTTTAAAGATTAACTCGTTTAAATTAATAAATATACTAATAAAGTTGAAGATATACAAATATAAGCATCACAGAAAACCGGTTGTGAAGTAACGCTTGCGTTGCATTTCCCCGAATTGAGTGAGGTTTCCGGAGGCCCAATTCCCCCTCCCCCCTTTTCTCTCCCCTCATCTCCTATCTTCTTTTTTCCATGTCCTCATCCCTCCTCTCTTCTTTCCGCTCCCTGCATACCCCATCCCTCATCACCCTCAAAGGCGGGCAGCGCACTTGTGACTCTTGAGTTGCAAGTGTCCATGGACGGCGGTGTCACTTACCATCACGTGACCCGTCTGTTCGTCTGTCCCCCTATAGTATAAAAAAAAATACAAATATATACATATATGAAATGGACCAGCAACTATTCTGAATTAATAATTAAGAATATTGTAACAATTTTTATATTCCGAGATTTTTCAACACATGTCAACGGGCCAAGGATGCGCACCTCAATCCAAATTAAACTGAAAGAAATCAATAACTAACTAATTTAATCGTATACCTTGAATTCATTTTGGTTCTGGTTAAGTACTTAAAGCTATTACGTAACTACTGGTTTTCAGGATAACGATTAAATTGCTTACAAATAAATCACAGATTTTTATATATAAAAGATATAACAATATGAAATTAGCAGCCGTATACATCCAAGTCGATATTATGTTAGTCAGATTATAATTATGAATAAATAAATCAATGATCAGTATCCATGATATCGGGCAAGATCAAAATATATATTTTTTAATAGAAATAATTGTTTCACATTAGGACGAAATGATGCAATCAATATTATGAATTCTCGTCCCTAATTTTAACTTTAAGTTAAAAAGCGGCGGTAGCGTGATCATTGAGGCGTTGGACTAGTTTGGTTTATAACTTTACTCCTTTCTATGAATACACTGATTACACACACAAGAGCCCGTTGTTTCGTAGTTAAATTAGCAGAGCCCTACCTTTATTCCATTACTTTGATTAAACCTTTGAATATGATGCACGGTATTCGTTTCTTTACATTTTAAAGTATTATTCAATGACGTGTTTATTCCCTTATACATTACTTTTCTAATGAAGAAGTGTGCGAAGTGATGATTACACATGTAACGACTACCCTGGTAGGCTAGTGGTGTTATATACATATATTTTGTCACCCAACTACTAGAATTACCAGACAGGAAAGTGGAGGTTATATAAAAGTAGTTGTTTAGATTACTATTAAAACCACATCTACATTTTTTCCATCTAATAATATCTAATATATATTATGCCAGCAGAGTATAGGACTTCTGCGTATTTATTCAATTAAGATTCTGTAAGAGTTTGTACGTCAACTCAATACATATGAAAAGGTCAATCTTGTTACTTCCTTTGTCGTTACAAAAAATATAATATTTTTTGTCAATATACAAATGCAATAATCAATAAAATCACCATTATAATAATATAAGTAGCTCCAGCACACAAAAATTAAAAGAAATGCAGTAATCAAAAATGCCATATTATAAATATACCGCTAATAAATCAATTCAATTATTTATATGAGACTTAAGTCTCTCCGTTATACCTTACATATTTTAAGACATACAAATGTATTATTACATTATCTAGGTAAACCAACAACATATGTATCACCGAAGATGCTAGGGGCATACGTTGGTGAAACAGTGGTACTGATGTGCAGGATCGAAGCTTATCCCTCCCCTACAGTGTATTGGACACATATTGATGGCATTAAACTGCATAATGGTAAGTTGATTACGAGAGAACTTTAATTTCAACAATCCTATTTCATCGTTGAAGTAGTTATTAAGGAGGTAAAAACATCCATTCACCCCAATGATAACAACAGAGGAGAATAAACTTCAATAAATAACCATAGACAGGGATTGCATAACTAAACAACACCTTCGCAACGCCTTGTAAGTATATCTCTATAAAAAAACAAATACCTTCGTACCTTTATTTGCAATCTTACGCTAGTATTTTAATAATGATATGAATTGTTTCACCTCTACAAGAGGATTCCTCAGGAATGTTTTATCGTGTTATGTGCCTGGTTATCGTGCCTGGGTACGAATGGGCCGGCTCGATTGCCCATTTCCAAAATTAATTAAAATTAGTGAGGTTTCCGGGGCCACAACTCCCCCTCTGCTCTTTTCCCTTCCCCTCATCCACCCTCTCGTGTTTTCCCTCCCCGTATTCCCCCATCCCTCATCACCCTCAAAGGCGGGCAGCGCACTTACGACGCTTGAGTTGCAGGTGACAATGGACGTCGGTTGTCACTTACGCTCAAGTGACCCGTCTGTTCGTCCATCCCCATATATTATTAAAAAAAGTTAGGCAACAAATGAGCGATTTTCTCTCTTGTATTCTTTTATAATCTCTTCTTTAATCCTCCCTCTCACCACCACTGGCAAACGAATCTAATGAACTGTGTTGCTTATAAGAAGTGTCGAAATTTAGTTGGTTTTTCAACAATGTACAACAAATAGAGCTTACGACTTTGTGCCATACATGCTAAAACTATGTTTTGTTAATAAATTTTCTGATACGCTGAAATCTATTATATACTTTTAGTCACCTAAAAAAATAAATTTCGAGATATAACCGACCGTTTGACGAAAAAAATAGGCGATATTAAAGAAAAATGGTATTTATTCAGTCTCTAGAACCCAAAAAGATTTAAGACATTTGCGTAAATATAAAGACAAAATAACTAGTAATAAAAATGTTAGAAGCTATAATTGTGTCTACATTGGCCATACGATCGTAGTGACGAGAGTCCATTCCTGACCACGGTCGGTGGAATTCAAACGAAACGTCAGGTAAACAAAGTTATTGTACCAAATGAAATATACTGTCCCAATTAAGTCCGCAGTAGCACATCTAATATTTATACAGGTCGCAAAAGTTTAAAAACAATTATTGCGAACCGCTACGGGCCGCAATATGCATTAAAAATTAATCCATTTCTATTGAAGGTTGTAAAATTGAAAATGACCTCTTGTATTATGTTTGGGACGGCGATGATAGAAAACAATGTGTCCATACTTTCTATCCAGCTACCACTACGCCAGATCGATATACTTTAGGTATATATATATTCAATATATCGTATATCTAAATATGTATATATATATTCAATATATCCTTCTTTCTCTGTACCAAACGAAGATTGATCGCAGAGATTGTCTAGGACATTTAGCAGAATAAATGTCCGTGCAATAATTATATAAAGCTTAAATAAATAATTAAAATAATGTGTAATTGCGTGGTTTATTAAGGTCATAAGGTCATGCAGAGAAAGCTATCTTTAGAATTAGGTAGGTTTAGTTACCGCTTTGACTTTCGTTAAGGTTCCATTGTTACGCCTATAACAGCAGCGGACTATAGAACTTACCGAATGCAGCAATTAAATATTAACATATGTTATTAGGGCATAGGTACATCTTCTTAGATTAATCAGTTTTATTTGTTTTGGTTATCTTATTATAGTTGATCATAAGGTCTAATTTTATATCTTGGAAAAGTAAAAGGTGGGTAAATATGTTATGTTGGGTGTATACAGAGGATTGTTACAAGTTAAACCTGTGTATCTGTATGTCTTTGACTGATTTTGATTTAATTGTTTTTGCTGGAAAGGAGACTTTATCGAGAGCGTTCTGAATTACAATTTAAGAAAAACTGTTTAGCCATTTAAAGATCATTAGCTCTTTTCTAATTGTTAAAGGGATTTTTACGTGCTAAATTTAAGTATTTTAAATATTTTATGTATGCTGCTTTCTGTTATTTGACTGGCCTGCTGGTCTAGTGGTTAGTGACCCTGACTGCTAAGCTAGAGGTCGTAGGTTCGATTCCCACTCAGGACAAATATTTGTGTTATGATCTTGATTATATGTTCTATGTCTTGGTGAAATTTATCTATAATATGAATATATTTAGAAGTATGTTTATCAGCTGTCTGGTTACCATAGTAGAAGCTCTGCTTAGTTTGGGATCAGACGGCCGTGTGTGAGATGTGTCAAGATTATTATTATGTACTTTTTAAACTATCTGTTTTATTTCATAATTATACAGGTTCTAAATATGAGATGAACCTCACATCGACGGGGTACAAACACGCTGCTGTTATCAGGGTAAAGAACGTAACAAGAGAAGATATCGGCTCTTACTATTGTTACGCGGAGAATACATTAGGTACAGCCAGAGACGATGTCACAGTTTACAGTAAGTATAGTTTTAAGACTTTTTTTTTTATGCGATAGGGGGCAAACGAGCAGACGGGTCACCTGATGGTAAGTGACTACCGCCGCCCATGGACACCCGCAACTCAAGAGTCACAAGTGCGTTGCCGGCCTTTTAGGTAGAGGTACGCTCTCTTCTTGAAGGTTTGAAGGTCGTATCGGTTCGGAAATACGGCAGGCCACAATTTGTTCTATAAGCTGGTTGTGCGAGGCAAAAAGCTTCTGGAGAAGCGTACAGTGGTGGAGTGCCAATCGTCCAGGTGATGGGGATGGATATTTTGTCGCGTAGGACGATGGCGGAAACCAGCAGCCAGTATAAGTTCGAACAATTCCTCTGAACACTCCCCATGATACAAGCGATAGAGGATGCAGAGTGAAGCTACATCGAGAACATACAGATACAGAAATATCTTGGCAGTCGATGATGCGAGTCGCTCTCCGTTGAATGCGGTCAAGAGGGAGAAGTTGGAACTGGGGTGCACCTGCATAGAGATGAGAACAGTATTCCATGTGCGGCCGAACCTGTGCCTTATAAAGTTGCAGGCGGTGGGCCGGAGTAAAATACTGTCTCGATCTGTTTAGCACACCAAGCTTCTTCGAGGCTAATATGGCCTTACTCTCTAAGTGACCACGAAACTGGACTTCGCTTGATATATCGACGCCAAGGATTCCGATACTGGCTGATGCAGTTAGGGAAGTGCTCTCAAATTGAGGTGATACGACCAATGGCAACTTTTTAGAGGTAAACGCGCAAACCTGTGTCTTCTTGGGGTTAAACTGGACTAGGTTAAGTCGACCCCAATCTGAAACTTTTGATAAAGAAGTTTCGATTTCAGACACAAGTTTGGATCGGCTTTCGCTGACGTTTACCCGAGAAATATTAGCGCGGCCGGTGTAAAGGGCATCACTCGTGCTATCGTCTGCATAGCAATGGATGCTGTTAATCTGCAGCATCTCATTGATATGCAGAAGAAATAGAGTGGGTGATAGCACACAGCCTTGTGGGACACCAGAATTAACAGACTCGGAGTCGGAGCATGCACCTTCAACAACGACCTTGATGCTTCTGTCTGTAAGAAAACTGGTGAGCCAATTGCACAGTTTCTCGGGAAGCCCATAGGAAGGAAGCTTCGCAAGGAGCACTTTGTGCCAGACCCGATCGAAGGCCTTCGCCACGTCCAAACTAACGGCCAACGCTTCCCCCTTGGTCTCGATCGCCTGTGCCCACCGGTGAGACAAGTATACGAGAAGATATATTATACTGTGTTAGCTATTTGGATATCAACTTTAAAAATGTTTTAAAAAAATCTGTCTGCCTCTTTTAAATATAATATTATCATATTGTTCGCGCCCGAGGCTTGACCTTCACGTCCTTTATAATATTATTCAAGGAATTAACTATCACTCAATAATAAGTTACCTAACGTCTCATCTAAAGTCAACACATTTATTATTTTACAAGTTGTTTCATTACCGGAATTACACATTCTTAAAAATTAAATGCTTACATTATGTATGTGAGATAATATTATACTGCACGGATGGCTCAGTGGTTTAAGTGAGCGCGAGTTTTTGAGTTCAATTCCCTCTCAGGACAATACTTTCTGTAAATCTTAAATTGTTGCTCTGAGTTTGGGTGTTCTTTGTGTCCGTTATTTAAATGTTTGTTAAAGTACCCCGCGATACAGGAATTCTATTTTTTTAAAGAAAAAGAAATAAAATATTCACATCATACAATGTAGTTGTTAGGAAAGACCTCAAAATCATATTTAAATACAACATTTCATGCAAATCATTAGAGCCGTTTCCGAAATACACGTAGTGATCATAGAAAGCTGAAATTTATATTACATAAGTTGCACGTGGATTTTATTTACATTAAGTTTTTTTTATTTCAAACAATACCAGCCAGCACTTGACATACATGTTAGTATAATTAATTACCGCCGCTTTACTTAAATATTGAGGGTATCGGTAACATAACTCTAGAACAACGATAATTAAGTGGTTTAACGGTTTCCATCTCAAATAACTAAGAAATTTGAAGGTAAACAGTAAATAATGGTTAAGATATAAAGACGGGTTTTTTGAAAAGAGGGAATTTAAATTAGTTTATGAACTGTCTTATTTTCTTTTCTTTGTTATTTTCTTTCCCTTTAGCAGCAAAACCCTAAGCAAGCTACGTTTTTTTCTTTTTATCGTCGATTTCCCTTTCAATATACGTACATTATAGGCTGGTGTGGTGTAAGTGTATATACATATGTACATAGGTTATGCTAATGTGACACTTCTTTAGCCGATTTGAAGTCTGCAATTCAGCACGTCACCGTACCATACTTAGATTGAGCTACGAAACGCTTTCTGCAGTAATTGAAGGTAAAAGTGTATTTTAAATAATGTTTTCAATGTTTTATAGCACTGGTTACAACTTCAACTTCGACAACAAGTCCGGAAGTTACGACCGCAATCAAAGAACTTACAATTACTACTAGCCAAACTTGTAAGTAATCAATTTTAATAGATTTCATTTCATATTAGGGTGTCCCAAGACATGAGGGAATTTTTTATTTCGGGAAATCAAATACGTATTCCCTCTATTTTTATTGGGATTGACCTCATTGACTCAAATAATAAATATTATTGTAATTGGACAACAATAACCCGAGCCAACTTGTTGCCAAGCTTTTGACATAAAAAATTGTACTGACTTACTGTAGGAGGAATAAATACAGAACTTATTTTTTATTACATAATTAAAACTTTAATACACCTAAATAGTATATTATTTATTGATTACATTAAACAATATTATTGTTATTCAAATTTTCTTTTTAACGTTTGTTTTTTAGTCAGGATAAATTTTCCGGTGTTCTTGTACGCAACGTAATAACAATGTTTGTTGTTGCTCCTTAACAGTGATTAATCCATGAAAGTCTTGCATTAACTTAATCGCTCTTTCGGCTACATCGTTTACTACCCTCAGTGCCGAAACTTTTTTCTGGCTTCTTGACACGAAGCATTATTTGAACACAAAGTAGGACATTCGTGTAGAAAACTGTCTTCAATTTTAAGGCGGTGAAACAAGAACTTTTTACTGAAATGAAGTCAGAGATGTTTTTTTCTGAAACAAAATAAGATAAGAGTGTTAAGAAAACGAATTCATAAGGAACGAAAGTAAAAATTTTTTTTACTATTAATGACAATGTTCTTTAATAAACTTACCATACAATGAACAAAGTTCTTCTTTCGATGAGACGTATCGTTTTCCATGAGTTATTTCTTCCTGTTTCGTTAAATTTTGAACCATTTTAACTTTAGTTTCTTGGTCCACGTCATCATCAAACAGTGATAATATTGAAACTTCGTCAGTTAAATACCACAAGTGCTTAGTAATCTTCTGCTGCTTTGAGATCGTTTTATCAATTTTCTCGTAAGACTTCATTGATTTCAAAAAGCACAAATCTTGGTAAGGTGATTTCATTGCTGAAGTGCATTGAAGCCATGGTTTAAAGTGGGATATATCGATGAATAAGCAATCGTCAATAAATGCCGCTTTGTCTTTGCATCTTGAATTGAGCACTAAGTAACGACATTTTCAGGGAATAAATCACTCTCGCCATCCATCGAGCTTGGTGCATGGCACCTGAAGGTCGGATTTTAATTTGTTTGTCGATATCTCCACCTAAAAAATATCATAGAAAGCTCTTAACTCTCGATAATCTCCGACTATTTCTTTTGTCAGTTCAGTTGTTCAAGTTGTCAATTCGGATTCAGTCAGGTGCTATGTAAGCGAAAATAAGCATTTCTATGTTTAGTTTTTGTTCAAGAAGCACACAGGCACCGCTTATATGACCTGAATTTGGATCTTCTAAATTCCAGTCTACAATCGCGTTCCAAACTGCCTGTGCTTGTTTACTTCCTGTACAAATTTCTAATCTTGGTAGAGCAATAAATTGTATTTTGTTTTCATAAGAAATAACTACAGGAAGACGTTCTTCTTTTGATTTCCGAGCATTTAAAGCAGGTAAAAGCTTGCCGTTCCAATGAACAGCCTCAACTTCCGGTACCTTATTTTGGAAATAATTTTTTATGGCTTCAGCGCGTTTTTTCCGTTTTTCTGTGCGATTTTTTTGGATGGAAGACTTACTTTTTTTTATATATACCATAGTGACTCCACTTTCAAAAAAAAATACTTATCGAAAATTCATCAATATTATATCCAAATGCTTCAATAGTTGCTTCAAGTGTAAACACAGAATCTCTCATACTCAATTGACACCTATATAGCGCTGCCACCAATTTTGGAGTAATAAAATCTCTCCGCAGAGGTGTTTTGCTGGGTTGCCTATTCTCGACAAGCTTCAGTACATAGTCTTGTAAATCTAAGTTTTCATTAGATTCAGATGATGAGTCGCCTTGTAACGGTACATAAGATGATGTCGTAGGAGTTGGCTCAGTCAAATATTTAGCACGTTGTTTTTCTTCTTAGATAGTTCTGAGGCGCGCTCTTTCCTCTCTATCAGTCAATTTTTTATCCACTCCTGCTAAGTGACCAGGTCGGCCTGGTTCTCTTTGACGCTGGAAAAAGATTATATACTTATTTATTTTTATTAATTGAAGCACATTGGCGTGTGCAATGCCAAACAAATTATTTAAATTGTTGACAAAGTCTTGACGGCGCTGCTCAAATACGTCTTGTGTCTTTTGTCCTTTTTTGCAAGTCCCTCCAAACTTGATATAAGTTTACAAGTTTTTTCACAAAATTAGGCAAAGATTCAGAAGACGAAGACACTTGCGAATAGTGACAGATTCACTTCACGAATATTTTTAAATAAAACTGCTAGAACTTGTCCATTAAACGGAAGTTTTGAACCCGTTATTTGATGTTTTACGTCACCTATTAAAAATATACCCCTTTTAGAACTGCGTAATTGCACTGACATGTTGACTGATTGAAAACAATTCGAGTTCTATATCTAAATAACGAGTAATCACAAGCACATCGACAGGTTAGATCGCGTCAGCCTTAGAGACCAAGTACTGACATGTATTGATGTAAGTCGACACGGGTTACTGAGGTCCTATCTTCTTAAAATTTTATTCATAATTTTTTTGACTTAAAAGTAAAAAAATAAGAGGGTATGCTTAAAAAAAAACAACTTTTTTTTGGGACACCCTAATATGTATGTATATCTAGTGTCAAAAAGCATATTGAAAGTTATAATACTTTATTTTTTTTATATACATTTGTTTAAGGGGTAGCTCAGAAATAATATACCAAAATACCTCTCAAAACTTCTTAACTCTTTAATTGATTTAAACCAAAGGTCGTATCGCTTGATCAAAAGTTTGTATAGCTTAAGCAAAACTTCGTATAAATACAACCGATCAGTACGACTGCTGGCCTTCGAATCCCTCTGTCGCCCCAGAGATGCTTTCAAGGCGCCGCCTTGCCATTTTGTGGTGCCAGACCAAAGAAACCAAATATTACTCAATTTAACCGTAAAAATTCTATTCGATTGTTCACAACAACTCCGAAACCTAACATATGTAAAAAACCTTTACATACATAATCGTTTTTATTTCATTTGAAGAGATATTCAAATCAAATAAAAACATGTAGAAATAACATACATTATATTTTTTCATGCCAGATACAGAATTTAAAGTGAAAAATTTTGACGATCTCCAAAACCGTGTTTCTGATGAAGATAGATACGAAGTGGTGCTTAGCCAACATCAAATGCAAAACTTAGGTAAGTATTTCTAAGACTGATCTAAGATCTATGAACGGTAGATTGACAGCCGGGAGATCTCAAGACTGCCTAATTGTAACTTCTGTCATTAAGTAGTTAATGATGATTATTTTGGGGTCTAGTTATGTAATAGTGATTATGTCGAGCGTAATTAATATCCAACAATCCAATCCATCAACCGCTTGCTCATCATACTGGTATAGCTTCGAGTGTATTTTTTTTTTTATAATTTGAGCTTTACGCTTAAAAATAAATAAAGATATATTCTAACTTAATTTTATAAATGCCAATTCGCTTAGTTCATTGGAACATTTGTTAAATCACTTCTAAACTATCCAACGAGTGATAGTGATTTTTTTTCTCAAATGTTCTGTGTGAACATTTGTTTGTTAGTTATATTGAAGTGCTTAGGGTATTTTACATTTCAAAAGTAGCTCTATGTCTTAAGAGAAGCCGCAGGCGACTGCCGTAGAACGAACGAACTAGCGAATCATTTTTTTTTTTTTTTTTTTTTTATTCGTAAGCCTACCATAATGACTCCACTTTGCTTGATGGTAAGCAATAAATGGAGTCCAAGAGTGGTGGTCACCATCCTCATTGCATGTCTAGTCAATGCAGCATGGTGACCCACACTATGGCGGCCTGGTGAGATGCTTTTTCACGCCCCGCTTAAAAGACCCGGGATCAAATTGGGAAGGAAACACGTGCGCTGGTAGGGAATTCCAGGCTTTCACTGATCGGCACAGGAAAGAAGAGCCAAACCGTTTCGTTCGGGATCGCATATCTTCGACTCGCAAACGGTGACTCCTCAGGCCAGCACGTGTAGTCCTGTAGAGGAAGGGAGAAGGTGGGACCAATACGAAGAGCTCGTCAGAACACTCCCCGTGATGTAGGCGATAGAGAACTGCCATAGAGGCAACATCTCTTCGCAACTGCAGGGGCTCAAGAGACTGGGTGACCTCTGGACAGTCTATAATACGGACTGCGCGTCGCTGCAACCGATCGAGAGCGTCAAGCAGATACTGCGCATAGCTATCCCAAAGATGAGAGCAGTATATTCTTATATTCTTATTCTATATTCTTTCATCATATCGAATATGATGAAAGAATATAGAATCGATAATCTTTTCTCTTTCCTTTATCTTCAGTATTACTCCTGATGGTGCCTTGTCATTATATTTATTAAAACATAATGTACTTAAGAAAAAAAATATGCACCTATTTACCAAACGATGTGAAAGACATAACTATATTACAATAAATACGTTTGACGTATACATTTTATTATGATTTTTAATATATATTTTGTATGTTTATGTACCAGCAGAAAAAAAAGATGTTTGTTTTATCACTGCTTCACCTAAAGAAAAATAACTTTCATTCATAATATTAAAGCTCATACATAATTTCAAACAAAAACAGTTGAAAAACAGAAAGTTAAGGATATTCAAAACTTCTGTACTTCCGAATCCATCAAGCCTAAGTCCTGTACTCTCGATGTTTTGTAGATCAGTAGTTTAGATGTGAAATCATAACAAACACACTTTCGCATTCACAATATTATAAATAGTTATAAATCGTTTTACTAACGTAAAATACTGTTTACAGATTTGTTACCGAGTTCGTGACCTGAGCACACATCTAAGCACTGGTATATATGGTCATCAGGATCCACAGTAAAACCTAATGGATTTATTTCGTCCATAATTTCTATCGTCTCGTTTGTGACGAGACTTCATCCTAGCTTACTGCAATAAAATTATATAGTATTGTAAATTTGTATAGTATAATTATATAGTATGTACTAAAATTATATATAGTATATATTAGAAGATAATCTTCAATCATACAATATACAGTTTCTAGGAAAAATATATTGTTATTCTTAATTTAAGTTTTTATACTTAACGATGAGTGTTGAGATGATTGCTCCTGTAATAACTAATAACTGTAATTTTCCGAATCTCTAAGTAGTAAGTGTTTCCTTCCCACTTTAATCCCGGGTCTTTCAAGCGGGGTGTGAAAAAATATCTCGCCAGGCCACCATAGTGTTTGTCACCATGCTGCATTGAGTAGACATGCAATGAGGATGGTGACCACCACTCTTTGACTCCACTTATTGCTTTCCATCAGGCAAATTGGAGTCACTATGGTAGGCTAAGATACAAATAATAAAAAACGTATTAAAACATTATTACTTACAGTTGTTATGTGACGTGCTTGACAGTAATCAAAAAATAAATAATGTAAATGGTTTTTTGAATTTGTGTTTATATTTGATTTGCTATATGTCTAGTCTCATAATAGAACTGTCCCTCATTTGACTACACATATAGCAAATCAAATAACTGTATAGGGAACCCTTATGCAGTTTCAAATAGTTTCCATAATAATATTATTAATAATATGGGTTGAAGTAGGAAAAAGTTTTGGATTGAAATCGGATTTAATTATTCGCGGGTTGAAAATGTGAGTAGATATCGGATACAACCAATTCGTCTGATGATGATGATGATGATGATGTAGCCTTTTGTTCCGAGCTGATTCCTCTTTGTTTTGTCTTATAGTTTGTAAAATGTCTCTTAGCTCGGTGTGTCGCTTGACATAGGCCTCCTCCAACTGCTTCCATTGCTCTCTGTCTGCCGGGACTCTTGTCCAGTACGGTCCTAGCGCAAGGCGAAGATCATCTTCCCATCTTCTTAGTGGACGTTTCCATTCTCTTGCACCATTCCTTGGATACCATAACGTAATCAGTTGGCTCAACTTGTTTGCTCTGCACCGTAACATGTGTCCTGTCCAGCCCCATTTTAGATGGTCGATTCGGATGAGTATTAAGTTCCCGACATACTCATCCGACTCATCCGATACTCACCCGAATTCGTATGATAGTCTAGGGTAAAATATTGTAATTGTTCTGTACAGACATATTTGTGGCTGGCAATCATTACGCTTTTATGATAACATGCATAAATTTTTAAAATTAAATTACACAATATTCTAAAACTTTAAGACATGCGCAGGTAAAACTTCATAATTATTAACATACATTTTTACACAATGATTAGTATATCATTATTACTACTTGACACATCTCACCTGCAATCTAGAATCATTTCCTGCTGTAAAATAGCGCCTTTATTTTAAGTTACATCTCTGTTAATACAGTCAAAGATTCTGAAAATGTTTTTATGGTTTGTGTTATTTTTAGAAAGACTTAATCAGTTGTTCTTTAATAAATACATCGGCTTGTTAAAATTTTATTATATGTACAGATACTATGTAAAACTGTTATTTTTTAAGTTAAATTATATGAACGTCTATGTAGTTTAAATTTATAGTGTAAATTATATTTTAAATCTAAGTCAAGTCTATTAAATTAAAATACCGTAATAAATTGTCATGATTTTGTAAAACAACTTCAACATAATACATTGTATTTGGAATACACATCTTATCGAATAATTCCAGTACCGCAGGGGCTTTACCAACATTCAATCAACGGCAACAAAAAGACCCAGACTCGGGACATTTGTGAATCACACAAGGTTTAGTCGCGTGTGGGAATTGAATCGAACCGGAGATTTAGCAGTCATTGTTACTCTGTTAGTCATTGCTGTTACTAAACGCACAGACCCGTCAAATGTTTGTGCAATAATCGCAATTAATTGACTATTTATATATTTTTTTTTAAAGACAACTCCCGCGTAGGAATAATTCCTGTGTCGCAGGGGTCTTTACGAACATTTAATCAACGGACACAAAGAACATCCAGACTCGTAACAAGTATTTGAGGATCACACAAATTTTTGTCCCGTGTGGGAATCGAACCCACGACCTCCGGTCAGTCATGGTCACTAACCACTAGACCAACAGGCCCGTCTAATTAAGTAAGTACAGAGCTTATGAATAACATAGATAAAGCAAGTTAGTAGAGAAATTAATGTAAGAATTCACTGTGATCATAGCAATATCGTTTCACAAATATACTCACGCCTTTAGCCCCGAAGGGGTAGGAGGAGACGAAATAGTCTCGACTATTGCCGTCTTTCGGGCACTTTTGGGGTTTAAATGGGAAATATGGAGTATATTGACAGAAAACGGAAGACAAAAGGAGAATTTTTGTTTTTTCAATTCCATATTATATTATATACATACGCTCACTCCACTAAGAGGCAGGCAGAAGTGTACTAAACACGCACATTTTAGACAATTAGAATTTGGTCTCACTAACGTAATAAGCAAGCCTATTATCGTCAACCGGGCCCTGTACATGCGTACGTACGTACTTTCTGATAGATAATGTCCGATCCCATAGTGGCCTTTTACTACACCGTCGGGAATGGATGGGGTGTCCTAGTTCCCGTGAACCATTCGCCAAAATGTGTAAAAAACAACCTGCTTGAAATTAATGAAACATACGGCAACATAATGATTTTTTATTGGGTTTCATTAAATGTTGACTAAGTTTTCCCACACAGGTATACAGGTAATACAGTACTAAAATTAGGAAATAACAGTCGACGCACAATAAACTTTATTTAACTTCAAAGTCGCCTGTTTTAGTAGTGGTATTAGAGACGTTCAACTGAAAACAACTCAGAACTAAGCACAGATCTTGATACATTCTATCCAGCTTTAATCGGTACTTATTTAGAACAATATACATATTTATATAAATTGTGCTATAAAATAAAGTGTAATAAAAGTTAAATAAATTTATAATACTCCTCTATACATGTACTAAATATAAAAATAAAATTAATCAAAAATATCAGGATTTTCTATGAGCAACTTGGCATCATTGGGGCAGTACGTTATGATATCGGCTACGGTACAAGACTGAAGACAGCACTCGGAAGCAACTTGTCTGCGAACACGCAGCCATCGACTTTTGTCAACTAATCGCTGTAAACCCGTATTTCGCTTTAAGTCTATTGGTGCTAGTTTCTCTGAAAAAAAAAGGAAATAAATGTTGATTTAACCAAATATAAATAAATCCTCTTAATTAATAAAAGTGAGTTAAACTCTTTGAACGTCTAAACATGTTTTTTATTTGTTGCAATATCTCTCAATCTCGATCACAACAATAATTTAAAAAATAAATCCAAACCGGTCCAACAGTTTTGCAGCTATGACTGCAAGGTTTCATTCATAATATTTGACTGTTACGCCAAATTTACCAGCTGATCTTCGTTCCATGTTGATGGAATAGAAGAAAGAAAAGAAAGAAATCATATTTTATTTCCAAAAATGCCCACCAAGTGTGCCCACACTTGGTGGGCATTTTTGGATTTATGTATTGTTGTATTCCTTGTATTGAAACTAATATACTTTAATCCTTGTTATAACAACTTTACACTTTACAGCTTATTCTGATCTGTAATTTCTTTGTTAGGATATGGTATAATCATTGGCGCAACTCTATGCTTAAAGACCTTGCGTTAAAACAGTAATGACGTTGCATTGGAGCAACTACAATATAGATAAATATGTATCTATCTCAATGACAAACTTTATCTAGCTTTTTGTGATGTTTTTTTTTTAATATACTATTACATATATTTATTAACTATAATTGTAAAAAAGAGTATATTTTATTGCACACCAAACGACAGGACTCAGAAACTGTGGATTATAAAATCCACAATTAAAATTAATAAAAATACTAATTTGTATGTCTAACGCAGCGGCACGTATGTTAGACTAAATTATATTGTAACATGAACTGTCCACATATTTAGACAAATAAATATTATCTTATCCGTGCAATGCGTACATCGACTAGCTGTCTCAATTCTAGACACGAGTGCACGTTACGTGATATCATAATTCACTTGCATTCAAATTGTAACGTTCGCAGACCCGACTTATAATATAATCGAACGATAAAAGTTTTATGTATACAGGTTATCTGCCTTTATTATTACGAGCTAGAGGTTGCATTTATTTCTATGGGCTTTTTAGCCCGACAAATTCAGTAGCCCGACACAGCCCCTGCAAAACTTTTGTCTTATTGCAGTGTTTTTTTTTTATATTATAGTGGGACAGACGAACAGACAGGTCAGCTGATGGTAAGTGACAACCGCCGTCCATGGACACCTGCAACTCGAGAGTCATAAGTGCGCTGCTCGCTGGGCCTCCGGAAACCTCACTAGTTTTGGAGAAATGCAACGCAAGTGCTACTTCACAACTGGTTTTCTGTGAGGCTGTGGTATCGCACCGGTCGAGCAGCCTAAGCATGGCTCTACCTTCTACAAAAAGTCTAGTGCATTACTAATTATTTATGAAAATCAAATTTTTTAGTATATTGTGGTGTACTTATAAACGTTCACTTACCTATCATAACCGAAGTATCCCGCTTTACAATCTTATAGGTGTTACTACAGAAATTAGTAATAACTTTGGAGAGCACTCCGCTGCAACTGAATACTGAATCATTTATTTTAAAAATCTTTTCACCATCTACCGGGACAAAACTTTGGATACTATACAGCATCATCGCCAAGTACACCTGAAACCAAAGAAAAAAAATATTAATGTACACACATATGCTAAAGATGATTACGGATGATACTAATAATACAATAATATCAAACATCTCTGATGAAACTATGTAGAGTTGTATTATGGTAACCAGACCGCTGATAAACATATTTCTAAATACATACAAAATATTATAGATAATATTTAACCCAAACACTGAACGAATACTCGTGCTCATCACATACACCCCGACCTCTGGCTTAATAGTCAGGGTCAGTAGCCGATGGCGCAACAGGCCCGACAAAAAAAATGCTATTTTTATTTTGTGATTTAGTATCTTATTTATTAAGTTAAAAGCAGATCACCTTCTACGGACGTACTATGCTTGAGTTCTGGAAAATCTGGGTTATTCGTCTAATCTACCTCAAACATCATTGATTTTAATTTTTCTTTTTCGTTCAATATTTAAAATTGGAAATTAATTGAAACTAAAAATGAATTAACTACTACTAGCTACCTAAGGTTTTACTTAAGTTATTACAGATTTTTTCCATTTATTTTTGTCGGATTATTCTCACGCACGAGGTGACAACAAAACCTATTGGTAAAATAAAACATTGCCAACTTGACCGATCGGACGAGTTTTAGTGGTTAGTTGAAAAATTGTCCAAAAATGGTAAGTTACCACTTCCCCCTCCCCCCTTTTCGCTCCCCTCATCTCCTTTCTCCTCTTTCCCATCTCCTCATCCCTTCTCTCTTCTTTCCGCTCCCTGCATCCCCCATCCCTCATCACCCTCAAAGGCGAGCAGCGCACTTGCGACTCTTGAGTTGCAAGTGTCCATGGACGGCGGTGTCACTTACCATCAGGTGACCCGTCTGTTCGTTTGTCCTCCTATAAAAAAAAAATATATATATCAATAACAATAATTCACTTTAAAAAAGTAGACAACCGACTTCAGTGCGTCTATCATAAAATTTAATATTTATATCGTTTTCTCATGATTCAAATACAGTCGAGTTGAGAACCTCCTCCTTTTTTGAAATCGTTTGAAAAACCTAATGTAATAACAATATCCTTTAATAACACCAATGTCGTTATCAGTACTAAGATATAATTATTAGAATCTGTAGGTCCAATAAAATTTTATGGTATCACTATTATTTACGTTAAATAGTAAACAGCCAGTGGTTTTAGTAAACATTATATGTACATCCTTCTCCTTATCTCATTTATATGTAATAAATTAATAGTACATCCTACAAGCATTTTATTATAGTGACGTTTATATGTGTATAAAATGAAATATATGTCTTTAACATATAATATAATGAGCAGGTAATATGTATTGATAATAACTACTGTCTATAAGGAAGAACTCAAAAATAGGCTTATAATTGACTTTTTAAAAAGCAGATAACCGCCTTCAATGCGCCCTTGCAATCGTAAAAACATTCAATTTTAAAACTTATTCGTAATTTTAATGATATATCCCATGTCCCATGTGGTCCAAATTCTGATTTAGATTCAATGGAACGTATAATTGCACGTATAATTTTTATTACGTATATTCGGCCATTTGTCGCGCACATACTTAATGCAAAATTTAAGACTTATATCGTTTTCTCATGGATGCCATTGTCAGAAATTGAAATGGGGCCACACGGGAAGCATAAATGCTGTTGAGAAAAGATCACTGCAAAATTATGTAGGTATATGTGGGTAAGATTGGTTGACAAAACGATACATGTAGATAAGTATTTCAGATTAGAATGGTTTAAACTATGGCGCAGTTATGACGATTGAAAAGGGTATGCTAAGGTGGTTTGGTCACGTACCCATTCGTACACGTATGAGAGTGGAACGAATGATAAAATTAGTTTTTTAGAAATTTATGGTATTCTAAAGAAAGGACTGGTCAGAAGTACCAGTTCACTGCAATTTAATAGCTATAGGGGAAGTTCGCGAGGCATGTTAGGATAGAAAGAAGTGGACTACTCACTACGAGTAGTAGTAGCCTGAAGAGAGAGAAATGTTAGATTATGTAAATTGAGTATTTGATATATAATTAGCAGAAAAACTTCTGCCCTTTAAATCAAAACGTCTTATACGTATAATCATAGTTGTTAACAAGTATATTAAGCCCATTGTCTGCATTACAGCATGGAATAAATCTTTTGTTTTAATTTCTACTCTGTTAATAACTTTTGACAAGATTATTTGTAAAGCATCAATAATAATCAAAAGAAGGAAATAATTACGATTGAACTACTCTAATTAACCGTCTCAAGGAAATTGGTAAGATATTTATACTACTTCTTAATACACCTACAATAAAAATATGATTAAAATACAACAATGAGAATGGTGACCACCACTCTTAGACTCCACTTGTTGCTTTCCATCAGGCAGAGTGGAGTCATTATGGTAGGCTAGCTTGCCTTATATAAAAAAAAAGCAAGATGATATACATAAATATTACTTTTTAGATAAATGATGATTATGATTGATAAGAAACAACATAAAAATCAAATATAACTCAGTGATTTTGTAAAAAGGTCTCTGTTTGTGTCGGTCGTGCAAAAAAAATCCTTTATTGCATTGATTGTAACTGAAATACAAACAATAAAAGTAATAAAGCTAAAACAATGTAAGTTTCGCTGAGTATTACAGGGAATATAAATTAAATTACTAAACAACGTATAACTAAACCAGAAAAAAAAACAAAATCCAAGCCGAACAAAAAAATAAAATAAAAATAAAACATACACAATACTTGAAGTTCATCTTTAACTTGATGATACTGGTTCGATCCACAGGCACTAACTTAACCACCACAGCTACTGCCGTATGTTGGGTCCGTGAAAGTTACCTGATGAATGAGAGTATTACAGCAGTGCACCTCTAAAAATAGCCTTTCCAGTAGTCCATAGTACCGTATTACTAAACCACGTACTTGTTTACGTCTATAAAACTGTTTACCAAACATTGTCATGGCAATTAGATAAAGAGATTCTTCTAATGACCCATAATTTATTGGTTTTACATGTGCTATCGACATGTAGAATTGACTTCCTTTTTATAGATTTTTATTGATGAAAACCATTAATGATATAAGGATAAACCTCAACTTTAGAGTTAAGAGCGACAACAAGACCTACCTCGCTAACGTTGTTTAGTCTAAAATGTGTCATGAAAATAAATAAGTAGTTGATTTTAATTAAAAATTTGCAATCTTGCGGCTTATTTCATCAGTTACTTATATTTTGGGTTCTGTATGAAAAACAAACTTATTTCATGCACAAAAAACAAACGTGCTTGAGCTTTTTCCTTCTACTGAGTGTATTTAAAAAGTCAGTGATATTACTAAGAAAGAAAAATACTAAGAATTTTCGAATAGAAAAAATAACAATTACAATTTCC
This sequence comes from Tyria jacobaeae, assembly GCA_947561695.1. NCBI lineage: Eukaryota > Metazoa > Arthropoda > Insecta > Lepidoptera > Erebidae > Tyria > Tyria jacobaeae. Next base: position 4,788,347 of record OX387211.1, on the reverse strand, counting down.
TCGTGCCGAAAATCAAAACCAGGCCAACAAATTATTAACATAAAAATAATATTTTGTTGGTCCACCATTTGCCTTAATTACGGCAGAAATTCTTTTTAAAATTGACTTTACGAGCGCTTATTAGCACTCAATCCAGGAACAGGTAGCGTTTCAGCTCTTCCTTATTATTAACTGTGTGGTGCCTTTTTTTACATGGGAAAATCCTCATGGACTATCCTTTACCGGGGTTATCGGCGGAGGGGTGTGCCGGACTTGACCGGCTAAAACAGCACGATGTTCCTTCCTCGCACCTGCTTGAACACGACATTCTTCTGCGACCAGCAGGTGATCGTAAACCGGACTGGACCCCATCTCGTCTTGAAGGGGGAAAGGATTATGCCTCTCCCCCCAACATCACTCCTTGAGAGAGGCGTGACAAACACTACGCGCCTACAACCTCGGACCCGCTAAGCGATTGGGGCGGTGAACTGAACCCTGGTTTCACCACCCTCGGGTCCATTTACGGAGGCCGGCATTGTCAGCCCTCGTCCGACGTCTGGTGCGTCTGCGGATAGGGAGTGTGGTTGTGTTTTCCCTCTCCCTTTCCGCAGCCTCCTTCTGTGACATAGTCGTACTAACTGTGTGGTGCCTGACTTTAATAAACCCCACAAATGTTCCATGGAGTTCAAGTCCGGCGGCTGGGCAGGCCAGTCTAGAAGCTGATTTTCGATTTCCAGAAACCATGACATAGTGATTATGAATATGTTCCATATTTACGGCATGGCACGTTATCCTGCTGGAATTTAGTGCCATCCATGTTTGCAACGCAAATTCCAGTACATTTATGTACATAGTAGTTCATGCGGCAACCGAATAATTCGCCGACTTTAGTATCAGTCCTGCCGCCTCAGATCATTATGTTACCGCCGCCGTGGTTTACGGTGGTACGGAGGTAACACCAGGTGTACCAAAAATGTGCAATAAAAAGAGAAATAATATTGAGTCCCGGAAAACTCAAATAACTTTATCATGACATTTGCTTTTCAAACGACTTTATTAAATATTATTAGATATTTAAATTGACTAACGCACCTCAAAGTTTATTTCCTTGAATATTCTACTGTGCTACTACGGCATTGTAATGCCCATTCATACCAAGCTTTCCTTTTAGCTTCTTTCTGGCTTTACAGCCTTTCATTCCAGCTTCATGAAATTTTCTACTAGTAGTTCAAGCAGAAATTGTTCTTTGCAGAAATTCTTTATTCTAACAACTCAGCAGCTAATTCTGAAGAAGTTTTTTTTCCATTTTTTTAATGACTCTCTCAGCAAGTGACTCTCACGAGTCACGCTCTATGGTGATGCGTTTGCACCCGGTTCTGCGTCTATTTTGATCCGGTAGCAGAGAATCGCTCAATAGCTTCTTGTACTGCTAGGCGAGAACATTTCACAGTTTTGGAAGTCTCTACCTGTGACATCTCTTGCTTATACAGAAACTGTTCTGCTCATTGTTCTAATGTTGTTTGTTTCTTTTTGGCATATTTCGAGGATTACCGATAAATAAATAATAAAATTGTGAAATTAAAAAAAATATTGTACCCAGGTGTTTTAATGCTAGCTGCGGCAATGGTTTTTGAAGCAATTAAACAATAGATACATATGTGTTTTTGGCATACTTTCTGTGCACGTGCAAAATGTGTACAGTGCTCAATACTTTTAGCCAAGGCTACATAAAAGGCATGTTTTGCCGACTAGAATCTAGTGGCTAATACTTAAAGGACTTGATGGGAAAATTGATAATGCCCATATTTAAAGGGAAAGGGGGGATAGAAAGAGAGGTAAATCAATTTGGTTATACAGATAGATTGAAAAGTGAAAGCTATAGCTAAAGCAGGTAAAGTTCGGTAACTCAAACAGACCGATGCTGGTAAGTTCGAGAATATTTGGGATAAATTTCGTATGTGTGTACATCAGCAGTAGTGTGATTTAGGAAACTAAAAATCTTTTAAATAATGACAAAGAGGATGTTTTACCGTGTGGTTTTCACTGGAGTTTAATACGTCCACTCCGCTCTTGCAGTGGGTGTCATAAAATGTGACTAACTCATCAGACTTATCTGACAGACAGTACATACAGCCATACAGTACTCTGATGACGGCAATAGGCTTGCTCCCTATATGAGGTGATTACTTTGAAGTCAAACAATATGAATGATATAATAAACTATTTATTTTTCTAGTTTATTTCGACAGTTTGTTCGATAGTTTGTTGTCGCGATTGTTCCCAAAGTGCGTCTGGCTTGTTCCTTGTGCCTGACGCCATGTTGCTTTCCTAGCGGAACTTAACACTATTTGCACAGTAAGTGGAATAGATTTAAATTGTGAACAGTTTTATCAAGTATCTAAAATTACTAGTACTAAAAATAAAATTTAACAGAATTGTTTGTAATTTATAATTTTATTTTAATAGTTCCAACATTATATTTATTGTTTTACATTAATTTGAATATAAAAGTAATATTGTATATTTACCAATATTGTGTATTGACATACCGTCAAAATACTCTTAATTATAATAAATATTAATTTGTACTGCATTATAGTATTTATAAGTACGATGGCATCTATCCTTATAATGTTATAATTATATCCGCATCATATATAAAATACTTATTATATCGTCCAATAACTTAAAAATAAACATAACAAAAAAGCGTTTATGATATTCTTATGTCTGTAATTGTCTTACTTACGATACCGTTTTATTCGGTGCACATAGCAACAGCTGTTATCTCCCATATTCGTTTACAATACAACTAAAAATATCGTCTCGGGTCGTAGGTTAGAAGTAACATATGTACAAATATATTTATGTACACAATGTTCCATATTGATAATCTTTGTTGACTATATATAACAACGGTATTCTATATTTAGTATGGAATGTTTAACAACTTGTCACTTCGAATACAAACCATAATTTGTGAATTAGTATAACACGGTGCAACGGTGGTAGCCTGACTTGAAAACTTTCTGTTAGAAATTGTAGGAAAAACTTATGACGTCATAATTTGTTTTGTAATATCATTTACTTTGAATCTTTGGTTGAACGTTTAAAAATAATAACATTTGACAATAAAAAAATAAAAATAAATATTTAACACTTAATGTCATAAGAAATATTTTTATACGTCTATAATATATAATTGTCATATTTATGTAAACTAAATGCAAGTGTTATTATATAATTTTATATATTCTCAATGGCATTATATATATTGTCTTTATATAGAGTACACAACAACCTAAAGGGAATATAAAAAAAACAGATTGTAATTTGTACTGAGTTGGTGTGCCGGAGGATGAACTGAACTCATTTAAGGAACTAAACTTATTTTATACTGCTATCTAATATTCTTTTTTGGCAAATTTTGAGAACATCGTTTTTAATATTCATTGTTTTAAATCTTTTTCATATTCTATGTGTAAAGCTGAGTGTGGCTTACCAGCACTTTTGCACCACAATGCTCCTTCTTTGTCTTTGTGATTTTATTAAGGAACAACACACAACATTCAGTTTAATAGAATAGGAATTATGCAAGTTTTTCTTACAATTTTTTCTTGTCCGATAATGCTAAACAAAAAACAACATACAAATGGAAAACTTCAAATAAATTCCCCCTTTTTACTCCTAAGTTTACAAGCTAAAACATCTGAAATGATTGTCAATTTCAACAAACGTATTATACTTTCAAGTAGAGCTGATACTAATATAATCGTAATAGGCACCATTTTATTTGAAAGCTGGTGCTTTCCGTGTGGTTCCATTATAATTTGGTCCAGTTCTGACAATGATATCCATAAGAAAACCATATAAGTCTTAAATGAGTATTACACAACCACGACAAATGGACGAATAACTCAATATCACGCCAACCGATTTGGATTTTTTTTTTTTGAAAAGGATGTACTTCAAGGGCAGTTAGGTAAGAGTTTGGTGCAGTTGTGACAGTGGCATCCATGAGAAAACCATATTAGTCTAAAATTTTATGATAGGTTCATTAAAGTCGGTTGTCTACTTTTTTCAAGTCCGATTATACAGGAACGGTTGCTTCGGAAAGTACCTGCACTCGGTCGCTAGGAGAGAATTGAGTCCCGTCTGTCACCACTACGATTGTAGTGAGGACTCGGCCCAGCATACGATTGCCCCGCTTGGGCGGCGCAGCGTCGGGCCCTCACTGCAGTCATTGGAGAGGATCTGTCACTGCCGGCCATCATACGCTCCATGGTCGGCAGTAACAGGAATTTTACCGCGGTCGCAGCCTTCTGTGAGGAGGTCATCTCACAGAAGGAGGCGGCGGAGCGGGCCCGGGAGGATAATCTCCACTCGGACCCAATTCGCCGCCGGCAAACTGGAGACGCGCTTACCAGCGCCTCATGCCGCCCTGAGTGTGGCTGCGGGTGGTCGGGACGGGTTTTCCCCTCCATCCGCCATATGGCTAGCCACGAGGGGCGTCCGCGTGTGTCTGGACGCCGCCTTATTGATAAGTTACCCGTGGGTAGTGCCCGCATAGTGCGGGCAGGCGCTAGGAGGGGTCCGGATGTCTTAATGAAGCTGTTCCCGGATTCCTATTTTAAGTGCAGTATGGCACACCGTGTGGTTTTAATCGGTTCGATTCCGACACACCGTTCCACCGAAAACCCGGGTGGAATGACGGCCCGAGGGGGTTTTCACACCAAAAAAAAAAAGGCGTTGGTGACCCTGACCAGCTGAGCTGAGCCAAAGGCCACGGGGCGACGATTCCCACACGGGAAAAAAAATGTGTGATCTGCAAATAGTTGTAATGTACCCACAGATATAAATATAAATATCTGTACGTATCATATAAGTATCATATTTTGTACTAGTTTTTTATAATTTTTGGGGGATGTTACAAGTGTTGAAACCAATAAAATTATGTTGGATCCTACTCAAGTATAGCAATAGCAAACGAGGCAAAGTTACTGATTTGAAAGCGGCGGTAGCGTGATGGCTGAGGCGTTGGACTTGCGATCAAGTTGTTGGGGGTTCAAACCCCGCCCAGTACACTACGCTAGTATTCTTTAAAACAAAATGAAACGTACGTTTTAGTGGTACGCAGCTTGTGAAGATTATTATTAGTTGTTTATGGACTATCTCTTACGTGTAGATTGAACGCAGAGATTCAACCACTGTAAGGTATTTCGAGTGAAAAACAATCGATACAAATATAATCGCCATGTTGGTCAACTCGGCCAAAATAGTCACAAGTAAATAGGCCTGTCATTGACAATTTTTAACCAATCTTGTACTTTACAGTACTGACATAAAATCTAAAACTCAAATGCTTTTAAGCAGATAAAGATTTGGCCAAAAGTGGGGTAAAAAACATGTATTTTGTTTAAAAATTCTTCGGTTCTTCGATTCGGCATCTAAAAAGGTTAAAAATAATATTCAGTATGGACAGAGCCTCCGCCCACACCTGGGCACAAAACAAATAGCAAATAAATTCATTGCACGTCTACAGATTCCCAAAGAATTCCTAATTCAAAATTTAAATAAATTTTCTCGTCATCTTCTTTTCTTATTCGTCCATTCTAAAAACGTTCAGTGTAACCCACGTAATAGTTACTTCGTCAAGTTTTAACAAGAATATTTACAGTGAGATTAACCAATAAACAACTTCCGTTTTGAAACAAAAGAGACGTTCCAACCCAAGAACAGCGTCTGTCAAATAATATCGACTGAGATAACACTATTAACGTACATCGACTGCATATAGTTTTTTGATCAAATAGGAGAATTATTGCCCTCAATGACTTATTTTATCAGTTTAGTACATCTTTCATAATTTTTTATGATATTTTTTTAATTACCCCACAAAAGATAATGTATTTTTACTTTCACACAATTGCTTCCTTATTCCTTGAATTGTTACAGTCCCTTCACTTGTACACACGACGATTACGAGTTGTAAATATATTCAATAATAAAATTTGACAACAAATACCATACCATACCATTATACCAAAATAAACGGCATATTGTGTCTTATATAATACATTAAACTTATTCCTGTTCAACCTGGTAGCATTTTGGCGGATAGCCTTTATTATATTTTTCCTTCCTACACCAGTCCTTATATCGTCATCATTACACTACAGCTATACGCTACTACTATAAAATGGCCACCGCTGGACATAGGCGGGACCGATGCGAACAGTTGCGTCCACCGATGACAAGCGATTTAAAAAAAAATGTCTCTCTACCTTGTTAATGGACATCCTACTCTACGTTTTAATACATAGTTATTAAAAAATATGTTATTCCACAAATGGAATATCCAAATACAAATAAATAATCGATGTTATTGCCAACCTAATCCATTAAACATATAGCGTAGCGTAATTTAAAAGCTACTGTTTTAATTTTCATATAAATAATATACATAGCTACTAAATACATATTTTTTTTAAAACATCAATATTATCTTTTTTTTTATACTATAGGGAGACAGACGAACAGACGGGTCACCTGATGGTAAGTGACAACCGCCGTCCATGGACACCCGCATCTCAAGAGTCGCAAGTGCGCTGCCCGCCTTTGACGGTGATGAGGGATGGGGGATGCAGGGAGCGGAAATAAGAGAGGGGGGATGAGGAGAAAGGAGATGAGGGGAGAGGAAAGGGGAGAGGGGGAGTTGGGCCTCCGGAAACCTCACTAATTTCAGGGAAATGCAACGCAAACGTTACTTCACAACCGGTTTTCTGTGAGGCCGTGGTATCGCACCGGTCGAGCCGGCCCATTAGTGCCTACCACTGCATGGCATCTGATGGATGCATGGCTCTACCACTGTTAAAACTAAGGACTAAACATTACACTACATTTGAAATTTATGAATTCTCTACAAATGCCTACCTATGCAAACATGTATTTTAATAGCTACCTCAAGAGTACACATATAGTTAGTTTAAAGCATTTTTAAAATGTACATGCATCAGTATTTAAATAATTTACCATTAATAATAAATATTTTTTATTGAAGTAAAATCACGGTACATTACATTTTATGAGACGTTTACAGACGGGCATTGATCCAACTGATGAAAGAAGTAACTCTAACAAACGCAGCAGGGAAGCCACGCTCACAGCCGGCAGCAGAACCGAAAGAGGTTATACCAACCTATAAAAAAATTGTATTAATCGTTTACTGTATTAGGGTAAAGGGTTCGAATTTCCCGGCAGTTCGAATTAACAGCCAGTTCGATTTTGAGGTATACGACCCAGATCTGCTAAAGCTATTGCCTAAAATTGTTAAGCGATATTCCGTTGCTTCAATTCTGTTCCCTTCTCACCCATCTTGCAATACACCATAAATTTCCAAAGAGTTCAATTAACGGCAATAAAATATAAACTATTGCGTGAGTAGGAAAAAATCTGTCATATATATAGTAACATAAAAACGTACCAATAGGGGACGGCTGTTCCTAGTAACAACGAGGGGGCCGCCGGAGTCCCCTCCACAAGTACTCCTTCCTCCAGCACCGCTTGTACAAATATTGCCCGATGAGACAATAAAGAACGAGCGCATACAAACGGCATTCGTGATTATATTCAGGTTGACGTGGCTGAGGAATTGGTTCGTAGTGATACCGCCACTGGAGCCTGTGCAGTTTTAAAATGATTTACACGTAGAGTAGCGATATAATTTACACATGCGATGAAATGTGAAACATATGTGTATAATGGTTACAAGATAAAATTATTCTTACCGTCACTAGTACGACCGAATCCAGAAGCAGTTGCGGTGTTACCGGAGTAGTTCTCATTAATTTGGCTACCAGAAGGGAGGGCAATAGCGGCAACATTATCTGTTTTAATTAGTTTTTATTAATAAAAATATATTTGCCTAATAACTATTACTTCGGCTTCGACTATTATATTTCTATTACTTAACAACAAAACAAGTACAGAATAACAGTTCGTGGATGAAGTAACATTTCTAATGTTAAGTCAGACATTTGTCAAGATTCTCAATCTCTATATAAAATATAAATAATCTATATACATATATTGAGAGCTATTGAGAGACCAACCACTTGATCAGTCATAAAATGTGACATGTATAAAAAGTTACGGAAGGAACAGAGTAAGACAGAGTTAGTCCACCTCATAAAGGCGAATACCATAGTAGTTTCTAAGACCTTTGTACTAAAAGAAACTATAAAAAGTGTAAAAAAAATGTTGATATCACTTAAGCACGTCAATAGCTACTAGAAAAGAATATCAAAGAAACTAGTGTTAAAACACATTAGAAAATGGTTTTACACAGTTTGGTTTGGCCTCTATATCACATATAGACTTATTATCTAATTTATCAAATTTATAAAAGTGTACTTACTTGAAAAAGACAAATTATTAGGTAAAGTAATTATTGCAACATCGTTACGAATTAGGTTTGGGTTCCAGTTAGCGTGTACGTCAACATTATTAGACGCAATTCTTTGACCGCCTGAGAACAGTGTGAGTGAACCAGCTACAACAGTGAAACTCAACGCCTGGTTCACACCGTCAAACCAGCAATGGGCAGCCGTAATTACCTTCCGTTGATTGAGAATAGACCCACCACATACAGCCTGGCCACCAGGCATACTAATGACGAGACCGACCTACGAATAAAACATTATCAAATTTCAAGATGCCTAGACCCATATATATATGTACAATATCATCTGACACACTATGTACATTATTTATATATTTTATTTATTATGACTTCGTGCACATGGTGTAAAAAGACGGACTTAATTTCTGAGGCAATTTCTGCCAGTCAACATTGGGGTGTGGCAGATATAAATAGTAGTAGATGCAAAGACATGGCGAAGAGAGCTACTAGTTCAATTATTAAAATATGAGCTTATTATATACATTACTTGAATAGATCAAATACTAATATATAAATATGTTCCTATAATGCTCCTATATTTCGGCGTTGGCGAATAGGAAGCCATTTTAACTCGGAACGTTAAGACACGTGGTCATACTTGCGAAGATTGAAAATAAATCGAATGCAGGTATATATTCAGAAGACGGTCTAGTTTGTTGAGAAGATCTGCATTCAGGGCGAAATAACAAACAATATTCACCTGGTAAGGAAACTGTCCTAGTCTCGCAGCTGAACCTCCAGCAATTCTGGAACCGGGTTGGGACTCAGCTAAACGGATTTCGTCGGCTAATGGCATACCAATTTTAGTGAGGTACCCATAGGCAGTGAGGTCTTCTAGGTCAACCACATCTTCGACGTTGATATTTCTGGAGTTGACAACGGCCACCAATGCCAACAGTGCCACGACCAGAACCTTCATGTTGAGTTTATTAGCAAATTTCAGTAAGTGACTAAGGTAACTACTGCAGGCAGTAGTACTAATCGTGGATAAGCAGTTCCTTTGTATTTATACTGTTTAGTTCTTAGATATTTTTATGACGTGCCTGATGGGTTTTAACCGTAATTAATAGTTTGATTAGATTGCCATTCAAGTCCCATTTATCAACTTTGTTTGATAAAAATGATATTGTTAGTGATTAACATAGAACAATATCCTTATCAAGACAAAGCGTGTAAGTGACATAGTGACAATACATTCACGAACTCGCCAGAGGAAGCGGAGTGAGTCCTTGTGGAAACGCACTTCCCCGGCTGCGAAATAACGCAAGAACGCAGAAGAGGCTAACTGGATAACAGCCTACAGAGTGGTAACCACGGAAAATAATAAAAACTTTCGTGACTTAGATTCATATTTATTTAAATATACGGTTTTACCGAAACTAGTCGGGGATCCCCGAAGTAAACACGTGAATAAAACCGGGGATTCAAGGAATTAAGATCCCTAAAGGTCCGAGGGGGTTTCCACAAGTTAGAAAAATGGTTACCCAGACATATCAAGGTACCATTGATTGTCAACATTTTTGATGATGGGAATGGGAAAACAGTCATAGACTGTTAACTGTGGGCAATTATACTGGTATGCGGGAAAGTGGTACGGTTGTATCTTGTTTACAAATAAAATTAGCCCAGAGTCGTGACACCATCTCATGATTCTTTTGAAATCGGATTGGATTTGAACCCTAAAATGCCGGCGCTTGCCATCGGCGGCATTTTTAGGGTCTTGGTTTGCACTAAGCACATGTCATCAACTGGCAGCTAAATGGCTTTTTATCGTGGTAGTGCCATGCTTATTGACGAATGGTCCGGCTCGACCGGTGTGATACCACGACCTCACAGAAATCCGGTTGTGCAGCAACGTTGCATTTCCCAGAAAATAGTTAGTTCTCCGGATGCCCACTTCCCCATATCCCCTTTCCTCTCCTCTCATGGGGGATATCCTCATCCCCCTCTCCACTTACCCATTACTTCTATTTCCTCTCCTCATTCCTCATCACCTTCAAAGGCGGGCAGCGCACTTACGACTCTCGAGTTGCAGGTGTCCATGGATTGTCCAAGGTTTTTACTTACCATCAGATGACCCATCTGTTTGCCTTTATTACATAAAAAGAAAACTGATAACATTTACAATATTTTTCGGAGTTAACCACGTCGTTATCGTACGAAAGAAAGTGAAGGGGACTAAGTATCGACCCTGTTTGGTGCCTCTTCCTTTGTCAAAGACTTTGGGTTCACAAAAATTATTTATTTTAACTGTGAATATACTCTTCGTGTACGTACACGGTGTTCTCTTATTTTTTTATATTTTTTTAGTTAAGGTACCTTGTCTTACGTCAGTCTACATAAAAACTTTATGTAACAGTAGTTATTGTTATATAAAAAAAAAGCTGTATGTATACATACTATATATACAGCTAGTTACTACCCATATACATTACATATATATATTTTCTTACTAGAGCAGCAGCAGCATCTGAAACTATGGAAGATATAGGCAAACCATTTTTAGAAACTAGATGCAAATTGGTGTTTTATAATTGAAGTGATAACTCCTTATGGGAGGGTAAACCACTTCGTTACGTAACTGTCTGCCTACCTTTTCTCTCACGCATACGACAGCGGTAGTTTAAATAGTTCAAGTTATCACTTTTGTCGAGCGTCCCGAGACGTACACGTTTTATTTCTATTTATTAAATTTGTTTGAAGATTAAAAAATAAGTATGTACCTACATTAATCCGTCCGAATGATAAAGTTTGAACATTAAATCTTATCTTATTCCAATACAATGACAAGTCCAATTTTTCTTTTAGTGGTAGAGCCATGCTTAGGCACGAATGGGCCGGCTCGACCGGTGCGATACCACGGCCTCAACGAAAACCGGTTGTGAAGTAACGCTTGCGTTGCATTTCCCCGAATTGAGTGAGGTTTCCGGAGGCCCAATTTCCTCTCCCCCCTTTTCTCTCCCCTCATCTCCTTTCTCCTTTTCTCCATCTCCTCATCCCTCCTCTCTTCTTTCCGCTCCCTGCATCCCCCATCCCTCATCACCCTCAAAGGCAGGCAGCGCACTTGCGACTCTTGAGTTGCAAGTGTCCATGGACGGCGGTGTCACTTACCATCAGGTGACCCGACAAAAAAAAATTAGAAGAATCGAAATTTCGAAGAAGAACGTTTTGAAATTTCTTCACTCCGCAGACGTGATGGGTATCGATATTTTTCCAAACATAAACAAGCAAAAACTATATTATGTAATTTGTTTGTTTGAGTGCACTTCGGTGATGATATATACATACATATATATATATATATATATATATAGCTACCTATACCTATATATATATATATATACATATATATATGTATATGTATAGGTATAGGTAGCTATATATATATATATATATATATATATAGCATATATATATATATAGGTATACATATAAACATGTATGTATATAGGCACATAAAATTACCAATAAAAAAATGAACTGTTCCTTTTCTGACATATTGAGGATTTCGTTTCTTTTTTTTTTTAGATATAGTGGATCTACCAACTCAGGCAGCAGACAATTCATATCAACAGAGACTAATTTCCTTGCTCGAAAATTCGTCATCTTTTTCCAGTACTTCAATTTTGAGTTTTTATCGCCATACCATACGGCAAGTAGGCATTTTGCTTTTTTTGCTATATGCATCTGACTTTGAGCTTGATTATACTAGTCAGATTTTTGCTAAGTGCTTACTTGATAAGCAAGGAACGAGGCTGCACGACGGCGAAGAATTCCCATGCCTGTTTTCATTATTTGATCTTTTATTGTCACTGCTAGAATCGGACCTTAAAAAATCATTACTATTAATATTATCATCATAATTTGAAGTATATAAGAAATATCGATGATAACACATAAATAAAAGAAACTTCAATGATGACAAATGACAAATTACACGTAAGGAAAGCAGCTACGAGCTAACTTATATTTCATCAATTTTAAAGCGAAAAAAGTCAACATTCAAGACGGAAGTTCAAACCGCGACGGTCCCTTTCCATAGAGCAATACTCTAACAACTGAGCTATCTAAGGGGTATATTGACCAGAATGTTAGCTATCCAGGACATTTAAAGGTAGCTCATTTGGCCGAGTATCTCCCCATGGAAAGGAACTGTCACGGGTTTAAGTACCGTCCTGAATGTTTACTTTTTCCTATTTTAATTTATAAGAACAATTACGATAAATTATATTATTTATTTATTGAAATGCATTAGAAGTACTGACTTATATACGTAATTCGCTGAAACAGAAACTAGATTATGTAATTGCGTCTCCAACAACTTTTCCTGTTCCGGAGGACATTCGACTTCGAGAAATTTGTCTTGTGAATAAAACATATTAAACAATTTTCCACGCTATTCCTGGTATACATTAATGACCTTTGTGAAACCACCTTATCGTCCGGAAAAATAATTTCCTTTGCCGATGACACTGCTATTACCTTCTATGGCGACTCATGGTCACAAACACAAAGAAGAAGTGGATTCAACTCCATCTATAGATGGCTCATCTCACACTCTCTGACACTTAACACCTCCAAAACAAAACTCATCACATTCTCAATTAATACCTCATCTCAACTGAAGACACCAATTATTCTACAAGCACATACATGCTACAATGGAACACCCAACTGTAACTGTCCATCGATTACTTCTACCGATACTATCAAAGATGTTGGGATCACACTTGACAAGCACCTCAATTTTAAAACACACATCATACACCTAACTAATCGAGTACGAAAACTTATCTACATTTTTAAAACACTACGAAACATTGCCAATACTCACATCATTCGTACTGTCTATTATGCTATGTGTCAGTCTATTATTTGCTATTGTATAACAAGTTGGGGTGGTGCAGCTAAAACGCTTTTAAACCACTGGAGGTAGCTCAGAGAGCCGTGCTTAAAGTTGCTACTTTTCGCCCAATACGATATCCCACTTTCGAATTATATCAAAACTGCAAAGTTCTTACGGTTCGACAACTATTCATAATAAGCTCCATCCTCCAGCAGCACAAACAAGCTCAACTCACACACGATGGCTCTGTACCTAAACGTAGAATAAAAATGTATACCACACCTCACCCTTACTTTACTTTCACAAAACGATTCTTTTACTACCTAGGACCATTTCTGTATAATAAAGTCAACCAAATCTTTCCTATACACAATTCTTCTTGTGCTTCAATAAAAACGCAAATCACAAAACATCTCTCCAGGAAAAACTACATAGAAACAGAAAACTTCATAACTTCAAACTTTCACACACACACACACACTAACATATAAATTAATCCAATCTAGTATTTAAAACTTAATTATGACTTACAACTTTAATATATCTATGTACGTACCTTTTTCCTAATTTTGTGGAACTCACTAATGGACTGTTCTTAGTACAGGCTATGTAAGCAGCCTAGCTAGAACGTCTATGTCTGTATTGTATAGATTGTATTTTTGCGAAATAAATTATTATTATTATTCTCTTTATTCACATTATTCAACATACAAATTACATTTTTAAATATAAAATAAAACCAAAATATATTTAAAAATATAAAAAATAGTGCCCCACCGGTATCGGGTACAGGGACCAAGCTACCGGTGGTTAGGGCTCCAGAGACAGGAACCTCCTCACAATACGTGCCGTATCAAGAAGGACTGCCTTCTGCATTAGGCCCTTAACCCAGCTGTGTAACGTGAGCCTCTGCAGATGTTGGTCGAGGCTATTGGCAATCAACCCATGAGCTGATATGACTATCGGCACAATGATTGCAGAACTCACATCCCACATGTCGACCACCTCACGGGCTAAATCCAAATATTTTATTTGTTTATCTTTTTCTGCCTTTATGAGGTTGTCGTCATGTGGAATGGTAATGTCAACAATCATTGCTCGGCGCTCTAGTCGGTCTATCACCACTATATCAGGTTTATTGGCAACAATAGTCCTGTCAATGATGATAGATCGATCCCAATATAATGTTGCACGACTATTTTCAAGAACTGGGTCGGGCACATACCTGTTATTATTATTATTAATATTAATTTAAATATATATATAGGATAGCTATATAGATAACTGATATACTACCTACTTATAATATTGTCATAGGTAAAATAAATAAAAAATTGACACGCCACCATATCTTCCTCTGTTCTCCTTATAATTGTAATGTGTGTAATGTAATGTAAAAGGCTGACCTTGAAGTCACGCACAGTAATTTATAAAAAAAAGTGTTGTCTTTTTTCCCATTATACGGAAATACATAGTAATAAGAATTTGATTTAAAATAACTCCTAAATAAAGTACCTATTGAACGTGCGCGCGAGCAAAAAAGACCCTCTCTCATCGGCGCACACCGCATTATTATAAACCGTTCAGGCCGTTTTGTACTAAACGTTAAAATTTCGGCAATTAAGTTTTATATTGCGTGCACTCTTTGATCATAATAATTAATTTAGACAAAAAATATATTGTGACTGCATAGTAAAGTATATTTTCTTACTGTAAATACTTATTTTAGACATAAAAGTCCAGTAATTTGGCTTTTATTTGAATAATCTAAAGAAAAAGACTAGCAACAGCAAAAATGATTCAAATACGTAACTATCTTGTAAATGGATAGAAAAAGATCTTTTTTTTTATATACTATAGGGGGACAGACGAACAGACGAGTCACCTGATGGTAAGTGTCACCTCCGTCCATGGACACTTGCAACTCAAGAGTCGCAAGGGCGCTGCCCGTCTTTGAGGGTGATGAGGGATGGGGGATGCAGGGAGCGGAAAGAAGAGAGGAGGGATGAGGAAATGGAAAAAAGGAGAAAGAAGATGAGGGGAGAGAAAAGGGGGGAGGGGGAATTGGGCCTCCGGAAACCTCACTGAATTCGGGGAAATGCCACGCAAGCGTTACTTCACAACCGGTTTTCTGTGAGGCCATGGTATCGCACCGGTCGAGCCGGCCCATTCGTGCCTAAGCATGGCTCTACCACTGAAGATAAGATCATATACTAAAGTTCCATTTTGATTGTATGTGTGACTGTTTCAGAATATTAATGTAAACTAACATAAAATTTAGGGAGCCTGCTCTTAAAGCTGAAGGTCATGGAAAATTATTAATTATTAATTATTTTTTAATACTAATTAACTAAGATAGCTCTTACTAGTGAAATAATTGTGTGTGTGTTTAAAATTTTATAGTTACTTTTTTATTATTATGTAATATTTATTATGGACTAGGGTTATGCTTGTCCGTGGGTGGCGATATACGAGTACAGACGTTACTAAACGTAAGTGGTTTGTATGACGACTGGTAGATGGCGTTATGCGTGTGACATCATTTTGCTATATGCAAGTGAAGCTTATTGCACACATGTTAATAATTAGCATATGCGTTTCTCGAGTTGGGAGACGCAAAATGACACCTGTTGCCGTTTTCATCCAAACTGTAAGTGGCAATATTGTGTAGTTGAAACTGAGATAATGGAACCACATGCATACATGCATACATAAGTACATACGCTCACAGCTGTATCCCCTAAAGGATAGGCAGAGGCGTAGTAAACACTACATTTTGCTAATTAGAATTTGGTCACTGTATGACTGTATACATACTGGAACCCATTTGATAGTATGTACTTTAATTACAATAGTCGGTAATCTATACTCTTTTACATCTCCAACAATATATTTTTTTAATAACTAATGTTATATGTACTTTTATCACGTCACAACAACACACAAAATAACTTTTTTGCCTTTAATTCTTGTTTTTTAATAATAAGTGTTTGGTTGGTTGGTGTGCCATGACATAGCAGTTATTTATTTTTTTAAACTTGAAATATGGTTGAGTGGAGCATTGGGATGTATTCCTCGTATATGATTGCTAGGTTCCAGACATAATTTGTAAATATCAGAGGACAGCTCCGCCTCATCGATTTCGGAATCAGCTTTAGCATGTTTTACAGCTTTGCTAACCACAGTACGCACCTTAGTATCAATTTCTTTTAGCTGGTCAGGAGTAACGAGTTGAGCTTTAATTATCCTCTCTTTAAATTTTTTAATAGGATCTCGGGTATTTCGCACCTTTTGAATCTCATCTCGTGTACGGTATGATGTCCCTGGATCTGACATCGAGTGCCCACTGTACCGGTACGTCTCCATCTCCACTACCAAGGGCCCGTTTTCACGAACACAATAATCGATGGCAAATCGAGTCGCCTCCCTTGTAGCTAATACGTCCATTCCATCTACCCAAATACCAGGAACATAGTCACCACGCGTGTAGTACTCTGTACTAGCCGATGCTCGATTAGCTTTTGTTCCCATGCCATACAAGTTATTCTCGCAAATAAATACGCAAGGTAGGTTCCATAGTTTAGCCATGTTGTAACTCTCAAATATTTGGCCTTGATTGGCAGCACCATCACCATATAAAGCGAACGATACGCCACCATCCGATTTATACTTATTGGCGAAGCTAAAGCCAACTCCTAATGGTACCTGTGCGCCAACAATACCATTGCCACCATAAAAATGGGATGCAAACATATGCATTGAACCTCCTTTACCTCGGGAGCATCCAGTTGTGCGACCTGTCAGTTCAGACAAAACACCAGATACACTTACCCCCATTAGGTGAGTCCAAGAATGACATCGATACGAGGTGATCACAGAGTCTACATCGCGTAACATCGAATGGATACCTACCGCTACAGCTTCTTCTCCAATATAAAGATGGCAAAATCCTCGTATTAATTTCTCTTTGTATAAATTAGAAGCAGCAGTTTCCATTTGTCTTATGGTTGTTAGGTGTTCGTACAATTTTAGTGCATCTTTATGGTTGAGAATTACTTTTGTAGCAGGGCCTTTTCTTAACTTATGCAATTTAAATGGCTGGATTTCAAAAGAAGCTTCATTTTTGGTACAATATTTTAAACGTGATATATTAGAAACTGAAGTAGTCACTCTTGTGTTTCGGCTATCATTAAAAAATATTTTCAGTGTAGATAGAAACATATGGTTCATTTTTAACATCAATTCTTTTATGTAACCCAGTTTATTTAATGGTCCTCAATGAGGACTTCTTTCTGAATAAATTTAAAACATCTATCACATAACTATAAAAATGATTTAAATCAACATATAAATGCCATATAAAATGACGTTGCTGACATACTTATCCAAAATCAAATTGGTTGCGATTTTTGAATAAATTTCAACTTTGCTTTCCAATACTTATAAAAACTTCTTTTACTGTATACGATTACAATTACTCTCTTGGGTGAGATTAAATAAATTATAAAATATAAAAACGTTCATACAGACATACATACGTTGAAAAAAAAAACTAAATAAAACGTGTAAACTCACGCACCCTGCAAATCAAATATACAACTAGAAAAAATAAAAATAATCGTGAACCAGAAACCTCGAGAACATTCGAATCATGTCCAGTGGTAATCCTGTGGATAATATACTTATGTGAAGCCTGCGAGTACTCTCAGTCGATTCTCCGCATCCTTAAGCGCATCCTATTTTAGTCGTATGAAAATACGACCTCCGTGATTTACAATGAGTGCCTTGACGTAGTGCCATATTGTAAAAGAACTATTTATACACTTATATGTACATAAATAAAATCGTTAAAGTGTAATTCATTAATCTTGTTCTTATAGCCGCCTACGTGTTCCTGTGACTTATATCAAACCTTTATTATAGTAAACTGTAAACTTTAACGTCTTAATAGTTTTAAGTTAAACTTAGTATGTTGTTATTTTCGTGTATCTTTTTTTGATTAAGCCTTAAGTGTCTCAGACTAAAGACGCAAAATGTATCATTGAAATCCCAACTCTAGACAATCCAGAATTAAAATCTCCTTTATTATCGCCTAAAGTTACAAAACTATCTTGTGAAATGGAATTGAATATTTTATTAAAGTTTGTCAAACAATAAAATGGAAGGCGCGAAATACTAAACTCATTTCTAACAAATTGTAACACTGCTTGTGACCTAGCGTCTGAAACTTAAAAACCTATTCTATTCAAGTTCATCTTATGTCAACTAACAGACAAATCAGTAACTGCGTGTTCTATTAAAGACGTCGCATCCTGGGAACAGCCTAAATAATTTTTAAAAACGCTACACACATTTGTAACCAACCTCCAAGAAAGTAAACAAACTCCTAATAAAGATGATGGACAATTCGCCTTGAGAATGGAGACTTGCTTATTCCCTTATACTCACAGAAATTTCCTTTCCAGCCGTAAAGCTAAATAAATACCAGGCCGCACAGCATCAATGAAGGTTCTCCCCCTTACTATTTCCTCATGGGATTACATCCAGGTGTATCAAATACAGTTAGGTATAGGGCACCTAAAACTTTTAGCGAAGCTGTCAATCTCGGATGAACGCATCCAAGATTTTTTTACAGACGCGTAAATAATACTAGCACATCCCAACAAGATAAACAAATAACCAAAACCGATTCAAACCTCTCATTCAGAACTCTAGTAACAAAT
The DNA here is from genome assembly GCA_947561695.1 of Tyria jacobaeae. Lineage (NCBI taxonomy): Eukaryota > Metazoa > Arthropoda > Insecta > Lepidoptera > Erebidae > Tyria > Tyria jacobaeae. The sequence continues at coordinate 4,769,338 of OX387211.1, read as the reverse complement.
CTAAGTTCCAACAAAAACCAATGACCAAGTCAAACTCTGCAAATTCTAACAATAAAAAACCAAACCCAATCTGCCGACATCGCAAGGAGACAGGTCAGGAAATAAACAATTGTCAAAAGCGACAAGCTGCAAATAGACTTTATTACGCTTTCTAATATCAATCTGAAAGTAACAATAAACCCTATGGATCTTTTATCAGTTTGAACAGTTATTTTAGTGACAATTATAATGCAAATGCTGTAACATCTGCTCATAGCTGTAACATGGACTACGAGACGTCCTGTAAATAAATAAAAACGAATTAAGAACCCATTTCTTTTACCCGGGTAACATAATACCCACCCCCGAGTACTTAAACTGCGATAGAATGCTCTGTTTCAAACCCAGAAGCGAAGGAAGGTCTGATAGTAGGTCAACACCTTTCCGACACTCTACTCATAGCTAACTGTCTAGTAAAAGTAAACTATAAAAGGATCAATATATCTGTTATTAATATATATCATAAACCAAGGGCGATCAAACGAAACCTTAAGATTGAACCTATAGGTTCACACTCCATAGAAACACCAACGCGTGTTCACAATGTTTGTGTCGCTGAATGTACAGGGTTCTTAGCTTTTAAGGACCACCATTCCACCTGAATAACGAAGAGAGAAATGTGCAAACCATTCTGAAATGCTTCATCTACCAGACGAGATACTATCCTTCTCACCTGCTGTCTAGCACGTTTATAAAGTATAGTTATTTATCATGTCAGTAGGTAATAACTTACGGAAAAAGGTAATTTAACAACAATATGATGTAACAATGATATGTGATAAATATTTTCAATAGTTCTTATAGTACGAAGTAATACTAATAAACAAATAAAGTTCCCCGCATTCAATTTAGTAGTGGTTTATGGAATATATTTGTTTGTTGACTGGATTGGACTGACTAAAAGCCAAGCATATTAATATACAAATAGAAAAGAAGGGTATCTTATCAATTAAATATACGCAGTTCATGATATACGTGTATCGAATCTTCGTATTTTATACGATCATTTTTATCTCTTATATACCGTGAAATTGATCCGACCCGTGAATCGGAATCTCATAATCAAACTTGCCAACCGCTGTCAAGTAGGCCTGATGACTTACTTATATATACATATGTAACTTCAGTATTGCTCCCAAGGCAAGGCAAGGTCCCGTCTTAAATGAAAACAGCAAAACTATGCCGCCCCATCGATAAATCTGTAGACACTTCACAAACCATATCTTAAGGGTGGTCATTAGGGGTCATTAAAAGACTACTAAACTACCTTGAAAAAAGAAACCTACCTGCTCTCTGAAAATCACTACGTATTTTGCAATGGTTGGTCGGCACATTGCTGCACCGTATGGAGCCATTGGAGTGAACAACCGCTGTGTACAGCAGTCTTGTGGCGACGCTGGCTCTACCGTAGTTGGGCAAAAGTCGCCCAAGTGCCAAGCATAGTTCCCCTACAGAACACTGAACGAATAGGGCAGATGACTCAAGTTTCCATCTCGGTCCACGTACATCCTCTTATAGTATGCCACTAGCCGCTTCAGGTACTGTGGCACCTCGTGATAGTGGAGCGCTTCCCTTATGCAACTGAATGTTTGCATAAGAGAAAGTTGCTGAATTAAATGCTTTAGCTATGGATATAACATAACGCTCGGAAACCATATCGGTCGTCCCATAAACCGGGCCCAACCTTTCCTAGGTGCGGTACGATGCCGGGAGAGAGAACCGTCTTAAACAATTTACCTGCCTCGTCCAGCAACACGATGAGCCTGTAGGCCGTGATCGAGTCAGTAGACCGTCCTGGCTTCTTTAAGAGGAGCAGCTTCTCGCTCTTCCCACAGTCAGGGAAGCGTCTAGACGCCAAGCTTGGGTCAAACACCTTCCTCAGGAGTTACGATATGTGGAACATAAGTTATCCTAGCGTAAAATTTTAGTATTTTTCTTTCCCAACTGAACAATCACACTACGCTTTGTGGCAAAGTGTGAATTATTACAATAAAAGAATTATTATTTATAGTATTATTAAAAGTGCCCTTTCCTAATTCATGTTATAGTATACCATAGTCATCCCTTGCCCAGGTTCTGTCCATTTCCAGCATTTTCCATGTACATATCTCAATTGCTTCCTTCTTTTCCTTCTTAAAATGACTACACTCCCAAGAAGAAAATATATTTATTAATCCCAAGACAAAACGTTTTTGAATCTACCTGACCCCAAATGAGTTTGGGACCAGGATTAGATAGAGACTGATGATGACTGTTGAACTCGAAAACGGAAGTCAAAGGTTTCTTTGTAAACTATCAGCTTACAAAGAAAACTTTTTTGTATTTAAAAAACGGATAATGCACAATTAAATTTAAATGATTGCTGTTGAAGATATTGAAAGGGTTTCTTAATTTGATTGTTTTTTATTAATTTCCTAGATTTAAGATAACTCATCTAGGCATGATAAGTACCTGAGTAAAGAGAATCTACATTACAAAACAAAAGAACTATGTTCACAACTGCATGTAATAATTGTACTTGTAGGATTTTTTTCCTTTGCCAAGTACAGTTTATAAGTTGCTTTAAATTTTTGAACGCCAAATATGTCCACGTACAGAATACGGAAATAAACTATATTATATAAGGGAACACAGCTGTACAATGAATGACAACATAATATAACGCCATGTTATAATATGTCTGTTTATAAAAATAAACTGAAAGAATTAGTTTCAAACAACATGTGAACATATGCAACATGAAAAGGCATGTGGCATGAAAGGTAATGTAACCCATCTCGTTATAGGTGAATTGCTAAGCTCACAAAGCTCTTTAAACTTAATAAATTGCAAAAAAAAGTCATAATCACCTTCAAAAGTAATAAATTAATAATCACTTCATCAAAATAATCAAATTTTAATCAAATTCATTAATTTGCTTGACTAGGTATATATCTATTTGTATAATATTTATATATATATCTGCTTTAATCCTGATTACATTTTTTTGAAATTCGATAACATTAGTATATAATTATCTGATGTTATCAAGCAATGGTATAACAATAGTAGTTAATGAAATATGACTGTCCGTTTATTGTCAGAATTCTTAAAAACTTATTGATTTAAACTATTAAAATACTCTAAACTGATGAAATATAATTTACTACTTCTTTTACTGTTGTTACCTGAAATACAACCGATCACGACTAGCATTTTATTTTTAAACGAGTTAATAATACAGTAAAATTAATTAGCTGCAGTTGAGACCCCAATACAACTAACAGTGTCACTTGACTTTATTTTCATTAATATTTATAGTCAATGAAGGTACAATTACAAGTATTATCGTATGGATACTGTCGTGGTCTTAGAATTGACCACTTCATGATAAAGCCGACCATTTCATACTTTGGTCAACTAAAACAGCATTATATTTATAATCAACTCACAAATATTTATCCATGAAAACAAGAGGTATCTGAATGGCTCGTGTAACTTTCATCTTTTTCTAATTCAGTGTCAGTCTGTGTCGTAGCTTCAGATCGTCAAACGCCAATTATAGATTGATCTGAGCAAAATACAAATATTTCTTTATGTGGGTGGTTATTTCATGAAGTGACCATTCTGAATGAATGAATGAAAGAAAATGAATATGATCTGGACAGTAATAAAGAATATGACCTATTTTTATAACAAAAAACTTACAGTTCACTTCTATGCGTGCATAAAAAAAAAAAGATAATTGTGTAATTATGAGCCTACATGTAGGCTTTTAGACCATAGACTTTTTCGTAGTCGTGTAGATACACGACTACGAAAAAGTCTGTGGTCCCACAGAGTGTAGTGTCGGTGCTAGAAATAACTTTGTCGGTCAAAAATAGGTCTTGTATTTGTTGTTTTTGTTGTTTTAATTTAACTTATTTTAATTTTCAAGACAAAAAATAGGTTGGATTTAAAATCTTTTACTTAACTTTAATAATTTTAGATATTTTTAGAATCTCGTGTCTCACACTACTCTACCGGGAAACACACAATAATTTATAAAATATATCTACTTGTTAAAATCGTACTGAAATTACTATAAGCAATGTGTACTGGCTGGTCTAAACTAGTAATCGTTACAACTAAAACTGGAGCGGAAAAAGGGTTAACTCGTATTAAACCACTATTCGGGAACTGATTGGTCAAAAGACGAAACTCTCCCGAATTAACTAATTTAAATTAAATTAACTAATTAAGCCATAGTTAGTATTAAAAAAAAACATTCTTATATTTGCTGCTACGAACGTCAGTGGTATTGAACTGATTGGAACGTGTTGTGGAATGAGTCGAAACGAAGAACTTGTAGACAGAGACTTCAAAACTGTCTCAGATGTACATATAATACAGTTTTTTTGTCCCCAAAGACTGTCCGTTTTTTTTTTTTTGAAATGCAATAATGATTCTTTGTTTATTATGTCTAGGTAATAAAAACCGTATGCAACGTGTATTCAAAAGCTGCCTACTCATCGGTGCTCAGGTAGGTGGAGCAGAAGCACATCAATTTTATATTTTCTTTATGTACATGCATATGTCAAACACGAACTGTCTAAGTTTTCAAGTAATGTCGATTCTCGAGTCGGGCAAAATAGTAATAATTATGTGGTTCCATTTAGTTGTTCTAAAATAACTTATAGTCAAGAAGATTAATAAAATACTTCGTGTCTTTGGGATTGACGTGCTTTCAAAATATAAAACCTCCACGTGGGCTTTTTAACATGTGGTAATGTGTTTATTATTTATGATAAACAAAAAATAATTATAAAGAAGGTGAGTTAATATTTTGGGTCTAAATGAGTATGTTTCGCTAGTTTCTATCCGAAACAAACCTCAAACATTTATTTTTTCTGATTGTATTTTAATTAAAAGCTGTATTATTCAAGGATGTAATTGGCTAGGCTGTTACGTATGGTAGTAAGCAATAAAAACAAGAATATGCACAAAATCACTCAATACAAAATCACAATATAAAAATTAATAACTTTGCTTTTGTTTCTCATAATGTCACAAAGCATTGTCTTCGAACACAATATTCAGCACATTCGGACACGGGTAAGGAAGTGGAAAGTGGGTCAAATTTAACGTGTAGGACCCGAAAAAACAAAAAACATAACCAATTAAACAAAAGCTTTTTGAAAAATAAAAAGACTTACGGTTATTTTTGATCTTCCATCATCGGGATATGTTTTAAACATCCGTTTAACAATTTTTATTTATCAAAATTGCTATTTACCCTGAACGTGTGCATTAGACTCATAAACTCTAAAGTACATATGATTACCCTGAAATAGAATGTAGGTTGTTTAAATCGAATAATTAAAAATGCAATGAGTTTTATCAATTTAATATAAATAGAAGAGAGATCTTAGAGGCTATATTCAATCGGTAATCATTTCCATCACCATGAAAGTTCTGGCTGTAATATTGTTAGCGTGACTGGCCGTCATTAACTTAAAAAGCAGGAATATCCAAGATGTTGTTGACTTGGAAGACCTCACTGCTTATGGATACCAAAAATTGGTATCCCTGTAATTGAGGAGATGCGTAAATTTGAGGCCCAAGAATCACCGGGGGTTCATCAGCCTCATTGGCAAGTATAGGAATACTCTATAGTAATATACTTAAACGTGAATTTAACTTCTTGGGTATGCCATAGTATAATTTCTATGAATGAATTTTTAAGCAAATTAATCAAACAACAGAATGGGAAATTCAGAATACTTTAAGTCTATATAATTGGGTTTTTGTCTGCATTCCAATATTTCTGTCATTAACTCTGAAGTATCTTGCAAGATTGATGCCATAAATGCTTGTTGGATGCCTTTTCCCAATACTTTACTATCTGTAAATCCAACCTTAGAGGCAATAGGACGCCCCACTATGCACTTTAAAATTCATCCTAAAATTAACACATCATTCAATGTTGCAAAGCTCGCTCGTTTATTGGCAGTGTTAGAACTGCAATCAAGCCTACGGATTCAGGAACTTCCATCCATCCATATACCGCCTTGTCACTTGTCATTTCCCTTCCATTTAAAAGGAACCAGCCAAGTGACTGATCGACACTTCTCGCCAATAGAGCTGCTCTTGATTTTGATCACAGATTTAGCATGACCATCTAACCGTGAGAAACTTTTACTTACAGATACTCGTTTAGAAACAAAGGGGCATTGGAACGTCTACATTTTGTTGACTGTAATTTACTCTCACTTACTTAATAAAGGGCCACCCTATTGCAGTTGACTACTCATGGAACTAAGTGGGAAAATTATAAGTGAAAGGGAAAAGCAAATAAGAAAGGAAAGCAAATAAACGAAAGTAGTTGTCAGTGAAGTAGAATAGGGTCACCCCATTTCTTACCGTGTGTGTCATACAAGGCGGCTAAGGAATGTGGCTGTTATGTATCAGACGGTATATATACAGTAATAAAGTGTCCGATTGACGGCAATAGGTTTGCCCACTGTTATTGTTAATGGGACCGAATTGTTAAAATGTGGATGTTTTATATACCTCTGCCTACCCTTTAAGGTATACACTGGTGAGTGTATGTATGTATAAACCGTATCAAAATTGTTTTATAATTGTACAGATGGCGGTGGTGTCTTCATGAACAACCAAGTCAACTACGTCAACTTGACTGTCATCACCAGCGCGGAGTTATTCGACTAGTTTGATATCATCGCAAGCAAAATTTGTAACAGCTGTGATGGAAGCAGAGGCAACTGCAGGGGGACCCCTTGTAGACAGCAGAAACAATCACCCTCTACTCATACCTTTTATTCTTTTGGAATTAGCAATGTTTTAATTAAACTCACAATCTATATTTAAATCAAGATATAAATTGACTTCAAAAGCTAAGAAGCGCGAATTTATATTTAAGAAATTTACAAAACATGATACCGTTAAAAGATGGAATATTTAAAAAAATATCGAGAAGATTTTAAGAAGGAGAGTTTTCGATCTTCTTCGAGTGTATGTATGTATGTTTTAATGTATGAGCTAAATGTGTCCTGCGTTAAATTTCATTATAAATACATACATATGTGCTAATGTATGAAAGGGTGTAAGGTTTGCTAACATTTATTATTGCTCCGCTATCTAATGCAAAATTATTTTTTCAAACCAGATTTGTAGTTTCTCAGATTAGCTTATTAACCTTTTACATAAACACACAAATAAACATGCATTATCTATAGCTTGTATCATGGGAAGTGTTCAGAGGAATTGTTTCGGCCGCAGGTTTCCGCCATCGTCTTACGCGACAAAATATCCATCACCTGGATGATTGGCACTCCACCACTGTGCGCTTTTTGCCTCGCACAACCAACCTGTGGAACAAATTATCGCCTGCCGTATTTCCGAACCGATACGACCTTCAAACCTTCAAGAAAATTGCGTACTCCTACCTAAGGCCGGCTACGCATTTTTGACTTTTGAGTTGAGGGTGTCCATGGGCGGCGATAGTCGCTTACCATCAGGTGACGCGTCTTGCTCGTTTTCCCCGAATCGTATACAAAAAAAAAAGAACAAACCAATGAACTCCGACTCTTAATAATATTAGTAAAGATATATGTATGTTAATCCAGTTTATGTAGTTATGTGTTTATATGTGCATGTATGTATTTATGTTGTTTCTCTGTCACACCCTAGACAGTAAACGGCTATAGTGGGAGTTTAACATTTCGATAAAACGTCAGACAAATAACAGATTTAATTATAGCACAGTCGGGTTTTATAGTTTTTATATTTTTGTAACAAATCTCCTGTTCTACCAGAGTGTGTTCAGTTTCAGTTTCAGAGTTCAGTATTAGACGGTCTATGCATGCATATTAGCATGACCAAGACAAATAGTATAATTTCTTACAAGTATTTTCAGATCACGAAGTAACTAATGTTCTTCCAAGAGTAATCAGTATATAGTGTTATATTTTTTTATAGATTGGTGTAAGCTTCTTTGATTCTGCTGCTGGTTGTCAGTGTAGCTTCCATGCCGCTTTTGATAGAGTTACTTTCTACGTCGACAATCAGTGGCCGTCTTTAAATGAATAAAATTATTAATTGCCAAGCATTGACATTTAATTACAGTTATTTTGTTAACAATTCAAATAAACACCATTTATTTCAATTAAATCAATCAAAGGTAGTTTAGAATTACCAACAGAAGGAGTCGTTAAGACTAAGCCAGTTTTGAATAATCCTATGGAGAAGAACAGGCAAAAAACTCACAGGACACTCTTTCAAATATTTTATACAATTTTCTTGTTACAGTTTATAAATTTAAAATAAAATATGAGGACAATGTAATATGTCATTCTGAAGTATAAATTCTAATCATTACTACCGGCCATATTTTAAGTAATAGCAGTCCGGAGATGACTAGTCCCGATCAATGGCACTCATACACGAGCATCACGCACGCGACAGCCATCTTCCACCTCAACCATATTAAAGTTAGCAGAACGCCCGGACACATACGCCACCATTGCCAGGACTTTTAGGGTCGCATGACCTACTCAGAACTGCAACAGAAAATAAATCTAAACAAGTTTTACACAGTTACACGGTTATGACATGTATAACATCAGAAATCAGAAACTAATACAGTGTCTGTTGAGTAGGACAAGAAAGTAGCCAATCATTTTTATCAGGTAATCATCTACTTTGTTATAGACTTGTTTACAAATCGTAAATTTTATGCACTTTTAAAATTTCTTTTCATGTAGATGAAGAATATCATAAGGTATTTTATTATAAAGTTTACTCCATAAAAGATGTTTGTACTTTTCTTAATCTAAATTTTGGTTGAACTAATTTACTTTTCTCTCGTAATATATCTTTCACATCGTTTTCATCATATTTCTTAATTCAGAAACACCACTGGAAAGTCCCTGGAGAGGAAATTACGCAATTTCGTTTACTTGGGTTACATATTTTTTAAACTACTTTTAAAACTACAACGTTTTTAAAGTACTAAACCGATTTATATAAACTCTTAGCAGGACCAATAGAAAAGCATCCGAAATTAAAAAGTTGTTGATTTGTTAAATATATTTTATGACAATAAAAATTGCGATTACAAAATTGGGTACATTTAGCGGTTGAAAAGGATGCCGATGTATCTGACCGACTGCAAAGTTAAGTTGGTCATTCGACAAAAAAATGGTCAAATATCTTCGAAGGTTTCCCAAGAGAGACGAAAATTTACCCGACTGCGCAAAAAAGAGGATTAGGTTATTCAGGTATCTAGATTATGTGTATGGCTGTTGGCCGCAGATGGCCTCGACAACCTTGCACGGGCTTACGGTGAGCGCTGAGGGCTCTCAATCGGTCTTTTTAAGCGACGTTGCCCAAGGGCACCCCCTGTGGGGTACGCACCTCGGCTTGGGCCATCGCTGGCAAACTAGGGCGACCAAGACCCACATTTAAATGATTAACGCGACGCGTATTACGGCACCGGCGGCGGGAGCGGAATCGCGGACGATTTGTGGAAGCTTCGCGCGCTGTGTGCGCTCTACGTTGAGCGAGTGTGATGTTATCATCTAGCTCTCCGAGATCATGTTTAGGCCTACGTATACGTGATTTATTACTGGGTGTGTAATTTACAGCCGCAACCACTAAAGGGTTGGGGTGAGTCGGAGCAGAGTCAAAGTAGCTAAGGGAGCACTGCTTTATGAATTGCCTGATTTTCGGCAGCTCTAGGTCGATGTGAAGACAGATCGACATTACGCACATACCACGGTGCCCCCGTAACTTGGCGCATGAACTTATTTTGTAGTGTTTGTAGCCTATGGATTCTGTGTTCCCTAGCGTGTGCGAAAACTACACTACCATATGTCATGATGGGTCTAATGCAAGCTGTGTAAAGTCTAACTTTACTCCTAAGCGACAGCTTCAGTTCACTAAGCTATGAAGTCGACCTTACACAAAGGCGGCCCTGTTACGAACCGCCTTAATGTGAGCTCCGAAGGATAGGCGATCGTCAAGCATTATACCTAGATATTTGGCCTGCCTAGCCCAAGGGATAGGCTTACCAAACATCCTTATTTGTGGGATCTCCTCCAAGGGATACAGACTGAGCTGTCTTCTGTGAATCAGCACCGACCGGCTCTTCTCGGGATTGACCTCTATTCTCCATTTCCGAAACCATGCGCCTAGGGCGTTAGTTGCAGATTGGAGGTTCCTAACGACTGATGACTGGTTCATACCTGAGTAGTATAGCGCTGCAAAAAGTGATGTTTGCACAGACCGGTGCAACGGGATATCGCTGGTGTACAGCGTGTACAGGAGAGGGGAGAGTACGAATCCTTGCGGGACTCCGGCGAGGATAAGGTGTGGGGTGGATGGGGATACCCTCCACGCGGTAGCGGAAGCTACGATTCGACAAGTAACCTCGTATGATGAGTACGAGTCTGTGGGGCACTCCCATAGTGAAAAGCTTGTAGATCAAGCCCTTGTGCCACACTTTGTCGTAAGCTTTCGCTACGTCGAAGAAAAGTATCCCCGTAAATAGGTTTCTTTGACTAGCTCTACCGCCGTCGCCCGTATTTATATAGACCGACCGACTAGGTTTAAGTTTTTTAGGTTAAGAATTAAAGTATGTAAATAAATAATGAATTTTACAGTCAGAATAGTTTAAAAGGTAATTTGGTTTTTAACCCTAATTATTTAACCATGTAATTATCAATCAAGAAATCATTTAACTATGCAAACATAACAAATTGAATAACTCATTGTCATTTGTCATTTGTGTTTTAAACCATTATTTCATAATGATAATGTTAATCAACTCTTAGTCTACTTATTCATTGATGTAACTGCATCTTACAGATTACAACATATTGATGAGATGCTTTAAATAACGTAATTGCGATAAATATATATATATTTAATATCATAATGTATTGAAAAGATTCACAAAGTGCACGAATATTTAAAGATGTTAAGCTTGCCTTGAACTAAATTGGGTATGTCTTTTCTCTTTGTTCTTGCTCTGTGTTTTCTTTCGTCACGTATCTCAAAACTTATTTAGGTTCTTATGAAAATGAGTAAGGACAACAAATTTTCTTTTATTTGGGACAGGTTTTCTTCGAATTCACTGCTTTGATCGCCTTTTTCGTACGAATACATGGACGACCAGATCTGTTTCAGTCACAAACAGTGGACGTTTCATTGTACCCATCAATAGCCCGGTACACAAACAAGCAACTAATATAAGGCGGAGAGTGAGTTTCAAAAATTGAATTTGGTTTCATATCTACTTAGTCTAATGCTATCCCAGCAATTCGGTTCCCTTTATCATTGAATACCGATTGGCGCGAAAATGAGAAAACACAATCAATATTTATATAATCGTGCGAGCGTATTTCGATTTGTGACATGTCATTTAAATCGTCTCGGTAGTGGTAGTGAACGTAGGGAATAACATTTGTACATGACGTCCGTAAAAAGAAAGTATAGAAACACTTAATGTAATACAGTCAGGTATTAAATATTTTGAAAGGACTTCAAATTGGTTTTTGATAAGACAGTTTTTTTATGATGTTACTCTATATCTTCGTAATTTATAAACTACACGCATACATACGCCTGCGAGTGTATCCCCTAAGGGGTAGGCAGAGGTTATATTAAACACCTACATTTTGCCAATATTCCCACTAACGTATTAGGGGGCAAGCTTATTGCCTTCAACTGGGCCCTGTAAACATACTGTCTAATAGACAACAGTCCAATCTCATAGTTGCCTTTAACGACACCGCTGGGCAGAGATGGGAGAAGGGGAATGGGATATTCTACTCCACTGTAACTTTTTTTTTATCTTTAATTTATAAAGTGATTTCAGAAAAACTTTTTTAAATTGAATAGATTTTACTTAAGTTTGATCTCATTTAAATTTAAAGGCTACTTTTTAAGAATCTAAATTTATAAAAACAAAAATACATTTTTTTTTCTGAATTATTTCCGCTCAAGTTTGGTCCAGTTTACATTTGAATACTATATTGCACATATGTTACGCAAGATCTTAGTCATTTCTGAACCGACTATATGCAATAGGAAATAACGTATAATAGTATTAAAATCGGTTATAGGGCTCGGACTTCCGGGCATCAGTAAGTTAGATAAAATGTCATGGTATGCATGCAATGAATCAAGGTGTGAATTAATGTATATATGTAATATTGAATAACAAAAACAAACAACATAATCGGACTTTAAAAAGTAGACAACCGACCGACCTTGAGACCAATATGGTTTTCTCATGGATGCCATAGTCACAACTGGACCAAATTAAAAATTTATTAATATTATTACAATGGGACCACACGGTAAGCATCAGCTTTCAAATAAAAAAAAAATCGTCGAAATCGGTTAACACAGTAGAAATTTCTGAGATAACAAACAAAAAAAAATACAAAATTTAAAATTTAAAAACAAATACAGTCGAATCCTTACTCCTTTTTGAAGTGGGTTTAAAACACACCGGAGCGCTCGAAACGAGCAGAGGGTTAACACTTCAGGACCTATTTCTCGTAACAATCTCTTCATCTATCTATTGCTAGTCACGTTCACGTTCAAATGAGAGAAAATCTAATTTTTCTTTTCCAATTTAAGTGATTGGGGTCGAAGTATAAGATATCTCATAAATGGACGTTTCTGCAATACCATTTGACTGCGAGGCCTTTCACTGAGCAGGATTAGATCTCTTTTGCATAATCAGAGACAACTTTGAAATCATGCATTGAATATACTTATCAAATAACTTTTATGTGTATATAAGGTATTTTTGTATTAGATACTCATCGAGAAAACGATCAGAGAAAATAGCTAGATTATTTTGTTCTTTATTCATTTTATATATCTATAATTATTAGCTGATCTGATGAGAGAGCTCGTTTGTAGTTTTTTTTATGCGATAGGGAGCAAACGAGCAGACGGGTCACCTGATGGTAAGTGACTACCGCCGCCCATAGCCACCCGCAACTCAAGGGTCACAAGTGCGTTGCCAGCTTTTTAGGTAGGAGTACGCTCTTTTCTTGAAGGTTTGAAGGTCGTATCGGTTCGGAAATACGGCAGGCGATAATTTGTTCCATGGGCTGGTTGTGCGAGGCAAAAAGCTTGTGGGGATGGATATTTTGTAGCGTAGGACGATGGCGGAAACCTGTAGCCGGTATAAGTCCAAACAATTCCTCTGAACACTCCCCATGATACAAGCGATAGAGGATGCAGAGTGAAGCTACATCTCCAAGGTGCCAAGGCCAAGGTGTCAAGTCGATCAGAAATATCTTGGCAGTCGATGATGCGAGTCGCTTTCCGTTGAATGCGGCCAAGAGGGAGAAGCTGGTACTGGGGTGCACCTGCGTATAGATGAGAACAGTATTCCATGTGCGGCCGAACCTGCACCTTATAAAGTTGCAGGCGGTTGGCCGGAGTAAAATACTATCTCGATCTGTTTAGCACAAAAAGCTTCTTCGAGGCTAATATGGCCTTACCCTCTAAGTGACCGCAAAACTGGACTTCGCTTGATATATCGACTCCTAAGCGCTCTCACTCTCTATGCGCTCCTTTTGAAGCTTCCTTCCTATGGGCTTCCTGAGAAACTGTGCAGTTGGCTCACCAGTTTTCTTACAGACAGAAGCATCAAGGTCGTTGTTGACGGTGCATGCTTCGACTGGCAAGTCTGTTAATTCTGATGTCTCACAAGGCTGTGTGCTATCACCCACGCTGTTTCTTATGCATATCAATGACATGCTGCAGATTAGCAGCATCCATTGCTATGCGGAAGATAGCACGCGTGATGCCCTTTACACCGGCCGCACTAACATTTCTCGGGTAAACGTCATAGAAAGCCGATCCAAACTTGTGTCTGAAATCGAAACTTCTTTATCAAAAGTTTCCGACTGGGGTCGCCTTAACCTAGTCCAGTTTAACACCACGAAGACACAGGTTTGCGCTTTCACCGCTAAAAAGATGCCATTGGTCGTATCACCTCAATTTGAGAGCACTTCCCTAACTGCATCACCCAGTATCGGAATCCTTGGCGTCGATATATCAAGTGAAGTCCAGTTTCGCGGTCACTTAGAGAGTAAAGCCATATTAGCCTCGAAGAAGCTTGGTGTGCTAAACAGATCGAGACAGTATTTTACCCTGGCCCACCGCCTGCAACTTTATAAGCCGCAGGTTCGGCCGCACATGGAATACTGTTCTCATCTCTATGCAGGTGCACCCCAGTACCAACTTCTCCCTATATTTCTGATCGACTTGACACCTTGGCGTTGCGTAGAGATGTAGCTTCACTCTGCATCCTCTATCGCTTGTATCATGGGGAGTGTTCAGAGGAATTGTTCGGACCTATACCGGCTGCTGGTGTCCGCCATCGTCCCACGCGACAAAATATCCATCCCCATGACCTGGACGATTGGCACTCCACCACTGTGCGCTCCTCCAGAAGCTTTTTGCCTCGCACAACCAGCCTATGGAACAAATTGTCGCCTGCCGTATTTCCGAACCGATACGACCTTCAAACCTTCAAGAAAAGAGCGTACTCCTACCTAAAAAGCCGGCAACGCACTTGTGACCCTTGAGTTGCGGCGGTAGTCACTTACCGTCAGGTGACCCGTCTGCTCGTTTGCCCCCTATCGCATAAAAAAAAAAAAGATCACATCTGTAAGTACAATCATCTCTAAGGTCGGGGCTCAAACTTTGAAACTGAATTTTAACCCGCATAACCACCAACTTTCAACGTTAACAGGTGTCAAAGAAAATAGCGATTGTATAATTTATTATACAAAATGAATTTATGATATATTTATTATACTATATGATATTATTATTAGGAATATAATGGAAATGATGAGTATTTCTGTTCGTTCTGTAAGTTGAATGATTTTTGTATTAGATATAATATTTATTGACAAATAATACAGGCTATAAACCATCACGCTGTGACCTTTATGAGCAGAGCAGTGACCATAAACATATGACTGAAACTGCGTGGAACGGCTAGTTAATTATAGGTTTAAAGTTTTAGCCTTACCTTAGTACAAAAGATACTTTAGGCTTATGTTTTTAAAGTTTTAGCCTTACCTTAGTACAAAAGATAATTTAAGCTTATGTTTTTTGGAGGTAATCTTATATTATTTGCTAATAGTAATTACGTAATAGTGTACAATTAAGGAAAGTTGCAAATCACATAATTGTAGCAACTGTAATCGCACCTTACCCAAAGTCAATCGGAACAGGAAACTTTCGCTAGGAAAATTATATTTCGTATTAATTTGACATATTATATATAATGATTACGCCAAGGAACTTAGTTTTGGGTCCAAAGGTTAATTAGAATATCATAATTAGTAATTGCGGCAGCTTGTAGAGTGAATACAGTTATTTAACAAACTGTAATACAATGTGCACCATAACCTGTGTATAGCCATTCCATTCCAGAATCAATTTAAGTAGAAAACCCTAAAGTCTAAATAAAAGAACTAGATCTAAAATTGTTTAGAAGTTTTAAGAAAAGAAACCAAACATTTGTAATGCTCAGTTTAGAGAAGTCCCGTATTTACCAAAATTGTGATTCTGTCTGAAGTCTGAAGATCATCATTTTCTAGGCAGAGGCAGGCGCGCTTATACATATTACAAGCGCGCCTACCTTACATTTTGTTTACCAAACTTGGCACGACTGGTTCGGCCGGTGCGGTACCACGTCTCACAGAAAACCAGTTGTAAAGCAGGAAGTGGTTTTCGGAGGTCCAACTGCACCTCTTTCCCCTCCCTGCATCGCCCCTTATGCACTTACAACTCTTGTGTTGCAGTTGTCCATGGACGGTGATTGTCAGTTACCATCAGATGACCATTCTGTTCGTCTGTCTGTAGATTAGAGGGCTCAGACTTTACGGCATGAGCTAGTTCTAGTTACAACGTATGTAACCTTTGTCTGCTTGAGCCAATGCTTACACGCAACAATCTTTGTTCTGCGCGACAAAAGAATACTTCACGCACGCACACACGGAAACATGCACTCTCTGCATGGGATAATGTTTCACTGCCAATCTTATGAATTGTTTAAAGACTCCAAATTACCATGGCCTTTAGAGTATATCATACTCTCTAAAACTGTCCATAAATCATAGTACGCTATTAAGGCTAGTCTTCAGCTCAGATGAAGTCAGAAACGATCGCTTCCAACCACGTTATGATGGATCAAACTTTATGACCCGATGATGAGTCTTGCTAAAGGACAATTCTAATTTATGGAACATGGTGTTGTTAGAAAGCTTAAACTCCTTCTCAAAAATCGTATCTTGATGCACATGTAACACCTAATTTATCTCTTTTAGATATTAATACTAAAATACTAACACATAAAACTGTATCATGTTCAACGTTGAGTCTGTGTCTTAACAAAGTAATTACTGATAATAAGTAATAAAAGCCTGATAATCTTTTTACAGGAACCATTGATGTATAAAAAAACCGACGTTTTTTCAAAGATTTGCGTGTTATTATTTTCAACGTTTGGAGGATCCTGAAAGTCCTGACAGAGCCGCGGTAACCTAATATGCAAATTCAGTGTATGTGGATGACGCTACATAAACATGAATACGCTTCCTTACATCGGTCTGTACAATATACATATATAATATGTGTTCATAGAACGAAGCTACGCTTAGTATTTATTAATACAGTTACAAACTTTTCAGCTGTCGTTTAACCTGCCTGTCGTTTAAACAAGCTGGTGACCGATTCGAACCAACTACAACCACACCGTGTTCCGTCACATAGTCTTATTGCCAGGCCCTCAGGTGTACCTTGAAAGGAAATCCTTGTTCACCCCAGAATGCCCCACCGCCTATTGAACAACAAACTACACTGCAGTAGTAGACACTCGTCTATTGAAAGAGGAACACGACAGAGCTATCTTGGGCCAGCTTCTGCTGAAGCGGTGGATAACCCTGCCCATTGCCCTCGCCTAGCGATTATGGAGGCCGAAAATCAGCTTACTCTCGGCGACTTCTTGTACGTCTTCTGCTTGACGGGAGAGTACTAGTCTTCTCTCGTTCCCTCCGCTACCTCTTTGGCGTTCATAACCTCCTAAAAAAACGAGCGGACTGAATCCCGCACGCTCTCGCTCAAGACTATGAACATAATCATGGCCCTCAACGAGAGGTGATAATACTACCTGATTACATGATTACAGACTACAAGAATGTGTTTTTTTAATTAACTAGACAGTAAATATTATAACTAATTGGTGTCGATCTAGTATATTTTACTACACCGTATGAGAGCGGTGCGGCCTCACAGAAAACCGGTAGACAAATAATGCTCACAGTGTAGGAGTGACCAACCGAGTGAGTGAGTGAGTTCACTCATCAACTCATCAACTCTCTCCTCTTTCCACCTACCCACAACCCTCTCTCCCCTATCCCCATCCTCATAAACTGTCCTCTCTCCCCTCCCTTATCACCGTCAAAGGTAAAATTCTTGAGTTGTAGGTGTCCATGGGTTGTCACTTACCATCAGGTGACCCGCCTGTTCGTATGTCTCTCTACTTAATACCAAAAAAAAAAACATTGTTTTGAACTCCAAATTCACCGATAGTTACAAAACTCGTAATTATATGGATTACAGAGATAAGTAAAATGAAGCCACCGGCGACAAACTTTCGGGCCCTCTCCACATTCGTTTTGTTTCGTCATGTACTTTTTGTTCCATGTATTTTGTACTGCGAACCCTTATCTTAACTTATCTCACCCAAACGTGACAGCTTTACATGAATAGAAGCGTGATATACAACAAAATGCTAGGGTGGCTTTGTAAATCAATTGAGGTGGCCTTTAAGAACGATCTTGTACCCCCACGGGTATACAAAATATAATTTAATGATTCGGGACCAGACTGTTATCTATCCAGACAATATACATATATATCGGCTATAGGTTTTGCTCCCTTTCCCTATTACTTAAGTGGGACTAAATTATGGTTGACAAAAAAGGGGCTCACTCACTCGGCAATGCAATGCGAGTGTTTGTTTATCTACCGGCTTTCTGTTAGTTCATAGTTTAATTCCGGTGGAGCTGGCCAATTCGTACCTAACTATTTGCTATCCCCGTTTTTACTTTAAATTTGACTCCCTAATTTCCTACTTAATATCCAAAGCTCCCGGTTTGACAGCAACAGACTTAAACACTAAATTATAGTCGGTTAAGTGTGGCCATTTAATATGCTTCTGTCTACCCCTTCGGTGGTTCAGCCGTGAGTGTGTATGTTGTATGTATAAATGTTTTATTAAAAAAAAATGTCAGTGGCCATGAATAAAAAGGAATTGAGCCTTCAGTTTAGAAACGAGCAGAGGCACCTAAAACTGATTATCCAGGTATATATGTATGTACATATGTAAACGCATAACACACATTTAAAATTGTACACAAAGAAGCTTGCTTAGAATATAACATAACTTGAACTCTATTTATACAACTTTTTACTATAGCAGATGTATGAATGTGTTTCTTGTCTGAATAGATTTGGATATATCCTTTGACATTATATATACATATGTATTTGGAATAAAATAAATAATGTCGCCTACACGTCGCGTAATAACTTTTTTGTCAGATTTATTGTGTTGTTTAAGTTATTTAAATTTTGTTACTGTATATATCTATATTTAGTTGTCCTATAGAAATCGCTTTTAGAAATAAGACGGCCCATAGTACTCTAATTTGTTAGATTATATTGTTTTTAATGGTGTACAATCTATTAATGGTGTACGATAATAAAAAAATCAATCTTATATTTAATCTTTTACTTTGATGAAAGATATCTATTTGCCTGAATACATTAATGATTACTTAATATATAATTCTGTGAACTTGAAACAAACCCTTATGAATAAAAATATGTACGTTAATACAAGTCTATAAAAGTTTATCAAAACATAAATGTGTAAAGTTAAACAGAAAACGTTGTGTTTGTGGCTTGCGGGTTTTTATATTATTCTGTGTGTACTTTTGTTTCGTTAATGCTAGCCAATATCAGGGTTAGGTTAATCTACTTCCCATTCGTACGAAATATCGGTCGGATCGAATCAGATCGAAGAAGTAAAAAAGTGTGTTGTTAGCCAAATGTTAAAAATCATATAAAAATAACATACTCGTTATCATTAAATAACAAATGAAGATTTAATAATTAAATTAAATAATACTAGTTAAACTATATGATGAGTATCATTTAACGACTTATGGTAAATCTTCTTTTAGGGCACTTTAACTTTAAATACATACTTCTACTTACTACGTTCTTGAATAAAATATACTACGAGTATAAGACCTACTAAATGTAAGATTTGTAGTCATTACTAATCACAACACCAAACTTTTTTCGATGGTTATTTCTACTTTGTTAGCAAAATTATTTCTCATGGCTATTATTTTGGAAACATTCATAACAAAAAACACTACAGTGTTTTAGCTCGCAATGGGACTTTCACATAGCAAACTTGAATCTATTGGTTACTTGACAAATTTTATGCTCATTGAACGTAAAACAATTCGATTTATATCATTACATTAGGAAAGGGGGATAAAGGGGGAGGAAAAAGGAGAGGGGGAGTTGGGCCTTCGGAAACCTCACTAATTTTCGGGAAATGCAACGCAAGCGTTACTTCACAACCGGTTTTCTGTGAAGCCGAAGTAGCGCAAAGGTAGAGCCGGCCCATTCAAGCCTTAGCATGGCTCTATAAGTTAATATATTAATCTAAAACTAAGTAAAAATCTAGAAAGTTAAATAAAAATTAATTTATTCAATTGATATATCTTTTTTTTACATCAGTACATACCCAAGTCTATAATTGCTGAGATAAAAGCGAACAAAACATGGTATTTATCCATTTATCTCAATCCCTTCATCCAAGTAAGTAGGCAAGCCAGTTGCAAGCGTCAACCGAGCAAAGTATGACTGTATACGTGAACTGTCTGATATATAACAGAACAGTCCGGTCCCTTACATCACAATTATTTCTTGTAAACAATTTTTACAAATATATTATAAATATAAATAAAAGTGGTCGACTATTGTATTTGTGTTGTGCATGCGGTGTTAGCCTAAAAGTAATTGTAACACAATCAAATATTGTTTAGTTGATAAATTGTAAACGTAATGTATAAACAATTGTTGGCTCACCTTAAATATGTAAATAAAATAAACTATGAATCAAAAACTGTCCAGTATATTTAATTTCTTACGTAGTGTATAAGTGTGGCTGGCGTCGTAATTCCTAGTAATTATTAGTATTAATGTTTGTTTTTTAATTAAATTACCAAAAGTAAGTATAAGACAACATACTGTCATGAAACTGTTTCTGTTTCAGTTATAATTTGTAGGTTAGCTACATTAAAATTAGTACAAACTAAACTATTTCACTGACTAAATTTACCTATTTAAATTTAAATCATGATGCACTGTTACTCAATCAATATTAAACAGGAATATACCTACTCATTATCTCTAATCAGCTCCAGAAAAAAAACAATTACAAAGTCTTGAACATTAATAGCACTGAAAACTGATTTTAATCTGTTGGGAATTTGCGGAATAAACTAAAAAAACAGATAGATAGCAAGCATTACCGGGGCTAATTGGTTAGGTGGTATGTCGGACTCGAACCGACTAACACCACACAGTGTTCCGTCAACGGGTCTTATGGCCGGGGCCTCAGGTATACCCTAGAAAGGTAGACCCTGTGTACCCCGGCAGACCTGGCCGCCTTTTGAGCAAGGCGACCTCAATATGATGTGTGGGGTTCCGCCCCCCTCATATTTAGTCAGGCGCGCGTGGAACACGTCGTGCCGCCGTCTCGGGCCTGCTTCTGCTAGGGCGATAGATAGCCCGACTGTCGCCCTCTCATGGAGGCCGGAGGTCATTTTGCACTCTCCGGCGCCTTGTGCGTCTTCTGCGGGACGTAAGAGTACTAACTCTCTCCCGTTCCGTTTTCGAGAGTAAGTAACAAAGAAGACAATGGAAAAAAAAATCCTTATACGGAGTTCTTTGGAGTGGACGCAATAAATCGAACAGGTACATTACATAAAAAAAAATATTTGGTTACACGTTGGATATTTACCTACAAAATTCTTCATGAATTCCTGAAACAAATATAATATGTAGCTCTACCTCCTCCAACTCCTACCTCTCCTACTCTCCGTCCTCGGAATCCATTATAAAAAACTTTGATAGCTACAACTTCAGTTGTTTTACAACATCATTTTGTAAAACAACTGAAGTTATAGTTTTTTATATTAGTTTTAAGATAATCTAAATACCTAATCAATAAGTGCTACCACCGCAATTTATATGTGTTCATACAATTACGTTAGGCGCTTTATAGTATAATTAAATTTTTAATTGTCATATAGAATATTTTTTTATCAAACGTCTACACTGTGTAAGTAGTAGGTTTTCTGAGTTCCCCATTACCTGCGTTTTATCCAATCGTTAATCATCTAGCTGTAAAAATACCAACTCATAGCTAGAATATAAATTACCTGTAATGTACCCGTCACTATTAATGAGAAAATATATATATTTTAGGATGTGCTTTTAATTCACTAACTCTACAATCATTTATCTCAATGTTTATTATTTTAAAGTTTTGTAGGAATTCGGGGACGCATGCCCCTTTATTCCTAATATTGGTACTAAATATTAAAAATAAAATGTGTATTTATATCACGAAAAAGTACTTCATTCTGAAAGATTTTATTAGTTATCTATACCATCCGTAGTTGGAGTTCTTAACCTGAAACATAATTATACTGGAATATACATATGCATATAATACTTCAAGTTAATACTGCAACATTACATTGCTTAGGTGTCGATATAATAAGTAGACGAGTTGCAACCCGCCGAGGCGATTATGTATAACAGTTGTCTATGTTTCTGTTGTAAATGAAGGTCGCGACAATAGTATTTAAATTATTGATAATAAAAACATACGGAAAAAATATGTTTAAATTGTCAATACTCTAAAGCACACAAAAATCTTCCAAAAACAAAATATAATGATATTAGGGCTAGGCTTGTATTTTCTAATGTAATAGAAAATACAAGCCTAGCCCTAATCTCAGGTCACTTTGTCTCAGGTGAGTTAGAAGACAAGCATTTTTTTTATTAATATTATTCTCATTATTTAACTGCCTCCTTAGTCTAGCGGTTAGCGCATGCGACGGCCGATTAAGTCTCGGTTTCGATTCCAGGGTCGGCCCCAAAGAAAGTGCTATTAGGTTTTTCTAATAGGAAATTTTCAGTAACAGCCCGGAGTTTATTGCCCCGTCGGTCCCGTTTGTCATAAGCACTTATGACTGTCGATATTGGGAAGTCAGTGCCGTCAAATATCCTGACAACTAGTCCAACTATTGAATTCAGGTAACCCTCAAGGTTGCGGTGGTCAGATGCCAGTCGCTCCGGGGAAAAACTGATATTCAGACAATATCTGGTTTGACTTGAAGCCAAGAAGATTCTTTTTATTTCTTTACTCAATCACATATTAATTTAAACATAAATATTCAAGAATACAAAAAAATAGTTGACCACCGACACACCTTTTTGATTTAATCTTATGAGTGGATTTTTTTATCAATTATTAAAATATCAAGCATATAACTGTTGCCGTTATCAATATCGAGCAAAAACGAGCAAAAAAATCACGTTTGTTGTATGGGAGCCCCCTTAAATGATCTGTTTTGTATTTGATGTTATAGCAGCAACGGAAACACATCATCTGTGAAAATTTCAATTTTCTAACTATCACGGTTCATGAGATACAGCCTAGTGACAGACGGACAGACAGACGGACAGCGGAGTCTTGGTAATAGGGTCCCGTTTTACCCTTGGGTACGGAACCCTAAAAAGAAGTGTGCAGGTTTCATACAAGGGACTCTTTTTTCTGTAAAATTAGCATAATTGTATGATTAATACAGTTGTTATTGTTTTCCTGCTAAAGCATAGAGTAACTAGTATTAAACCACCAACTAAATAGTCAAGATTGGTAGTAACAATAAGTAGAAAGTTGACAGTATAATTTTAGTTATTACAACCCCATCTCAGTCTGTAGAGTACACGGCAAACCTGATCGTGTTGAGGTGCAAAAACATTTATAGTAACTAAAAGAGAACGTTAAACGGAAATCTATCATTCCGATGCCAATAAAGCCTCGGAATGATACATTTCAAATGTGTTTCGTATGCCTATAAATAATTGGGATTTCAGATAACTTTTTAAGCTCTACTACAATTTAGTTGATTTGATTAATTTCACAAGTCTACAAAATTTTGAGAGGAGTTACAAAAACCGTGGGAGAGCCATGCTTAGACACGATTTTATTTTTTTTAAACTGGGGAAATCCGTCATGGACTGACCTCCGCCTGGGGTACGGGCGGAGGGGTGTGCCGGACTCCTACCGGCTAAAACGACCAGTGAGCTCCATCTCGCACCTTCTGCCGGGGATACGGGAGTCATATTCGTCCGCGTCCCAAGCAGTGCTGGCCCGCATGTGCAGGTCCTCCTCCCTGAGGGGGTTAAATATTATCCCCGCTCGCTTCGTCCATCCTCCATAGAGAGGCACGCGTGGAATATGTGGCGCTGTCTCCTCGGACGGATTTCCCCAAATCCGTCGTCCACGGGTCATTTAGGGGGGCCGAAAGAGGGCATTATCAGCCCTTCTGCGACGCCCGGTGCGACTGCTGCGGATAGGGAGGGCAGTTAATATTTCCCTTTCCCTTTCATTACTGTTTCACAGAAGGATATAACTGCTTCCCAACAACTCTCACTGCCAACCATTTTACAATAGCTGGCAGCGAGAGATCTCCTCCAATTTCTGCGACGAGGGCACGGCGCGGTTCTTCCCACGCAGTACACTCCGCCACCACGTGTCGCGCCGTTTCCTCATGACAAACAATGCAGTGATGACACCGGGCGTCCGGCTCCCTACCTATACGGTGCAGGTATTTTCCGAAGCACCCGTGATCGGAAAACACCTGCGTCGCCCGGAATGTTAAGGAGCCATGTCTCCTTTCGAGCCATTCTGGCAGCACTGGCCGTACGGCCTCGATGGTATTGAGGCTGGCGGATCTGTGTAAAAGGCGCTCCTGCCACTCCGCAATCAGCACCTGTCGCAAATCCGACTGGTACCTCTCGATTTCACGTGGCACCGGTCCTTCTCCTTCCTCGGACATACTGTTGCGCCACCGTCGTAGAGATGCGACGACCCTCGCCTCAAGGTCCCAGGGCGGCGACCCAGACAGAACGCACGCTACCTCGAAGGAGATCGTGCGATAACCTCTGATGACTCTTACGGCTATCGCCCGTTGGGGTCTACCCAAGATGGCGATGTTGTTGGATGATCGTTAGGGTGTCTACCCACATTGGGGCCCCATAAAGAGCCATGGATCGCACGACCCCCAGATATAGCCGTCTGCAGGCAGCGTTCGGCCCCCCTATATTGGTTAGCAGCGATGAAAGCGCTCCCGAGGGGCCAGCCACCGGCAGTGAGTCTCGAATTTCCACCGGCTGTCGAGGACCAATCCTAGATACTTCATGGTGGACCCGACGGCTATCCGGACCCCACCGTCAACAATATGTGAATCCGGTGGCGGCTTATTCCGAGGTCCATGAAAAGCCATGGCCTCGGATTTGTTGATTGCCAATTCAAGGCCCAAGCGTCGGATGCGGTCAATCACTTGAGCTGTGGCCAGCAACGCTGCCTGTAGGTTTTTGCCCCAACCGTGACCAGCGTGTCGTCCGCGTAACTCGTCAGGAGCACGCGCTGGATCAGGACAACTCTCAAAACCCAGTCGTAACCGATGTTCCTCAGGAGCGGCCCGAGGACCGATCCCTGTGGAACACCGCACGATATCTGGCACCTACCTGCACCATCCCGTACCGCGTAAGTGACACACCTCTCTGACAAATATGCCCCCACGATGCAGCGGAGGTAGGGGGGTACCCGGTGGTATTTGAGCGCCTCCCTTATACAACTCCAAGGCAGAGTGTAGAAGGCGTTGAAGATATCGAGCGACAGAGCCAGCAACACCCCACCTTGGGACACCTCTTTCTCCGCCAATACCTTCACGCGCATTATGGCATCGATAGTGGAACGTCAGTGTCGAAAGCCGTACTGGCAGTCGTCTAGATCCGGACCCACCGTGTACAAGTGGCTGACGAGGCGGTTTGCAATGATGCGCTCGAAAAGCTTCCCTAGCTCGTTTAGCAGCACAATGGGCCGGTATGGGGATGGTGAGTTCGATCTGTTTTCTTGGCCCGGAGCCGCAATACCACGGCATTCAGTTCCCCCTGCGTCACCTCGGGAACGTGGTCTTCCTCAGACCCCGTAGCGGTGGACAGAGCCATCGGCGGTGGTATGTGCTCAGGTCTCTCTGAGAAGAGCGATGCCACCACTTCCTCCAGGTGCCGTGGCCGGAGAGTCTCTGTCAGGGGGAGAGCCGAAGGACGAAGTTTGCCCCGCACCATACGGTAGGGGTGCCCCACGAATCCCTGTCTAAAGTCTCCAGCAGCTCTTCCCACGCACGAGTCTTGGCGGTGCCGATGGCTAGCTGCAGCGAAAATCTTGTCTGGCGGTAGCCCTCATAAAGAAGCTCCTCCTCTTCGGGTGACCATCGATGCCTCCTCCTGTAGCGGGTGTACCGGCGTCTAGCTGCCACACAGGCGACGCGCAACTTTGCGATTTCGGTAGACCACCAATACACCCGACGCTTGCTTGGTAGTTGGTGGACACGAGGCATCGCCGAGTTGCAAATGCTCGTCATTGCCTCTCTAAACCATTGCGCCTCGTCTTCGACGTCGACGTGGCCCTCTGCAGAGGACTCCCGGAACCAAGCCTGAACTATTGCAGCCTCTTCAAGGACCTCCCTGTTGAGGCGCTTCAGAGCCCATCGTGGCTCCTTCCTGCGTGTCGTTGTTGGCCTGTGGTTGTCCTGTAATTGGGTGGAGACGTCGAACCGTATATATTTATGGTCCGGCAGTGTCTCCACTTCCTCCATGACAGTCAAACCCCGGACACGGCGTGCGAGAGCCAAGCTAGCAAATGATACGTCCACTATGGACTCTCCCTGCTGTCTCACACGTGTGCTGACCGAGACTTGGTTCAGGATTGACAGTCCAGTGGTCAGTGCCCACTCCTCGAGTGTCTCACCCCGTATATTTGTGATGGTGGAACCCCAAGCCGCGGACTTGGTGTTGAAGTCCCCAAGCACTAACACTTGACGAGGGAGGCATCGACTGACTGACGCACCTAGCTCCGCAAGGAAGTCAGCGAGGCTCCTGTTGGGCGAAAAGTACACCCCAAACATGGTAATATCGTCTAAAGATGCAGCCACCCAGCCGCGGCTCCTGGAAACATTCTCAAAAGCCTCGCCGATAATAGCCACTAGGCCGTCCTGGTCACCTGCCCAGTTGTCCCTGGAAGGGACGAAGTAGGGCTCAGCGATTACTGCCACTCTGATCAACCACTCCGCCATGCTTTGGAGAAGAAGATCCTGAGCTCTGGCGCAATGGTTGATATTACCTTGGAGGAAGTGGAGGGCCATTACTGGCAATCCATTTCCTTTTCCTCCTCTACTCGGACCACTGATTCAGCTGGTGAGTGACTCGGCTGCCCGGAAGCATTTTCCTTCCCCACAGCTTTCTTCCCCCATTTCTTACTTCTGGCAGTGGTTGCAGAGCAGGCCTTACTGCCCACTCTGCTGATTTATCTGCCGCAGCAAAAACAGGACAGGAGGCACGAATGTCCCAACTAGATCGCAGTAATAAACCCAATATAACTTAACAGATAACCGGTGGTCAAATAATGCTTTCGTTGTGGTTACCGAATAGGTGAGAATACTAGAAGCGCAAGCTCCTCTTTCCCCTTTCCTCTCCCCTCCCCACTCATCACCACTCAAAGACGGGCAGCGCACCTACAACTTTTTTAATTATAGAAAAAAAATTGTCTTAACCCTTCAGGTTTTAGGTCTAAAGAGCAATTCAGTAAATATTACTTTATTCCCATAGTGCCAATATGATGATGTTATAAAGCTAAATTATATTAATAAAGAATATATTTTATTGTACTTTGTAATTTAACAACATTGTTAAATTTTCCTCAGAAAAAATTTTGAAGAACAGCTTTATCTCAGCCTACTATGTGTTCAACAGAAAGATATAAAAGCTTTGTATGATTGTCTGTATTCTTTGTGAGTGGACTAACCCCCTATAAAATAAAATAAAATACCAAGGTATAAATTAATTATGAAATGACGGTCTTACATATTTACTTTCTGAAACAGTTACCTATTTTCCTTGAAACAATAATACAAAATTTTCCTTTATTACTTAAAAATGTTTATTCTTGAATTCAAGAATAAAGTAGGTAATGCATTTTCGCCAAAGAAACACCTCAATAGTGTTTAGATTCTTTCCAAAATAATTAATGTATTTCTTTAAATAAACTTTTGTGTTGTCTATTGGGTTGCTGTTCTGGCAGATTTTCAATCAACTATGCAGCAGTCTATGTTGGTGACCGCGGCGTCACACACTGTCATATGAGACCACGTTCCTGAAAGACACAGGACTGCATTTCAGTAGGTTTTTTTGAATAATATAATGGGATAGACAAACAGACGTGTCACGGTGAGTGACAACCACCTTCCATGGGTACCTACAACTCAAGAGTCAAAAGTGCGCTGCTCGCCTTTTTCTGATGAGGGATGCTGTGAGGGGAAAGAGGCTAGAGGGTCTAATTAGATAGTTATGTGGGAACGGGAAAAACAGAGCCACCTCTTGTTGTAGTTAGGCTTACGGAAACATCAATGCAACAAAAGCGTTGATTCACAACCGTTTTTCTGTGAGGCCGTGGTGTCGCACCAACCGACCCAGCGCCTGTGTCTAAGCATGGCTCTGTCACTATAAAAAGTACTACATTTCAGTATTATGTAAACTTAGGTAAACGAGTTAAACTGACTGTCTCTGAGTTGTCTGAGTCCGCAACCCAGTGTGCGACGGTGCACAGACCAATATG
Source organism: Tyria jacobaeae (assembly GCA_947561695.1). NCBI lineage: Eukaryota > Metazoa > Arthropoda > Insecta > Lepidoptera > Erebidae > Tyria > Tyria jacobaeae. Next base: position 4,741,212 of record OX387211.1, on the reverse strand, counting down.
TAATAGTTTTTTGAGAAGTTTTGTGTTAACGATTCCGGGAGAAAGTTAAACCAATTCACCGCTGACACCCTAGCTTAAATATACTATCCTAAATGTGATAGTAGATGGATGAAATAGGTTTTTTACTTTTAATTGGCAGTTGGGTCTCCCGTTTAGGCAGTGTCTGGACATCGCCTAGTTATTACGCAGCTTTACGTTGCTTGCCGATGATAAAAACCGACAATTCTTTCTTGAGGTCACCAATGAATAAGTTTCAAGAAAAAAAATGAACGTTTAAGCAGACAACTTCAGGTATGACGTTATTTCGCGTGTAAGCAATTATAACAATATTCTATGGTAGAACTCTGGGTTTTTAATAGTTACCTAAACCCTGATAAAACATAAATGAGGATGAAGTCACATATCATAAAAAAAAAATGCGTTCTATGAGGTTCTCACTTCCAACTGTGTAGATAGTAAATCGCGTACCTAGTAAATAAATAACCATCACTAAATATTTTAAAAGGTTAGTAAATCATTTAATGATAAAAACATCATACCAAAAAGGCACATTGCTTTTGTTATACTGTTTATTATTGATGGAATTTAAACAAATTCCAAATAACTAAAATAAAAAAATAACAATAATATCGAATATGGAGGTTCTTTCTTTGTCTAGTAAAGAATGAATGACGATCAACAAGGTTAAATGCAAATCATTACACATCCATAGATCCACTATTTGCTCTAATGAGTGACGCGACTGCGATAAGCACATCGCTACAAGCGTAGATTTCTGATAACATATCACCATGCCTTATTTTTAATGTCAAAAATGTACCTAATGGTCGTGTAGTGCTAATGCAGTGTGATAAAATATAAATATATGTTTATTTAAGAATGCTGTAAACTAATATGAAGACGTCAAATATGCCAAAGTGGTCTGTTATTTGTAGTATATTGGTGTTGGTGTGCGCTCAATCTAATAGTGACAATGAAGGTGTGTAAACCTTATGAGAGTGTACACGCAATTCACATTTAGTACATAAATGTTTGTGTTTGTTTACGTTTTTCTTTGCCACTCTTAATGATTGTTATTTTTTAAATGTCCTTATAGCGGTACCTGCCTAATTGTTTTTAAATATTACATGTTTTTATTCGGGGCAGTGTTCCTTGCTTGCTGTAGTCTAGAACTGGTCCTCACTTCGGATCATATTTTTTAAGTACAGTAGCGAAAGAACTACTCGGGCTTCAATAGTTTCCAGGGTATAGGATTTAAAAAATCTAAAATAGAAGTAATAAGTTTTTTTTTTTTAATTTGTCGGACCTGGTAAAACGTTACATGTAACACGTACAGGGTGGGCAACATTAAAATTACTTTTAAAACATAAATAAAAAACTACAGGAACACATATACTCCCGCCTATATAACCGAAGGAATAGGCAGAGGCGTCAAAAATGACCACTTTTTGCCTCTTACCTCATAGGGGCCTGTTGCCGTCCTCATGCCGACACCCACGGGAGGAGATGGGTTGGCCCTACTCTACTCCCCTGAGAGCTTAGGATATATTTATTTTTTGAAAACAATAACGTCTAAATTTTCTAGAAATTTCCTTTAAATGAAACCTTACATTTTCTCAAATAAATATGGGAACTTTATTATAGCCCTATATGAATATTCAATATTATCAGCACACCTAATATGTGGTATTTGATATAAATTTGAAAAAAATCATAACAGAGACCGAGGCCTGGTGTATTTATATTAAAAATTTATCAGTGCCCGTATACCTGATATGTATAAATAAGAATGCAAATTACATAATAACTGTACTGTTTCTTTATCATATCTTTAGTGCAATTCGCTTTAAAATTAAGAAATAATATTTCAGGCATTCTGGCTGCTATCACCTAAATTATATACATATATGTATATATTTCTTCAGTGGTAGAGCCATGCTTAGGCACGAAATGGCCGGCTCGACCGGTGCGATACCACGGCCTCACGGAGTGAGGTTTCCGGAGGCCTAATTCCCCCTCCCCCCTTTTCTCTCCCCTCATCTCCTTTCTCCTTTTTTCCATCTCCTCATCCCTCCTCTCTTCTTTCCGCTCCCTGCATCCCCCATCCCTCATCACCCTCAAAGGCGGGCAGCGCACTTGCGACTCTTGAGTTGCAAGTGTCCATGGACGGCGGTGTCACTTACCATCAGGTGACCCGTCTGTCCCCCTAGAGTATAAAAAAAAAAAAATTTCATCATCACATTTTTTTTTCTCGTATTATATAGCTACCTATACAGACTAACCGGCGGGTCACCACATGTTCGCCTTTGAGGGTGATGAGGGGGTGGGTGAGAGGCAGGGTAGGGAAAAGAGTAGAGATGGGAGATGAGGGGAGGGGATAGAGGAAAGTGAGTGCTGGACCTCTGATACCCTCACTCACTGGGCAATACTATGCAAGCTTTGTTTCTCGGTCGGATCATAAACTGTTAAACGGCAAAGTGGGTAGAGGAGGTCACTCAATTTTTTTCAAATAGATGGTGTTTCTCTGACCTTTGGCCTTCATAAAAAAATATCCTGACCGCTAACTGACGGATGAGAAAGGAGGCTTTTGTATGAAGTGACAAGTAGTGGCAGGCCAGATCACTGCATCTTATGCCGAATAATAAAAAATAAATAACGTAGAAAATTCATGATTTGGCGTGTACTCGACTGGAGTGTACCTACGGCCCAAACAAAAAACTGGTTGTGGAGCAATGCTTGCGTTGTGTTTCAACTCGTGAAACCACAAAAACCCAAAATAGAAAGTTGCATATTTATGCTCGTTTGCTCCCTTATAATATATAAAAAAAAATCAGTAGTTAAATATATAGCTAGTAGCGATTAAAAAGTTAAACTAAGCACTTCTTGGCTCTATTACAACTGTATATTAGATTCACCAACCACTAGAATTAGTATCTTACTTATCTATATCAGTTTCAGATATCTGCAAAGAAATCAATTGCATCGGTGAAGAGTACGAATGTATAAATAGCAACTGTTATTGCGCCGATGACTACATTCCTAATCACTTCCATAATCGGTGCATACGATGCCCAAGTAAGTTTTGAAAACCCTTATAAATAAAGTCTCTTCATTAATCTGTTATAAAATATGCGATCCCGAACTAAACGGTTTGGTTCTTCTTTCCTGTGGCGATCTGTGAAAGCGTGGAATTCACTATCAGCGCACATGTTTCCTTCCCAATTTGATCCTGGGTCTATTAAGCGGGGCGAAAAAGCATCTCACCAGGCCGGCATAGTGTGGGTCACCATGCTACATTAACTAGACATGCAATGAAGATGGTGACCACCACTCTTGGACTCCACTTATTGATTTCCCTCAGGCAAAGTGGAGTCACACATAAAAAAAAAAATTGAAGGACTGCAATCAAAACGTGACACAGACTGAATACTCTGGTGATATTTAGAGTCGTTTCACTTCGCAAAAATGCATAAGTACACTTACACCCAAAATAATACACTAATAAAGACCCTACCCCAGGTGTATTTAAGGGCCTCATTTTGCCAACAGCTTGCCCTTATTACGCAAGTGGGACAGGTAATAGAAGGCAACCCTATTGCCGTCAATCGCATACTTTATGGATTATATGGGAAAATTGGGATTAATTGAATAAGAAAGGTAAAGGAAGACAATGGGAGTCCGAGCCCTAAAGACCGAGGTTAACCTGGACCTGCAATACTGGCTTAGTAGTAGAAGAATTAAAACTCTTCAATATATAGGAGACATTAAAATACTTAGCAAAATTATATTTGTATCATAATCATAGAAGCCACGAACTTTATGGTTGGACTTTAAATTGAGTTATCGGTACTGGTGTTACTGTTGCGCATACTGGAAATGTATTTATACATGACGAGATTTTGAGCGCATAAATTATTTTAATAAGATAAACTTCGTTTTCCACATCGTATTTCGTCGTTTTCATTGGATACGGTTACCGGTTACTCACTCTCGAAAAACATCGTTTCAATTCGGGACGTCCATAATACAGTTGCAATTGTTTATCGTCTTTGTATTTATGTATATCAGCTTAACGTCAAATACAATAAAAGCAAGTACTAGTTGTGAAGGACAAAACCAATGTGTTATGTTCCAATCTGTCTCCAAGTTCTCTGCGTAATTAACCAAATTGCCTGTGTACGTCTGGTAAATCCTTATATCTAGGATTAGATTAAACCTAGAGTTTTTCTAAGTCTCTCTCTCCAGTCTCTCCAATAATTTATTTCGAGTCCACAAATATAAATGATATAAAATGGGTATCAAAACAAAGCTTACTTACCTCCTACTCATTAATATTATCACTATATTATATGATTAATTTTTAGACAAGTAAGTTTGAGTGTGAAATAGAGCAAGTAAAATTGTTAAAAAAAAAAACCTAAATACTCTATTAACTCTCTGGTTCTTGGGAGTATCTCTAAATGTTCTGCCCTCTATACCGATGGACGGCAATAAGCTAGCCGCCTATAACGTTAGTGGGACCAAATTCTTATTGGCAACATGTGGGTGTTTCATACACATCTGCCTACCCCTTACGGGACACAGGCGTGAGCGTATGTATATCACTCCCAATTTAAATGATGTCTCACATTATACATACATATCGGTCGGCTCGACCGGAGTAATAGCTCGGTCTCACAGAAAACTGGTAAACAAACAATGCTTGCATTGTTTGAACGGGTGAGTGAGGGAACGGGAGGAGCAACTTCCCCTCTACTCTTTCCCCTCCTCTCAGACTTCTCTCTACACTTTCCCCTAATCTCATCCCCCACCCCCTCATCACCCTGAAAGGCGGGCAGCACACTAACAACTGTGGAGTTGCAGGTGTCCATGGGCTTCGGTTGTCACTTAAAATCAGGTGAATCGTGTGTTTGTCTGACCTCTTATTTCATAATGTAAAAAAGAAATCCAAATTGATTCATCCCTTTAGGCTCTAGGACGTGACAAAGAATCATCATTAATAAATATATGTATATGTACATATATAGACAGGAAAAACATGACCCTCTTTGTTGAGCATCCTGGTAAAAAAGGTGTTTACATTTAAATTCATTGCCTGATATTTTATTAGTCCAACTCTATTGTAGAGATATAAATATGTTTCTTCATCATATTTCACGTTTGATTAACATATGATGACGGCTAAAAACGTATTCCTTTTGAACATAATCATATATCGCGGAAGCCTAATATTTGTTTATATGTTTGTATTTTTAGTTAGATCCATTTTAAAAACATACTAACTGGTTTTCATTGTAGATTAGTTTTGCTTAGTATATATCCTGGATAGGTAGCCTCAAAAATTACGTTATTTGATAGTGTATATAACCGTGAAAATAGTTGAGAGCACTATATCGTTCTTTGCTATACAAGATACACATAAGTTTCATTTCAATTCTGAATCGTAATATAGTTATACACCTTTATTAAGTGCTTCTAACACTTATCCATCCTCTGGAATTCAGAACATTAAGTGCAAGTTCAAACTTTCGCGTTGTGTCATTTATTTTCCATATCGATATTTCACACTTTAAAACCATGACATTGAGATAAATGATTGTAGAGATAGTGAGTTAAGAACATATGCTCACCAGCGTGGAAATTTCGCAACGCATGTTGATCAACATTTGACGTTGAATTTATTTGATGAAATGGGTGAGTTAAGTATTCTAAGAGGCCTGAACCCTAATCTCGATAACATCCTAATTAAAGTAGTGTTTTTATTCATAATTAAGGAATTGGGTAGTTGTCTATGTTTAAATTAAAATATTTCACTAAGTCGGTCAAGAAGATTATTAGAAATATCTTACAATTGTCGTTCTGTTTTACTGTAACGTTTTTAATTTATTTTTACTTGACAGTCTTTTAGACATTACTCGGTGTTAAAGGGCTTCTAGATCCCGGAATTCAGTCAGTTTGAGTTATATGATATGCGACTTAGACCTGTTTAAGCGACTGCTTCCTCTATATCTATTCGTCCTTCCAGCCTATCCTCCTTTCCATAACTATATGTACAGTCCTAATTTTTAATTCCCATAGCAGATTAGCATTAAGCTTGACCCCTATTCCGTAAGTGGAGCTTATGTGCGGTGTAAAGAGTTATGTCAAACACCGAGGCTAGCTTGCAGCATTAGCACACTCTAACTAAATTATCATGAACCCCTAGCAAGGTGTATACAAAATGGCAAAATGAACGGTTGAGCAGTAAAAGCATAACATAGTTAAGATATCTGACCAACTTTATTAGTAGTGATACACTTGAAAGTGGAAAGTGGTCGCCTAGAGATCGAAACTCAACGAAATTTAATTCATTCGTTACATTGATAAATTGATGTGCCCGCTGCAGCACCAATCGATTGTTTTATTTTTTGTGTAGATATTTTTTTTCCCACATAAAAGTAGTTTAATTTGCTCCTTACAAGATTAGACAGTCAGCTGGCCTGTGAAATCCCATGAATATCCGTCCACCCATTCCCGATATTAGTCGTACGTAGAGACAGACCGACCGAAAAATTGATGTTTTGGAATTAACAGCCGCGTAAACAAAAGGTTGTAACCGTTTGTAACATTATTTTAACATTACAAATCATTTCTTTTTATTTGTACCTCTAGACTATAAAGCTCCGTTGAAAGCGGTTGCCACGCATACCGTTGGAACTGTACTTGACTGTTTATTTACGTATAGATTCATATAATGATAATAAAGTCAGACATCTCAAACACGGCCCTCTGATCCCAGCTGATGAGCATACGTATATATGTCTACATATATAAATGTTATAGATAAATTATACGCAGACACTGAACAAATACTCGAGCTTATCATACAAACATTTGTCCTTGGTGGAATCGTCTGGCTTAGCAGTCAACAGTTTAGAGTACGGGAAATTGAAACAAGATGTCAAAGAAAAGGGCTAGTAATTGTTATGATAAACAATCAAGAAATATTAGACTATCTAAGTTTTCATCAGGATAATTAAAATTTTGATACTGGAATTAAATTAAATACATTTCTTTAGAGCAGCTTCTTCATTTGATTTATTAACAGACATCAAAATCAGGTTTTTATACATCTCACTCATAATAATGTTCCTGCTACGTCGAACTAATATATTTATTCTCGTTTTAAGGGATATTTCTTTTTATATATAATAATATATATGTTTAACAATTTATAATATATTATTTTCCGCTCAACTGATTTCGTTTATTTATTTATCCCCGACGAAAAAGAGGATTGGTATAGGTTTGACGTGTGTGTACGTTATCTGTGTGTCTTTATGCAACTGTTTCTGGTTGTCGCATTGTAGCTCCTAAACGAATAGACCGATTTTGATGTAGTTTCTTTGTTTAAGCTGACGTGATCTTAGTTATGTTCTATAAATACCTGCTCAGCCGTTTGTAGACCATCAGTTGTATTCTAACCGTTCAAAGGGTTTTTAAGTCGAGGTATTTTAAATTAATAATTATTATTGTATTTATTCAATGCTAAGCCGGAATCTGATCAATTTCGCATTAACTGATTTCACAACTTTAATGGCAGTTAGTAAAAGAAATCTAAAACTTCTTCTTTTCCACGAAGGCTTCTTTCAATCAAAATGAAAAATAAACTGCTGCAAAACCGAAACAAAGATTGATCCTCTTGTGTTTATCAGGTAGTAGCCACTTTTAAAATCAAAATTTCCGTAACATGTATTCATAGTAGAATTTAATCACGCGTGTATGTCACGAATGAAGACTAGTTTTGGATTCGGAGATAACCCTTTTTAAGGACTTAACCGTCATATCCCACAATCATTCGTGTCTGCAATCCCAATAACTCTATGATATATATATTTAAGGTACCTATCTACCTTACCTAGCATTGTACTAATCATTTCGAGTGCTATGTAATTCTCCGTATCCTTCTTATTCTAGTGTCACGTTTAAGTAATAAAATATTTTCGTTTATGGACTCCTGCAACTCAAGAGTGATTGAGTGATGCGGGGCGAAGGTAAAGGAGCAGAGGGGATAAGGAGAGGAGCAAGAGAGGAAGGGGGATCTGGGGAAATATGAGAAGAGTTGGGCCTCCGGTACCATCACACACTCGGCCATACAATGCAAGAATTGTTTGTTAACCGGTATTCTGAGAGACAGTGGTATTACTCCGATAGAGCCGGGCCATTCATATCTAAGCATGGCTCTCCTACGGATAAACAAGAGATCATTAAATTATTTAAAATTACCTTCTACTAATAAATTTTCTTTAATCTGCTTTTAGTGTAGGTGGAAGAGCGAATCCCCTTGTATTAATTTCTAGGTTATTTAAAGAATCTCATTATTTGCCTCATGTTTATATAAATTGCTGTAGATGAAGCTATGAGTGTAGAGATCTCTGTAAATACTTCTAACGTATAACGTGTGTTATCTCTTGACTTATTGTTATTTGTATAATATTGATTGTGCAATTATATTACATAAAAACTCATTAAGAGCGCAGTACTCTCTGTTGCGTCACACAAAAAACAACACACTCAAAGTTCCAAGGGTAACTAGAGTTATTGAAATTTAAATACAAATGATTAAACTGTATGTTTTTCTATGTAAATATAACAGTCCTTTTCTATACATACAATTCGTAAGTATGTTCACAAAAAACGGCATGTAATGCAGAAGGTATTGAGTTATCTACTAATTACTTTATATAACAATTTAAGTGTTTTAGATCTCCTTATTGTTTTTTTCTTAATCTTAAAATAGCGGTACTTATATTTTTTTTCTTATAACCAAGACACAAGAACAACAAAACATATTAAAGTTAAACAAACATACGCGACCATCAAACTTCCACCACAAAAAAAATTGATGTACGAAGCACTAAAACCAGATCCATAACAATACTATTATCTAAAAAATGATATAATAAAAAAATAAAATAAATAGTCTTTATTTATTTTTTCTCCCATACCTACCTACAATGACGTCTAAGTTAGAGTAAGCGTACAGAGTAGAAGAGCGTAAACATAATTCTACAAATATTTAGACATATTGAAACTAAAGTAGTCAACAAATTTAGTTTGGAAGTGTCTTGTCTTTTTTTTTAATGGATGAGGAGGAGGACCGGGTCCGGGTGCTATGGCACATTGGGGAAGGCCTATGTCTGACAGTAGGCTGCAGAAGGCTCATTGATTGATTGATTGATAGGAATACCGGGATAGTAGAAACGTCATTTAAAATTACAGGTCAAAGTGTCATAATATGTAAAGATAAATGTTACTTTGCTCGCCTGTACAATTCCCATTTTTAAAAGCAAAGAGAGCATTTGATAGAAACGATTGTTAAGTGTGTAATATGGTGGTTATGGGGTTATATGGGGGTTATATATGAACAAACGGGTCACCTGATAGTAAGTGACTCCCCTCAAGAGCCGTAAGTACGCTGCCCGTCTTTGAGGTTCATGAGGGAGTTGAATGGAGAGAGGGGATATGAGGGGAGGTGAAAGAGAAACCCACACACCCCCTGTATGAGGACAGGAGAAAGAGGAAAGGGGGACTTTCGCCTCGGGTACCCTCACTCACTCGGCAATACAATGTTAGGATTTTTTGTCTACCGGTTTTCTGTGAGGCCGTGGTCGAGCCGGGCCCATTCGTGACTAAGCAAGGCTCTCCTACAGTAAAAATAATATTTCAGGTCTAACCAAACAAACTAAATGTACGATAATATTTCAGGCTTGGGCGAGAAATGCTTCGGTCCATGTTGCGACAAATATGGCAATAGCAGCGTACAATGTTGGCAGGGTGTATGCCAACAGTGCTACGATAGTCACGGTCAATGGACATGCAGGTTCGATAATGTTTCAATTGTTGTCTACTTTTCTAATCTGTTTCTTTCAATATACATATATTTTCCTAAAGATAAGTTGAAGTGATGGTGAATGAAATTGATTTGAATGATGAAGACTAAAACGATACGGCTTCAAACCAAATCCGTGTAAAGTCGGACCCGAATAAAAAAATACACGTTACCGGTTGTTAATTACTTTAACTTAATATAAGTAAAAAGCGACCCGCCTCGGCTTCGCGCGTGTCAGTGTGGAGTGATTAATAATATTATTGTAGGAGATAGACTCCCCGCAACCCCGCACCCCTTATCAATGGTCCAGGTAGCCATGAACGGCAGTTGTCTGTGGCTGTTGCTGTCAACATAAAAAAATATATAACATTCCTTTTTGTTAATCTTTTTAAGATATACAATTCATTCGGTTTTACATTATGTTGGTCTACTACATAAGGTTTAGCAGCAGAAGTTTAGCAAAAATATATTTTAGGACATCACATGACAAATATTTGAAATGCTCGGCATTTCGCTACTAAAATATGCACGAATTATACATATAAACCTTCCGTATGAATCACTCTGTCTATTGATGAAAGCCGCATTAAAATTCGTTACGTAGTTTGAAAGATCTAAGTGTACAGGCGGGAATACCAGTTATAAGGCAGCCGATACCTTCAGTTTCACATACGTTTTCGATGTCTGCTGCTAGCTCTTAAGCTGGTTCTAAAGGTCGTAGCGTAGTGTTTGATAGCCCTTATTATTCCTCGATACTATCTGCACAAAAATATTTTTTGAAATTCGATATATACTTCAAGAGATTAGCCCGTTTAAATAAACAATAAAATAAATCTTCAGTTTTAGCACACCAGTAATATTAAAATTCTCTAAATGAAAAACACAAATCAGGAGGACACAACCTGTTATCAAGAGATTCAAATTTTAACTAAACAGATCTTACTTAACTAAAACATTATGGGAAACATTCTTTCGTGAAGTTATTTTAAAGTCATGAAAAATATATAGTAAAATTCAATCAGAGTTCAACATTATTGTAATTATAAAAAACACACTTTAATAGCAAACTGAACCACAGATAAGATAAAGTTATACGAAATAACTTTTAATCGAAAATAATTTTTGAATGTAAAAATCGTTGAGTGTTTGATGTCAAATGTTACAAGTACATCGTTGATTGGTTATTTAAAAAATAAAGTTAGCATAAAAATATAACCTTTTTAACTGACTTCGACCAAAGGAGACTCAGTTCACCAGAACCGCTTTTTCTAATTTATGTATGATATCCGATTACTCGAAGATGTTCAGATCGCATTAGTAGTTCCAGAGGAACGTATTAAAGCTAAATCACTGACACTTCAACTTTAAATAATTATATAAAATTTATAACGGTTGCTTAAGACTCGGTGTGAGAATCAACACCTTTCTGTTTTCCACCGCTGAACATATTTCTCCTATAATTACCTTCTGACCTACAATTCAATGACTTCTTCTATTCAGATGCTTATTCTTTAATGGCTATTTACGATATATTACTTCCAGGGAATCCCTAGAACAAATTCTTCTGATTTCCAGCACACAGGTGGTGATGGGTGCGGCGCTCATTCTCGGCATTCTAGCTACCTTCGTACTACTGTATAAACTTTGCAGCACAAGTGCCTTGAGGTGATATACTTCTTTAAGCGGTTCAGCTCATCCTTATAATTATATACTTATATTATAGACTACTTAAATATAACTATTATAATACTATTTACTTACTGCATTTGATTGCACGAATGGCGCCATAATTAGACTGTCCTCAGCAGTACGCCGCGTCAAGTGTTGAGAGATCAAATCCCACAAAGAACTAAAATTTGTGTCACTCATAAATAGTTTTAAAAATACATATACTCATCAACATATGAGCATATCATGAACATTTCGTACTCACCGCCGACGGCAGATGAGTACGAAATGCTATAATTTTGCCGATTATAATTTAGTCTCACTTACGTAATAGTCGGCCTATTGCCCGTCAATCGGAGACTCTGAGCCCTCTAAATAAAATATTAAATGTAGGCTTACGGATATGAACCGCCTAATGATGACCAGATACTGGGTCCTAAAATTAATCCCAATATGTCAGATGTCTGTTGTGTGTTTTCAACCTTACGAAAACCTTACGAAGGACTACGTTAGTTGAGCTGTCTAACCTCGGTCTTCTGTATGTTAAAAATTATTTTCTTAGTAATTAAATAGGTAAATTTCTTATTTCTCTCCAGATTTTAATAACACCTAAAAGTTCGAAAATAAAAGCATTTGCAGGTGAAGTACTACTCCTGGAATTATGATTAATAGTGATAACAGATGTTTCCCTAATAGCTACAGATGGTTGCTGGATTTCCTCCCCTGCTTATTCATTTAGCCAATAAAACTTGTTAGGTGTTAGGTACATACACACTGCTCTGTTGGTCTAGTGATTAGTGAACCTGACTGCTAAGCCAGTTCAGCGTTCAGTTCAAACTTAGAACAAATGATTATGTGGTGCGCATGATGATTTGTTCTGTATCTGGATGTAATTTATCTATTATGCATATATATGTTATCTATTTATTTTTCTATATTAATTATAACTACATAAGTATGTTTATCAGCTGTCTGGTTGCCATAGTACAACTCTGCTTAGTTTAGTTAAGCAAATATTATTATTATATAATTTATATAATATGTCTAACCACAGAGCGTTACGGAAAGCCTACAACAGCTGCACGATGCAAAGAATTGCTTGCTCTGAGTAAATGAAAAGGAGTTGTGTCAGTAAATTACAAATATGTACTTTATATTGGAAAGATCGAAATCGGTACCTGTTTAACGCATTTACAATATAATGTAATAAAGAAACTGTGGTTTACAGACCTGGAGGTGCATCCAATGGCGATGGACGATTGTCAATCGGTAGTCTCCAGTTGTACGTCGATGAAAGATTACGAGATGCGCCACCGAGGTAATACATTTTATTAATCTATATTCGCAAGCTTCCAAAAGTTCACCAACATCTTATACAGAACATAATTTAGAGAAATATTTACTCACCTCATATTTCAATTAATTAATAATTAATAATGTACAATTCTATAAAACTTTTGGCATTAAAATCAATTTAACTGCAAGTAGATATAAAACAAAAGATCCACTTGCTATCCGTTAAATATAGTATTATGTAAGTAGTAGTAGTAGTGTTGTAACAGTCTTTATTGCACAAAAAAGGCAACCCGAAATCATTTACCAAACAAGAGTGTTTAATTACAAATTTAAAAAATATACAACAAGATGTTTACCAGTACCAATATTTACTATAGCGACATCTGTTTTAAGTCATACGAAATATCTAAGGCTCTCAAGTACCAAAGCGGAGTAAATTAGAACTCTTCAACCAAATCGCCTCTTACCCGACCTTAAGTAATGTGAATATTTAACTATTCTTGTTACATAAAGTTACACTCATTATATTATCAAGAAGTGTACTCACTAATACTCAACGTAAGTTAACTCACAGTAGGATATCTATCTACATTTTGCCTAAAAGAATAATCAATGCTGTCTATTAACAGATATTCGAGAGTGCCAGCAGCCGGGTCAGCAATATATCCAGCTATTTCATATCTAAATGCAGGATTTGTAAGTAATATTACGAAAAGTGATAGAATCACCATCTACATCGTGTTCTACATCAGCCTATTGTTGAATCTAGCCTAGCATAGTATGTAAAAACTAGCAATACCTACCTACCAAGCAAACTTGTGATTAAACATAATGCGACACTGCTTAACCAGTAATTGGCTTTTCTGAATTTCGTCCAATGAAAATTATTTTTTCAACTTGAAGTAATCCGTCTTAGGCAGACACTTGAATTCTTCAATGAAGAAACATGGTAAAAGACACGGAGATTTAAACGATATGTTTACTTTCAAGAAAAATTATTCATTAAAAAGTAATTTGCTTATCTATTTTCGCAATTGGTAATATTCACTTGTATTTATCTTTATCCTATATAATAAATAATACATCCTTATTTCAGGTCCACGACAGCAGTATACCGCCTCCCCCATACTCACCAGAAAGCAAATCAGATGAAAATCATAACACAGCGATACATATGTGATCAGGAGTATGTTTTACAAATAACTTTTTAAATGTAAAATTCGGAATGGATTAACGGGCAAGAGATACATAAGAGCACTTAATATTGCGTAGGTACTTTTTTTTGCATTCATGCGTTAACTACTACATTATTAACGAACTTATTTATATTGCAATGAAAGTCATCCGCCATCTAGTTGGTATTTAAAACAACTATACGTTAATTTTTATGAAAATTAATTCTTAAAAATCAGACATTCAGACGCGTGAGTTGATGTGAGTGTTAGCTGAGCACTTGCAATTTGTCTAAACCTTGCCCTTGTAAATAGATCTACTTAAGTACACCCGGTATAGTAATGCGGTTTTTAACTTTTCATTATACGTACGAGTACATAGAAGATTCGAGTTCCGGTGTAATTGAGTGTAGCTAGTCGTACGTTATGCTTCTGTTTGCTGTTTAGATAAAATAAGGCAGACTTAAATTTGTAAAGATGTGCTGTGCTGCTATTAGTTAAGGTATATTTTAGGTTATGTATGAACTCGGTTATTCAAATAAAATTTAAAAACCACGGGACAGATACATATTCGCAGAATCAAAATAGTAAGGCCCGTGAAATTTTAAGTATAACTATTTTAATATTGTCTAATATGGACGTTGAACGCTTTTATGTCTTTGGTAATTTCTTATCAATAAAAAATTAGACTTTCTAGACCCTTTGAACAGACGTGATTCAGTTGAAACAGGACCGAAAAACTGCAAAACGAGATTCAATTAATAATATTTTAAGTATCTAACTTTACACATTGCACCTGCATTTATATAATGGGACCACACGGGAAGCACCAGCGATCGGTTCACGCAGCCGAAATGCCTGAGGTAACAAACATAAAAAAAAAATACAGTCGAATTGAGAACCTCCTCCTTTTTGAAGGCGTTTGAAAAGATATATAATTTCGCTTTAACAAAAATCTTAATTTTGTCAGAACGCTAGTTACGGTAGGAGCTTTCGACGATATATACATATGTGTATGAATTCTCTTTATAAATAACGTTGAATGAACAACTAAAGCTTGTTCATTCAAAAGTTACGTTTAGGAAGAAAGCTGCTACTTTACATTAACATAAACTTTACAGTATTAAACTAGGCACACTTTAGCCGCTGTATAAAAAAGAAAAAATATAAAGTTAAAACTATGCGGGTTTCTTTTTCAAATATTCTTTTTACAACTGTATGCTAGTGATGTATATTTTCAGTGGTTAAAAGATATGTTCACTTTTCTGTGACATGCTGTATATGTATGAATAAATACAACTAAACGACATTTCAATGTTACCTACCTGTTGAGCTTGATGCACAAACCCACAAATACCGACCGATATATTTGACTTGGCCACTTCAATTTTAGGTCACATTATGATATGGTCTGATCATTTAATAATCAGCGTTTAACGATTTGACAATATCATAGGGGTAGCGATATTTTATAAGGGTTGTTATTCGTTCGTTCAATACGTCTCGGCTAACCCCTTCGGGAGTACAGGTATGAGTATGAGAATGTATAACACATATGCACAACAGATAGCATACATCAGCAACCAATTTAATACACAACAGTCTCTTGCATTAACTTTTATATGTATAATGCCTATAATATTCTTTGCTATTACAAAACAAGCTGCAGATCTATTTAAAACTTGATAGAAAGAAGAAATAGGAACGAAGAAAGAAAAAAAGAAATTGTAATATATTATGTCTTCACATGTCTACAATAGACAACAACAACAACAAGGCCGGCAACGCACTTGTGACTCTTGAGTTGCGTGTGCCCATGGGTGGCGGTAGTCACTTACCATCAGGTGACCCGTCTGCTCGTTTGCACCCTATCGCATACAAAAAAAATACAAGCAAAAGTATTATACATGTGTAAAGTGCATGGACATGTTATCTAAGAGATGTTTTTAAAATGTGATACTGATTTTAAAAAATCATATATTTTGTCATCCAAAATAAAAATTAGAGATTTTTTTTCAAGAATATTAGTAATAGGGTCACACACTACTAATATTCTTTTTAACCCCTCCAGCTTAGCTTAATGCTTGTGTTAAAAGTGGGTTCAGTCCGCATGGTGGAATCACATCAGCAACCACATATTCGCAAGTCCGACGACATGAGTAGAGGACGACCATATAAAAGATTAATGTACTGACTGAAAGAGAATAAGGCTAGTAAGGTATAAGCAGAGAAATGATGAATGATGAGAGTTAATGGAAGAGAATTTATTACACCAACCATAAATAAATTAATAAAAGGGTAAGGTAAGGATGGCCTGACCAATAATATATACAACTATAGGTATTAATAGACCTACAACAAAGAGACTAGATCATTATCATCCATCATCAGCCATCAGCTTCCAAGACAGAACTAAATTTCATGAGAAAATGTTAGGGACACAAGTTTTTATAAAATTAGTCCTTGATCCTTACCCTTATAGTTTTAACATCCTTTTTTGTCAGTGGAAAGTCAGTTACATGTATTAAAGTTTCATCTTGAACTAGCTTTTGCTTTTAATTTCCATGTGTGGAATTCAGAATCAACTACCTAATTTGTTTATGCAGAAACACAGTGAATTCAAACCTAGTTTAGCAATACACCAATACAATAATAGTTTTAGCCTGATGCATGTACAAAAATTCAGACAAATAAACTTAATAAAAAAATTCTGTTGTTTTGACTTCTGCTTGTTGAATAGTAATATAGACCATATTAGTTTTTTTGCAATATATATGTTACCGTGAAATTGTGAACTCTGTCACTTTATAATCTACCGTGGCTATATTACAATATAACCTAACCTAACCTACTGTTATTTTAAAATCTCACGCATTATATTGTAAACTGAAGCAGTTCACAATGTAACGCTGATATATATATATATATATGTATATATATATAATGTACAGTTTAGAATTTATTACTTTAATTTTACTATTAAACTTTTTGTATGGACATCATTTTTGTTTAACTATGAAATATGTCTATTATTTAATGAATTGCCATGGAAGTTTTGTAAAAAATCACTGGGTGTAAATCAATTTAAAGAAATAAACATTATTCATTGGATAGAAATATCTATTCAAATATTTTTACGACACTTCAGTTAAGATAGTTCCACAAATTAAACTAGTTTGTTAAAGTAGTCAGTGCTGCTACCACATCACCTCTGTGCTCTCGTAAGGTTCTTTCAGCTAATGTTCTTGATATCTCCATTTCTTTCACCTGGAAAATGGAGAACTGTGATTAGGATATGTACTTAACAAATATGGTTTAAAAACAAAGTAATTGTTTCAAAGGCTTGAACATTTTTTCTATAGATTACACAAGTATAAAGGATACAGTACTCTACTAAAAAAGACTTCTTACTCAGTAGAAAAGTTAATATATATAATAGATTCTACTATTAACTTTTTAACAAGTTTTTTTTTTAATATGGGGCCCGACGAAAAGTTGGGTCACCTAATGGTTATTACTACTGCCCTCCTTAGACACCTGCAAATCCAGTCATAATGATAACCGTTTACGTAAGGAGTTTCTTTTACTTTAGTCTTTATCTATCAATTTGTAAATCAGGGACCTCTTAAACCATTGTGTTAGCCATAAAGTCAAATGCTTATGTTTAATTGTATTATATGTTCAATTTATTAAACTATGCTAGATAAATAATGTCTCACAATATACATATATTGTGAGACTTATCTCTGTGTAATGTCTCACAATATATGTATATTGTGAGACATTAAACAGAGATAAGTGTATAAATTAAATAGTTCAATATTTTACACATCCTTATTTAGTACAACAATGGTACCATTTATATAAGGGTTGATATAATAATATATCATGATTATACATACAATTAGCTCTATGTCATCTTTTTTGACAGATACTTTTTGTAGCTCCTTTTCTTTTTCAAGACGCTCAGCAGCTTCCTTATTTCGTCTATCTCCAATTAACGATAAAGCCTGAAATAATTTAACCAAATTAAATTAATGTCAGATTTACCGACAACTTGATGAACGTAGCTAGAATAGATACTTTTAATTATAAAGCATGTTATTAAATACATATACTAACACCAAGAAGTCTAACAGTAGGTACTGTAGGACTTCCTGATATTAGTATATGTATATCTCTGAAAACAAATTCATATAGGCACCTTTAACATACACATTGAGCCACCAAAAGACAGAAAAACTACAGTCCATTTTGATCAGGAATTTAATTGTCATAGCGATAAATAGATAGGTTAGAGTTGGTATAGGCTGTGCAATACATCATTACAGTACACAACTTTGAACTACTACAACTATACATACTAGATCCTAAATTATATTAATTTTATTTACCCCAGATATGTCCTGCGAAGAAATCTCTTTTTCTTCAGCATAATCAGTGACCTTCTCTAAGTCTGCTACACCACTATCGTGTTTGGCAGTTTTCTTTTGAGTTTTATCTTTATCATGCTGAATATCATCTGTGTCACCATTAATTTCTTCATCCGCCATTATGAATGTGCAATATTACCACTAAACACGTATATAATTAAATACTTTGAGAGAAGTTCCCTAGCATTTTTCAGTCAAGTCAAACAAAACATGTCAATGGACAATCTTTTTTGAGGTTAAATCGTTCAAAAACAAATCGATGATATTTACACTACACACAAGAAGAAACGTCAGATAACAAAAAACTATTATAGAAAAATACTTTATTATGTACATACGTAACTTTTAAAAGCTTTTTAAACTATTAGAGCATGACATAAGATTGATGGAATGTGATCATTTTGTCTTGTTATTTTTAGATATTTTTTTGAATACCTTGTTCTTTTATATCGTCTGCCTAACATAGTGTTTGTATTCTCTTTGGTCACAGAACACTAGTACAACTAAAGTATTCTTAACTTATTTTGTTAAGTTTAGCAAGTTACCTACTAAATGGAATTCTATTTTTTTACTTATGTACTCCATTAGTTCTAACTTCTATTCAAAGTAACAAGCATAATGTAAGATACAACGGATATTTAAAAAAATAGACTGTTTTTATTATAAGAAATATTACATTACAATAAGACGAGTGGCAAATTCTAAGTTTTTGTACTATATTATTAGGGGAAACATGAAAGTAGACTACAATTACATATTTGGATTATAATGTATTTATTTTTAAAAAGGTACAAAGAAGAAAGAAAGAAGGTATAAAGAAGAGTCCACGCGTAATAATTTTTAAGTCAATGTTAAAGTTAAATTCGATATTATTCAGACTGTCCGTACCTACATAAATTCTTTTAATCATTTAAATAATAATGGATAGGGCAATAGAAAGCTATACAATTATATAATAATTAAAATTTTAAAGTTTATTACAATGAAACAATACGTAATAATGTTTAATAAGATTGCAAATAAAATTAATGAAAATACTTTTATATGCAAATGACAAAAAAAATTGTTTATGAATTTGTGAACATCGACATGACATTTCCTGACACTCTTGACAGTCTGTGCTGTACATACATTACCCCTTCCCTATTGCTGTGTTTCTACTTCTTTTGTTTTTAATTTCTATTTTTAAGACCGTACTCAATAAATTATACTATTTTCCTTTTCAATATATTTCTAATGTGCAGTGATGACAGTTTAAATCGGTGAACACGGCAGAAATAGGTAAGTAGGTAGATCTAGATTTCTCGGATTGTCAAATTAATAGATTTCGACCTTGACGTTTGATTTTTATAGATTTTTATACTTTTTAATATTATTGTGATAATCATTTACACATGTACATTAAAATCTCATCATTTCAATTAGTGGTTTTTGGTTACAATATGACGTCAAGGCAATATGGAGAATTATAACATTTTCATTTGCTCTAAATATCTCGTTTGTATTGTTCACTACTACCCTTCTAATAGAATATTATTATTTCATATTTGAATTGTGTTTTATCTTATATGTATTTGATAAATTATTTTTTACTATTGAAGAGCCTTAGATAATGACCTTGTATTCAAACACCTCAGTGTGCTGAGCATACAGTTTGCCATGTGTTGGTTGCAGTTATACATAAGTCTAATATTTTTTTTTTACTGTTTTATTATATATATTTTGCTGTCTGAAACTTTGCATTAGTTTTTTTGTCTTAATGTAGTATTGTAACTTATAATGTGTTTTGTTTAATGTCCATTTGTGTATATATGATGCAAGTCTTTAATGTTTATGTATAAAATCATTAATTGTTTATCAATTTATAAATATTCCTGTACTTTTATTACCTGTGAGTTAATGTGATAGTGGGGTATATATATATCATATTTATTGAAGTTATTGAAATGTCTAACAGTTTACATATTCTTTCAATCTTAAAGAACTGACTGTTCTTATCATAATGACCGGCAGAGAGAATTACCCACAAGTTTTGTTTAACAAGTAGATTATTAATTAATGTATGCTCTTTAATTCCTGTCTCTATTAAGTTTTTTAAGAAAGCCTGTTGAAGTCAGTGATAAATTTTACCAACTATTCGGTTTACCTTTATTGTCATATAAGTCCTAATTATAGATGATTGATCATTTTAAAAATAACATGAAAACTAATCATTTTACATAGTGGAATTATTACGCGAGCAACAATGTTTAGTAACGAAAAATCATTTGACAAAGTACAGATTTCGCAAATCTGTTACTTTGCAAATATTGAAATATTATTCCAAAAATATGCATTTGGCCAAGTACTTTGTTTGTCAAATTTGGGATTTAAAAAAAATTGTATTGTTGCATTGTTGCAATTTTCATATAGGACAGGCGAATACTAATTTCATACAAATACTGATACCATTTGATTGATAGTCAAAATAAAAAATAACTCCTACCCAACCTTAATCAACTAAAAAAGGTAACAATATAAACCTAGCCATTCCTTCAATTGGCTGAGGCCACTAATGACTAGTTTTGGTAAATTAAGTAAGTAATTAACAATATTAGTTTGTTTTGATGTAATGAGATGATGTTTCCTTTCAAGACATTTGTCAAATGAGTCATTTAGATAAATAATATTTTGTTAGAAGTATAAATTTTCCTTACATTACATTTAAAATAAAAATTCGTAATTCCTCGCAACATACACAATAAGCAGTCAAGTTAGTCAAGTAGAATCTTAATAAGTAAATCAAGTAGGTAAAAGAAAGTGAAATAACCTTTGTACTTAAAAGTTTATTCAAATATTCATTGAATTATGAAACATGGTTTTCTTGCATGTTATAGCAATGAATGCGCTGCTTGTAAATCATAATTTTCATGCCTATTAAGTGTAAACTCAGCCTCACATACTCATATTTTAGCATATTACATATTTTTATGTATAATAAAGAGTATTCAGTTTCCCCTTGACACAGTCTTCCCTTTATTTAAATGTTGTAAACAATGTACCATGTTTGTTTTATTAATATAATATCCTTACTTTTATTGATTTAATAGTGTTTGTAGCAAAAAAAAATACAGTCCGTCTTTAGGGACTGCAGATAGAAGTGAAATCGATGTAACTTGTGAATTGTATCGTCAACCAATTAGATTATTATTTTGGATTTAAGCGAAAAATACACATATATATACACAGTATACATATAGCTCATGGAAAGCATTTGGTGACGATGAGGCAGTTCCATAATTTTTGTTCACTCAAAAAGTGCGCCTAAAGAAGTTTTCACTTCAAAAATTGTGCCTTAGACAAAAAGATTACTTAGCTGTCATAATCAAATTATCTGTTTTTTAATTCCAATGTTTTGATATAACATTTGTTATACACACACATCTCATAAAAAACTGTCTGTTGTAATGAAATTGCTAATAATCATTCTTATATATTTATATATATATAATACATACATATATATATAATACATAGTATTGATAAAATACACCCAGACACAGAACAATTATTGAATCGATCACAACCTCTGTTAGCAGTCAGGTTCACTAACCACTAGACCAACAAGCCAGTCAAAATAATTCGAGTTACAAAATCATTCCACAATTGTATGCTAGGATACAAAATTGTATGCTGGGATTATTTGACTGGCAGACAGCAAAGAGCCAGGGTGGGTGACATCGATAGCGATGATCTACCTATCGACTACGGCGTACCCCAAGGTAGTGTCCTAGGACCTACGCTCTTTCTGTGCTTTATAAATGACCTGTGCAGTCTTCCACTCACCAATGTTTTTCACAGTGACTCTTGGGATGATGCGTACGGCTTTGCACTATCTGGACTTAACGTTGTGTCCTCGTGGCTTAACGCGAATGGGCTGACACTTAAAGCTGAAGAAAAAAAATATATCCCCTTTTCAGTAAAGAACATTGCCAAACCACCTGAAGATTATTTCATTGAGGCTCATACCTGCTTAGTGTACCACTCCTGCACCTGTAATCATCTACTTACCACCAGCGTTAATTATCTTGGCATTATTCTAGACAGCAATCTGTCCTTTAGCTACCATTTAGATCTCCTTTCAACTAGAACACGCAAACTCAATTTTATATTTAAAAACTTGCGTCACATTGCAGATAAAAACATAATTAAAATGGTTTATATGTCATTATGCCAATCCATGTTATCATACTGTATCTCGGTATGCAGTAAAAACACACACACACACACACACACACACACACACACACACACACACACACACACACACACACACACACACACAACATACACATCCACACTTATTTGATTACATTCATTATAGTAATAGTTATATACACAGTAATACAGCAGTTTAGATACAATTCATTTGTTCATCTCACATGTAAAAACTACACAGTAACTAAACTACGAATTACACGTACACTAGCACCTACTTGTCTAGAGATAGAAGAGGCTGGTTATCTGTCATATAGGCCCTGCCTAGTACAGGAGCCTGTCTCTCACACAGATTATGACTAATTTGAGATGTATACATGGACTGTAATGGATTGATTTTTGTAACAAATTCTGTGTGAGAGAATAAATTAATGATTATTATTAATATTACCGTACTTAGCTATAAAGGCAAATCAAAACAGCTATAAACCATTTTCTCCAGTTCACTTTGGTTATTTTAAATAATCAAGTCTCCCATTATTCAGAAGATACATGACTCCGTAGGGTATGGCATATTGATATCAAAGTATATTTTTTAATAACAAACAACATTTAATTTTTGTTTATAGATTCTTCGCATATATATTTCTCTTCACTTTTTTCTTTAGATTACAAATTTCTTCGAGATCATCTTCTTTACGTATGTAAGAGTTTTTCTTTTTACAATATAGATGGAGTTAGGCTATATGTATTATACAGTAACTATTTTTAATATGGGTCGACGCTGACTTTAGGTGGCTGTAGGCTTGCAACAAGTATCTGTAACTGTCCATTGTCTTATCTTGTTATCAACGGGGCCCTGGGCTTCAGTCCAATAGTGCTATAAGTAGATCTGCCCATGAAAGTAATTGTACTTATGTATATTAACAAACTGAGGCTGCCGTTTCACTTTAAATTTCTTTAATATTTATCTTTTACTTTAAAAATTTTAATGTCAAAATGTATGTCCATATATCTCTGTTACACTAGATGGCGTTGTACGAAATTTAAATACCGAAAATAGTACCATCGATGTACACTTTTTATAGAAAATACAATATAGCAATATTTATTTCTGTTTTGTAAAATAAACTGCTGTGCTCATATAGAACTAATTGTGTCCGGAAATTAATTAGCGTAGCTTTCAGAGTATCCGTTACGTATGTAATGATTATGGTATAAATTGGCAGATATTTTACTTTTCCGTTATTGTATGAACCCTACATGAATTTTTACACAACCATATTTGTGGAATATACCTAATTTTGCCAGAATATTGTTACATGGAAATTTTGTTTTTTTTTTTCTATTGCATGAGATATTTACATATTACTTACTGTTATGTGTGTTAGTTTATACATTAACATAATAGCATTAAACATATACGAAGCTCATTAAGATTGATCTCAATTGGCTTTAATATAGTCCTTTAAACGATATACATGTAGGCTATCCATTATAGATAAAATATACCCAGACAGGGAACAAATCATCATGACCATTCCACAATAATACCATGCGGGTTGCGAATCGAAGCCAACCTCTGGCTTAGCAGTCAGGTTCACCAATATATAATGATTATATTACACAACATTTTTTTTTTAATTACATAATTTGAAGTTATCGTGTAGCTAAAATACTCAGCTGGTATTTTTCTTTCCTCAATAATATAAATAGCTTTATGCAGAAAAAGTGTTTAAAATTTAAACTATAAATAGACACCAAGCCAGAAAGGTAGCCGCCATTATCGTGAAGTTATAATAGCAGAAACAAAGAAACTTCAAATGTGCAGTGCAAAGTGCTTTACCTTGACTGATTTTCCTAAACTCTTCATTACGAATAACTAAAATTTGAGGCAAAAAATTAACAACGTTTAAACTGTTTAATGTTAACAAACAAACACTTGTTTACTTACTTAATATAGTGACATCACTCGCGAGAAGAAAATGGCACGTGACATACATACATATAATGTGTATATAAATTTAAAAAATATAAATAAATCACGTGTTTTAAAACAAAATAGTATTCAATTCGTTTTTCTTATGGTAAAAACTATAAATAGCACATCATACATAACATACTGACAATAGTATCATCGATGTACACCATTTTATAGAAAATACAATATGGCAATATTTATTTGTATTTTGTAGTATAACTGCTGCGCTCATATAGAACTAATTGTATTTGGTAATCGATTAGCTTAGCTGCCAGCGTATCCATTACGAATATAATTATTATGGTATAAATTGGCAGATATTTTACTTTTCCGTTATGAACCCTACATTCATTGTTACACACATATAGTGAAATGTCTCTTTTTCTGTGGTATTAAAAATATATGAAACACATTTAAAATGATCGCCAGTTATCAATAGAAACACGCACTCTTGCCATGGGAAAATTCACTGCTAATGTTGTGGATTGTTTTAGGGACTCCAAATTTTCATGGCGTTTAGAGCATGGCATACTCTAAAACTGACCATAAATCATAATCCAGTAGGTTAAGATCAGGACTAGATAACGGCCAGTCTTCAGCTCTGATGAAGTCAGAAACGTTCGTTTCCAACCACGCTTGGGTGGATCGAGCTTTATCAGCTGGTGCTGAGTCTTGCTGAAAGGACCATTCTTAGTTATGGAATATAGTGCTGTTAAGAGGGTGGTAGGTAAGGTAGGTGGTAACACCTACTAAAGAATCGTATCTTGATACACTTGTGCCGATGTTTTCACACCCTATTCACAAAAACAATGGTCAGACACTCCTTGATAGCTAACACCCTATCAAACCATCACTGAATTAGGATAATGTCCACTTTATACTCTGCTGACTAATTGGGTAGTTTTTATAGAGCTTTTAATATTTTAACAAGCAGAATAAACGAGATTATTCTCGTTTAGTCTGCTTGTTAAAATTTTGCTCAATAGTAAAAAGTTCTCGTCAGTAAATAAGTTTATTTTGTGATCTCCCTTTGCTTACGCTTAAGAAGTTATGATTATACCACCCTATTTATTTTTAAATTATCAGTTAAATAAATACCAGTGCGTCTCTTATAGGCTGCAAGTCCTAAGCCATCTTTTAAAATACGCGTCAAAGTTCTAGGTGGTATATTAATTTCCCCTTGATAGAATATTTTACTTACGGTCAAGATTTCTTTGAATTCTTCCTTTTTTAAGTTTAATCGCCTTTTTCGTATACTATGTGGACATATCAATAGTCTGGTACACAAAAATTTGACTAATACCAAAGGGATGCTAGGGTTTCAAAAATTGCATATGGCTCCATACCTGCTTTTTGGTAATGCGATTACACTTAACATACGGTTCTCTTTATCACCCCCACACCATTTAAATATTTATTTATTTATATCTCTTAATTGTACACCCTATAAGTAATGAAAAATACAGACATGATTTCATATATACACTCACGGTGATTTCTTACAGACAACCTTTTTAAGGATAGTATTATATCAGATTAGGGGTAGTAGTAGGTGTATAATATAATATCACAAAAATTCATATTAGAATGACAGATTCCAAATTCAAAAATAATATTGTTTTTTTTTTTTATATTGTAACAGTATATGGCCAGCATAAAGGAAGTATAGGTAGAAAGGACATGATTTAGTTCTTGCTTAAAAACCGCATGCTTTCACTACACAGTTTCTACCTCGCTTCTATCGCTCTTAAGAATTTATGCATATTGTTCATTGTTCGCTTTATTACTACTAGAATGAGTTCAAATTTGCGATTTTACAAAATGTACAAACCAAATTCAATAGGTATAATTAAATTTGAATAGGTCGTTTGCTAACCTAAACCTAGCTAGCTAGAGTATGCCTTTAACTGTCTATATTAATAACTATTTAAAACTTTTCGCAGTTGAACAGTGATTTCCATTAACAATTTTATCGTTCAATATTAATTATATATACTAGATACTGTTCATCAGACAGTATGTATACAGTCGTTCAGTGCCCGGTTGACGACAATAGGCTTCGTCACTATTACGTCAGTGGGACCAAATTCTAACTTTTAAAAATTGAGTATTTAATACAGGCAGACAAAATGGGTTATCTATTTTTTTTTACTGTAATTAAGTCATTTGAATTAAAATACACATATATGTGATTGTTGGAGAGCTCGTAGTTAAAGTATCAAACAACGTAATCCGTCCATTGGATTGATGAGAGATGAGTTACATTGTACATCGACGACATTTTAATTACTGGACATTGTTACCAAGACGGTTTACTACTTTTAATACTAAATAGAAATTTCGGTTAATCAGACCTAAATGTCCGTATTTACCGAAATTTCGATTTAGATGGCATTACAAGCAATGACTTTATTCAAAAATGAACAAAAATACTTTTTTAACTGGTAACATAATATACGTAGTTTAAGAAGCTACATCTCCGACCATGTTTTTTTTTTGATGATTTTGTAGTTCAAAGGTTTTTGTCATATTATTACAGTTTTACACGACATATAAAACTAACTCGCTTGCTTATATCTAATACATAAGTTCAAGTGCTCTCTGTTGTGATAAAAAGGTAACACTAAAAATATGGTTCTTAATATCTGCTATCGCATATAATCTTTAGGAATCTTTTCTGTTCTAGTTATTACGAAGTCTAATCTCATTACGTTCACCGGTCAAGTTATTATTACATTATTACGTTCAGTAAGGTCCACACATTGTATAATTCCCACGAGAAATATTTACCTTATTACTTATGCACTGCATCTTATATCGTCATTTGCATGAATTTGTATTTAAGATGTGGCACTTTCTTCGGCATATAATACAAGTATGTATACATAAGTGATTGTGTAATGTATTTTATTAAATTATCTTATCATTTTTGTGCAATTTAGGGTCTGTTACATAGAAAAATTTTATATTCCTTCATGCAGATACCATGGCCTATTTAATAAAATGTTCATTCTGGTATTTTTGGTTTTCAATTCCGAATATTGTTTTTGTACTCAGATTTTTTAGATCAAAATAATTGAAAAGTATCTTGAATTAAAAAAAAAATCACCGTCATGTAGTCCGTGACATAATTTAATTAGTATTGTCATGTAATAAATTTGTCGTATACCTTGTACTAGTCTAATTGAAGACCTTATGGCCTTTTAGCTATGTTATTAAACACTGCTCATTATCCGTTCTCCGCTGTTTTAACTGCGTTTATGCTCACTACTTCGCTCCAAATGGTCGCAGCGTGATGTTCATAGCCTATATTATTCTTTAATTAACACTCCGTTCAACACAGTTTCTTTTTTGGTAGGTACTTCCAAAGATTAGCCCGTTTGAACAAACTAACATAGAAAATATCTTTAACTCTTCTATTAATATAGATATAGATTATGTTCAATACTAAACATATTTGGTTCAATTGTAAAAATATCTACTTAATAAGTTTACCGCAGTCCGTTTTTGCTTTAAGAACTAAATAGGTATTGACATAGATAATAAAGCCAGATACTATGTATTCACTAAATCCTTACTACCACCTGAATAATCTTCTGTAACCTTGTTAAAATAAGCCCAATCCGTAGACTGATTGTGCGAGCAGTCGACTATATCGGTAACGAGGTCGGTGAGACCTTGTTTTGTGTCGGTACAAGGACTCTCTTCGAAGGATATTTTCGGGAGCCGAGAGGCCTTGAGTAACTTTTGTTTCAAGGACATGACGCTCCAAATAATAAATGAAATCATTTCAGTTTCTAGGTCATCTCCACCCACGGCTACTATCCTAAATACGAGTTTTTTGTGTCATTTATAATCTAGTACAAAAGGTGTTGTATTATATGTACTACTTGCTTTTACCGTAATTAAGTGTTGTCTTTATTTTGTATATTGTACATACAAGTTGTATATAAGGAATAGAGTTATATTTTATTGGTGCCTACTTTATACCGACATACTTGTATAAACGTTGGTTTACACAAGAATAAAGAATTCACGTATCTATTTTATTATAAGGTTTATAAATATTGGTTAAATATTGATTTGTGGTACTGACGGCCACGGCCATGTAAAATGTGTGCGTAATAGATAACAATGTATAAATTATACTTCCTTGTGTGACGCGAGTTTGCCATAAGTACATAAATTTAACTAACACGTATAATGTTTACACGATATACATTTTGATTTATTTACAGTATGAATGCGAAAGTGTCTGTTTATTAAAAAAGGCGTGAAGTACGTTATCCCGCCTTTTTTTTTTTCAATTTTGACAGGACGTCTCTTGGACTATATGGAAC
Source organism: Tyria jacobaeae (assembly GCA_947561695.1). NCBI lineage: Eukaryota > Metazoa > Arthropoda > Insecta > Lepidoptera > Erebidae > Tyria > Tyria jacobaeae. Next base: position 4,712,254 of record OX387211.1, on the reverse strand, counting down.
AATTAGATAATTTTACTTTTGATGTTTCTCGTATCCAAAACCCTTGAAGGTAAAGTAATTTTATTTTTTAAATTTAACACTCGTATATTCTTCTGATCCATAACTATGCAATGCTGTTCAGAAAACTCGAGTAATGTATAAAAAATAATCACCAACAGGGTTAGAGCTTCATTGAATTAAGTGAAATTTATGTTTCTATTTGAGTTGAGTTTCCCCAGCATTCGCTTTTACATTGTATCATATACCAAGTCATCGCCATACTTGGTCTAATGAAAGTACTAAACTGAAATCGAAACACGATAATATAATTTCAAACCATTTTTTTTTTCAGTCCTTACATGGTCATACAATTGAATAATTCTAACTAATATTTACTACCTTATTTTCAAAGCAGTGAACTGGTTTATACTGTAACTGATATTTGTTATCATCATTGCTATCGTATTTGTCATCGCTTTACCTCGATCCAATTCAGTACAACTAAATTACTATCTATGTTTTAGGGACATCAGTTGTTTCTGGTTAACGATAGGAAATTAAACTGCTAAGCCGTTTGTCAGTTAGAAGTACATACCAAACAATAAATTTTTCTATAGTTATAGACCTTGACTTGCTCGAGCTATTACTTAGGCTCCCCAATGTTTGTGAGCAATATCCATTTTGCTTCCTTTTCTATCCTCCCTTTGGAAATTTTGGGGGATTTTGGAATTTTCTCATCTAATTCCCACAAGTACCCGGATGAAGGCAATAGGCTTGACCCAATATTACGTAAATGGGACTAAATTATTATTGGAAAATTGTGGGCGTTGATTACACTTCTGTACATGTATGTATGTCTATGAAAAATACTATTGACGAAAATGAAGTTAATCTGTTTTTAGTTATATTAAAATATGACTAAAAACCCTTACCCTTATTCCAATTTTATTTGCTATAACCATAATCCATATCCTCTTTCGCGCAGTCGGTCCATCTTTTCTTTAGTTGTCCCATACTCCTGTATCCCTCAAGAAATACTTTTTTCACGATATTTTGTTCATCCCTTCATGTCATGTCCAAAACCAAGATAATCTATTGATCTTTAACTTTTTATCCACTGACGATACTTTCAGGCTCCCTTTAATATATTTATCCTATCCTAGTCACACCGCATATCCATCTTAACATTCGCATTTCAGCTACAACCAGGCCACCTTTCAGATCCGTACAGGACTGGGATTGCATATTGTTCCTGTTAACTCTCGCCACTTCATCCAACCTTGACGTTGGAGCAGACGGGTCACCGTTACATACACTAAACAACAAACAAGATTTAAATTTTTATTAATATTTCTGTAGTTTGCTATTTATCGATCGCCAATTGAAGTGACAATATTCATTCATGTTCCATGTTCGCAATAATATTGTTGTAATGTTTATAGAATATTTTTTGGACCCTTATTTGGTTGAGCTCTTGTTTATACTTCCCATTCTATCCGTGTAAGTCCCAATATTCCTTTACTTCCCTTCCTATCCTCCCTTTACCTTTCAATATAGTCAAAACGAGCTTCCTCTACTGCCATTATACCTTTCATACAAGCCTTCGGCTTCGGGTACTTTTGACCTGTCCGTGCTTCAGAACATCACCATTTTCGATCAAATTGGTATTGTTATTCTTTCAAATTTCGTCACCACTTCTACTTTCAAGCCATACTTCTGCCGCACATCTACATTCCTGTTTCTGTCAACCAGTCTTATGCCACATGAATATTCCTTACAAATAACGTTTTTATATTAATTACATAGGGCGATTAAGTAGTATCTTTCACTTATATAATAATATATTCAACTATTAAAATATGTATATATTACAATATACATCATAATTCTGACTCAGTATTTCTAATGTGTCATTTGTTTTTTTAACCATTATATAAAAATTATGATGATTTATTATGTATGTTAAGGCTAGGCTAGGACAGTTTGACAGATATTCGATTCAAATCACTATTCGTAGCGTTAAATTAGTAAAAATACGTGTAAAAGAAACTTATCGAAAGGACTATATTAAACGGATTTTGTATCCTTTAGATATTACCCGGTTTGCTACTGATATGCAGTTACTTTTATTACACAGTTTTTCTATTAAATGTGTCATCGAAAGTACCTACGCAAGTAACTATGATTAAACGGTCTTTAGCTACAAAACGGGCCGCAAATGCGTAAACACCATAAAGCTATGCGGAACGGTATTACAAACATCGTATAAACAATTATTGATTTTGTAGCAGTATTAAACGTTTTTATTGCCATTAATATTTTTTACTTCTTTGTGTGCCTGCCCCGCACGACGTGTTCAGAATAATGTAAGAAATACATAGGTACAAAAAGACCATATTTGTGTAAGTACTTCCTGTACTTACCTACCTACCTACCTACCTACCTACATATATATGCCGTTGATATGATCGTATTTGAACTTTCAAAGTTGTGGTTATTCTAGCTTTGTATTTTGGGTGTTGTATAATAGACTTTAAAATTAAGTATATTAAGTGTAAAATGTATTCTTAATAGTTGGGTGCGAGAGGGGTCAGTATTCCGCGGTTAACTCGTCCACAGGCAGGGCGTCGACCTCGGATTGCACGCGGACGACCAAGCTCGCCCGGACACTTGCATTGTCCCATCAACTCGCATTGTATTAGGGTTGTCCATCGCAACTTAATAAAACTTACTCATAAATTAAACAAAGACATTTTATGGTTTAATTAATTACTATATAATTGAAGCAGCTATGTATATCTTATATAGTTAAATTATACTCGTAATATAAATCTCGTATCTGTATCATTATTCATTATAATTTTTGTGAATTTAATAGATTTTTTTTTTTTTATTGTTGAAAGCCGTTTCACCGGAAAAGGACTGTGTCCTGTACTGTGCTTCTATCACAAGTATAATACTGAATGTTGATTAAGCCCTGCTTGAAGCTAGTGCTCTGTGAATCATCCATAAGGGTTACGAAAAAACATAAAGCAAGTAAATTAAGTTTGATTTTAAGTGATTACATTGTAAGTATCTAACAAATATTTACTTTAATTGCTGACGACTGATGGCGACGCAAACAAAGTTAATTCTAGTTAGTTAAGTCTATTTATTAGTTAATTGTTAATTCACTTTACCCTTATTTTAAGTGGTAATTTTTTCTTATTTTTTTGTGGCTACTCTTACCGGCAGCTTGAACAGAAAAATTAATCACCTCTATCTTTCAACCCTCAGATGATTCTTTTTTTTAATTCTATTTAAGTTTATTTTAAAAGAAGGGTGGGTAAGTAGTTCTCGAAACCGGCAGGCTTATATGAAAGGTTTGATGACAGTACAGGAAGCCCGTGAGGTGTGTATGGATAGGAGCACATGGCGGGCTGTTTGTGTCTGCCTACCTCAAAAGGTGTGAAGCATATGTATTTATTCATATATTACCATACTAAGAATTAAATAAACAGATATGGTATCACTTCTCCGTCGTCCGAAATAAGCACGCTCAAACTTGCTCTGTAGGGCTATAATAATTTTAGTTGCCGTGACATTTAGATCAAAGTTATCTTGTTAGTTGCAGACACTTTTTCTTTTAATGTGTATTTCAAACTATATACATTTGAAGATTTTAGAAACTTAACCGAAGCAATTTGAAACTTAAGCACCTAAACCTATGATTTCTTTGACGTTCTACCTCGTTTGTGGTACTCTTTGTTACGAAAGATTGAAGTTTCTACCTGCCCGGGCGTCTTAGTTATATGACCTATAGTAGGGAACTTATGGAAGTAACGCATTAATTAGTTAAATATTATATTGTATATCCAAATAGATTACGGTTTCACTGACACAAAATCAACAACCATCGTACGCAAGAGGGACATCGTGAAAACGCGTCGAGATACGCGTACTAATTAAACATTGGTAATTCGGTTGTGTCGTAGGAATCATAACAAGTGGTGTTCGAGTAGTGCAATCAGGTTATCGATTGGTGGTAGCCGACGCAGGCCGGACGTCGACCCTCGCTGCACAAGCTTGGCCTCTTGTGCTTGAGCACATCGTGAACCTAGAACTCTCCCGCCTGTCTGGATAACAATACCAATTCCAAATTATGAATACAATATCAAAAAATCCTATCACGTCCCTAAGTAGACATGATATACCCAGAACGCATACAATGAGATTCGTAACCATTATAGAGTTGCATAGGAATTGTTGTTTTACTATCTTCACATGAGCATATATGTATGTTTTAGTGTTTAAGTCATGAGATGAACCGGTAAGGAGGGATAGATGGAAAGGAAATCTCAAAATATAAAAAATCTTAAGCAATACAAACAATTGTGATAATTCTATCTTTTTTTCTAACATAAGCTTAGATCTTAGAATGCTATTACGATTATTACCAATGGTAATTACTAGATCGCAAACTCCTAAGAAATCAGTTAGATCCCCAATTTTGATAAATAGCCCTTAATGGTTTAGATTTGCAATTTTGTTATTTTTAGCTTAAATGTTTAGCGAGGGTATACGCCTAATATGATTAAAAAATCTATTACACGTAAAGCTTGAACGTGACACACATGATTCTGTATAGTTTTTTTGGAGCATTATAATGTTAAGTTTTGCTGCTTCAAATCTTTTGCTGCCTTAAATGCTGCGGTACCTACACACTATCAAATAACTATAAAAATGATTAGCCGTGTGGTTCCCGGTGCAGCAGAATAGGGGTGAGAGTCAGAATTGCCGTTGTACCATAACAAATTGAGTCTCCTATAGTACTAACAAAATGTTCATAAATTGTACCTATACTTAAAAAATGGTACCTCTATTAAAACGAAAATATAACAAAATCAAGATACACATGCCATTCTGACGTCAGAATTGCGGGCAAGTAGGCACGGAAATATTGGAAGTTTTATTTCACAGAAACCGATCAACATGAGTGTATGATTGCTTTTATATAGAATATAACATAGGTACAAATTATTGGTATTAATATTAAATCCCTATCTACTAGGAATAATAATATTATAGTTAAAGGTGTCTTAATTTTATTATATTTTCATTTTAGTAGAGGCACCATTTTTTAAAGTATTGTTACAATTTAGTTCAATTTATGTACATTTTTTCTATATTATATGAGATTGGATGTGTGTGTTTGGCACCCGCCATTTTGACTCTCACGACGAATAGGACAGTATATATATAGTCCTACAGTGCCTGGATGACGGCAATAGGCTTGAGCCGTTGTACATAAGTGGGACTAAATTATGATAGGCAAATGTGGGCGTTTGAGACGCCTGTAATGTATGTAATGAATCTAGTATTAATTAAGGAAACAATGGAACCTAATTTGATTTTCGAACACCTACACACTACTTTATTTTCTACTAAGGAATGCTAGTTTGTTCACTTTAATTTTAGGAAATCAAAATTTCCATCGTAGAAACATCCATACAGGTCGCCTGACCATTGACATTTTGACGACCATTATTTCTTTGCTGTCTGTGATGATGATGATCTGATCTGTTGTATGTTGTACAATATTTTGAGAACACACTGCTGAGGCGCTGTTAAACACCCGCATCTCAAGACTCATAAGTGCGTTGCTGGCCTTTAGGTAGAAGTACACTCTTTGTCATGAAAATACAGTATAAACATAGCAAGATCGCAAACCATCTAAATATTCCCTTACTTACATATATGTACATAATTATTAAATGAACACCTATTTAAAAAGTGGAACCTAGTATATTATCTAATAAAGTTGCCGGAGCGGGACCTCAAAATTCAACAAGAGGTCGGAAGGGTGGGCGTTGGGTCACGGATTTACGGGTACGGGTGCTCTCGACCCCAACTGAGTTGGTGTAAGTGTGCCACCGATGTATGTAGGTTAACATCGGACGCGCTCGATACGCCACCGCCGCCGCTGCTACCGATGTCGACCACCTAACCTAGATCAGGGTGCGGAGAGATCGCTTATGAAATCTGGCGCACGCTCACTGCATAAATGAAAAGCCACTACATGTCCGTTTGTGTTGTTTCTACACACCATTAATGTATTTCACAATATATCCTGCCTTTTAAAGCCTTTGACAGACAAACGTTATTTTTATTATTTTTATAAGTTGATGTATGACGTTTAACACAGTTTTGTCAGTCCTGCATCACAAAGTAAAAACACACGAAACGCTTTAATCGATTTTGCTGCCCACCACTCTTGTTACTTTAATTGTTCTAAAAATACGTATTCAAATACCGGAATGTTCATTTGCTTAACAGTTTAACCGTCTTTGTATTCGTAACAAATCAACGCTCTTTCTATGCCCACACCACGAGCTGGCGAAATTATGTCACATTCTCTTAGCGGTTAGTGTAACACAAATTGCAAAAGTGAGGCTTAGCGCGGGTAGCATGTACAGTTTAGCTTATTTTACTCTACCGTGATTAGCTAGATTAAAAAGTTCCTCTCATATACTCTCATAAACAGATAAAACGTTCTCACGGAGGGGGGAGATGAATATAAAGCATTTTAGACTTGTGCATATGAATATACACTCAAGATTGTATCTTCGGAAGATGTAGGCAGATGAGATAAACACCATTTTATCAAGTAAAATCTTATTTCACTCACTTCATGCGGGCCAATTGCTGCCAATGGTACTTTTTTTAAATTAAAGATGTGAACATTTTGGGAGTACATTGAAAGGCAAAAGACCTGGTAACCATAAACCTTACGTAGCTTGTAATAAAGTACTGTACCTATTTATACTTTGAACTATTTATTGAATTGAATATATAGCTGCATCCTATCTTTAAATTAATCTTATTCTCATGATGGAAAGGAGACAAGTCTTGAGTAATTTTATTATTTACTCTGAACACTGATGAAGAATAGTATATATACTACATAGTTAAAGTCCCTAGTAGTTCGTTAGAATTTATAGTATGATAATTCTAATGTATTATACGTTTCAACTCCCTACCTGGTTCTCCCTCCGTTGTCTGTCAATGAAAGAGTAACAAATCTTTGACAGAGAACACGGAAGTTACTTGCTTTCTGATTTTATTAAATAAGTACTACGAAAGTATTTTTTGGCTAAAAGCATCATTGGGAAAGTGCAGGAACTAAAAAAGCGGGTCATTGAAGAAAGTTAAATAAAGAAGCTTTGCGTTGAAAAGTGAAATAAAAAAAATAAAACTCAAGTAACTTAGAGTAAAACTTACTTTTTTTATGTTACATTGAACAGATTGCTTATAGCTTACCATATATAATCAGTTAATATAAATTTGAAAAAAATCATTTGATTATATTTTTAGCGATTTCCTTAGTATAAAGTTAAAAATACAAAGACCGCTCTTAAATAAATTAACACTTTAAAATGCACAAATTTTACAAGTCATATCTTTAAATTCACCCTATTTGACGTTGTTAGGTCCAGTCCTTAACGTCGAAGAGGTATTCAGAGCTTTATTTTTTTATTTTATTATTTATTTTTCCATAAGATTTGGTCCCACTTATGTAATAAGGGACGTGACTATCGGCATCAATAGGGCACATTGGGAATTAAATGGCAATATTGGGAATATTACACATTACCACTGCCTCACAGAAAATCGGATGTTAAACAATGCTGGCGTTGTATTTCCCGTTTAAGTGAGGATACCGGAGGCCCAAACCCTTTCTCTCCTTTTTCCCCTCCCCTCATTCCTTCCCATCATCATCCTCAAAGGCGAGAAACGCTCTTACAATTCTTGATTTGGAGGTGTTACTTCTTATTTACTATCGGGGGACCCATCTGCTCGTTTGCCTTCCTATGCCATAAAAAATAATGTAAGGGAAAGGTTGATGAGAAAGGGAGGCAACGGATGAAAAGGGATATTGCCTGTACCTGTCACCTCACCTTTCTGCAACACCCCGTGCAGAAACGTGAGGTCATATTTTAGAATCCTATAGTTGAGCCCATGAATAACGTAAATCGCTAACGGTTTTAGAAAAATTAATGATTTTTAAAACTGAAATCCTACTTTGAAACCGACAACTGATTCTTAGAAATGATCCAATCAATCTTATCTTTTATAAGATAGTGGACTGATATGAATGAAACGATAGGTATTTAGTACAAAGGATGTTGATGGGATGTACGGTTATTCTCAAAATTGATGCATTTGCAATTGATGATTGAAATGACCAGAAAAAATCATAGTATATATTATTTAGAAATGTGTACCCACACCAGGAAAAGTATCCGAAGATTTTTATTTTGAAAATATTTCTAAGTCCATTTTTTCCAGCTAAATTAACTACATTTTTGTCGGTTACACATAACTCTCCTAAACTAACTAAAGCTTTCTCAAATAATTATCTATTTTTTATGAGGCAGCACACTTGCTACTCTTGAGTTGCAGGTGTCCATGAGTGGCGGTAGTTACTTACCATCAAGTGAACCATCTGCTCGTTTCCCCTATATCATGAAAAAAAAAACAATCGTTTTCATACCCTTCTAATCAGTAGTTTCTTATCACCTTTTTAATGTTAAAAATCTACCATTTTACAGATACAGATTTAAAATGACAGAATATTTGTTTGTTATTGCTAAGTCCGTTACGTTAAATTTTATAGAAATGGATTATCATATTTTTTTCATTTCCATGTACCCTTTCGTCCCACATCCATTTTTTTTAAAGAGACATGTTTTTATCAGAATCAGAATCAGGATTAGCCATACCTACATATGTATAAAACTCAAAAAAAAATGTTTTTCTTTGTTTTATTAGCAATTCTGCCAAAAGAGTACAACTATTTATTCATAGTAACACACCGAACTGCCGGCGGAACGAATACGTCTGTCCGTCCGTAGTGTCTGTCAGCGGCCTCTATCTCTTGTCTTTTTATCGCCGCTATGACAATAAATTGTTAAAATAAAATAAAAAGTGAAGTATAAAATAAACTTGTTTTTTCAACTTCCTTTGTATTGTTTGTAAAAAAAGTTGCCAAAATGGAAGGCGACTAAGACTAGTCCTAGTTTTCGAATTGGTTTATATTATTGTTTTTGTTCATGAAATTGAGATATAACAAAATAACATTCCTATTTGTTTCCTTTTTCGTTTTATCTATTAAAAATCACATCTTATACGGACTGGTCTCGTATATTAACTGAACTGTTCTAAGAATGAGTTTAGTAGTATCAAGATCACATCTCAAAGCTATCAAAAGCATTTTTTTTTATAGGAGGCAGCGGACAAACGAGCAGAATAGTCACCTGATGAAAAGTAACTAAAGTTTGACACCTGAAACTCAAGAGTCGCAAGTGCACTGCTCACCTTTGGGGGGAAAGGAAAGAGGAGTGGGCAGTTGGCCCTCCGGTAACCGCACTCATTTGATGAAAGACAACGCAAGCTTAACCCGTTTAATGTTAGGCCGTGATAATACACGGTTGTGAAGGAACGCTTACGTGGCATTTTCCCGAAATTTGTGAGGGTTCCGGAGACTTAACTTCCCCTCTCCTCTTAACCCTCCCTTCATCCCCCTTTCCACTTTCCCGTCTCGTTATCCCCCTCTCCTCTTTCCCCTCCCTTCAACCCCATTGCCATCATCACCCTCAGGGGAGCGCAGCGCAGTTCCGACTTGTAGGTGTCCATGGATGGCGGTTGTCATGTACCGTAATATAGGTGATTTGTCTGTTCGACGGTCTCCCTATATTAATATAAAATACAAATACATATATATATTTAGTTAGGGCTAATTATACTAAGAGTATAATATGTTTTACTCATACATCTTTTAAATAACTAGGTTGCATAACGTTCAATTATCTCTTTTTTTAGTCAGTACAGATTTGAAAGTTATCACGATTATCGATCACAAGTAATCACAACCAATAGATTTTTAACATCGCAACTTTCAATGGAGATGTTTTGAAAATGGAAGTGTAGACTAGAAAATATTTACACGGTTAATTATCTTTATAAAATCCTATTGTGTACATTTAATATAGGTTTTATGAAATAGCAAAGAATATATTATGAATCTTGAAAGTTATTGAAAGTTTACTTCCTTTAAAGCTTTTTATACCAGCAAGAGTTATTAATTTTCATAATGCCACTATTAGTTCAATGTTAGATATTCTATTTTAGTTCATCGTTGACTTTGACTAACGTATTTTTATTTTAAGGAAAGAGGATTTATAAGATAGAAACAGGAATGCGCGGGAGAGTGTTCAATTGCTGCTGGTCCGCTTCTATCTCGATACGGGCAATTGTGTGCGCCGATTTCAAAACGAAAGTACCGCGCATCTAGGACGGTGAACGTATTTCTCGCTGAGATCTCTTGCAATTTACCAGCTAGTAGGCACTTTGTCAGAGAATGCAGCATAGCCAGATTGTTAGATATTCATAACTTGCAACATATTACAACTAATCAACGCCATTAGAAACTTGCAAAACAGTTTCTAATTTTCTGTGTTTGTTTATTTAATGTGTGTTTTTTTAAAGTTATCTTTGATCCGGTTAACCCTACTGTACTAATTACTATATAGGTACCTTATTTCCGCTTTGAATGAGTTTGGATTCAACATAAATTTTTGAAGACACAGAAGTAGACACTGTTGGACATAAGCCTCCTTCATCGACTTTCAAGAAGACTTCTGAATCGGTCCCTGCTTCCTCAGTTTGTACTTCATACCGGTGGTATGAAGCCTTACACACTTACACCTTTACAGCGCGTATCACATTTTGTTCCTAAATATAATTATGGACAATAACATAATAAAATATTTCTAATGTACTGTTAACGAGTTTACATCTAATTTGTACAATTATCTTGATTTACTGTTGTTTCCTTACTCTTTGTTGTTGTGTGTTTGTTGTTTACTCAATTTCACAAAATGTTTTTTTTACTCAATTTCACAATCCTATTTCGAAATATTAAAATTTCTTAGTGTAAGAAAACATACATACCAAACAACTGTAACGTATAGTTTTAGAAGGGTGTTATGAAAGTCGAATGGGGCGTGAAATCGCTGTATCGTTCTGCAAGCGCGCTGCCGCTCTCGGTTATATCATTCGAGATATCGTAACTTTTGCTGGTTAGGTACTTTTGTTCACAGTTCTAGTAGAAAGTGTTCAAGTCAGGCCTTTCTGATACTATTTATTACCTGGATTTCTAAATGAAGCGTTTGGTGAATTGATCATGACTGGAGGTTTTCGTTATATAATCTGACCTTGCTTTCAACTAAAGCACTAATACTACAGTTAAAAGCTTCAAAACAATTGGAAGCATTTTAACTGCTTCATACATTAATAATGGTAGCATTACGCATAAAGCTTGCGATCCAACGGTTTTGGATTCTTACCTAGTACATGGTTATGTACATCGGTTGATGTAAACCTATTCCTATCATAAAAAAAATGTTTAGTTATAGAGGGGTTTAGAAAAATACAATAAAATTATGTTTTTACTAATAAAAATATTTCCTTAACCTACTATACAATATGAGTAAGTTAGACTGACGAAAATCTGTAGAATAATCTTGCTTAAAACGCACTATCTGCCGAGGCAAGTTATTGTTGTTAATATACATTTCTAATTCATATATTTAAATTATGTACATAAATTACAAGAAAATAAGAAAAAAATTGGATACAAAATACATATACATCATAGACAAACTTCTACCTATAACACGGTTTATTCAAAGTATTATAAGTTATCAATTCACTTTGAATATAAATAATAGGGCGGAACTGATTATAGTTGTTAGATATTTTTTTAATGTGCTAGAGCAGTAAAACTATCTAGTCTAGCGCAATTAATACACTTACTAGTAAATTCGTATTTTGGAACGGACCTTATTAGTTATTTTCCTATAAAGGTAAGTTGATAAACACTTGTAAATCGTGTAATTATGTGAGGATTTCTATATCATAAAATCATAGAGTTCATCATTGACAATCACAAAGCATCTTGCACCGATGAGTTAATGAGTCTTTGTGATATACGAGTGTACTAGACGTGCGTTCTCTCAACCTACTTCTTGAATGCCGCCATCTCGTAAACAGAAGTCGACTCTATTTTAGAGAATGTAAAGATTAAAACATTATTAACTAACGTTCTCAATCCTACATTTAGGAACTGCTAGTGAAGTGCCATGGTATTGTAAGCTTTAAGGTTATGGGGAAAAGGCACAGAATAAATGGAAGCATTATTGTTTGAATACAGTACATGTTCCATTCAACCATGAACTCCTTTGAGGAGCGTCCCGCGCGTAGACCTCAATTTTTTAACTCTCTCACTTATTGGTCAATCAGCGTGACATTTGTATGGCATGGATTAATATCATGTCGGTGTAATTTGATTATTGCAAATGCCTATGATCTACGTATGGCTCATTAAATTAGGCCTTACTGTAAATATTGTTTTGACTTTTACTTTTTCATCATCACCATGAACCTATTAGCTTCTTTTAAATGTTTACTGGTAAGATCGTTATTTTTAAGCGCTCGTAACACTTAATTTTCTTATAAAGCTAAGTTGTAAATTTTGTAATGATGTATTCCTAGTATATCATAAAACCATAGTTCTATTTCTTTCCACTTTTAAGTATATTTTTAAAGTAATTCTTAAATATATTTTAATAAAGTATTAAATTTTTGTATTTCGAACTCAAGCACCCCACTTTTTTTTAATTTAAAATCAAACAAATATTTCTACGTTGGTACGGTTTCTTATTATAGTAAATGTAATACCTTCATTTTATAAAATTGATCAGCAATTATTTGAAATCGTCCTTCTATTTTTAATCATTAAAGATTAGATGAGATCAACACATATTATGTTACCACAATAAAAAATTGCTTGTCAAAAGCAAAAATTAAAAAAAAAACTTCAAAAAACCTTATATTTTCTTTTTTTTTTGGAGACTAGTAATTTATTTTACTTATCTCTTTTGTAAAATTGTTCCTTGCATTATCGCAAATTAAAATACGTCTAGGTAGTGTTGGTTTGTATAAAGTTAAAAATATAAATTCTCACGTATGTCTGTGCAAGCAATAATCCATTATTATTATCATCATTGTAATACATTTTATACTGACTACGCATCCGTTGGTCTGTAAAAGCAAACAGTGTCAAGGCGGCTTATATTGATTTCAAGCTGGTAAATGAGCAGCTATATATATACATATATAACTACATATACAAATGATATTATAATTTTATGATATATATGTACATTTATTTTTCATAGATTCTTGTCATCGATAAATCAGTCTTATCATGTCAAGTAACATATAAGATACGTGGTAATGAAAATCAATTAATGCAAATGTTTTTTTACTTAAATCTACTGCACCTAATAACTATCTCATCACCCTAATTTAGACTGATAGAAAATGACATTTTATGGCATTAAGTACGCCATTGTATAAAATGCAACAAGTGTTAAATATAATTATATCCACTTTGACCATCCACTCTAGATCCACTGATTTTGAGTTGCTATTGAAGGCAAATGTTACATTTTAGTGAAAAAGCATACGCGTTTTTATTCCTAAGACATTTCTATGAGTAGATAGTGATACGTATCTCTTTAAACAAGTTCCGCTCTTGCATTTCATATACCAAAGTTCGTTGGAGGACATCAAGAGATATTGCATTACGTTCTCTACGGGCTTCGAGTAGGACGCCTGCTTCGTTCATGTTTAATAAACTGTAGGCTTTCATTACTCGGCACGATTTTTTTTGATGTAGTTAGACTTGTATCTCTTGATTAGTTTTTACGGTGACTATGAGGACATATATTTGGTTATTGCTCCTGCCCCCAAAAGTATATCAATAATATAATGTTTATCCTGTTGAAACCACCTTGGGACACATCAGTGGAGCTAACAATAAAGTGGTATGTAACCACTAAAAGCACACGATATTCCGTCACGAGTGGGTGTATTGCAGGGGACCCGGATATACCCTAGGAAGGATTCTTTGCTCATGCAGAACACGACGCGCTACCGTCTCAGGCCTGCTTCAGAAAGATTAGCGGGTAGCCCGATTCGCTACCCCCAGGCTAGCGCTCATGGAGGTCGTAGGTCATTCCATCCGGCGCCTGGTGTGTCCTTTTCGGGACGATAGAATGCTGGTCCTCTCTCGTTCCCATTCCACCTCCTCTTTGATTAACAACACCTCTTCTCAAATAGAATCTACTCAAATACATACATATACTAAAAACGAAGTATTTTCTGAAAAAGCTTCTAAAAAACTTGATGTAAATCGTCCATGGTCGTGGTCAAGCCATTTCCGAGATGTACGAAATTGATGTGTATATTGTACAATTGTATGGAATAAAAATTTGTCCTTTAAAGTTGTAAGATTTAACACATATGTACATAATATATTATACATATCCACTTGTCTTTGTTACAGATATTTATTCGCTGCCTTCGCGACACAAAAAAGTGTAAGTATCTCTAAACTCAAACATAAAACAAATGATCATCATTAAAATGCCTTTATTTAGATAATTTGTTTGCATTATTATAATATTAAAATACACTTAGCTAACGTACTGCAACAGGAGTATTACAATAATAGGTCAGGAAAAAAATCTATTTTGTATTTTGTTGTATAAAATTGAAGAAAAATCTCTTTGGTGGTACTGTATCTGGCTGGTTTTATTATCAATAAATATGTATAGGACATTAAGAAAAAGAAAAAGTAAAAACCACTTTCCGGTCATTATTCAATTGTTCTTCTGTCCGCAAAAATAAGTAAATCTGACGAAGAAATTCCATACATTCTGAAGTTTTTTTTATAAAAAAGAGAAAAAATGCGACGTTTATGGACCCAATGCAGACCAATCAGTAAGAGTAGCACAAAGTTGGTTTAAGCGTTTTCAGTCCGGGCATTTTAATGTCACAGGTACAGTTCGCTCTGTTAGCTCACATACTGGTAAAGTCCATGCCATTTTTAAAAAGTGGAGCAAGATCGGCATATTAATAGTTAAGACATAGTTGAGGAACGATTGACCACAAAACAGCTTTAAACTATTTGAAAAAGTCCATTAAAAAAAACTCGATATTTTTTGCCACTCTGGCTCACTTAAAGAAATCTCATGAATCTTTCGAAACTCTCGAACTGAAACGTAATAAAACCGAGTTATTTTTGTAAAGATTCGATGAAAAGTGGATCTCCTGCGACAAGAAAGTCCGGAAAATATCACGGCCGAGGGTAGTCAAGCTCCACAGACTGTATCGAAACTCGTATTAACATACAATAAGGTGATGCTGCGTGTATTGTGGGATTGCAAGGGCATCGTTCATTATGAGCTGTTACCGCCAAGTAAAACCACAGCTTTGGATCTCTACTGCCAACAACGAATTAGACTCAAGAAAGAAATTGAGAAAAAACTACCGGAATTGAACCAATGAAAAGGGTTGGTCTTTCATCATGATATCGTCAAACCTCACACCTCTTTGGCCACTCAGCAAAAATTGAGAGAGCTTGGTTGGGAAGTGTTAATACATCCACCATATAGTCTTAACCTTGCATTTTTTATTTTTTATTTTTACTGGTTCGGTCTCTTCGGAAGGCTTTGGGTAGTGTTAGGTTAATGTCAAGAGAGGACTGTCTAAACTACGTCGTTTTTTTTTCATCAGAAGTTCCAAGGTTTCTACAGTGACAGGATTATGTCACTACCTATAAAATGGTGACAAGTTATCGAACAAAAAGCAAATACATATATATTACGAATAAATGTAATTAAGCTTTGAAAAAAAAAACTGGAATTTCTATATAAATTACGAAGAAACCTTTTCCCCTTATATGCAACACATATAAGAACACCCACAACAGAGATTTAGCATTAACCTAAAGCTTCTCTCGTCATTGTAAACTAGAAAAGAATCAATTATGTTTCTCAAATGACCCGAAATTAATATTAAATAAGCTACGGTAAATATACAATATCACAAAAGATGCATTGCGATGTTTAATGAAGATCCAATACACCGTGTCATTGATTGAGCAAGCGGATTGTAAAGATGATTGCTCAATCAGATGCATCTTGTTTCGTGTAGCCATGCGTGAGAGTCGAATTTCCCAATACTTGTGCAGAGAAGTCGAGTGTTTGTTGCGGTGGTTTCCCAATAGAAAGTCCTCTGGTTCAGGAAGCGCAGCGCTGCAGCGCACGTGCAATTGCTTGCCCCGCAGCGCCTGGTGGGGCGACGGCCGATGCACTTTCATGCTGATGACGTCACATCTTACCTTTCGTCAGCGTCACACCGCAGCTCGTAAGAGCTGTTACGCAATAAACGCACGCCACTCAACTTTCCAATTTCGACAACGTGCTATTGTGTAGCGCTTTCAAATTTTACTATACCTTCGCCTGCTTGTTCGGCGCTTTCTTGCATTTCTTTCTTTTTAACTGCCGCTGAAAAATTCTCTAAACTCGGCGCGCAGACAATGTGCGAGATGCACTTTCACTGTTCGTCGCTTCTGGTATCTAATAAATAACAATTACATATTTTAATAGTTCATGATTTGGATCACTCAGTTATATCTTTATTTACACACTACTACATTCACGGAATCATAAAAAAATAATTAAAAACCTACCCTAATTATTAATTTCTATAGAAATTTGAATTACAGTTTAGGTTAGGGTTTAAACGAATTTACTCCCATAGATAGACAAAAAAACACACTTATATAAGAACTTAATTATTTAACAAATAAATAAATTAGTGAAACTAATAGTCGATACTACAGTTTCATTTTATTTTTAACTTTTGATTTGGCATAATAAAGTAAATAAAATGGTATATTTAAATAAAAGAGACTTTAAACTGTTAATACATTTTACATTTTTAGATTTTTAGAATGTAGTGTATTGAGAAAATGGCTCCCTCGAAAGTATATTTTTTTGGCATACTTAATACGTATTTTTGATAACAGCAGTAGGCTAGCTACGTCTGGTTATTACAGACTTTTATGAAAGATATATTCATATGATTGGTTTTATTTATATTTTTTCTAATTAAAGTAAAGGTACTGTATGTATATAAATAATTGTTTGATATTCATTAACTTAGTTACTTCAAAGTATGTTTAGTAGGTGTCGAACATGGGTAATGAAAATTAATTTTAATTATTTTATTTTGCATTCTTTGAAGATCTTGCAGCTTTGTTTTACTGGTGCTGTTCCTGATTTCTATAAGATACAATGTGATTTAACAATTTTAGAAGACCAGTTGCTTACGACGATATTACAGGATTTTCACCAAGGTGTGATCGCCAGCTTTCCACAACAACGAAAGTCGATTTGAGAGTGAACCGATGTTCTATCTGTATAATACATATGTATATCATACATATTATTAAAACATTTAAAACGCAAACACTACTGCATCGATGTAAACAGCCGTGTAGGTATTTGACATCGTTCATGAACTAAGTGCTCTCTATAAAATACTTATTTCTCAATGCCCTCCTTTCATTTTAATGTAGGTTATAACCTAAATTTGAATGTTCATAATAAATAAGCCTATTGTGCAGTAACGCACAATTCTCACATATAATCTAACAGGTTGCAATCATAAGTTTTTTATAAGAAGTCGTCTTACGAATCGTTTTAGTTATTCATTTTTGATATTTATCCAACACAATTTTGATGTAGGTCATCAAACCTATTTCCTATATACGTATATATAGGAAATAGGTTTGATGACGTTGTTCGTAATATTATTTTAAGCATTATTCAACGCACGGTAGATATGTCACTCGAATCGGAGAGAGCAGTCGCGTGGTTTCTAAAATGTAAGAAGTAGGAATTGGTGAGAGCGGTAGTAATTCGCCTAGGCACTCATGATTGCTGATTACCCGACTGTGGGAGATTGTTTTTAATTTCGATTGAACGTATGTAGGTATGATGTTTCTTTGTTAGCCCTAAAACCAAGACAGTTTGATGGATTTCGACGTGAGAGGGAGGGAGTCTTTATATTTGGAACGAATGACATTATCTGGAAACGTAGGGTAAATGTATAAAAAAATAATAGTATATCTTTTTTTTTAATTCACTTGTTTACCTGCTTACTATAAAAACCTCGATAGAAAAGAGTCGAGGTATGATAAAGTATAATATCATAGAGTTAACATTTGTCTCTAGCCGACGTAGAGATACATAAAATATATTCATTTTTTTTCTAAGCAACAACCATAGTTAATTAGAATAAAAAAGTCTCTTTTACAAAGGTATGATGCAATACAATAATATAGGTTACAATAATAATGTTGCTGACTTTGATTTTGACTTTGTGAGACACTGGTGTCTTGCGTTAGGAAAACTTGAGTTACTGATCGCCAGGCTCCCACTTCTTAGACAAATTGCGGTAATGAGTACAGTATTTTATATCTTTGAATAAGAGATAGACTGAATAATCCTAGGTTTTACTAAAGCATTTTATTAATACCTAGTGTTATATCAGTGCGTGTGCATAAATGAGTGTTCGTATGTATACGTGCGCCTTTGCATGTTCTCTTTTCTTGATTGTGTTTAATTTAATATTATTAAAAGGATTAGTAGGTTTGCGGTATTAGTATAAGTTTTGTTGCTATGGCATTAGGATTTAAGTTTTGTTGCTATGGCATTAGGATTTAAGTTTAAATTAAGTCACACAATATATGTCAAGAATAGAGTTGATTTTATTAAAACCCAAAAAACAATAGAATCTATGAGTTACAGCTGTTCTATATACATGTATGTATATTTTACGGTACTCATAGGCTTTATTCGACTTTGCCGTGTGGTTTACGGTTTAGTAGAATTTGGCCAGCCCATCTCTCTCCGGTGGTGTAGTAAAAGGCGACTAAGGGATTGATAAATGATAAATGATCTTTATTTTGTAAATAGGTTATAACAACACTTTTACACGTCAATATATTTTTTTTCTGTTAGTTTATGCTATATGAGGCCGGTGTTTCCTAGCTGACTACCCTTTTTATTGGACTATTATCTATCAGACATTATGTATACAGTCATACAGTGCCCCGTTGACGGCAATAGGCTTGCCTCCTGACTAAATTCCAATTGGCTAAATGTGGGTGTTTAATACACCTCTGCCTACCCTTTTGTGTGTATGACAAAGATTTTATGTTTGCGTCATTTTGTTTCATTGGTCTACGAAGTTTAATCGTAACGTTACGGTCTTTGAAGCTGTGATATAGTTTAGTCGTAGGATATACAATAGGGAGAAACAAAGTTACTTTAAGAACCGCTCTTTGGGCACGTTCCAGTTCAAAATCAAAATTATAGTTTTAGCAGCAAATCCCCAGGATGTGATAGAGTTGGTTAATATAGACTCGCATAAGGCGAAGTAAGTCAGTTGTTAGAACTTTTTTATCTGAAACATACGTAAGTTCTTAAAAATGTAAATATTAATTTATGTACACTTCTAGTTTTAGATGTCATTAAATCTATATGAGCTCATAAATTAAGATTTTTGTCAGTGATAATCCCTATGTATTCTATTGTATCTACCACCTGTAGTTCCTTGCAGATGCAACAGGGTGGTGTCGGATTACAATATGAATATGCTATAAGAGGGATAAGGGCTTCAGGATGTAGTTGTTTTTATTAATTTAAGCTGAAAGCTATGAATTTGGTTCTGTCTTCATTCATTGACAGAAGATTGGCACTGAGCCAATGAATAATAATGTTTTAAGCATCCTGTGCAGATTTATCAAAGGATTCACTTGGAAAAATTAAAACGTTGTCTTCCGCAATGGTAATGACCCCCTCTTTTATCAGAGTAAAAATCAAAAGGCACAAAGGACAGTAATCACTAAGGATAGTTTACTCTACGAAACACTTTACAGGATGTTTGGTCTTGAGAATGACATAGTCAATACAGGTATTCATATGAGTTAGTTAGGAAGTAATATGCAGGTAGGTGCCATGAGCATACAGTAGATTTGGATAGTCTTCAGCGCCAGCATCTACAGATGCACTCGATATTTCGAAGTTAATATCCCCGGTTATAGTTATAAAGACGCGAATTAGTATTAAGTGTAAAAATTATAAGAAAATTGAGGTTTTTTTCAGCGAGGGATGATATATAGCAAGAATAACGGTACTACTACTGTACTCATAAAACAGTTTGCAATTGTGCTGTTCTGTTAACTAATAATGTAAAAAAAGCTGTGGATATGTAGCCACATATACACATATACAGAATATAACTATGCACTTATATCCATCTAACTGAGGTATGATGCGGTTGTTATTGTGAAGTCAATATGAGTAGGTCCCAGTCTAGTTGCACCTATGTTTCAAACTGCGGAATATTACTAAATATACTACCAATTTTTTGAACAATGCACGTTAGGGAACTTGAATATAGCGAGTCAGTACTAATATTACATTATCTATACAACAAGTGGTACTATCAGCCACTTACAAATTGTCACTCGCGTGTTATTTTTTGATCGAATGCGTGCATTTGTGCTTATTATTTAGTATATAGTATGTCGATGGTTTTGTAAAAAGCACAAGTTTTATAATATTGTAGATAAGTTTTGTGTACTTGGTAGTGTGTGTTTAATAGTTGGTAATAAAATATTTATGTGTTAACTAAAGTAGAAACATAAAATAGTAATATACATAATAAGTATACATATAATTGACTCGGTTTAGGAGATGCCCTAATCATTTTTGCACATTCCCGAGGCAAATAAAATAATCCCCTAGTCTTACTAGTTAAGTTGTCCTTCACATATACCGGAAAAGTTAGAGCTGAGTCACTCAAGAAAGACAAAACCTTTGCAGGAGCAGGACCATTCTAATTCAAAACGGAAATCTACTTTCATATTAAAACTGTATTTTTTTATCTTGGTTGTGCGTATGACGCAGAAGGTTTGATATGTCAATTAGAAAATTAAAACCTCATACAGGCCTACAATTGATAACTAAGCTAAACTTTCTCCTGCATTGCGTTGTTATGATTTACCCTTTTTTGGAGTGAGCGTCATAGAAACGAAAGGTCAACTCGCATTGTAAATAAGAAAGTTAATCGTGGAAAGTGTAAGCGGCGACTCTGTGGCACCTGGTGCAATTTCTAAAAAATATTTGGTGCCCGGGTAGCCTTTCGCCTTCGCCCCATCAAACAGTAAATAGCACTATATAATGTTAAATTAAAATCAAGCAATTGGTATACGTCACGGGTGAAGTCGTGGTGATATTTTATAAAGGGAAGCCGACAAAGCTTAGGTTATATCTTTTAAATTTGTAACTGCGACATGCGAAGACTATTTTTTTTTTAAATATACGTTATCTCAATGTCCGTTCATTAGCATTCTCCGCGGTGGTCCCCTAGGGGTATTAATTTATTTCTTTCATTATATTCGTTTTTTTTATTTAATTGATGGACTAGGGGATTTGTTTGAATAATTTATCTACACTGATCCCCTAAATATTAATTTAAATTATAAAAGTTACATCCTAGAGAACCTATAATTATGTATTCCTTATTTTTCTATGTTTAAAAAAATTAGTAGAGTTGTAACTGAAAATATTTTTTCCTACATGTTGATATCGATTACATTGTTGCTTTGTTGCTTTGCTAATCTTCTTTATGCTTTTTTACTATTTGTTTTTGCTAAAACATGTATTTTTCATTTCCCGAAGGGTATAATTATTATCCTTCGGTGAGCTACGGAACGCTACGTAAAGCGATTAGTAAGGAGTTAATACAAATCGTTTACATTAATAATCTTACATAAAGTACAATCGGCGACCTTGTACATATTGCTATCTCTTCCAGACAAGAATTGGATAGTTAAAGAGATTATGAAAAAGCGACCAATACTTTTTTTCTTGCCGCGGGCCGTCGTCATACCCGGATTTTGGCCGGTCGGTATCGAACCCACTAAAACCACACGGTTACCTGCCATACTGCGCCTAAACTTACTTTACGTAGCGTGTGTTAATATTATAAGTCATAGGACTTACCTATAAATACTATTTGTTATTTTAGTAAGACAACGGGATAGTTAATGCAATACATGCCTTTAGAGTACACTACCACTAGTGGTAGTATGACATATATAAAATGCTTACGCTGTTAACCGTTAACTCAATCGCCTTAAAATGATGTGCAGTGTCTGAAACTTGGCCCTGCAAAAAGTACAATGTTCAAATTAGCCCTCTGGTGTAGAACTTGCCACGCTTGGCAAGTCAGAAGTTTTAAGTAACTCTTTACCTTGCACAAAATATTTAGCCGCGATTGAAACTATTACGTGTATTCCGTTTTCACTTTAGTGTGTGTGTCAAGTTCTTGTTTCTAATTATATGTTGTATTTCAATGTTTTCTCCAGCAAAATAACTCGTACTTTCCCAGCTCAAAGATATCGAAATCAAAAACTGTCTAGCGTTCGTAGCGTTCGTTCCTATTGTAATGCCGTTGGTTAACAAATACACCATAATTATGCAAATTTGCTGCCATAACTTTACCCGCACGTATAATATATACTTTCTTAGTATACTCTTGCTTCAAAATGTTTAAGATGACTCGTGTCCTTTTAATCTTAAACATTTTCAGAGACATACTTCTTATAATATCGTTGACGGATTTAAGAAAGTAATTAATAATCGAAACAAAAAACAAAAATAGTTTGTGCAATGACGTTCAGAAAGCATTGTTTTTTATTTACGTTAATAATATAACTGTACAATATGTCATAAATTAGATTAATATTAAAACTTGAATGAAAATGCTGTACAAGATACATGTCTACAGATGCAGTAGAAGTCTTACCTGTTATTCTTGGTTTTTATATTTTGGCAAAATACCGTATATTAGACTGAGTTGTGGTCAAGTTTTAGGCGCTCATTTTTTAAACTAAATCTACTATTAAATCTATTGTTATGTTCATACGTCCAAACATTTTTAATGTTTACTAACGTGTAGGTACTTAAAGTTTCCATGTATTGTCAAAAGTGCAAACGTTGACATAGATATAATCAGTAGTTCGTCCATCCAATGAGCATACGTATTCAAAGTATTTTCTCAGAAACACAATACGAAAACAATTAAATTTCAACAAAGGAGCAAAGAATCTGAGCAGGTAAGGTGGGTTCAGGAATCCGAGGCCGAGGGATTTTTCCCCTCGGGAGGTTAACCCTGAAGGCTCGAGCCAAGGTCGACGAGTGTTTTAGACGCCTTTGAGGGCGAGATGACTCGATGACTTTGACTAACCCTTGCGGTCATATTATTTATATATTGTTGTGGCAGCCAATGGACGCATTATGACTGTAACTAACCTTTCGGCCTTACCAATCGACTTATCCTCTAATTTAAATTGTAGTTTGTCTTTCTTTGCAATTTGTTTATCTACTCATTAAGGTAACAAAAGTATAATAGTTTTACGGTTAATGCGTAGTATTTCTTCATTTTATTATATTTTTATAGTATTTTTTTATTGATCTCATTGATTTTCTTGATATATGTGTCTCATTTTATTAAGACACGTTACACGTTAATTGTTCAACATCTAAAAACGATAACATGGTATAACAATTTTGCTGTATACAGACCAAAAAAAAATTCAAACTTTATGAAAAAAAAAATGTTTCCGCTTATGCACTTTTTTTGATTTGCCATATCAGATATTAGAATAGTGAGCGAACCATTTACCAGTATTTTATTTGGTGTCTCAAACAAAGCGGTTTAAGCAGGGTATGATTCGGGGGCAACAACTTCTCCCTACGTGCACTGAACTAAGCTACACTCAATGTTTGAGCTTCATATCTCATCGCTGGCCTGCAGTAATGCGTTTAGTACTTATCTGTTTTATTTCATTTTTCTGTATATGGTTTCAGTATACCTTTTTGACCACATAATATCTTTCAAAAATCTTTTCTACGTGTAGTATTTCTTTTTGTTGATTGGTCTTTGTTTGGCAGAAAAAAATCCTGGTATTCTTAAGCGATTTGTTGAATCATCGTCTATTTAATGTATTTACAGCAAAACACAAATTTATAACTTCAAGTTGTTTTACATTATATATTAACATATTAATTTGTTTCTAAATGTACATTTTATTCAAAATTTAACTCCTCTAACAAACCTATTTATACGGTACACTACCTTTTACCGACTTCTGATCTCATCCACCCGTGACCACAATCGGTGCTATAAAAGTTTTATCATCCCTAATTATAAGGTCCTCGTTTAGGTCTTTCATTCGTTTAAGTCGTTTTAATGACGTTTCGTTTTTAAAATGAGGTGATCTACATATAACTTTGTAAGCTCAGAGACATTTAACCATGGGTAAAGAATATTAATAGGCTGAAGCTTTCTCTAAATACAATGGAAACTGAACGGAGAAAGGGTCCGTGGTGCGCAGCTGTCCCGCGGGCGCCCGCTGTCGGGCGCTCCGCCCTCGCTGACCCCGCGCCTCCGCTCCGCACTCCGCAATCGGCGAGAGAAGCGCTCACATTCACATTACAAGTAGACTCCCCCAGTCAGTGGCGGCATTTGAGAGTCCAGTGTACAGTCGCGCCAGTCGACCGTCAGTCGTCGAGCGCTACGTACGTCAGTCACGTCATAGCGCGCAACTTACCAGCCATGTGGTGAAGTGAAACTGTCAAACGTGATACACTTTCGCATACCGGTGTTATTCGGTTTCAGTGAACTATTACACCTTTTATAGCTTGACTTGTGTTTGTTTGTGTTATCGAAGTGTTGCAATTATTTTGGAAAATTGGATTATACGAACGTATAATGGCCTTAGCCAGGTGAGCTATTTTGGTTGTTGGAGTCAACGCGGAACTAGTTTATTTTATCATGTTCATCGAAGGACTTTTCGTCGGTTGGGTCGTTACATGATTAAGAACACTCACGTGTTTGTGACGAGCTGATTTCACAGGCAACGGACGTGTTTCATGTATGATTTTTTCTATATTGACATTGATTCACATTGTGTATTGTATTGTTTTGCGTTTCTCTGAATATTAGGTTTCAAACCACAACGTTATGTTGATTTCATCCTATCTCTACAATGGGCGAAAGTTGCTTTGCCCCGCACACGCATTTAACTTTCCTTGTTGTGTAAGCTGAACGTCAAACGATAGGTAGAGGGAGCAACTTAGAAATCGAGTCACTTTTACTACAATCATTATCATTAGTAATAATGAACATTTTCTAAATCGTTTCATGATTAGTCTTACCGTTTATTTGACTGTAATCAAATATGCTTTGCTTGTGAGTCGTATATCACAATCAACCCGAAACTTTTAGTTTTTGGTTTTTGTTTTTTTTTTTCGTTTCATTTCTTCGCACCCTCGTGCATGAACGTTACCCCAAACAGCCGAACCCCATTGTTGCTTGCTTGACTGCGTGTTTTATTACGAAACATTATAGCTTCTAGAATCGCTTTTAATATCATGCCTATTAAATATTTAGAATACAATTTATGTCAAGATTATTATTTTTACAGGAAACTGATTAGCTACAAAGTATTTGATGTGGCAATCGACATAACCTACAGTCTTATTTGTGTACTGTTTATTTGTACTAGATGATTACTTGGATTTGATTGTCACATGCTTTGTTGTAAGAAGTGTACAAAATAAGATCTTTGTCATAGAACAACTGTAAAAGGAATTTGATCCGTATAATGTAGTAACCAAAACGCTTGGGTCCCTTCCTTTTGTCAGGTAGTAATTCAACCCTGGCCGGAAAGCGCTCACCGTCTGGTGCTTCAATGCTTTTTTTTCTTGTTCAACTTTTTATACAGACAAAATTCTGGTTTTGGCTATATTACCTGTATTATAATATATTACAATATAGTAAGGTGGGTACGACTACTTCGTATGTCTGCATATAAATTTGAGTTTAGAAAATTTTAGTACCCTAATTCCTATGTTATGTACTAAAGTGTTATGCAGGTACCTACTCTTTCTGTATCGTGTATACGTTTATTAAGGATAGATCCCAGCGTCTATCGTCTTTCAGTATATTTAATTCACCCCCGCGACACCTTTAGTCTCCCCCAAAAACTGTATCTATACGAAGTTAGGATTGTATATCGTTTTGGCATGAAATAAAGATTTGTGGAGATACTTCTCGGAGCGGGTCAACGACCCTTCGCGCAGAATGCATGAGGAGCATAAGTGTGGGTAGATGCCTTCGTCTCGACCCTCTTTACTCTTATTTGTATCCTACACCTCGTAGCCCTTATGCACCGGATATATGTATTTGTTACAATGGTCTTGAACTTTCAGTACATTCACTTAATACGTTCTACAAGAATCCTTCACATATAACAAATTTCCTGTACTATCTTTTGATTGGTGCTCGGCCCTGGCGATATTTTTTTTTTTCTTTTCATGTGATATGTTTAGGTTTTTCATTACTGATTTAAATCAATTATTGATAGCAACAATATATCGGGCATATAGCAAGCATTCATAAATTTAATCGATAACCAAGAATCACCTTGTATACGCCAAGCAATCAAATTATAGGTTTTGCCTCGCACAGGCATTATTAAACTATGATTGATACGAAATAAACGTAATTAAAGTCAATGCTACGTCTTCAAGAATATTCTAATTAAAATTAAAAGAGGAAATATTTTTACTAAATGGTATTAGATTAGATTTTATACCTTACAATAGACTACTTAGAACTTGACATTTATTCATGATATGTATACCTAATATTTACATTTATTTTATAATATAATACATATAAAAGAAATAAGGAAACATAAAAATTGTGAAGGAATTAAAATGATTAGACCGCCATTTCACCTTATCTTTATCGAAACATGGACATTCATATGAAATCACTAAGCACTACCTACACTATTGCCTGCTTTATCTAAATGTCTGTATAACATAATATATATATGTATGTATTTAAATGTGTTTCTCCTTTTCAAAAATTGAAACCTTTCTAACATTCAAATCTATTCTGTGATGTCATTGATACAATGGACATGAAACTACAACAGTCTAAGTATGATTGTTTGAATAAATTGGGCGAGGTTATTTCGCAAGAATGTATCAATTCAGTCGAGGGCCGGCAAGCGTGTACAAACAGAAAGATTGCGGTCGAGCCCGCTCTCTGTGCTCCTGTTTCGTTGACAGCGGAATGCGATAACTAAGTGGGTTTTGGCGGCACTAACCTCGTAGTGACTCGTATTTTGGTTACGATAACGTCAAGTTAAATAGAACTGTCTGTTACTAGAATCGAAATGTTACTAGAATAACACTCATATTCACAAATAATACTTGTCTGAGTCAAATAAAGAGCAAGATAAAGGCTACATGTATGGTTATTATCGCTTTTGAAAGTTACGAACGACTCATAGGGATAGTGATTTCTATCTTTAAAAGGCTTTATTCGTGCTTTAAATAAGAAACTGATTTATATTGTATAGCTATTCTCAAAATGGTAGTTACCTAGCCAAATAGATAACAAAATTAAATATACAAAAATCGGAAAATTTAATCAAAATTACGATTGCTAATTACTTGTGAAAGTTTATAACTGAAATGACGTTAAAATTAACCAACATAAAATGCATATACAATTTGTCATGTTTAATTACTTACATACTTACACAACACACAGTTTTGCCTACATTACAAAACGTTGATTTACAGAAATAAGCTTAAACCTAAGTAGGATGTAGCAAGGAATGATGGTTAAAACCTAAGTTCGTTTGCATGACCCTGTTAGTAAGAAGGCGGGAGAGCAGGATCTACTTAATTGCATAACGGTGATTTATAATAAATAAGAGAAATATTAAGTTGACTCCATTCTTTTCTTACCATTTTTATTATAGATAATTCATCAAATTACAATTTTATAATTGCTGTAGAGTATGTATATATTACATAACAATGTTGATTTACACAGCACATATGTATATTGATATAATGATTACGCATGTGTTTCAATCTCTTCCTTATTATCGCGTAGTGTACAATGAATTACACAAGGCCAAGGTTAAACGTATTCGTACGGCAGAATCTTATTTAGGAAATCAAATTTATTATTTTTCCGTCCTTGCGCTATCGTAAAACTTTGTACTAAATGATCAGGTTGCTAGCCATTAACTATAAATCAAGTCATTGAAAGATTGACGATGTCATCTTCAAAGTCTTAACTGTTATTTGTGTATATATTCGGAATCGTGTGTTTACGATATTCCTGTACATACATACATGCTACATAACTTTTATTTCGTTTATCTGCTATGATTTATTTATATTTAAGCAAATTGCCGTCTTAAAGTAATTTTCATAAAATTTTATTGTCACGGCATAAGAACTCTAATATATTTAACAAAATAAACACATGTTAACGAGTTGTTTAATGTCGTTATGAATGCTGAGATAAAACAGCAGAACTTAAGTTCTTCACTTAAGATGGAGAGAACATCCGTAATTTGTTTTGCAGCCATTTCTTTGGTGAAATCTCGTTATTTGAATATAGCTTCTCTCTGGATGGAAAGTACGTCGTTGCGTCTTTCTTCGGCACGGTGCGTGGCGCCTTCTCTTTGTGCGATGATCTCGATTAGTTTCACCAACATACGACTTGTAACGATTTAGATTCCTTTCTGATCCGCATATATTATATACATTCAATAGTTGTACCATAGTTACATTCACATTCAACAGTTATTAATTGTATAGTAAAGGTGACTTTTAAGGAATATCTATATGGTTTGAGGAGATTATTTACTATTGCGCTGTCAATGTAAACTCTCCCTTACATATTTTGGTTAAAATTCATCTATTTATTTTTATTTGATAATGATAACTTTATTAGTCAAAGAACAATGAGTAACAGTTACTGTTATTTATGAATAAATTACTCTTTCTACGCAAGTATTTATCAGTATTCCATAGGTAAGCAATTATTTTTTAGTAGTTACGGTAAACAAAATCAGTGTCAATGTATTCAATTTAGCGATCAATACAAGTCGAATGTGAAAGCACCTGCAATCATGACATTTTAACTAATTTTCTGTATATATACATAAATATAAAGGTTATAGTACTAATTTCACAACTGGTTGATGTATGAAATGCTGGCGCGTTGGATTCCTCTTTAAAAAATTAAGTAAACGTATAGTTTATCTAGTGTGGCGGAGCCGTCTATTACTCTACTCAAAAAACTATAACAATAGTGTGTGTAACTAGCCACGTATAAATAAATTCTCTAAGCGGGGCACCCTGTTAATTATCATCATATACTTGATAAAAAAAAAATAGTGTCATCCAATATTAAAGCAAGCAGATGACACTCGGCTACGTTGTAATGTGCCGAAGCGCTATCATTACTCATGTAAAAGTAGTTCTTGAACCCATGGCAGTACCTACTCACCAAAGATTTGCGAGCCCAGGCCACTTTACGCACTATTTATTATTTTGTATGAGATACTTCTTCTACTACTTGAGTGCAATAATTTCTCTAATAAATATTAGAGAATTTATTTCAATATTACATTCCAAAATCACATCAAGATTATACAATGTATTTGTCGATAATCGAGTGTCAGGTATAAAGCTGTTATTTAACGTTATATCTGTAACCGATTTGGAACAGTAGCGTGTTTTAATTTGCCGAGGGAGCAATTCGTAACGGGGACATCGCGCACTCCAAGTTGGTCGGAGAGACGCGCGCTTTGACCCATTTTGTGCGTAGCGCGGTACGGTGCGTGTAGGAATCGATGATATAGCCACCGAATTTCGAACCCTTTACCTCGCTTTACTGATTAGTTTGGATCTGTGTCAGGGTCCTTCCCCACTCTGTGATCCCTTTCGGGCTTTTACCTCCCACCGGTAGGCAGCTCCTGATTCTGTTGACCAGTAAAAGTGTAGTATTTATTTTACTCTTGTTTGAGCCTTTTAATGGATATCTGTGTTAATACTGATAAACACTTTTAATATTATTATATCGTTATCTTTCGCCGCAAATAATATATAATTTAATGTTTAATAGTCTTAAACAACTCTTTATACTCCAGTAACTAAAATTATTTCTCTAATTCTTTGTTGGTTCTGTCTATCCAAATGTTTATTTGAAATATTTTTAACAGTAAGTCCGTCTTTTGCACTTTTCACTTTTTATTTATCTTGCAACACATATAATTGCCGTACGATAAAATGTATGTCAATAGCTATACGTTCTTGTATTTGTAATTGTACTGAAACAGTAATTATTCCTCAAACATACATATATATATACCAGGTTATCTGAAATGCAATCCAATGAATATACGATAATTACCGTTTGACTGTACATTTTTTTTAAGAGGCTCACCTTAGCTAACTCACACAGAGGTCACTAATTTGAGGGCAATGCATACTTGACCAAGATTTATGTATTCATAAACACGGCTCTCTATATTATTATAACAACTTTCAGAGTAAAAATCTTTTTGCCTACTTTTCAGCAAGTGTACTAATTATGTTGCACTTAAGTTACCTAAATGTTAGAATTTTGACATGCTAAAATAACAATTTTCACACTTAATTTCTACTTAGTCTTGCTACATATTGAAACGTTAAGATATCTTGTACGGAATGAAAATAAGCATTGGGATAACTAAGGAGTGTTGCTCGGCCTTTTGCAGCTTCGTCACCTTCGTAGCAGCCGACAGCGCACAGTTGGCATTGTCGCCTCAACGCCAATAGGAAGCAAGCCACAGATCGCTATTGGGCTTAAGGCCATTTTCAATGCACCATCTTTTACCTTGTTCCCCTTATTACGCTGGGTGACCCAAAATTAACCTTAGTGGACCACGTTTGTGTACATATTACTAGCTATATAATTGAATTTATATTTGTTCGTTCTCCTTACTTTTAGTAAGTATTTAATTGGTCTCGATAAAAGAAAACTATCGTTTGTTATCTAGTTTTTGCTCAGTATCGATATTTACAACTAGTAAAAGTAAAGTTGGTTACAAGTTACGTACTATACACTACACGCGTAGCGCGTAGGCCTTGCCCAATTTTTTCTAATACCTCTTTTTCCAAGTAGGTCAAATGCATTATCATGTCAATTTGACCCGGTTTGTCTACTAACATTTATTTTTTTGTTTAAATTCAAACTTTGCTTATGTCAGTGTGGTCTTACAGTTTCAAATAATTCACAACATATATTTAGAACGCTAATGCTAATGCTTTTGTCTTTGTGTGTTTATTGTTGAATTTTGTAAATGATTACCTTTTTATCTGACTTGCACCTTCGCTAATTTATTACGTCCAAACACATAGTGATTAACGAATTGTTAAGATGTAGGAAAGTAGCACGGGGGCATCTAATTCAAGGGCAAACGTAACTGAACAAATTTATTTAGAACGGTCAAATTCAGTGTTAATGTTAAAACGCCTTGGAAAATACATCCCGTATGACACACACGTATGTTTATTAGAAGTATGTTTGTATTGAACAATATCGAGGTCGCCAAAATAAAGGTTAACTCTAAAAATACCCTTTTAAATATCCATTGTGTGTGTGGTATGTAATGTAGGTATATATAGTATATTCTTATATCTTATGTAGTGCCCGGTTGACGGCAACAGGCTGGCCCGCTATTACCTTAGTGGTACCCAATTGTAATTAGCAATATGTGGTTTCAACACCGTTGCCTAGCCCTAACGGGATATATTGAATTTATGAAAAAATACTCGAAATAGAAGATATACATATGTATTTATATAAATATTTTTTCAGTTACAACTAATTCATCAGATTTGCAGATACTATGTCCGGTGAAGCTATAAAACGACTTAATCACCATTACGAGACACCTTGTGCACTGTTAACAATAGACAGAAGGCTGCATTTAATGTCAGTTTCATTTCGAAATTACCCACTACAGTAGGAAGATGTGTAAATGTGTACTTAGTACATAAATTGTAATATATCGGTTTAAATCCCAGTTTTCGTAATACACGGACACTTTATATCGTTTTTTGTCTAGTGTTTCTTAATAAACACACGGTGCGCATACGAAGACTGAAAGTGTACGTCCGCCTGGCTGTGTGCGCGGCCTCAACCGAGTTTTGTCGATGCTTTCTCGAGCGGCGAACCGGGTCGCGTTCTCGATGCCCGGTGCTGAGCTGGGCTGGTACCAACTGTTTTTAGTGTCGAAGCTTGACACACGCACACCAAACCACAATATCATTGCAATAACACCTACACCCGCCCGAGATGTATTGTGTCAGGGCTAGTAAACAATTTTAAACCGCATACAATAAATGCTCATGATACGAAAAATTCAAAATTTGAACCATCATAGATAACGTGCAAAGTAAGTACTTGGTACAAATTACAAAAAGGAGGGCGGGCATAGCTACATTAACATATTTTAAGGTTAAAGGTAAAGAGAGTCTTTACCTGTGTATGTTGGCAGAATAAATGAATGATTTACCTATTTCAATGACTGATTGCTAATGAAATTGCGCTCATAAGTTATGAGTTACTATAAATTACTTAAATATTAAGTGATTGTGGCATGTACAGATGTGCCGACCCTTGTCTTGTCTTTGCTGGTATTGAATCCTATTTAGACTTGATAATACTCATTCCTTTGTTGCTTCCGTTAATTATATGGTTTTAATTTATTGAAGGTTAATATCGAATTAATGATATAAATTTTAAAGGTGACTATTAGTTCCTACTTCATAATCATTAAAACCCACCCAAGTTATGACAATTTTATGTCATCAACATGACAATAAATGTTTGTAATACCCATTAAAATGGGTTTCCGAATGACCATCAAAATTGTTAGATAAAATTAAAGACAATCGACAGTGACGACCCTCGGCTGTGTAGGAAGTGGGGTCATACAATTTATATTAGGCTGAAGTCAAGGTTCGCCAATCATTTTGGCCATCTAGCAATTCATAGGACAATAAAACTTGAGGCCGAACCAGTTCAAACTTCGTTGTCATTGTATAATGAGACCAAGGGACCTTAGACACTTCCTGAAGAATACATGATCTAAAATAATAAGTCAATACCAATAGCTGTTTATGTACATTTCTGGTTGCATATTCATGGTAAAACAATGTAATACTCGTTGCTGTAGGGCCGAGGTGGCACAGTTCTTGTTTGAGCTATAAATCAATTTGTCCTAGTTCGATTAGTGTCTGCATGCGGCGTTACACGGTCATATCTATGTCTTTGCTTTCCAATGGTCGTGTTGCCAAATACTGATGGTGTATTTAGTGGCGAGGCGGAGCAGTTGACCGCGTGTCAGTTCCATTTCTCCTCATTCGCCCACGTTAATGTGTGTATGTGTTGCTGTTACATAAACGACCGCGCATACTCTTCACATCACTCTTTGTATTTAAAACGTGTTTACTGACGTCGTAATAATTTCCTAATAATATACCGACATAAGAACTGCGACCTGTAATTGTTGTTGTATTATTGGCTGAACAAGGCTGCTTTGATTATATAACAGTAGATCAGATATTAAATTACACATCAATTTAACGATTCTCATCACAAACCTTATTATCAAGAGCACCAAGCATAAAATAAATGTGGGCTTACAATATAACGGTTTTAAGTAAACCGCTTCAGTTGCCGTGTGTTCCATTGGAATCAGAATTGGCCGTTCGTCCTCGGCCTCGCGTGACTGCTTCCGCCTTACAACTTATCCTCGCCAGCGGTGCCCATGATAATCTTTTGTGTAGTATGAGCCTTGATCCTAGGCCTCTCTGCCAAAGTCACGTCTGTTTATCACTATTACAATATTGTAATTTCCTTTCTAGGTATAATCAGCAAACCGCGCGCTCCTCGTCGTTGAAGTACGTAATATTTGTAATTACTTATTTTAACCATTAAAATCTTAGTTTGAAATTAACAGGTTTCATGAAAGAAAATAAGCACATAAGTACAATTTGTTTCAGTAGAGCTATGGATAATTTGTAAAATAAATAGGTTTGTTATAAATTTAAATGTACATATTTTCAATTGCAATTTCTATTTGAACAGTTTCACTGATACCGCTGCTTTTATTGAGACACGTGCAAACAGGTAGGCGTGAGTGCGTCTACGTCACAGCACGAGCCTATGAAGGTCATGACGTAACGATGTAGTCTCACCATTATTCAGTTTGTCGATCCATCGCTCGATTCCTCACGAGGCCAAACGTTCTATTACTCGACAGCAGAGGTTAAGCGCGCTTTTATACTTCTGTCTCATTTCCTTAACTTCAAGATCGTTGGTGGCACTGGATCCCGGCTTTTAAAGCCTAATAGTAACTTGATTTACAACCAGGAAATGTAATTTCGCCACAACAAGATTGCTCGTTTTTAATCATTTTCGAATTAGATTTTTCGTCATTAGCTGATGTTGTGTTACAGGATTTAACAAAGTATTTCGTATAAGCTACCTATGTAAAATAGCAGTAGTTTATGTACCAAAGATATTATTATATATATAATATTTAAGTTAGAACTGTTCTTGATACGCCGTTGGGCTAATGCCAAGTCTTTCTGACGTTGATCTCTAGAGAAGGTCCGGGAATCTAGGATAGTCAGAACAATACAATATACTATATACCTTCAGATATAGTGGATATGTTTTCCGATCTCTGTATACTTTATAGTAGTAGCTAAATAAGTAATAAACATTGTTAGTATAATTTTTAATTGACGACTGTTATCTTCTGGGGCATCTTTGTTTTATGCCATGAGAAAATATAAGAAAAGGTTAATGGGAATTGAGTTCCTTATCGTGCGTTACACGCTTTGAGGGGATGGGAGCGAGACGACCGAAAAAAGCGTAGTAAAGCTTTTGGTTTTCGATATCACGTCTTATAACAAAGATACACAATAACTGCAAAAGTAAAAATACGTAATAAAATTACAAGTATTATATTGCATAATAAATGCTTCAAAGTGGTTTTATATAACCCAAAATCATAAGTCAACCACAGTTATGTATCGTGGATAGAAGACATATAGAAGCTTTATCAAGGTTAATATTTTTATCTTATTTTGAATCCCTACATTTTGGCGTGGTTTAATGTTAACGTGTGCCACGGAAACAATACCGAATATACACACATATATTATGTAGATAATCTTAACAATCGATAAAACCTTAAAAGTTAATCGAGTCTTTGTTTTTGTCGTCCGTGGTGACATATTAATGGTGACTTTCAGTGATTAAATTTATCTTTCAATGTCAAATCGATAACGATATATATGTACTAATGGGTATAAGTAGGTATGCTTGTATTTCCTGGCTGTGTACAATGTTTCACCTAATGTCCTATGTAGGTACATCAGTTCATTTAATAAATCAGTAACTTCGTAGTTAAATAATTGTATCCTTATTGATCACATGTTTATTGGGGTAATGCAAAATTTCAATTCAGAATTCAATTTTTCTCATACAAACGTATAAATAGACCAGCTAATGCTGTTCCTTACATACTTTTATCCCATTTTCAACCTTCGTTTTATTTCCGTTACAAGAAGTATAGCCTACGTCCCTCTTTAACATATCTTCTATCTGTAAACAAAATTCAGCAAGATTGGTTTTGAGGTTTAATCGTGAAAATATCACCTTTCTTTGAATAGTTACAGGAAGTAAGAATACCGATGTCTAAGTAATTCACTGTACCACATCCTTTATTATATACTCGTATAGCCATGAAAACAGTTGGTTTGCGAACCAAGGTAATTTTTAAATCATCTGTAACAGACGCTAAGGCCGAATGAGAACGATATATTAAGTCACATCACTTAATTCGCTGTGATGTATATTATATCGAACTGTTAAATATATTAATAATTGGAGCAATCAATTAGCAACGTTTGCTTCATTTGTACTGGACTAAGGATGATGGAGACATTAATTTGTTGTAATTGTGTAACATTACATAATACATATACGTATTTCATTTGTCCTCCAGACGTTTACGTTAATATATCGAATATGATTTTTTTACCTTTATCAACACTTTTTTTTGTATGGACGATATTTTTTTCAGGTTTAAATAGGTTTATAACTGACGAAAGTGTTGGACATACATGTAACATGTACATCACGGTCACGCATGTATCCCCGATGGGGTAAGGTGTATTAAACACCCACTTTTTGCCAATGAGTAGTCATACCCACCAACGTAAGAGGGGGGCATATTGCACCGTGTCACGTGCAATATGCCCCCCTCTTACATCGTTAAGTGGTGGTGGTCACCATCCCTATTGCAAATGTAGTTCACGCCCCGCTTAAAATACCCGGGAATAGATAGAACTCTAGAACTAAATATCATTATAATTATTTTTTCTTTTCTGTTCTCTGTTCTTATCGTAATTAAAACAAAAATAATAGGAAATCATATTTACGATAGCCTCAGAATCCTTGTCATCGTAAACTTATGCGCGTACTCATTCCAAACATAACGTTCATTCTGTTATTACTGTGACTCTAATTAGTATGTTCAACGACTATAATATCTAAACATACATTAGTAAAACAGGACACGTGTAGTTTCTGCTGCGATGACACAATCACTTATCTAAGTGATTGATTTAATAAAATGGCTGACATTCTTTCAAAGTCGTCCGTATGAATTGCAAATCGAAAGCATAATTAGATATCAGATTAAAAAAAAACAATACAACATATACATATATACAAACAAGTGTTTATTTGAAAATACCATATTATCTTCAGGCTTTTTGAGTAAATACACTTCATTCGTTTTTAAATACATATAATAAGGTGTCTTGTCTTACAGTACACACGTTAAAATCGAAAAAAATATAGAAAATTACACTATATTTTTCAAACAGTTAATAGTGTTATAAAAAGATCCCGTTTGTGACCTTACAATCAAAAGACTTAAATAGGTATTTGAAATATTTAGCAAAATTATAAACTTTATAAAAGCAAGCAGACATATACCAGTTCACGCAGCCACGTTATCTCGTATCGTCTCGTAGCAGCACCCGTAGCGCGGTCACCTTGCACGTCCTCGCTCATCTCGCACAAATAAAGGTGGTATGGCATTTAGTTCCGCGTTCACTACAAAGCTGATACAGCTACATACTTATTTAATTTATGTAACATAACATCGTTTTACATACCGCTAACTATCTACTTGCTAATCGTATTACTGCACCATAGTTCCTGTTCTCCTTATTAAAAAGCATACGCATTTATCGCTTGGGCCTAGCTTAATTATCAGTATTACTCTAACACAAGCGTCAACATCTTATTTGTATAATACAAAAGTTTGTAAAGACAACAGTCTAACTCTGTTTCATTATTCGCGAAATGAGAATTCAACAAATCACGAGAAGCGAGGGAGTCACTAAAGCG
Source organism: Tyria jacobaeae (assembly GCA_947561695.1). Classification (NCBI taxonomy): domain Eukaryota; kingdom Metazoa; phylum Arthropoda; class Insecta; order Lepidoptera; family Erebidae; genus Tyria; species Tyria jacobaeae. Next base: position 4,674,874 of record OX387211.1, on the reverse strand, counting down.
AGATACAGTTGCTAATTTCTTGAGAGTAAGCTTAGTCTTATGCAGAGTGCATAAGAACTACGATCGCGGAAGGTGGTACTTGTGTTCAACGCTCTCCAGTTCCTCTGTCTATATCAGTATTGATGTTGTGAACAATGTACCTGTCCCTTTCTTCCCTACCTTCCTTTTCTGGTCTGTGAGCGACGCCGTCGTTAATCTTTTATGAGCCTACTCTTGGAAGAGTATTATCAAGGTGTCCTATCTTGCTTTCTTGTGTAACTAAACTACTACACTACTACTGAACGAATTTTATTTATTTACTACATGGATAATAATAAGAAGTCGAATGCAATTAATTGTTAGGTAAGCTTATCAAATACGATTTGTGTTAGACGGATGTGATAGATTAGCGATCTTCTTTGCGAGTGGTAAGAAAAACTAGGCATTATTTGACGGAAACTTGACCATCATTCATATAATAACATTTTATTTTGATTAAGTAATTAATACATTACACACAGTTTCAACTGTTATTGACTTTTAGCACAAAGGCAGATTTACTGTTCCAATATACAACATATACATTTTTTTTTTTTTTTTTATGCGATAGGGGGCAAACGAGCAGACGGGTCACCTGATGGTAAGTGACCACCGCCGCCCATGGACACCCGCAACTCAAGAGTCACAAGTGCGTTGCCGGCCTTAAAATATACTGGGCATACATATGTATACTGGACATGGTGTAGCTCGATGTTTAAACTTCATAAAGTAAACTTTAAAATATTCTAAACTTCACAATACTATATTCGCGAGATTTGCTTTAAAGTGGGCACAGACACTCTTCGACGTATTATATAGATCTATTTAGTTTATCCCTCGTTATTACGCTTTGTATAACCACATGACAGGATTTCATATCAATGGAACACCTGATATTTATAACCAACAGGTTAATTTATATCCACTTCATTGCCTCGTAAGTGATTTAGTCTCAGCCGAATATGCCCGTTATTCGGCTGAGATCCATCGGTAGTAGCAGATCAATCAAGGGTCGCTCTCAATCGAAGTAGATTTATATTGCATAATAACAGATGCCGTCACAGGGTTAGTTTTTCAGGTAAACAAATCCAAAGTTATAGCACAATGACGTTTTTCTTTATATCTGATTAATTCTGGCATTGAGTCGTTATATTGTTATATTTACAGTGGACTATGAGACGGTGACGACTGCCTTAACCTTGAATACATCATGTGTTTGATTATTCCACGCGTTACATTTACAATTTTCGCTTTTTCTATATGTACGATATCCATCAGCCTATTTCTGTAATCTTCATATTTGCTTTCTATTCCTGTTTAGTTGCACAATTCGCATTATATTTCACTGTTGTAATGTTTTCAAAGCTTTGTATTCTCACTCGGATTAATATTATGTACAGGCATACATATATTGTGCGACAAACATTAATGATTGTTGTTTTAAATGAAATACTCGTTTCATTCTAAACGTGATCGCTGTATACATTTGTAACCTTTGCGTATTTTTAGTATTTAAAACTACATTCCTAAAACAAAACAGTTTTGTTATGAGCAGAAGCGTGGAAATATCCCATGCATTATTTATTTGTATAGTCAACTTATACGCATATGTAAACTGTATATGGAGATTATGGGAAGTGGGTACTTAGTTTATTAGAATTGTGACTCTTGAGTTGCCATCAGGTGATCAGGCTCAGATTTGTTATGACCACAAATTGCCCATCGGATATTAAAACAAGAACAATTCAATACAAACGCGTTTGTTAACTTTATATGTAAAGCGAATATTCCTTTAATGAATAACATTACACATGCGGGACTACGTAAATTTTGCGTTTCCATTGTCTGTAGTTGCTAAACAATAAAATTATTCACTGAATCGTTGCTTACCAAATTTAGGTTTATACAGACATTTTAACAGTGTCTGCACGACATAGTCAACCTCGACTTCTGGGCTTGTTGCGTCACCACCGGACATGATACAATACCTCTATTATTAAAATGTCCACAGAACAGAGACGTTTTGTCGTATTGTATACAAGACGTCGTGACCTCGCATCCACTTAAGCCATCTCCAGTTGGACGGAGCAAGTCCTACAAAATTTATGTATGGTACAGCCGAATCGACATTCTGGGTTTACAAATTTATACATTCTCATGCCTGTGACCCCAAAGGGGTAGGCAGAGGCGTTATTAACGCCCACATTTTGCTGATAATCATTTATTTAGTCCCATTTACGTAATACCCCTATTACGTCGATAGTCAATGAAAGTTTTAGGATTTACTTGTTTGTTTTTAATTTATTATATTTTGTCTGAGATCTGAGCTGCGGATTAACTCTCTTACGTCCCTTTTTTCATCTACCAGTTCTGAAGTTAGTATCTAAGTTTGTTTCTTCTGTTGTGTTCCATTTAAAAGAGTCCCTAATATTAGTCCTTTATCTCTATTAGACTCTTCATGACATGTTATTTATTTTTATTTTTACTTGCCCTATTATCTTCATTATTATCAGAAGATGAACAAGAGTTTGACTTGTCTACGTATTTTATAGACACATACACTCACGCCCGTTACCCCTAAGCCCAGGTAGAGGTTAACTTTCTACCTTCTGCGTTTGTTAACTTTTTTTCATTAAAAAGAACTAAATATTGAAGGTGATAGCTGTAGGAAAGGGATTTATCTCAAACAATTCACATATATGTTCCATATATATACACACACATAAATACATATGTATGTATAGCTGAATACTTAGTTATGCAATGTAGGGTAAACTTCCCTTAACTGCGAAAAGTAATATGTTAATTGTGTACGAGTCATAAGAACGTGACGATTAATTAGAGCACATATACTTCCTATAACAATCTACAATAACTAACATACATACATTTATCAAATATTGTAATATAGATTGTGTGTACGTGTGTAAAACGTATCAAAGAAATATTTGCAATATAGAAGCTGACGTCGTGGGACTGAGTTCTCGGTAAACATATCGTCCTTCAGGTCCCAGTCGAGGACCCTATAATGTCGGGTCGTCCTCAGGGCGTCTGAGTCACAACACGCAGTCATCGTAAGAGGGCATTGCTCACTTCGTAACTCCCCCCTTGGCTCGCTCGCTGCATCAGCCAACCACCGTTTGAAAAAATAAAACCACTCATATGCGTATCAGTACATTCATTGTTCTATCGTCCTTATTCCGATTCCATTGTCTCTGTGTCCGCCATTATTATTATTGATTGCAAATTTATGGTTGTACTGGGTTATTGTAAACCTTTTCAGGATTTAATGTTTAAAGGACATGTAACTAATTGTGTTAATAATGTTTATGTATTGTGTTGCGGAAAACCACGACTTCAATATTGTTTGAGCTAAATTAATAATTTAGTCGTTATAATAAACCAATAACAAGTTAATTTTGCTAGTATAATATAAACTAGTTCAAACTAAGTGGACCTAAAATTTCAATAAAGTTATCATACAGTAAACCTTTAAGCCGTGAAAGTTTGAAATTGATAATCAAATTACGCAATGTCAATTTTTCTTTTTGTTACGGTAATAAAAGCTTTCACATAACCATATCAAATCTGAACCATACCTAGATAATTATATACCCACAGTGCAACGATCTTCTTGCTTTGTACCAAGAGTCAAATCGACCGCACTGACGCAACAGATATCGGTGTAAATGGGACGCACCTCATTCCGCAAGTCAGTCGACTAAATGTGACAGTCTCCGTCCCCGGTTTTTATGGCATCTACTTACGGCCTGAGATTTACCAACCGATCTCAATGATGTAGTGAAAACAGTCGGGAGGACTTAAATATAGAAGAGGATGCGAGCAGGTCGGATGACATCTATAATAAGACCACGGGAGACCGATGATACGCACTACGTAGATTGCTCAATATTTCACGGGTTGTTGACTTTTTAATTTAAAATCAAGACTATTGAAAGACATATATATATAATACGACCTTTAAATTTAATATGTTTTGTTCTTTGGATGACTCACAGGCTTGAAGAACTTTGATTTAGCCGATGTATATTATGCTTAATCCTAAATAGTCCTTTCACAAATAAAAAACGTATTACCTTGACAAACGACTATCGTTTACAATACATAATTGTTGTTTTTTTGTTGTGCAGCAAGGTGGTCCTGACAGTGGGTGGTCGACCACAAGGACCATCCGGCCTCACGGCACCAACTCATGTTACTCTAAATACTCTTATTCTATGTAGGCCAAAACTAATAGATTAGTTAATATGATGATTCACCTATTGTTAATCATCATGGGAGCGGTTAACTGAAGCTGAATGTAGGTCGGTCGGGCCGCTCCATTTGCCACAGTGGCAAATTGTTGATTGACCTCGTAGTGATCGCTACGCGTACGATATCTTATCTGTCACCCAACAATTTTAAAAGTTTGCCCCATCATAAATGTCACGTAATAAAATAGTTCATTTAACCGAATAATTTACGTTGCCTACCTATTTTGATAGATATTTAAATTAATAAATTATATGATTAATATTACATAGCATTCACATTTTATTAGCATTCCTGCGAAGACGTAGATCACTGTAAAATTTATGATTATGGTAAAAATATAGTGTTCTTCAACATCACATCACTGAAGATTTGCCTCTTCGCCAGTCGTATTTTCTGGGTCGAGTCGATTAATTCACTTAGCCTACTTTTATTTAGTGCTGTGACACTTTTTTTATGTTTGACATACTTCATTTCGTTGCTCGAATGCAGACGAGTGCGGCCATATCGTTCCAGCCCATTCTATTCCTTGTGTCCTCTTGCGTATAATCTAATTTGATATATTATTGTCAACGATTATCGTAATATCAGTCGTTTTCAAGTATCTTATATGAGTCAAATGTTAAATATGAAAAAAACTAACCTGATTACTGTTTACTGTTTTGCAATGGGTTGTACGTTGAGTCTAGAACTGCAGATCGATATCATTAGAATTCTTTTTAATGAAATGCGTCCAGCAATAACATTATCTGCGTCTACATGCTGTCTCATGAAGTTATGATACAGAACACTGTTCTATTTACCAACAAGGTTAGCCTTTGAAATGAGAATATATATATATATACGAATGAGGAAGATTGAATTTCTCAAACTTTTTTAATGTTTAGAGCTTACTATTACTTAGCCAATAATAAATCGTTTTATAGCTGTTAATTGTATACGTACGGCCCAAACAACTCATCAACCATAACATATCAACCGTTACGCACGTAATTCGCTGGATAGGGTCAACAACAATGAGCAAAAATTTCTACTATTCACACATCCCCAACAACTGCAATATTATAACTGCAGTATTTTATAATAAAATAAAGCCAAATATTGAATCGTTATTTTTACTTGATGTGAAGAAAGATTTTTTTTTGTCTGCTCAAAACGTTTTCAATACTTCAATATTTTTGCAGTAAGTAACAATTCAACTGCTACATAAGTACCTTAACTAAATAAGCATCCAGTGAAGTGGTTGTGTATGATTATAGCTTTACAAAAGAGACCACACTCGGATTGTGAGCGGATGCAGAGCGGTGATGAAACTGACACAGATTCTAACGCGTATTTGGTAATCGAAATACAGTTCGTGAAAGTCTCGCAGGACCGTCAAATCTCGCGCATTGTAAGTGTCCCACTTCGCGTTACTCTCGACATTTTGACGGCACCAAAACCCAAAAGCCAAAAGACGCGCTTAACTCTTCTTTCGCTGAGTCTTCATTGTTCACGAGCAACCGCCCTCGGTGCGCACGTAGTTACATACATATCGCATGTGTACATGTATAAAAAGTGAATATAATGTATTGTTCGCGTCCCAGATTTGGGAAGCGAAACTACGATTGTCGATTGGTGTATTACAACGTTGCTACATTTTCGCCTTGCATTCAATTCCATGAGAAATTGCACGTTTTGCTTATCGGCCACTAGGTCATTCGTTAGCGTATCATATTCATTACATTTGAATTTGCACCTAAAATGCTACATTTCGTTAGTAATATATTTTTTTTAATAAATAATACATTAATAATAAATAATTGCACAGTGGTTTTGAACGATACTGTCAACCTTATTTATATAATATGTGTAATATTTAAATAATGCATTGCTTAAAATAAATAAATGACAAAAATAATACACAATCAATATTAGTATTGTAAATATCACTTCTATGTTTCACAAATTTCGAACTTTCTAGTATTACAAATACCACATTCCCAATACCGATGACATTTGTTTTAATCAAAATTATTCATGTTCCGTTCAATAATTTTAAACAGTTGAACGTAGGCAGACTTTCAGAAAACCCTGTATAGTTGGCGGAAACACTTAGCATAATCACTTGAAATAAAATTGTGTTTAAGGTAGATTTGCCGGTGACGTAGGTATTATTTTCTATATATATAAGATAATTTTTAGAATACGCATTGGTTATTTCTAGATATGTGGTAATGTAACGAGCGATTAGCAAAAACATTAAGCGGCTCTAGCATAAGCAACTATGTTGATCCGCAGTGTCCTACACACATCAGATATCTTATTGAACCTTGCTCCCAAACTGGGTCCCATTATAAGGGGTAATCGGAAATCCTAGCACGCAGTACGTGATAATTCGGATTTTGCATCGAAATCCTACGATTAATCGAAATAAATATTTTTGATATCTAAAATCGAATTACTCATTACATCCAAATCCAGTTTAAATAAAAGAACAATAACATCGTTATAAAAAAAATAGTTTTAGGCATGCGACCCCGACTTGCTTGAGCTATTGCTTATACTCCCCAATCCATCTGTATAAACTTACGTAAAATGAGACTAAATTATAATCGGTAAAATGTGGGCGTTAATTACGCATATGTATAAATTACATATACATATATGTATAATTTTACTTTACAAATAAAAATATTTGATATCAAGAATTCCCCAAACACAACCAAATTTTACTTTACAAATAAAAATATTTGATATCAAGAATTCCCCAAACACAACCAGTGATTAATACAAGTTAATACGTCGCATTGGACTTTTGTATTTCAATTTTTTCGTTTATCAATCCGCTTGTTCAGTTTAGATCTGATATTTTTTTTCTGACATGTGCTTGTTTCCTCGTAAATTATATTGATTCGTTTTGGAGGTTTTTGGTTAGACCAAAAAATGCAAACTCTATTACCATACTATTGCTATTTACAGATCATATATGTATAACTTCTATAGATTATAAATAAATAAAAGTTCTGTATATTCTAAAAGGTATCCTTTAAGTATGAAAACACAATATCTTGTAATTTACTTATTATTTCATTTATTCACATATATTTGTATCTTGCAATGGACTGTTAAATACTCTTGCTAAGATAGTTTTATTGAAAGTATGTTTTTCGCTTCATGAAATTTTTCAGTATTCCAATTATGATGGCAGTCTCCAACGGCACAAATAAACTTCATAGAGCGCAACAAAAACTTTTTTTTTAATTTCTCGTCAAGGTATAAGTAGGAAACTTTTTTTTTTATTTACATCTTTATAAAACAAAACTATAGGGTCCCATCTTGGTTGTATCCATGTATTGGTTCAATTTGAATCAAAACATTACAAAGGTTGATACCACACGAAAACACTGTGTGTTACTTGTATACTTAAAGGAACTTCTTTTTATACAACTGCCAAAAACATTTGTGTAAAGTTCAGGGGTTGTGTGAATGAGAGTTGCTTAATCACCCACCATAAATTTTATGCTAAATCGGAACAGATTTCGATGTATGAGTATCCTAATCATCCGAAGGAACTGGTTTTTTTGTGCGGGAAGTTGTTTTTTTTTAAATTAATTACGTGTTTGTATGATGAAGGTACTTTACAAATCCATTTATATGTGTGCTTCTTTTGGTGCAGGCTCGCGTCGGGCAGCGAGTGCGGCGGTGGAGGGTCGGGCGGCGGCGCGCCCGCTCCACAGTCGGCGCGCGTCTCTTCGAACGGCGCCGGCGGGATGGCGGTGAGCCGCGTGCCCAGCCCGTTGCACGACGGGAACACGCCTGTCGCAGAAAACTGGTGTTTTACGCAGGTACTACTTCATATCTGAACTGACACAATGAGTTGGTATAGAAAGCTATTCGTGAGAAAGTAGACGATGTTTAAACGAATTTAATGCTGGGGAGACTCCTGATACACAAACTCGTGAACCTTGAGATTCATTTTCCCCTTACTATTCAGCTATAGATGGTCCATCCTGTTCCCCATCAGGTTATGAAACCTCCTTGCCAATGTGATGGTAAAAGGACTAATGAAAAACAATGTTAAGGCGAAAAACGCACGAGACTTATTTTTAAGAGCATAAAGGGGCAATCGAGCACATGGATCACCTGATGGTAAGTGGCAACCGCCGCCCATGGACACATCGAACTCAGTAGTTGTAAGTGCGTTGCCTGTCTTTGAGGTTGATGAGGGAGAGGTATGAGACCCACGACCTTTGTTCTAACGTTTCCAGTTGTGAGGTTAGGTACTAGTAATGTGAATAATTTTAGTAATATAATTTTAAACAGAATGTTATTGAGTCGGACTGTCGTGTATAGTCGAAATATATGTCTTTTATGCGATCTGCTATGCATCGTAAGCCAGTTTTAATTTATCACATAGGAACGCATTGAGGTACTAATAAAACTATTGGCAAGCTGGTTGGCAGACAAATGTTATTTATTTATTGAAGTTAGTTTGTTGTTTATGGAGGAGGTACTGCAGTCCTAATGCACACTAATTCATAACTCCATTCCATTCGATTTCAAAATTGCCAGCTTTACCAACAACGATTGTTTTAAAATATACAAGACTTAGTGGATAAGGGTTACATGTATAAAAGAAATGAGAATTGAAGAAAAATAAATTAATATTATATATTAAGTACCTACTGGATGATCTTCACGTAACGGCGGGATGTTAGTCCCTTTATAATACCCCTAAAACAAGTAGGTCCCTCGCAAGTTGCTAATACCATTATTTGACTGTTTATCTGAAATATTTAATATTACGTTACCCTGCACGTTAGTTTAAGTTGCAAGTACTTATCAATTCATTACACATAAATGGCAGTTAAATATAAATAAGCAGGCGTTAACAATCACCAGTCGACAAGTAGTAACAATACAAGTCATCTGTTAGGAGGTACGAACAAGCGATAATAATTGTTTACCGAGACCGTTATCGGTGAACTTGAAATTGTTGCGCGAATGTGCAGATTGTGCTAACATATACATATTTAAACCAACTAGGAAGCAAAGTCGAGTCGTAGTCACCGTTCAAACTGTACAAACTCGTGCGTCACGTTGCGAAGTGTCGTGTTGTGGCACCGTGCGCACCGGTCCTACGTAATGTCGACATTTTACGATATTAGAAAACTGATTTCAAAATACGCCTCCGATAATTACCTTATAAGTTACAAACATGCACGTTGCATTAATCTACAGCTTGTTAACGACACATTTGTTATATAAAACTGTAGCTCTCTATCTATATGTCTCTCTGTAATAACTTATACAATTATTAGAGGACAAAAATCATTATAATGTATGTGAATTTTTAAATGACAAATTAAATTAATCTATAGAGTAATATATTGAACAAATTTGTTATGCTGACCATGGAACTTAGCTAATTTGACTTAAATATATTTGCATTCTTTATGGTAAGACCCATTGCATAAAATATTCCAGCAAATAAATTATTTCTATATGTAATGTATTCGTAACCGGTGATAAGAGAAATTGTCAGAATGTCAGATAAACAGATTTTTTCATTTTCTCAGATTTTTTCATTTTCTTCATAAACGTGTATGTTACTTAATTGTATGGCAAATAACTATACGGTGTTATTTTCCTGACGACTGATCACCGGTTAAGTAATTGGAACGACCGTTATATGACATAGACACTTCGATCAGACCTTTTTAGTACTTTTTACCAAAAACTATTTAGTTTACAGTAACGGTATTTTTTTGCTACGAGAGACTGCATCAGATAACCTACACTAGGTTGGATCAGTTTGTAGTTTAAATCTTTAGAAATATATATTTGGTAATAATATACATATGTATTTATTTTCACCGTTATACAACCTTTAGATTTTACACGAGCGACGTCGATAACTTGATATTTACGTGTATTGTAATAGCTCTAATTAAAAAGACAATGATGTTTCTTAGACAAATTCCGTGGCGCAGTTTACACGTACACGTGCTGGCGTTTGCGTGGACCTCTAAGGCACACGTGCCTTTTCAAGATAGCCATATTCTTTATTACTTGGAAACGCGTCAGTAATACACCTATGTTATTGTCATCGCCACAATTATAGTCTCTTTGAAGTCAACCACACGGTGTTTATTGACTTAACAGTTAATCTATTGAACACTTTTAATTGTTTTGCTATAAGCTCGTAAACAAAACCACCTGCCATATAAATTTAATTTATTTATGTCTCTTTCATATAATTAAAAGAGAAAATAACTGTATATACCTATCGCACGTTTAGAACCTTTTTATAAGTACGTTAATAACCTAAACAAAACATGTTTTAGTCCTTACTAATCTGAACTAGAATGCGATTATAAATCTTGTTAGTTCATACGTAAAAGGCTTGTATGGAATCTGCAAACGGATGCTATCTGTGGCCGCGAATGTGCGGGGATGATGCGGGCGGCCTTGGTTCGGGTCGGCGACCGGGCGAAGACCCCAGCAGCACCGCAAGCCAAGCAACGGTCGAGGGCAACGACCATTGACGGTCAGGTTGCGCCCGCGATGTCGCTACGACTATTCCTCTTCAGTCACCAGTCCAAGTGTCCACCCAGGCGAGGCTCTGGGCCTCCAATATGCAGTCACGTTCCATCAATTGTAACTATGATGTTTATACTAGGGACAGAGACGCTTAACTAATTATAGGTGGACGTGTTTCAAAATAATACACTACGTCAATTTTTGTCAAATCCATTTAAAACGGTTTCTAATCCATTAGACGGCAATTTGAAAAAAATATATAATGACAAACAAAATTGATCTATCTTATCAAAACGCATTCATGGGGTAATATATTATGGATTGTGTTTTTGTTTAGTGTTAGTAAAAAAATAAGCCATGACAATTAAAGTCAAGATCGTTTGTTTATTTTCCATCATGGCTGTTCTAGCCGCAGTTACAAACTTATTACTAAGGACTTACTAACTGGTTGTTTACGGATCGGTCCTGTAGAAGATTTATAGCCCTGGCGAGGTCGGCCCGCTAGAGGACACCTTGTGAAAGCGTACGTTCTATGCGCCGATTTATTACTTTTTTATTTCTATTATTTACACCAAAATGTGTGCATCTGCCGGAGGTTCAACCTCTGTAGTTCGCTTAAACCTCTACAACATAACGAACTGTTTATTCTATATTTTATACCTATTACTTGCTAGAATGTTTAGTAATGTTTCAATTTATTTTGTTTCAGGTCAAAGTGGTTAAGTTCAGTTATATGTGGACAATAAACAATTTTAGTTTTTGTAGGGAAGAAATGGGTGAAGTGTTAAAATCATCGACTTTCTCAGCAGGTGCTAGTGACAAGTTAAAGTGGTGTCTCCGCGTTAATCCTAAGGGACTCGATGAAGAGAGCAAAGACTATTTATCGTTATACTTATTGTTAGTGTCGTGTAATAAATCAGAAGTACGAGCAAAGTTCAAGTTTTCAATATTAAACGCAAAACGGGAAGAAACTAAAGCGATGGAGTCACAACGAGCGTATAGATTTGTTCAAGGCAAGGATTGGGGATTCAAAAAATTTATTAGAAGGTGAGGTGTCATGCTAACAAATTATGCTAATTCATGCGCTTATGACATAATGAACTGTTTATTTATTAATCAATCGGCAATGCCATTGCAATATATTTGTTGTTAAACAATATTTTAAATGTTGAATATAACATTATGCAATATGTATGTCGAGGTAGGCTTTAAATCTGATTCAGTAGCAGGGGCCTACCCTGTAGATATGTTATAAATTATATTCTCTGCTACTACTGATACACCCTGAGTTTTTGAGCGAGCGTTGCATGCCTTATTAGAAGACCTACGAGTTTTACCTATAATCTTTGTAGTAACAATTGCTTCGTTAAACTATTATGGGTAAGGTACGGGTCTAACTATATTAGTAGGAATGTATGTTAACCCCTATGTAAAACACGCATGCACCAGTTGTACTCGCTACATTCACAAAACTTGTAGTTTTTGGTGGTTGACGTCTAGTAATCAAATGAGAAATAAATTAATTTTAAGAATGTTGTGTCAGTTAATATTTAAACGTATTTGTGTATTTCACTGACATTCTCCAATTCGGAAGCTCCCTCAATTACGCTAGGGCTGACAACCTGGTTTTAATGACCAATGTATTTTTCATTACAGTTCTTTCGATTTTATTATATGTATACGATTAACGAAGATGACGAAGACGATGTTGGTTTAGTGGTTGGTGACCCATACTGCTGAACCGGAGGTCGTGGGTTCGTTCCCAAACGGGACAAAAATTTGTGTGATCCATAACTAGTTGTCCCAAGTCTGGGTGTTCTTTGTGTCCGTTCATTAAGCCCCCCGCGACACAGGAATTGTTCCTAATGCGGGAGTTGTCTTTTTAAAACAAAAATACAAAATATTAACGTGTTCAACCATATTCGGTCATATCTAATCTCACCTAAATGTGGCTGCAGATTTGGTATGAACTCTACTATACGCTGATATACAAAAGTATTTCAGGTTTAATAATTTGTTTGTTTTGTTTGTGTATTCATAGGAGTACTAAATAATGTAAAAAATAATTAGTGAAATTCCCCATTAAAAGTGTATTCGGATTGATTTCATTTGTCGGGTCCAGGGTTGTCTCTGACATAGTTTAGTTTCATACTTAACCACGCAGCGGTAATCGGTGTTGCAATCACCAACATTTAAAAAGTTTAGGTTACTAGAAGTCGTCTATAACAAAATACCAATATAAATATTGAGAGGCATGCTTAACTACGTATTTTAATACGTATACTTTTACAATGTGGGTATTGTGTTAGATCTTCAGTGCTTATCGTTATTATTTTTTACCAAGACAAAGTTATCGCTAAAATAAAAAAATGTCATTTAAAAATGACTGACACATTAATTTTAATGTCTATTTTTCAATTATGTTGACCATGCCTGTTTTTGTGTTGGTTAGAAAGGGTTGTATATATCCACAGGACCTAATTAATATTAGAGAATTAAGCCTTTGAATAGGTTCAGTAGCAAAATCCAGTTCAATATACTACATATTAGTATAGTTTACAGAAAATTCGGAGTTAGACAACCCTGCAGGGCTAATAGAATACGAAGCTAACTTTAACCATTTACTCTGCGTTAAATCTGAAATTACGGTATGCGAATACCACAACTACAGAGTACCTGCTGACCCATAACGTTTTTACGACAAAATAAAAACACTAACTTGATTATATGTATTATCAAGAAAGGTTTATTGTTATGAGTCGGTGACTTTGTTGAGATCATTTGGTTTGGTTAAGTTAATAATAAAATACATGGAGTAGAATAATGCAGATATAAACTGCATATGACAATAACGGATTACAAATACCGCTTTTAGAATTTAAAGTTAGAGTTTCTCATGTTCATGACGGTAACAGTTAAATACAACGTTCCGCATTCATTGATTGCTCCAACAGGTGATTCCTTGGATAGCGTTTGACGCCTTTGTGTGTTTACCTTTATAATATAAATCAGTAACTTCCAACCAACGATTGTCGAGGTAGTGGGTTCGGTTCTCACACGAGACAAGAATATGACTATGAAAAATATGATCCACAAATAGTGTCAGGACCACTGGGTCTGGGTATTCTGTATTTGTTCGTTGTCTGAATAGGAGTTGAGCCCCCTGCGGCACAAGAATTAATCCTATGGAATTTTCTTTAAATAAAACTGTAACTACCGTATTATTATATTAGCATTCCTGACGTCTAGTTCATTTTACACGTAGTTAAAATTTAGTAGTTGAACAGCAATTGTTTTTAAAAATTAATGGGATTCTTGGCGACACTGCTGATAACATGTTGTCTCTAACGGCATAATTTTTGTACAATCTTCATAAAATCTATCTCTAATTTCAGAGATTTCCTGCTAGACGAAGCGAATGGCCTTCTACCAGAGGACAAGCTAACGATATTCTGTGAGGTGTCAGTGGTTGCCGACAGTATCAACATTAGTGGTCAAAGCAATGTGGTGCAGTTCAAAGTGCCCGAGTGCCGGTTGTCAGACGACCTGGGTGCCCTTTTTGACAATGAAAGGTTTTCCGATGTCACGTTAGCGGTCGGCGGAAGAGAATTTCAAGCACATAAAGCCATTTTAGCAGGTAAATTATATTTTTTTTAGTATCTTTAATTTATTGCTGGTTAAAAAAATAAAATTTGTCGCTATTATAAATATGTGCTATAGTGTATTGCAATATATAAATCTTATGCAAACAATAGGTAGGTAACACACTGCTTAATATATGTTACATTCATGTATTTGTAATTCCCCATACATATAAGGGATTAGTTCATGAAGTAGTGGACTGTATCATCATTATCACTTCATGCGTGTATGTCCATGTTTATTGTCGTACTTACGTTCATGTTAGTTAGTTGTCAATAGTCGTATCACTTTTCTCCCGACTCCATGTACTTCAAGAGACGAAACCCTTTTCATATCATGAGAAATACGCCTGAGATAGAATATATATAAAGAATAGAACTATATACGTACGGACTTCAATAAAAGGGCTATTTCCGGCAATCTCTCTGTGTCTCTTTGACTTTACAATTATAAAACTAACACTGCTTCGGTAGTTTTATTTATTTTTATCACTCGGGTTATGTGGAACAGCGATGTTGAAGACAGAGTATAACGTTACACGAGAAGTGGTCATTCCACGAATGTGTTCAGTTATTTCATAATCTTATCAATTTTACGATGGAGCCACACGTGCACACACACAATTCATAGTTTTAAAAACTAATACGTCTAGTCTACTAAAAAAAAATATTGTAGGGCAAAAGAAATCGAAACAACTCAATTTGTTATCCGATGCCAAATTCGCGAAATTTCTTTTTCTTATTTAAAACGTAGTTAAACCTCTTTGTTATAATTTTAGTAGAAAATATCTGAATTATGCAATATCAATAAAGATATTTTCCAAATCTATTTTCCAAATTAAAACAATTAGGCAATAATTCCATATAATAGTAAAAATTCTCCGAAAGCCCATCATATGAATTTACATAACAAGTAAATATACATGATAACATGAATTGCGTTTGTTGCTTAGTTATTTGAATGTTATATTTAATATTTCTTTAAGCCTGTAAACAATGACTGTTTCACAAGTGCGTCATTATGGCTATAGAAAAATAACACTTACGCTAAATTTATAGAAGGGTCACTTTGTGTTGTAAAGTATCGTATTATGTGAACCTAGATGACCTAAATAATGTCTTATATTAAATTATATGTTAATTTGTCGTATATAGTTAGATAATTATACTAAAGCCATACCAGTTACTAATTTCTGTTCAATGATTAAACTTGTGGTATAATATGTGTATATAAGTATACATTGCAACATATTATTTTCCTCATAGATTGCTCGTTGTAAATAACCGTTACCTACTTTTATTAGATGTGGCGTGACCCCCCCTTTGTTTTAATATTTATAAGACATAATCCTGATATACTATTAATTGTATATTTATTAATTCATTGTAAATTATATATTGTATTTATCATATAATTTGTACGTATCGATCTGTAAATATGTGTCTACAAGTTTGCTTTACGTATTGTGTTAATAATAACTAGTAGAGACAGAATTAATATTATACTTAATTTTGTTATTACTCCAACGGCGCAACCGCACCCGAGGTTTCGTTGGCCTTCGTTTAGCTTATACCTACAGTTCATGTGATATACATATTTATATACATTTAACTTAAAAAAGGATTGTATAACCAAAATAATTGTTTTAATCGGAAAAGTAGTTTGGCTGATATCAATAGACTTGTGCTCTATGACGTAATTGCTAAAAGTAGTCATTTGATACGCCCCTGTCAACCCCTTCGGGGATATAGGCGTGAATCCCTTTTTCCATAATGTATATTAGCAAACTGTGAGTGTTTAATATAACTCAGACTACCTCGTCAGGGATCAGGCATATACATACGCTCATGTGTTGTATACGTTTATTTACTGAGAAATCTGACACTTCTCTCTTTCAACAGTTAATATAATTATTCCCGAGGATTAATAAAACTTTTTTCTTAATTTCAGCGCGGAGTCCTGTGTTCGCAGCAATGTTCGAACACGAAATGGAAGAAAGAAAAAGGAACCGAGTTGACATCACAGATGTAGACCATGAGGTTTTAAGAGAAATGTTACGTTTCATTTACACGGGGCGAGCACCCAATCTAGATAAAATGGCTGACGACCTATTAGCAGCCGCTGATAAGGTAAATGTAAATATTTTTTTTACTTTACTAAAATACTCGTTGGCTTTATTCGGGTCTAAAGGCCGTCGTATGTTGGAATTGCTTCCTAACGTTTCGCCAGCACGAGTGGCCAGCTTCAGAGGTCCTTCCATCTCCGAATAAAGCCAACGAGTCATCAATCGGCCGCGAAAGCCTCAACCAATTTGTTTTACTAAAATATCTTAAAATGTTAGAACTAGCAATAAAAAGTTTGAATTTTCATCATCATTTGAATGATACCATCTGTAAAAGCAATCATTCTTTCCTCCAGTGACTGATAGCTATCAGATAGTTTATACAAAGTCATTCATTGTCCGTGTGACGTCAATAGGGGACACATGCTTGTATGTCTTTGTATGTCTTTGTATGACTTTGTATGTCCTTAATTTCATGGCCAAACTATCTGTTTTTAATTTTTAAAGTATTAAATACTATACTAGCACACCTGTTGACACCCCCGCAACACCTCTTGTGGGTGAAATTTCGTTAAATCCGTTCTTAGCTGACCTCTACTCGGTGAAAGGAATATTCCTACCAAATTTCAAGTCTCTACGCTTTATGGTTCCAGAGATATCGTGATGAGTCAATACATCGGTGGAAATCTCTTATATATATATATAGATAAGCGACGGTAGCTAAGGCGTCGAAATTGCTATCAAGTGGTTGCGGGTTCGAACCCCACCAAGTGCACTACCGTTGTGAACCCACAAGAATACTAGTAATGTGTGATCCACGTGTAATATAGTGATCCACAAATGGTTTCTCCGCGTCTCTGTGTTCTTTGTGTTTTTGACCCGCGACACAGGGACCATTCCAGGCGTTGTATTAAAATAAAACACATTATCCCGCTTCACGACTGTTATCAGTTGGGCCGCGGGCATGTTTGTCGAACAAAACGAAAATAATGGCGGTAGATGACCTAAACTAGGCTGACAACGCACATAAGACTTGAGTTGCGGGTGTCCATGGGCGGCGGTAGTCACTTACCATCAGGTGACCCGTCTGCTCGATTGCCCCCTATCGCATAAACAAAACTTATAATGTGCTATTTGCGAGGTCAGTCATTATTAATATAGTGTTTATATTAAAGTTTATCCTATGTACATATGTATATTCGTCTGACAAGCCTTTCTTACTGAGGATTTTAACTAGAATCTCTGAATGTATACATCCTTTTGTGTAGGGTCCTTTATACTTCTTATATGAATAAAGTTACTTATAAAAGAAATTGAAACGGCTATTACCCTACTTACAAAGTAGCATATATTACAAAGAAATGTACATATGTGTCGACTATATGTCTAATCTAATCAAGTCTAGCTACATCTAATTAAATAGTTAAGTACTAGGTTCCAGACAGAGTTTTAAATTTTGTTGCTATATGTTAAATATTTGTGAAAAAATGTGTGATCCCTGTGGAGTCTGATAAGCTTATCGTATTGTCGGCCTAGTTTCTAACGAAGTATTAAGGAAAAACCCCTTCGATAGGAGGTGTGTTGTTACTAAATCGGACTCGTTACCGCCATTTATATCTATCTCTTAATAATAATTCACTTTAAAAAGTAGACAACCGACTTCAATGCGTTTATCATAAAATTTAAGACTTATATGGTTTTTCTCATGGATGCCAGTGTCAGAACTGGACCAAATCGAAATGGGAGCACACGGGAAGCACCAGTTTGCAAATAAAGAAAAAAGTTGAATTGAGAACCTCCCCCTTTTTTTAATTCGGTCGAAAACTAAATTTGAGTTAATTAAACGCTCAAAATTCTAATCACGTTAAGCAAATCATTGCTGTTCAGTTTGTTAATTGATGTGTATTTTCCATTTCAGTATGCGTTAGAGCGGTTAAAAGTAATGTGTGAAGAGGCGTTATGTCTAAGCTTATCGGTGGAGACAGCGGCGGATACGCTCATATTGGCAGATCTACACTCAGCAGATCAACTGAAAGCGCAGACAATCGACTTCATTAACACGTTAGTTCTTTTTTCTCTGTTCATTTTAAAAACAAGAAATTGCAAATGTAAATTTAAACAA
Source organism: Tyria jacobaeae (assembly GCA_947561695.1). Classification (NCBI taxonomy): domain Eukaryota; kingdom Metazoa; phylum Arthropoda; class Insecta; order Lepidoptera; family Erebidae; genus Tyria; species Tyria jacobaeae. Next base: position 4,656,233 of record OX387211.1, on the reverse strand, counting down.
ATAATCAATATTATAAATATACAATGTGTGTATTATTGCATTCTTGTTTATTTGTATGTGTGCTTTAAAGAGTAAAAATTGCAATGATAGGCTATATAAATTGCCATATTTTCATTATACAATGGATCTATAATATTCGTATATGTTTGTTATATATTGAGAACGGGAGTAGTTACTTTCAATATTATAATTATTAATCTTTTGTGTTTATTTCAAGTTTGACATAAGAAAAAAAAAGTTTACAATATTGGGTTTACATCTAGTTTAATTAGAATCTTATATAATAGTATATACATTATTCATCAAAATTCATTAGTGAGCTAAAATTAGAATTATTTTTCTAAGTATGTCAAAAGTAAGTAATCTGACACAAAATTTTTAATTAAGTAAGTATAGCCTGAGCTAGATGTATCCTGTGTTTCAGGCTATCAATAGAGTTATTATTTATTTAGTATGTTGGAAGTATAAAAGGAAATATAAGAAGTAAACGAAGTATCCATATACACGTGGGTGCTTATATAATATAAAATTAAAATAATTAATGGAATGTCATTTCAAAATTGATCATTTAAATTTTTCAACATTTCTAATAGTTTTTCTGTCTGCATAATTGAGCTTACCTAAATAATCGGTCGACATACTTACACAATATTTGTACCTTACGTAATATATATTTAATATCTTATTATACAAACAGGGTCCTAAGAATAAATAAAATCTGTTGTCCGAGGCTTGATAGAAATCATGTCATTCCTTCCATAAAAAGTATGTATAGTTACATCGGAAGATATTATTAGAAAGAGTGCAATAGTTACATATATATTTCCAGGAGTCACGCGACGGACGTGATGGACACGGCGGGGTGGAAGAACATGATCTCGTCACACCCGCACCTGATCGCCGAGGCGTTCCGCGCGCTCGCCACGCAGCAACAGCAGATCCCGCCCATCGGGCCGCCCCGCAAGCGCGTCAAGCAGGCCTAGACTGCCGGGCCCCGCTACAGGCCCCCCGGGCCCCGCTCCAGGCCCCCCGGGTCCCGCTCTAGGCCCGGGCCCCGGCGCCGCGATACCAAAGACACCGCCCGAACAGTGGCCGGTGCGAGTGTTCGTATGTTTAGTGGATTCTATGTTTTACTATGATTGATCTCAGGACGTTATTCGATCCTAATGTTTTTTGTCCCTCGCGGTCGTTTAGTGTACCGCTTTTAATGATTACTTTTAATGTGTACGTCACGGAGCTGGACGCTTTTTGCGCGTTGATGTAGTTTTGGATGTAGGCTTCGAGTTACTATTTTGTGTATGTCGTTCTTGTGAACACTACTCTTGCAGCTATGGTTAATGTAAATTATTACTATGTATTGTATGAAGCTCGCGTCTTGAAACGACTATCCATGTCATATAAATTTTATCATTATAATATTATTATTGATTGTAAAACGTTAATTGGCTAACATATAAACGGCATGATTCGTAAATATTCCTATAGACGATGTACAGAATGTATAATGAATTTGAATAATTTGAATTCATAACGGCGCATTACAAACTATTTTAAAATGAAATCTTGGTGTTTCGTGTTCCCATAGAAATTGCAAAAGATTAATGTTAGACATTTTAAAGTAGGCCTTTTGAAAATATTTTGAAGTAGTTTGGTAATTGAATGCAATAAAGTTCTATGTGCTATAGGTTGGTACAGAGTTGTAATTGTACGAAATGTGGCGATACGACACAGCTCAAGTACCTTGACAATTGTGTACAAAGCTAAGTAACGAGTAGACGATGTAGGGGACTCGAGTGATTGTATAAGTCTATTGAAACTGTTGGTATTGTATATAGATGAGCTACGATCCCACCATTAAAATATTTCTAAGTACTAACCCTTAAGTGGTGTCTCACTGGTAACACCATTTTTATTGTATTTGTAGGATGTTATTCCAATGACATATTGTGATTTTTCTATCATATTTCCATAGGTTTAAAACAAGCGCTTTTGTTCTGTTTGATGTATAGAGCAGTGGAATAATTTTAATTGTATTATTGTTGTTGGTTTCGCTTCATCGATTGTACATTACTTGTGTCCAAGTCGACTATGAGAGTCGCCCTTCATATTGCTCACTACATTGTCTTCTAAAATTAGTATGATTCTAAATTACAAATTGATAAATGTTATTTATTAGTATTATTATCATTATTTTTTCATGTTCAGTGACAACTTGGCAGATTTTTAAAGAAAACTGTTTTAATTTCATTCTTGTAATAAAACGATGGACCTAACTATAAGTACCTATTATAATGAACTCAACTGAATATAATATACTGCGGCCAATAAATAATAATATTTAATACCATTTTATACCCACTTCCCATATACAACAGCTGACTGCTGTTATCATGTAATTAAATATTACAAAATGTCAAAAATAACTGTGATTTTCGAAATTGTCAGTAAGTTGAGCAAATAAATGAAATGATGATGACAAATTCTTTTATTTTATTCATAGATTACAAACCATTAACTTGGTATACCAGCTTAATATACAAACGATATCAAGCCTTACACAAAAAAAAAATGTATAAGAATGAGACAGAACAAACTGAACTATTATCTCCAATGGACTCAGAAAAAACAGGTGTTTTTCTTTGTGTTTTCATTGCAATCTTTTTACATTGTAACAGATAAATAAGTATAAGAATATACCATATTGATATTGTGTCTTGTGTTAACTTTTGGTAAAACGTTAAACGATAGTCCAAGTAAAGAAACATTTTACATACCTATAAACACTGACAGCCGCGCGTTGAAAGCTTGCTGATGACGAAATGTCGTCGCAGGTAGATGCTTAGAACGGCTGCCAAATACAAGTTATTAAAATAATGGTGTCAATAAAAAAATACATTGGAGTAGATCGTTATAACATTTATTATTATGTATTAATATTTTTAACAGTTTAATGATTGTAATTAGGCAATTAAATGTAATCACCATAGTCTTCCAACCTTTCCTAGTTTAATACTTGTGGCGCGAGCTATCCACGTGGGGGACTTGCTATTTTCAATCACTTCTACTTTTACTTTTTATAGCATTTTAGGTTAAGAATATATCTCTTATATATAATATATGTTGCGGATTGGGTTATATTTTAATCTGCGACGCTCGCCTATCACTGCGATTTTTTTTTTTTATTTTCATGACTTACTGTTACTATAGCCACTAACAAATTAAAGGTAGGTTAAACAACAGAAAAATCAGTAAAATTTTGAATTTGGAATGGATCTGGATGAAAAGGAGAGTGAGGGTACATAAATTAATATACATACTTACATTTTTAAAGACTTATGGGATGTTATAAAATAGCTAGGGTATTATATACATCAGCGTTATTGGATTACAAATGCACATGAATAGATAAAGAAAGTGGAATGCAGCTAGAAATTAAGGAAGTAATTATATCTAAATTATTATACTAAGGACAAGAAAAGAAAAAAAATCAAATCACCTACTTTACTGCATTCATATAAGTCACTGGCAACAATTTGGAACTGTCAAGGTGGGCTGGAGTACAGACATGTCCAAGTCTCATTCTAATGAGTGAACTAGTAGTATGCTTATTGTAAAAGACTTTGCTAAACCAAGGCTTAGGAAGAATCCTTGTCTGGATTGTAGCATAATGTTTACCTTTACAGCGGCTAGATTCAACCCAAAGATTCTCTCAACACTCTTTTAAGTAAACTGATGGTAAAGTAGTCATGTCATGGTAGTCATTTACATACGGATATGCAACTCCGTCCTGAACAGCCTCATTAGCTAAGCGATCTGAAATGATGTTTCCTACGATTCCACAATGACTTGGTATCCAAGGAAAATAAAGAATCTAATACCTTTAAACGAGCAATTCTTGTATATATATATATATATATATATATATATATATATATATATATTCTTGTATATATATAAATAATCTGAATCTCGGAAACGGCTCCAACGATATATTCATGAAATTTTGTATGCAGGGGATTTCGGGGCCGATAAATCAATCCTTGTTTTCAGGCAATGAAAAACTGCTACTATATCATTAGAATACTAAGGTAAATTTCGCCACCGTCTACAAGGTTGTAATAGGTCAGGAGGGAACTGAGTCCCGCCTGCCACCACTGCGACTGCAGTGAAGACTCGGCCCAGCACACGCTGGCGATCTGCCCCGCTTGGGAGTCGCAGCGCCGGGCCCTCACTGCAGTCATCGGAGGAGATCTCTCGCTACCGGCCGTCATACGCTCCATGGCCGGTAGCGATAGCAGTTTTACCGCGGTCGCAACCTTCTGTGAAGATGTCATCTCGCAGAAGGAGGCGGCGGAGAAGGCCCGGGAGGGCGATATCCACTCGGACCCAATCCGCCGCCGGCGAACTGGGCGGCGTAGGCGCGCCTATCAGCGCCTCATGCCGCCCTGAGTGTGGCCGCGGATGTTCGGGACGGGTTTTCCCCTCCATCCGCTCTAGTGGCCACCCGCGAGGGGGTGACGTACGCGTGTGCCGTACGTCGCCTAATCAGAGAGTTTAACAGCAGACGGTGCCCGCTTCAGTGCGGGCTAGCGCTGGGAGGGGTCCGGATGTCTTAATATCAGCAGTTCCCGGATCCCTTCCGTCTCAGGCGCAGAGTGGCACACCGTGTGGTTTTAGTCGGTTCGATTCCGACACACCGCCCCGCCGCAAGCCCCGGCGGGGTGACGGTCCGAGGGGATTTCCACACGTTAAAAAAAAAAAAAAAAAAGGTCAGGAGGTAACTGAGGCGGTCCCGTAACCAGATTACCCCGGTTCGAGTCCTAAAGATTATTTTATTTTACTTTTTTTTTCGTTCTTTTAGACGATTTACCAAAAAAAAAAAAATACCGAGCAAAGCTCGGTCATCCATTTACTTAAGATTAAACGGGAACGCTTCAGTAGTAAATTCCTAATATCAATGATGACGGTATAGCAATTATTTATACGTAGCAAACATACTTTGTAAATATTATATTATATGTATATTGAAAAATTAAGAAAATATAATATAATAATATATTGATATGTGAAATTGAATATGCTGCCGTTTGGAGCAGGGATTGACCAGAAACAAAATACAATCTATAGATATGTCGATATTTTTGTGTAATTAAGAAAGTAGCTAGCTGCATTTTTTTTTTATTTATGCGATATTGGGCAGACGGGTCACCTGATGGTAAGTGACTACCGCCGCCCACGGACACCAGCAACTCAAGGGTCACAAGTGCGTTGCCGGCCTTTTAGGTAGGAGTACGCTCTTTTCTTGAAGGTTTGAAGGGCTTGCTGTACGCCGTGGGGGGCCACGACGGGCCCGCCGTGCGCCACTAAGTGTTAAAAATAATCTCATTATAACTGAACAATTACATTATTAGGATTTTAAATACTAAAACATACACACACAGATATGTAAATACCCATACCCACCTGACGCCTAGTGAGAGTTGTGGGACCGCTCTATCCATAAGCAGCATGGGTTGGCGATGGTAGTAACCATGAAAAAAGTTTTCTAATTTTTTGGAAGTAATCATAAATAAGTAGTCAATATTTTCAGTCAGTACAATATTTTGTCGAGAGGACTTTACAAATATTCAATCAACAGACGCAAAGAACACCCAGACTTGGGACAACTATTTGTGGATCACACAAATTTTTGACTTGTGTGGAAATCGAACCCACGACCTTCACTTCAGCAGTCATGATCATTAACCACTAGACCAACAGGCCCGCCAATTAAAAGTAAGCGAACTAAAATTAAGCAATAAAAAATGGAGATATTACACTGAAAAGGATACATAATAAAATAAAAGTAAGTGAAGCATAGGAAACGAAAAGAAAGGAACATATTAGGTCTATTAAGTATTTAAAAAAAGCCTTTCGTTCAAAAATAAAAATCTTTTTTCAGAGTGTAGGTATAAGGATTAAAAAGAAATATAATTGGTCCTAGTAACCAGATCATAAAATTCTTTAAAAAAAGACGAGCCAAAGATTTCGATGCTAGGTGATGTTATTTTAAGTATCTTATCTACTAGTTTATTGGATTTTATTTGAATGATTATTGAATTGTAACTTCACATAAACAACACTAACCGGTTTACTCCTTCATTTAAGTTATCTATAACGTACAAATTATTTCTTTTCTCTCTTTAAATCCTTTTACTATGCATAAATGTTATAAATAAACAAATCAACAACGTATTTAGAGCAACACGCGACGCGGAACGGTACGGTACTGTCTCAATAAATTTCATTTAAACTACATAACTTTCTCTGTTAATAAATAGTATAAGTAAATAGTACTTAAAATTTTCAGTTACGTTATAATATCAATTAGTATTTTAAAAACAACACTTCGATTACAATCTAAATTTAATTTTAGTGGAATTGTTGGTCGTCAACACTATATTTTTTAATTTTAAAACTGCAACATTGATACCACAACACAAAGTGACGACCTGCAGAAGACCCGCTTATTTGTAAATAGTACAGGAGTCCATAAACAACAACTTCCTAAATAGTACAGACTTAGGTTATAAAAATTATTTAATGTGAATTATTATTATAAAAAAGTAGTGTTAATTATAAGTTTTGATCAATTTATTGATAGTGGAAATTAATAATAATAACATGGCTAGTGGAGGATTTCGTATACGGTTCACAGGTCATCCAAGCGGTATGTTTCTTAAAAGTTTATAACTACAACTACATCTCCCTCTATTTGCCACTATTAGACTTCATTCATTTATTATTATGTATTTTAATGTTTTGAGGAAATCATAATATATATAGTATTTGTATTCTAATAAATTGAAAGCAAACTATTCATCACTGGCGAAATTGTGATAGTTTGGTCGGCACTGAATTATTAGTTAAAAATTGGTAGTATCGTAGAAGGTATACGCAGGTAACTTGCGGTATCGCTGCGACTTGTAATCAACCTGGACAAACTGATTCTAAGTAACCTGGGTTATAGTTTATTTTTTGGGACTATATATTGCATGTGATTGATGTTTTTAGATAACAACCAGGAATGTGAATCTCCATCGAGAAGGACTACCAGAGTCAGAACTAAACCAAAGAAGTATGGTGATTTTTTGGACCTAACACCAACAAAGCAAAGATCTTATAAAGAAATTTCTAGCTCAGATGAAGATGAGACTGAAAATGATGTTGAAACTCAATTACAAAGACCTACAGGTAAATTTGGTATTGTTAGGTTAGGTTATAGGATATACAATATATAAAATATATGATATACAATAAAAATATATTTTGAAAGAAAGTGTGCTTGGAAAGCTCCTGTTCTTCTCCATAACATCTACATATCAGAGTAGGGAACCAACTTCACATCTAACTTAATCTGACTGACTCCTTCTGACTATTCAAACTGTAATTGGTTTAATTTAATAAATGCAATTTTGAATTTATCATGATACTGCTGTACAAAGGCCTCCCATAAGGAATGCCAAGTATCCCAGTCTAGGGTAGTCTGTAAAAAAAGAAGTTAATATATGACTATTTGTCTAAGATAAATTAACAAGAAACAGAAGAATACTTAATAAAGGGCTATATACTTAAGTATTGTAGTATGTTTTTAAATTTAATACATAAAAGTTAAAAATAATGTTGTTCATATAAGAGACATAGTGGTATGTACTTTCATATTATGTTTTTTTTTAGTTTTAATTAACCTAGTCCTTACAAGAACTTACATTTGTAATCAATATATGTATATCTAATATGTAAACTTGCATATGTTTAAAAATAATTATTACAAAATATCATTCAAAGTTAACAAATTAAAAAATCTCATCTAAAATAAACATTGAGCAAAAGAATTGAGAGGAAAATATGAGAAATATGTGTAGTGTTTAAAATGATGATATAACAAAGCTATTAGTATTCTAATACTTCTAAAAAGTCAATTTCTTGAGTATGTATTTGTCCTTAATGTCTCACACTGAAAACATGGATTTTCATTTCCTAAAATTGTCTAAAGTTTCTGAAATGCCTAGTTTAATATTTGTTTGAAAAGAATGTGGGTCATTGATGAATAGGTTATTTTTCACACTATTTCTATAATTTCTATTACATTTAACTAGAGGGATGACTGTACATACTACATACTGTAGAAGGAGATTTCTCTACTAATACAAGCACCTGTTTTTTTATAAACAACTAACATGCATATAAGAAAACTTGATTTTTATGGACTACCCTGACTGCTAAGCTCGAAATTTTGGGTTCGATTCCCATCCATTACAAATATTTGTATTAGGGAGCATGATCATTTGTTCTGTCTGGGTGTCATTTATCTGTTATATGTATGTATTTAAAAGTATATAACTATGTTTATCAGCAGTGTGGTTACCACAGTACAAGCTCTGCTTAGTTTTGGATTACACGACCCATGTGTGAGATGTGTCTAGTTATTATTATTAATATAGACTGCCTTGCTTTGATAGGACTGTACACTTAGATTAGTATATTATAAAACAGTAAACATAGGTCTTAAATTCAAGGTTTTTACTTATATTTCTTTACAGCTTTATTTAGCGAAGATGATGTTGAGGGCACAGATATTTTCAAGTTCAAATCTCGTCATACCAAGCATGACCTTCAAAACAAAGTGCTGTCAGCTATTAGTAATTCACCAAAGCACATAGACTCTCCTATGAAGACACCAAGAAAACTACACTCTGCTACTAACAGCCCATTATTTAAAGTGACAGAAGCAACTCCTAAACAAGTTAAAGATATTATCAAGGAAAGTAAGTATTCCTAATTAGTATTAAAATATTTTTAACTGCCATCAGTCAAGAGCAGGACTGATGGCAGTTAAAGTAGTCTATAACCTGCTTGTGTAATGGATTCGATTTCTCCAGTGTAGAAGCAGTTCACAGTGGTTGGGCCATGCTTAGGCACGAATGGGACGGCTCGAAAGTCGCAATACCACGGCCTCACAGAAGACTGGTTCTGAAGCAACTTTTGCGTTGCATTTCTCCAAAATTAGTAAGATTTCCGAAGGCCCAACTCTCTGCTCATCCCTCCTCTCTGCTCATCCCTCCTCTCCTTCGTCTTTTCCACCTATCATGAGAGGGGCTCTTCTTTCTCCTCCCCACATACTCAGCGCACTTACGACTTTTGAGTTCCAGGTGTCTATGGACGGCTGTTGTCACTTATCATCAGGCGACTAGTCTGTTACCCTATTATAAAAAAAAAGAATTTGCATTGCTACCTATTCATAATACTTGACCTCTTTTAAGCTTCGTGACAGTTTCACCACTGTTTAATGAAATTCTAGGTATAATATACTGAACATGTATTATTTCATTCAGATAGGAGGTGCAATTATAATGACGAAGATGTCCTAGTGACAGTAACTTTTTTTTTTAAGGGACCTTATATTATCTGTGTTATATCTGTACTTGTAAAGTCCCATAGTACCTTCAATTTCTTAAACTACAGATTAATAAATAGTACATTCTGCAGATCTTTAACAAATCATTTAAGTATCAAAATAACTTTCCAGGAACTCTGAGGTCTTGTTTGTTAGCTCAGAGTTCCTGGCAAGAGCCAGGTGTATACGTGAGGAGCTGGAGCTTTTGCCTATACTTCCCAATCCAACTGTAGAAGCTATTTTCATTTTCTTCTATTGTCTTCCCTACTTCCCTACACTTCAATATAGTACTCCCTTTTTTCCCCTGAAATACACAATTTAATAATTTTTTGTTTGTCACCCCATTACAATTTCTAGGCCAGGCCAGGCTTTCTATAATAATCCCTCCGCAAATCAGAAGGTACATCAAACATCACAGAAACCTATAATGTATCACTCCAGCCTTTGAACAACATCAGCCAGTAGTAGAAACTTTTTTCAAAAGAAAACTGTAAATACAGGTTTTCAATAATAATAATTTTTCACCCAAGGAATATATGCTTGTGTTTATATATTTCAGGAATAAAACATGAAGTGGAGTCAGATAGTGCAGATAGCGATTTCTCAGGCAGCAGCAGCAGCGAGTTTGTGCCTGATGGCAGTGAAAATGAGGTAATATTTTTGATCATAACTAGCTTCACGCTAGCCTGACTGACTCACTCAAGACAGCTGGGGGATTAACAAGAATACGTAAAATGTGACCCAAGTTGCTAGTATTCTTTAAAAAAAATAGGAGACCTCAAATGGGTGAAAGGACGGTAGGTCAGGACTAAATTATATTAGGACTAATATGGATCAGAAAGAAACTATTCCTTACTCCTATATAATTCGGATAATTATTCTAACGCCTCTGCCTACCCCTTAGGAGATACAGGCGTGTATATTTGCCTTTTTTTTGCTCACGAGTGCTTCTTATATTAATAATTCTGTTGTATTTTTACCTGATTGCGCAAGAGGGTTATCTGTTTATGTACGTTTTAATTGTATTAATTGTGGGAGGGACAGGGCATAAAAAATTAGAAAACGTAGTAAGTAATAATAGAAATTATAATGCAGTCGAGGTTTATAATTTTTGAATAATTTTACATGTTATTTATTTATAGACTGACATATCAACCCCACCGGCATCATCCGAAGATGAAGAAGAACAACCAAAGAAAGGCGTCGGTAAAGTTGTCAGAGGTCAAGATAATAAATCAAAAGTCAAAGACTCCGAATACTTTGTCACACCCGATAGTTATTTTATGATGAATTCGAGTAAAAAGGTACGAACCTTTTGGCTAACCACCACCCAAATGAGAAATTATTTAATATTTATTTATTTATAGGTATATATTATGACCTTTTTATTTGTATATTTTATTTTTCTTCTTTCTTTTTGTATTTTACCTTTCAAAATGTAATGACAATATAATGAGTTAGCTAATGCCAGTAAGAGATTGCAGTCTGGTAGTAAGAGATAAGGTGCCCATTGTAACACTTTTATTTTATTGTATCCTACCGACTGCTATTGTGAAATTTGGTGTGCAATAAAGAATATCATGGTAGGTGGTAGGTGCGGATACCATGGCCTCATAAAATACGAGTTGTAAAACACTTGTGTTGAGGTTTCCGGAGGCCCAACTCCCCCTCTCTTCTTCCTCGTCTTCTTCTTCTTTTACCATCTCTAAATCCCCTCTCTTCTTTCCTCTTCCGTCATTCCTCCATCCTTCATCACCGTCAAAGGCGGGCAGTGCACTTAGGGCTCTTGAGATGCAGGTGGCCCTGGACGGTGGGGTTTCTCTTACCATCAGGTGACCTGTATGTTCGTTGGTCGCCCATGTTATAAAAGATACATATATCATATGGGTATAAATTATTTATAACTAATTCTAGTAGATATGGTGGGTACCATATCTACTAGAATTAGTTATAAATAATTTAATGATGCATGGAGTAAAAATAACTAGTAACTAGCTAAATATTACTAGGGCGATCAAATAGTCTCCGGTAATGTTATAAAAACCACAAGAACTATACAAACAAATATTTAATTTTCAACATAGTCTCTTTCTTCAATACATTTGCAATATTGCTTTTCAAGTTATCGTTTTTCTGCTTAAAAAGAATCTTGTTTATAAGTCTCAAAAAACACCTCCACCGCAGTCGCATCGCCATTGTTCTCGAACTTGTTTATTGGTCTCCTGAACATGTTGGGTGTTCCATCAATTTACACCCTGTATTCTTAATGGTAGTGTGGTATGTGGATGCGTGAGTACTATCTTGATGAAACAGAACACCAGTAATGTCATCTCTCATCACGTCTCATCTTAAGGACCTGTAACTGTTGCTCCTTTTCTAAATAATCAATGAATTACTTCAGCATCCCAGAAGACTAAGGCCATAACTTTTTCCACCCAAGGTCGTTTCCAAGCCATACTTTGTTTTTTGGTCTCTGTATCAAAATGGTGTACCCATATCTCATCTACGGTCATGAGTCGTTGCAGAAATTTGTCTGTATCTGTTTGAAAAATGGCTTGATTTTTTTTTGGAAATTAATGGCTTTTCCTTCTACACCTTCGTCAATATTCCATCTATCAATTCGTGGAACCCACCTCGCGGGAGACCTATATGATGTTTTAATAGTCAAAAAGCATTAACTGAAAACTCCCATAAGAAATCTTTAGACTCTCAGCTGTTTAACGAATGCTTAAACATCTATATTTATGCACTGAATCCTTGACTTTTTTTACATTTTCTATGGTAACAGATATGGATCTGGTCTTCTACAACTATCTTCGTCTTTGCAGCTTGTTCTTCCACGTTTTAAATCGAAACACCAAAATTAAACCATGTAATATATTTAAGCATATTCTTCTAGTTCTAAAAGTACTTAAAATTTAATTAAAATGTCTGTTTTACATTTTTAGCTTAGAGTGACAATTCACAGAGTTACAAAAAAATATTGTGAACCACAGAAAGCAAATGTAATGTTAGACTTTACAGTTATAACTACCAAAGACTCTGATCGCTCCTCCTATATTTTAATATAGATATTAACTATATTAATATAATATAATAACTATTTGTTCAAACGCGTTAAGGTCTGGAACCAACAGTCGGATAGTAAAAACTCTTTTTGTATTCCTTTCTTTTAAAGGTAACTCCTGCATTAGACTTTATAGAGATTACAATAATTCCTGTGTAGCGGGCTACCGGGGGCTTTCTGAACCATCAATCAATGGACACAAAGGACATCCAGACTGGGAATCGAACCAACGACTCCCGGTTCAGCAATTAGGGTCACTAAGAACTTTACCTACAGGCCCGTCATGTTGTTAAATGGTTTTATTTAGCTTGCCCTGTTTTTTCGTATTGAATAGATCATTTAGAGCGTAACAATGTAGTACAAAACGTCACGCTACGTCCCCTAGGAACGGTGCAGATACCATAAAAGCAGGTGAACTGCGTTGTTAACGGCTAATATGTAATATAATAAAGTGGGAAAGAAAGAAAGCATTTATTCTGACATTCACAGGACAGCACTTAATTGTTACAATCAAATAAAAACCATAAGTAATTATAATGCCCTGTGCGCGATTTTTGTATTTGTGTTAACGTTTTTACGTGGTAGAGACATGCTTAGGTACGAATGGCCCGGCTCGTCCGGTGCGATACCACGGCCTCACAGAAAACCTTACCACTCCCCTGACCCCCCCTCTTTTCCCATCTCATTCCCCTCCCCGCATGCCCTACTCACCCTCAAAGGCGAGCAGCTCACTTACGACTCTCGAGTTGCAGGTGTCCATGGACGGCGGTTATCACTTACCATCAGGTGACCCGTCTGTTCGTCTGTCCCTCTATAATATAAAGAAAAAGATTGAAGTGAAGCATTTATTCATGATTAATAAAAACTACGCTACGACTCTTAGAGTGAGTGAGCGAGAGTATTTAGGTTAAAGATGATTTTAAACAATTTTGTTATTTATTACCTTTACGTAGAATTTTCTTAAGTAACAAAGTCTGAGACAGACTGTTGTGAGGATTCCCACACACTTTCATAACCCGACAGAATTAAATTGTGTCTAATTGTCATTGAACTAAAAGAAATTAACAATTACATATTTTGACTGAATAGTAACATATACACATCGAAATGAAATTAAGGTTTCGTTTGCATCTTTAAATTAATGAACTTCTTATCACGGGGTTCTACGGAATCTGTCTGGCCTGTTAGTGTGGTGGCTAGTGATTCTGACTGCTGAGGTCGTGGGTTCGATTCCCATACTCGAATCTCGGTGTGGTTTGTCAAGTCCCATGAGACACAGAATTCAATCCCAATACAGGAGTTGTCTATAAAAAAACACCCTTTGTGTAATTTAATTACTGACGTTTTTGGTAACGCTTGAGTAAAATATTTAAGTAATTTTTACTATATTACAGATTACAACTTCGGACCATACTTTGGCAAGACTTAAGAACTTAAATCTCCACGAGAACGAATTAGCAGAAATCCAGATATCGGCTGAACACAAGATCAGTATCAATGAACTCAATAAAACCTACACACTTCTCTTTAACAAGTGGCTTTTCGTGTTAAGCGAAAATTTCAACATAGTTCTCTATGGAATTGGTTCGAAACGTTCAGTACTTCAACAGTTTCAAAAACAAAAACTCAAAGACTTTCCTTGTATTGTTGTCAATGGATTCTTCCCTAGCTTAACAGTCAAGAGTATTCTAGAAACAATAGTTATAGACCTGTTAGAAAATAGTCATGTACCATCAAATTTGGGGGACATCGTTAACTTAATAGATACACAATTGACGGAAAACGCCGTGGATTTGTTTCTTATAATACATAATATTGATGGAACTATGCTGAGGAATTCGAAAGCTCAGTCTACGTTGGCTAGCATATCCCAAATAAGAAATGTTCATACAATTGCGACTATTGACCACATCAATGCACCATTATGTAAGTATTGACGTTATTTTTTTTTTTATTAAATTACAGCTCCCGCACTAGGATTAATTCCCTCGCGCGGGACAAATACTCAAACAACAGACACAAAGAAACCCAGACTCAAAACATCAACTTGAAGATTACACAAAGTGTTGTCCCGTGCGGGGATCGAACCCACAACACTAGGCGCGGCAGCGTGGTAGCGAGTCAATAATTCTGTATTATTAAGATTCAATTAATTTATTTTGCTGACGTTATTTCGAAATGTTATACCCATGTCACTCCCTACTGTCACGACAGTGTAAATGATACTTCGCATGTCGAAATATATGAAGCTTTAAGACTGTTAGGACTCCATGCCGTGACGAAGAAAACATCATACATTTATACACGCTCGAACAACCGTCCTTTATAAGCATCCTATAATACATATTTGATGACCCAAATATAATACATGTTTTTAAAATCAAATTTACAACCATAAACATTATGGCTGTACCCAGCCATGCTTAGCCGGCTCGACCGCTGCGATACCACGGCCTCACAGAAAACCGGTGAAGCAACACTTGCGTTGCATTTCCCCGAAATTAGTAAGGTTTCCGGAGGCCCAACTCCCTTCTCCTTATTCCTCTCCCCTGACCTCCCGCCCCCTTTTCCCATCTCTTTGCTCTCCCTGCATACCCTCATCCATCTTCACCCTCAAAGGCGCGCAGCGCACTTACGACTCTCCAGTTGCAGGTGTCCATGGACGGCGGTTGTCACTTACACTTACCTTCAGGTGACCCGTCTGTTCGTCTGCCCCCCTATAGTATAAAAAAAAATAGCCCCATTTGGTGGAATATTGTATGTTGCGGAAGAATGTCGTATTCCCGCGGTCAAGTCCGGCACATCCCTCCCGCTGATGACCCCGGCGGAGGACAGTCCATGAGTGTTTCCCCCACGTAAAAAAAATAATAATAAAAAAAGGGAGTGGCACCGTAGTAACGGTTGTAACGGTTTACAGGGAATCCCCCTCATGGCATAAAATTTTAAGGCATAATGCAAAACACCATGTGGTTTTAGTTGGTTCGCGTCCGACATACCACTTCACTGTCAGCTCCGGTGAAGTGGAGACCCGTGGGGGTTTCCAGTCCTTTAAAAACGATAACTATAATTTGGTTTAAATTGGAGTTGCATAAATTGACTTTGAACCAATGTGTTTTTGTTGACAGATTTGATTTGTTGATAGGTTTTTTTTAGTGTTGGAAAAAGATTTGTTGAGATAAATTTATGCTTCGAATGTCACGCCTAAACCTAGTAAAATCGTGTTTAACAATAAACATAACGGCAAAACATTTATACATATATATATATGTATATATATATATATATATATATATATGTATAGTATATGTAATGATCAATGCTCAATTTCGTGATACTAATGTGTAAATTATAAAAAATATATATTATGCTTATCATTAGTAAATCCTGTTCTTAGCCACTTGTATCAGTTACTATAAAGCACTTTCAAAGCACTGTGCTTGATTGTGATCCTGGTAATAACATATGTATATAAACCTACACCTGTGTTCCCCAAGGGGTAGGTAGGAGTGTCTCATTTTGCTGACAGTAATATAGATAGATTTTGGAGTAGAAATATTCTAAGCAAGTCGGGGTAGTATACTCGTAAATCAGTTCTAACAAAAAAGGTTCCAGGCTTGATATGTAAACCTTATTTCTTTAATACCTTCACTAATATTTTAGCCGGGTGGTTCCCATCTCGTCGTAAAAAGCGACTAAGGGCTGTTATCTATCAAACAGTAAATGCTGTCATATAGTGCCTGGTTACGGCATCAGACCTTCCTACTATTTCGTAAGTTGTACATAACTTTTTTATTTTTGTCGTGTGGAAACCCCCACGGGTCATCACCTCACCGGAGCTAAAGGAGAGGTGGTATGTCGGACTCGAACCGACTAAAACCGCACGGTGTTCAGTCACAAAGGGTCTATTGCAAGGGGCCCGGAAAACCCTAACAAGGAAGCCTCCGGGAACAAGTTGTACTTAACTATGGTTAGCAAAAAGTACTTGTTTAAGACGCTTCTGTCTACCCTTTCGGCGATATAGCTGTTTCTATGCGTGAATTTGTTTCATTTTCATGTATACTGAACAGAATCATCTTTCAAATACGTTTTCATCCAAAAAAAGTGCAGTTTCCCAGGGATTAACAAACAAATAATGCTCGCAAAACCGCAGCCAAAAGCTAGTAATGTATACATAAGATGTTTGGGTGCGAACTGTTTCGTTACTGAACCGATCATAGGCATTTTAAATTGTCAAAAGAGGAAATCCGTCAGATTAAGTCAGTCATGAAGTTAGTTTCCTGTTCGAATACGTAGATGCTATGGAGAAGAACAAGCAAGAAACTCCAAGGACACTCTTTTTCAAATATTTTACATAAGTTTTTATGGCAGTTCATAAGTGTACATCAAATAAAAAAATAAGGTACGTGAGGACAATGCAATACATCATTCTTTCTTTGCATTATTTCAGTATGGGATCATACAAAACTGAGTAAATTTAAATTCACATGGTGGGATGTTACCACGTTCGTTCCTTATGCTGAAGAGACATCTTTCGAGAACTCGTTGATGACACATCGCAGTGGGGCTCTCCAGTTGTCCTCACTCAAGAGCGTGTATCAATCGCTCACGACCAATGCTAAAGGAATATTCAAAGTTATCATCGAGTACCAGTTGGAAAATCAGAAACAACACTATCAAGGTACCTACATGTTTGGTCAAATATTTTTATAGCGATGCCTGCTGGAATAAAGTGTTCCTAGAGAAACGTTGGGAAATCACATGTATCAAATCAAACTATGAAAAGTGGTTGAGAGACTGACACACAGAGATCAACCCCCCTTGGGTTTGATCTTCAGTATTTTTTTTTATTAGGTACACCACCCGTGTGAAGCCGGGACAGGCAGCCAGTATGTATAATATATAACCTCTTAATTAATTAATTTAATAATAACCTTTCAATCTAGAGGTTATTAATAAATAACATATCAAAACATTAGTTTGTAGTAAAAATATTACTTTGAATAAAATAAAAAAATGTTATTAAAATATATTTTAGTAATCTATTTAAGAGTATTAAAATATACTCAACAGATCTCGTGTTATGGGTTTATAGATATATTTTTTCCGTATTGTTTTAGACAGCTCTATTTCTTTAGTGGTTAGTGATCTTGACTGTTAAGGCAGAGGTCGTGGGTTCGATTTCCACCCAGGAGAAATAACTGTATGGTAAGCCCAGTGGGGAACTACAAAAACAACAAATGATCGTGCTTACACGGTTATTTGTTGTCTTTGTGTAGTTTCTCTATTATATGGATGTATGTAGTTAGAAATATACAAATATGTGTATGTGCAGCCTAGTTACCATAGTACAAGCTTTGTTTAATTTGAGAGAGAGAGGCTGTGTGAGATGTCTAAAAATAATATTATAATTCAATAGATAACAGTAAATAACGATTGATAATGTCTCTCATCCTTTTTCTATAAGCTTTACTATAAACTTTCGAACACATACTGTGGTTGCAAATTAAAAAACAAACAAAAGTGATCCAAGTTGACATATATTATTATGCTCGGCGAATGAATGCGGGCTGTCCAAAAACGGGATGGTTGGCGCCTTTTGACTTAGCTTAGTAGTAGTTTTAGCAGTAGACGGCGATAGGTTGATGATGATAATAATTATGATGAACCAAATAATACTTTTTTCTTTTTTTTTTTTTTTTTTATGCGATAGGGGGCAAACGAGCAGACGGGTCACCTGATGGTAAGTGACTACCGCCGCCCATGGACACCCGCAACTCAAGAGTCACAAGTGCGTTGCCGGCCTTTTAGGTAGAGGTACGCTCTCTTCTTGAAGGTTTGAAGGTCGTATCGGTTCGGAAATACGGCAGGCGACAATTTGTTCCATAAGCTGGTTGTGCGAGGCAAAAAGCTTCTCGAGAAGCGCACAGTGGTGGAGTGCCAATCGTCCAGGTGATGGGGATGGATATTTTGTCGCGTAGGACGATGGCGGAAACCAGCAGCCGGTATAAGTCCGAACAATTCCTCTGAACACTCCCCATGATACAAGCGATAGAGGATGCAGAGTGAAGATACATCTCTACGCAACGCCAAGGTGTCAAGTCGATCAGAAATATCTTGGCAGTCGATGATGCGAGTCGCTCTCCGTTGAATGCGGTCAAGAGGCAGAAGTTGGTACTGGGGTGCACCTGCATAGAGATGAGAACAGTATTCCATGTGCGGCCGAACCTGCGCCTTATAAAGTTGCAGGCGGTGGGCCGGAGTAAAATACTGTCTCGATCTGTTTAGCACACCAAGCTTCTTCGAGGCTAATATGGCCTTACTCTCTAAGTGACCGCGAAACTGGACTTCGCTTGATATATCGACGCCAAGGATTCCGATACTGGCTGATGCAGTTAGGGAAGTGCTCTCAAATTGAGGTGATACGACCAATGGCATCTTTTTAGCGGTGAACGCGCAAACCTGTGTCTTCGTGGGGTTAAATTGGACTAGGTTAAGTCGACCCCAATCTGAAACTTTTGATAAAGAAGTTTCGATTTCAGACACAAGTTTGGATCGGCTTTCGATGACGTTTACCCGAGAAATGTTAGCGCGGCCGGTGTAAAGGGCATCACTCGTGCTATCGTCTGCATAGCAATGGATGCTGCTAATCTGCAGCATGTCGTTGATATGCAGAAGAAACAGCGTGGGTGATAGCACACAGCCTTGTGGGACACCAGAATTAACAGACTTGGAGTCGGAGCATGCACCGTCAACAACGACCTTGATGCTTCTGTCTGTAAGAAAACTGGTGAGCCAATTGCACAGTTTCTCGGGAAGCCCATAGGAAGGAAGCTTCGCAAGGAGCGCTTTGTGCCAGACCCGATCGAAGGCCTTCGCCACGTCCAAACTAACGGCCAACGCTTCCCCCTTGGTCTCGATCGCCTGTGCCCACCGGTGAGTCAAGTATACGAGAAGATCACCAGCTGAACGACCCTGACGGAAGCCGTATTGTCGATCATTGAGGAGCTGGTGGTCTTCTAAGTACCGGAGGAGCTGGCAGTTAACAATGGATTCCATTATCTTTGAGAACAAGGAGGTGATGGCTATGGGTCTGTAGTTGGACGGATCCGAGCGATCTCCTTTTTTAGGGATTGGGTGCACTAGAGCTGTCTTCCATGAGTTCGGGACTACGCCAAGAGAGTAAGAAAGCCGATAAAGGCGCGTTAAAACCGGTGCTAACTCTGGAGCACACGTCTTCAGCACGATAGGAGAGATTCTATCGGGCCCACTCGACTTATGAACGTCGAGGGAAAGAAGCGCTTTACGCACTGCCCTTTGTGTAAACCGGACTTCCGGCATGCGGGTCTCGCACTGCGGTATGGTCGGCGGTGCGTTTCCCCCGTCGTCCAGGGTCGAGTTGGACGCAAAGAGTTTGCCCAGAAGATCGGCTTTTTCTTTAGCGTCGTGGGCCAACGAATTATCTCCTATGCGCAGAGGTGGAAGGGATGGCTTACAAAAGTTCCCCTGGACAGCTTTGGCAAGAGACCAGAATGCACGAGTTCCGGAGGGGAGACTAACTAGTCTCTCGCCAATTCTGCCGATGTGAGCCGACTTCGCCGAAGCAATTACTCTTTTGAGGGACCTGGAGGCAAAGTTAAATTGCTTCTTTAATGTGCTGGTCTTTTCATCCCGTGCTGTCGCTGCATTAGCCCATGCTTGGTAACATTCCTGCTTTCGGCGGGACGCCGCTTTGCAGGTTCGACCAAACCAAGGCTGGGACTTGCCACCTGTGGGAATCAGGGAGAATGGAATGAAAAGTTCCATACCCTGAAGCACAACATCCGCGACAGAGTCAGCAACGACATTGGGATCATCCGGCGAGAAGCAAACCTGCCTCCATGGGTAGGATGCAAAGAATGTTCGCATTCCATCCCAGTCTGCTGACCTATAGTGCCATACGCGGCGACTGCCTGTAACTCGCGGCCGCAGCGAGTGAACGAGTGGCACTATACTCCTAATCAGGCAATGGTCCGAAGAGCCAAGAGGGGCCTCAACGGATACTTTGTAGCCGTCAGGATGTGAGGTCAGCAGAAGATCCAACAGTGAAGGCACGTGGCTTTCTGCATCTGGGATTCGCGTAGGCGTTGCTACCAGCTGCGTCAAGCCATATGCCAAGGCGAAATCGTGAACAGATCTTCCCGCATGATCGGTTTTGCGCGAACCAAGCCATTCGGCTTGATGGGCGTTAAAGTCGCCAAGAATCACGATCTCTGCGGATGGGACCTGCTGGAGCACTGAGTCTGTAGCCATTTGGACGTGGTCGATGAGTCGGTCCGTTTCGGCATCACCGCTATGGGACCTGTAGAGGCATAGGTAGATGCGGGGATGGTCGTCGCAGTCTACACGTAGCCATAAGATGGAGAGGTCCCTACCTTCAAGATTGCCGAGGCGGCGAGAAGTGATATCATCTCTAACGTACACGCATACACCAGCCTTAGGAACAAAGGAGTGTTCCAGTCCGTACCCAGGGTAGCAGAGGTAGGATGTGTCCGCTGGAGATGATATCTGCGTCTCGGTTAAAAAGAGCAAGGCCGGCTTTGCTGTCTCAAGGTGGTGGTGGACAGTGTCGAGGTTCGAATGTAAGCCCCTGATGTTACAAAAATCCACGGTAAACGTGACAGGGGGTGCCATGGTGTGCCTTCTCTTACCCCGAGCAGATTTTGAGAGCGCAGTTGAGCCCCCCCCAGAGTACGAGGGGCAGCCTGGGCGTCCACGCTCAGGCATAATCCGTACTGAGGGTGGACGTCCAGGGGGGGATTCTCCAACGCTAGCGCTGGTACCCCCCTGGGGTATCCTTTTCGTTAACAGCGCTATCATTAGGGGGGTGGGGGGTTTTGGGCTTCCGGAGACCTCACTCATTTCGGGGAAATGCAACGCAAGCGTTACTTCACAACCGGTTTTCTGTGAGGCCGTGGTATCGCACCGGTCGAGCCGGCCCATTCGTGCTTAAGCAAGCATGGCTCTACCACTACAAATACTAAAGCTGTAGTTTGTTAACATATATACTAAGTTTTTATTTGAACATACGGTGTCACTCACGTGTGTATTTTGGGGACGCCCGACTAGTTTCGGTCTCGACAGGAGACCTTTCTGGAGTCGTCCAGCCGCGGACGGTACCGGACGTCACACAGTACACACGTGAGTAAAATCGTGTATTTAAATAAATATGAATATAACTTACGAAAGTTTTTATTCTAATAATAATATATACTAAGTAGTCCAATATAACAATCATCTAGATTTGTTGGAAGGTTACCATGAACAGTAGTAAATAATTACCACGAATAAAAGTAATTTCATCCAGGTATGTAGCATTTTACTTATGAAAGGGAAAAATATTATGTATTTTAATTTCTTTGTTAATTTTGAATCTAATTGTTTTCGAGCTAGACATGGTTAATGGATGGAAAAGGTTTTGTTACATTTAGAAACATACGTACGTAATATTCTTTGACACCGTCTTGGTGAAAAAAGCTATATTCACAAAAGTGTATACAGAAGCCTCTACACTTGTTTTAAATATTTTTTTCAGGTTTGCCGTTTAAAGATTTGTATTCAAAATGTCGAGAACAATTTTTGGTAAGTTCAGATCTAGCGCTCAGGGCTCAACTTACGGAGTTTTTGGATCACAAATTGGTGAAGATGAAAAGGTCCTACGACGGCACTGAAAATCTGGTAATTCCTATCGATAAGACGCTTTTACAACAGTTCCTGGAACAACAAGATAGTTGACGTTCCACCTTTTTCAATGATTCCTTTAAATTTGCCAACTTACTATAATGATAGCGTTCAGTAAAGAAATTAAAACAAGACTGCCTTTTTTATTTATAGTCACCGAATACTTAACTTGGCTTTTTATGAGAAGGCCGAGATATTAAATGTTCGAAAACAAATACTACACATTGAATTTTCTAGTGGTTTTTTTATTAAATTTTTCTTGAGGGTGACTTTGGCCACCCCATTTCTACCCGCGGGTGTCGTCTCAAGCCGACTAAGCGATAGGATTGTTGTCTATCAGACAATACCTATATATACAAATATGTAGTCATACAGGGCCCGGATGACAATAGACTTGCCTCTTATTACGCGAGTCGGACTAAATCGTGGTTTGCAAAGTGGGCCTTTACCTACCTCTTCGGAAATATAGGCGTGAGTGTATGTATCAATTTGTCAATATTCAATATAGTCAGTAAAATGGCCGCCTGGAAATTAAAGGAAAAGTTGAGTTTTTACACCCCTATCCGATTTAATTGTATCCGATAATGCCTTAATAAATTGTAATTTGAGTTAAAATGTACAAAATATATTTTAGTATAAACCGTTTGTCATGTTATATGTCAAAAAATCTCGTTTTAATGTTAATTTGATGAATAAAAAATAAACTAAAAATGTTACAGTAAAACAAAAAGACAATTGTAAACTACTTCTAGTAATCTTATTGACCGACCGCTTTAGTGAATTATTTTAATTTAAGCATAGTGCACCCAATGAGAATACTCTTTTTTGTATTCACTGAACAATTTAAGAGTAAAAGTATTAAACATATATTTTACCTTATTACTCTTGAAAAATCCATTCCATCCATACATTCGCTAACGACGGTATCTCTGTGAGCTTTCGCTCACTTAGATACCACTGACGGCACTGACATGAATACAGTTAGGAAAATTCCAAAAACTGGTCAGTCAGGGATTTTTTGTGCAGTAGTGGTGGACACTGGACACCTTGTGTATATTAAATGTTCTATTTAGTAATGAAAGAAATATTCATGTTTAGCTTTTATTTTACAATCCCAGAAATAAAGTCTTAATAGGATTATATATAATATATATCAACAGACCAAAGTTGTAAATTACTTAAACTTAATGACTTACACAATATAATAAAATTATTAACTAAAATTCTCTTCAACATATCTGGCACGTTCACCATGATGCATCAACCGAACATTTCATTGATAAGTGCATAAATTGCTCTTTTAAAATTTAAAAAGATGTAGAAAAATACTCTCTGAACTCATCAGACGTCAAAGATTTGATCTAATTAATCGGATTACGATATTTTACTACGCCCATTGGAATTGAATTTTTATTATATTGAATATCATAAGTTATCATTAGTGAGATTATGAATAACTTGTATTGCATTGTATTTGCACAGCCCTTTTGGGCTACACATTGCCCCTTATTGTAAACTGTGCAGAAATAACTCAAATAAAAGTTATAAAGGAATAAACTATATTCTGAAATATTCAATAGTGACAAATTATATAATAATAAATGAAACATTGAAATTACGTAAAATGTGAGGGTATTATTTAATTAACTTTCTGTTTGTAAAAATACAAGGAAATCCCTCTTTTTATCATCATCTGGATCTCTTGGTTGCCGATATTTCACATTAATAGTATTTAAAACTATTTAAATAATTTTCTTCGTGAAAATTGACGTCAATGTCATAATAGGTAAAATTTTAGTACTTTATCAGTCTAACTTGGTCGTCAAAAAACAGGCGGTGCCCACATTAAAATTGTTTGTAACATATCAGAAGGCATGAAATAGTTTTTGTCTACCAATTTACTATGTTCCTTCCACTTACAGCTAATTAATACGATTCATCAAACTGTAGATCAAATGAGAGCTATTTTAATTCTATAATCATGCACTTCCACATCAATGATTAGACTAAAATTAAGCATATCAATAGAATAAAAAATGATTATTACATAAACAATTTAATTAAAACATTAACTGTCGGACAACAAACTTCAGATTTCACACAATGTCTATGGAGACATCAATATTAAAGACAGAAAACATTTAATTATCAAATAGTACGTCGGCCGAGAGACGTGTAACGGTGAAACACTTAAAAGCGGTAGTCTAGCCTCATGGGTGTCGGTATGAATCTCACGAATGACAACTATTCTAGAGGGGACAGGTGACGTGGCTGTGAACAGGTTTATTGTCCGATGCATCGGAGCGCTGTACACTTACAAACTAGTAAGATAACTCCGCTTAAGGCAACACTCAATTCTCGTCGTCGTCTTCGTCTTCGTGTTTCCGCTTTTTACCTCGAGTGCTCTCCTCTGGCTCACGATCTGCCTCGCCATCTAAACAAAAATAACATTCTTAAACTTGCTCTATGTATTAGTTAATTTGTTATTATTTCGAGGATCTACATAATATATTATCACCAGACTGCTATATAATTTATGAAGTGCACAGTAGATTTCTGCGCGAATTAGCACTTTGTATGGTCTAGTATCTTCCCAATACAGAAGACCACAGTACAACAGGACTAGCCTGTTATTATTGACAAATATTTTTGTTATTCATATCACGGTTTAAGGGTTCATATAGTGGGCAACACAGATGACATTGCTGTTGCAAACCATATTTACAGCTTACGATACGACGACCATATGCCAGTTTTAACAAAATTATTACTAGCAGACATTTAAGATTATTAAAAGATACTAGACAGATTATACATATAGTTATATGTATATCGGTAGCAGCATATAGGCAATGATTTACTTGCCACCTTGGTTTAACATGAATAGTATTGTTGTGATTACTTACTACCTTGCACTTTAGAGTTGTGCTCTCTATCCCCATCATTATCTGCTTCTTCATCTTCATCCTCTACAACCTCCTCTTCTTCTACGCCGCTGCCTTCGTATAATGAGCCAGCTGAACTCTCCTCTTCTAAATAACACAAACAGAAATATAAATTTCATTCTTTGCTAAGAAATAAATCTGTGATGTAACTCTTATATTTTTAGAACTTTATGTATCATGTTTGTCTTTTGTATTTTGACCCTAATTTATTTAGTTATTTATTCAAGTATTTGCACTTATAGTTGCCCAATACGTACAACAAGCCATTATAACATTACAATAACATTATTACATAAAACTTAAGAATAACATGCACAATTTAATAAATATACCAATCTTACAAAAAAAATAGCGTAAAAGTAATGCGACCATTAAATACTATTAGCAATATGTATGCAATACTTAAACTGATGATTATTTGTATTAATAATTACGCTTTCTGTATATGTACATGCATTCTTGAGCTTTGAATAAACTTTACTCATTATTTCTGACCAATTTTAAGGCTTTGCACATGTTTATAGTAGTCGTGGTGTGGTGCAATCTGTTGTTGTAGAAACAATTATAAGTCTAATTGCTTATTTCAGAGTCTGTCTTTATAAAATCCTTAAATACCATGAATTTTACATTAAAACTCACACAGGAAGGATACACTACAAAAAGGATGTTCCAGGTGAATGATAAAATCTATCAAAGCATGGTTTGCTACCTACTTATACGGCAATCTATGGAGAAGCTATTATGGTATATGCGATAAAACATTAACGTAGGTAAGCAACATAAGATGGGACACCTGTCCAAGAGAAATGTCTTAAGTCTACATTTGAATGTTCTTGAACTATATTTAAAATACTTTCATAATGATGCAATTTCTTACCAAGATTATCATTATAGACTGCACTGAGAGACATATCTTCATCATCATCTTCTTCTTCATCGTCTACTTCTTCAACACCCGATCCTAGAAACAGTTATGTGAATTCAATCACTAATGTTCTTACTACTACAATTTATAACGTAAATTGCCACCACAATAAAAAACAAGAAAACACTTCGATCTATTTTCGGGTTCTCGCATCCAGCTCCTGCTAGCCATCTTGCGCAAACCGTCACTCCACATGGCCTGTGGGCGTCCTACACTTCGTTTGCTGACACGAACTCGTTTTCCCCATCGGTTGTCGTTTTTGCGGCTAATATGGCCAGCCCACTGTCACTTCAGCCTGCTGATCCGGTGTGCTATGTTGATTACTCTGGTTTTCTGCAGGATCACTTCATTCCTAATATGGTCCCTTAAAGAAACACCGAACATAGCCCTTTCCATAGCAGGCTGAGCAATTTTGAGCTTGTGGACCAGCCGTACCGTAAGTGTCAACGTTTCGGCTCCGTATGGCATGACGGGTAGGACACACTCATTGAAGACTTTCGTCTTAAGACACTGGGATCGACGATGAGAAGACTCGAAGTAGCTTCCCAAACGCTGCCCAACCCAGCCGAATTCTTCTTTTCACCTTGTATAAAAATTGTTTTGACCTCGACCGGTGTGATATCACAGCCTCACAGAAAACAGGTTGTGAAGAAAAACGCTTATGTTGCATTTCCCCAACTCCCCTCATCCATGGACAGTGGTTGTCACTTACCATCAGGTGACCACTCTTTTCATCTGTCCAACTATAATAAAAAAGATAATACGAAGGTAAGCTGTAGTTTACATAAATGGAACATACCATCATCATCACTATCATTATTTCCATTCATAACATCTTCTTCCTCTGTAGTATCCTCTGCTTCCCTGTCGTCTTTATCGAATCTGAAAAAGTATGATAATGATGAATGAAGTTAACTGTAATATTATGTCATTGTCAATTTTTCCGACCAGGCATAAATAAGTTGTTAAGTTGACTTGCATGTATTTTTTTTACATCTAAGCAGGCATTGGGATTGCTTAGTTTATAGGGTGGATAAATGAATAAGTCGATGGGTCTTTTTAGCCGCACATACCAAACTACCTTAAAAATAGAATAGATAAAATTTACAGATAAAACTTAAACCTAAAAATGGCTGCCCTTAAAAGTATTCCTTTTCGACTTGTTACCTTATTCATGCCTGGGTTTTTTTTTTTTGAAATTTTTATAGCCCGCCATCAAAGGCAAACCTGGAGGGTAATACCTAAACTTATTTGAGACACTAACTAAAAACACATTATATTTTCTCACCGCCACCTTGCAATATTAATCTTGTTTTAAACTAACAGCAAGGTGTGATGTGTGTGCCAACAAGACTTGTCACCTTGTTGCTTTGTGCATTGTCGTTTTTAAAATACCTGTATCCTGTTAAGAATGGATATTAGGCTACTTCAGCATAGTGTTTTGTGTATCTTTCGTTGACCTTACCTGATCTTAGACTATGCCCTTAGAAATCTTAAAGACCAGTTGTAATGGACCACAATCAATCATTTTTGGGTCGATCAAATTCTCAACATGGTTCGATAAGTCGAAAATTGCCTCACGTAATTAGTGGACACCCCTTCTGAGTGTTCATGATACAAATAATAAATGAATATGAAAAGATGACTTACCCATCTAAATATTTTAGCGATGGATGTAGTGCAAACACCTTAGCTCTGTAATCTTCAATGCCAGTGACCTCATTGTTAAACAGATCAAGATTTTTCAAGTTCTTAAACTCTTCCAATGGTTTCAGTGCATTTAATTCTTTGATTTTATTTCCTGATAAATTGAGATGTGTCAATTTTTTACAACCATTTAGAAAATTTAATCCAGTTGATATTCTGTTGTCAGAGAGCTCAAGTTTCGTAAGCTTAGGCAAT
This sequence comes from Tyria jacobaeae, assembly GCA_947561695.1. NCBI lineage: Eukaryota > Metazoa > Arthropoda > Insecta > Lepidoptera > Erebidae > Tyria > Tyria jacobaeae. The sequence continues at coordinate 4,628,241 of OX387211.1, read as the reverse complement.
GTAGGGAAATCTTTGAGTGTGGTGAGACCAACTGCATTAAGACTGAGGTTTTCCAAGTTGGTGTATTCATTTGTGAGACCAACTATAGTGGTGCTCCTGCAGTTGTCTAGGTTAAGTTCTTTAACCTGTAATAAAAAAATAGTTACCCATTATTCATTGTGACTTCTTCAGGGAATTTCAATATATGTAGTCATTTAGGATGAAGTTTTAACTTATGGTAACTTTGTAACTGGTTAACTTTTAAAAGCCAAGCTAAATGAACTATTTTAAATATCATCATTAAGAAATTAAATACAAAATGGTAAGTCCTAAGAAGGGGCAGTAAACTTTGGGTTTAGGGGTTTGATTCCTTCTCAGCACAAATTTTAGCTGACACAACTATACCTAATTACATTGCTCTAGATTCTCCTGTCTCATATAAATTAAAATAACAGGTATACTAAACCAAAACACAGAACACCACAGTAACAAATAGTAAGATTTTTTTCCTATACACAACAGTTATCAGCAGTCAACCAATTTATTAGTTTATAGTGCTCTACTAATTTTTACATTATTAGTCAAGTTGGGTTGTTAAATTTAAAAAAAAATAGATAAGTACATTTTTAAGGTTATAGTGGCAAATCGAACATTACAAGTGCATAGTGGTAATTAAGGATATTATTATAATTAGAGTTTTATAAGCAATATCTGGGATACAACAATTACTAGCTTTTTTCTTGTTTCACCTGCTTATATGCTAGAGAGCTATGAGGTTTTTCAAGTAATCAGCAGTCAAATGCAAAAAAACAACAACTCGTAGTGCTGTACATAGACTAGGTATATACATAATAAATGTATACAATTTCTCTTTAACTTGAGGAGGGCCTAAATATTATAACGCATACATAAATTTAAATGTAGCGCCATCTATGTCGTATATGAAGTATTATTATGTTCAGATAGTATTTTTATACTTTCTGTACAATGACAATAACTGGGAGAAGGGTACCTACAGATTTAAAAATAAATTAGGAGCTGTAGCCGTCGTAATGCAAGACTTGATATTTTTAAATTAAGTCTACTATATTTATAATACAACTGATATAAACGAGTGGCAAACTTTACATTTTTAAGTATGCATGGCAACAACGTCTACTAGCCAACAGTAATATAGCAGTAGGCTATATCTCCATAATACATTACCTACAAGGTTATTTGGTTACGCTGGCGATGTTTACGAAATGAACGTGTATGAAGAAATGTAGTCCTCATTAGAAAATCAAATTCCTTTTTACAGGTGCTTTTAACCATAAAGAGCAGCATACATCAAGAAATTGATTTAATAAGTAATGTAACTGGCTTGTTGAGTATTTATTGAATGCAAAGTCAAGCCAACCAAAACGTCAAAATGGTGTTAGTTGTCAAAGGTACAGGCTTAGTTTACAAAATCTGCCGAATGAGTGATTATTTTGGAGAAATATTTCATAAAACATGAATAGGATGTGTTAATATAATAGTTTGTAGCACGTTATGTATTTTGCTGTGTTGCAGTTTCTTAAACAAATGTATAGTTTTTACTTTGCAATGGCGGATGACACGAATCATCGCGACGCAATAAAAATGGCCGCTATATTGGTAAGGCGTGCGTCAATAATAAGATATCAGTTATGAGTGTAAATAGACCAAAATAATAACAAAACACAATGTGCTGTGACATATTTAATAAAAAATGAAAATGCCAGCTAGATTTAACAGTAAATTCTGATGTGTTGCGCACTTAGTGAAAGGGCGCGAAATTATTTAATGTAACGACAGTAAATCAGTAAAGTTAACTTCGAACATTATAAGGCTGATGAGTAATTGAGTGGGTAATTGATGATAAATATAAGCGTTCTTCAGTTATTCAGCATTTGCAACAGTGACCAATAAACCGTAGTTTTGTAAATTTCGTAAAATATCATTGACATTGACAATTCAATAATCAATGAGCCTTATTTTCAACGAGTTAAGTTTAGAGATATTATTGGTTTCTAACGATGAATGGATTGAGATATACTGTAGGAGATGGCGATGTTGTGTTTGCAGCCTTCTAATTAATTGGCTGTCTGAGTATACAACATGTATGACATCCCATAAGTTTCGACACTTAACCTCAATATGTGAATATATACAATACGATTGTTTTATCTGCTAGTTTATTCTAAATGAGGTAGTTAGTAATCACGAGGGAACCTATTGGTGCATAGAATAGAGTTGCTTTGTCGAAAACTTCATTATAATGTGTAATAATTAGGTGCACATGAAGGAAACGTAACAATCGGTAATGGCCAATTTCTATACATAATAATGCCACATCTTTAATTAAGAAGTAGGTATAGATTCGAGCACATATTCAATTAAGACAAACCGAAAATGATATTGATTCACTAACAATATTCACAAATTATACATATTACATCCAAGTACCTCATGAAATACGTATCGACAAAACATTCCAATATATCGAAAAACAGATTGTATTTACCTGTGAAGGATTCCTTCCTCTCAGTTCTAAGGCGACTCTCTTTTCCATCTCTACTAATCTGATCATAGACTTGAAAACACTTCGCGTTTATAATATTTCTCAGGGAACTAAATCACTAAGCTTGGGTTTCAAAACAGAAGGAAACTATAGATACACGAGTGACGTCGTACTAGAGGCGCCGTCTGCTGGCGAAATAAAGCAACCGGAAATAACACAGTTGAGAGATTGATTAAAGTTTTACAATTACTGCTGGTAATAAAAATGAGGTTAGGTGAACTTTTGAATCCCACAAATATATAAAAAAATATATTGACCCGCGAATTGCTTTCTAAGGCATTATTGCACACCATAAAATTAATGTTGAGACGTACGTTGTACTTGTTGTGTTGGTAGAACGTTAGTTGCCATTTTGACGGCATAGGAGCGGCAGTTTTAAACAGTGTTGTTATATTTAGCAGTATAGCCGGTAAAACAAGTTGATTTTTTTTTACTTATTTGATATTATTTTTAATGAACAAATTCGTTTGGTTTATTGTTTAATTTATTTTTATATCTTTCTTAATTCATATTTGTTTTGTGAAAAAGAATCTTATCATTAATTAATAACATTACATATTTAAATAGGTAAGACAAAACAGTAACATAATCAACAGTTATCGCCTGTTATATTAACAATGTATTTTCTTTATTTAGTAATGTTGTTTTTAATTTAGTGATGCGTTTTAATGCTATAGCAATTTTATTAATTGATCAGGTTCTTTTTTCTTGATTAAATTTTGTAAAAAGGGCTACTAAAATTTACAGAGGACTACCTGTACGTGTACATGTTGACCTATTATGGTACAGAAAGTCTATACTATGTCAGTTAGTTTTAGTAGTCTTTGATATAATAAAACAAACTTAAAATTATGGTCGAAATTCGATTACCAGTGAATAGACAGTCAATACCTTCAATTTTATACCCAAATGTTTGCCTCTAATTAGGTTGATTTGCTGTATTTTTTATTTAAACTATACGACACAGTATCTATTATTTTTTATCTTACTTTCATAAAATACATTTTGTGTGTATACTATTGGGTGTTATATATAGTAATCAAGGATACAATTTATTATTTATTGTTTCATGTTTTTTCACATAATTTCGCTGTTAACTCGTTTCTAGAGTATTTGTATGTTATTCTTATACAACTTACATAGTTTGTTTGCTAGAATTGTTACCATAAAAAATAAAATTATTTCAACTTATTAACTTTCTATCTTATTTTTCTCTGATGGCATCTTACACCATATGCCATCTCTTAAGATGAAATATGCATAAATACATATACTTTAAAAATATGACCTTCCTTCATGCGGAGTGGAGTAAACAGTAATGAACCCCTAATAATATACATGTTACCGATTCCTATTGCTGACGACCTAAATATTGAAATAGTAAACTGTAAAATGGTCAGTTTAACGCCCTGATTTTTGCAAGTGTTAATTAGTACTACAAAGCTGGATCTATATTTAAATTAATAAATGTAGTCCATTTAAGTAATAATTTACAATTCAATAGCGGACTCAATGACTAAAGCATTCTCTGTCTGTCACCCTGCGGTTGATGCAGAGGACACGGCTGGTTGTCATTACATATGTAGCACTAACCGAGGTTAAATAAAGTCTTAAGTTTTCTCTTAGTTTTTTTATTGTATTTAATAACTGGTGTACAATAAAGAGTATTATTATTATTATTATATTCATATGGTAGTGTAACTCTGTATGCTATACTAAGTGATTTACAGTTACAGGAATTAAAACCAAATGAACTAAAACAGAGCGACTGGATCCCTGTTATGCGTATACTTGCCACAGAGGTACGAGTACAACAAAGAATTCAAGGTATCTTGTGTATTGTGACAAAACAGTCTACTTTCTCTTTTTCGTTTCAGGATTTTTAACTGCTTATGCTAACCTTTTCCAAAGACATTGCAATTTCATCAATCCGATGTATTCACAGTATTGTATTCACAGTAGATTTGATCTGATGACTGATTTGATCCTACTGATTTATAAGATCCTTCAGTTAGAATTTGTTAGGACATTTAGTGGCAAACAAATAGTTGTTTGGAGTAAAGACAATTTTTTTTCGTTTATTTTCTCATAAAGACAACTCAACTGGTTTCGCCGGGGAAAACATACAAACAACAGAAACAAAGAACATCCAGACCAGGGATCCAGTTCAATTATTTTTGATTCAGCCGTCAGGATCACTAAGCACGGGGCCAACAGGCCAGTCACTATTTTTACTGACTGTATAGACAGCTTGTCAAATAGTGAGTGTCATTCAACCATATGATAGCGGCGCGTAATGCGGCAGCATTACGCATGTAGGTACGCTTGCAAGCTCTCGAAAGTTTTAACGGTCTTTATTATAAACCTCGTACTATTTTCATTGTAGGGACGGTTCAGATGACTGTGTTTGGTCTAGCGTTGGTGAGCTGTTGGTGGGTTCGATTCCCACCCAGGACAAATAATTGCGTGATGAGCACTAGATCTGTCAGGATTTAATTTCTACAAACTATATTTTTTTAGAAATATGATTTTGTATAAGTATTTTTCTGAGATGAGACTTAATTTGTCAGACGGATTTGTAAGATGACTGAAGTATAATACATAATATATATATTTAGTTATTATTATATATTGACAATGGTGAGATTAAAACTGAGGTGCATTGCAACCACAGTCTTCATATCAAATCTATTAATCATTGCTGTGCCTACCCCTTTGCCGATACAGGCGTGGGTGTGTGTATCATGTGTAATTTCATCATCTTCAGCCTGTCAAACAATATGTTTTGGTGTAAAAGTTTTAGAAAAAATAAAATTATGTTAAAACGAATAGTATCAAATCGTTCCTTAGGAAACTCATACGGTACGTTATGAATTTTTTGGGGGCTTCTATGTTATAATATTCCTGTACGTTTCAAATTTTCAAGTAACAATTTCGGTTTTTTAATTGACTTCAAAAGGAAAAGTAAGTCGTAATTTTTCTCTGACGAAGGGTAATGTTTTCGAGTGTATTTATGTATATACTATGTTTCTTTGTCACGGCCTAGAGCCTTCAACATGTGAGGTATAATTTAAATCGTCTTAATAATGAGTGACATCGAGCATATCGTTTTCTGTGAGACTTCGATTCTAAAACGCACAAGACAATGTGCGTTTTAGAATGTAAGATACAGCAGTTGTATTTAAGAAACTTTTACATTAGCTGTGTGGTTGCAAGAGGCTCGCTGGTCTCCCTCCATGGAGCTGGGATGACTTCATCCATAATATTTATATCTTTATTGTATACATACAATATTACAAAGAGAAAAACAAAGGATGAGTTACAAAATATGCAAATGTTACAATAGGCGGTCTTATCGCTCACGGCGATCTCTTCCAGACAAACATGACACGGATTTTCGGCATTCAAAAATTTTTGGGTTGCTTACATACAAGTAACACACCTAATCCTCTACGTAAATGGTTAAAATATCATTTAGACAATTATAAACAAAAATAGCACCTACTCACTTTCACATTACACACATACATACATATATATTCATACCCTACATATACATATATACAATTTATATTTATATACATACAATACATATACAATCTAAATATTATAATATGCTAAAAAGAGGATATAATATTTCTATATATCCATTTAATATATCATAATGACAAATAATGGTCATATATATATTTTCTAACCTTGCACATTTTTGTTTTTATTTTTATCTCACATTTATAATATATAACAGATTGATGGGCATTTTTTAAAATTTGTTTAAGCGGTCTCATCTTCAATTGTCTCATCTTCAATATATATATATATATATATATATATATATATATATATATATATATATATATATATATATATATATATATATATACACAATTGAAGATGAGACCGCTTAAACAAATTTTAAATATATATATATATATATATATATACATATATATACCACAGCCACCCACACTAATCCGTTACAGTCCTTTCCAACCAAAGGTTGCCTGTAAGATATTGCTTGTTTGTGATAAGGTCTTTCATTGTAAGTGTTATGTGTAAAATGTCTGTTTATTTTTACATACCTACTGTCTTATCCCTTGCAGTACCAATCGGATTAATAAAAAAACATTTGTGTTGGATAGACATTTAGCAATTATTATTCTATAAAAGATCACGCTGCGGTACTGTGAGCATAAAAGCAGGTGAATATAATCTATTTTCCTTGCCAAAAGACATAAACATACATTTATCTAATTAACGCGTGTGCAAAACTTTATAATGATCGGTTGAACAGTTAGAAGACTTGAAAGCATAGTAAACAAACAAAGTAAGGTTTTAGAATGTTTAGTGTAGTTTTATTCGACTCGTTTCATTTACATTTCAAACAATGTTTAGTAGTAATAAGCATATTAATGTGTTGATTATTAGCCGTACATAGCTAATAAAAGTTCAGGGACCCGCCATCTGGCCGAAGCTAGTGAGTAAGTACTCCGCGTCAAATGGTACCAAGAAGAATGCGAACCTTCAAGAAAAGAGCGTACTCCCACCGCAAAGGCCAGCAACACCCCTGTAACTCCGAAGTTACAGCTATCCATGGGCGTCGGCAGTCACTTACCATCAGACTCATTCGTCAGCACGTTTGCCTATAACATTAAAAAAAAACACACTTCTAGGGTTGTTACATCGGCCAATGAGAATATTGTTTTAAAAATGTGACCGTAAAACGGACCGAGCATGTAACCAATAGGCTACGTTCGGTTACACATATACAAAAGCAATAGGACGACGATGGATATTCAGGACAAGAGCTTAATTGTTCTACATCAAAGTATTTTTATTAAAAAAAACTAAAGATTATTGGCATTTTGTATTGCAGGTTCAAGTTGTATCTAAAATAAATGTATTATAAAATCTCAAATGAATTATTACTGTGTAAATGACTGTCCCTTTTTATTGCTCAATACCTTTTATTATAAAGGAATAGCTTAGCTTTTCCGGATACGGATATAAATAAAGACGAGAACATTTGCGAAAAGGAGTGCGAATATTCTATACATAATAATAATTCGATTTAACAAATTATATTATGTAATTCTTTGCTATTGTAGTCTCACATCTATCACAAAAATTAGTGACCTGGTAATGTAGTATTATCATGTAGCACTTAATTATCACTCTAGGAATTACCTAAGCTGCGGAAATAAACTTACGTTACCTACTAGCATATTACGCTAGTATGATAAAATTAATATTTGTGGATGTATCAGTGTAAAGTATTTTAGCATATTCTTTACCGACATCTATAATTATAAACCACGAATTTCTAAAACTGTAGCCATCAGTCGAAAGTAGTTTCGTGTTGACTGGAACTGATAGAATAGCTACTCTTAATTGTAGGTACACCATAAAGGTACCTACTTGCCATATACATAAAATGAACGTCATCTTCCTACATTTGGCCTTAATTAAGTTAAGGTCGGTGAAATGGGTATATGTTTCTTGAGAATGTAGTGGTTGAAAGACGATTACGAATAAGACAGAGTGATATGTAGATATGAAGAAATGGGTAAAGAACGGAAATAACCTGATAAAGTAGTACCATATAACTAGATGAATAACGAATATTTCAATATGTAAAAGTTAAAACAAATTCAATAACAATTCCGCAAGGAACCAAACCATTTAAATCGTCGGTCATCGGGTTACATTAGATTTCATTTCATTAATGAGTTCGCTGTGGCCCTCGCCAGCTAGTAAGTTACCTATAGCATCCTCAATTCTGACCACCATGAGCAGTAAAAATACTTTACAAGTTTAGGCATTGGTCTAGCCCCTGTGTCTTACCGTGTTAGACCTCTCTGCACGCATTATTTACTCTATGGACCTGACAGCGAGATATGACAAGATAGAAAAGATCCTTTTGAGTTGACGTAGATAAATATACACCTGTATTTATTTATCTATTGTTTAGTTTGGATATCTTAGTCATTCTTATCAGATACAATATAATGCGGAGAAAATTACGTGGTCGTGACCTATTATTTCGGCATACTCGAAATATTCTATGCTTTGTCGCTATCCTTGCTGTATTATTTATTTATAGAACTAACAATATACATAGTGATCGTATCAGAAGCAGACTTTCTAAAAATGCAATCAAGTTTATTGATTTTAAAGAAGTAAATTACGAGAACTTACAAATGGATATCTTAATAAAGATTATATCCAAATATAATCAGGAAGAACGCATTTTGAACCTCGATATTTATGGAGCCCTGAAAGAGGACGCTCCCATCTTTGTGATTTTTGTTGACAAATATAAAGCAAATTTAAAATACCTCATTGCATCTTTGGAACACGTGCTGGGAATAACAGACGCGTTTATAATTTTTTCACATTCGTATTTTGATGAGAATGTAAATGGTTTGATAAAAGCAATCGATTTTACTAGAGTTATGCAAATGTATTACCCGTATTCTATACAGGCATACCCTCAAGAATTTCCGGGTTATCAATCAGGAGATTGTGAACGGTTTACGGGTATAGATAATGCAAGGTCTATGAATTGTACGGGGGCAAATTCGCCAGACGTACATGGACGGTACAGAGATCCGGTTTTATCTCAAAGAAAACACTTCTGGTGGTGGACATTAAATACCGTATTCGAGAAACTATCACATACTAAAAACCATAAAGGAATTTTTATTTTCATAGATGATGATGTATTTTTATTGGAAGATTCAATTTATATGACATTACAAATGAAACAAATTAGCAAACTTGTGTCTGAATGTGATATTGTATCTTTAATGAGACCAGATGATCCGAATCTTTTAGAGACGAGAACCTATGGGGCCGATATAAGTACTTGGGATCCTAAGCAACACTCTGGTGTTATTGCTTTTGACTTAAAAGTTTGGAACAGTATTGCCGCACATTATTTTCTGTTTTGCACTCTTGACGATTATTCTTGGTCTCGTTCCTTGTTCCACGTGTCTCTAAATAGAAAAGATGGAAGTCGCTTTAAAGTTATATCTAGCACTATTCCTAGAGCATATCGAACTAATAAAGTTTCTAGCTTTTCTAAGCAAATCGAAGATTATAATATAATGAACACTATATATGAGATTCTCGAGATGCAGAGGCAAAATCAGGAAAGTTTTTTTCCTTCTCAATTAGAGGTCTATCTAAATATTGAGCTGGAATATGATGAATTTGGGATTTTTGACTATTTGGATAACAATGGTGGTTGGGCTGATATAAGAGATAAACAACTGTGCACAAATTTAACTGCGAATAAAGTAAGAAGACTTTTACTTGATATGAATAGTGAATTTATTCATTATAAAAGTGAAGATGACGTATCTGAAGTTGAAGAGGAATGAAGTTTCTAAAAAAACACTACGGTACACTTAAAATTACTTATAAAGTGACTGTAACTCAGTAATATTATTGCACTTACAGAAAATGGTATTTATCTAATGCACTATGCGTGCCTTTATTATTTTAGTAAAATCTACCACTCCTTATATATTACTTGTAGTATGTAACCAAATGATATATCAGGACAAAATAACAATAACTGTAATCAACGTGACAAGTATTTAAAAATATAATATAATATATATATAATTATATATCTTTATTGGTCACGTGTGATGCTCATAGAAAAAAGTGTAATAAAATGTGCGCGATTGGTTAGCGTAAAAGTCTTTAAGTCTATGGTCGACAGCGTATTTTATTTCAAGACTAGGGTTGCTTTAATTTTGACCATAATTCAAGGTTTTTCTATAATTTACCAGTACCATACCAGGTCAACATATTGGTAGGTATGTACATATACTCCAATATTGTTGTAGCCGTTTTAACATAGTTAAAAAAAATGTATATATCTGAGATCCGGAGATCATGATTCCGATGTCACAAAACTCATAAACAGCTATTTAAAAAAAACAGTTTGACTAACGTCTGAAAATGTTTTGCCTTGCTCTTTAAATTTAAATACAACAGTGTATTTCTGTGTAAGTGCGATTTTTTTTATTCGTTTGAAAGGCCTATCGATGTTATTATACATCATGTAACTGTCCGCCTCAGCACGCATCCGAAATGTCCTATTGTTCTTGGCTTGCGCATACATCAGGCTGAATTAGACCGATACCAACCATAAGTTATGTTGGCTATGAAGTCTGCTGTGGGTTGTGGCTTATTCGCATAGAGCTACAACTTAAGAAAACCCCACAAGAAAAAGTCTAAAGGGGTCAAATCGCACGATCTCGGTGGCCAGTTCACATTATCTCCATGACCATACCTTCAATAGATGTTTTTTTTTATGAAAAGTAGGTTCAGCTTCCAACTGCTCCAGGACCCATTCAGCGAAAACACGTCGTTGTCTATGGCTGTTTACCTCAACTTCTGGGTCAATTAAGAAAGGCTTCTTGTGAGTTACTCGAAATCTACTGCCTCAGATTCTCATCATTCATTCTCTCATGTAGTGGCGATGTTTTCGGCAGATCTTGCGTTTTGTCGTCAAGCGGATGTTGGTTCATGGTTTACCGAACTAGTGGCCTCAAATATATAAAATTTGTATGCCATGCTCAGGCAGATATGGTCCGACACAACTGGAGTAATATGACGGGCTCATCGAAAATTGGTGAAGAAGCTTGCGTTGTGTTTTACCCAGTGAATTAGGTTACCAGAGACCCATTCTCTGGGGAGAGCAGCCTCAAAGGTCTTAAGGAGTCACTTATCATCAGGTGACCTGTCTGCTCATTTGCCCCCTGTACCATAAAAAACTTACTGTTGTAATGTTTGCATGAAGTTGGGGAACAAATGACACCGGTGTACTTCGGTTGAGGATTTGTTCCTGTTGGCTGCAGTGAATGGTTTAATGAACTCCTTAAATTTGATATGCCTTTTGGTATAGTGATTAGTGACTCTGACTGCAGAGGTCGTGTGTTCGATTCCCACACGCGACAAAAAATTTAGTGCCTGAGTCTGGGTGTTTTTTTGTGTCCGTTGTTTTAAGTCTTGGGCTCATGCGTTATGTTAACCAAAGGAGTCTTAATTGAGGAGATATAATAATAATTATTAACTAAATAGTTTATTTTCTGATTCTATCCTATAATCCGATTATATGAAAATAAATATATAGTAAAAGTCAGGTTATGTTACAATGTAGTACTTATTTTCTCTACTTTTTGGATATTTTTGTTGTAAGATTTTTGTCCATTGGTAAATCTCCAGTAAGTTAGGACCAGAAGGTCCAGTAAGATAAAGGTTCTGGAAAAGTTTAAGATTGTACTTAGCCTTTCTATACGTCTTTACTTCACTGCCGCTCAATGTCCAAAGCAGTAATGTTTACTGTACTAAGACGCACCTTCATTTATATATTATCAAGCGATTGTTGTTTATTTTGTTACCAACAGATGACTCGTCTGCTCGTCCCCTATAATATAAGAAAACCCCGCTTTAAGTAGGTACTAAGAAACTTATGTCACAATTTATTCTTCTTTAACTATTACGGCAAAAGCATTAAACATCTAGGGATGCCCCGTAAAATGGAAGAAGAGGAAGGTATAGGCTCGTAAAATGGAGGAAGATATAGAATAGGCCATTCCGTCTCCTTCCGTGGGTGATGTAAAAGGCGATTAACTAGGGATTATCTATTACTGTAACGTGTGCTAATTTATACATTAATATAATAGTATTAAAAATATATCCATATTGGCTTTAATCCTTTACTACTAGTCCTTTAAACGTTGAGGCCACTTATCTATAGAAACATGCACTCTTTATATGGGGAAAAACCTTCACTGCCAATCTTATGGATTGTTTTAGGGACTCCAAATTATTATGGTTCTTCTCTGGCATACTCTAAAACGGACCATATATCATAATTTTAAGATTATTAAGATCGGGACTAGATGACGGCCAGTCTTTAGCTGTGATGAAGTCAGAAACGTTAGTTTCCAACCAAGCTTGGGTGGTTTGAGCTTTATGAATCGGTGTTAAGTCTTCCTGACAGGACCATTCTTGGTCTTGGGACATGGTGTTCTTAAAAGGCTTAACCACCTTCTCAATAAACGTAACTTGATAAACTTGTGCATGTTTTGATGCCTTTTTCACAAAAATATGGCTCAGTCACTCCTTGATAGCTATCATCCCACCAAATCATGTTGGATAATTCCCACGTTGTACTCTGATGATTATTCTGGAAGCTTCTATAGAGCATTGAGCGTAAACTCTGTCATTCGGCTTTTTAAAATATTGCTCAATAGTAAAAAAGAAATCGTTAGTAAATAAAAAGAAAAATCGTAACCTCTCTTAGCGTACTGCTTTAGAAGTTGTTTTGATTTTACCACCCTTTTCAGTTTTAAATTATCAGTTATATAATGACCAGTACGTCTTTTCTTTTCTTTATAGGCTGCAAGTCTTAAGTCATCTTCTAAAATACACGACATGGTTCTAGCTGTTATATTGATTTCACGAGATAATATTTTATTGCTTTCTGAGATGGTTTCTTCAAATTCTTTCTTTCACTTTGTTCGCCTTTTTCGTAGGAATACTACGTGGACGGCTAGATCTTTTTCTTACACAAACAGAGGAATTTTCATCTTACCATCAATAGCCCGGTACATAAACATTAGACTAATACCAAGCGGAACGAGAGTTTCTAAAATTACATTTCCTCCACACCTACTTTGTGTAATATTAGAATGACAGATTCCAAATTCAAATGTAATATTTTATATTTTTTTAACTGAATGGTACAGACTAATTATAGTCATATGGTGCCCGGATGACAACACTAAACCTGCTCCTTATTTCGTAAGTATGACTAAGTTACGGTTGATAAAAAGTGGGCATTGAAGACGCCTCAGCCTACCCCTTCGAGTGTATAGGCATGAGTGTGCATGTAGTACTTAGGAAGGAGAACAGCGACGCATACAAAATATTTTTATTCATACAAAATTAACAAGAAAAGAGACAAAAGGGTGCGTGTATCGCAATACTAACTGAACAACTGTCCCCCAAGAAAATATGATCAAACTCCAATATGCTTTTATTTTTTTATTCTTTGTCGCCCATGGCAGGTCCAACTCAAGAGTCGTATGTGCGTTGCGCGCCTTTGAGGGTGATGGGGATTGGATGTTACATCTCCTTTCGGATGAAAGGAGAGGTAACAGGAGAGGGGGAGTTTCACACTGCCTCATCACCAACAACATTTTTCTTTTCTCCTGTTCAACATAATTTTCACTAGTTACCTGCAATAAGTAAACAAGCGTAATCACATGATAACAATGTGTGATCTTTTAAGTAATCAAAGTGATACTAAATCAAGTTAACTTTATTTGCTAACTACTAACAACTACTATTGCAAGTTGATCGTGGGAAAGCAGCTTTGATGCGATGTTTAAGGTTATAAAACAAAAATAAGTATATGTATGACAAAATATATGATCGTCTCTAATTTGTCTACCATGATAAATTGCAATAAGGTGTATTTGTCATTCCACCTTACAAGATTAATATTTTCTTTAAAATAATAATATAAAAATTAAAATAAGATCAAGAGACTTTTTTGAATTCGGTTAAAATAACTAAAGGTACTTATTTTCCTTGTAATGTAAGAGAAGAATATAAATGAAGCTGAACGCAAGATGAACCACCATTAAGAAAATTCATATCGATCAGAGAAATTTGAAACCGATAAGAATGCAAAACTAAGCAGCATACATTTATGTTTCGAAATATTTGCAACAAAAATATATACGATTTTATTTTCTAATGTAGGAATCATATGAACAACATATTGCAAAACACAACTTAAATCAATCCGTCGTAACATCTTAAGTTAAAAATAAATTAATTAACATTACAACTTTCATTATATTTTTATTGAACTGCGACACATAAAGATACGAGTATTAAAACTGTAAAATAATATATTGCCAGTGCCTGTCGCAATCATCGTAGCAATAAGTTTTTTTGGCTTAAATCTGCCGTCAGTCAGGTACAGATGAGTTCATTCGCAAATAATGTTACAATTAAGTTGGAGACAAAGAAGAGCATGTCACCGTAGGACGGCGCGTGGCGGCTTGGCGGGCCGGTGGGCTTTGCGAGGAGAGGGAGGGGCCGGAGTCTCTGAAAGTGCGCGCGCAACCTCGGCCCGGCCGCGAGCAACAGTCTGCTCGCGTGAGCCGCCGTTCGCGACTCGATCAGATCACGCCGCGGTATCATGACCCATGGTAAGCACCAACTACTACCATAACCCTCGCGACACTATCCCCAAGTCATTACCACCTCTATATACCCTAGTACACCTATAAATTAAATTCTATCCAAACTTTTCAGTGATGATTCCACTTATGTTTTCATTATTTATTTACACCAGCACGGTACGGAAAGAAAAAAAAAAATTTTTTTTAAGTATAATCGCGGCGGTATAAGTAAAATTTAAAAGCATTTTTATACGTCATTTGGTCCGCCGAGTTTGCGTCCATGAGCAACAACAGAATTCGAATTACAAAGCTCTGTTAAGTAATTTTGAAAATTTTGTTTTCTTTATTAATGTCGTTATTTTCGATATTGGTGTTGAAAATTAAGAGTTTACAGAATGTGGGAATTTAAAAAGTGTTTCCAGAAGTAAGTTTGCAATCAGCGGACGGTGAGTACATAGTTTTAATGAATATTTCACTTCTGAATTCCTAAACAATTTTATGCTAGTATATGTTATTGATATGCTATCAGTAAGAATTAATTGAGTATTTCAATTTTAAATTTGGATATCATTTACTAATGTAACAATATCCAGTTCGAATGAAATTACCGTCATATTCTTACGATTTTTTTAAATTATTACAAAACTATGCGGCTCCTTCAGCGATTACGGTCGTAAAATCTAAATTTACTAAGATATCTTAATTTATTAGAAAAATTAATCAATATTGTCTTAATATTACAAGTGCTAGGATGATGACTTTGATTACAAAATAGTTCGCATTTTAGCATTTCGTGTTAAGCCAGTGCTTACAATTTTTCACATAATTACGTTTGTTCTGTACAGTATGTACAGTATATTACGTAAACAAATATTAATCGCAATTCGTAAACGCAGGTTCTATAAAATCAAGGTATAATAGTAACGTCTGTAACCATTAAACACCTGAAGGGGGAAAACATTAAGCTATTCATCCACGCATCGTTAATTACCCGTGATTACCCCCTATATAAATATTTTTATGTAATATTGACGATTTATATTCATCGTTGGAAAGCACGCCCAGTTTAGGTTAGAGGAATAAAGAAATAGAACGGGAGTTGCTTCTTCTATTGTTTATGATATTTAATGTGATAATTCTACTACTTCTACATTAGATCTTTTAGGTATTAGGGTTGTAAGAATGCTATTTGACAAATTGAACACGAGTCTACTCTTATGCCTGACCACTAATAAATCCAAGAACATTATGAAGAAATCTAAAGCTGATTTCATCGTTCTTTAAATATTGAGAGGCTGCAATTAGACGGGGTAGACCATGTCCCAGAAAGCTAGTTAAACGTGTGAGATGTGCAGTACGACATAAAAGATGCCGATGGGTTTGCAATAAGTGTGTGTCGTTAAAAACTTATATTTAAGCTTTATGCACTTAATGTACAGAGGCGGAGCTAATGCCTAAGGCATTCTCTGCCGGTCAACCTTCATGTGGTACAGTGAAAGCAGGAAGTAGGTGAAATTCAACATTAAAAGATAAAGCCTAAGATTATATACTAAGCAATAGGCACTTTGAGTTTACTCATTATAAACGCTATATAAAAGTATTTACAGATACATACACATATAAATACATAGGAATATATATTTATATATACATACATACAGACTTATAAAATAACACACAGATCATATACATATAATATATATTTACGTACAATAACAAAAGATGTTAGCTACGTACACTCTAAATGAGTAGCGATTAGTGGCCAGCCTAATTTTGAGAGGAAGGAAATTCTTAAAAAAACATAAATAATCAAAATTTGACACCTATGAAATATTACTGCTATTCCTGGGGATTTCAAAACTTACCGATTGTGTTAGTGAACTTACGGAAGGACTAGGCAGAGGTATTAAACACCTATATTTTGCTAATTAGAATTTGGTCTTAGTAACGTAATAGAAGGCTAACTTATGACATTGAAAGGGAAGATAAGGAAGGCAATGAAAGAATAGAGATGGATGAATGGATTGGGAAGTGTAAACAATAGCTTGAGGTTAACGTCGAACTCGCTTATGTATAACTCAAACTTGCCGTAGCCAGGACGTGCGAGTCCTCTACCCAAACTCTATTTGGTCTCATGAAGCCTATTTTTTTGATTTTGATATTTTTAGAAGTATACTTTTCCCTTTTGTTTGATATTGAGCGCAAACAATTACCATCTCTGTTTGAGAGTAAGCGATTGCTAGAATCTATAAACAGTCACAATAGAGTTCATTTAAATAGTCGCCAACAGAAACCCAATTGCTGGCTAACTTCTTTACTGCGATCTTATTTCCTTAAATTTGTTACAGAAACCAGGTTAATCCATACTAAACTGAATACTAAAGACAAGAACGACTACGCTAAAAATTATCTTAAAAGTCGGGTATCTCCTTTGTCTACGGTTTATAAAAGGGTCGCAGTAATAACTCAATTGGTCTGCCTTATCTTATTTACTACCGAAGAGTGTTGGAAAATACGGGGGGAGTTTAAGCTTAAGATAATCCAATTTCAATAGGACTATATGGTTTATGTATGGAAATATAAAATAAACCATATTTAATTTGAGTCCAAGTCAGTACAGTGATTGTTTTGTTTTTCAAAGAACAGAAAAGAACTTGCTTATACTTTTCTACGTTACTGTTATATCTTAAATTGTGTTTGGCACAATGTGGGTGGTTGAGGCGCCTTTACCTACCTAATAGACGTGACTGTATGTACATATATACATTTTTCTGGTTGTTGGAAAAGGCTATTTGATAATAAATTTGCGTTGAAGGTAGGCAAAACTCTTTCTTTAGTTTTTTATTGATCTAAAATCTCATCAGCGGGAGATGAAAAATATTCGGAACTGGTTTTGTTTTAATACATGTAGATTTAGTTTTTTTTGTAAAGCAAGATAATTGTACAAATATTAAGATAAAGGCTAATCTTTTCTCAATAACACTTTATCCTTTTAGAAGAGACTTTTTAATTTTATCATTCCGTCGATGATGATTTTCAAGATGTATAACCACAATTTACTATTGATGAATATCGTTGCGAATTCTACAACAATTTTACTTCTTTTGATGCTCAAAAAAGTCTTTGATGTGGTTCGAGAGCGTACAAGTGGAGTTTATGAATTTGTTAAGGAGTATTTGGAAGATTGATATACATATGTATCAATAGTTAAATATATATATGTATATATCTAAGTATTCCAGAAGACTATGCCGGTTGCATTTAATGGAATAGAGTTACTTTTGAAACTTGAGAGATATCAATAACCTATACTCTGTGTCTGCTCTGAGAAAACTTCATTTTAGATTTGTGAAGAAAGGACCAATTACTAAGTCTTATAAATGAGATAACAAATATAACATCTACATACATACCTCAAAACAAGTACTATGTTTGAGATTTTAATTAATAATAAAACTTATGATAAGAATGTGTCAGGCTTTCGTTCAGCATTGGACGGCGATAAGCTGATGAAGAAATATGTGTCTATAGGAACGAGTAATCGATATTGATAATTTATTTAACATAATGTGCTTATTCCGTACACTAGACTCCATCAACATTTTGAATTATCTAGATTTCATTATTGGAATATCGAGACTGTCTTAGATGTTTTATTTAAGTTGATTGACTACGCTCCATAGTTTTCTACATGAGTGTTCTACGTACTACGCTCACATTTCTCGAACACTGTCTGCCTACCTACGTCTCTTTCTATTTGTTCGCTACCCCGTAATCTTTGTGTGAGCTTTGTATTCTGTAAGCAGCTTTGAAGCTATCAGCTTCCTGATGCAGCGGGAATGTGAATGTATTACATCTTTCAATTCACATTGTTGTAAATATGTACCTACTACATTTTTTATTTCTCGCGATATTATGAGTATAATGGTGTGGTATTTATTGACTATAACTTGCCAAACTTCTCTAGTTGGAGAGGCACATTAAGAAGAAGCAGAATTGACTGAAATTCTAATTTTGAATTTATCTCAAAGTTTCTTATAGACTAAAATTATTTGTAGCTGTATATTTTAACTCTTTTGAAAAAGTCCATAAACGTGTAATTTTATTACTACTTATACGGTTATTGTACTATTTTAATCACCATCATTTTCATTAAAATCATTTTCGTGACTCAAAGGAAAACTGTAGGTAACTTAGTGTGAGTGGGGTTTGAATGTACAACACCATTGATAGGGTTAAAGATTCTGACATATACTACAACAAAACAAAATTTTATTTTATCTATAATCTATATCGAACACTAAGAAAACCACTAACCAAGCCAGCCGACAGTTATACATGATAGGTGTAATTAAATTCTTTATAAAAAAAAAACTCAAAAAGAGTATCAACTAACTTCAATGCTGAAATCAAGAGTAAATGTGAGCTGTATTTATTTTACGCACTTGTTCTTAATGTATTTATATTACGAACTTAGGTGCGGAATATATTTTAAAATGAGACGAACCTTGAGTATAATCCTTTCAATTAAAACAAACTTTTAACATTATACATAACATATGTCAGGATTGTCTAAAAACACAAAACTTCGTTTAAGTAACATAAAGTTATACAAGAAAACGTCTCAGTTAACACGAGAATATAATTTAGTATTCACAGACGCCAGGCGGTTCAAGGTTGTTTTCTTCGTATTAACAAATTACCTAAAAAGTACATAGCCTTAATGGTAAGTACACTTAGCGATGATTAAAAATAATATAAACAAATTTCGTTGATAACAATTGTCCAGAAGGGTCTGCCAACAATAGATAATAGATTCCAAAAGGTACTAGGTATGACATGACTTTCTTCCAACAAATGCTATACGTATATATGTATAGTATTCCTTATTATTTTATGTGGCTAAGATGAAATAGAAAATTTTCAAGTTAAAAGCCTAACCAAATCATAGAATCGACCACTTCATTATATGGCCAACACTGACATAAAGTAGTCAGCTAAAGCTGACCGTGTCGTTAAAACGTTAACTTCTAATGATATTCTAATCCACGTTTAACCATATCGTGATATGGACACGACATATAATTTATTTTTGTATCCTGAAATAGAATAAATATTTTGAATTACAAAAGCACAAATTAATGAATGAATGAATGAGTGAATGAATGAATGAATGAACATTTATTTAGCTCAAAGAGAAACATCACATAATAAGTAATAACTAGGACATACATAACAAGAAGTAACTTATAAATATTACAAACAACTAAAACTAATTAATGTCGGTTACTAAATACCTATTTACAACCAAGTAGATCAATAAATGGATGGAAAGCGTGAAAGAGGATATGGCTAGAAAGGGGTAAGCAGTGAAATGATAGAGTGGAAGGGAACAAGAGA
Source organism: Tyria jacobaeae (assembly GCA_947561695.1). Taxonomy (NCBI): domain Eukaryota; kingdom Metazoa; phylum Arthropoda; class Insecta; order Lepidoptera; family Erebidae; genus Tyria; species Tyria jacobaeae. Next base: position 4,608,057 of record OX387211.1, on the reverse strand, counting down.
ACATATTGCAACGAGCCCAAATAAAATTTGAATAAGGATAAGTAGAAGACAAAAACAGTTTTGGGCACAGTTTTCAGACCCCCTGGCAACAGCTGGTTCGAGTCGAGTACGAGCTAGTGCGAGTAACCAATTTTCTCATGTATAATTCCTAAAGCACCCGGTTGACAACAATTTATTTGTTGCCCCTAGTGGGTATAAATTCTTATCGTCAAATTGTGTCATTTCACGGATACAGGCGCGAGCGTATGTATGCTTGTAAAACAGATTTAATGATCCAAATTTGATTGTAGAATGATACTTGATTATTATTATTTCAGTTAGTAATATATCTTTTGTCTGGAGCCTAACATCATAATAAGAGCGCAACATTATCTTTGACTACTAACCTACATTGTACATAGAAACCTATTTAGGAACGTTAACCGTTTATGGAAATACCACAATTTTGCTATTCCTTATTTGAAATAGCGGTCAAACAATGGACCTCATATTAAGAAGTAAATTATTTTTTATTTATTAGACTATAGACAAAACTTTCAGTGCACACAGTTAAACGAAATGGAGGTCTTTTATACTCTCTTCATGACTTAAATTATAGCAAAGCTAACTTCACTAGTCTGGAGTGAATTGTCTCTGAATTTCTTTAATATAGCAAGCCTTAGGTTTTAATTAAATGAGTTGGTAGTTTTAAGATGAGTAAGGTTCAATAGATGTTGGGTCTTGTTCATGTTTTTACTAATAGCTTGATAATAACTTTAAATGGGTTTGTCTTGTAATACTCGTGTTGTGTAATAATATACATATAGACGCCCAGCGTTGTGACGTACTTAGTATTTTAATAGATGATAATTATAAATAGAGCAAACTACCATTAAATTCTGTCAGAGACGATTAATATTATAATTAATTATTATACTTATTTTGTATCTTATTGATAAATAAAAATCAATAATTAACTCCTGGTTTGACAAAATGTAGTAATAAATACGGTAGGAGGATAATTCAACGGCCAATATGTTAGCGACAGTTGTGAAAATACATTATTCGTTAGAAATATAGACGGTGTGATTTAACAGTTCTTGAGAGGAATAAGGAGAGGGGAGTTTGGAATCCGGAAACCTCACTAATTTCGGGGAAATGCAACGCAAGTGTTGCGTCACAACCGGTTTTCTGTGAGGCCGTGGTATCGCACTGGTCAAGCTGGCCCATTCGTGACTAAGCATGGCTCTACCACGTAATTACCAATACATATAGAATATATAGATACCCTTTTCTTACCGTCGCGAACATACTACAAAGGGTCAATGTAGAGTGAGTACAGTGAATCTTATCCTTTAAGAATTGGATTTAATTTTATTTCGGCTTGACTCCTTGGCATTACGGAGAGATGTCATTTCACTCTGCAATCTCTTTCGCTTCTATGATAGGGAGTCGCCCAACGCGACAAAACTTCCATCCCCATCAGCTGGATCATTGGAACTCCACCTCAACCAATGTGCGTTTATCCAGAAACTTTTTGCCTCTCAAAATCAACCGCAGAGCGTACTCTCACCTAAAATGCCGGTAATGCAATTGCAACGCTTGATTTGCAGGTGTCAAAGAAGCTTTGTAACTGAAGGCGTGCATAATGCTCTTTTGCTTTATTGCGCGTTCCTGGACAAACGTTGCAAACTGTACCAAGTTTTAACTTACAACTTTAAATATTCTTTCAACCTATTGCATGTTCTTTAGTGAAACTAGTAAATTATCGCCACGATACGTTGTCATAGAGCCTATAAGTCAATAATAAACATGAATAATAATATAATTGTGCAATTACCTATTCTAAAAACAGTCTACGATTCCCTCTGTGTTATAATGTTTTGTAGTTTATTGGATTTTATATCCATAAATTTGTCGGCAAAAGTTATGTACTCTGACGACCATATAAATGTTTGTACACAGATAAAATGGAGTCTCTGCGGTGTTTAAGGCCTTCTACATATCTCACTGTATGGCTATTAAAACGTTTATTATCCTAAAGACCAGATGCTTAGTCATTATAGTGCCATATTTACTATAGTTATAATTTCATAATATGATAGTTATTATTACCTATAATAATTTATTGTACTGACGATATTTGATGTGCTGCTGAACTTGAAACCCGTCTCCTTGTGACGTACTTTACTTGTAGACTGGTAGCGGAATATATCAATAGTTAAAGCTAGCGATGTCAATCACTGTAAATAAAATTGTTCTTTTGCGCTTTGACTAGCTTATTGGTTCAGTTGATAGTGATCCTGACTGCTTAGCTTAAGGTCTTTGATTCCTACCCACGACAAATAATAGCGTGATGAGAATGATCATCTGTTATCTGGGTGTAATTTATCTTTAATATGTATGTATTTGAACACATATGAAAATATGTTTAGCAGCAGTTAACGTAGTCAAATCTCCGAGGATGTTTGAACTTATCATTATTAGCGAAATTTGCAATTTATTTGATGAAATAAAGCATTTGTTTTATTAATATGTATGTAATATCACTGTTTGAGTACACCAGAGTAGTGTATTAAAATATTAGGAAATTCAAATTCAAAATATATGAGTTTCTTTACTTTTAAATATATTCTTGTATTCAGTAGCCATAATTATACAAATGTTAATGTTTTATTTTAATACGTAAAGTAAGTATTTGGCTTCTAATGAGCGAAACGGTTCACTTTCAACTTTCCTGTACAACACGATTCCTATCAGATAATAAGGAAAAGTTATCCTTATTATCAGGTTAACGAGCGGCGCTTGTAAGTGTGATAATGACAGCAAGTTTTCTAGTTTAAGTCGAAATAATTTTTATTTCATAGATAACATTTAACTTAAAGTTAGTGATTAATTTAACTATTAAATTATTTTTATCAATGGTTTGTCATGCTGTGTGATTTCAGATAGTTTGTACACCTTAAAGAATATTAAGAGATCTGTGTAATAATTATTCCTTTACTTGTAATCCAATATAAGAGGACAGACGAAGAGACGGGTCACCAGATGGCAATAGACAACCACCACCCATGAAGCTCAAAAGTCGTAAGTGAGTTCTGAGGGCGATGAGCGGGGTGGGATGAGGGGAGGGGAAAGAGGAGTGGGCGAGTTGGGCTTCTGAAACCCTCACTCAATCGGCAATACAATGCAAGCATTGTTTGTCCCCAGGTTTAACATGCTATATTGGAAATAATCTCCTAAGAATAAAAAAAAATTAAAGTGCGATAAGTCATACTGATCGTAGAAAGTTCTTACCATTACGATTTGCACTCATAATGATCATATACCTACTGAAGAAATTTATATGTAATTACGTAAGTAAAAAAGTCTAATAATTAATAATTGTTTTCTTGTCAAATTGCGTGAGTAATAACTACTTTACTCTAATACTTAAAAAATACGCGACGTGTTATACCAAGATCTATGTATTCAACACATAAGAAATTTTTAAGCAGTTTCAGTTGCAGTGAAATTGGTATGACTTTATACAGATAATAAAATCCACACTTCTACAATATTCTTTGGCAAATGGCCAAATTGTAGGCACATTTGTCACTTCGATAAGTTATGTAATACTTTCTTTTACTACATTTTAATACGTTCCTTTGTGTAATTGTCTTATTTGTCTTTGAGAATGAGTCCCAGTTGTATAACTTTCCTTACTATCTTAAGCCTAATAAATAAAATGAACATTGCAGGAACGTATGCCAAGAAATATAAAAGTTTTAAGTCAACATTCTCCGGTCAAAACATTTATAGTGAAGAGCCAAGTATCGCATTTGATCTCAAATTCGTTTTATCTCCAGATGTATATATGCTATGAATTAATAAAAAATATTATACGGAAGCTTTAACTTAAATTCTCTGCAAGTATATATTCTATGAGGTGTTTAAAGGGTTTGTTTGGGACATTAAATCCAGCAGTATAAAAATTATAGCGATGTTGTCAATTTTAAAACAAAATGTACTAGTCTTTTTTCCCTGCAAAGATTGGAAATTTACCGGACCGAACTTGAACGTACTTTTTGTACAATCTTCATTCGTGTAGGCTTTATTTCGTAATTGCGAAATGAAAAGAGTTATAGGTTATATTTAAGGAGGTAGGACAGTATAATATTATAACAGAGAGAGAGAGTAAGTCAATTCCCTTCCCCTCATCCATTGCTCCTCTTTCCCCTCCCTCATCCCTATCAATGAAGGGGTAAATACCATCAAAGGGGAGCAACGCACTTACGACTCTCGAGTTGCAAGTGTCCAAGGAAGGTTATCACTTACCATCAGGTATTTTTCTGTTCGTTTGTCACCCTATATAATAATATGAAAAAAAAACAGAAGTTATTAAAAAAATACATTATAAAGCTCACAAAATAGAGGTTAAATTTGTAAGTTGGCTCTAGTATACTCGTAGTTTTTTATTGAAGCAGCCTAGCTAAATGTTGTATAATATCAAATAGGTTAACGCATGTATATATCTACATACATGTACTCCTGCTTATATGTAAGCGGAGGCGTCTTAACAACAGTTAGTCCCACTTCAGTAATATAGGGTAAGCCTATCTTCGTTATTCGGGCACACTATTACAACATATTAACTGTCTGATAGATAGCGGGGCAATCTCTTGGTCGCCTGTAACGACACCAATGGGTATATATTTAAGTTAAATCCTAAACTGACTTTTTTGTGCGTATAGATACTTATATAGATAACTAGATACGTTTGTAAAATAAATATAATGTGATATTTACTGTTTAAATGAAAGAGTTAATATTTTTTTGCTAAAGGTCATACGAGCTCCGGGGAAGAACCTTTCAAGTGGTTGTGTTGTGGAGGCGTCGTTCCAATTCAGTCGTACTTTGCTACAGATATCGTCCATATTGAGTGACAATGAATTTGTTTCTTTAAACGTTTTTATGGCATTTACAGTGAGATTTATAATTTCGAACTAATCTTCCGTCCGTTTTCTAACTGTGTGTATTTATGTCTTTAATATCACATGATGTATTTTTTTAGTTAGAGGGCCTCAGACTTCTTGACGCTACCTAATTAGAGTTATAGATATGCGACCCTAACTTTCTTGAGCTATTGCTTATACTCCCCAATTCATCTGTATAAGCAAAATGTGGGCGTAAATAATTACTTTGCGTACCCCTACGGGGGTACAACCGTGAGTGTATGCATGTTTATTAATAGTTAACGAACAGACGGATCGATTGATGGAAAGTGACTACCCTTGCCCATGGCCACCTACAAATAAAAAACCAACCAACAGTTTTGTGTGGGGCCGTGGTATAACTCCGATTTAGCCAGCCCATGCGATTCCCGAAATAAGATCCCAAAAAACAACCCATTTGTTACCCTGAACCCATTTAAGTAATAGGGGCCTATATGTCATAATAAAGTAATAGCCTATTGCCGTAATTTTAATTTAATCTCAGAAATTTTCAAAAGGGCACTTTTGGCAATTAGATGAGAAAATTTGGATTATATTGGCTGGAATGGAATACGTACACCTTTAACTCGAACTGGCTGACAAATAAAACAATGTTCATAAAGTCTTTTTATGGACCACACTTATGTTTTCATAAATTCTATTTCTCTTACAGGGGTGCTTCTAAGGCTTCTTAAGTGAGCCCTGAAGACTGTTGAAATATTTTTTTATAAATAAGGTGCAAAATAATGAAAGAATTGATTTTATAAACCCAGGCTATTGTGCAAGAACGGGGGTTGCTGTCCTTCTGAAACAAAGGGGAGGCCCCTTAAACATGGAAGTGTGGTGGGCTTTTCTGTACGTGTTATTTGCTGTCATTGTATCTTGAAGATTACAATATAGTCGCAAATGATTGAGTGGTCTAGTTTTACAGAATATTATAAGTTGAAGATGGTGACAGTGTAGTTATTAAAAGAATCAATGACGATCTCTATATAACATACTATGAAAATTTAGTTTACTGTTTACTTGTTAAAATTTATTATCTACGATTGTACTTAGAAATGACATAATCTAAAAAAATACTTGTAGATCAGTTAGTTTAACATTTTTAATAATCGCAACCACCCTTTCCAACAAACGACGTCATACAGCTGCCATATATTTTTTTCTTTAAAAAAATCATAGCCAATGTCACTCAGGATGATATAAGGGTTCTAACAACAAGATCCATGTATCCAAATCTGACAATTGTTCAGCCATCACCCGCAATCCTCTTTAAATAAACATTAGTCAAAATCAACAACCACTAAATGAAATGTGTCACAGAAATCCACATATACAAATTTATAGGCTATAATTTAGGAAAGCTTTATGAGCCATAAATAAACATTAGGAGAACACATAGTATCGTACTTTCAGAACATTATAAAAGAGCGGCCACCTAATAACATTGACACTTAAGTTGTTTTGTTGAAGGGGAAACAACAATAAACCTTATTTAGTAACCGTTAAATCCTGAATATAGAAATAAATAAAAAACAAAGAAATCTTCATTAATAAAATTGAGTATTAAATATCAAATTAAGTAAAGATTAACACATGATAACACAAATATTGCGTGTACAGAATTCAAACTGGTCTCAATAAAACTCCGTCTATAGTAACAATCATTATACTTTTATACGGACAAATCAAGTACACAGAACGAAATATTGCGTTGACGAAGATAATTGTTATTTCCTAAAGCAAAAATTCAAAGACATAAACATAACGACAGTGGCATGTCAGTATATCTATTAAAATTTAATTGAATTTCATAAAAATAAAGATCATTTTAGTAAATAAAGTGACATACGCTCTTATAAACGGGCGGTTACAGATCAACACAGGAAGGTATTATTTTATCTTTTTAATATGAATTTCACATTTGACAAGCCATCCTATAATCGGGGCCACGCTGTGTGTATTGATTTATAAGTTTTTTTTTTTAAATAAGACAATTTCAAATAATTGTCTAATAATTTTATGAAATAAAGATATTTAATTTGAATTTGAATGAGGAAACAATAAGTAAATAGAACTTAGAAGAAGATCTTATCAAATATGTATTTTAATAATATAAAATTTTAGTTTTTCGTATATTATACTAATAATATTAAAATATACTACAATTTTATGCGACAACCATTTTGATTGTTTAAGTGTACATCTTCAATCATAATTATTGTTTGTAATAGTATAAACATATATGTATATATATTATGTAACTTTCAAGATAATATGCACCACACATTACCTGTTCCTTTATAGGATAGTCTATCTAATAGTTTCCTGTAAGAGATCGCAGATCGCTGAATTAAAATGTTGCGACAGGACCATTGGGGTCTTTCGCAACATTTTAATTATTGATTTTGAATTAAAATGTTAATTCCCATTAATATTGTATCCTACTCATGGTGTACAATAAATAATTAAAATAATAATAAATAATAAATGTTTTTTTCAGATTTCAAATCCATAGTACATAGTGAATAAATAAATGATGTCGAAAGAGTCAGCATCTATCAGATATACATCAGATACATTCAACAACACAATCACTAAAAATATCCCCAATTATAATAATTCTTGAAATTACATGCATGTTAAAAACTAAAATTAATTATGTATGAATACCATTGTTAGTTTGTTTGTACCATGTCATATAATAGAACAATGAAATAGTTAATATTAACTTAAATAAAAATTAATATAAATTTAGTCATGTCCTGTTATTATACTAATCCACTTATACTGAATTGGACAGTCTCTCCGAGAGGCAATAGTTTTTAGGGTGCTGTTGTTACTGTCTCTCATACGCCTGAACAATGAAGCCACTTTTATTACTGTGTGAAAGCCATCCGTCTGTGTCTCGGCAAACATTAGAGACGCACTGCAGTGTGGAGGTAGCCGCATCAGCATTCTAAAAATGTTATTGTATTGCACACGTAAGAAATTGGCGGCCCGACACCCGTCGGGCTCCTATAAGCTGCTCGAGTAAAACGATTGGCAATATGCCTTAAACAGCGTGATTTTTACTTCAGAAGTGAATCGAGTAAACCTCCGGGCAACATTATTCCCTCGGACCGCCAGTGCCCTACGTTCACGCTTCAAATCGATCATCGGATAGTTTATCATTTACCATGTGTCCCTAGTATCTAAAACTGGTCAGCATCTACAGCTTTTCGCTGTATAGCATAAACGGCGGATCATAACCGGGCACACTGAGCTTTCCTTTAAAGAGCAATATTTTGTTTTTTTTTCTTCGTTGTAGGTGAGTCCGTGCTCCAGTAATTTACCACTGCACCCACCGATGGTCCCAGCAGCACCATATCGTCCACATAGCTTATGTTATTGACCCACACTTTGACAATATGACAACCGGTATGAGTGCTGCTGAGCTCACCGATTAGGTGATTTATATATAGACTAAATAGAAGAGGAGAGGTCAATCTGCCCTGTCTAACCCCGCATTCCATGCTGTTATGGGTCAGACAAATTTCCCGCCCATCTCACCTGGTTCCGCAGGCAGCGATACCATTCCGTTAGGAGGGCTATAATTTCCACCGGCACACCCGCATTTCCTAGTTTGCCCACAGCTTGTTATATAGGACGGTATCAAATGCTTTTGACAAATCAAGGAAACACGTTGTTTTACTGTCCGTATAGTATTTGACAGCCTGTTTAAGACATAATATCGCACTTTAAGTGAAAAGCCCACTTCTGAAACCAAACTGGGGGTCGTGCAATTTTATGTGTTGGCTAAGAATGTCAAAAAGCATGCTTTCAAGCACCTTCGCTATTATAGTCGCAAGTGAGACATATCTCCGGTTCTATTTTTAATTATAGGCACTACTATTGTTTTGGTAAGCTCCTCCGGCAGGTATTCGTGGTAAAGACAAATATTATAGAACAGAGAGAGAGAGACACTCGGCAAATGCACACCGGCATGCCTAAGGTGCTCGATACTGAGACTATCAAATGAAACACACCTGTGTCAAACTTTAGTCTCACTCTGAACTGCTCACTGAATAAGTTCGCAATGTTATAGTCACTACTTACATCTTTTATACTCACAGGAAGGCCAGGCTTTTGGCTCATACTCCCCGTTTCTTTCCAGAACTGTGAGAAATTTTTAGCAGAGTGATGAAAGGCTGTTGCATACATTTTTATTTGCTCCTGTCTATCCTGACACCATTTCAACTTTTTAAACACTTTCCTACTATCTTTCATGTCGTCATATGTCTGACCACAATTCGGTTTACCATATTTCACCTAGGTCCAAAACTTAAGCCTGGCCTTCCTAAGGTAAGTTGCAACATATTTTGTCCATCTCGCAATGTACTCTATCTATTTATCTTTACTATCATCAGTAAAAATAAATAAATAAAATTATTGCTTTCTGTGATATTACCGAAAAAATAAAAGTACAACTACACATTCTAAAGGTCTCTGTCGTATGTTCAAGAACATTAATAATGTAAAAAAAAATAATACATTTTACTCGCAACTCGAACACCTGAGCGTGGAATCTGCGTTATCTTTGATGATCACCGTCACGTGCCCTGATAAAAATATATTTACACTTAATTTTTGGGATTAATCTTTATCAAAATGATTAATTTGCGAAATTATACCTTCTGCTTAAATTTTCAATTAACTTACGTTTACGAACTTTTAACTAATAGATTACGTGAATTAATTTATTAATTAACCTTGACCATGTAGCCGTATAGCGGTTTAAGTCACAATGCCTCTACGCTCCCGCGCGTGTTGTAGATTCAATCGCCCCACGGGAGAACGCGTTGTGTAATTCTTAAAATGGTGTTCTAAGTGATGTTCTTTGTATCCGTTATTTGAATGTATGGGATCGTATCTCTGCTTACCCCTGGAAGATAGGCGTTATTTTCTTATCGTTTATAATGTTTCAACACAAGTAACAGCTACATACGTATGTACTTAATAAAGCAGTGCAAAAGACCAAACCCATAATGGAGTCAGTAACAGAAAAAAAAGCCTCTAAGCTCGTTCAGTAAGAATGTTTTACTATATCTTCTATATTTCGTTGCCTGGCATCTGATGTTTCTTTATGATGGATCGTTTACAGATTGATTTTCCGCACCATTATTGTTCCATTCGATACAAGAATCTGTTTAATCTGTGAAGATTAAGTTTATATTTGAAGTATTCCTTTAGTAAACGAAGTTAACGGGCACTGTTCGCTTTGTATTAAGAAGCCGAGTTTTTCTTTTCAATAATTGAAAAATAGAGTTACATTTTACTAAGTTCCTTCTCTTACTCTGTAATAATATATGATTCAAGTCACTAAATCCTTATGTATGAGGTTAATTCGTTTCTTTGAGCCAACATTGATTATTTGCCATTTGCGAAAATTTTCATCCTTTGCTTAAAAAAATTAAAATATAAAGTTTTGTTTCCATTTATCAGGATATATACCCTCAAGAGCAAAACCAAAGCAAACTTAAACATTAGATTACTTTTGCTGGACAATAGGTATAATTAAATCTTTATTACTAACCCTACTATGTAAGAAAAGAAGTTATATTTTTCGAGTATTTGTATGTATGATGGTTTTATCACGCCCTAAAGCTTAGACTGCTTGAAGGATTTTCACATGTGAACATTCGATTTGTCTTAGTAGTGACATAATGTATAACATTCCCCGATGACGTTAACAACAAAAGGCGGGAAGTTTTATATATTTTTTAACAATTTGACTTGGATATCGAGTTTTAGGGAACTAGATTTATTAAGTTAATATCATTTAATAAATCTATTCCTACTGTATAGAAATACATGATCCTATAATACAGTATTCTTGGCTTGTAATAATTATATTGCTTTACAAGTACAATTGTTTTTTTTAATAATGATATTAATCCAGTTATCCATCAAAAATCAGTCACTATGACAGATATAGTTTTCAATTAATGGCCGCCGTCAATATCAAATCAAATCAAAATATTTTTTTGTTTTTTCGACTAACATGGCGATCATATTATTATAGGCTGTTTTTTCTTTAGAAATACTTGACATTGGCAGAATCTCTGCGTTAAATATACACGCGAGAGAGAGTCCATAAATAAATAATAATAATAATAATTTACTTCTATTAAACAAATGTAATATTAGAATCACAGGTATATTATCGTGTGAGAGCGGTTCGATCAGATAAAAAAAGAAGGGCCTCATAGAAAACCTACCGGTTTTTGTCATACCCCCCCCCCCTCTCCATATCCCCCAGAGTAAGCTGGGGCTTCTCATCTCTCATCCCCCTTTTCTCATCACCCTTGAAGGCAATGTGCCGTTTGTTCGTCTGTCTCCTGCATGCCACAATTGGCAGGACTTCTAGACAGACTTTTAATTTTCACATATATCAGCGCTTTTTTCATTTGATTCCTCATGTTTAAAACTTCCAGCTAACATAGAAAATAAACTATTATACAACAAAACATACATGGAATATGTACACGTATACACATACTCAAGAAATAAAAAGATGTTATATTCGTCATTCCCTTCTTTACTTCTCGGTCGCTTCTTTATAAAGTATCATCACAATCATACCTTAAAAGAAAAAAATATTTTTTTGATTCTATATAGGGATCAATCGTCCCAGAGAGGTGTATAAAATGATTTATTTTATTGGATCTCCGACAGTCGAGACCAACGGAGCAACGGACCTTACATTTCATTTTGTCATATCGGTCCCCTGGGTACTTTGTTTGTACCGTACTTTATTTTATTTTATTCAATAGGTACAGAAACAGACAGCAAATCAAGTTACAAAGTGTATGCTTATACACTGCGGATTTATAACACGTTAAAAATCCGCAGTCAAATTATAACTGTTAACGGCGTTCAAAGAAATACAATTAGCTTCATAGAGTAGATATGCATATCAAAACCCATTTATGTATACGTAATAAATTTACAAAGATAATGTAACAAAAACAGAAGATGTAAAATAAGTTTTTGTTAAACAAATACATTTACTGACAGAGAAACGTTTTGAAGACATAAAAACTCTTATGAAATATGTCAGTTGTCAGTGAATTTAACTCCATATGCTATCAAGTATACTCTAGTTATATTCAGTACACATTCTTAAGATTGGATTGTTTTGAGAAACATTATTGTTACAGACAGGTAAAATAAATACTTGAGGGGTACGCACAGAGCGCGTTGGTATCTTAAAATTTACTTGATCAAGAAATTGGCAGTCCAGTGAGTCTTTTACTATTTTGTGTAGAGTGCACACATCGCTTTTCCGCCTCCTCTTTTCCATACTAAAAATTTAAAACAATCGCAGTCTGTCATAGTAGATCAAACCTTACTTCTCAAGCCCAACTTAGAGCCTTGAGCTCTGACAAACCGTCTTTCGGACTTCGTTATATATCAGTTGTACAGAGTCCGTTCGAATGGTCTAGCATTCCGAAAAACAAAAGACATCAGTCTAGATAGATATATGTACCTTATAGTGGTAAAGATGGCTCTTTCCCGTACCATACCCATCGAGCCGGCCCATTAAGCATGGGGTTAGGCTTGAATAGGCCGGCCCGACGGGTGCGATACCACGGCCTCACAGAAAACCGGTTGTGAACCAACGCTTGCGTTGCATTTCCCAGAAATTAGTGAGTTTTCTGGAGGCCGAACTCGTCCTCTCGTCTTTCCTCTCCTTTTTCTAATTTCCTCATCCCTCTCTCTTCTCTCCCCTCCCCGCATCCTTCTAACCCTCATCACCCTCAAAGGCGGGCAGCGCACTTACGACTCTTGAGTTGCAGGCGTCTATGGACGTTGTCACTTACCATCATCCGACTATAGTATAAAAAAGTACAAATTTATATTGACATATTTCTTTATCTTATCTTTGACCAATTATAATTGTACCTTGTTGGTGTAGTAGTTAGTGAACCTTACTGATGAGTCCTAAGATCCATAAATAGCCGTGTTTGGATGTTTCCTAGTCGTTATTTGTATGTTTGTGACCCCTATTACGCAGGACTCATTGTTATGCGGGAGTTGAATTTTAAAAATGAACGGAATTGTGTTTTCAGGCGAACTGGTGTTTTACTATTTTTCTCTTCCTGTGGATGTCGTTAAGGACGACTATGGCTTCGTAAGTTGCACTATATTATGGTCTGTAAAATGTTTGTGTTTGTGTGAGCATGTAAATGAATGGATATATAAGTATCACTTAAGTCTATACATATGATATATTTAAAATTATTTATTATGTTGGTACATACAGACTAAAGCTGATATGAGTTCCATGAGGATAGGAATTTAAGTACAGGATTTGTCTGGAAAGGAAACCTACTCCCGGTTGGTGTAAACTGAGGGTGTTTCTTTTTTTTTTTATAGTAGCCGCCCATAGTGACTCCACTTTGCCTGATGGAAAGCAATAGGTGGAGTCAAAGAGTGGTGGTCACCATCCTCATTGCATGTCTAGTCAATGCAGCATGGTGACCCACACTATGGCGGCCTGGTGAGACACGCCCCGCTTAAAAGACCCGGGATCAAAGTGGGAAGGAAACACGTGCGCTGGTAGAGAATTCCAGGCTTTTACCGATCGACACAGGAAAGAAAAGCCAAACCGTTTAGTTCGGGTACGTATATTTTCGACGCTCAAACGGTGACTTCTCAGGCCAGCACGTGTAGTCCTGTAGAGGAATGGAGAAGGTGGGACCAATTGAAAGAGCTCATCAGAACACTCCCCGTTATGTAGGCGATAGAGGACTGCCATAGAGGCGACATCTCTTCGCAACTGCAGAGGCTCAAGAGATTGGGTGATCTCAGGACAGTCGATAATGCGGACTGCGCGCCGTTGCAACCGATCGAGAGCGTCAAGCAAATACTGCGCATAGCCGTCCCAGAGATGAGAGTAGTAATCCACGCAGGAGCGAACCTGGGTCTTGTATAAAAGACACAGTTGCTCGGGTGAGAAGAACCGTCTCACTTTGTTCAAAACGCCGAGCTTTCGCAAGGCCACCTTAGTGACACTCTCCCGAGATCCCGGCAAATATACCCAGGATACTAAGCCTATCCTGCAGTGGCAGTTGAGGGCTCTGAAGAGTAGGAAGGGAAAGGAATGGAGACTTTTTGGTAGAGAATACACACGCATGTGTTTTCTTTGGGCGCTGAACTCGACCAGATCTCACAGCACCATTGAGAAATGCGGCTCAAGACCCGGTCGAGTTCAGCGACAAGCTCCCGTCGTTTTCCCTCAACGTCATGATGTCCAAAATATCGCCCATGTACTGTGCATAACAATGTATATTGCCAAGAGCCAACATGTCATTGATATGCAGAAGGAACAACGTTTTTAGCGTTTCTTAAATAAACACCTTTTATTGATTATTCAAGAATTAAGGAAAACAAATAATCTTAGAAGGCTGCCAAAGCACTTGTGACTCGTGAGTTGCAGGTGTCCATAGGCGGCGATAGTCACTTACCATCAGGTGACCCGTCTGCTCGTTTGTCCCCTATCGCAATCGCAAAAAAATATTAATTAAACGTTAGCATTAAATGATTCCCAGACGGGAGGAAAACTTGTGCGATCCACAAATAGTTGTTGGCGACACAGGGCATAAGACTTTGTCCTGTGTCGCCAACAACTATTTGTGGAGAAGACGCGATACAGCACTTATGTCCTTATCAGTCAATAAAAACCCACCGAATTGAGATCCTCCTCTTTTTTGACATCAGTTAGTCGTGGAACGAAATAAAATGCAGATATTATTATTTACAAAATTAACTGACAAATTATGGGTCTTACGCTATCCTAAGATATAAATATGTAATTTATGATTTAATCAAATCACTTTTTTGTACATACTCGTAGATAGATATGGTAACTGTATGAACATTTAAATTCAATGAACTCAATCCTGTGCATACATCTGTTGAAACACAACCAGTGTAATGGAATAAATTATAAACAAAGACAGGAGATATTTACATTCTTAGTGTACTACTACACTTTCACAATTTTACACTTTTACATTTTACCTTTGCTGTCATTAATAGGAATATATTATGAGCCATGAGGTTCTCGGCAGAGTAGTAATGCGAAAACATACGTAAGAGGGTTCTGACATCCGAGCATCAGTCAGTGCAAGTCATAGATATGCAAACCTATATATATATATATATATATATATATATATATATGTATAACTGATTTTTATCTATCAGACGGTATACATACATATGTTTATAGGACATACAATCATACAATGCCGGGATGATTATATGTCTATAAACTGCCCCCTATTACGTTGTTACTACTAAGTTGTGATTGTCAAAAAGTGGACCTTTAAATATTTATATAATATAATATAATTGTGTTTTTTATAATTATTTTATGTTTTATTCAAAGATTTACTTAAGACAACAGACTTATTATTGTAATTATACATTATTATATATTATACTATTCGCTAAAGTTTTCACCACACAACTTACTGTTAAATATTCAAAACGTTTAAAGTGTTGTAGCAAGTGTGGCATTGCACTTGCTTCGGAATAAATTATTTAAAACCCGTGTTACATATTTTTGGATGAATTCCGCAGCAGCTAGCGCTTCTCCCAGGAGTGAAACCTTCCTTGCCTAATTTTATATTCTAAACGACTTACTGTTTTACCTACTCCTATAATTTATTTCCAGAATTACTGGGCTTTGTATTATCTTGTTTAATTTTCATTAATTATGATTTTTTAGTGTGTGTTGCGAAGTATCTTTGCCATTTGTGAATTGATTTACAATAATACTTTTTTAATTTAAAATATTCTGAATTTATGTCTGTCAAACGTGAATTTTAAATTTCCCATCTAATTATAGAGTTCAACGGACAAATAATAAATAAAGGATATTACAATTTATCATTATTTAACTCGATTATGTACTTTTTATAGGTGATGCATTTTGACATACACATCTTTACGGTGTAGTTAGCGAGCTCAAAACTTAACTTACTTACTTAACTACTCTATTAGGCTGATGGTATGTTTGAGCGTGTTACAATTTCAAGGCAACAGAGAGGCACACACAGAGGAACATAGAGATACTCAAAATGGTGGCAAACTATTTACAATGTTATGATAGAAAGAGCTTGTATATAAATGAGAGTTTTTTTTGGTATCAAACGTAATTAAGGTGGGTAAAGTAATTAAAATAATAAACAATTTTGTATCCTTATCTGAGCGTGATGTAATAATATATATTTAGTATAAATTTATACATTCTCGCATGTTCACATTGAAGTAAAATCAAGTTGTTTTATATTTATTTACTAATTAATTTAAGAAAGAATATAAACTAACTATAACACGCCAAAATTACTAAAAACTGTAATAAACTGTATATTTCAACCCTTTCACAAATAGACGTGACATAATTTCTTCAAATTTAAACACGACCAACCTTGAGTCCGAGCTACGTCGTATTTCTCATTACTAATCACTGGTAGGAAGTTAAGCTCTTTTTATTTTATAGGAATATTATTATATTCCTCTATTTGTGTCTATCCTTGGTATTTTGAATAGCGTCGTCTAGCAAAGATATACGGAGCATGCACTAAAAAATCATTACAGTGGAAAATTCGTCCTTTTTTAAGTCCGTTAAAAATAATCCGTAAGCCGAAACTGTTAATACCTTATATTATGTCGTCACCGCTTCATTTCAAATTAAATATATATTTTCCTGAAGTGTATGATAAAACTTTGACATACTATAAAACAATACACTCTCGTGAGCCTGTGGCAGTTAAGAGACAGCTTCCTTCGAATACACAACTCCAGCTCAGTATTTTGCGCCAGCCTCTTCATTCTCACGGCTACGAAAAGATGCTTTTATAGCACATCAGTTTTAAGTTTCATTTTTACCTACAGTAAATACACGAAATTAGTATTTCTAATGAGACATATTTAAATATTTAGTACCTCGGCTGTTAAGTGAAATTTGTTTAGAACAGTAAGCTTCATATATTCTGCATATTCATAGTGATTGGTAACTGTCCAAATGTTTTTTACTTTTCCGTTTTACGTTATGTTTTATATTCTATTTGTAAGCCGTTTTTTTTTATTACTAGCTTTTGATAAACATGTGATCTAGATAAAAATCTTTTGCTTCTTTGATATTTCTATAGCTTCCAAGAAATGTCATAAGAATGTGATATCTTTTTTTTTTTCGTGTGGAAACCCCCTCGACTGGTGTTTTCCGTGAAATGGTGTGTTGGAATCGAGCCGACTAAAACCAGACTGTCATTTCCAGTTTCACTTTTTTATAATGGAAACGAGCAGGTCAGTGGTAAGTGACTACCGCCGCCCATGGACATCCAATTATGATACACTTACGGTAAATTCATTAATCAATCGTTACTACGTATCGTGACATTATAGAACTCACTGTGGAAAGTGTTTGAATTTCAATAGCAGAAACATATCTCCTAGAATCCTCTTTGATAGATTATGATCGTAGCGATTATGTCATGGTTTACAAAGCCTACCTAAATCGATAAAGCGTTGAACGAATTTGTGTAGGTGTAACTTATTTATGAGGAACCATTACTCACCACTTTTAGATTTTCGGCGATGTTTGATGGATTACCAGCTCGACAGTTATATTGTGATCTAAAAAGTCACGATTCATCATTATCCGACAATTAAGGATGCAGCCTGTTTGAAATTGGAATATAGCAATGATTCTTTTCTTATTAACAGAATTTCTACATGTGGCAAATTATATTAAATTATTTTTTCCTGCACCTGCAACTCGAGAGTCGTAAATGCGCTGTCCACTTTGAGGGTGATGTAGGGTGTAGACGGAGGAGAGGGGGGATTAAGGGAGGGAAAGAGGAGAAAAGGATTGCCTCCGAAACTCACTCGCTCGTCAATACAATGCAAGCATTGCTTGTCTACCGGTTTTCGGTCGGTCGTTAAAAATGTACATACACTGAAATATTTTGTATTTTCTCCGAAGTTTTGCTCAGTACAGAAATACAGAAGATTTTGTACATACATCCCAATGTATCATTGAAGGACCAGGCAGAGAAGCATTAAATACCCACATTCTGACAATTATAATTTGGTCCCACTAACGTAAACAAGTCTTTTGCCGTTAACTGGCCAAAATAGGAGATGAAAATGTTAAAACTAGGAGTATATTGAAAGGGAGAGGTAGGGTTTGACAGTGGTAGAGCCATGCTTAGGCACGAATGGGCCGGCTAGACCGGTGCGATACCACGGCCTCGCAGAAAACCGGTTGTTAGTAACGCCAAGTGTTGCATTTCCCCGAAATGAGTGAGGATTCCGGAGGCCCCACTCCCCTTATACCCTTTCCTCTCTCCTCATACCCCCTCTCTTCTTACCCCTCCCAGCATCCCCATTCCTCATCACCCTCAAAAGCGGGCAGCGCACTTACGACTCTTGAGTTGCAAGTTTCCATGAACGGCGGTTGTCACTTACCATCAGTTAGTCATGATCCGTCTGTTCGTATGTCCCCACTATAGTAAAAATTAAGAAAGAACTTAGTTTGGAAGTTGTATATACTACTTAAAGACGATCAAGGTCGTAAATACATAAATACGTATTTACTTCTTAATACAACTCTTCGTAATAATGATTGAATATGCCTCTGTCTGCCCCTTGTTGGATACAGGCGTGAGTGTATGTATGTATTATATTAAGTCAAAAAAAAAAAAATTGAATTAAAAATCGATAAAATTCGAACTAAGGAAGTTCTTTGTAACGCACCTGTAGTTTTAAAGTGACAAAACGTGAAATTATACACCGTAAGTACGACTGTGGCACAATGCAAGTAAAGTGTTTGCAATATTTAATGCTCAGCCTCCAGTAAGCCCCATATATGTATATACATCACTGGATGTGTTCGGCCGCCGTGTTTCCGCCGACTGTGGCCGACTTTCGAGCACGGCGGAACATATTTCCGGGGATTCCGCATACATTGTCAAATGCACATACATATAGATATATATACATATATATAGTGCACTCACTCTGTAAACCGAGTATCAATTTCGATTGCTAATTGAATGTATCGATGGTATGGTATCGATGCATCGATATGATGTCGCCTCCACACTTGAAACGCATCTCTGTTAATCGCAAGTGACTACAGTTCTCGGTCAATACTCAAATGGGTCAACTATTTTTTTTCGGTAACGAGTACGACGAGTTCGCTTTATGGCTGGTTTGTGTTATTGGTTGGTTTTAGGTTGTGAAGCTGAGTAATAAGTAACATTTATTTCATACAAGAATTTATTAAAGCAGATGTAATGGTCATTTCATGTAAGGCGTCATTACAGTCTATGCCCTGCATTAAAAGATTCGCGGAGACACTCTACATTTGTTAACTCTGTGCTAATCATGTTGCTAATATGAGCGGTGTTTTCTCTTATTTCCTGCATGCTTGTAGGTGATGTGATATATTTATTTTATTTTTATTTATTTAAAACTTTTTGCACTACAATATTTTAGAACGGCGGACTTAATGCCACAGGCATTCTCTAACAGTCTACCTTTGGGTTGTGTAGAGATAAGTCACTAGGTGCACTAGAAATAATAAAACAGAAATAAAAAAAAGGTTAACAGTGAACAATCACATAAATATATAATATAATATAAGTATACTATATATATATATATATATATATACATATATATATAAACATGTTGTTGTGATGGTTCTGCAGACTTATGCACTATGTGAGCTCGTACTTTCTCCTTGAAAGAGAGGCGACTAGGTGCTATTCTCATTTCAGGAGGCAAGGCATTCCAGAGGAGGACAGATTGAATTAGAAAGGAAGAATGAACGCGGATGTATGAGAAGGGCATAACAGAAGAAGATTGTTTGTAGATCGGAGAGTTCTGCTATGATTGCAACATAGAAACTGAAAAGAAGAAGTCAAATAAGTAGGTGAGTTGAGAATAGAGTAAAGGGTAGTGAGGGCGCGCGCAACTCGTTGCGAGAGGAGGAAACATGATAAAATTTACGAAGATTAAAAATTAATCGAATGCAGTTATTCAGAAGTCGGTCGTATTTATTGAGGATATCTGCATTCAGGTCGTAATAGCACACGTCACCATAATCCATGATGGGGATAACTAGGGTCTGTACTAACAAGGCTTTTGTCTCGGACGGAAGAAAATTCTTAAGTCGGTATAATGCTCTAAGCGTACCTTAACTCTTTGACTGACGTTAGTAGCCTGCGTTTGCCAGTTGAGATTAGTATCGATAGAACGGTAAGTTATATGAAATAAATGTTTAAATAAATGTTGTTGATAATAATCTAAGGAACAACTTTCCCATTTACATTTTTGCGGTAAAATAATATTTTCTGAACAAAAAAGTGGAGAAAGACTTTTTTTGAGACTTTTGCGCCACCTACTGTGTGTATTTCTTGTTGTACAGCATTGCGCCAATGACAAAAATTGTAGATCGCAACGCCCTCTACATTTTTTGTTCAATTAATTTTCCTGTAAAATGCATACAAATCGAAGAAAACGCATTACAATTTTTTTTTTTACCTTTTTTGAGTTTTTCAAAACACTGCTAAGAGTTGCACATGCCCATCGCTAAGGTAGCTTAGTGACGTCACTTTTCAACGAATAAAACAACGTTTGCCGTTGGGGTACTTTTTTCCGCAGTATATCTGCAGATTGACTGTACTATTACAATTGCAGAGTCTTTCTTGCATACATTGCGGTTAAAAAATATTTGGTACTATAGCATAGTAAAAGTTTACTCAAGATTACCGCATTAAAAGTTTTTAAATTTTGTATAAACTGCATAACAGTACTTATTGCTGTTTTAATATACTAGTAATATAGGCTTATCACTATTATAATACATTATTATGCAGCCTGTACAATAGCACTTTTTTTTTAAATACATAATATTTTTAAATTATTCAAGACCGAAGTATAAAAATGTAATAGGCTTTATTACTACAGTATATAAATGTACAGCAATATTGATAGGTAAACCTGATAATAATTTATGTAGTTGACTTCATTGATAACGTTACTGAATAATTTATAAAAGCAATTTGTTTGTCACTATACCACCGTTGTACAGCGCAAAGTATTAAACTGTTACTGAAATGCCAAAATTGTTTAGAATGTTGGCAGAACTCTTTTAAGAGCTTACTAAGACTTTAAGTTCTTTAAACACAATATTGGCAAATAAAAATGTTTTTAATAGTACTTATATAAGTTACTAGTTAGTTAGTATACAAATTTTATAAGACTTTATGCTAATTTTAGTTGTGTCTAGAAACATGCTTATTCAGGGTATATAATGTGAACTCGTATATCTTCTGCCTACAAATTTATATTGAAAAGCTCTGATTTTTGTTAAATTTATCTAAATATATAATTTTCTTGGATCAGTTATTACAATTGAATCAATATCAACTCATCTCCAATTTAATTGCGGAACAAGAATCTATTTTTATTATTGTTTATCTATAACGCGAAAGCAAAAATTTAGTGGTAAACGATTTCGAACAACAGAATTAGTTTTCCCAAATGAGAATTGAGTGTTTTACAAATGTAAAATAAAAACGTACCTATGCTTCGGTCGCCCCACATCGCCATTAATTATGATTTTTAAGTAAAAATATAGAGTGCTGATCAGAGAGGACTACCTGACTGGAACTCTAGAACTAGCCAGCCCTTTGTTATACACAACACGTAAGAGGGGTGCTAAAGCGACATTGAATGATGACGAGTGTCCTAATGCCGACCGGTATCGATTACACGTTACACAATAAATGTGTTGTAAATTGCCGTGTGGTTCGTGGTAGAGTTTTACAGGCCCACCCCATCTCTTCCCGTGGGAGTCGTAATAGGCTACTAAGAGATTTCAGACAATGTATATACAGTAAGTATCCAGAAAACGGCAATAGGCTTGCCCCTGTACGTACATAAGTGATAATAAACAGTGGTTGGCAAAATTTGGGCGCTTAATACGCCTTTAGTAATAAATAATAACCCGAAACTCATCTCTCTCTCTTCCCCCCCCCTCACCCCCCTCTTATCTTCCCCTTCCGCATCCTTCATCACCCTCAAAGGCGGGTACTTACGACTCTTGAGTTGCAGGTGCCCATCGACGGCGGTTGTCCCCCTATATTATAAAAAAAACCATGCATACATATGTGTTGCATATTTGGGTCATTCGTAAGTCTAAAGGATGAAGCTGGGTGTCAGTCATCAACGTTATTATGATATCCGACTTAAACTTCAAGAGAAAGGATTATGTTTGGCAATTTGTTGAATTCCGATGACGCATTTGTATTTTGTATAATAAAATCCTCCTTTAAATTTGGAACGAATACATTGAGAAGCATCTGCCTCTGTAAATCGGAATAGCTTTTTCTTTGAGCTTTGAGCTTTATTAAGATGTCCTAATTTCTTTGAACAAATGACATTGAATATTTTATTTGACAAATATGTTATATTTTTTAAAAGATTTTTAGGATTGGTGTGTGATAGACAAGTGTGACACATTATCCTTAGAGACCAGAACTGCTTGTTATATATCAATTCAGTCTGACCGTGCATGCTTAGGCATGAATGCGCCCGCTCAATCGGAGTATTGCCACGACATCCCAGAAAACCGTTAGACAAATAATGCTTACACTGCATTTTCGAGTGAGTGAGGGAACTAGAGGCCCAACTCCCTCTCTCCTCTTTCCCTCATCACATCCACACCCTAATTTCGCCCTCGAAGGTGTTTATACGACGACTCTTGAATTGCTTGTGTCCATTGGTGGCAGTTGTCGCTTACCATCAGTTGACCCTTGTGCCCGTCTGTTCCCTATATCATAAAAGAATGCATTTTTATTTAGCTATTGGTCGTTAGTCCGACTGTTTTTGTTGCAATTTATCATGACTTTTAATTTTGAGTAACTTATTATGAGCTATACAAATATTATAATGTGTCTCTCTGTCTGTTACTATTTTACTGCTAAATGAATAAACCGATTTTGATGAAATTTGGTATGATCGATCCAGGAAAGGAGAAAAGCTATTTTTATCTATACACAGCGCGGTCGGAAGCTAGTTAACTGGTGTTGATTTCCTCCTAATTATGCTTAACTATTTTTAAGCCTACAATAGCATACTCCTTGCGCGTTGTTTCATAATTCGTAAACACACGGACAGGTTATGAATAGTTTTTTGAAGCACTTGCTAGTGTAATCAGTTTAATGAAAATCACACCTATGTCCCGTAAAGTTAAATGTTAGATTGGCGGTTAGGAAGAAGGTTTTACTCTGTAGGTTCCAAGCTCTCTCACTGAGTAATAAACACTGTTATTGGAATGCATTCTATTCCATTATGTACTTGTACCACAATATGTACAATCGTTTGAAGATCGATGCGTGTCTAGCCGTAGTTAGAGACGTTATAGCATAGTTAATTGTTGTTAAAGTCATTTGTTGGAATTATAGTATTGTTTGCATCACCTTGTTTTCTTCTTTGGAACAAACAAATAATAGACTGCGTCTGTTGTGATAAAATTAACAGTACCTGAAGGTATTCCTTGCTATGCGGTAATCAATTTCTTTATGGGCCAGACTAGATACGTAATTTTACACGACTAATACGTACACACAGACTAGATATGTAATTTTACACGACTAGATACGTACACATAGACTAGATACGTAATTTTACACGAATAGATACGTACACACAGACTAGATACGTAATTTTACACGACTAGATACGTACACATAGACTTGATACGTAATTTTACACGAATAGATACGTACACACAGACTAGATACGTAATTTTACACGACTAGATACGTACACACAGACTAGATATGTAATTTTACACGACTAGATACGTACACACAGACTAGATACGTAATTTTACACGACTAATACGTACGCACAGACTAGATGTGTAATTTTACACGACTAGATACGTACACACAGATTAGATACGTAATTTTACACGACTAGATACGTACACACAGACTAGATACGTAATTTTACACGACTAGATACGTACACACAGACTAGATATGTAATTTTACACGACTAGATACGTACACACAGACTAGATACGTAATTTTACACGACTAGATACGTACACACAGACTAGATACGTAATTTTACGTAATTTCTACACATTGCACACACGGCCGTCTGATCCCAAACTAAGCAGAGCTTGTTTTATGGTAACCAGATTGCTGATAAACACACTTTTATATATGAGTATGAGTAATTACTATATATATTTTTAGATAAATTACACCCAGATACACAACGAAAATATTGCTTCACAGTCGGCTGTCTGTGATAGTGTGATCGGTTTTATATTAGATAATGGCATTGTGGTTTATTACAAATACAATCCCGCCCTTGTGCATTAAAACGGCCATTGTGATTCGTCTGGAGGTTTCTGTAACCGAACCTAACGAAAAGATAATGTATCTTTATATTGAATATACCGGAAGCCCAACTACCTGCTCCTATTTCCTATCTCCTTGACCCCCCTCTGCAAGATCAAACTGAACTTGCAAGATTTGATTGCAGACATACAGACAGGTGCAGTGGCAGCTGAAACTGAAAACAAAACTAAATTTCTAATACCATGTTCTATACCCGGTCTAAGTAACTTAGTTCATCCAGGGAATACAGGTATATTGATCACATTAATCTTGAACACTGAACAGACCAACTTGTTTATCAAATTTTATTGCAATGGTAATTTAAGTTATATGTTCAAAGACACACGTCTGCGTTTAATATGTATCCTATTTAGGTAGGTTGGTTATTGACGGTGACTGTGAATGTCGTGGGTTCAATTTTTCCCGAGTCTGGATGTCCTTTATGTTCGTTGGTTTTATGTTTTAAAGCCCCCCGCGACCGCGACACAGGAGTTATCTTTTTTAAACGTAGTATAATAAACGTAAAACGTTATAAAATAAGAGAAGGTACTTTACTCACACAAATTTATAACACCGACTTTCACCTAGTGATAAAGACCTACGTATTTATTTTATAATAAATATCAAAAATAGGATCATCGTGTGGTGTAGTTCCCAGAACACTGGTGGCATTTCTAAGTAGAATTGCGTAACACTTACTTGTTCCAGGAAAATTGTTTGTGACGAGTATTTTCTATTAGTCACCCCGCAATCGTCTAATACGTTAAAATTACGTAAAATTACGTTTCACTAAATAAAAAAATATCAGTTATTATTAGTTAAATATTTTCTAGTACATAAAAAATAAAAACTATAAAGAAAAAAATTCAAACACCCTCAATTTAAAAATCGCAGCAACGATTAGAAAAGAGTAGATAATCTTCACACGGCTGAGCAGCTTGAAAGATAGCTGAGAACACTCTCGATTAAAACACCTTTCAAACGAAAACATCGCCATAAAAATCGGTTTATCCGTTCCGGAGTTATGT
The DNA here is from genome assembly GCA_947561695.1 of Tyria jacobaeae. NCBI lineage: Eukaryota > Metazoa > Arthropoda > Insecta > Lepidoptera > Erebidae > Tyria > Tyria jacobaeae. The sequence goes on along the minus strand of OX387211.1, from coordinate 4,582,590 downwards.
CAGTCAGAGTATCAGATACACACTACAAACTTAAAACCCCAACTTTTAGATCGAGGATTAAATAGGAAAGTCTTAGACAATCATCACATATCGTATATATGTACTATTACAGTATTCGCAATGGAAACACCAAGATAACTTTTTCACAATCTATATTTTCACTTTCTTAATCTATGAGTACAAAACATTGGCTCAACTCCTTCATTGGACCCTTTCCTTCGAGCGTCCTAAGACAAGTGACCTCTTTCTGACAAAGAGCTTAAAAATGTAAGAGTGAATGAATGAATGAGTGAATTAATAACGATACAAAAGGTCAAATGAACGACTTTTAAAACATTACTTTTTAATCGAACCATTTACTACATATACACATTATTTTTGGTAGTACATTTTAACAGTATCAAATTAATTTTGTCAATATTATACAGGATTTAATGTAGTAATCTAACAGCTCGTCCATCCTGATATAAGTTCACGTCCTCGTGAACATAACATAATTTATCAAATGTATCATAACATCACCTAAATTTACAAGATTACATTTCAACAATAATTACCACTTAATTTATATAATATTTATACGTATGATTAAATACAAGTGTATTTCATGACAGTTATTCCTAAAATATGTTGTGCACTTTGTATTTATCGTCCATCCGTCCGTGTTATAATCTTGGTAAATAAATCTAAATAAAATGTCCACTTGTGCACACTATTATAACAGTACATATCTATTATAATCTGATTGTGTACTTTCCACCACTATTAAGCGCAATTCACTCTTAGCACATGTTGTGCTGGCGTAACTATTAAGTTTCCTCTTAGCACACGTTGTGCTTCGCTTCAGATTACGAACGTTGTGTTGGAATAATTACTAGGCGCAATTTGCGCTAATAACACGTTCACTTTAAATTACGCACTTTGCGCGTTGCACACCCTGTGCTGGTGTATCTATATAAAGCGCACTTTGCGCTAGGCACACTTTGTGCTTCAGTTTGAATTGCGCACGTTGCGCATTGCACACGTTGTGCTGGAGTATCTATATAAAGCACACTTTGCGCTAAGCACACCCTGTGCTTCAGTTTGAATTGCACACGTTGTGCACAAGTAGGTATCTCTATATAGCGCACTTTGCGCTCGGCACACTGTGCTTATATTTATTTTACTCATACAATTAGATATTAAAGATGTATACTATATACTTTTTTTTTTTTTTTTTTTATAATCCAAAATAGATTAAATATAACAAAATTAAATAAAAATAGTCTTACTTCTTACAAAATACATTGTAAATTGATAAAGGTATACTTAATTACAGAGTTAAATCAGCAAACAAACAACAATTAATTATGAGCGTCATTTTCATTATTATCGCTATTGACGGTGCTATCAGAATCGGAATCTTTTTCTTTACTATTAAAACACAACCACGGAAATATTTTGTCAACGGCATAAACTCCTGTATATGGTTTATGTCCCCTTTTTGTGATCGGTGTATCACAAACCTCGTATCTATCATTATCCAATATTTTTGTTATCTTATACGGTCCTGAGATCTTAGGCAACAATTTCCTGCTCTTACCTATACTATGTACTACTTTTTCAATTCTTACCAAATCTCCTATATTATATTTACTAGCCTGTTTTCTACTTTTATCAAAATTATGTTTTTGTTTCCCTTGACTCTCTAGTACATACTTATCTACTTCGGATCTAACTTTTACCACATCTATAGTTGGCGAAAGAAGTTCTACATTATATTCTCCTTTATTACCGTCTCGACATCGAGGACTAATTTCATCCAGTGACGCATTATCTAAGCTAGGTGCTGCAGATGAATTAAACTTATTGCTTTGCCCACCACGTGAGTCGTCACTACCATTTTTTTCCTTGGTATTTATATTACTTTCTGTATTATATGTTAAGTCAGATTCAATCTCTGATATAATATGACCCTCGTATAGATTAGTAAGTTTAAGACCAAATAAAATTTCCGAAGGGGATTTTCCAGTACCCTTGTTAATTGTATTATTTAGACCCCACTGTACCTGTAATAATCTATCGTCCCACAACCTTTCATCCTGTCCATGGTTTTGAGCGGCCAATGAATCTAATATCGTACGGTTGTATCTCTCTACCTGGCCATTAGCCCGTGGGGAGGCAACAGCGTTTTGAATGTGTCTAATGCCTAGTTCTTTAATAAGTTTCTTGAATTTTTCGCTGGTAAAAGAAGTTCCATTATCACTTATTAAACGCGTAGGCAATCCAAATGTACCAAAATAATCTCTAAGTACTGCAATACTCGTATTAGATTTTGTGTTCTTCACCGCTTTTAAAACTATGAACTTAGTGTATGCGTCTATGATAACTAAAATGTATACATTCTTGCGTTTGCTAGTAACAAACGGTCCTACATGGTCTATATGAACAGTATGGAACGGGATAGAAACTTTAGGTATGGGGTGAAGATAGCCTTCTTTCTTTCCCGCAGGAATTTTATTATGTGCGCACTCGAGACAAGACTTGACATATTTTTTTATAAACTTTCTCATTTTTGAAAACCAATAATGTTGCTTTATTCTATCGAACGTTTTCTCGAAACCGAAATGCCCTATCTGATCATGATTTCTTTGTAAAATTTGCCAACGACATCCTTTAGGTACCACCCATCTTAATCCTTCTTCAGTATTTCTATAAATTCTATTTCTTTTTAATGCAAAGTTTTTCCTTATTTCTATAACACCATCATATTGGGGATCTGACAAAATATCTTTTATACGTTTCAACTCTGAATCATTTGATTGAACGGTGTCTAACCAATCAGTTTCAATGCTCATTACGTCAAAAGTTTCAATGGTATCAATGACACCAATCTCACCAGAGACTGGGTTTCGGCTTAAAGCATCAACGTGCATCATACTATTTCCGGACCTGTACATAATCTCGCAATCATATTCCTGAATTAAGCTCCACCACCTAGCAACACGAGGAATCATATCTTTCTTTTGAAACGTTGCCCTGAGCGAGTTGCAGTCAGTTACTATCGTAAATTTCAACCCTAGGACATACGGTCGAAATTTCATCAATGAAGCTATAACCGCAAGGGTCTCCAACTCGTACGATGAGAAGTGCGATTCTTCTGGAGAAGTTTGTCTACTGTAATAAGCTATCGGTTTGAAACTAGAATCACTTTGTTTTTGTAACAGTACGCCTCCTACACCGTGTTTGCTAGCATCTGTATGAATTTGCGTTTCGGCAGTTGGATCGAATAAAGCTAGAACAGGTCTGGATGATAAAATATTTTTGATTTCGGTAAACGCGTAGTCTTGTTCTATACCCCATTCCCAAACGGCATTCTTTTTTAACAATTTTGTCAAGGGCTTGGTAATTTGCGCGAACCCTTTGATAAATTTTCTGAAAAAGCTACCTAATCCTACAAGCTGCCTTACGTTATGAACATCTTTTGGAGTTGGGAAGTTTTTTACAGACTCAACCTTTCGCGCCCCTGGCTTTATACCTGCTACTGAGATCTCAAAACCCAAATAATCGACTTCTAGTTTAAAGAAATAACATTTCTGTGGTTTTAAAGTGAAACCTGCTTGTCGTAACTTTTTAAAAATTGTGCACAGGTTTTCCAATCCTTGCTCAAAAGATTTAGATGGGACTAAAATGTCATCCATGTAGGCTAACGCTGAATCAAACCTTGCATTACCTAACGCCATGTTAATTGCCCTTTGAAAGATAGCCGGAGCATTGACTAACCCAAATGGCATTCTATTGAATTCGAATTGTCCGTCTGGAGTTACGAATGCTGTTTTGGATTTAGATTCTTCGCTTATTGGTATTTGGTAATAACCAGACGCCAGATCCAATGTAGTAAAGTAAGTATTTCCGGCCAGTCGATCTATCTGATCCTCTATACGCGGAATCGGGTAATGTTGCTTTTCCATTTTTCTATTCAACGCACGATAGTCGACACACAAGCGTTTATCACCGGTCTTCTTTTTAACAATAATTATAGGTGACGCGTATGGAGAGGACGATTCTCTTATAATATTGTTTTGTAGCAATTCATCTGTCATTGACCTAACCTCGGCCCTTTCAGTATGACTAAGGCGGTAGGGACGATACACAACCGGATTAAAGTCTTTCAATTCAATATCCATGGTGATAATACTAGTGCACCCTAATTCCGGCAAACTTTTGGCAAAACAGTCCCTGTATTCATTCAGTAAATCCAATAACTGACGTTTTTGAATTTCATTTAAACAATCATCAACATTCAAATCGTCTAGTGTAAGCATGCTGTTTGTCTTACATATTCTGTTGACATCTAAACACGCATTTATGTTAGAGTTTTCTAAATAAAATTTACCCCGAGATATAACTTGACCTGTTTGAAATTTCAGCCATAAACTTTTATAATTTGCTACTTCTATGTAGCCTAAACCATTTTTTATATGAACTTTACCACCTTTTATTTTATATTTAGGTCTTTGACTATCTTCGACACAAATGTTTCCTGTTATATCACAGTCAGTTTTTACTTTAAGGCTAGCATCCCCGCATATGCTTACAGTTTTACATATTTTTAAAGTTAGGCGTCGATCATTTATTGAAAATCTTGAACTAATAACTAAATTTTTATTATCCTTGTAAATTTCAATATGGGACTGTTCCGTTACAGTTTGCCCTATCAAAACATCGTAGCTAAGAAAACGATCTGGTACCACTATCAACTCTGCTTTTACTTTTACGTGATCTATTGTCAAGTCGAAGATACATGCACCAATTGGTTGTATGATATAATTACCAAAGCCATGTAAGTTTGGTAAGTTTGTAGTTCTCCAAGTATCATAATCAAGAATTCTCCTAGCAACAGATTCTTTAATTAATGTACACTGGCTACCTAAGTCTACGTAGGCATTAAGTTCAGAACCATTAATGTAAATATGCTTTTTAAATTTTTCATCCCCCAACTTCCCCGCATCAAGTAGTCATAACGACTTAACCTCTGACCTATCTTTCCGAATTCCCCGAGAACAGTTGCGATCGTCATGACCAAATCTTAAACACTTCTGACACTTGACTATTGGCTTCTTACAATTATTAAATGTGTGTCCTATTTCATGGCAGTTGAAACATTTTATTTGCCTACTATTCTGCTCAAATTTAGCCTGTTTACGATTAGAATCAGCATTCAGTCTGATGAACTTCCTATTTTTCTCAAATTTTTCATGTTTTACACTTCTAAGATACCCTAATAATTTGTCTGAATCTTCAAACCCTACGGCTTCTGCACCATACCGGACCGACCTATCCTCTATCCCAAAAACGATACAGTCGATAGCATTCTTGTCACTTATCCCGCAACGGTTTAAAGCTATTAATTTTTCGTAATAATACTCTTCTAGATCCTCTCCAAATTTAGCTCTTATACTGAGCATTTCAGTCAGTAAACGTCCATAATTCTCATACACTGGGAAAGCGGACCTGAGTTTCTGTTGCCATACATCCCAAGTATACATTACTGACGGTTGACCCTCATACCACCGTTTTGCTGTGCCCATGAGTTTCGGTAAAGCGTAATGAGCCGTTTGTTTGCTATCCCAACCGTAAATTTGAGCACACTCCTTAACTTTGTTCAACCAAGTGTCGATAGTTTGATTTTTAATTTTAGGATCAAATTCAGGTACGACAGTATTAGTTATAAATTTTTCTCTGTTATGTGGATTCACAGTTGAGACAGCATTTAAAACCTGACTAAGACTATCTATTATGTTTTTGTTTAAAGACTCATTATTATTTGAGTTCACCGCTTGCGCCCCTAAGTGAGGGATAGAGCATTGTGACGGATTTACATTGGTTTGAGTAGTGTTAACGTTAATATTATTGATACCCCGTTCATTAAGTATACCTTCAATTTGCTTTTCATAATCGTTTTTATCGCTAATAATATTGTATTCGGTTGAAACATGCGGAACGTTGTTTTGTAAATCCTTTAGATTATTTCGTGAACCCATTTCGGGTTGAAAATTAGTTTTATAATTGGTATGCTGTGAATTATTATTACGTCTACGTTTCCTACCTGATAATGTTGAATCTGACCTTGAACGTGATCGGCGCACAAATCTCGGCGTGCGCACGCGATGTGATCTTCTGCTACGTGACCGAGTGCGCCTGCTCTCGATGGAACTTGACCGCCTCACGGTGGAAGGCGACCGATGAGTCACGTTAGAACAGCACTGCCTCGTAGCAGTTCGGGATCTCCGCCGTCTTGTGGCAGAGCGGGACCGCCGGCTCTGCTGTCTTGAGGTTGTTCGCCTCTGTCTATCTCTTGGCATTGTATATAATTATTCAATAACTAAAAAAATATTTATTATTTATTGTACTGCTATCTTTATGTAGCTACCGCCCATGTAAGATATTTATCAAAATTAAATAAAGGAGATTTTTAACGAATATATTCTTATTAATTTACTTGTTAAGAATTAATAAATATAACATGATTAAAAATAACTTTGAGAACACACTGAGAATACTTGTACAATAAAATAAACGAAACTAGGCAAAAATTTTTTTGCAGTCATAAAGACTACCCACATAAATAAAACTCAAATAATGAATAGTATACAGGACTTTATTAGTGTTTTCCACAGTAATATTAATAAAATATATATAACTCACCTTATAAGTTTTTCTTTTTATTTTATTCTTACCAACTTTTGCCAAACAGCACGTGTACAATCCCACTTCTGAAGTTATTACAGTATTCGCAATGGAAACACCAAGATAACTTTTTCACAATCTATATTTTCACTTTCTTAATCTATGAGTACAAAACATTGGCTCAACTCCTTCATTGGACCCTTTCCTTCGAGCGTCCTAAGACAAGTGACCTCTTTCTGACAAAGAGCTTAAAAATGTAAGAGTGAATGAATGAATGAGTGAATTAATAACGATACAAAAGGTCAAATGAACGACTTTTAAAACATTACTTTTTAATCGAACCATTTACTACATATACACATTATTTTTGGTAGTACATTTTAACAGTATCAAATTAATTTTGTCAATATTATACAGGATTTAATGTAGTAATCTAACAGTACATACATATACGCATATTTCCGTGATTCGAAGGGAATAGATGTCTACAGTCAAAGTACTAATATAAAAGAAAATAGGGACTATTCACATACATGGATCATAAAATTCTTCCGCCTACTGCGGCTTTACCACGCTGAATAGCAATGCTTATTCTCCGATCAAGGAAAAGGCCAGCCTTCTGGTCACGAGAAGTGTCGGATTATTCATTTAGCTACTTCAATGTAAAAAAAGAGCGCTCCACCACAAACGGCTTTAAAACAGTTGCGGCCCGTACCAAAGTCTATCCCTCTTCGATGGTAGTAATGACCTGGTCTCTTCCAATCTTGTACCGTATACGTACTTACGGACATACGTCGCCGGCGGTGACAAGACAGACAAAGTGGTATCAACTAACAAAATGCCCATGTTGGTAGATGTTGCCCGAATTCCATTCGCCCATCACCTCTAAGAGGATGGATCAAACATCGGTCTTGCAGGACACTTCAGAATGAACCAGTGTATTAGTAAGAATTTTCCTGGTTAACTCTTCTGTACCGTGGACGGATGACAGAAATCTGACATCGGGAAGCTAACATCTGAAATTTTGCAAACGCCAAGACCACGCAAGCGAACCAGTAATTCTTATAGTCAGGCTCGGTCGTTCAAATCTACATTTAAAATTTTGGTAAAGGTGTTATGAATAATTTTGTGAATTGTTTCTAAAAGTTTTAAATATTTCCAAAGTTGCTGACCTTTTTTATTCATAATTTCCTCATAACTTTGATCTTCTTTTAATGTAATACGTATTATGGTAGTTTTGTTTTCCGACAAGCACTGCATACCTAAAAGATAAAGCCAATTAACACTGTAGTAGAAAGGGTTGATATGTTTGCGTAGCGAGTAAACCTTACTGGATTTAAAGCTTCAACTTTTCCGGCTAAATCTCAGCTAATTTGTTTGGTTCATTTCGGGTCACGTAGTTTAAAGTACCGGGGCCACTCGTTCAGGGGCCAGAGCCAACACTCAAGTTTGAGGTCCTTTTATACGAAAATGTTTTCTGCATTACACCAGACTATGGTACTCAAAGGATCACTTGATGAACGAATGGGGACATCACTTTTAAAAGAAATGTAGGAGTTATTATTTGTAATGTTTCTTTTTTATTAAGTAAAAGGTTCATGTCACGTGATTGTAAAACTAAAAGGTCACACATGAGGTTTTAGTTTGACAAGAAAATTATATTAAGCATATTTTAATGGACTCGGAACGGCGGTGTTAGGAAAGTAGTCCAATAGCATTCGAAAATGTTCATTACTCAGAGATGAGGTGTTTTTTTTAAAGAGGTTTTTCCCTCACTAGGATAATTCTTGTAACTCGGGTCACTTTAAAAATATTCAAATAACTGACTCAAAGTACACCCAGACTCAGAACACGCGAGTAAGTGTTGGGCCTCAGGCACCCTCACTTACTCAGCATTTTTTGGTTTGAATAATTAAATTGAATAATTAATTGAATATCATTTGAAAGCTTTTAGTTCATAAACTCTGAAAGCACTAAACCGATTTTAATAATTCTTTAAGCATTACCAAGCTACGTTATTTAGAATCAGAAGTGACAATGGCTATATTTGTATCTTATTTTAGTTACAGTAATAGGTAAACGCAAAAAAGGCCGCTAGCAAAGCTAATTTTTGATAACAGGATCGGACCGATAGTGTCGTACTGCAAGGAAAATTTCTCTTAATAATAAATAATAAGACTGAGAATATTGAGAAAAACAGTGACCGTATCAACGGTAAGGCAGTGTTATAGCATTTTTACGGTGCTATAACCCAAATAGGTTCATCGCGCTGATATTCTAGGTATTTTCTGTTTTTTTGAATCAATTTATTAAGACATACCTTCATAACATACAACATACGTAATACATAACATACATGTTTTTGAACTAGCTTCTGATCGTAAAAAAGTTAGATGTCTATGTTGTAATAACCTTACACACAAGTTTTGTTAGAAAGTTAATAAAGAATTTGTAAAGAAGTCTCTCTCTAAAGAAGTAGCTTAATTCAAAATTCATGAGAGCAAACTGCAACTTGATAACTCGAAAGTTTGGCGTAGAAATTGGCTGACTTACAAACAGTTAGAAAAGTTAGGGGCCCGTATGTGTGGTAATAAAATGATATGGAGTATACTATTTATGTGTTTTATAGACCCCCTGTCTGGCGAGTTGTATACATTGCTGTAATTTACATATTGGCACTTATGTGTGCAGCACACCTATGGAAATTGATATACATTAACGTACAAAACCGCCTAAACGTTGTGGGGACGTCATCGACCAGCTTAGTCTCATTATTCTCCTACAGGTATTAAAGTAATAATCGAGAGGCATAAGATTGAGGTATGAATCATTTATATGAAAACAAACACATGTTAAGTATATACTATTCATTAGAACTAAATAAATAAATATGCTAAATATGAACCGCTCCTATATGTACTGGCTTGGGACACCTTTCGATTTGGTGTGTAAGAAAATCCAGTAAATTATTTAAGTGTATATAGACTTAGACAATGATGATTTTTACATAATTTGGTAGGTGCAATTAAGTACGAGTATTAAGTAATTAGATATAACAAAAATATTTCTTCTATACACAGATTGCGCATAAAATAAAACCCAAGCTTCTAGCTTAAGTTTTTAATTATAATCACATCACAATTTTAATTAGATATCTACCTTAAACTTGGTTTTAGGACTCCGAAGTTGTGATTACATTAAGTAATGTATTTCATATTTAACATAAAATGTTACGCAATTATAAATTAAATAGACACTCTTCAATACCTATTTCATGTTCCTCTGCCTATCTCTTCTTGGATACAGGCGTGTATATATGTATATTTACACGCCTGTATCTATATGCCAGTGTATATATATATATATATTTATGTATTATTCAATAAAATAATACAACCTAAGATTACTACACAATTTTTACACCTTATTAAATAATGCATAATACATACCTAAGTACTTTTACTATTTTTCAATGTGTCTGGGTTAGAAGTTTCATCATAACCTTTCAGAATTACTGTAAATCCAAAATGATTGATTCTTAGTAATTCTCTAAGTTAGATTATCAGAAATTCAATTATTCTGTGAAGTGATCTCCGTAACAAGGTATCTCATACGGTACGCACGCCAATGAAACGAGATTGGAGTACGGATTGCGTCAAAGGTCAATGCAACTAAAATTACTGATCCAAATGGCGGCTGATATCAATTATACTGTACTAGCTATTGATGAAAAGCTTTGAATTTATGAATAGATCAAAGCGAACAAACTCTTTACGATTAAAACCTTAGCTTAATTTTTGTTTGAATTCTGTGTAGACGTATGCAGCCAATTGAACATTTTATTTTTATTTTAATGAAATTAATAAATGATTTGTTGATGAGCTTATATAATTAAATAAGGTTTTGTTTATTTTAGGAATGCAACCATTTAGTCCTACCTTTTAGTACTTATAACTTATTTCCTCACTACCATGAGGTTGAGGAAGAGACGCGTGTTTATAGTTTTAACACAATACACTTGTCGGAAAAATATGAAATAGTGAAGCGGAATGTTACCATTCCTTCAATTTCTGATGAGATACCTACCAGAGCAGATAATGTTCGGATTCAATGTTATACTTATAGGAATATAGGAATATACTTCATAAGAATATATACATATGTACAATATTGTATGATCTATTATTTGAACAATTAAGAGTTTATCTATTTTCTATATATCTTCGCACTAACTTACATTACTAATAATTTATTCTTACAAAACAAGTAATAACCGACTACTTCATTGCTTTTCTCCATGACTCTGCGCACGTGGTACCGGATCTTCTACTGTTCTCCAGGCTTTATTTTAAAAGAGGAAAAAAAGAGTTTTAGTACAAGCGTTATCGGATCTTTGATAATAAATTAATATTAGATATGTATTACATTAAAGCAGAGAGACATTTGTTAATATGGATGAGGAGCGAAGTGGGCGGAACATGAAGGTAATGTATAATTATTATTCATATAACATGAGTACAATGTACATAGGTATGAAATCCTTTTTGCGTAATACAACACGTACGCTCAGGAATAAAGGTCGTGTAATAAAATATAATAAATGTTGCACAGATATTAGCAGTCCTTGGAGGGGTATAGAGCAATTTTGTATGTTATCCTTAATAGCTGCTTTAACCTGATATTAGATAAAGCGTGTTATTATTTTTTAATCGACTTCAAAAAAAGGAGGAGGTTCTCAATTTGGTTGCATTTTTTTCACCTCAACTCCGTTATTTGTAAACCAATTCAAAAAATATTTTTGATGGAAAAGGATACACTTTCTGGTTAGTTCCACAGAAATTTAACCAAAACGGGTTTAGTAGCTCTGTTTTTAAATAAAAAAGCTGGAAAAATATGTAACCCAAGTAAACGAAATTGCGTAGATTGGTGTCCAGTGACTTTCCAGTGGTGTTAACGAATTACAAAAAAAAAAATATGGAGTACTAAAATAAACACTAAAAAAAAGGATTAGGTTCTCAATTCAATTAATTTGATTTTGGACTTGCACTTTCTTTACGATTGAAAGTATTGAGGAAAAGTATTCGAAAGGCACATTGGAGCCAGTTAACAAACTGCGTATGTAACATACATATATATGTAGAATACTTTCGAGTATTCACCTGTAAGTAAAATAACCACATAGTATTTTTTTGTAACCGACTTTAAAATTTTTCGTATGCATTTGAATTGGTTGTTATACGGATAAACCCAAGTTTATGTTTTGGGAATTATGAAATTAGTGCAGACCCGAGGGGGCCTCAGTTGCAGGCACCGGTCTTATTCGAAAATTCCAATTTCAAGTTCATATTTTATTTAAAAAAATCTATAACATAACTATATAACTAACTTGGTTAAATACAGCAAAAGAAAAGAAAATCTTGTTAGTTTCATTAAAATTTTAGGTATTTGTAGAAAGTTCCAGGAAACCTTTATTAAATAAAGAAACGAATAAGATTTTATGAGACGAATTGAAATAAAAAGTCGTAAGAAATGTACCAAAGCGGGGACTTATTTATGAGGGTAATAAAGTTCTTCGCAAATTGTAAATAGTACTCTGAGAGATACTTTCAAGTAAAATCATGAAAAGAAAATCTCAGGGAAATTTCTGTTTTATAGCATCGTCCTTATCATGTTCTTCTTGTATATTGTAACTTTTTTTTTTTTTGCTATAGGGAGACAGACGAACGGACGGGTCACCTGATTGTAAGTGACAACCGCCGTCCATAGGCACCTGCAACGCAAGAGTCGTAAGTGCGCTGCCCGCCTGTGAGTGTGATAAGGGATAGGGGAGTGCGGGGATGAGAAAGGAGGAAGTTAGGATGAAGAGATGGGAAAGAGAACGGGTGATGAGGAGAGAGGAAAGAGGAGAGTATAAGTTGGACCTCCGGACACCTCACTCGAATGGGTCGGCTCGACCGTTGCGATTCTACGGCCTTACAGAAAACCCTTGGTGAAGACGTTGCTGCCTGCTAATGTAGCATTACCTCCTTTTTCCTCTCCCCTGACCCCCCCTTTTTCCCATCTCCTCACCTGTCCCTTCCCCACATACCATCATCCGTCATCACCCTCAGAAGTGGACAGCGTGCTTACGACTCTCGAGGTGCAACTTACCATCATATCTGTCCCTCTATAATATTTAAAAAAAAAACAAACGATTTCGAAAACAATCTCTATGTGCGGTATATAATAGTTATATATGGTGTTAATACTCGGTGTAGTAATTGAATAATATACATATAATGGAGCGCGATGGGCTAAAATTTAGATAGTTAGGTAGTTTAGTTAGACTTAGAGTCGGACTTTCCGGCACCAGGCAGTTCGAGTTGTAGGTAGGCGACTACCTGCCATTATATGACCCTTCTGTTCAATATAGATGAAGCTAAATAAGAGCTTGTAACATGTTCTGCGAAGTCACAAATATTGGATTCAATTCCCACCAAGACTATGTTTGATTACCGCTTTTATTTGTGATATTAGCGTTGAATTTAATAGCCAGGCATGTAATAATGCGGTCGTGGCCCACTCAGATGGTCAGACCGAATCTGTTCTACACTCAACACCAAACTTCACATGCCAAAGATAGGAACAGGTGGTGCAGTATAATCAGAGAAAAGTTAACAACATATCCAAGTGATCAGGACCCTCAGTAATGAGGAGCACAGTTAATTTTTTAACTATTAGTTCAGGGTTGCCGTGGTGGCTATTATATGTAATGATTGTCTGAATACTCGAATCGCCACGGACGTAATACACGTGTCACAAACCTTGTTACTTATATGTATAGTGCTGACGATCTTAGACAACAATACAAATAATGCTCACAGTGTCCGTAAATCTAGTTAGGTAAAGAGAGAGAGAGCAGTCAATCAATCAACTTCTGCAGGTGCTAGCCAGCGCAAGTCTGGCAAACGCTGAACCATATCTTAATAATGGACACGCGAGGTATACATGATGAATGTACCTCTATTGTTTTAATTTTAAACTTTTATTGTTATTGTGTGTCTTATATGTCCATGAATAAAAAGACATGATAATTAAAGCTGTTCCCAGATTCCTCCAATTTTAAGACCAGTGAATTGTTTTAGTCGGTCCCATTCCGACACCGTGTGATGATGGCCCGAGGGGGTTTCGTCACATTAACATAAAAAAAAGGCGTGGAGGGAAAAGAGGAGAGGCGGATGACGAATTGGAAAGAGGAGAGGGGGGTGAAGGGACGGGAAAGAGGAGGTTGGCAGTTAGGGTGCCCACTACCACACGATACCCTCTGGTTTTTGGTAGGCCGTACCGGCAGAGCTTTACAAAAATTTTGAAAAGCCATGGAGTTCAGGCCCATTTGTTTTGTTTCAACGATACGAATTAACAAGTTGATATTATTTATATGTATCGTTTATTAAATTTTAAAGTAATAATAGGACGATAATTAAAACGTTTATTTTTAGTTAGCTCGCGTTCTGTAAAAAGGAGGATCAAATTTTCGTCTTCAGATTTGAACTCTGACGTTTAAATAGAGCATGGCCATTGATTGACTCTGTTATCTAAACGCCCCAGCCAGGCACAAAATCTAAATCCTCTAAGATCAAACCTGATCTGGATAAAGTTGTTACTATAATATGAAACTATAATCTCTCCAAGTAGTACTACAGACTAATTGCAGATTACATGATACAATGATAATGCTTGGAATTATCAGCTTTAGGTGTAAATCATATATTAAAATAATAGTTTTAAAATAGTAGCGGTAGTATATGTTGCGTTATTAAATAGTTAAAGTTTATAACGCAATCTTGCAATATTATGGTTTCGAGAAACCTCCAGATCTCCTGAACAATGAATATTTCCTGTTGTTCCATGATATGCAAGTTTAAATATTTATTCTTATTTGTTAACCACGGACAAACTGTTTTTCTATTATTTTCTTTGAATTCACACTATTAAAGCTGTTTTTTTTTTATTTGCCGATTATCGGAAGCAATCGACTTATAGTGCATAGTCTGAGGTTCTTTGCAACTTTCATTTTTTAGAGCCCGTATCTTGGAATTACTTTATAATTGACTTTTAAGATTTTTTTATAGTTAGACAGTATTGTAGTTACAAATATATAGCGAAACAGTAACGTATATAGCGTAAGCGTAGCGTAAAAGCGTGTAATATGTTATATATACATATAAGAGTGTTAAACATTTTTTTTTAAAACGATTTTTTAAAAAGAAATTACTAACGGCCTCTAGTAACCGCATCCTTTTTAATATATGCAAAGCGAAAGAGGCAGTTTTAAGGTCATATTCAAGCTTTACAATTTCATTTACCTATTCTGTAAGAGATATGAGAAAGGTACACTGGTTACGAGCACAAATCCCTCTATAATGTTAATTGCGTAGTATTAAAACAAATATCATCTTCCAAGCATTCCTAGAATCCTCTCGTATATACATACCTAGTAAAGGAGAATAGCTTGTATGTATTGGTGATAAAGTTGAAATTGCTAGTGCACAAAACTAGAGTTGCTAATTAAATATCTACTTAGTTATGACAAGATTACCTAGAAGATTAAATAGAATATCACATATGCATGTTAGGAGTTAGGAGAGAGAGATAGAAACTTGTGTAAACGATTTAGTACCTTAGGTAGCGTACTGCATATATTTGTTTGAACTGAACTGGAACCGTTTTCTGATGTCCTTCCAATAGAACGGTTACAGAAAACACTTTGTGATGTATAAACGGCGCATTAATGGACAGCCACATGGAATAATTCTTTACGTGATTTGTACAGTTACATATGGTAACTGTGCGTAGACTTTATAAAAGTGTTAGTGTAAAAGTGTATGTTTTAACTACATTTTTCCGCTATAGTGGCCCACTGCGAGGAGGCGACGTCCTGTTGAGCCTGGACGTTGCCTTAATGAGAGTTATCCGAAGGTGGTAAACGCGTTTTTGGTTTCCACACGATAAAAAAAAGACTCTATTCTAGTGGATGTAGATAAGAAGTCTGGGTATTTAAATATTTATTTAAATATCCTTTTGTGTTAACCTATATTATTATTGTATTTAATATAACACTCAAACCCTTGTCTACACATGCCATTTAGTGGATAAGCAACAGAAGCCAACCAAAAAATTCGATATTGGAGGTCATTTAATATACATTTATTATTCCACTGGAAACTTGCCAGTGGATAAAGCAACTGAGTAACGAAACCATCAATCAAAGGCTACCATTGTTGAACGGATGTCCATAATGCGTAGATATGTAACATAGTGTTTTATTCGATGACCTTAAGATACGTGTGGTAGAATGAGAAGGTATCTTATTGCCTTGTAATTGTATCACATGTGTATGTTATGCTAATTGATTTGGTTACGATATGAATTTCGTTTTATGGATTTTACAAATATATACAAACATGGAGAGCCTTATTTGAGTTATGTGCTGGTTCGACTCTAGTAGTACATTGGTTTTACAGAAGTGAGGTTACCAGAGACTCATTGCCAACCCCTCGGGGGAAGCAGACTCAAACGCCAGCAACGTATTAGCGACTCATGAAATGCAGGTGTTCACTGTATTCACTTTTTTTCCACCATGCAACAAAAAAAAAACTATATTTATAGATATTTAAGTATATATATAATTTATATAAACATATATATCGGTGTAGAATAAGTCTTCAAATTTAACAAACTGTGTGTTTATTTAGTCCTTTGTTATGTGATGAGCAACAAAGATTACTGACTATTAAACTTTAGAGTTTGTGAGTCTTGTAATAAGTATTAAATATCTTTGACTTGCTTGAAGTTCACTGGCCGTGGTCACAGACTGTTTCTTCAGAGGAGCGTTACCACCTCTGCTATATACTGTTTATATGTCCCTAATAGTTTCTTCAAGATACCGGCAAGTTTGGCGCATTTTTGCTTTAGGCAACTGCACCTGCTTTTATGTGAATATTTAGTACCGGTGATGTTATATTAAAGTTATCCCAATATTAACATATTGGCCATAAAATTAAAGCCGATATAAATAATAAATGAATGAGGATTAACGTCTCTAACTTAAATGATGTAAGAGGTAATCAGTCAGGGTTACGAAACTTATTTTAAAATATCTTATTGAATATACATTTTGCCGATTATTAAGTCGCCAATTACGCCTCTACCTACCCCACCGGGGATACAGGCGAGATTGAATGTATGTAATTTTGTTTGAACTTTTATATTTAAAAAAATATGCTTTAATTCCACGACCCGACGAAAACTAGTGGGTATAATTACACTCTCTGCAGACATTTCTTAAATCGAATTTACAATAATTTGTAGTATTCGTTGTAGTACTAATAAAGGTGGTACGTCTTTATACACAATATAATAAGTATCTCCTTCATTAGTCTATGAAGTTGGATGTGCAGGGAAACTTCAGTTACTTTTATAATTAAAATATATTCATATTGTGTTCGTACTTTGTACTCCCCTTGACTAATTAACCGGTACCTACCTGCGAATCTGTTTGAACTTTACCGTAAAAACTAGAAAAGTCTTTGTTAGTTATCTGGCAAAGTTTGGGACCCTAGTCAATCAGAATAAGTAGTAATTGCACAAAATTAAATTAATACCATTATTGTAATATTCCGTATTTGACTTCGTAGCTATATATATATTTGTGTGAGAGAGATTGAACTGGATGTGGAATAGTATAGTGGAACAGACGAACAGACGGGTAGCCTGACCGACCACGAAAGAGAAGGGTGGATGAGGGGAGAGGAAAGAAGAGAGGGGGAGTTGGGCCTTCGGAAACCTCACTAACTTCCGAGAAATGCAACGCAAGCGTTACTTCAGAACCGGTTTTATATGAGGCCGTGGTATCGTACCGGTCGAGCCTTCCCATTCGTGCATAAACATAGCTCTATCTCTCTATCACTGTTGATGCAAATACTATACCACTGTTTATGCAAATGCAAAAATCACGCTCCAACGAGGATAACTTTTATTAAGTTATTTTATAGCTTATTTATATTTATTTATGTACCGCGGTATCTTGATAACGTGATTTAATACATCTCCGCACAACGCCATCTATCGGGTCTAAACAAAAATACACTTATATTGTTCATATATAACAGAGATATACGCTTTTTATTTAAGTAGGCATCAAAAACAGAAACAGTCTTAGTAAAAGTAAAGCCATGTTAATGAAAGTATCATGCCTACATTATGCTATAACATAGATATCTTGTATTTCACCATCTTACTGGTTATTTTACCAAAATGAGAAACATTAACCGACGCTGCCAACAAGAAATCTTAAATGAAGTTCCACTTGGTTAATTAACTCAGTTTTCCGTTCTCTGCTGCCAACTTTATAAAATTATTTATTAATTCATATCATTATTTTGTCTTTTTTAACAGTTTTGTGTTTGTAAACAAAATCTGTATCCTTAATAGATGTATGTCCGTGATAGGTGTTATTCTCCCATTTCATCTCAAATCATCTCATCCCTCATCTCCCATTCATGGCTCATACAGGGGTATTTGTAGCACAAACATTTGATAAATTCATTTTTCTCGCCTTTGTGACATAACGTATCCTCTGTCACGGGAGTTATCTTTATAGCCGACGAACTTTAACCCTGGGGCGTAATTGGAAATACCAGTGGCATCCTTACAGTAAGTAAACATTAGCAACTTATTTACTTATTTCAGAAGATTGATTGCAAATAAAGATTTAAGATTTTACTCAAATGGTACTGTAGATTTTTTTGGAACGAAGTTACTTATGGGGCGTTGCGAAGGGGTACTAGCCGGCAAAAAACGTCCGTAACGATAAAAAAAGCGTAAGATTTTTATGTATAGGCTGTACAGTGTCGTATGTACAGTCTACGTGATGACTTATTATTATTGCAGTTTCCCATTATTATTCATTTAAATAGCTATTTCTTAGTATATTATTATTATATATTTTTATAAACCATTGTAAATAAAATGAAGGTGTTAAGATAATTTAAAAAAAAAACAGTTTTATTGATTTTTATCGATAAAAAAATCATAATAAAAAATGTATACCCGAATAAATATTTTTCTTATACCTCGAACAGAACTTGAAATTAATTTTTCACACGTTTTTTTTTCCAGTATTCTTATGCCGCCCCCCCCCCCCCCCCCCCCGGCTAAGCTAAATGCTTGTATTAGGGGTGGGTTTACGACAGTAGGTTACTGGGTTCAAACCGCACCACTACTGCTACAGTACTACTAAAATTGTTAAACATTTTTCTTTACTTAAATTGGATTGATAAAATTGGAAGTGTCGCATTAACACAAACGTGTATAGAGTTTAACAGTCAGTAACACTAGTGCAAATAACAATCTGTGAACCCAATACATTATTACCGAATGAGGGATTTAGGAGTACCAATTAACACGTACGTTAATGAACAGAGGTTGTGCCTAATTGATACTTCACTCTTAATGACAGTGAACTTAGTTTTGTGACTGATTAAAAGTGTTATTCTCGGTGGAGTAGAATCCGGGCCATCTCTTCACGTGGATGTCGTAACAGGCAACTAAAGGATCGTTTTGTTATCTATCTGATAGTAAAAAAGTCGTACAGTGATCGGATGACGGCATTTCTCTACTACTTAAATAGGACTACATCGTCTTGGAAATAAGTGGGCGTTTGAAACGCTTCTATATGTATGTATCTATATATATATACATAAGGTTAGTAATAATGTCATCTTATACCTACTAAGCGCAGGTTTTAAACGAGGAGGGTTGAAGACCAGTTAAAATAGTGAGTTTCAAACGTGTTCATTCAAGAATATGTATTGTATTTTTTTAAACTCTAACAGAACCATTACATTTCTTAAGTACACAAAGAGATAATAAAACGAAAGAGTACTCTTTAAAGCGTTGGAATATTAAAGGGCTGTTAATTTTAAGTGTAATAGCCAGAGTTAGACTTCGGGTTGAAATTGAAATTTCTATTTACTTTGAACGGTTTATAAACATACTCGACTCAGTTACAGCTACATCTACACACATAGATATTGCCTTGGCTAAGACGAGTTGATATTGAGTTTAATAAATAAAATAATGTCATCTAGCAGTACGGAACTAAACAACTCTACTAAGTACTACTACTTACTGTTTTGTAGAGTTGTTTAGTTCCGTACTCGAATGGATTTTAGGAATTCAGTTTTAACTACCAATAAGCACGATATGGTCTAAACATATAGGTGGAATAAAATTACTTGAAACTTTTATATTATAGTTGAAGTACGAGTACTTAGTCACTGCAATACCTGGCATCGTGTTGTAATTCTGCATCTATTAGTTTTCAGAGCTTCATAAGGAGATAATGAGAACATCATAACATGTTTTTTCGAGTGAGCGTAGGAAATAGTATATCTATCAAGTATACTAAAACGTGTTTTTGGTACAAACAATTCTCTCGGAAATAGTTGCAGCTGAACAAGCCGAGTCACAAGGCGTCCTAGTTTTGAACAGAGATTCTGATCATGGTTTACATACATAGTTTTTACTATAAATATAGAAAACAACGTGTGTTTCATCATAAACATATATATAGCTATAGCTATACTACAGCGATAAGCGATAACATATAAAGGATCATATAACAGGGAACTGATTTCTTTACAGTAACAGTAATTCTTTGTTGCGTACATATCACTTATCTACATATCATCAATCTAGTAAAGTATTTACTAAACGAGAGAGCATAGAGAGATACATACATAACAGGTCAAACAACCCTCCTTACTTTGATTCGGTTCAGTCGGCTCACCCCAAACAACACACGAATTAATGTTATGTTCAATCTTAAAGGTGAGCAAACTTACGCTCCGTCGGGCAGAAAATTTTAACTGTTGATGTCGTGTTTAAACTCTTAAGCTGATTGAAACATAAAAAAAAATGTAAGAAGTTTCTGCCATGTATATTTTAACGAAAGAGGGTGTTCTTCTTTTGTATATTATTCAGTACGCGACATCTACACAATTTTAGAACGGATTTAATTCATTCTAATTTAATTCAGAGTATTTAACGGAAGAGTGAAGTAATAGTATCATAGTCAAGGTTGGACCCATTTTAAATTTGAAGAAAATATTTCAACATCTAAGGGTGGTAATTAAGCATGCATTAGAAGTGGCCATGATTTCGGCTAAGTCGGTTATATGTATACAAGTATATGTAAATACAAACATACATAAACCCACATCTATATCACATTTTGCCACCCCTAATATAATTTAATACCACTTACGTAATAGAGAGCCAGCCTATTGCCGTCAAGCGGACACTGTATCCTGTAGTCGGTTCTATCCTTTTTTAAAGTACATTCTAGTATAATATAATTTCATTTTACATTCTGCATTTCTATGATGCATTCTACCAAAAGTATTAATAATCTACATACATATTTAGACAGCGACAAGGATTCATTAACTTTACACAACTTGCGAGACTTCAGTTAGACAAAGTTACTTCTTTTTTTTTTTATACTATAGGGGGACAGACGAACAGACGGGTCACCTGGTGGTAAGTGACACCGCCGTCCATGGACACTTGCAACTCAAGAGTCGCAAGTGCGCTGCCCGCCTTTGAAGGTGATGAGGGATGGGGGATGCAGGGAGCGGAAAGAAGAGAGGAGGGATGAGGAGATGGAAAAAAGGAGAAAGGAGATGAAGGGAGAGAAAGAAAAGGGGAGAGGGGGAATTGGGTCTCCGGAAACCTCACTCAATTCAGGGAAATGCAACGCAAGCGTTACTTCACAACCGGTTTTCTGTGAGGCCGTGGTATCGCACCAGTCGTGCCTAAGCATGGCTCTACCACTGAGAAACTTCTGAAGTTGAAATGCTAGCAATCTGTCACGATTTAGACAAAGTTTGAAACTACGAAATCACTTTGATCTATGATGATATTGATGCATTTCTATTAAGATTTTGGGCTCCATAAACAAAATGTTTAGATCTATTTTTTTTAAAACTGATCGGTTTTTAAGTGAATAAAAATATTAAAGAAACAACTCTAGTAGTGAAGAATCAATACTTAATATTTATCACCCATTACACAATATGTATTTATGGATGGTAAACTATAAAAAAATAGGTACCTACCAGCATATGTCCTCTCCGGCACCGCAGTAGGTCATGAGGAGATGAGGTCTCAGTAATAATAAATAATAATCGCATTACCTTATATTTAATAAAGAAAGTTTAATAGAGTAAGTTGTTGTATTTGAAGTTGTTATATACTATATTTATATATATCATATTATAAAATTATCGGACATTAACCACCGAAGTAGACGAGACTCAAATAGACTATGTTTTAGAAGATCCAGTACAGCACTCATGCATAAGAGCATATTCTGCATAGCGCCAATCATATACAATCATGTACCGCAAATGAAGTCTATTCTTTTAATAGGTGGGAACAGAAAAACAGATTTACCTGATGGTAAGGGACAACCACCGTCCATGGACACCTGCAACTTAAGAGTCGTAAGTGCACTGCCCGCCTTTGAGAGTGACCTTACCTCTTTAAAAAGCGTATAAAACCATTTTAATTGAGTAGTCATATTACACTATTTAGGAAGAGTTTTTTTTATCGGATAATATAGATTATGTATATAAGAAGGTTTAATGTGTGTATCAATTTTGATTTAATTTGACATATTGTTTTATTTCTATTCAGTTTGTTTCGATTAATTTGTAACCTGCAAACACTTGTTGGTTAACTTGACACTTATTTATTATTGTATCTCTTATAATTTTATAATTTCTGTAATTTATATTAGTTTTTAATTAATGGTCTTTATTTTATTTAGATTTTCAAAGTTGCATGTTTTACTTGAAAAGCAGAATGTACCTGGCTTCATATCTAATGTCACATCTATTCTAAGTACGTACCTAAATTCTATGCAAATAAATGATTTGATGTGAGATTAAGACAATTAAGATTTTTTTAAATCGCTTTACTAATAATGATGAAACGCTCAAAAAAACGAAAGACGTCTAAGAATTACTTAAACGTATACACAAACCTACATATGCTCTTGCCTGTATCCCCTAAGAGCTAGACAGAAATGATATAAACGACCACATTTTGCCATTTAGAATAGGATCCACTGACGTCATAGGGGGTGAGCCTATTCCTGAAACCTGACTGAGCAATACAAATTAACTAAACAAACAACAAACAAAAACAACAACGACAAATCGTTTCAACTTTAGATAGATAGATAGAATACTCTTTATTTGTACACCATTCTTACAGTTAAATACAATGCATACAGTACAAGTGTCAACTATATAATGTACAAATGGCGGCCTTATTGCTATAAGCAATCTCTTCCAGGCAACTTTATTACAAATTAACATAATAAAATACAAAATAGGTCAACAATTAACATAAACGATTCTGTATTTATGTTCAGAATGTAACAAATCAATTAATTACCTTAAATACAATTGCCTTCTAATGGCCCAAAAGGCCCACAGCCAAGAAAATTACGCGCCCCGAGGATTACTCTACCAATAGTAATGACTTACCATTTAACTTAATTGTGAATAATGCCTTATTCCTTTATCATAAATTTTGCTAAGTTTTTATTTCTGTTAAGTTTTGCAATTTCGTCAGATAACTGAAGTACGAATGTATATAAAAGCTATCAGCAGTATTTAGAAAAAAAAAACAGGTGAACGCTGATAAAAAATCAAAGTAGCACAATCACTCGTCACTAATCTTTTTCGAGTCACTCTGAAATATGTTAAAAAAATATGGTCCCAATAATCTTGCCACTAGTCTTTAAGATAGTTATATTTGTAGCCTATGAGTAAACCACTTGTTTAAAC
The DNA here is from genome assembly GCA_947561695.1 of Tyria jacobaeae. Taxonomy (NCBI): domain Eukaryota; kingdom Metazoa; phylum Arthropoda; class Insecta; order Lepidoptera; family Erebidae; genus Tyria; species Tyria jacobaeae. The sequence goes on along the minus strand of OX387211.1, from coordinate 4,559,020 downwards.
TTAAAAAAAAAACACACCCGATACTATCGTTTAAAATTGTTAAGATATCCTACATACATATGTACTTACACGTAAATATTTGTCGCACAAAAATAAATCTGTGACTTGGGATCTGGGTAGTAACTTTAATTACCATTAACTCAATTCCGTTACAGCATTTACTAAATATTCTTTTACAATTTTGCGATGACATATTTTTCGAGGTCTACATTTGGCCCACTAACCAGCAGCATTTTAGTTTTTGCATCTTTTCGCAATGCCATTGTCTCGTGTTTTTGGAGTAACTACAATTGAAATATGTGAAGCATTGTAATGAAAATTGTTTTGAACGTTCATTATTGAACTAGAAATGTTGAAGAGTGCGCAAAAATTTATTATTGTTATAGTTAGATTAAAAAGAATAGTTTCAGGAAATGAAGGTAATGCTTTTAAACGTTACTAGTGCCTATTGAAAATGTAGTCATATAAATGCGTTAGCCTACTATACTTCCGATGTTTATCTGTGTTGTGTTGACTTTGTGTTGCAATCGAAACACAAAGTCAATGTTGTCTAAAGTAGTCGATTAACTACTACGGTAATTGGGTATTGCTGTAACTAGCTATTTTCACATGTAACTAACTAACGAACTGTAAATAAACCTTTTGAGTAAATTTTAAACTACTTCAATGGCACTACTACTATGACAAGACTATATTTTCGTATCCTTGAGCTGATTTGATGATGGAGGCTCTCGACTTTGGGATCATATGATTCGTTTGAATGAGTTCAAAGTACTTGTTCAAAGTAAGTTCAAAGACTATGTAACGAAGGTCTGATAATGAAGCCAGTAGGTTGATAGAGTAACTCTTTAATGGTTACTTATTTAAACTTAGATTTTTTACCAATTTGGTTATTTTCAACCAGCTGCATACAGAACACTCATGTTAACGGTAACAAAGCATGTTTTTTACAATAAAATACCATACAATATTCTTTATTGTACTCTACAGATACAAGTTAATAAAAATAATAATATACAGATTGCTCGTACAACCGTCGGTATTATCGCTAGTTTCGATTTCTTCCAGACAACCTTTGTAATAGACAAGTGCAATAGATTAGTACAAAGGGCAGTTTGTAGATGTACAAAATCAGGAGGAAAACTAAGGAGGTTATTTATTTATAACTAACTCTATGAAACTGAACTATATGAAAAAGATTTAAAAGTTTGTCTATTGTGTTCTGTTTTCAAAACTGGTTCAAGATCCTAGACAATTGTGTTACATAGGAAAAATATTTACCATTGACGTATTTAAAAACTCGTCGAGAAATCGGTTGGCAATTTTCTCTCGGCTTTATAAAGTAACAAGTGCGTAATCATGCTCTATACATCAAGACTTAAGACTCGTATCAACTCCGGGAATCACCCGCTTCTAATTGTACTTCGAAGTCGTGCAATCTACCATTAGCGTCCGTTAGAATTGACCCAAATAAACACTTGTTCGTGTACAAATAACTAACTTTACAACAAAGGTGGCTAGAAGCTATGTTGGACAAAGTCGTCTGGCGCCATTATGCTAAATATGTCAGAACATAACCCTATTACGGCATTGTTTGAAAATGAATAAAAGCTTTCTTAAATAAATAAATAAAATTGACGCTTTTCATTACTGTAGTCTTGTAGCGTTGTAGTTGTGGTGTTCTCGATGGAGGAGATTAAGATTACCACATTTCTTCTACAATTGCCTACATATCATGTAAATGCTACTAAGCTTTGGTTCAGGGATATAGTCGTTAGTTTATATAGTGGTATACTACGTGTGTTTAGCTCATTGCTAGTATTCTTTTTACAAAAAAAAAGAGTTAACTCGTTAAGCAGGACCTTATAGGTATCCCGTCCCGCAGAAGATGCACTAGGCGCCGGAGAGCGCTGACTGACCTCCGGCCTACATGAGCGCGGGTCGGGCTGACCGCTACCCTATCAGAGGCAGGACCGAGACAGTACCGTGACGTGTTCCGCGCGCGCCTCTCAGATCTGAAGGGAGGGAAGGCCCAAAAGTCTACGGCGTGGTTATCTACCAATTAGGTGGCCAAGGTCGTGCAGGGATTCCCGAACGCTTCCTTCGTAGGGTATCCCGGGTTCCCAGTAATATACCCAATTGGGATGGAACACCGTGTGGGTTTAGTCGGTTCGCGTCCGACATACCACCTCAGCTCCGGTTAGGTGATGACCCGGGGGTGTTTCCACACAAAATAAAAAAAAAACAAAGGACCTTATAGGTTATGTATGTGTTGTTACAAGTATATACTAGTAATAATTCAAATATTAAAAAAAAAAACAAATATAAGAAAAAGTGTAGTGTGTAATGTGTGACATACGTTACTAGTATTTTAACTAAAAAAAAAAAAAATATTATAACATGTAATTTGTATGTATATTTAATGAAATTAAGAGAATAATAATAGTTAATGAAAAACGAATAAAAAAAATAATAATAGTTAATGAAAAACTAGTGCTAGTGTAAAATAAGAAAAGAAGAAAACCTACTCATTTATAGAAGAGTTATCTTATAGTTTTGTAAAGTTTCATTTTTGGCCATCTTCTTTCAAATTAATGATATGTATCATTTGGATGGCCATTCAAATGTTCCTTTCTGAAAATAAAGGGCGTCTATTATGGCAGATACCATTTTTAACAGGCGCGGGTCTTGCGATACAAACTGTATTCAGCCTTTTGGGAAAAAGATGTTTACATCGAGCTGATTTACTACTGTTATAAATAAGATAGTCAACGAGCACGTAAACATTACAGATAAAACGCACGAATACTATATTTTTATAGTAACTATCAGTATGAAAATCTTAGTATATTTATACTGGCGAAGACTAATTTCATGGATCCAAAAATAGTATATGACATGGGTAAGCAACTAAAATAGTACGTCATATACTTATTTTCGTTAACTTTATCTGATCAGTTGTAGGGGAAAAAAAAACTTACGTCCTTTAAAAATTGATCGTTTATTTTATGGGTTGTTTATAGTCTTTAATTGAAGTGATAACTTTATTGGATTAAAATATTTATGTCATTCTTTTTACACACTAGCTAGCGTGCTAGCACAATTCACTCATTGCTATTTAGGCCTGTGTTGGTAAGTAACAATGGGTTCAGGTTGCTTGCGAGCGATGCATCTGATCAGACAGTTATCTGGTAGTAAGATTGTTTTTAACACTTTTACGCCTGAACATCTCACCAAAAACCATAACATTTCGAATACTACTTCGTCATTGGTACAGAAAAAAATACTGTTTCCGAAGGATACCTGGGCAGGGCAAAACCAGTGCCAAAAACTAGCATTCTATATTTAGTAATATTCAGATTTATATTCCGAACAAACCAGTACACAAGTACAGACGATCAATCATTAAAACTGGTGAAACACATTCAAAAACAAATATTTGCTCTTTTATTATTCTATCTATATACAAGTACCTCTTTTTATTAATAATAAATAATACTAATAATACTACCTTTACCAACATAAAAAATTGCGTATGAATATTTTTAAATTATATTTTCGAAAGGCCTCTCATAGGCATGGGCATAGAGGTATTTTGTAAATGTTACGGTTAGTTTAAGATAATTATTCTTAGCATAAGTTTTATAAAAATATATTAATTAAAGAGAGAAGCACATTTTATGTTTAACGTTGAACAGCGTGTAATAGATGTTTATTAATTCTATGATCCGGCATCGATTCTCTAAATAACGCACTTAGATTTCTTAGAATATAAAGCTGAACTGAATCATACTAAGTTGTTATTTTAAATGAATTGCATGGTTCTTGCAATCTATCAATAGTAGTGTGCTAAAATATTAGGTTACAAAATGAGATGAGTAAAAGGTGATGAGTAAAACGAATGAATAGTACACAGGTTATAAAAATCATGTATGTTCAGTTCCTTCTTAAATGTGACGTTCTTACGTGGTAGAGCCACGCTTAGGCACGAATGGGCCGGTTCGATCGGTGCGATACCACGGCCTTACAGAAAATCGGTTGTGAAGCAATTCCCCGAAATTAGTGAGGTTTCCGGAGGCCCAACTCTTCTTAAATAATGTATTGATTATTTATTTGAATAAAATCAATCATAAATATGATTGATTTTTGATTGATGCTTCAATTGTAATGCACAATAATTTCTCCGGTGTATGTGGTATTTCTGTGTATAACCTAACTGTAATCAAGAACATATTAATAGGCTTCATTATTATTAGTTATTTGAAAGGTATATTTATTCATAATAATATGTACATATTCTGTTGGATAACATCAAAGTTAATCGCAATTTGATTAAAAATAGTTCGATTGAGAATCGCCGACGGTAAGTCCGCATATACTGAGTATCGGTAAATGGATTATACCTCACAACGGAGAATACGTTCTCCGCAACATAACGAATTTTCTTATATGTAATTATGAAAGCTTTGTGAGACCATTCGCATCGTGGAGCAGTATGTGTACTCAGTACTCAGTAGGAGAAGACAACGTCGTTTCTGGTCGAATATAGGAGTAATTGTTACATTACATTGGTGATTTTCAAAGTTTGACTGGCTGGCTGTTTCTTAAGAGCTATGTATCAATATACTACAATATTGGTTTTAAAATACAAAAAATTGCTACGGTCATGGGAATGGTCAAACATTTCAATTGATTTTCAGCGAGATCTGTAGCATATATGAAATTACTTTTATTGAAATTGATGCAATAAAAGTAGATACTTATAGGTTATTGCCAACAACGATACATTTGCGCCTTAAGGATTTCCTGTTCACAGGTAATAAATTTTATTGTTCGCTTAACTTTAGCGAGTTCCCACTTTGGCAACAACACTGTAAATGTGAAATGTTATCGATATTGTATTGTATTGTGTATGTTTTGTCAATACCATTTTTTCCTGTTATAACATAATAAAAATGATTAAGTGATAGAAAACGAATAATACTGTGGCAAGAGCAGTGTCATACACTTTTTTAAGCCGCATTGACACAAATTCTTGAGATTGATGTCACAAAGAACAACTGGACTCACTAGTTACTGGTACTCACTATTTACTGTATTATTATATATAAACATATGTGTGGGAATAATGGTGGTGGTGGGAATAATAATAATATATCACTTTATGGTCTAGCAGTAATATTAAAATAAGTGACTTAAATAAATAACAATATCGGTTTATACAATAGGTGGCCTTATCGCTCTAGGGCAATCTCTTACAGGCAACCTTGGGACGAAGATGCAAATTTGTAATGTTAGGACAGCGTGGTGCTCATCAAGTACATTCTATTGATAAGGAAAGGAACAGAACCATGTAACGTAAAATTATACATACAAGCACATAGCAAAAAAAAACATAAATACGTATTTATACAAGTACATACATATAGGTATAACACGGATACGGTAGAGTAGTAACATATGAATGGGCAGAGGGGCAATTATAACATATTAATCTCCCCTAGTGCAGGTAGTGTTCCTTGATTAGTGTTTTTAAAACAGGGATTGATTTACTTACAATTACGGCCCTAGCCTATTGACGTCATTCGAGCGCTGCATGACTGTATATATATATATTGTCTGATTAATAATAGTCCGATCCCTTTGTCGCCTTTTAGACCCACATAAACCCACCACAGGAAGCGTGGAGAAGTGGTAGAGCCATGCTTTTGCACGAATGGGCCGGCTCGACCGGTGCGATACCACGGCCTCACAGAAAACCGGTTGTGAAGTAACGCTTGCGTTGCATTTCCCCTAATTGAGTGAGGTTTCCGGAGGCCCAATTCCTCCTCCCCCCTTTTCTCTCCCATATCTCCTTTCTCCTTTTTTCCATCTCCTCATCCCTCCTCTCTTCTTTCCGCTCCCTGCATCCCCCATCCCTCATCACCCTCAAAGGCGGGCAGCGCACTTGCGACTCTTGAGTTGCAAGTGTCCATGGACGGCGGTGTCACTTACCATCAGGTGACCCGTCTGTTCGTCTGTCCCCCTATAGTATAAAAAAAAAAAAAAAAGTAGAATTACTCCAACGAAAACATTTTCAAGAAGTATTGATATTTACTAAAATAGTTCTTGCTGTAGTAAATATATAAGAGAACCAAAGGTCGGATCAGTGGTATAAAGGTATGAGCCGTTCACATACATAAATTATAGAAGTTCGTGTCAGCTAGACAACAACAAGACGTTTGATTTCTTGCGAGCCTGAGTTATTTATTTAACTTTTCGATTAATCAGGGCTAGTATATATTATGTAACACATGCACTTGTTAAAGTCAGTGAGTGTTTTATTAAATATTTTAACACAGAGAGAGAGAGACAGTTTAATTAGAGAATTTTAAAATTAAATTCTTATGATGTACCTAGCTGTTTCCAGGGCTCCCAGTGTTATAAAGAGTATTTGTTAGTTGAATAAAATAATAAACAAACGAACAACATGTTGTAAGATATTTAATATATATATAATTATACATATAATCAATCTAAAGAGCCGCTTATATTGTACAAGTATAACTTCCCTGGGCAAATTAAGCAAAGAAACTTTTAAGGGAGGAATCTTGTGTGTAATTTTGTGTAACATTAAGGCTTATTTTAATTTGTGATTTCTCACTCTATCTCGAGAAAAAAAAATAATTGTTCCTATTATTTCTAATCTATATTTGTAATACGTAAAGCCTTCTGGTGGTCAATAGCTAATATTACTTCAAAACTAAAATTTTACATTTTATATTCGAGATGGCAAACGAGCAGATCCGTAGCCTGATGGTAAGCGACCACCGCCGCCCATGGACTTAAGCGTCAAAAGTGCGTTGCCGGCATTTTAGGTAGGAGTATGCTCTTTTCTTGAGGGTTTGAAGGTGGTATCTGTCCGGAAATACGGCAGCTGACAATTTGTTCCACAGGCTGGTTGTACGAAGCAAAAAGCTTCTGAAGTAGTGCACAGTTCTGGAGTGTCAATCATCCAGGGAATAGGGATGGATATTTTTTCGCGTAGGACGATGGCAGAACCCTGCGGCCGGTATAAGTCCAAGCAATTCCTCTGAACACTCCCCATGATACAAGGGATAAAAAACCCAGAGTGAAGCTCTCTACGCAATGCAGTTTTGTTGCTACGAGTAAAACAGTATAAAAATCCGATATTTGGCGGTTATATGCCTATTGTAAGCGACATATTGTTTTTACATATTGTGTTAAATATAACTAACTATAACTATTTTACAAATCTAAATCCAAGCTCTATATTTTTATAATTTGCTATTGCGGTTTTGCTCGAGCGCTATGTTGATAATATATAATATATATGTATATACAAACCACAGACAGACAGAGATACTATCACATTGAAATTATGTAGCCACATAATCATAAGATGCTTTAGCTCAACTAGCCAATTTATTAAAGCGAAGAGGCTATCAAGTGTAACGGTATAGCCCATATCTGTCAAGCAATAACAATAAAGGTCTAGGGTTGTTAGAGGGCCCGGGCTTCCTGGCGACATGGCGACAGCCGCACAGCTGTATATGACCCTGACCTACCTCTTCGAACTGTTGCTTAGACTCTATAAATCGGTATAGTTATATCATTTTCCAACAATTAGCTTCCTTTCTAACATATCCATCCTTTTCAGTCTCCCAATTTACCCATATTTAATTCCAGAGGAGTGAGGGCGGTAGGTCTACTAGTAGGTGTATGTGAGTGTGGCCCAACTCTAGCTGAAAAAATATAATGTATGATCCGTTAAAATTTAGGCAAGTTTGCTTGGCAAAATGTAAACGTAAATCAATATTATCTTGTGTGTAACCGCCGATGCCCAACTACGAGCCGAGTTAGTATCAGTGTAAATTACTATTTGGTGGTTGTTTAGAAGCCAGAATGGAATCCCTTTGATCGTGTGCGTTCATCTGTCTTAAAGATAATTGTGTTTAATGTATACTAATGTGAAAAAGCGGAAGATTTTTTTTGTTTGTTTTAACGGTCTAATCTCTGTAAATACCAATCAGATTCATAAAATTAGTTTTAGTTAGGTTACAAACCATAACGCTGCGACACTGAGGAACGGCGTAATGAGCATATATAATATATGAGATAAAACTGCGGGCACGGTTGGAACAATATACTAAAGATTGAAAACAAGCATTTAATTGTACTTACAGGTTACCAGAATACTTATGCTAATAATATGTAGCTGGCCTGCAATAAGAACATAGCTACTAATATAAGCGGATAGCATTAGATTAAAAACTTAGATTAGATTCATATTTATTTAAATATACAGTTTTACTCACGTGTGTATTTCGGGGATGCCCGACTAGTTTGGGTCTCGACAGGAGACCTACTCATTATCAATTCTAACTATACTAATTAGTTCTAACTTATAACATACATGCTAAGGTTAGTTCTTCTTCTAGGTTAGGGCTTCTTCATTTGCTTGTCTTAACTACTATAGCGATTATGAAAATAATATGTAAATAACCAGGCATACAGAAATGAATATAGGTGAACACCTTACTTACATTTTAAATTTAAATTACTATTATTCTTTAAAATACACTTTCGAACTTTCTCGATTGAACTCTCAAATTTATCGGGGAATCCAAATTTAATATTTGCTATACCTAATTGAAGAAAAAAAAACATTTGTTTTATAATCCTTAAAATTTTCACTCCCTGTTTTGCTACATTGTTTTGATAAAAATCCTTGAAAATATTACCTTTCAAACACAAAAATAAAATGATGAAAAGATGTTCACGTTTGTCGTAATTGTATTACATTGTATTACATAAAAGAACCGGGCGAAATGAAGATGGAATCCTATTTTGAAGTACGTTAAATATAATAAAAGACGATCCTACGAAAACAATCCGCAAAGAAGTGAAATATTGTCTTGAGGAGGTACTCAAGCGCGTTTTATATTATCTTTATTCTCTCAAGTTGGTGCTCAAACTCAGGACTCCCGTTAGAAATATTTAGGGTTAATATTTTATGTTACAAAGGCGAAGAGGACATTTCATTCTAATTACTTATTACACTTTTTAATAAAAACAAAGCTTTAGAATTATACACTTTAAATATGAATAATATAACCAAAGTTCTGTGACATATTTTTGTGGTATAGGGGCTAGTAATTTTTTTCTTTGAATAATTATTTAACAAGAGAATGTTTTATATGTCATAACTTTGAATCAACAATCTCTATTACATATACATGTGTATGTATATTCTCTGTTTCTGGGTAACGACTTGGTAACAGTTTTTCATTCATATAAAGTTTTGTTTTTCACGCGTATTGTTTAATGACTTATGTTTACAGATGATTTAGATAAAGTCAAATAATGGTTCAGGCATTAAACCTGCCTTTATACACTAAATGTTGAAGTCTTAATAAACAAATAAAACACTCGTTTTCCCGTTTAAATCTCTGTAAGAGCTAAACTCTGACTTTAGTAACGACTTTGTTTCATAACAACTAAAACGTCTTAAACGTGTTTGTTCAACTATAGAATCCTATCATCCGAATAAGCGTGGTCAACGAAATCAGTTTGTACAACACATTCGGCAGTTAACTGTAAAACGGCGCTCCTAATTTAAATACAAATGAATCTCACGCAAGAACTGTTCCACCGGATGGCCCAGTGTTTGCATATTGTATAAAACCGTAGTTCAAACTTGCTCTCTGTTTTAAAAACAATACTGCATAATTTGCTGTGTTCTCCCCTCACTATCTGAAATTAAAAGAAAAAATAAAAAACAATAATTTTGCGATTGCAGAATTACCGAACTGTAATGGTAAAATCGCGTGATATAACATACTTCGGTATGAATTTGCTTTGGATTTGATTGCGGGACCTTCTTAGACATTAGTACCTAGATTTCATTGCCACTGGTCAACTAGCACTAGCACTATTAAGTCAATAATAAATATGTATGTATATGTTTTTTATTTCTTGTATATTTGCATGCCTTTGTGTAAATAGAGGATATAACATATTTAATTTATTAAGACCTGATGTTTCCATTTCAATAATTAAAATTATAAGCGGCGGTAGCGTAATGGTTGAGGTGTCGGACTTGCGATCAAGTGGTTGCGGGTTCAAACCCCACCCAGTACACGACCGTCGTAAACCCACCCCTAACACAAGCAATAGACTTCTTACATGATTCTTACTTCTCATATATGTAGCTAACGCATAAGATTGAGTATTTATATAATTTCTTACCAATTCAAAAAAAGCGGAGGTAGTAGATTCGTTTTATGTTGTTTATGTATGTGAACAATTCTTTTTTTTTTTGTCAAGTTTATGTTTCCCGTATCACCATGTGGTAAAAATAAAGGTAAAGAATATATATATACATATATAACAGGTGATCATCATCATTAATTCACCGATTTTAATAATATTTTTTTTGTTTAAATTGGTTGTTCTTGCGTTTGGGCTAGTTTTAATTTAAAGAAACAACCTCCACCTTAAAATGCACAAAAAACATAAACAGGTTTTTACGTATTATAATGATATCGCATTAGAATAGGTTATTTACTTTCTTTAAAAGTTTTACACGAAATTCAGAGAAACTAAAAAAAAAAACATTCATTAATGGAGTAAACTAATTCAAGGAATCTAAACACCGAGTAGGACATATGTATAAACAGATCGACATACTTAAAGACAAACAAGTCAAGTTGGACAGCTAGACTTGGAATGGAGATGTGTCAATGTGTCAATATCGGAATTTAATTATTTAATAATAGAATAAAACACTTTAGCGTATTCAAAATTCGTAGCAAATGTAAAAAAGGAACAGAGAAAAAGTTGTTTTCTGCGACTTATTGGTAGAGGCTGATGTTTCAATCAAGTTGTTAAACGGTCAGTGATTCCAATCCACATGCGATTGTTTTCAAGATTAATGCCTTCGATACGACCTTTTCACGATCGAATTACAACAGCAAAAACCTTATACATATACCCAACAAAATAGAGCTCCAATCCTTTGTTCGGTAATGAATAGGTTACATCGATACGTGGGGCGATCCTCAACTGATGTCCGTAGATATATGTTTGTTAAAGCTCAGCCAAACGGTCTAGTTTCTGTTAAACCGTATGTTAAATGTTGTCATACACAGGATACCAAGCAATTTTTTATACCAAACAATTCGTAATGTGATCGTTTTTTATTTCAAATACTAGCATTTCCTTGCAGTTTCACCTGCGTTTAAAGTCACTTTTACTGCTATGTTATTCCTCGGTAAATGCTCTATCAAATACAAAAATAATTCGTTCTAGAGGCTACCGCGACTAAACAAACAAAAAAAAACTCTTCAGCTTAATTATATGTATATAGAGGACAATATTTTTTGTAAGATACGGTTTTACTCATGTGTGTATTTCTGAGATGCCAAACTATTTTCGGTCCCGACAGGAGACGTTACTCAAGGAGTAAGTCGACCAGCCGCAACAGTGCCATACGTCACACTATAAATATGAATGTAGCTTACGATTTTTTTTGTTCCAAGACAGATGTTAGTTCTTTAATATCTCCAGAGAAATAAAATATCGACAGCGACCGTTGCAAAATAGTTAATGAAAGTTTCAAGTTTCATCAGGCAAGTTCCTTAAATACTATGAGAGGTGTAGAGCTGTTCTATTATTTCAAAAAATACCAAACTATTAAAAAGTGATATATCGAGGGTTTACTGCGAAAATCTGCTACACAACGTTTTAGATAAAATGTATACAAGAAAATGTTTTTCTTCATGTGCTTCATGTACTGGTGAAATCGTATAATAGCTACGGTATTTTCTATAGGATATATACATATAGGATATATACATATAGGATATATACATATAATGGTAGAGAAACTTAAATAAATCTAAGCGCGATCGCCATTGTATTGCTAGAATATGATACAATGATAATGCTTTCAGAGGAATTTTCTAATTTCATACACTTTTACTGCGTACATTCCAGTAAACTATTTAACAATTATAACCTTTATTATATACCCGAACTTTTGACTACTAAATTATTTAAGGTTCACAAAAATAATAGCACTTCTATTACGTATTAACTTTTAAATCGCGATAACTGTAAACTAGTTTAAACTTTGCAAAATTCCTAAAAATTAATTTGCTTCACACATGATTGTATTCCTATTCTTGTGGAGCATAATGTATCTAGAGTTTAACTAAGTATTATACTGGTACCAGATAACCTACGCTTTTTTAAATTCCTGCTTTCTGCGTACATATTATACTGGCTCCGTAACATATGTGCTTAGGCACGAATGGGCCAGCTCGACCGGTGCGATACCACGGCCTCACAGAAAACCGGTTGTGAAGAAACACTTGTGTTGCATTTCCCCGATATGAGTGGCCCAACTCCTTCTCTCCCCTTTCGCCTCCCCCGATCACCCCTCTCCTCTTTCCTAACTCCACCTCTCTTCTTTCCCCTCCCCGCATCCCCCATCCCACATCAACCTCAAAGGCGGGCAGCGCACTTACGACTCTTTAGTTGCAGGTGTTCATGGACTTCACTTGTCACTTACCATCAGGTGACCCGTCTGTTCGTCTGTCCCCCTATATTATAAAAAAATGTATAAGAACCTGCAGACTGCACAGGTTCTATTTTATATCTTCTATTACCTTCCTAACACATACAAATTCCTCCGTGAGGTTTTCAGTGGAGCAGAATAGAACCCCTTCATCTCTTCCCATGGGTATCGAATCGGACTGTTATCTATAACACAATATATATACAGTCCTGTAGTGCCCGGATATTGGCAATTTTCATGTGCCTCTGCCTGCCCCTTCTCGGATTAGGCGTGAGTGTATGTATGTATGTTAAAATTCCTCATAATATTGCCCTCAAAATAACAATGTTAAATATAATTTCAAAGATTGTAAACAAGAGTAACGCTTACTGAAAAATAATGCTAGTTAAGTACGTACATAAATCAAGGCTTTTTTTCTTTTTAAATTCTCAATGGGGCTTTTAGTACAATACAAAGCATTCCATTTCAATCTTGTCGCAAGAATTTCGAACATTTACTTCTCTAATTAAAAGTCATAGAATACTTTCACGTTATATAATTAATGGAATGAAAATTGTTCTTAATTTAAAGCTTTACAACAAAGCATTTAATTAAATATATTTTACAACACTGAAGCAAATAACAGTAATTAGAATTTAGTGTGATTTTGACTATGATCTCAGCATATAAGATTTTACATATATTTTTTAAGTTGTTAAGATTTCATATTAGAAAAATGAAAAAAATAACATAGAAAATTACTTGAACCCTGGAATTAATTGCATGGTATATTAATTATAATAATATTTTTAATAAAAATAAATTAAAATTTGACTTCTGTTGACCTGTCCAACAAACAAATTTTGGACTATAAATTTAGTTCTTACTTCCGTAAAACCTATTGACGTCATCTGTTAACTATGGAAATTAAATAAAAAATAAAAAAAAGTTAAAATTAGAAGTATATTAAAAATGTAAAGGAGGATAGAATTAAACAAAAGAAGGGTGGAAAAGAAGGGTACAATTAAAGAAAATGGATTGGAAAGTGAAGGTAATAGCTCAAACATGTAAGGGACGTATCGGAGACTTCTAACCGAAATTAAAAAATGATTATTAAAAATAAAATTAAGCGTAATCTAAATTAAGTGAGGTAGTACTTTAATAATACCTTATATGAATAATTAATTATTTTATAGCATAATAACAGCAGTAAGTAATACATATGTACATACAATAATGCCAGTATCCCTGAAAGGCTAAGCAGAGAGGGCAATACTATTGCATCAACCGGGCACTAGTAGAATTATATGGGAAATAAAAAACGAGGATAGGAGGGAATATAAGGTTCGGCAGTGTCAAAAATCGCAAGCAGGTCAGGAATGTATACCAAGTAACTAGAACTGACTAATGCCGGAGAGCCCTCTCGTGGGTTTCTGTTGGTTAGTCTTTAGAGCTCTCATAAGGGCTTTATTCGTGCCCATTCATTTTGTCCTCGTGTCAGACGCAATTTGTTGAATGGTATCCTAGGTTTATGTGTTGCTAGTGTTCGAGTGACTGTGTATAAGTGTAGGTTCCCCTCTCAATTGATTGCGTCAGGCTTGATCGCATTTATGAAAACTAACGTAGATTCTATTCGGTAAGAAAATATTAAAATGTATTTAGTTAAATAAGTATTGAAATATCATAAGATAGTTAGTTAGAGAGCTCGGACTTCCCGGCACCAGCCAGTTCGAGTTCTTTGTGTGCGACTCGGTCTTGCTTGAGCTATTGCTTATACTCCCCAATACATCTCTGTAAACAATATCTCTTTGCTTTCCTCCCTTTTCTATCAATGTACACACATATTCCCACCCAATTCCCAAAAGTGGCAAGTCGGCAATAGGCTTGCCTCGTTTTACGTAAATGGACTGGACTATATTATAATCTACAAAAAGTACACTAATTACGCCGATGGGTATCCCTTCGGGGATACATGTACAGATGAGTGTATGTCTGTACGTATTTGTATGTATTAAAATGTAGCTGCAATGACATACGTTGTAGAAACGTTTTACCGTCCGCGATGCAAGGGCGTCTTTCCCTACCTGTTGTATGTATAAACTAGTTGCGTTAACAATCATGTATGAATCACATAATTTTAGAACTTAAGTTAACTGTAAACAGAGTATGGTATCCATTGGTGGGTATAAATTGCAGGTGAGGAGTGGCGCTGGGTAGCGTCGGGTGCGAGGCGATGATCGGCCACAAGGGTCGGCCGCGCGGTCACCATGCGACAGCCGTCGACCGAAGTTAGTATACTATGCATTATGCAAATACACATAGCACACATGTTTGCAGAATTTTATGACAGTCAGATAAATATTATTACCGCTGCCGTGGGAGATCCACGAAAGGGTCTGCTCGAGCAGTGTAATACCACGGTCTCACAGAAAACCGGTAGACAAACGATTCTAGCACTGTATTGCTAAGTGAGTGAGAGTATCGCAGACCCAACTCCTCCTTTCCTCTTTCCCCTCCCTCCCCCTTGTGTCTCCTCCAGAACACTTACGACTATTGAGTCGCAGGTTTCCATGGGCGTTTGTTGTCAGGTGATTTCCTTACTCACTTACTATCCACATACGTTACAAAAGAAAGTATTGTAATATTACATGTTGCCAATTAGAATTAGGTCCCACTAACGTAATAGGGAGCCTGTCGATAACAGGGCACTTTGTGACTGTTTACATATTTACATTCTGTCTGATAGAAAACAGTCAGGGTAGCTTTATTCTACTCTATCGAGAAACACACGGCTTAAAAAATATATATTTATAAATATGTAACAGTCGGAGAGCCACGCTTAGGCACGAATGGCCGTCTCGACCGGAGTATAACCACATCCTCACAGAAAACCTGTGTTTAACTAAGTATCTATATAACTAACTCAACACCTAAACAAATATACGGATAAATACTTACTTTATTAAGCTTTGGGAGAAAATAAAAGCCGGTATTTCAAACCAAGAACATACCAACTTAATAAGATATTTTGTAACAAGCAATCCTTACGGTCCCTACCCTCAAGCAACAATCGAAAAAGCCGATTTTCTCTTGAATCGAGTATAAATATTTCAGTAGCCGAGGGTTGTATCATTTAAAACCTTCAATGTAAGGATTGTTACAGTTTTTTATTCGTCTGTTTTCGCTGCGGGTGGATGAAAAACAATACATAATGCAGGCACGAGTTGTTATCGCAATTATATCCAGCTTCTTTGTCACTACTTACTCTTTTGTATATTACGAGCAAAAAGCCTTTACAAAGCCTTTACAATATTATTTTATAGGCTTTTTGCTCGTAATATAGAAAACTTATAACGTTTATATGTATTTTTGAGAAGAATAGGGCCACCCTATCTCTGCCCGTGATTATCATAGAAGGCAACTAAGAGCTCAGACTTATAAATAACGTAGTTTAATATTAAAGCACTAAAATGCCAAAATAATATGCAGAATCGAGAGAGCGATGGGTGTTTATTCTATTATTTAAGTTTTGCGGAAGGCAGTTTCATAATTGTTTGAATTTCTTTACTTCCGACGTGGTATGAGACAACTTTTCTGATTTCTCAGTTTGATGATACAGAAGACAAAAACTTTTTCTATATAAGAAGTGTCACGCACCCTTTGTTGGTACTGTAAAATTGAACAACTCTGTTAAATTGCTGAAATAAATACATACGCTTCAGGTCCGTATACCTGAAGAAGTCGACTGATCGTCGTCGACTGAGTCTGACTGTCGATCGAACTGAAATCTTAATTTCAGATTAGTTCACGATTTCAGCAAACGAACATTGCATTGCAAATCGTAGAAGTAGAAGTATGACCATATGTTCTGTATCAGCAGTTTGATTCAGTAACTTCAAAAATAGTTTACATAATATTCTAAATGTCGTTATTTCAGACGGTCGACAAAGCAGTATGGACGGAGGAGAGTGGCGCGGCGAGGCTAGAGGCAGTGCTGGTCGCGCTGGTGGAGCGCAAGGCACGAGCGCTGCACGCCGAGCAAGCACGTCGGCGCGCTCGTCACCCGCTGCTGCTGCTCTTGCGAAATCGTCTGCCCGACGGTTAGTATCAACTACTCTTAAAGTAGTAAGAATGAGAAGGTGGGCAGTTTAATTAGAACTAAGTGTGAGTATAAGACGTAGCTATATAATATATCAACTTCGACTTCGTTCATAGGATCGTTTCGTTCTTTGTTTCGGGATCAGCTGTTGGGTTAGCTGACCCGATAAGTTGTTAAAAGTGCTTTTCCTACGTCTGTGCCAGCTGGCTGATCGAGGTGAGGATAACCACGGCCAGGCTGTATAAGCCGTCGAACCGTAGCTAAGCAGATAATACTAGGAGTAGGGAATGGTGTCAATGTTAGCCGGCCAGATTGGTTAGTCCTTGAACCATAGCTATTGAAGTGAAACGTCAGGGAATGGTTGGAATCGACTTGTATTTCTTTTAAAGTATGCCAGTTATATGTACATTTTTCATTATTAAGTAACGTAGTCAGATTACCGCACAATACATAGATAAACTAATAAGAATTCTAATGCTATATATACAATAATCGATGTGTAGGCAACCAATCAGATTACGTTGCTGTTTTCGTTGTCTGTGTGCGTGAGTATAAACGCAGTGCGAGTGAATGCATGCTCCCTTGATGCATGTTTAGAGCTTCACAGTACGTGGCATGTGTACATCACAATGTCTTAAATACAAACCCATGACTGCATATTTGCACCTTTTATGACCTTATTTATCACCATCAGCCCAAATACTAAAAAATTACAACATATAAACCTGCTTGCAAATGTAACTGAACTGAAAAAAAGTTAGTCACGTTTTCTAAAGTTTTAAGTACCCATTATGTATAGATGGAAATTGCGATTGCCTGTAATCAGATTAAACGATCCCTTTGTTAAGTCTTATTGCATCGCTTTGGTGTACAATTGAATTTAACGTGCCTTATTACTACCGCCTCAAAGTTTACACTCGGGACATGATCCCACACTCGGAGAATGTCGAGAATCAATTTTGAGAAGTACATAGATATATACTAAGATAGTTGTCTGAATACTTACGAGTCTCGTAAAAAAATATCATTTTTTTCACGTGTCAAGTTTTGTCACGTGTTTGGTATAATATGTCTAAAATAATATTTTAAGACCATTACGATGAGGTAATTATAAGAAAACCGGTTGTGAAGTAACGCTTGTGTTGCATTTCCCCGAAATGAGTGAGGTTTCCGGAGGCCCAACTCTCTCTCTCCCCCATCCCCCCTCTCCTATTTCCTATATCTTCTTTTCCTCCAGGCATTCTCATTCCTAATCACCCTCATAGGCGGGCAGCGCACTTACGACTCTTGAGTTGTAGGTGTCCATGGACGGCGGTTATCACTTACCGTCAGGTGACCCGTCTGTTCGTCTGTCCCCTATAGTTTTAAAGTATATAAAACATTAAAGAGGCAGAAATATTAAAATTTAAAAATATTACTTTTTACCCGAATGTCTAAAAAATAAATAAAAAGTCTACAAGAAGTCCATTTAATTAGTTTATGCAATTACTTGTGTTGTTTGTGAAATTGTTTCTAATAATACATATATAATACATATTAGTTTATATGATGTAAATTATATATTATTTTGCAGAGGAGACGTCTATCATGGGCAGCCCTGGCGAGGAGTTACCATCGCATTGGTGTGAAAATGAGATGGCCAGGCATAAAAAGAAGCTGAAACTACACACCCATCACAGGTTATTTTCATTTGTTATTGAATTATAGAGGCGATGACTTGGTTTCGGCCTCATTAATTTTTTTAATAAAATAAATAAAAAAACAAAAATAGACTATTTACAAAGATGCATATGAAATTCCTCTACGTACATCATAATTGGTTACATGACTCAAGGTGTGATCAAATTTTAGGAGCGTTATGTATAACCGGCAAAAACTTAATTTAGCTTAAAAAAAAATGATTAAAAAAAATATTGAAATAAAATATTACTGACATATATTAATAAATTAATAATAAAAACACTTTTCCTAGTGTAGGTACACATTTCTACACAGCATATTATGAATTTTCGTGTAACGGAATTAATTGTCCGTTTCAAAACAGGAATCTTATTAAAAAGCACGAATAGTCCTAAAACCGATCTAAATTATTTACGGGGTCTCAACTATACGACCCTAAAATATGTCCACACCTTTCTGAAACACTCTGTATAGTATTTAACATTTTTATA
This sequence comes from Tyria jacobaeae, assembly GCA_947561695.1. Classification (NCBI taxonomy): domain Eukaryota; kingdom Metazoa; phylum Arthropoda; class Insecta; order Lepidoptera; family Erebidae; genus Tyria; species Tyria jacobaeae. The sequence continues at coordinate 4,540,188 of OX387211.1, read as the reverse complement.
TTTAATATTTTTTAGTGTTTCAATAAAAAGTACGCTATGTATTTCTTCAAGTTTTGAAGTACACTATATTATCTTTTATTACATCAAAACCGACAGTTGTTTAAACGTAAAAATGTAATATACAAATATTATAACTGCGTTACTTTCGCGTTTCGTTATACGCGCACTTAACACAAAAAATCAAGCACAGATCAGAGAGAGATGAAACGTACAATTTTGAATACTCTTAGTTTATATAAATAATAAACAGAAGAAGAAAGAACAAAGCAAAGAGCTTAACTCAGTTCTATATACATATATAGTTATTATTATACATGCGTACTTTACAAATATTAATACCGTCGTTGTGGTTAAAAGTGACAGTACAAATGATACTAGTCGTGAATCAATTTATGATCAAAGGTCGAGGCGATATCTCGCACAATTTCTTTTACGATAGATATTTTTTTTTGCTAAGAGGGCTTAAACAGAAAACATAAAAACAAGTACAATTCATCATTAAATTCTTCTCTTTAAACAAAACTTTGTCTTTTTTGTGGTCGTTATCTCACAATGTGAGTATACTATTTGATTTTTTTATGAATTTTTTATTTCTTTATTATTATATATTGAATCGATTCATCGTATTAAGAGTGATTCAATAGATCAAGACGATGTCACATGTCAAAATCCATTCTTACACATTGAGGTAAATATTGTAGTATTACGTAAAGTTCCCCTAAAATCATTACTACACCACAAAATCTTTACTAAATGTTCTCTTTTGGTTACCAGGGAGTTGCAAAGTCCTGAACACCTGGAGTTGGAGCGGCGTCGTCGCCGCCGTCGACGCAGTCCTCGTCATCATTCTCAGAAGCCCAGGAAACATCGGACTTTGCTCGTTTCAGCTATTGATGAACAGGCTAAAGTTATACACGTACGTTCTGCACTATACAAATAGAAAATAAAAAAATTGATGAGAGGGCAATGCTTAGCCACGAATGGGTGGGCTCAACCGGAGTAATACCGCGGCCTTACATAAAACCGCTTGTCAACCAATTCTTGCGTTGGTTACTATGGAGGTGTCCATTGTTAGAGCGTATGCCATAAAAAGATATGATGTCGATCCACTGCACAACACTGCACAACATGTCTATCGTATAAAACTTGTAAACGGCTAAATTTATTATTTTGTTATAGAATTGCATGCTTTAAAATTGCATCTTACACCCTTAATTCCTAACCTAATAACCAGTCATCATTAAATAATAGTATTGCATAATCTTACAACGTTGTTATTAAAATCTGTTAAATATTCCATTTTATATGAACATAAGCTCACACCTTTTTAGGCATATAATTCGTCATCGAAATAATGAATTTTTTTTTCTATGACAAATGAATAGGCTAGCTCTATTTTCTTAGAGGAAGAAAGAAGTTTTATATATAAATAGGTTATTGAAGAAGAGCGTGCACCTCAATGGTAAATTGAAAAGGACTAATTGGACGAAGACGTTTGACACAGTCTTGACTCCGGAATATAGCGGGAAATGGTGTTATTGTTTTACTTGCCTCACAGCGTCCTCTATTGAAAATGTTTTGTCTCTCTTTAACTATAAATCTGGTTTACTTTGATAGTTCCATCGTTCTCCGTTATAGCTTACTGACTACAGTCATTAATACTTTCACAGACGTTACATAGAGGGCGTTAAAGAACTATTTCAATAGTTCATGGCGCTTAGGAATACATTGCGTTTTTGAAACTATTAGTACGTAACTGCATTTATTTTCGATCCGTTTTGTGCACTATCGACAACATTAAAAGGAAAACATTTACTAAGGACTCGTGTTAGCTAACATAATTGTAGAGTAATAGACAACTGGATTCATTACCCTTTTTATTTTTCATTAAAATGTTAGGAAATTTTGTTCGAAAGAACAATTGTGAAATTAAAGGACCGACGACGTTGAAATTATGAGGCTAATTTGAACTGAGGTATAATATTAACAGACTTACATAACTGGGTACTAAAGGAATCAAATGTGAAATTTTAGAATATTGCTAGAACGGATGGATTTGCGCTAGCGTTGGAGAATCCCCCCCTGGACGTCCACCCTCAGTACGGATATGCCTGAGCGTGGACGCCCAGGCTGCCCCTCGTACACTGGGGGGGGGCTCAACTGCGCTCTCAAAATCTGCTCGGGGCAAGAGAAGGCATACCATAGCACCCCCTGTCACGTTTACCGTGGACTTTTGTAACATCAGGGGCTTACATTCTAACCTCGACACTGTCCACCACCACCTTGAGACAGCAAAGCCGGCCTTGCTCTTTTTAACCGAGACGCAGATATCATCTCCAGCGGACACATCCTACCTCTGCTACCCTGGGTACGGACTGGAACACTCCTTTGTTCCTAAGGCTGGTGTATGCGTGTACGTTAGAGATGATATCACTTCTCGCCGCCTCGGCAATCTTGAAGGTAGGAACCTCTCCATCTTATGGCTACGTGTAGACTGCGACGACCATCCCCGCATCTACCTATGCCTCTACAGGTCCCATAGCGGTGATGCCGAAACGGACCGACTCATCGACCACGTCCAAATGGCTACAGACTCAGTGCTCCAGCAGGTCCCATCCGCAGAGATCGTGATTCTTGGCGACTGTAACGCCCATCACGCCGAATGGCTTGGTTCGCGCAAAACCGATCATGCGGGAAGATCTGTTCACGATTTCGCCTTGGCATATGGCTTGACGCAGCTGGTAGCAACGCCTACGCGAATCCCAGATGCAGAAAGCCACGTGCCTTCACTGTTGGATCTTCTGCTGAGCTCCCATCCTGACGGCTACAAAGTATCCGTTGAGGCCCCTCTTGGCTCTTCGGACCATTGCCTGATTAGGAGTATGGTGCCACTCGTTCACTCGCTGCGGCCGCGAGTTACAGGCAGTCGCCGCGTATGGCACTATAGGTCAGCAGACTGGGATGGAATGAGAACATTCTTTGCATCCTAGCTGCCTCTCTCCATCTCGCTGCTCCATGGCAGGTTTGCTTCTCGCCGGATGATCCCAATGTCGTTGCTGACTCTGTCCCGGATGTTGTGCTTCAGGGTATGGAACTTTTCATTCCATTCTCCCTGATTCCCACAGGTGGCAAATCCCAGCCTTGGTTTGGTCGAACCTGCAAAGCGGCGTCCCGCCGAAAGCAGGAATGTTACCAAGCATGGGCTAATGCAGCGACAGCACGGGATCTAAAGACCAGCACATTAAAGAAGCAATTTAACTTTGCCTCCAGGTCCCTCAAAAGAGTAATTGCTGGGGCGAAGTCGGTTCACATCGGCAGAATTGGCGAGAGACTAGTTAGTCTCCCCTCCGGAACTCGTGCATTCTGGTCTCTTGCCAAAGCTGTCCAGGGGGACTTTTGTAAGCCATCCCTTCCACCTCTGCGCATAGGAGATAATTCGTTGGCCCACGACGCTAAAGAAAAAGCCGATCTTCTGGGCAAACTCTTTGCGTCCAACTCGACCCTGGACGACGGGGGAAACGCACCGCCGACCATACCGCAGTGCGAGACCCGCATGCCGGAAGTCCGGTTTACACAAAGGGCAGTGCGTAAAGCGCTTCTTTCGCTCGACGTTCATAAGTCGAGTGGGCCCGATAGAATCTCTCCTATCGTGCTGAAGACGTGTGCTCCAGAGTTAGCACCGGTTTTAACGCGCCTTTATCGGCTTTCCTACTCTCTTGGCGTAGTCCCGAACTCATGGAAGACAGCTCTAGTGCACCCAATCCCTAAAAAAGGAGATCGCTCGGATCCGTCCAACTACAGACCCATAGCCATCACCTCCTTGTTCTCCAAGATAATGGAATCCATTGTTAACTGCCAGCTCCTCCGGTACTTAGAAGACCACCAGCTCCTCAATGATCGACAATACGGCTTCCGTCAGGGTCGTTCAGCTGGTGATCTTCTCGTATACTTGACTCACCGGTGGGCACAGGCGATCGAGACCAAGGGGGAAGCGTTGGCCGTTAGTTTGGACGTGGCGAAGGCCTTCGATCGGGTCTGGCACAAAGCGCTCCTTGCGAAGCTTCCTTCCTATGGGCTTCCCGAGAAACTGTGCAATTGGCTCACCAGTTTTCTTACAGACAGAAGCATCAAGGTCGTTGTTGACGGTGCATGCTCCGACTCGAAGTCTGTTAATTCTGGTGTCCCACAAGGCTGTGTGCTGTGTGCTACCCACGCTGTTTCTTCTGCATATCAACGACATGCTGCAGATTAGCAGCATCCATTGCTATGCAGACTGCGCATTGCACCGGCCCCGCTAACATTTCTCGGGTAAACGTCATCGAAAGCCGATCCAAACTTGTGTCTGAAATCGAAACTTCTTTATCAAAAGTTTCAGAATTGGGGTCGACTTAACCTAGTCCAATTTAACCCCACGAAGACACAGGTTTGCGCGTTCACCGCTAAAAAGATGCCATTGGTCGTATCACCTCAATTTGAGAGCACTTCCCTAACTGCATCAGCCAGTATCGGAATCCTTGGCGTCGATATATCAAGCGAAGTCCAGTTTCGCGGTCACTTAGAGAGTAAAGCCATATTAGCCTCGAAGAAGCTTGGTGTGCTAAACAGATCGAGACAGTATTTTACTCCGGCCCACCGCCTGCAACTTTATAAGGCGCAGGTTCGGCCGCACATGGAATACTGTTCTCATCTCTATGCAGGTGCACCCCAGTACCAACTTCTGCCTCTTGACCGCATTCAACGGAGAGCGACTCGCATCATCGACTGCCAAGATATTTCTGATCGACTTGACACCTTGGCGTTGCGTAGAGATGTAGCTTCACTCTGCATCCTCTATCGCTTGTATCATGGGGAGTGTTCAGAGGAATTGTTCGGACTTATACCGGCTGCTGGTTTCCGCCATCGTCCTACGCGACAAAATATCCATCCCCATCACCTGGACGATTGGCACTCCACCACTGTACGCTTCTCCAGAAGCTTTTTGCTACGCCAACCAGCTTATGGAACAAATTGTGGCCTGCCGTATTTCCGAACCGATACGACCTTCAAACCTTCAAGAAGAGAGCGTACCTCTACCTAAAAGGCCGGCAACGCACTTGTGACTCTTGATTTGCAGGTGTCCATGGGCGGCGGTAGTCACTTACCATCAGGTGACCCGTCTGCTCGTTTGCCCCCTATCGCATAAAAAAAAAAAAAGTTACCAAGTATCAATTCGGTAATCTGTCACAATAGCTCAAGCAAGTCAGGATTGCGACCCTGACTTGCTTGAGCCAATTACCATGAACCCTCCAACCGAGAAACCTTATTTTTACACACATACATACATATACGAGTACTTAAATACTTATTTCTCTCAGTGGTTTCTAAACAGAGGTTGTCAGAAAAACTACTCTCTTAGCGATATAACTGCCCATTGTACATGTCTGTATGTACATACATGTTGCTTCGTATCAATTGATTTTAACTATGTGTTTATTTAATTTTGTGGTGTACAATAAAAAGAGGAGTAATTAAAGTCCACATCTTGCCGATAGTATTTTATATCCCATTCACTTAACATGAAAATAAGATTTGAAAATTTGGTGTAGGATACAGCTTATATAGATGGATGGAGGAGTATAATCAGTAGTAGCTCAAGCATGTCAGGGTCGCATACCTATAATATGAACTGGCTTGGGCCGGGTTGTCCAAGTCCTCTAATTATTAAGTCCTCTGAGCAACTATTTTAATAAATCTTGTTTTTATAAACGAGATTATTACTTACAGGTATTAGACCCCGATGAATTGCCGCGCCGAGCTCGTTACACGATCATGGTGACGGCTTGCCTACTGCTGTTCCTTTGCTTGTTGCTAGTTGGGGTCACGCTGCGGATGGCGCCGCTTATCGATGACATGGGTGAGTCAAATTCCTTTTTTAAATTCATGATTTCTAATGTGACGTTTACGACAAATGGTTTAAAAATATCTAGTAAAGGATGTTAAACCCTAATGATTGGGCTATAAATACTATTTAAGCGTACTGGATCTCGACAGACTTATATATAGTCTTTGGATTTTGGATTTGGATCTTGACAGTTAATTTTCGGATTTAGGTGAGTGTTTATTTGTTGTTTAATTTCAGTTTTTTCTATGTTATTTATTTGTAAAATTACAAATTTTCCTTTTTATAAAAGAATAATATTATTGATATACCGGGTGTAGGGTCTGTGTCCCATGGAACAGTACTTAGACTATTGTCCACACGCTAAAGAAATCTTACATATAAAAGTCAGTCTTACGCAGTGCCGCGCAAATATAATACGTTATACAATACCAAATCACATATCAACCATTCACTGCAGAGAATTATACAATATTATTATTATTATATTTTTGTGTAAATATTTAAGATAATTAAATTATTAAGACAGTTGGCCTTCATAGTATTCTTTCATTCTTTAAAGTACTTTATATAAATATGTGCAATGTATTAGAGGTAACATTTTAACTTTATGTGGTAATGGTTATACAATTTGATGGACATATAATATGAGATATAATGTTATGGATGAACAAAAACCTATTCGAAGAATATTAAACCAAGTAAAAACGGAAATGTAGTAATTGGTTCTAGAAAAAAAGGTAAGTTCTGATGTTTTTTTTTTTACTTTTTCAGAGTTTTACAGAGATGTATTTACATAAGTATGCTTTGGTTATGGACTCTTTTAGTTATTGAAGTTAAAAGAGGAGGCTCTGTTAGCTTTTTACTAGTTCTAACAAAGTTTGTACTAGTTCTAACAGTTTGGTTGTGTTACACACACACACACACACATAAAGATTTAAGAAACAAAATAAAATTCATTCATATTTATTTATTAGTACGTCGCAATAAGATTATCGTGGCTTCATGGAATCGTTACGTAATTTAAATTTCATAATGATATCAACCCGTGACTAATACTACTGCTGCACTCGCAATGGATCAACCCAGGCAAATACACAATTATTTCGTATCTGATTTCTTTTTATTTACAGTGCTAGAGCATTTCTTAGGCATGAATGGACCGGTTCGAACGGTGCGATACCACTGCTACACAGAAAACCGGTTGTAAGGAAACGCCTGCGTTGCAATTCCCCTAAATTAGTGAGGTTTCCGAATCCCCCTCTCATCCACCTTTTCCCTCCTTCCCTTTTCCCAGATCCTCATCCCCCTCTCTTCTTACACCTCCTCTTATCCCTCATCACCCTCAAAGGCGGGCAGCACACTTACGACTCTCGAGTTGCAAGTGTCCATGGACGGCTGTTGTTACTTTATACACACGTCGTTCGCCTGTCGCCCTATAATATAGAAAATAAAAGATTTTTTTGTGACGCAGCTGAGGAGCTAGCAAGAATAAAAAACAACGATCAAAAATATCAATTCTAGTAGCGAATAGGACACCATGTGCAACAATTGTAAATATTTGCGATTATACATCTAATAATATCTATGTTTCCAAATATTCGTTTAAACTTGCAAGCCTACAATGTGTCTTGCAAATTGGGTGCTAATAAGTACGAATGTATTAACCTACATGGAGTTTCGAGAAATCATACCAATATTTAAAACATTTGTTTGAACGAGTAAAATTGTTAGAAAATATAAAACCTGTAAACTTGAGAGAAATTTGAACATCGCCAAAATGATCATGTTTCTGAGTATCGCACAACGTTAAAGTGTGTACCTATACGTTATATGTATGTTGTTTTATCATCATAAATAAATATATTTTGTAATTATTAGTACCTAAGTACTGACTAAAAACTATTTCCATGGTGTTACCTTTTTTGCAATGAGAATGGTGACCACCACTCTTAGACTCCACTTGTTGCTTTCCATCAGGCAGAGTGGAGTCACTATGGTAGGCTCATAGAATAATAAAAAAAATATTGACATTATCAAAATATATCCTTTTCTTAAAAAATTGTGGTGAAACATTATTGTTTATTACCATTCAATTTCGTACAGACTTTAGTGAATAACAAACTACCATGTACAAAGTGTACTATTCAAAAGTGTACAAAATCGTGTCCATTATTATCTAGATACAAAAACCAACGCATTTAAAACTATTAAGATAATGAGCGTAATGCATTATGCTCAGACTTCAAAGTAGCTATTATGATTTTAACGCTGGAAGCCTGTAACCGTAGCAGTGAAGCTCGTAGCCGTATCATTCGTAGCGTGACCTTGACGTAGCATTTAATACGGACATTCACAAATTGGAATGTATTGGGCTTTAAGGGCTTTACACACACAAAATGTGTCGTAATTACCAATTAACAGCTATATTTAAATTATTTTTGCCCCTTCTACTCATTGTGTCTATAAGACTTTAAGCCTGTTTAGTCTTCACGGTTTTAAAATTATTTTGTATGAAGTCTTTCTTTTAAGTGCTCATGTAATAAGTGATGTTGGCCCGTATTACCATTCATTTCAAAATCAACCCAGAACACAATGCCATGTCCTCTTGTCTATGGAGGTTTTTCGTTGCTTTTAGAAATACATAGCGTCTAGTTGTCTGATCATCTATAATTTCAATAATTTTAAATTTGTTTTCAAATACTAACAAGTTATGAAATATTCACTTAACACATTAGACTCTAATACAATACGTAATATCATGGTAAAATTGCATGGATGAATAGCGAAGATGTCATGTAATATCAAACATGATGTAACGTCAAAAAAACTCGAAATAGTTTCAATATTATAATGTTGAAATTAGAGGAGGTATAAAAGCCACGATAAGGCATGATGAGACCGACTTGATCGGAGTAATATCACGGTCTTACAGAAAACCGGTTGTTAAGCAAAGCCTGCGTTGTATTTACCGAGTGAGTGAGGGTCATGGAGGCCCAAAACCCCTAGTCCGTCCCCCTCGTTGTTGTCAATAGCGGACAGGGCACTTACAACTCTTGAGTTACATGTGTCTATGGGCGGCGGTTGTCACTTACCATCAGATGACCCGTCTGCTCGTTACCTCCTATCTACCTCCTATCAGTAATTAGTAAAAGGAAAGATAACATGACTAATTTTCTCTTTTTTTTTTTGCTTACTTCACATTGAAATCTTCTGTCCTATGTGACTATCCTATTCAGACAATTAAAATATACCAAACACTTAGAAATCAGTAAATGAAACTTATACCGGAGAACCGGATTACGGATAGAACCGGTTACATTTGACCCACGCCACGTTGCTAGTATTCTTTATATACATATATAAAAAAACAATCCTACATACATATACCGTCGTTTATATATACCGAGCCGGATGAGGATGATACGATTACGACAGTGGGACTAAATTAGATACATATAAGTACTCTCACGCCTGTATCCACTAACGAGGTTGGCAGAGGTGTATTAATGCGGCGGCGGCGGTGTAGCGGCAAGCCAATTGAAGTCAGTCGAACATTGTATGACTGTATACATACAGTCTGATAGATAACAGTCCGATCCCTTAGTCGCCTTTTACACCACCGGGAAGGGATGGAGTGGCCCTATTCTACTCCGCCGTAAACCAAAGCGCTAATACGCTTGTTCCCTATTACGTTAATTGTACTAAATTATGATTTGCAAAACGTGTTTGTTTTCATTTGCCTATTAGTTCTAGAGATAGGTGTAAGTGAATTTATTAATAGTTGTAAAGCCATGCTTGGGCACGAATGGGCCGGCTCGACCGGTGCGATACCACGGCCTCACAGAAAACCGGTTGTAAAGCAACGCTTGCGTTACATTTCCCCGAAATTAGTGATTTTTCCGGAGGCCCAACTCTTCGTTCCTCTCCCTTCATACCCCTCTCCTCTTTCCCATCTCATCCCTCCTCTCTTTTTTCTTCTCCCCGCAATCCCCCATCCCTCAACATCTTCAAAGGTGGTCAGCGCACATGCGACTCCTGAGTTGCAGGTTTCCATGGAAGGCAGTTGTTACTTACCAGCAGGTGACCCGTCTGTTCGTCTGTCCCCCTATGGTATATAAAAAAAAATGTTCATATGTTAATACATATGTGGAATCTCAACCTACCAATTTTTATTTTTTATTTTAGTGCAGAATACTAGCAACGTGCATCACACATACTAGTAATCTTGTTAACCCCTCCATCTAAGCTAAAATGCTTGTGTTAGGGGTGGGTTTAGAAGGGTAGTGTACTGGGTGGGTGGTTTTTTAATTTTAGTGAAGAATACTTTGCAAACGTGCATTACACATTACTAGTAATCTTGTTAACCCCTCCAGCTAAGCTAAAATGCTTGTGTTAGGGATGGGTTTACAAGGGTAGTGTACTGGGTGGGGCTTGAACCCGCAACTACTTGATCGCAAGTCCGGCCCTTCAGCCATCACGCTAACGCTTTAAAATTGCTTGCTTAGAAGTCCTAAATCTAGTTGTATGGAATTCCTTTAGAACAGCGACTTCTTGAAGGCTTAGTCAAGATTACTCTTACACTCTTATTACTCACTTGAACATTTCGTAGTAAAACTTTTCAATTAAATAATCAAAAGGCCACCACGAACGCTCACTTAACTACGAAGATTGAAAGAAGTGATTATATTAAAAACTCTTTTCTTGTTTTTCTTTTGCGCTTAAAGGAACAAGGTGAGATAAAATCTTGTCAACTTAAGATAATGAAGTGATGCTTTTGAAATAATTTTAAAGTATTTTTAAAATATAATGTGTGTTTTGAAATGACAAAAGTCCTGTCAAACACTACGGCAACATACTCGACTAGTGACGCACTATCAGAGGCATAGTGTAGTTAAGCGTAATTAAAACTAGTCCTGTCTCTATTCCTATTTGGCAATCTATTATTAGTTTTCGGTTTAAAAACACGCTACTAAAAGCGAGAGAAGTAAGCTCATGAACGCGTGAGGTATTAAATTGAAATTATGGATTTCATTTCCCAATGAAAATACCATAACTGTTACCTATATACCTACAGGTTTGTACGGAACCCTCGCACTTGGCCGATTTTTTTTAGATCCTATCAGTTGTCATTGTCATTATTGCTTTTGATTGATCTGGGTTTAGAACTATATTATAGATATTTTACGTCTAGGTTATCATTTGCAGGTCATTAAAGAAATAACTGTTAGTTTCTTGGTTAGATAAAAATCGATTCTCATAAAGCTAAAGGTATTTTTTGTTTCTTTGTACACACAGTCTAATCTCTGGAATTTCCAGTCGGATGCGGAAAAATATTTTTGTAATTTATTATTATTTATTGAAGATCTATATGGGCTCACAGCTATACAACATCACGCTTTGACTGTTCTGAGTAGAGCAGTAACGATTAAGTACGGTAGTATTTCAAGCAGTATGTACCCAAATAATATATAGTATAGTATAGCGCCTATCGAATATTTTTCGCAATACTGTCAGTCGTAACAACATGCACTTTAAAATATTATTCGTAATTTTCTTGGTATCTTATGATGAAATCCTGATTTGGTTACACCTGGACCTAGACATCTGGAGGAGTATACTCTTTCGAATACAAGAAAACTAAATTGAAAATCGGGTGATAATTGGCAAAGAAATCGCTTAACACATTTAAAATAATTCACTTTAAAAAAGAAGACAACCGACTTCAATGCGTTTATCATAAAATTTAAGACTTATATTTATGGTTTTCTCATGGATGCCATTGTCAGAACAAACAAACAAACAAACTCTCACCTAATTACTTTTGAAGTACATTAAAAAGAATCATCGAAATCGGTTAGTGTGATATTGAGTTATTCGTCCAATTGTCGCGTACAAGCTGAATGCAAATTTACGACTTTACTAGTTAACAAACAAAAAAAAACAGTCTAATTGAGAACATCCTATACATAAGCCGATCATAGAATCTCCAATTTTTTGATGTCGGTTAAAGGGTATATTATACATTGCACACTGTACTCCGACAAAAACATTTTGATCTATTATTATTTTTGTTCAACCAATACCAGATATTCAGATAAAAACACACATACCTATGTTATATAGAAATTATCTCTTTCAACAAATCACACCTTTTGTTTATGTAAAACCCCTACGGGTCATCACCACCGGAGCACACAGTGGTCCGTCACAAGTGGGTGTATTGCGAGGGACCTGGGTATATCGTAGTGATGCTTCCAGTAAACCCTGCAGACCTTGGCCACCTCTTTTGCAAGTGGCAACCACACCGTGAAGCGGGGTGGAAACAAACCACACCTACAGATTGAGTTTCAATTTATGCCGAGAGTTGATAGAAGCGTCCCTAACATTTAACCGCTACTCGACTAATTGTTCGCATTGAAGCATGACTAATTAATTGATTTAACAACTCAATATCCGTTGGTAAGCGGTTTATTAAATTTATTAAAGATTTATCAAAAAACTACTATTACTAGGTAGCTAGAGAAACACGTATAAGTAAAAGGAACAGTTTGGTAAAGATATGGCTTCAACAAAGTGTAATATTCTCCGACGGAGTTATGAGTGGGTAAAGCGATCTGTCTCATCGATTTAACGTCAAGTCAACTTTACAATATATGAATAGCACTCAAGGAAATTTATTTTATTCAAGTACAACTACCCAATATTATTTTTACCTACCAATACTGCATCATTGGTCCCGTTGTTGTTTAGTTTTTATAGTATCTGTGAACGTAGACACATTTTTCGTCAATCAACTGTAGTGTATTAAGAAATATTAAGACATTTTTGTTTTTTCTAATAGATAATAAAAAAATAATTATACATACACTTAAGCCTGTATACTCGAAGGGGTAGGCAGAGATGTACGAAATACCTACATTTTACCAATTAAAATTTATACGTTAGTGGGACTAACGTAATAGGGGGCAAGCCTATTGGCGTCAACCGAGCACTATATGACTCTATATATACTGCGTGTGACAAAATTCCTTGGTCGCCTTTTACGCCACCCGCGGGAATAGATGTTGATTCCACCGAGAACCACACGGCTTTTTATTAAATTTTTGGATAAGTATATTTAAATAAGTATATATATTAAATACGTTGTATATTGGGCCTCAATATATGCAAGCTAGTATTACTCGTATATAAATAGCAAGTAACGCTACTGGGAAGATTAATCTCAACTCTAGTAAAATTCTCAACAAGCTGACGTACTTTGGCATTGAAACTATTATGGACATGACGGTAGTGGACATTCTGACTTTGTGAGGGATTTTAGTTGCACGAACTTTACGAAATTAGTTTTAAGCTGTTTGTTAAACAGTTTAAACATTATTTGTCAGAGTGTAACCCGGCTTTATAATAAAAGCTTCGTGTTTTAATTACTTACATGTTTACAGTTATTTATAAAGGCTTTATTAATTGATTTTTGTTCAGTTAATAAATATGTCTAGGTGTTTGTTAGTGACGCTTTATCAAAATTTTCATTAACTTTTTTACTTTTGTAAACCTGCGTCTTCAATACTCGATTTAATGATTAATGATTTTTAATGATTATTTCTATAGAGTGCCCAGTATTACTTCGATCATTCCTGATGTGTTGTAGCGACGAAATTAACAGAAGGAATTGATTTAAACAGTATATACCAAAGCATATGTACATATGCATATATATATATTGAATTAGTTATTAGTCATTCATTAGTGTAAGCTAGTAATCATTAGTGTGCGTTATGGTATAAGAAAATTGTATAAATATACATATATATTATACACGAGGTGATAGGCAGTGGCGTAATTAACGCTTACATTTTGCACACTATAATTTTGTACTATTTACATAATAGTTGTCAAGCCTATTTGCCGACATTCTGGATAGTAAAATTCTGCTTTTACGGTTATAGAAACGGTTCTACAAATTATATCTCTTCGACTTCGCACACAAATCCTAGCTATTGGAACGACGCTCCAGTTTGTACACGCCTATTCATTGCGCATTGAGTACACGCCTCATGGTGCGTTGAGAAAGCAAGATAAAGTACGTATTGCTATTAATTTGTGCACAATTCAGATTCTTACTATCTTAATAGTATTATTACAATTGTTTTCACTTTGTTTCCATATTTCATTATTGTAAATAACTTATATAAATACCTTATTTCTTTATAAATAACAACTCCGGTTTCCTATGTCGTGAGAGACAAGCATACAGACCAAGAACACAAAGAAAACCCAGACTGGACACGTTTCTGTACATGACGAAATTTTTTTCAGTGTTTAAATCGAACCCGAACTCACTACCTCTGGCTCAGCAGTCAGGGTTACTAACCACAAGATCAACAAGGCAGTCAACATCTTTAAAATTAAAAAAAAATCTTACATTACCGTAGTACAGTGCTTAAATTATGTGAAGATTAAATTATTGCTACGTGTATGACGTAGAATCTTTCATAGAAGCCAACTTATAGTTAAAAACCTCAGTTTGTAATGAAGTTTTATCCACGGCGCATAATTCCTCAGCGGATTTCACTAGTTTTCTCATATCTGAGGCAATCGCCATCAAACACGTGGACATTTCACAGTGTAAAAGTTCAAGTTTGCATAGAATTGTGTTGTAGTATCGAAGGATTGCATTGAATAGAATCGAGTGGTCAATTCTTATAGGAACGAAAAACCGTAAGTTAAACGTAAGTTAATATGTATGTCTCTTTGTTTCGTTTGGAAACTCCTACGGGTCACCTCACTAGAGCTAACAGTGAAGTGGTATGTTGGACTCGAGCCTTCTAAAACCAAACGGTGTTCGGTACCGTATGGATAATAATTCTTAAATATTCTCTTCACGCCTTTATTCCTGAAAGGCTATCCTTGCGTAGGTTTTTGCCAACCTTAACAAAGTCCCAATTACGTAACAGAGGGCAAGCATATTGCCGTCATACGGACACTATGTGACTGCGTGGATGTCGTAGTGCTTCAAGTGATCACCTAGCCACCAGGTGATTACTTGAACCACGCTGCCGCGCCGAGTGCTGTGGGTTCGATCCTCGCACAGGATAATACTTTGTATAATCCACAAATTTTTGTTTTGAGTCTGAGTGTCATTTGAGTCCATTATTTGAATGTCCCCCTCCCTCGCGACACAGGAATGAATACTAAAAAAAAAGTGTCTTTTCAAAAACAAAAAAAAAGTGTCTATTATATATCCGTCAGACATCCACGGGAAAAGATGAGGTGGACTTATATCTACTCCACTGAGAATCAATTTCGTAATTACGGAATCTACTTGCCTTGATTACAAGATAACCAGGTATATAAAACCATATTGTGTTGATTGTGTAATTCAAATTACAAATTGCGGGTACTACTTTTGCAGATACTTGAAGCATTCAGGTATTCACTCAATATAATCTCATCACAAATGATAATGATAGGAGTTTAAGCTTATGTCTTTCATCGACAGCTCTACTTGTCAGTAGAAACGATTATGTTTAGTGACTTCGTCTCCTCACCCCTTGTGGAAGTAAACATACCGTGACATAACTTTCACAGGGCTAATTTTGGCAAACTTAAAAAATACTTATACGAAAAACTAGCAACAGGCTCAGTTGATAACGCAGTAGATACTTTTTATAAAGAAATACAACTTAGGGGTAAAACCAATCGACACTTTCCGATTTAGTATAGGCGCAGTCTTATTAAATTAATTCTTGAAGAAAATAAGGTGTACACAAAGTGGTAAAAATATGGAAACCTCCATGACTACTAAAAATTTTCATTGCTTAAGGCTAGACAAAGCAGTATTGAAAAACCGTGCTTTAAAGACTATATGACGTATGTATACAGAGTAAAATATTAGACACCTTCCAAAAGCTTTTACGCTAAAAGAGGAGGCACTCAGTACTCAATAACACTTACATCAGACAATGACATTTAATGATGAACATAGTATCTGTACAGCGTTCAACAAATATTTTTACAGTTTTCACAAAGCCATCCTAACCTCATACCACAATAACTCCACCTACATGTGCTTTTAAATTTTGCCTGGTTCGGTTAATGGCTTATCTAACTTGAATGTCACTAATGCCAAAAGCACATTAGACAAAGCTAAAGGTAGCAAAAGATTGTCTACCTGCTGATGTTAGTTTAGCACACCCAATAACGTTGTTATTTTGTAGGTCCTTAGATGAGTGTGTGCTGCTCACATACTTACAGTGCACTGAAAAGGTCCTAAACCAGATGAAAGAAAACTTTATCTACTATATGAATTCTAAATACGCTTAGCAAAATTTTCGAAAATATAGTGCACAAGCGTATTTCCCTATGATGTCTAATGGTATACATCAAAGTCAGCAAGGATCTATGAAAGGACTAACTTGGCCGTCTTCAGTAATTACGTTTTGAACAATAATGAATAAAGCGGGCAGGTTGGCGTGATGTACGTAGATTTTGAAAAAGCTATCGATCGTGTAGATCACTTTGCCCTGCTTGTAAAATTGCTAATTTTTTTTTTTTATACCATAGGGGGACAGACGAACAGACGGGTCACCTGATGGTAAGTAACACCGCCGTACATGGACACTTGCAACTCAAGAGACGCAAGTGCGCTGCCCGCCTTTGAGGGTGATGAGGGATAGGGGATGCAGGGAGCGGAAAGAAGAGAGAAGGGGACGAGGAGATGGACAAAAGGAGAAAGGAGATGAGGGGAGAGAAAAGGGGGCGGGGGAATTGGGCCTCCGGAAACCTCACTCAATTCGGGGAAATGCAACGCAAGCGTTACTTCACAACCGGTTTTCTGTGAGGCCGTGGTATCGCACCGGTCGAGCCGACCCATTCGTGCCTAAGCATGGCTCTACCACTGAAAGTAAAATATGAAATACATGGGGATTTACTTAGATGGATGAGTTCATATCTGTCGAACCAGTGGCAGGATTTAGTTTTAGGTGGTTTTAGATCCGACTTCGTAAATATTCCGTTTGGTTTTCTTGTTGGGACCGCTTTTCTACAGTACTTATTTATATGATATTCGGTCATATTTCAAATGACATGAAAATCTACAGGCGTGTTCGATCAAGCAAGGATTCTGAACTTCTTCAGCAAGACCTCAATAGCATACACCAGTATTGTTTACAAAATCAATCTATCCAAGTGTCAAACTATTAGCTTTACTCGTTCTAAAAATCCAAATAAATATTTTTTTAAATTCGATAACAATATCGTTGAAGTAGTCAGAGAGCTTGGTGTAATGCTAGATTCCATATAACTGTTTTCCGAGCACATAGATGGTATCATTAATAAGGCATCTCGAAATATTGGCTTTGTAATGCGTACCTGTAAACCCTTCAGAAACTGTAACATTTTAAAGATAGTGTATAACGCCTACGTCCGTAACGTTTTGAAGTATTGCATCCTATCTGGTCACCGCTATACTCTATTGATATTGCAATAATTATAATAGTTTACAGAAAAGTTTCATATAATTCTTTACCTTAAAATGCAAGAATAACTCTATAAAATCTATAGACAGTAAACACTATCATCTGCTTTCTCTCAATGATAGACGTATGATGCTGGCTAGTCGTTAGTGTTTGACATTTTGGGTGGTGGTCTAGACAGTTTGTAATCACGGACTAGATATGTATACATTTATTTAATATACCTTTTCATCGTACCATTTATGGAAAAAAATGCTGTATTCCGCAACTACTTCGTAACATACACAGAAAAGATTGATCTTATTGACATATTTCGTTTGTCAAAGAAGTTCTATAGCAGCCAAACCGTGGAGATGCTAACGAATTATAAAGTAATTAAATTTAATTAATTTATTTGTATAATCTACTATTGTTAAGGTTTAGTTTTGTTTAGTGTTAGGTGCTGGTTCCTCTTTTCTTATATTATTTACGTATGAGTAAAAGTGCCTATACAAATACCGTAACTATCATAATGTCATGTTTATAATGTAAATTAGCTTTTTACTTTATCAATAAAACAAAACTAAATCATAGATTCTATTATTAAAACTGGTTAAGAAATTATTTTGGCTCTACTACAAATGGTATACGTATTCTCAATACCGCTAATTGGATGAATTGCAGATGACTTTCATATTTTTTGATAAATTCGCGATTCGTCGCTCATCTCTTCTGTCCTAGTTGCTTATAATAGCATACTTTAGCCATGTTATTATCAATTTTAACTGCAGAAGAGAGGGCATGTCGGTGTCTCAAACAGGCACTAGTACTCCATTCATCGCTTGTCCCAAATTTCAGTATTAATTAAGCACTGGTATTCTAAGACAAATACAATACACTGTCATCTTGCAAACCGATACAGGGTGCTTATTTATGTAATACCTAGATGTCAGTACCACTTACCTATAGAATAGAAAATAGAGAGAGGTTGGGTATACTGATGTTCTCGTAATGATGTGGTTTTGTTTTAATACACAGTGATGTCTAGACTGAATTAAGCAGGGTTGTATTAGAGGCTCTAGGACACAGATGAGCATATACTAATTATATACTTGTTTTAAATACCTACATAGTAACACCCACACCAATGCAAATAGAAATATTTGTATATACGTATAATTTCGTATACGTACGCTAATGCTCTGAGGGGGAATCGAACCCGTACGTCGTAGATGTTGTACAAATTACTATTGTGATTTCATAGATATTCAATTAATCATGTTATTTCGCAAGAACGACCGCTCGAAAAAGTTATTTGTTGTTGTTTGTTTTAGATCAATCCTACTTGCTTTGAAGTGTAATTCAATTTATTTTTGCTAAACATCGCTACGAATGTTAATCGTAGTACAACATTAATCGCATGCGAGGGACGACAAAAAGATTATCAGATAATTGATAAAGGGGCGTAACCTTTCAACCGTATAATGCTGTTAAAAATTTAAACCCTTGAAACAATTTTATCTTACTTTTAACAAGGTTATATAACATTAAATAAATGCCCAAAAACGCGTTTGGAAGGTAAAAGTGAACAAATTAGGATAATTAAAACCACAGACGTTTGTAAGGTAGATAAATTATTTGAGGCACGTCGTCAAAGACCACAGCTGCGACCAACCAAACTGATAATGTCACTCACACTTGACGCTACCTCGGCTTAGGAGGTTTTTACGAAGAATGAGATTAAGTATGAAGCTTTATTACCAAGTATGGCGCTTTCGTTTTGTAGATAAAGGAATGAAGGTTATCCTTCAGTGGCTGTCAGCGAAGATTTTTGCGAAGACACGTTCACTGTACCACAATATAATTAGTCATTTAACGTGTTCAATGTTGTCTGAATAGGTAATGTTTCACATAAATCTTGATAATTTAATTTCTAGACTAATCAATCGACTGCCCTGTTGGTTAGTGACCCTGACTGTCAGGCCAAAAGTATTGGGTTTGATTCCCACCAGATAAATTGTGATGTATTGGTATAAAAATGTATACATATGTCCACCACTGCAGCAGTCTGGCTACCACAGTACAAGCTCTGCTTAGTTTGGGATCCGACGGCTGTGTGTGAGATGTTTGCAGCTATTACTATTATGGTACAAATAATAAAATGTGACTATTAGTTTTTAAATATATAACTATGTCTATATATAATTTATACACCATCCTAATTGTTTCTTAACTTGGCTATTTCAAATGTTTTTATGTAAGTGAGATAGTAGATATAGTACAGGGAGTCTGCTGCTGAGTTAGAGGTTAATAAGAATATCGAAAGATATGTATTTGCTGTTAGCATTTAGTTCAGTAGCACAATTAAAAAAATGTACTCAAAGCAAAAATAATAGAATAATTATTTTGGTAATGACGGATTTTTAAAAATAATTTAGGAGTGCATTCTTGCTCTTGATGCTATTGGCACATTGCCAAAATATGCGATTTTGTGACATCGTCTAGGTTCTCTGTTTTTATACTATAATATAAAAATACGTAAAGTTACGTTGAAATATCTTCACTTCAATCATGCCATCGTGAACGATTATTCATATGCTAAAATAAGTATATCTTAGTAGCGCATCAGGGATTACCGAGCTACGATAATCCGATAAGATATTAGTACTGGTATTACACAAATTCTTGGATCGCTAAATCCGAAATATGCAAACGACGTATTTACAAGCTATACGGGCGGCGCGTCGACATCGACCGTATTCATACTATGCCTTATGCTATGTACACAGCCGCATTATTTGAATTATTAATCACATATTCAAATGACACATGATTAATTAACTGCAATTTAGTAAAGCTGTTCGGCTGCAAGTGTTATGGCTTCAATTAAACCGTTCCTACGTCGTTTAATCCTATAAGACCACCACTCTTGGACTCCATTTATTGGTTACCATCAGGCAAAGTGGAGTCATTATGGTAGGCTTACACATAAAAGAAAAAAAAGAGATTTCTAATCCGTCCCCGCATCTACCTATTCATAACCATCAAAGGTGGACCGCGCAGTTACTTAGCAATCCTGACTTTCAGGTGTTCATGCACGGTGGTTGTCACTTACCCGGTGGTTAGGTGACCGATCTGTTCGTCTGTTTACCTACAGTTGAATGCTTGAACGTTTAATCCTTAAAAAAAAGGATAATTATGCAAAGAGCTCACGTGAAATAGTGCGATGGAAATAGGGAATACCTTTTGGATGATTAGAGTATAATAACTATTTCAATGTTGTTTCTATTCGTTCTCTTCAGTTCGTGTAACAATCCAATCCACTTTGCGAGCTATATGTGAGGTTCTCGGTGGAGTAGAATTGGGCCACCTCAGTTCTTACCGTTGGTGTCATAAAATGCGATTAAGGGATCGGACTGATCTATCAGACATTATGCAGCCCTTCAGTGCAAGGAAGACGGCAATAGGTTGCCTTCTATTGCTCAAGTTTGATGCAATTATAATCGGCAAAATCTGGTCGATTTGTTTATATACTATTAATCAAAAAGCAAAATTCGCCAGAGTTTCTTCAAAAAATGCTGATGCTTTTTTTTTTTTTTTTTTTTTATTCGTAAGCCTACCATAATGACTCCACTTTGCCTGATGGTAAGCAATAAATGGAGTCCAAGAGTGGTGGTCACCATCCTCATTGCATGTCTAGTCAATGCAGCATGGTGACCCACACTATGGCGGCCTGGTGAGATGCTTTTTCACGCCCCGCTTAAAAGACCCGGGATCAAATTGGGAAGGAAACACGTGCGCTGGTAGGGAATTCCAGGCTTTCACTGATCGGCACAGGAAAAAAGAGCCAAACCGTTTCGTTCGGGATCGCATATCTTCGACTCGCAAACGGTGACTCCTCAGGCCAGCACGTGTAGTCCTGTAGAGGAAGGGAGAAGGTGGGACCAATTGGAAGAGCTCGTCAGAACACTCCCCGTGATGTAGGCGATAGAGAACTGCCATAGAGGCGACATCTCTTCGCAACTGCAGGGGCTCAAGAGACTGGGTGACCTCAGGACAGTCTATAATACGGACTGCGCGTCGCTGCAACCGATCGAGAGCGTCAAGCAGATACTGCGCATAGCTATCCCAAAGATGAGAGCAGTACTCCACGCAGGAGCGAACCTGGGTCTTATATAAAAGACACAGATGCTCGGGCGAGAAGAACCGTCTCACCTTGTTCAATACACCGAGCTTCCGCGAGGCCGCCTTAGTGACGCTCTCGATGTAATCACGCGGATTGAGATCCTGACAGATGTCCATACCCAGTGCTTCATTGCTTGAAGTCGGGCAATAAGATTATTGAAAATAGTTGAGAATTGTCGTTCTGATTTGCTGTAAAGTTTTTAATTTATTTTTTACTCATCAAATTAACATTAAAACTGAAAGATTTGCCAATATGAAAGCATGACGTCACGCTTTAGCATTTCATACAAAAATGTACAAAACTTACCGTTTTGACGTTTACTATTAAGATATTGATTTGACCTGACAGTCAACTACCCAATTGCGAAACTGGTAGTAGTAAAGTACATTTAGTTTCGTTAACTTTACCATAGCATAATATCGAAATAAAATTTATGCGAGACTGGCGCCATCGTGAACATCCATTCTTCTCTCATTAGTTGCGAGTCATGTTCGACTCGCATACTCCATTATTATGTCCGACATTACGTCGCCACCCTAGATGCACAATTAAACGGGGTTCAACTATGCGTCGGACACAATCGTTAAACATCTCTTGTTAGCAAAACTTAATATTAGGAAGCGTTTTACTTACTTGGATTTTATATTCTTTTGATTAGCGTTCTTAGGAAAGAAATTGTATCGTGATTATTTCAATTAGATTTGAACAAATAATTTTCTATGTTAACTTGTTAAAGAGTAACAATATATCTCTATTTGTTTTTAACCGACTTCATATAACCCGCAACCACTTGGTCCAAGTCAGATGGCTTAGCCATTACGCCATTTAAATCCATTGACATATCAATTGATTGTAGAAGGTTACGTTACGCATCAGTCTTTAAATTATCTACTAAAAGCGATTATCTATTTAAAAAAATAGTCAATCCTCAAATTAATATTTCAGGTTAGTAATTATAGACCTTTTAGCAATAAGACTCATTTGCAGTTTCACTTTAAGCGAGTTATTAACCAAATGAGTTTATTTAGGCAAAGTTTTATTTCAATATTTCATAACTAATATCAAAAAAAATTATCGCTGTGTACATTTTTGTGAATTCGATTCAAACCTGACATTACTTGTAAGTAACAGCACATAAACTGCTACTGACAGCTGTTGCTTTTGGTCACTGTGGACACAGATGGAATTGAGAGGATACATTTTTAATTCAATTTTAAATCGTAGTTTGAAAACATGGTTAAACATGGTAAACATACGTTGCTTGAAAAGTCGATATTTATATTGTTATTTAAATTTAGAATTATTTTTAAGATTCCTTTGCTTTGTAAAATTTCTTCTATGTTCATCTCGGGTTCTACAAGTCGGAACGTTAAAACTATTTATTTTAGTTGGCCTCTTTGTTGCATAACTGCACCGAGTAAATATTTATGGAATATTAATGAAATGGATTTCTCTTTTATCGATATATATAAAAAACCGTGTTGTTCCCACGACCAGACCTTGTTGACCAGATGTCATTGTCACTAACCACTATACCAACAGGCCAGTCAGTTTTTAAAGAGAGATTATGTATAGAACCCGCTTCGGCAATTTCTAAACTAATGAAGTCGCATACGCTTGCTTACATTGACAATTTCCTGCCTTAACAAAAGTATGAATACAAACAAAAGCTGAGAAATAATTTCGCTTCGTCATTAAAGTTCAGCTGTCTTGTTGATTTTGAGTTTAGAGAACTCAAAATCCCCAAGACAGCCTTTCGTTTACACAAAATTTTAACTGCGACATAATATTTGAAAGAATTTATGTTTTAATGAATAGAAACCGACAACACCCAATGAACGGTTTTTCAACAGTAGGAAATAGTTTTAATTCCACATTTTTTTAGTAATACCTGTAGAATATAATGACACGAATGGAACTAGTACCTACCTAAACAGCCGGCAAGATCATAAGCTATCATAGCTTAATTTTAAGATTTGTAATGTCCTTTTATACCAGGTAAATAGGGCTTTAAAAGTTAAACACAATGTTATACTAAATTTAAAAATATGTAATGTAACGCTGTGTTTTGTTACTGATTTAAGAGAATAATAGTGCGTTTTAACTGTTGAAGAGAGGTGAGGATTTATTTGGTGATTACTAAAATCTCACCAGCCGCATTTACCATTAAACAAAAAGTGACATTTACAGCTCGCGTAAGCCATTAAACCCTTGATTATTGATGTTGACTAGAGCAAGCATCTTAAATCTTTTTTATTAGTAAAACGTTTAAGTGTACTTAAAATGTTGAAATAAAATAAACATGTGGTGGATATAGCCAGTTATAATATAAACCCTCTGTATTTAGTGTATTAGGTATTCCCTAATTAAATGTGAACAATCATCGTAAATATTTAAATATGATAAAAATTAAATATGCATAGCGAAGCCTCTACCCATTATATGTTTATAATTTTAATAATACAGATTTAAAAAGATTATCTGTAAATCCATTAAAGAAATCTTAAATCCAGACATAAATCCCACAACGGATATGAGTTGAATCCAAAATTGCTAAGCGTAATCCGAGAATACGTAATCAAATAATTTCTCTCTTGCTTAATATTCTCTTTTTAGTGCTTCGGTGCAAATTTCTTTAGCGAAATATGTATATACATATGTATATGGTCCGACGAAGGCTGTCGTTAAACACTGGAGCACACAGTGTAAAGTGCTGTCAACAGGCGCGTTAGATGTCGCCAGCAGCGAGGCATAGTCTCATGAATAAAACAATACTCCTACAGAATCTCCTATAGCATGTATGGTGTACTTTGGTGTAATCAATTCGTAGTTCACAGGTTTGTAATTTATACATGAAAAGTATCTATACTAGGTGAAAGGTCGTGTACCCGACCCTATTATGGAACCGCTATTGTCTTCAACATACTGAATCGGTTCATTCAAAATGAACTTCCCGTCTAAAGTCAATGGTTGTGCAATATTAGACATATTATCCACCTTTACCAGCTTTTGATGAACTTTCAGGTTGAAAATCTCAGCAGCTTATTAATACTAGTGTTTCTCTTGTTGATAGGCATTAAAGTAAAACCTAAAATATTAGGAAAATATCGGTGCGTTGTGTTTTTAAGGTTATAATTGAGGTTATATTTGATTGTAATCTTTTATTCGTGGTTTTGGATCCTGACTGCTGAGTCAGAGGTCGTGTTAGATTCCCATATGGGACAAAAATTTGTGTGATCCGCAAATAGCTGTCCTGACTCTGGGTATTCTTTGTGTTCGTTCTTTGTACGTTTATCTAATCCCTCGCGAGACAGAAACCATTTCTTGTGGGGTGTTTTTTTAAAAGAAAATCAGAATGTTTTATGGCTTTTGCTGATCTTCTTTGATCTTCAACGAAATCCTTGGCGTTGTGTTTGGGCTGGGCATCTCTGAACTGCTATAGTAGTAATTTTCTATGTATTACTATGAACACTGTGTTACATTGTCCTCACATATCATTTTCACTTATCAGCTATGTAACAGTTACTGATAATGATTAAGTGTAATTAATGATACTGGTCTTGTCTATAAGATCACCACTGTTAAGAGGATTCAGCCACATCGAGTTACAGACCGACGTCCTCGACCAAAGGCTGGCACTTCCCGGTCCTTTCCTTTCTGTACGATCCCTGCTTTTCTTTTTAAACATATTCCCAATTTTTCAACCCCTATTTCCTAAAGTGCCCTGTTGACGATAATAGGCTTGCCTCCTATTCCATCAGGGGGCCATTTCTAAATGGCAAAATGAACTTAATACATCTAACGCATGTTTTGGCTAGACTTACGACTGATTTATTCTGACTGACACCTACACCCAACAGTTTATTGAAATAAATGGTTTTTATTGATAGGCTTCCGAACCCCGAATTTATTATTGATATTGCTGTGTTCCAAAAGAAGGCTTTATTATAAACAGCATGGACATGAAGATTTTGCTTCGAGTTAGCGTCGAATGTAGTGGAGACAAGGAATGAAATTGATTCCTTATGTAAAATTATTAGCTCAATGGTATATAACATGTACACAATATATATATAGTTGTCATGTGTCTAGTATTAAAACGTTATCTCTTTACTAATTGCTTTCAAAATATAACAACAATGATTCTTTAATAGATATCTCATCTCATTTGTTGCGATCGTTTTGCACATATGTAAATGTGCTTATCCCCAGTTAGTCTCGGGAAGGTTTTGTTCGCTGTCAGCAAATTTAAATGGAGCTCGTGGCACGGCTCGGCTCCCCTCATATTAAGCGATGAGGGCTTGCAACCGTTTTAGTTCATATCTACACTTTTATGTACTGGATGACGAAGTTCTCATGCAGAAAAATGCAGAATATATTTATGAGTAGCCATATAAATGCACAGGATTTGCGGCCATGGCTTATTTCGTTTCATGTTATGCTATAGCCGAAATAGGTGACACCGACATACGATGGTGAATTGCGACATTCCTTGCTGGAACATATTTAAATAATTAATTATATTTATATAATTATAAAATAGTTAATCTCCAAAGAGAATAATAGTAATCTGTGTTAGTAGTCAGTAATTTCCTATAATTACTGTTGACAATTAATGTTATTTTAATCGGTCATTCTGAAATTTGTGAACTGATGACGTTGTCAATCGATAATAACAGTATTTTTCTATAGATATTTATTCTATTCTGAAATGGATAGGAGGATCTCAACAAGAAAATGTGTACTATGTACACATGTATTCACTTCTTACTCGTAAATCTTAGTCATATTTAGTCTTTGTAACTTCTTTTTCTTTATATCGCTCTTGGCAAAGCGGACGTGGTGGTGGTCCCACCCTGCTGTCATGTCTGGTGCTTGTATTCGTGTAATGGTGCCGTGACACGTGACCAAAGAATGTAACTACAAAAATACATACACACGAACTTAATAGTGCAGTATAAACTTTTCAATATCCGCAACTGTAATGAAGTTTTCAGTCGGATGAACATTTATCAACCGCAACTTTAGTGACAATATCTACTGAGAGTTATTTACAGAAATGTGGATTATAAGGTAGGCATTGCTTTGAGCTGTGTTGGCAGTTGTAATGAATGGCATGAATATCGATATCGTATCACACGGATTTTGACTAGTTCTATATAATATCATCGTCATCCCATCTGTTCCTGTGGGTGTCGTAAATGGTGAGTGGTGAGTATATATACAGTCATGCAGTGCCGAGGTGATGATGAAATGGGTTTGCCCCTATTAGTAACTGTTACTAAATTCTGCTTGTGAAAAGCTGGGCGTTTGAGACACCTCAACCTGTACCTATGGTGATATAGGATTAGAGACTGGAATCAATAGTGGCAATCACAATTTTTATTACATGTTATGGCTCTTAAAACAATACTACATGTTATATTAATGTGAAACGGTAAGGCTTGTGACTTGCTTCAGATAAAAGAGTAGTCTCGGCGCTGAGCCAACGGTTAATTAGCTTTTTTTTTTCACTGTTACGTGGTTATTGACTTCAATTCTAAGTTAGAAGTTTCTCTCCTCGTGCGATATGTACCTATAGATATAATCATAGTATAATCATATAAATAGTAGATATATAGTTAGAATATTCTTTATACACTATTGCATTTCCCCAAAATTAGTGAGGTTTCCGGAGTTCCAACTTCCCCTTTCCTATCTCCCAACTTCTCATCCCCTCTTCTCTTTCCCCTTCCCGCATCCCTCCCACCCCTTATCACCCTTAAAGGTCTTCAGCGCACTTGCTACTCTTGATTTGTAGATGTCCATGGATTGCGGTTGTCTTTTAAAAAATAATAATAAAAGACAGATGCAAAATAACTTACAAATTAGATAGCATTGGTCGATTATAAAATCCTACTACAAGGATAGATAGGATTTTATAATTAAATATATATATAACTATTAGCAAACTTCATAATCTAGTAGATATAGTTACTATCTTAAGGATTTAATTCGATACAAATTGAATTCCATCCCATGTTTAATAGTTGACCATTTGTGTTTGACCATTGTTAATTGTCAACCTGTACAGAAATTACAACACTGTTTCAATATAGTTAGTAGAGTCCACTTTGATATAACTTTTGATGTAATCCCAAAGCACGACAGTTTTTTTATTACGTTATTCTTTCATTGCCGGTATGCGTTAACTTTGTACAGCATTTAACCATAAACCTTTCGTGTTTTCTGTGTTTTACTTACGAGGAACTATAATTTTGAAGAACTCGTTTAGTAGGTATATTGATTTGTTACAGAATAATAATTATTTTTTTATTCTTACGCCCGGAATAAATTCCATATTTGATATATTCCATTTTGATATATTCCATTTTGATATATTCCATGTTTGGCTTTTATAAAAATACATGATTTGTTGTTCTCGAGGTATTTAATGTTACTGTATTTATGAAACTTCATTATCAATTTCCACTGTTTTTCGCTGACGTTATGTCGAAATGTTACCCTAAGTCATCCCACTAGTCTAGACGTTTAAATGATAAGATACATGTCAAACTCCATCTAGCCGCCTAGGTCGTGACAAAGAAATATGCGTGCCTTTACATATTATTACGAATATACATACATATACTCGAAAAGCAACCATCCTTATTCTGGTAACATAGTTTAATACCACCTGTCAACATTGGTTTACAAAAGTCATTTGTCCAATAAAATTGGTAACAGTTCTGAATGTGACATTCGTAGATGGTTTTAAAACAAACTATGTACGTTGAAGCTTGACTGTTTTTCGCGTGGCGGCTGTTCCTGGCACTCCATTTAATTGGGAGATACATGTCATCTATACGTATATTTCTTAACCCGAAGCCCTCGCAAACTTTATACTAGTACTCTCCAGAGACTTTTGAATGTGTGACCGATACACCATTGTGGGGTCGTCTGTTATTCAACAGGTCTAGGTCTGCCGGTTGTGCATAGGGTTTTCCTTACAAGGATCCTAAAGCTCCGACAGTAAGTCTCTGCGATGGAACACCATGTGGTTTTATTAGGTTTCGTTCTTGAGAGTAGCACGTCCAAACAAACATGCAAGTTCTCTAACAAAACAACAAAATTTTATAATATTAGTATAAGTTTGTTCATATGTATAACAACATTATCTTCAATAGATTGCAATAATTTCTTTTTGCCATATTAAAAGTACATTACTACTACATACCACCATGCAAAAAGCAATCCAAGCTTAAGTGAACATTGATTTAATGAAATACCTCGTCATTGATGGCATACCACTACGAGCCAGTCCCCTTTTTTTGCTTGGTAAACTTATGTAGTATTAGTCAGTTTGCAAACGGGAAAAGCATACCAGCACGCGAGCACTCTGGTATGCTAAATGTTTCAATATATACATCGATTTTTGAGAGTTCATTAACCAATCTGACCCCTAAACTCAGTGTATAATATTAATATATTTAATTCACATCAGCCATCCAGTTATATAATTTATATTCTATATTTCAGTTAGTCAGTTAGCAGTAGTCATTTTGTCCTCTTATTTGTTGAATAGACAATTGAATTAAATGTACTGAAGTAAGGCTAATTAAGTAGGTCACGTATGACATGGGTCAGTCTTTTATAGATCACATTAGACATTTCTTGTGTAGAGCATACAATGTTATTTTCTATTTCAAAGCAATTGCTTAACTTTAATTAAATTAAAAATACATATTTATATAATAGTGACTACATATAATTATCATAATATTGACAAAAGAATACAATTTAAACCAACTGAGTGATACATTTCAAATAAGACCTTGCTCACATCAATATTTGTTCACATTTTTATATTTCATTGTATTAGATACATATCTTTCCTAGTCTTAGTAGAGATCGTATTTGTATGTATATAATTGAAGAAAAATCTCTGCTTGTGCTATTTGTATTTGACTGGTTTAAGATCCCAAGATTTCTACAGAGCGGCAACGTCGGGATAATGTCACTACCTAAAAGATGGCAACAATTTATCAAACAAAATAGAACATATGTATATAATTTAATTAGGTGTAATTAAACTTAATAAAAAGTCTTGAATTTGTATATAAAATACGAAGAAACTTTTCCCGACCTTATATATATGCAAATATCTAAACTACTAAAGACTAAATAGATATATTTCATTACTATTTAAGATGAGAGCTTTTCATTTATATAAATAATCGTATAATAACATTGTTTCTCGCGCGTTATAAACAACAAAATTTTAACCGTGCACTTCAAAAATGGTCCACTTAGCATATATCTGTATGGTATAGTAATGAACAATTAACACACTATCGCTATCCTAAATAACCCTGAACTCTGTTTCCTCACTTTTTTATGGTACGTAAACTGTTGATGTCATTTTGTCTTTCCGTACTCCGTACTTCCGTGCTCGGCACAGAATAGTCTCTCGAATGGTTATACATATAGTTTCTCGTTAATGAAATGACACAAGAAAAAGAGAAACAGCTGCTTTTATATCGCACGAACGGTACGATATCACGGCCTCACAAAACATCAGTTGTGAAGAAACTCTTACATTTTATTGCTAAAAAATTAATGAGGATTCCGGAGGCCCGACTCCTCCTCACCTCTTTCTTTTCCCCTCATCCCCCTCTCCTCTTTCACATCTACTTATCCTACTCTCCTCATTCCCCTGTCTCTTATCACCTTCAAAGGCAGGCAGCGCACTTATGACTCTTGAGTTGCAGGTGTCACTTACCATCAGGTGACCCGACTGTTAGTCTGTCCCATTATATTATATGTATTATAGAAAAAAAGCTGCTCTATTACACCACTGTTACATCATGTACCTGGTCACGCATTTAAAATGTATTCGACTGCCAATTCTTTTAGGAAATTTTGATGTTTGCGAAGTTGTTTTTAAATTAATCAGAATTCTTGTGGAGTATTCAGTTTCATAAAGTTTTAGTTTAGTTTAAAACATATTAGGAATATTTACTTTGTTTTTATTATTACCATGCATTGTTTAATGACCTTTCTGGCACCAAGTTAAATGTTATTATACTTTAAAACCAATGTGCTACCTTTATGTTTTTACATCACTTTGGTAATAAATTAGCGTAAAACCTAGTGAAAAGTTTATGAACATTTGTAACATAAGAGTGGTCATTGCAAAAAAAAATATTTCGAAATCTAATCTTATTTTTTTTATTATTAAAACCGTCTACGGATTCAACAAGTATTTGAAAAAAATAATCAATTGTTTTTTTCAGTTCAGTTCAGTTCAGATCTCCATTTCGGATAGTTGTTATTTCTTAAAATGCACAAGTTGTATTCAAGTCACGTTGGGCATGTGTTTCATGACTAACAAGTAATACTTCTAGCCGCCGCTAGTAATATTTAAGCTGTGAAATGTCGTAATAAAACTTTTATTGATATAATTTACACGTAGGTATTAATACTAGAATTGATCTATAGGAAAGAAAACGAACCACCGCTCTTAAGATGTCAAACTAAAAGTAAACCTTATTATATCGTGTTGATTTTTTGAATAAAAAGAAATACTATCGTACAGAATATACAACTTGTAAGTGGAAAACGTGTAATCAGATAACGTGAGTACAAACCTGTAACTACACCGATGTCACAGCATTTATGAAATCTATCTTGGAATGGTTGTACGCAAATGTGTTTTTCATAACTTGTGTAACTAGCACTCGCAATACGAATGGTGATATTTTTGTACCTGTCCTCTCATTTTTGAGACGTAGATCATCAACTCAACTCAGACACACGGACAGACAGACACAGATGGGCAACCAACGAATAGAATTACTCTATCCATGCGTAATTTCTTTATTATTGAGCATAATACTTATGTATAATGTTCGTGTCGTAAGAGGTGATGAGGGGTTGGTCTTTTATTTATCAAACAGTATAAAGCCCTACAGTGCTCGGACGACAGCAGTTACGCTTGCCCCTATTTCGTAAGTGGGACTAAGTTATTATTGGCGAAGAGTTGGCATTGAGGCGCCTCTGCCCAGTGACCCTGACTGTTGAGCCAGAGGTCTTGGGTTCGGTTCTCACACGGGGCAAGAAATATCAGTGATTCATAAATAGTTGTTCCGAGTTTGTGTATTTGTAAATATACAGGAATACTTCTTATGGCAAGTTCTCAAAAAAAAAAAAAAAAAGACATTTGTTGTTTATCCAAATAAAAATGCATGTGTGTATGAATCTATGTAATGGACATGTCGGTCTACTTACCTCACAGGATTAATGGCCTTTGTAATTAAGATTGAGGTTGTTAGAATATATAAAATATATTGTACACAGTTTTACTTCATTATGTGTTATTCGTATATCAAGATAGGGTCCAACTTAATTGAATTTATTAAATAATAATGTTAACAATAAAGGTTTTAGCCGATGCTTTATGTATTATTCATACCACGCCGTTTCGGAATCGGTCTAAGATTTACCGAACATTAGCGAATTTTCACGATCCCTTTTTGATGGACACTCTTTTCTTGTTTTATTGTGATTCAGAATACGAATAGCCTTGTTAACGGATTGAACTAGGCTGTAAACTATTAACCGTCTACAGCCTATTTAAATCCGTTAACAAGGCTATTCGTATAACCATTGGATAGCAAAAATAACCACAGGGCTCTCATGGAACTACTGATGATATCTTAATAACATAAAAGGATAACGGGCACTGGCCCTAACTTCTTGTTCTATTATAGTTTTCTTATTCACTACATCCAGCATTCAATTCTGTAAAACAATTTATTCAGGATGGAGAGCCATGCTAAGCCACGTATGGGCCAGCTAGACTAGAGTAATGCTACGGCCTCCCCAGGCAGCCTTAAGCCAGAAAACCCCTCCTCTTTACTCTCACATGCTGGAAACGCACTTGAGACTCTTGAGTCGCTGCCGCTGCCTGCACCCATCTGCCTGCTGGTCTGTGACCGGTGGTGTCACTTACCGGTGACATGTTTATTCGTTTGCCCCCTTTGTAGTAAAAAAAGCTCGTCAGCGTATACATTAGGCTTACCCAGACCTATAATCATGTTATTTACTTGTAAGAAACAACCATAAACAAATTCTATAGACATTTACTAAATATCAGTAAAGGTGCACTCAATTGACCGCTACGAAACTTATCATAAACGTCTGTCGTTTTATCGCCCCCTCATGCTCCAACATACTATGACGTATGGTGCTTTTGATGTAACTTATCGTATTTGTCTATCGACTCAGTTTATTTTATACTGAACGTTTTTCGTCTATACTTTACTTTTTTTTTAGTAGAACAAATATGAGTTGTTGATATGGCGATTACATACTTACCTACACTTTATACATGTATTAATATAATATTTGTTATGCAATAGCTCATCATTTTAAAAACTCCTAATAATTTATCTGATACTCCACTTGCCTTAAATTAAATATATTGAAATAAATGTTCACTATGATTTAGCAGTTTACATTTTATTTTTTTAATATTTATGGAAGTGTAAGGATTGAAATTTTGTACTAATATGAGAACCGGATATCGCAACAAGGCGGTACATTAAATAAGGTGCCTACTGAAAATAAGGCCTGGGGCTAGATAACGTATTTAATACGTGATTTATTATTATAATTTTAATTAAAAGGTCCCTATTTGATTTATGTACATTTCAAATACATTTATATAATTTATTAAGCGACTTTAGAGTGGAATTTCAAGTAGATTAGTTACATTTGCCAGTAGTAGTTATAGACAATCTAAATAAAAAATTACAATCATTGAAGGTGGGAGAGCCATGCTTAGGCAAGAATGCGACGCATTGACCGGTATTACTCCGGTCAATGCGTCACGGCCTCACAGAGAACCGGTAGATATACATACAATTCCTGCATTGTATGGCTGGGCGAGTGAGGCTACCAGAGATCCAACTCCCCGCAGCATGTACTTAGGACTCGTTAAGTTTCAATAGTCTATGGGCGGCGTTTATCACTTACCATCAATCAATCCCGCCCGTCAATTCGTCTGTCTCCCATCCTAAATAATAAAAAAAAAAATGACAAAAACAACAAAATAAATTTCAAGTCTGAAATATATGTTGTAATTAACAATTGGATTACAAAACAATCACTATGAATAGATTTTTAATCAATATCTTTTGCATATCCAAAACTACAGGAGTCTATAAACAATTATTACTACCATAGCTGTTTTTTTTATCACAAATCATAACCTCATTGTAGCTAACAATGGTGGTCAGACTCGAACCTACTAAATTTACACGGTGTTCCGTCTCTTCCCCTGGTATACCCTATTAAGGAATCTTCCGAGAACCCTTGCAGACCTTGGTCACATGATCAACAGGCGCCACTACACCGTACGTTCCTTCTGATCTCCTAGGGAGGCGCGCCCAGAACGCTTCGATTCGATGATGGGTTTTACAAACATTTAATCAGTCACAAAGAACAACCAGACTCGGTACAACTATTTGCAGATCACACAAATTTATGTGTGGTATGTAGGTAGGTATGTAGTGGGAATCGAACCCACGACCTCCGGTTCAGCAGTCAGGGTCACTAACCACTATACACTGAAGCTCGAAGAAGCTTGGTGTGCTAAACAGATCGAGACAGTATTTTACTCCGGCCCACCGCCTGCAACTTTATAAGGCGCAGATTCGGCCGCACATGGAATACTGTTCTCATCTCTATGCAGGTGCACCCCAGTACCAACTTCTCCCTCTTGACCGCATTCAACGGAGAGCGACTCGCATCATCGACTGCCAAGATATTTCTGATCGACTTGACACCTTGGCGTTGCGTAGAGATGTAGCTTCACTCTGCATCCTCTATCGCTTGTATCATGGGGAGTGTTCAGAGGAATCGTTCGGACTTATACCGGCTGCTGGTTTCCACCATCGTCCTACGCGACAAAATATCCATCCCCATCACCTGGACGATTGGCACTCCACCACTGTGCGCTTCTCCAGAAGCTTTTTGCCTCGCACAACCAGCTTATGGAACAAATTGTCGCCTGCCGTATTTCCGAACCGATACGACCTTCAAACCTTCAAGAAGAGAGCGTACCTCTACCTAAAAGGCCGGCAACGCACTTGTGACTCTTGAGTTGCGGGTGTCCAAGGGCGGCGGTAGTCACTTACCATCAGGTGACCCGTCTGCTCGTTTGCCCCCTATCGCATAAAAAAAAAAAAAACACAATTTAAGTGTGTGATGAGCATGATTATTTGTTCTGTATCTGGGTGTAATTAATGTTTGTTATGTGTGTATTTAAAAATACAGAATTAGTCTGTGTGTATGTCTGTCAGGAGTCTGGTTACTATAGTACAACCTATGAATGTTACTTATGTGATTATAGAGCTAGTTCTTATTGGAGAAGAATAGGGCCACTGTATCTTTTCCCGTGGGTGTCGTTAAAGATGGCTGAGGGATCGGACTCTTATTTATCAGATAGTATAACTGTTATAAAGTGCCCAGTTGACGGCAAAAGGCTTATCTCCTATTAAGTGAGATGAAATTTATGATTGGCAATGATCACGTAGCAATAGAAGCACGGCAAATGATCACATAGCAATTATGGGCATTTAAGATTCCTCTGCCTACCCTTTCGGAAATCATCATCATCATCATCGTCATCGTCATCATCATCAGACTATCGCAGTTTACTGCTGGACATAGGCCTCTCCCATTGCACGCCACTTCGATCTATTTTCGGCTTCTCGCATCCAGCTCCTGTCGGCCCACTGCCACTTCAGCCTGCTGATCCGGTGGGCTATGTCGATTAGTCTCGTTTTCTGCCGGATCAGGTCATTCCTGATGTGATTCCTTAAAAAAACACCGAGCATAGGCCTTTTCATAGCACGCTGAGCAACTTGTGGACCAGCTGTACCGTAAGTGTCCGCGTTTTGGCGATGTTTCAGAGATGTCTAAAGATATAATAATATTGTTTTTACTTTAAATCAGGAACCGTGTTCTGATTACCTTTCCTTCCCTGTAAAGATCAGATGACCGATACGTAGCTAAAATAATGCAAAAATATTAAGCATTAACTACTTAGGCTAAGCTTGCTAACCGAGACTTACGACCTACACGGCACCTTTGTACATTAAATCGTAAATCGTATCCTAGAAACGGCTGTGAGCTCATAAGGTCAAATCAAACTTAACGAGCTCTTTTAGAACCTTCAGAGTGACCGGTTTATGTTAAAAGAAAGTGACATTTATCCTAATTGAAGTTACTTAACAAAGTTGGAGGTATATAGATAAGTTGGGATTACGACTTTTAAAAGCCAAATAGATGAGTTTTTCTTTGGAATAAAATAGCCTTTGTTCTTGATACGTAAATAAAAGTTATTTCATTTTATTTTATTTGGATCGCAAGCGAATAATACACTTATCTATTACATGAACAGAAGTTTCAATGACATGCCTTGTGCTTATTTAGTTATAGGCAACTAAATCTGACACAGCCGTACCAGTTCCTCAAATTAGGTGCAATGATTATATCATATTTATAGAAATTATATTGTTAGGTATATTAATAGAAATTAAAACAGTGTCATATTATATGAATATTTAATACATATTACGTAAAAATTAAAATTAAATAAATAACTGTAGTCAAATATCACATAGCAATTCAAAAATATATTATAGAATAATTAACAGTTGTTTGTTCATTTTATGTTAAAGACTTATTTAAGTGTGTCGAAAGTATGTTTTGTTAACCAGTTATTTAACTCTTTCCTCATTCTTTGTAATGGTCGCGAGTATATTTTAGTACTTCATTAAATAATTTCAAACACATCACATAGCAATTATTTTGGTATAATAAGGTTTTACAGGCAGGCATCATCAATCTAGTGGTCTCTTTCACCTAGTATTGAATGGTCAGTAGTACAGGTCTTCTCCTGTTTCGATCTAAGAGTAATATATATAGTAATTTGTTTCACCAGTAGTAGAGCCATGCTTAGGCATGAATGGGCCTGCTCGACCAGTGCGATACACGACAGAAAACCGGTTGTGAAGCAACGTTTGGGTTGCATTTTTTTTATCCTCAAATTAGTGAGGTTTCCGGAGGCCCAACTCCCCCTCTCCTTTTTCCTCACCCTTGTCCCCTCTCCCCTTTTCCCATTTCCTCATCCCCCTCTCTTCTCTCTCCTCCCGCATCCCCACATCCCCTCATCATCTTTAATAGCGGGGCATTACACTTACGACTCTCGAGTTGCAGGTGACGGCGGTTGTCACTTACCATCAGGTAGCCCGTCTGTGCGACTATCCTCGTATAATATATATAAAAAAAGGAATTTGTTTTTAAATTTATTGTTTTATTTGGTAATGGCACATACAAATGCAAATAGGTTTACTGACATATTATTACCTATTAATAAATGATAACAAAAGCAATAAATTACTGAATGAAACTAAAATATATATAACTAACAAATGCAATTTAATTAGCATACATGTTTTAAGTCGTTCCCAATTTTAAACTAAGATCTTACTCTTAATTGAACAAGAATCCAGTAGCGTATAAGTATGCTTTTGTATTACAATTGGAACGTAGTAACAAAATACTTTATTTATTTTTTCTATTAGAAAGCACACAAAGAATGTTTTAAACTTATTTTTTACTTATTTTATCTAAGCTTCATTTTATCTACTCTGCAGAATAGAAGAAAAATTGCTAACTTGTCGTTCATTAAGAATATATAACCTTACACCACAGATTTGGTATGCTGTATGATTTGGTATGTGGACTACAGAATATAAATAAAAAAAAGACGTGCAAACTTTAGACGATTGGTAAATTACACTATTGTCTATTGCCTAGTAGATACAAATCTGTACTGCCAAAAATAATGGACAATGTAGTGTATAGTTCTTCAGGTCCATATATGTGTGTTGAAGTTTTGTGTTGAAAGGATTTGGTTGTGTTTTTACTATATGTTTTTAGAAAAATCTAAATAGCGGGTGTGTCTGTTTTAAAATATAAAAGTTATCTTCAATTCTCATAATGGATTCGTCCTCGTCGTTGTTTTTGTAATTTTTTAAATCTTTTTTATGTTACTTATACAAAATTTAACATTATTATTATGTATTCATGTATTTTTTGAGTACCTACACTTTAACTTATAGTAATCAACAAGTAACATATACCACCATCTTCAATCTTTAAATAAACAATGCCTCAGCTCGGACCTCGACATGAAAGCAAGCAGCTAAGAAAATTCAATTTCCATTACTTTCTTTTGATCTTGTAGCCTTTATGTTACTTGTATTTAGGAACATAGTTTTAAAAGTATTCTTTGTGGCGTTGCCATCATGCTCTTTAGAGGCGAATACCACTTTAAATAAATAAATGTACTTCATAAGAAATGTAAAAAAAAAGCTTTCTCGACTTTGTGGTACAGTTATAGACAGATAGATGTACATCATGAATAGAATACAATTACATAATAACATATTTAAACAGAAGGGTACAATGGTTGCCCTCATCGTAGTCTACGGTCTCTTACAGGTAACCTTTGTATGAACTACCAGGTAATTTGTGGTGCACACCTTCCCTATTAATAGTAGAATTTATAAGAGTAATGTAAGTATATAACTAAATATCAGACTAAACACATTTACATTAGAAAGACATATACTTACATAAACATACGTACATATATAGTGTACACATGCTACATATATCACATAGTTGTTATAGAGATAAGTGACCTGTGACATGTTTATGAAAGAATTCACTGACTGTGCTCGTCTAATAGCTTCCGGTAACGAATTGTACAAGCGTATTGTACTGTGATGGATTTGATTATCAGAGGACGCTGTAGAATGAGATGGAATATCTAAAGTAACAACTGTAGGATACTCGTTACGTAGTTCATTGAGTGCGCAGGAAAGACATTACTATAAAGTATTAGTTAATGTAATTATAACAATAACAACGCGCAGTCAAAGTAGGTCGCATTTTAAATTATCTATATGTAAAAAGTAAAAACGATTTGTATGTACGACAGCGAGATCGTACACGTTTCTTGAGGTAAATCGGAGTGTTAGGATAAAATAATATATTATACAATATATGTACTAAGTGAGTATGTGAGCATTCCGGCGAAGATGCATTAGAAGCCACTTGAGTTTGGTACGAATCTTATGTATTGTCGCTAAGTTAGGATTTGATCATGAGATCCTAGAGAAATCGAAGGAATTCTCTAAATTTTAAAGGTACTAACAAGGTTTTTTCCTATACTTATTAAAGCTATTTATATATTTGTATCTTATGTTGGTGAACTGATGGTGGAAAATTCTACTTCTTAACGGTTAGGAGTTAGAGAATTTTTTAAATTACGTTCCGTTTTATAATTAAATTACAGGTTTTTACGTATTAAAGGAATTGCGCCAAGGAATTGGAACGGCGCATTAAAGTACTCTGTTAAAAGTAAATTTTTGGCTCTAGTTGAGGTTACCGGTCATAGACAAGCCCGCTCAAAGTCGCATTCAGGAATCTTGTCCTGCCATTGTCCATTGACGTTTAATCAGTTCTATCAGGTTACCCTTCTTCTCATTTGCCCGTTTTACCATCAAAGAAAGCTGACTGTTTAAAGTTGATGTTGACGTAATTTATTTTAAGAGTCTTTTTAAATTTCGACGAAAAGAAAGTAACGTAGCACGGATTGAAGTCCTATATTTTTTCAGGTACTTTGTTCGGAAGTGTTGCCACATTTGTGTCGTAAAATTACTATTTAAATTTCTGGAGGTTGTCTGTGGACCAAACAAAGATATAACAAGCATATCTTTTTTATTCAGATAAATGGTAATGATAATGATTTGGAAGGAATGTTAAACGTTTTTAGTTGCCGTGTACCTTTGTTGTATTAGAGAAACAACATAATGGCTAACGGGTTCCCCGTATCTGTTTTTTTTTTGAATCGGTGTTCATTATCTGGTTTATATTTAGGGTGATATAATTATAACATTATACCCCAAAAGAAATGTGACTTTATTTACCCGGCCACTGAGGGTGATGAGAGGGTGGAAAGAGGAGAGGGGGAATGAGGGGAGGGGAAAGAAGAAAGGGGGAGTTGGGCATCCGTTACCCTCACTCACTCGACAATACAAGATCAGTATTGTTTGTTAACCAGTTTTCTGTGAGTCCGAAGTGCCTAAGAAAAGCTGCTGGCAGGATAAGAGTACTTGCTTTCCTCGTTTTATTAAAAAATGATTATCAAATATTCAATTCATGCATATGCATGGTTACGTTATGATGTCATGAGCTAGGTAGTCATAACCTAGGTAAACAAGTTACTCAAAAATAAAGAATGCTCTATATTAATTGTCTCTGTCTCTCATGCTGGGATACAGGCGTGAACTTATTTATATATGTGAGTATGTATGTATTAATGTGTGTGTAATTCACCCATGTATATGTAACGTAAAAGAAAGGTAACGAGAACGATTTGTCCTGTTTTATTTGTGCAGATTAAATACCGTTTCCTATTGACTGCGGATCAATCGAATGTATGTATCTACTAATTGAATTTCGTGCTCACATAGATATATAGCACACGATAGACTGTAATAAATATGTGTGTGTTCAAGGGGATCTGGGAATGGTTTAGATTCACAAATCAGCCCGGCAGATGGCGCTGCAGTCGGTATCTTGGTTATTTATCTATATTGATCCTAATCGCTTGAAATATCATGCAGGACAACGTCTGTCGGGTCCGCTAGTACTTTTATAAAAACCTTCTTTAAATATTTATTAAAGGTATATTTTTTGTGTGCTATTTTTATAAATATCTTCGTACCCATGACCCTGTGAATTATCATGTCATTTCTGGAGGTATGAGTAAAATAGACATTTAGTTATTTGTGGTAATGGAAATTGTAGTCATCTGACTTTGATTTATCTAAGATAGCTTTATAGATATAATTCTAGAGACAGGGTAGAGACAGCAGGACTTATCTCCGATTTGTTTCATAAATCTCAAAGATTGCTATTGCAGCCTGTTATACTAGAATACATTAATATGAATTTTACTATAAGCGGCAGGATATGAGCGCTGTTTCCCCCTATCTAGCTGCGATTAAATTATGTTTTCAACTGTATGAATAATCTAATGTACATATATGACTTATTTTGAGCAAAATTTGGGATATATATCGTCACATATATGATGAATGAAATAACTTATTTGAGATAAGATATCGATAAGATATTCAAAATTTGAATTTATTAATTTAAGCTATACTAAAGTTTATTTCTTACTTCTTTTTATTACTGAGTTTAAGAAAGGAATTATAAATTAATATTTACTTATGATTACTAACAGGGACAAATCTTATATATAAAATAATAATAATAATATAATCTTATATATAGGCTAGATATTATATATATAATTTGAAAAACAAGTCTTTTTCTGCAAGTTAAACATATATAGGTAAACGAAATTTGCAACAACGTCAATGTTTTTCAGCGAATATTAACATATATGTATGTATATATATACCTAGAGTCATAACAAGAGATCATGGCACAGTAAAACCAAACACGTAATTTCTAAGTCAATTGATCTCGGTTCACGCTTAACAATTAACAAATAGACAACCATAATATAATATAATACCATTAAAGCTAGCTTATACTATGACGATAAAAATAAAATTAGTATCTCCAGAATTTAATTTTTCTACATTGCGGCCTCAGATATTTATAGAAATGAATGTATTTAGGTAGGAATGCTATCGCATAATACCAAAACGGACATAAGTACTTACGCACTCATAATCGTAAGTGTTCTGAGCACTTGGCTGTGATCTATATGACGTACACTAGTTTCGTGGAAGCGTCTCTGTTATGAGTTGATGTTTACCTGGAAACACTTAGTTTATTACAATAGCTTCATTGAGACACAGATTTCGTGTACTGTAATAACTTTTATTGTAATCACTATTCTGTAATGCTTAAATACTCTCAACTGTTCTAGTTAATTTAAAGATCGTACATACCTAAAAATATATCACTATTTTTACCAGGAAATATTTTTTTGTGCTGAGGTCTCCACAAGTGGGTATAGGCTAGGAAGGAAGCTGCCAGGAGTACCTAGAAAGAACTTTTGTATTTGTTTAATTACTATCTTTAAAATACTAACTGTTTGAATTGTTTAAAGTTAGTAAGTAAAGTAGAAGAAAAGAAGGAAACTGACCTGACTGAACACCAATTTTTATACAGCATTAATATTATAAAACAATAATAGGAAATTCGCACTAATTATTAAAGTGCCAAAATTATTTGTACTAGATATTTATATCTTTAATTTAATTTTAACAATGTATTATTTTGTTATTGTATAATGTTTGTTGAGCAAACACACATCCTTATTAAAGAAACCCTTGTTTTATTAAATAGAACAAACTAGCAGACGGGGAAGTGCTAAGTGACTTCCGCTGCCAATGAACACTTGCAACTCAGGAGTCACAAAAGTCCTGTACGCTTTTTAGGGTAGGGGAAACGGAGGAGGAACGAGGAAAGGGGTAGGGAAAGGGCGTCGGCCTCCGCTAACCTCACTCACTCGGCCATACAATGCAAGCATTGTTTAACAGCCTGTTTTCTGTTAGACCATGGTAATACTCCGGTTTAGCCGGCCCATACGTGCCGAAGTGTAATAATATAATAAATAATGATAACAAATAAACAAAAAAACATTTTAATAAATTAAGATATTACAATAAATAATCTATACGTATAATATATGTAAAAGTCCGATGTCTGTACATTGTGGATATCAAAGTAACACTAATCTATTAAATCTATTAAATCTTCTTTATTACAGCAACAGAAGTCAAACCAACCATTTTTAGAATTTTTGCCCGCCTGCCTCTCTGTGTTTGTACATGCATCGCCCAGAAACTACTGCATGGAATTGAATGCAACATAACTTAAAATATAGACTCCATTTCAACGCGTCTCTGCATAAATAAAAATATAGATCCTTGATTCTCAATTCCACCAGCGGGCAACAGCTACTTAACTTTAAATCTCCATCTTCAATGTGACAACATCATTGTAAATTGTATTTACATTTAGTCTTCACACCTTAATTTTACACTCTTAGAGATTAAATATTTTCTTCAAATTTCAATGGTGTGGCTCGACTTCAACTTATTCCATTTAAAAACGATTCTTGAAATTGTTTATAATTGCTAAGATATCATGTAACATATAACCAAAATAACCGGCCAAGTGCGAGTCGGACTCGAGCACGAAGGGTTCCTTACCATTATATATAAAAACGGCAAAAAAAAACCCGTTTGGTGTATGGGAGCCCCCTAAAATATTTATTTTATTTTAATTTAATCATATATTTTTAAAGTGAATATATAACTTAATATTCTGTGAAT
Source organism: Tyria jacobaeae (assembly GCA_947561695.1). Classification (NCBI taxonomy): domain Eukaryota; kingdom Metazoa; phylum Arthropoda; class Insecta; order Lepidoptera; family Erebidae; genus Tyria; species Tyria jacobaeae. Next base: position 4,497,222 of record OX387211.1, on the reverse strand, counting down.
ACTTAGTTATATATTCGTTTACCTGTTACCGTTATCAATGTCGAGCCAAAATGAGCAAAAAATAAAGTTTGTTGTACAGAGAGCACCCTTAAATATTTATTTTATTAAGTTTTTTAGTATTTGTTGTTATAACAAGAACAGAAATGCATCATCTGTGAAAATTTCAACTGTCTTACTATCACGGTTCATGAGATACTGCCCGTTGACAGACGGACAGACAGACTGACTGCAAAGTCTCAATAATAGGGTCCCGTTTTACCCTTTGGATACGGAACCCTAAAAAGGAACATTTAATCGAATCGAAAAACTTCTTTTTGTACTTTTTGAAGTCTGTTAAAATATTTGTCTGGCTTTCAGTTTTCGGAGTTACCTCTACATAATTATGTAGGAATATTAGTATGGTTTTGTAAAGACGTTTTTATTTTTTTATAAAACGTATACTACTATTGTGTGAAGCATATCGAAATACTAAACAGTAGTGACAAGGGGTCAAAAAACATATGTATTTGAAATTTTACGTATCCGGGGTTATAAAATTAGTTTTCTAACTTCATTGCTTCTTCAGCTATTATATTCCAATGTAAGTTTTTAGCAGCAGCAAGCAATGGGTATTTTGACAAAGTGATTTTTGCTCGGCATAAATTTAGAAAGTTAAACATATTTAGAACAATAGTAAATAACTTTTAAACTTTAGCGTTTATTAAAATATGATAAAATTGCGATACCGGGAGAGAATGTGACATTTTTAAATAGCATGTAACCAGCAACCACGTCCAGAACAATCTGGTATTACACCTATACGGCGATAGGCTGATAGTGATAAATATATATATGTATATATATATATATACCTAATAATATCGAGGGAATGCTATTGAAGTTTTCATTTAGGATACTTTATCCATTCAATTATATTGGTTAAATTTCTATACTCAGATTTTTTAGCTATATTTTGACTAATAATACTGATAATAGAATTTCGATCACAATTAATTTAGTTTTGGATATTTTTATGCCATTAATGCTTGGAGGATGGCTTGTCTTAATTCTCTATTTGACTGGCCTGTTGGTCTAGTGGTTAGTGACCCTGGCTGCTAAACTCTGGTTTGATTTCCTCACAGGGCAAATATTTGTGTGATGAGCATGATCGTTTGTTCAGTATCTGGGTGTAATTTATCTATAATATGTTTGTATTTAGAAGTATATAAGTATGTTTATCAGCTGTCTGGTGACCATAGTACAAGCTCTGCGTAGCTTGGGATCAGATAGCCGTGTGTGAGATGTGTCAAGTTACTATTATTATTATCTGATAATCCGTCCTGTCAGAGGCAATGGGACGAACCGCTATGCACTCTAACAAGGGATGCTTCAGTTGAGACCTCATCCAATGTTGTCGCTTGTTGGCTGTGGGAGAATGGGAATGGCTTTGGATTCAGATGGACGATACCACTTTCCGTCTTGCTACTTGTCTTCGTCTAGGAGCTCCTTGTATTTCTGTGAAGTATATCGTTTTCTCGTATCGTTTCTACTGTGAAGAAGCTTTTGACGGTTTCTGACATTTTGGCCTTTCTTGTAGCAGAACCGCTGGCCGTATATGTCGCCATGCGCACATGAATGACATAATCCGTCTTGTTTTTGAGCCCAATAGTCTGGTACGAGACGATGGGAACGTGGAATTTGGGATAGCCTGCCTTTTCTTTGCTCATCGAAAAAGCATTGCCATTCAACGTTGTAATACTACCAGTCTCCATGGAACTCTACCAGTAGGCAACGATATTTAAGAATATTATGATGCATGCAAGTAAATAGTACTACTACTTATACTACTATTTATATTTTATATTTTTTTTTCTTTATTTTAGTTATGACCAATAAAGGAAGAATTATCTTTACGTATTAATTTTAAATAGAAGAAGATTTAATCTTATTATTGCAGATGTAGATATGTTGTGTTCTTTAGCAAGTGGGCATTCCAATTATTATATAAGTATTTTAAGTAATTTGATTGCAGTAGGTACAAGCTACACGGACAGGGTATGTTAAAAACATAATTTAAAATTAAACTTCTGAATATTTACAGGCTATAATATTCGAGTATATTTTGAAAAGGCTGTATTTTTAAATTACCACAACGTCCTTAAAAGCAACGATGATTTTGGTTTAGTTAGTGTTAGTATAAAATTAATTCAGTTTCTGGATACTGTATTACAGCCTGGGGCTGCACAGGAAAGAGCAAATTACTCACGCTCGAAAGGGCGCATAGAGGAGTATTAAAAATTATGTCCTTTAAGTCTATTTTGTTCGCTACATCTCAGCTGTACCATAAATTAAAAGGAAACTCTTCCTATTAACAGTTCGAAAGCACGCAGAGCTCGCTTTTATTAGTAATATCATAAAAAACGCAGAATAGATAGATTTTGTAAAATACAAATGTGTAAAACGCAATATGCAAAACGACACTTTCACTTTTTTGCCCTCTCGCTGTATAACAGAGTAAATAAAATCCCGAATATTTGCGATTTGCAATCTAGTATATTGTTGAGATAAACTCAACAATATACTAGATCGCAAATCAGGAGTTATTGAATGGCTGTTTGGCCTAACCTATTAGGAATCAGAAAACCTAATCACATCTATTATATGATGCAACACACCCAGAAAACCCTCCGTCACACACACATGCACATACACATACCCACTCACAAACGCACACACACATCTCACATACACATGCACATAAAAATCCTCATTGTTCAACTCTACAGACTTAGCCTTGATTAAAGTCATATAAAATTATTATTGCTATATATATATATATATTGTATTACATAAAAGTCATGGATGCCTAATAAAGAATAGTTATCATTTTTTTATTATTATAATTGTCTGCCGGCGAGAGTATGAGGCGAGATGTCTCTACGGCTGCCAGAAAGCCACGATCTCTAAACCGCTCACATCATAAGTTTTTCTTTAGAAATAGGAGGCAAACGAATGGACAGGTCACCAGAGTAGGGCAGACGTAGGCAAAATCTCCTGCCTTATGGGCAGACTTTAAGTGAGAGAGTTCAGAGACACACGTGTATCCTAGTATGTGTAGATATCCAAAACACTCTTGCTTCAGGGGTGACGTGACTGACTCACTTATATTGCACTCACTTACAAAATTTGTCCTACATTGCAAGTTTTATTTCTTTGTCTCCATTGACCGATCGATTTCAACGCAATGACTTTGACTTTTGACTTTGATAAGTCAAATCACTGATTAAAGTTTTTGCCAACATTTATTAATAATTAATATTTAGTTTTGATTGAGTGTCTACATATTTTGGGAATATTTACTTTATTTGTTACTTCAGTTGCAAGCAATTACTTTTAAATCAACATCTATTTTACAATTAATGTTGATAGGTATCATTATGTGAGATATACGTATAAATAAATGGAAATTTAATATCGTTGATGTTAGAGCGTTGATAATATGATATTAAAGTACGATGGAATAGATTTAAAGAAGTTAGGGTGGCGAGGAGGGATAGCCTTCTGAAATCGTGAGTAATCCTTGGCTTCCTTTGTGATATCTTAATGAAAGTAATCACTCACCAGCTATACTATGTATATATGTATATGTAAGGTTCGTTGATTATTTTTTACGCTTTCACGCCATTTACGTTGTCAGACCCAGGGAGTATATTCTTTTCATCTAAAAAAAGTATTATTATCAGGGGCTACTAATTATTTGGCCAATTTGTTCAATTTTTCAAATAATTCGCAAGTTATGATATCCCATAAAAGTAAAAAACATTAATAAAAATATATACATTCTGAAATGTTACTATAATTAAAATTGAATACTAAGAGGTTAAAATCAAGACCTGAACGAAGAACACGACAAGAGAAGAGAAGTTTTGTGTCAAGCAAAAGGAGTGCATGGGCTGATCCTTATATAAGTAATATTGTCATCACTTTATAATGTGCGCACAATTTTAAGCTAGTCAATGGGCTTTCGATATAAGTGGGTGACTGTGCAATTTTATATTTTCAGACAAGCAATTTGCATAATTGCACTCGGTTTCTATCTGATTTAATATCTTTAATGTATTATTGAATGCACTTAATTTTAAAATTAAAATTAAGTTGTTTCAATAGGCATATTCTTCTTTTAACACCTTGATTGCAATGTAACAATTTGTTGCTACATTGCAATCAAGGTGTAAAAGGATCTCTATGTAGTTACTCAAGTTAATAACTTCAAATACTAAATAGTTTACTTATGTACCTTTTTAATCGACTTCGAAAAGGAGGAGGTTATCAATTGCATGATATTGTATTTGTAAACCACTTTCTAAAAATATTATTTGATGTAATGTTTGGTATTCATAGTGATGAATACAGTAATTATTACTTAAAGGTATTTAAAATAAAAATGAGCTATATAACTAATAAAAGGCGATTTTTTACAAACCTACGTCATGAAATACCTCCGCATCGTCGCCCACTGATATTGTTTTCAGAAGGCCAGCAGCACTGACACGTTAAATGGCAATGTCAATGCTCTTTGCAAGAAAAAGTTCAGCACTCTGTCAGATCACTTTGTTAGCTGCTAGTTTGGGTTTGAAATGGGTATCTCAATTTCAAGAAAATATTCCTCATCAAAATTTGGGGAAACTAAAGATAACAATTCATCGAGATTTAGTCGAATTGAAGACAGTGATGCAATATTTCATAGCGAACTATTTATGTGTGGAAATAGTAAAATAATAAAAAATATCAGTCTTGGTGTTTAGACTTCACTTATTACTGTGCTATAATAGCATCCTAGAAGAAGCGACCGCTAAACAAATGTTGTTGTGTATTAACTGCTAGTTTTTATGGGCTGTGTGCTTGTTTAGACGTCAGGTTTAAAATACATTTTAACAAGTGAAATCCTAATCTTTAACGAAGTAAGCGAATTAGTAATCTTGTTTAAAATGTGTACCAACACCAGATAATGCATTTTCCGAAAATCTTTTTAAAAATTCAAAACACGTTTAATTTTCAAGCTTAATATTTTATGTTAAAACATTAACCTTGATTGCTTGGCTTGAATTCAAATGGCTTGGACTTCCCGGCATCAGCCAGTTCGAGTTATAACTATTCGAGCCCGACTCCTCCTTGAGCTATTGCTCATAACCCCCAATCCATTTGTATAAACAATACCCCTTTCCTTCCCTTTCAATCCTCCCTTTCCTCTCAATATACTCCATATTTTCACATCTAACTCCCAAAAATGCCTGGTTGACAGCAATATGCTTGCTTAAACGTAAATGGCCTTATTGGCCTTAGTTACACCTCTTCCTACATCTTCGGGGATACAGGACTTAGTGTATGTATGCATGTTCTATGTATGTGTCAACTACACATAACGATTCTATATGTGTCCACACCGCAATGTAACACCAGAGTTTTATAGGTTTTTAGTGCGAAGTACGAAGGTGTGGCGGTATATAATCCTACTCGATGAATTTATTATTAGTCAAATTTTTTGTTTATTTTCCTGCTAGTCCAAATAAGATTTTAAGGGAATGAAAATGGGAAAATGTATCTGTAAATTTATATTTTTTTAAATAAACTTCTCAATTAATTTGAGAGAGAGTTCCTTGTAATAAATTTCTATTTTTTCAATAAACTTCTCAATTAAGTTAAGAAGTTTATTAAAAAAATAGAATTTTATTACAAGGATAAGTTGTTCAGGTTACTAATATACAGTAAACTTCTCATTTTAGATAAACAATAAACCCCAAAATTTGAAGAACACACCTTTTCTGAGCCTTTTGGGAAATCCCTTTAGAAAATTACAAGCGTAACTGTTATTTAATTATTATATTATTAAAAGCCAACAAAATTCCACTCTGAAATTTTCCGCAAATAACACATTCATACATGTTCCGGTTGAAATATGAGAGACTACGAAAGTAAGGGTTAGCAAAACAGCGTTCCTGGGAATTACAGGATGTTTAAAGCAATATAGTAAATTGTGTGATATATTTTATTAAATATTAATCATTATGAAGCTACCACTAGCACCTAATATTTCCATATATCAGAAACTGGTATAATGACGATGGGCTACCCCCTCGGCAGCCCGTTGTTCTAACATAAGTAGGCCTGAGACGGTGACCTAATCTGTTCTGACCGTGCCTCTTTAATCTAGATTAGCCAAAGCCCCCTGCACTCCACTGTGTGGTCACCCGCTGCAGCGTTCTCGGAAGCTTGCAATAAACTTGTGTGGTTTTAGTCAGTTGAAGTCCGAGATACCAGTAAGGTTGACTCCAGTAAGGTGATATCTGATGACCCGTTGGGGTCTTCACACGTAAAAAATAAAATATATATATTGAGACTGCGTGCATTGCTATCAGAAAGGCATTTATTGACAATTTATTTAGAGTCTACAGCTGCTGTCATAAATGATCGAGTTAACATAACAAGGGTTCGCTTGGGTTAGCGGTACTATTTGAATCCAATCATAAGTGATCCGAAGCCAATCATAAGTGTTTGGAATCTTGTTATTTATCACCGAATCTGCAGTAAAATAATAACATTATTAAATTGACGGTAATTATCCGAATTAGCTAAATACCTAGCAAGAGACAGCAATAATTTTTCTGTTTACGATTGTAGGTCATTCCAGTACCTCGTTAAAATCTACATCTTTTATTTAAATATAAATTTGCCAAAATATAAAAAATATATTTCATCACTAATACCGATAATACATTAGCATTGTACGTGGATTTAAGTAAAGTTTTTAATTTTGTGAACCATGGTATTTTAATGAAAAAAGTATATACATATAGGATTAGAGGCAATGCTTATAACTTGATAAAATTTATCTTGTTGATAGACACTTCCTTACAAAAAATACCAAAATTTAAGTAGGTATAAAATCTGAAATAACACGTACATCTATAAATATGAATGGCATACCACAAGGGGCAGCAATGGGGCCTCTGCTATTCTTAGTATACATAAATGATATGGTAAAAACTATTATTTATCAGATTATTGTGTTTGCAGATGACAGTAAATTTTTTTCAAGGACGTGATCTTCATAAATACGAAACATAAATAAATAATATATTACACGACGTAGGAGCTCGGCTAAAGAATAACAATCCAAAACTTAATTTTACATAAAAAGTAACATTAAGCATTTTAGACAAAGTGAAAATAAAATTTGTAATAATCGTTATATATCCTTCTTGGACAAAAAGTTGAAGAAACATGTTCCAGAAAATTTCTAGGATTACGCATTGACAATGATAAGAAATTTGATACTACTGACATCACTAATAAAATATCACGATTTTCATATGCATTATACATGCTAAGTAAAAAAGTTAACGAAAATGCTGTAATTTGTGCATATCAAGGGTTAAGCCAGTTTAAAAGTATTCAGTTATCTTCTGGAGAAACTCTACTGGTAAGGTATTTATAGGATAATATGCCGCTTGTAAAAAAAATGGTTGATGTAAAACACATTTTATACGTCTGCAGCAACTCATGTTTCTTTCAATATACATGTATATGAAGTTGCTTAGTTTATATCGACTAATTTAAATCTTTTCCAAAAAACCAGTAGAAAACGCAACAAATGAAACGCAAAAATAAACACTATAACTAAAACAAACGCAAACTTATGTATGGTAGTGTATTTTGTATGGCTTGGAAGGTATATAATAAATTACCGATATCTTTAAGAGATTCACCAAATGTATAAATCTTTAATACTACTAATACTAATCTTCCAAATTTTCTTATTGAAAAAGCCTACTGTTCTCTAAAAGAATTTTTAACAGACAATGATATCAAAGTAATAAAGCTAATGTATGCAATGTAAGATTTTGTGACAGTTTTATGACAGACAGTTTCATGAAAGACAGTTTCATGACAGACAGTTTCATGATAGTACACTTATGTATGGCTTTTGAAGAGGTGTCATTTAAACAAACGCGTCATTTTTATTCACAACTACTGCTCGCTATCGCGAAAAATAAAAAAACTCAAATAAATTAATAGCGAATGCACTGTTACTTATACGGCCAACAAGCTCACAGACCGCCTGCTGGTACATGGTCAAAGTAATAATAATATTCTTTATTATTCATCTAAAAAGAAAAGAACGCAACAAGTATACATACATGAGAATACACAAAATGCACAATGGGCGGCCTTATCACTAACAGCAATTTTCCCAGGCAACCTTTGGATGGACAGGAGTGTATTACTCGACGTCTATGCTTTGGTGCCATACACAATATATACAGGTTAAAAAATTATTGGGCCCCGAAAGGAAACCAGTTTTCCTTAAAATCCTTTAGTTAGTATAATTTTACCTAAATAAAACATTCCTTTATTGTAAAAAAAAAACTGCATTCAAGATGTTGTAAAATTCGCTTGTCTCACCCAGGAATCAAACCAGCTAAAATTTAAAAAAAGGCTAATTTATTCTTCTTGTATTCTCTCTAATAAACTTTTATCTTAGTAATAAAAAAAATCATGAAATCTAACATTAATTTATTTTATCGTCAATTCTAACACGAAGTACAAGTAAACATGAAACAAAATTATTAGCTAGCAAGACACTACAACAAAGATACTTGAACTATTTTTTTTTTTTTTTTTTTTTATACTATAGGGGGACAGACGAACAGACGGGTCACCTGATGGTAAGTGACACCGCCGTCCATGGACACTTGCAATTCAAGAGTCGCAAGTACGCTGCCCGCCTTTGAGGGTGAAGAGGGATGGGGAGCGGAAAGAAGAGAGGAGGGATGAGGAGATGGAAAAAAGGAGAAAGGAGATATGGGAGAGAAAAGGGGGGAGAAGGAATTGGGCCTCCGGAAACCTCACTCAATTCGGGGAAATGCAACGCAAGCGTTACTTCACAACCGGTTTACTGTGAGGCCGTGGTATCGCACCGGTCGAGCCGGCCCATTCGTGCCTAAGCATGGCTCTACCACTGACAAAAATTTTTTTATTATACTTTAATAATAAGTTAACTCACAAGTTGTTCGAATTCAGAACCCTCGCTCCGGATACAAAAAATTTAGTCTTCTTTAAGTTCACTCCTGGTAGCCATCTGCAAAGATTTTTGGTCTGAATGCTCTTAAAAACATTTTGACCTCAACCTTTAGCTTTTCTACAGTCTCATAAGACTTATTGTAGTTATTTTGTTGACATGACCCCTTAAAAAATAGTCCAGAGGTCTTGATTTCTTGCAGGCCCTCTAACCACCCCTTTTGTATTTATCTAGACATTGAAATTTTCATTAAGGTAAGCCCTGAAAATTCTACTATTGTAAGCAAGAGTACCGTATTGTTGAAAAATAATATTATTTCGTTCCGCTTCTTTCGATAGAAAGTTTAATTCACTTTGTAAAAGATCTAATATTTCAATGTATTTTGCTGTATTCAGATGTCCTATATAAACATGCACCAAAATAAAACTGCTGATTCCGTACGAAATATTGAAGGAAATTCTGACCTGTTTGTTTGTTTCTTACACACGGAATGGATTTAGATGACCTATTTGATTGTTACGCTTGTTATACATTCCATTATTAGTGAAATTTGCTTCATCTGACATTAATGTAGTCTTAAAAATTTGAGTTGCAGGCTATTTCAGTTTGAATATTCTGGGAGAACTCTATCATTGACAGTCTTCAGGATGTAGTTTCTGAACCCATCGTTCACCACGAAAATATTTCTCGAGCAGCTTCACGACAAGTCTGTAACATTGTTCTGGTAACATTCAAAGTATGTCAAAATGTTTAGATCAAAATTGAAAAAGGAGACTAGATATGGTTGCGTTCTAAACGGTTTATGAAATTCCATTATTCATTAAAGTATTCATCATTCGTGACAAAACTTTTCTAGACGGTATTTATTTATCTTGATAATAATGCAATTCTTGTTCTTTGTAAACTAAGTTACTATTATAATAAATCGATTTCTTTTTGATACGTCATTATTACATAATTTCGAAATGGAACCAAAAAAAATCGATAAAAATGTCCAAAATGTTCTTTCAAATTCAAAATTTACAGTCCGCAAACAAAGTTAAACGTTCTATTTTTAAACTTTGAGTCAGAACGCCTTGTCTAAGAAAGAAATATGCTAAAAATAATTATCACCAATGAAACGTTTTTCTAATCTAAGTCTTCATTTAGGTCCTTACAGATAAATTAGCAGGCTTGTACTTCTTTGGATGTTGTCATAAGAAAATTAAAATGTGTCTATTACGAGTACTTGTAGAAAGTGAACAGTTCTTTTCTACATAGGTATTTTTTTTTATGCGATAGGGAGCAAACGAGCAGACGGGTCACCTGATAGTAAGTGATTACTCCCGCCCATGGACACCCGCAACTCAAGAGTCACAAGTGCGTTGCCGGCCTTTTAGGTAGTACGCTCTTTCCTTCAAGGTTTGAAGGTCGTATCGGTCCGGAAATTCGGCAGGCGACAAATTGTTCCATAGGCTGGTTGTGAGAGGCAAAAAGCTTCTGGAGTGCCAATCATCCAGGTGATGGGGATGGATATTTTGTCGCGTAGGACGATGGCGGAAACCTGCAACCAGTATAAGTCCGAACAATTCCTGTGAACACTCCCCATGATATAAGCGATTTAGGATGCAGAGTGAAGCTACATCTCTACGCAACGCCAAGGTGTCAAGTCGATCAGAAATATCTTGGCAATCGATAATGCGAGTCGCTCTCCGTTGAATGCGGTCAAGAGGGAGAAGCTGGTACTAGGGTGCACCTGCATAGAGATGAGAACAGTTTTCCATGTGCGGCCGAACCTGCGCCTTATAAAGTTGCAGGCGGTGGGCCGGAGTAAAATATTGTCTCGATCTGTTTAGCACACCAAGCTTCTTTGAGGCTAATATGGCCTTACCCTCTAAGTGACCGCGAAACTGGACTTCGCTTCATGTATCGACGCCAAAGATTCCGATACTGGCTGATGCAGTTAGGGAAGTGCTCTCAAATTGAGGTGATACGACCAATAGCATCTTTTTAAAGGTAATATTAGCCGTTGTGTACTAAATATTAGATTTCATGGATCTCTTGTACGACAGAAGACTGTAAGACCTCAAGTTTCTTTGAGAAATTCTATATTTAATATTGATTGTAGTGGAATAAAATTGCGAGTGTTTATTTATTTATTTTTTTGACTGTTGCGGTTCCCAGTTCATGTAAGCTTTTCTAGAAATCAGTGAATGCAATTATGTTTATTTTTTTTTTAATAAAGGAATATTTATTGGCCCATTGATTTATTTATCCCTGTATAGTTTCATAAATTACAATTAAAAATAAGAGTATATTAATGTAACTCGTACATTGCGAGTCAGTTCTACTTATCACTGAGCTCTGTCGATTTAACAAATGAGTATCTGTAGCAATAAATTTTTCAAGTACTAGTAGGTGGTAGTAGTAAGTGCTGCTAAATCTGGTTTTTGTAGAATAGAAGTATTTACGAGAGTGGGCGGCTCCGAGTCTTGTAAAGACGTAAATTGTATTACCCTAAAATGTAAAGATGAGAAAAAAACATTTACGTTAATCTGTTATCAAGTCTTCTGATTACAATTGAAACATAAATCAAAAGCATTTATCTTCTTTGGACGTACCTTTAGTTAAGATATAAGATTGATTATTTGATCGCAAAATAATTAATTAAAAGTTTGCGAGCGTTTTATACCTACCAATCAATATATTTATCTGTATTTTAAAAAACCTTCGCTTCGGCTTTTGAGGTAATTACAGCAGGTGTCGATGACGGATAGATTTATACGTCTCGGCTGAAATTGCAGCTGTAATTGACGTAGAATTATGGAAACAAGTCGTATTTGTGGTTTGTGAAGTCATTAACAAGGGTTTTGTTTTACAACGATCCTGAACAAGAACCGGTTAAACACGTTACGTAATAAATATTACTTACTACATTTGTAATTGTCTATTAACAGCTTTACTAAACTCTTATATTATAGTTAATATATTAATATTAAAGGAATGTGAGTTTTTTTCCTAAATCGTTTCTAAGCTCATTCCCCAATCTTATTTCTTTTAAAGCAATGGTGGTTTACACTGCGTAACATTTTCATAGATATGTGTGTGATGTGTGTCATTTTTAACTTTACCTGTGAAATGGTGTAATAGTTTTTCATTAAAGTGGTAATCAGATTTTGGTATCCCCTGAATCGGGATTAATTGGCTTTAGAGCAGGAACTTCGTCATTTAAACCTATAAATATAACTGAGTCAATAATACCTTATCAATAGAATGATGACTAGCATGTTGGTCTAGCGGTTAATTACCTTAACTACTGAGCTTGAGGTCGTGTGATAAAATCAATATTAATGTGATCCACAAACAGTTGTCTCATCTGGGTGTTTTTTGTGTGTGTTGATTGAATGTTTGTAAAATCCCCGCCACACAGGAATCATTCCTAATTCAAAAGTTAGCTTTAAAAAAAAATACATAGGTATGTATGTACATACACTCACACCCGTATCTACCCTTTCTCTACACGATTCTTTCTCTACCCTATCTACCCTTTCTCTACACGACAACATGTGCTGGCCTGAGGAGTTACCGTTTGAGAGTGGAAAATATACTATTTCGAACTAAACGGTTCGGCTCTTCCTTTCTGTGCCAATCGGAATAAAGCCTGGAATTCACTACCAGCGCACTCACTTCCCTCCCACTTTGATCCCGGATCTTTTAAGCCGGGCGTGAAAAGGCATCTCACCAGGCCGCCATATTGTGGGTCACCATACTATATTGACTACACTTGCAATGAGGATGGTGACCACCACTCTTAGACTTATGGTTAAAGGGTAATCAAGCTCCACTGACTGTAGCTGATTAAAACTCAATAAGGTGGTACTATGTATGTGGTAAGATATGAATGATATGAAGGGCATCGTTCATTATGAGCTTTTAACGCCAAGCTAAATCATAGATTCTCTACTGCCAACAACTGTCGTCTCACTAAGTCCATCGTAAAGGATATATGATCTACGTATTGGAACAAGCACTGTTCCAATACGGAAAAGAACAGACAAGAAACTCAAAGGACACTCTCTTACAAATATTTTATACAATTTCCTGCAATACATCATTCTGAAATATGAATTGTAATAATTACTACCGGGTACATTTTAAATAATAGCATTCTGGAAATGACCGACCAAGAGCACTCGTTCACGAGCATGACGCACATGCCAGCCAGCGTTCACCTCAACCATATTAAAGGGAGTCGAACCTCAGGACACATACGCCACCATTGGCTAAATAAGACGGCCAGGTCTGCCGGGGCACACAGGGACTTCCTTTCTAGGGTACACCTGAGGCCCCGGCCATAAGACCCCTGGACGAAACACTGTGTGGTTTTAGTCCGTTCGAGTCTGACATACCACCTTACCCATTAGCCCCGGTAAGGTGATGACCCGTGGGGGTTTCCACACAAAAAAAAAACGACAAAAGGCGAGCATACCATACTTAGAACTGCCAGGCGACATAGAAAATAGATCCCATAAAGTTTTATACATTTAGACAGTTCTCACATGTACAACTTAAAAATTACATGATCACTCCCGAACACAGGCAGCCCACATAAAACTCAGTTGAGTTGGAGTCAACAGTTTGAGGTGTCCGTGGGCGGCGGTTGTCACTTACCATCAGGCGACCCGTTGACTCATTTGCCCCCCAATACCATAAAAACACACAAACATTATTAAGTTGAAGTGAGGATCTCATTTTTTAAGTCTGTTAAAAGATAAATAGTATTTAGTAGGGCACAACTTAATCTCCTACACCCAATAACGATTGTAAGCAATTAATTAATTTTAACGTACAGAGTACAATGCTAATGTTCGCAGCGTTCATTAAAATTGGATACCTACGCAACTAAATGATTCTGTCCAGATTTCCGCCAAATTCTATTATTATAATGTAACATAAACAATGTTAGGTTTTATTTATACAAAGTTTTAAACATCAGTTTTGAACTAACGTAGATGTTCACAATACTGTGTATAGATTGGGTGCTATATTTAGGAAATTGGTACGGTTTCGTTCTCGTTTAGCGATCTCGATTTACCTTCACGAAGGTAAATCGAGAGAAATAGTATAGTAAATATAGAAAATATGTACTTAACATATTTTGATAGGTGCGTCTGGTGGGGCCGCATGCATAATTCATGGCTAAAAATCCCAATAACAAACACAAAAGTGTCAATGTCAACAATTCTTGTTAATAAACGGCTTAACGGCTACCAACAGTTTCGTCTTCAATAGCTATATTTAACGTATGTTTACTGTATAATCGATCTTAATGTATTTATAAAACGAAACACGTATATTAAGAAATAATTGATTTATGTTCTGTATTTATACCATGACGGATATTCAGGAGATTCAATAATTCTATGTAAGTTTAATTATGATTAATGTACTCGTAGCTCTTTCTACCTGACTATTCGTCTGTTATGTTTTCATGCCCAAAACCGACTACTAATCAATCTTGATGAACAGATGGGACCTTGAAGAAGTAAAGCTTATGTAACTTAATAGAATTTGAAGGGGATAAGAGTTTGTATATATAATATGTATAATCTTCGTCCGCTTATATATATATATGTATATATATATATATTATTATATGTTATAAGATTCGACCACCAGGTAGAAAAAATATAGTGTAAGATGTATCTTATACTCGTAAGTTATGAATCATATTATTAATCTGCGAAAGAATTGACGAAAAGATGTTATTTACATACAATATTGAAAAGCAATGTCAATAATTTTCGATTTGATGCAAATACACTTCTTTGAAATAGAAAACCTGTATATAACAATTCGACGGTTAATATAGTATACAGTGTATACATATCAGAGGAGTAGTGAATGAATGCTCCATATCTTATCTTCGGGATGTCCGATAGAATGGTGTCATCATTGTGTACCAGGCATTGTATGTATGTCAGTTGCGATTCAATCGTGAACTGAGACAACGGGGGACAGCGAAAACTTCTGACTTGAACATTTTCTTCGTAGAATTCTTTCATAAATACAATTTGCAAAAGTAATATATCTTAAAAACAGACACTACATATTTAATAAGATAATAATAATAACGTTAGAAATAACTAAAAAATAATGTGTCCATAACCTGTAAAACTGGATCTCACGTCGTCACAGTATATTTTTAAACATCCATTCCAAACAAACGGCTCATGTGTGCTAGTCGCCGTAGTAATGAATACTCGCCATATAGATGCGGGTTCTATCCAGTCTACATACTACGAGCATGCGAATATAGGAGCATTCTCTACGTATTGAATAGTGTCGATGTAGCGGCCTCGCGACAACTTCTCTGCTATCAGTTTCGTTTCCCGCCTCCGAGACAATTTAACTTGACAACGTGGACTACAACACAAAGGCTTCTCGCTCTATTTACCGCTCAGTCCCAGCCAATGGGAGGGTTGTTGATACTAACCTCTTTTTCTCACGGGAAAATTAACATACTTTTAGAGGACATCTAGCAAAAAATGTTTACCAAAGCGACTTTATTGAACTTGTTTTTGGGCCTCGAAATGACTCTTCACTTTTTATTCAATACTCTTTAAATATATAAGCCTTTTCAAGCGTTGTCTGTGTAAAGAAAATGATAATTTTTGAGTCCAACTAAATATTTGAAATCGGTACTAATATAGGATTTTGCAATTCCAATGTTCGAGTAAACATTTATTTGTAGTTAAGCGTTAAAGGAAAGCCCAAACACCCTTAATCGTGCAAATACGATGTCTATGTCGTTCGAGTAAGACGTTACGACGACGTTGCCTTCTGATGTGGAGGAATATTTGTAAGCGTTCTTTGTGTGATCGGCGAGGAGTGTAAACACGAGAGCGCGGCTCGGCGCGGCGACGTGTCTACGCGGGGGAGGGATCGCGGCACTCGGGCGGCCGCCGCCGCGCGCTCCGCCCGCACAATGTCGGTGCGCGTAGACCATCGCGACCGCGATAGATTTTCTCGACATTCTTCCCGCGCTTCTGTCGATCTCGCTTATCCAAGCAGCTCGACGCGAGAACACTCGTTCCGGTCGGTGCATTCGGCCCGCGTGCCGCGCGTTTCTAGCGATGACTTGATGGTGCCAGTGCGCACGCTACGATCGGCTTCGTGTCGCGTAGCTCCGGGTGCACCGCATCGCCTGCGCCGACACCACTCGTCGGCAGCGGAATGTGAACGCGCACGTCGCTCTCGCCGCCATACGCTCGAGCTACCAAACAGTCGAGGCCCGAGTGTTCGCAGTCGGTCTCCTGAGCCGCCACCTCCACCTCCGGATCCCGAAGTACCACCCGAGGATGCTGGCAAGGAGGCTCGACGGCGTCGCGTCGTAGCCGCCGTCGCGGCTTCCTTCTTCGCGCTTGCTCTGGCATCAGTCCTCGTGGTGGTGGTGACGCTGACCCACAGCTCTGTGCTCCGCGCACACAACCAAACGGCCAAGTACTACACGTTCTCCGTGCCGCCGCACCATCCTCTCAGTGAGCCCCGTTCATGTTGCCCCACCGTCGCCCCTCCCGCTTCGCATGCGACTGTCTCCGACCCTGAGTGCCAGGGGCTGCGAACGTCGCCACGGCTCGTCTGCAGGTCACCGCCACCATATGCGGTACTTAAAATTGTCCATACACACATGAACAACCCTTCAGGGGTCCATGTTGACAAATGTCGAGCAATCTCGTTGTGCCTCCATCACATTGCTGAAAATTGCCTTCTGTAACGAAACTATAAAATAAAAAAGATTTGAAAAGTGGCCGTACAGATGGTAAAAAGAGGATTGATGTGATGGTGGTTGTAACATAATTTGCCAGACTGTTGTCAAATTAGGCCTCAATACGAACAAGGCCACATATGCTACGCACGTTCGCAACCCCCTTTCTGCATGATTAGTTACTGTATAATATAGATGTCACGTGTTTGTGATGGTTAATGTTAATTTTATAATATATCATTTTATGTTCCTGAACATAAGATAATTAAAGAAAACCTCGTCAGAATTACAAGTTTTCGCAGTAATTACATATACATTTAGGCAGGGATTCAAACAAATGCTTGAGCACTTATGAAAGATAAATCAAATTAAGTTATTCTAACTCTGAATATAATTACAACGGAATTTACTGCACATATTTTAAACAGTAATAACGCTTATGTGTATAAAAAACTCGAGACACTGGGTTAAACTTAAATACTGATGACACTATCCACTATTACACTACACACTCTAAGTAGCAGTTATGGTTCAGTACAGTGGAGGAACTAGCATTTCTATGAGAATAGTCTCCGTATAGAGCTTTAGCTGATATTGGTATTAATTAATAATTCCTCAAGGTGTATACAATGTCTTCACTATCAGCCCATGTAGAGACGCCGACGATGACTGGCCCGAAACTGTCATTTCTCATGAGCTATCAATTTAAAAATACCATTTTCATGATAATCTTTAGTTTTGTTAACATTATTTTCGTTAGTTTTTGATATACATATTTTTAACAAAAATATTCTTAAAACCTAATAAAACTCTCTATATAATACATCCACATCAAGTAATAATCAAATATATTTTTTCCATACACATTTTTACCATGTATACTTACATTTAAAATAATCAATTTTAAAATTTAACGTAAAAAAGTATATTTGTTACAAGTAGGCGAAAAATTAATCTTTTGTTTCTCAATAGGACCATAGAAGGCTCTGATTACAAATGGTATGGTCCACTGGAATAGAATAAGACTATTTGTACCGGTTGTAATACCAGTGATATTTTATAGCAGTCTACCGAGAAAGAAACAGATATAAGAAATCACAACACTAACAGCGCAAGAGTCTGGAAATTGTCCCGTAGAGTCCCACAGCTTCGAAAAAATCACTTTAAGATGGTTAAAAATTAAAATGTGTTATGTTATGTATCAAACTGTATATATAGAGTGAATCGCCAACTATTACTAGTGACCTAAATTGTGCTTGGCAAAATTTTGTTGTTTTGTTGTTTGATACGCACCTATCTACACCTTTGAAGATATACGCGGAAGTGTATGTATTACAAAAAAATTACTTAACATATACATATATTCAAGCCGGTATGTTCCATAGATTTGAAGTAATTCTGTGGGTAGGTACCTGGTTTCTTATTAAGATTTGTTAGGATGCCGCGCTGGCTTCACGGGGGCTCTAATATTTTATAAAGTCCGACGTTAATAATGTTCTTTTAAAAGAATATTAACTAATACTGGATATTTTCTGCAAGAGAAGCAACAATGTATAAGGAAGTTCTTTTTTGCTACCGAATTATTCATTTTATTGTTGGGCAGTCTTCAGAATAGCTACTCAAAAAGGTTACACCCCCTGAGTAATAAATCTTGTAAGATATTATATCACATCGCTTTAGATTTATATGAGTCTCGAGTAGGTTATGATTGTTCAATATAAGTTTAGCAGAATACCTATATCACAAATGTCGTACCTTATTAGGTACATAGGCTCTCAATAGAAGCGTCCGACAAACATGCTTGCTATTTATTACTCGGCTTTTTAAAAATGAATGATTATTCTTTAGGAATTTGAGTGTGTCAAAAACTGAATACATTCTGCGGACATTATGTGTAGCAAAACGATACTACAAATTAAAACATCTTCTATATCTATACTGGCTGTTTTTAGTGTTGCCAGTTAAACGGTACATTTTTAGATAAAAAAATACAAAATACTATATATATATATATATTTTGTTATTGGATAGGTTATTAAGCCTTCCATCTATTGCGACTTAATCAAATCTTCTTAAGAATTTTAAAATAGATATGTCCTTTTCAGCCTATAGCAGTCTATTGCTGGACATAGTCTCCCAACGTGCGCCATAGCACACGGTCCACCGACTTTCACAACCAGTTTTGAAAATGCATAGCCACTAATAATTAATAGTTGTTAAAGTATGAAAATATAATGTGTAATTTTAAATAATTTTTATTATACTTTGTTATACTCTTTGTAAAAAAAAATAATAGCCATAACTAATATTAACTTCCGTTGATATTATAAATATCATTCATATAGCTCACATTAAACTTTTGTTTAGAGTAAAAAAAGTAAAAAGCTATAAACATCACGTAGTAGCGGATGCGGTTAGATTTATTACTTATCGAGCGGAAACGATATTTATCTAGCAAAATATATTGACAGCAACGTCAATGTTGGATCAATAGTTTTATAATAATTACGCTATTTTTCGCTAATCCACAGCATTCACTTGACATGACAGGCTGTTCCAGGAAGGTGTGTTTCGTATCATTTAGCCTAAATTATGGAATGGTCATTGCATAATTTTAGTAGTTTAGAAATAAAATTATTTTAAATACAGAAACCATATTTTGAATGTGACAATTAAACTTTCAATTTAATCGATATCGCTGATATAAACTATGATTATTTCATACCTACCTTTTCATTTATTTATATTTTGATTATACCATACCTATTCATAAAATTAAAAAAATTGCAATCGTTAAATTAACATTTTTAATATAAATGTGTACGTACCTACACCATAAAGTGAGCACAAAAATCATTTTTCTATCAAAGAAAAATCAGCTATTTGTCGGTTACATGTAACGCTCCTATGGAAATTTGACTTCTTTGTAACAAACGGTATAAAAAAATAATATGATAACAAAATATAATTAGTTTGCCATTATACTACATTCAGCAGTTTTTATCTAAAAATATTATTTACATCATAATACTTTTTAACACGAATATCTGTTCTAATACTACGTAAAGCAACCAAGATACTTCAAAAGAGCTCAGTTATCGAAAATTTTGGCCCCTTTTCCAGATGCATTGAGATTTCTGCCGTTTCCCGTCAACACTCGTAATTCGAATTCGTCGTTGAGCTTGTAAATCTGTTATTGACGTGTAAAAGAGCCTTTGGACGTTTATTTGCCGAACGAATCGTTTGATTTATGAAATATTTTTGAAGACGCTGTCCTCTCTGAAGTCTCAAAAAAAGTTTAAATTTAATGCACTGGGACCAGGCAAATAGATTAATGAAATACAGGGTTGAGTTTTCAAAAGTTTTTATAATTTTATGTTAAACAGAAAATATCTGAATCAGTTGAACCGAAATACGAGCACGTTATTGCATGACGTCCACTCTACGAGTATTAAGAGGTTCCAATAATAACTGAAATGTACCAGTGTAACGGTCGGCAGACTCTGTTAGGCAACTCTCACAATGTGACGTATACTAAATATTCACACTCATGCTTATCATCATTGAAAAAGTCTATTGTAAAACATTGAACCCGATCCAATTATAAAGTAAATGCTTTTAAAGCTTCAGATACCTATTTCAGTATGTATAGAAAAGCGGTTTTCATTGTTTGATATTCTAGGTATTGTCTGTTGCTTAAATCACTGAGGCAAACTTTAAGCAGAGCACTACAACATATTTCACATTTTTTGTTAAAATATCGTTCGCTCGCGACTTACCCGCTTTAATCTCTGTTTCTATATTATGTTAAATGAGAATGCATTTCTTTTATCCTACATTTCAGATACATTATTCATTCGATATTATATTTTCAGTGAAAACTCGATCGACGAAAAAAGAAATAGTCATCTTCACCAACGCATTTTGTTTCGCGAAATGCAAATATTATATAAACATTTTTGTCGTTCATATTAAAATAGTGCACACAAAATATCTAGACTTTTTATATTGTTATTAATTTTTACATAAATTAAACATATTTGCACGCCTAGTACAGAATATGCTGTATCTACAATAAAACACTGGACTACCATATTTTTGGACATAATTATATTATTATTATTTCCTTTATTTAACTTTAACAACATATAAATTATATTTTTAAATATATAAAAAGCAATATATTTAATAATATTAAAATAGTGTCCCACCGGTATCGGGTACAGGAACCAAGCTCCTATTGGTTATAGCTAGAGACATGAACCTCCTCACAATACGTGCCGCATCAAGAGCCTTCTGCATCAAGCCCTTCACCCAGCTACCTAACGTTTAAAATGTATATCAATCTTATATGGTCTTAAATAAGAGATACAATTTACAATATATCTTATGTAATGATGTTGCGTTTTTTACCGGGATTGCTATTGAGCATTTTATTTGATAATATAATGTTAGCAGGTCAATTCAATTCAGCGTCGTGTCCTAGTATGTTTCTCCACGATATTCAGCAATCAAAAAAGGACTTAACTCGTTGATTAAACTTGTATTTAATTAGGTAAATCTACCCACGTAACTTCATTGCTTTTTTTCACGCTCTGGCTCATTTTTTAATACTTAATTCAACATTTTGTGTTGAAGTTTAACGCAAAAATGTTCAAAAATACCAGATGGTTTGTTTTCTAATTACTTTTAGGTTACTTGGAGCCTCAGTACTATGTTTTAAATGTATTGAGATGAAAGCCAGTGTTAATTAATTAATGTGTAATATCGTCTTAACAGATATTTAATCGTAGCATTTCCGTATTTGATACCACCGCCACTGGAGTGGTTTTAAAATAGGTATGTTTATTTAACATTACAGCATCTCGAATTCTTACGGACTCTTTGGAATGTTTTGCGAGAGTTCTACATTTTTGTTCGGGGTAAAGAAAATTCTTCTTTTGTTGTTTGAAACCATTAGAATCAAAGCGAATTAAAACTCTTGAATCGTTTTTTTTTTCATATTATAATTTTTGTTATAGTTACAGTTTTTGTTGTTTTATCTAGTAAATTACCTCATATAGTACAAAAAATAATTAATTAATAATAAACTTCACTTATAAACTGTTGCAAATACTAATAATAAAAACCGGGTTAGTGCGAGTTGATCACACTTGCGTTTCTAACCCCGTTTGTAGCCCTCGAGAAATAAAATGAGGCATTTTAAGCTTCACATGTATAGGTGTCTGTATGTGACAGCATAGTTCTTAAATGAATGAACAGATTTTGATTTTGTTACCTTTTTGTTTGGTTAGAGTACATCGTAAATATTCTGACCACCTTCTAATCATTAAAGGTATTTTTTAATTAATTTATTGTAATTTTCGTATTACGTACGAAGCCCTAAACATACTTTGGACTGTGCCACTGTACCTCGATATTTATTTATTTATTATACTGCCTGCAATCACAATATTACTTAAGTTGCACTTAATGACGTAGGCATTTTCTGCCAATGACCCCCATGTTCGTGGCAGGTGTTTAATATAATTTAGTTAAATAAAAATGTTAGTACAAATATACGTATGATGAGATAAATCACAAAATGTTACCTCTCAAAAAAACGATTACTACATCTTTGAATTTTGGTTGTCTTTAAATATATATTTTTAAGTTATTATAAAATAGATATCAGTCTTGATCACAGCCTGCAATATAAGGTAAAATACCTTGGTTGTGCAGAATTTATTTTATTATGTCAATATTTACTTTATACTCCAAAGATAAAACGGAGTGGGATACGTGCATGTTTTTTTTTATGTAATAGGGCGACAGACGAACAGACGGGTTACCTGATGGTAAGTGACAACCTCCGTCCATGGACAACTGCAACTCGAGAATCGTAAGTGCGCTGCCCACCTTTGAGGGTGATGAGGGTATGCGGGGAGGGGAAAGAGAGGGGATGAGAAGTTGGAAACGGAGCAGGGGGTCGGGGAGAGAAAAAGGAGAGGGGGAGGTCCGGAAACCTCACTCATTTCGGGGAAATGTAACAGAAGTGCTGCTTCACAACCGGTTTTCTGTAAGACCGTGGTATCGCACTGGTCGAGTCGGCCAATTCGTGGCTAAGCATGGTTCTTAATTTATGTTCTAGTTTGTCCTAATAAAGTGACGTGAAAAAAAGTCGTAAGAACTTTTCTGTTACCAAACAGTAGATGAACTCAAATAAAAATACATACGTAATGTATAAAATAGTTCACTACAAAAGTTTTGCCAATATTTTTGTTTTATTATTGGCTTGATACGGCCCCGTTACAGTAAGTTTGTTATATATTAGGTATATCTCTGGTTAGTTAGTGGAAGGAGATAGATTTCTTTCTATAAATATATCTATATTTCACTACTTATATTCTTGGTCCCACGTATTATGAAGGATCAACAAGATGGCTTTAAAGGCAATAAAACGTTTTCTAGTACGATATTCTACTGAAAACTAAAATACAGCGTGCATATGACGTTTATAATAGTTGGTTACAATTTATGTGACTTAATATATAATGACAAACACGAGTAGAAAGAGTTCGGTAATTTTATATTTATGGATTAGTTTGGACTTTAAACACACATAAAAAATAATGTAAAATAACTAAAAAGGTGTAATTGCATAAGGGTGTCAGGTTCTTTAACTTTGTTAAAGCGTACTTTATAGTAAAAGAAAAAAATACTGTGACTTTACAATGTAGGTGTTATAAAGTGTGATAGAGTACCTCGGACTTCCCGGCGCAAGCCAGTTCGAGTTATAGGTATTCGACCCTGACTTGCTTGAAGTATTGCTAATACCCAATCCGTCAGTATTAGCAATATCCCTTCCTTTTCTTTTCTATCCTCCCTTTCCCGTCAATGTACTCCAAATTATTCGATTGAATTCCCAAAAGTGACCAGATGACGGCTCCTAGTACGTGAATGGTACCAAAGTGTAATCTACAAAATATGGACGTAATTACGCCTCTGCGTATACATTCGGGGATAATGGCTTGAGTGTATGTATTTATGTGAAACTTCAAGCGCAGTGGGTTTTAATCAACTTTTGATACTTAAGTTTAGTGCAGTGAGTTGACGGACCAACCGACCACCAGATTCATACGAAACTTTTTACTAAAAAGCACTAACAAGCAGCCATTGAGGCGGGAAAAGTAGACTCGGCTGAGCTACGGCACTCATAGATTCATAGGTCTGTATACATACTAAATATGGAACTTTTTTAATTTCACGCTCGATTCGAAAACTATGATGCGAGCTACTGTGTGCCAAGAATCCAATATTGTGTCATTCCACAAGCCTTTTTCTATAACATGATATGCTAAATGTTTTTTTTTTTGTTTAAACGCGTTAATCTCAAATGATAACAGTACAAATTACAAAGGATCTCGTCGGAGTATATTTTTCATCAAGATTCAGACATAGGCCTCTCAAAATTCAGAGCGAAGTAGTAACCATACATTTGAAAGCGTAAACGATATCAACATTATCATTTCTTACCCTTGTGCCAATTGTTGGTGCAAAACTAAATTAGTGCGTAAACGATATACCAGAACTATGTTTATATTCGGTACAGGTTCTAGTCTAAACAAGATTGTCTGAGCTATCAGCTTTTTCCAGCTTTTAATTGCAAATGGGATATCAGGTTATTTAAAACTGTACTCAGAAAAGAACATTCGACGTACTGGCAGCAGCAGACGTACCCAATTTTGAGTAAATTTAGTTTCTAAGTTATCTTTCAAAACTAATTTTAGAGGTGCTCCTTTGAATCACGAGCTATATTAAAATCTGATGACAAAAAAATACTTTTACAGTGTTTAACAATATGCCCGAATGAAGTGTCTGCCCTTATGATGCGACTACAAATTACGCTATTCTAATTTATAAAACAAATTATTAATGCTAGAAGCATAGAGTATTACATAGACTAATTCCTATTTGTATTCATAGTTATAAAAACGTATTTATTGAAAATTATATCATTATTATAAGTGTATACCAGTAACGGTGTATACCAGTATGGGTGCCAACACTTCCCTGATAGCTGGTATTTAGTTATTTGGGCTCCCAAGTCTGATGACTCCAATTTATGCAAGAATCTTTTGTAAATTTAAACGTAGGTACTTATGAATGTTCAACAGGCAGATCAAGGCATCAATAGGAATCATTTTGAGGATTTGCGGAAGATCGGAAATATCAGTTATACTGAGAAAGCGAAAATATTGACACTCCACCATCCTTTATAAGCAAAATCTTAGTGGAAAATACGTGACAAATATCAAATCTGTTGGCTTTACGGTAGAGGAGATTTTGTGATTAGGTAACATGATTTTACTGACTCTAGATTCTGTTGTGATTTTCAGATACTTCAGCTATGCAATTATACAATTACCTTCTTATTTATTTTGCAGAAAGCTTACAGATTTATAGCATGTTAGTGACATGCTAACAAAAACCTTCCTCTTAAATGTCTAAGGGTCTTTTTTCCGTGGTTTAAATTAGCATTAAATGGCTGGTACAAGAGGTGGAATCGATTCCTGTTAAGTAGAATCAAAATATGTATCACAAATACAACGCATTCGATACATATGTAAGAATATAATAAAAAATTAAGATTACTTGGGCAATTTCATGTTACAATATTATGGCATAAAGGTAGACAGTTTAAGTTAGATATACTTTTTTTAACTTGTTTGTTATAGGGTTATGCTTCAGCACGTATAGGCCCGCCGGAGTATTATTATTATTACCAAGACCTCATAACAAACCGGTTGGTAACCAATGCTTGCATTGTGTAACCGAGTGAGTAAGGTTACCGCAGGCTCCCTATTTCCTCTACCCTAAATAGCGGACAGCATTCTTGTGACACTTATGACTTGTGTTTGTAGTTTGTACCCCTAAACTCACTTTAACAGTGGTAGAGCCACGGGGACAGACGAACAGACGGATCACCTGATGGTAAGTGACAACCGCCGTCCATGAGCACTTGCAACTCAAGAGTCGCAAATGTCCTACTCGCCTTCGAGGGTGATGAGGGATAAGGAGATGCGGGGAGGGGTAAGAAAAGAGGTGGATGAGGAGTTGGGAAAGAGAAGAGGGGGATGAGGGGAGGGGAAAGAGCAGACTGGGAGTTGGGCCTCCGGAAATCCCACTCATTTTGGTGAAATGCAACGTAAGCATTACTTCACAACCGGTTTTACTGTAAGGCCGTGGTACCGTACCGGTCGAGCCGGCCCATTCGTGCCTAAGCATGGCTCTACCACTGTTGGATACCTTTATTTTTTTGTTTACCAATTATGTAGAGGAGGTTTAACGGATAGGTTACCAGTACCTCTTACAACAGTGCTGAATATCTTACTACTAAAATTCAATATGATTGTATTATATCATGAAGGTGTATAGAAATGTTAATAGACAGCACAATGTACACATAGGCACGGCATAAGCTGCCTTGGCATAGTTTATGGTAGGTGTTCAGTTTAATCCAAACACTGATCGGAGCGCTCCCTCATCCATCAGTGTCGTACAGTGACGTCATTCATGTACAAGTTAAATCACTGTCACATGAATCTTTACGATCATATGCTTCAACCAACACTCGTTCCGTTAGCTTAAATCTAAAGATCCCGGAAAAATACAGTTTATTACAATATATTATGATAGATGCATAAAGCCGGTTATATGCTTTAAAAAAAGTTAACTATGCGCTCCAAATGGCGAGGCTATAAGTGCTAGTAGCTGTGTCACTTTTACTGTTACACTATTAATTACTTCTAATGCGGCCATTGTCTTTTTAAAAACAAAACAAAACACAAACACAACTAAATAACTCAATTCATCGAAACTACGAGAAATCTCAATAAAGCTAATTACTTGTCACATACACTATAAGCGAGACAAATTAGAAAAGGGTCAAACTAATCCTACCGCAATTTAATTGTTGAAAACATTTTAAACTGTGGTACTAGAAAGTTAATCGTATCCCTGATAGGTCAAAAGTTCTAACAATCAATTTGTCCCGAGTTAACAATGGCGAGTAAAATTTTATGAGACACTTGTTGACAGCGACATCTAAGCCGGCTTTGGGCCAACGAATATTGTACCTACTTTCCAAATGCATGCTAATACCAAGCATTTTCAAAAATCGTCTTTTGTAAACTCTTTGAACTAAAACGTTGTACACAGATAACGGCACAATTTCCAGAAAATAGAACAATACGGCTAAAAATAATTGGATGCTTTTTTAAGATTTCGTGGAACAAATCATGTCATAACAACATTTGCCGGCATATCTTTTCAGTGATCACCATTGTTAAAAGGCTCTTAAGATATACTCGTCTCGATTTCGTTTTTGTTGTATTGTGTGTATACATCATTTATAAGATACATACTAAAGGAGGAAGATAATAATGAAATGTATTTAATAATATTAATAAAATCATTGTGCAATCCATTCACCTGATCTAAAATTGAAAACTTGACTTGAATGAACGGATTTTTATTTATGCCATTAATATGCTTATGTTTAATGCTATTAAGGTTCCGGAGGCTCAACTCCCCATCTTCTCTTTCCCATCTTCTCATCCACCCTCTTTTCTTTTTCCCCTCTCTGCATCCCTCATCCGTCATCACCCTCATAGGCAGGCAGCGCACGTACAACTCTTGAGCTCTTTTCACTTCCCATCAGGTGACCCCTCGTTCAACAACTGTTCGTCTGTCCAAATTTATTATAAAAAATCCATCCCCCTTACCTGGATGATTTACACTCCATAGCTGTGCACTTCTCCAGAAGCTTTTTGCCTTGCACAACCAGCCAGTGGAAAAATTGTCGCCTGCCATATTTCCGGATCGATACGACCTTCAAGAAAAGAGCGTACTCCTACTTGAAGGGCCGGCAACGCACTTGCGACTCTTGAGTTGCGGGTGTAGATGGGCACAGTATTCCCTTACCATCAGGTGACCCGTCTGCTCGTTTAATATAAAAACTCATAAATTATTTTCTGATAAAAAGTTTGTGTTATTTTTGCCTTGTTTCGTAAATATATTGTCACCACCACCAGAAGCAGTAAGCGCCAACGTGTATCTACCTACCAACGATAACGCAAAATATAAGTGTCTCATTATAATAATTTATCGACAATGTATCGGGTTGTGTGGATTCATTTTTAACATGCCATTAATAAAGCTCCTTTATCTATTAATATACGTCTGTAAAAGATTTATGGTTTCTTGAATCAGACACCGAAACATTTATTTATGGATATTCATTTAGTCTGAAAATATTAGATGTTCTACTTTTATTTATAGATGGTAAAATAAAATAACTAATATACGTGTGTCGATATCCAATGTCAGGCCAATTTAGAAACAATCTTATATTTTCTTATATTTATACCTTACTTATGTCATTACACAGAATGATATATTTTTCTGCCTCTGGTATTTCTATGGTAGAGGCAAGCGAGCAAAGATGACGGTAAGTGTCTAGAGCCACCCATCGATACCTACAACTCAAGACTCTACCAAAAGTGCCCCGGGGTTGACGGACTCCAATAATCTCCACACTCGACGAAACACATCGTAAACAACTGGATTTCGTAGTTATTGAGATTATCTAGATATTATTAGGTCTTTTTTTTAAATACTTATAAGTTCGTAACACCATTGATGTCTCTTGCACATTGTCAATTATTACTTTTTAAAGACTTATTTGTATAGATACATAGATAGATTGCTTGCACAGCAATACGTACCGAAAGGACAACATTGTAATATTATAAGTATGTATACAATATGACTTCTTATTATTTATCAAAATCACACACGACGCAATTTTAATATCACAATTCGACAAGTTTCAATATTATATTTTACAGAGATACCTTTAATAATAATAATAATAATTTCGACATTAACTTTACAATATTATGAAGACTATAACTGGGACGTCTATAACCTGAACTTTTCTTTCTTATCTTTGAAAAAATAATATGAACACGTACTTGCAGATACACATGCCTGAGTTCTTTGATCATGGAGATATTAAATTTCTAATAAATATATATCGTTGTTTATCTAAAGGGTATTTTTCAATATAAGTACATATCATGTTAAAGATTGATAAATACGAGTCTGTGATTATGTTGACGAGCCTGGTGTCTGTTTGTGGTATGTGCGTAGCCTCCTGCGATACAGTAATATTTCGTAAACTCAACTAAACTATAGCAAATATTTTTCAACCAGCCAGGCATTTAATTTCCTACAGAAGATGCTCATATAAAGGATAAATTTAATGCAGGATAAATTTAAATTGCACTCGGACCCCATAACCTCTAAACAGCCAATTAAATCACTATATTTACAACGTTTGTGCCATCCTACGGATGCAGCAGCCTAATAATGTATTACAATTTTGCATCTGCAGTTCTCTACTAAAGTTGTGAGGGAGTGCTTATTGGCTTAAAGTACGTATGTATATAATGATTTATTACCTACTATTATAAATTTGGAAAACACAAAAAGAAACAACTTAACGCGTACCTTTATTTTTTTACCACGAAGGTCTAGTGACGTCACTAAATACAAAATTAAATAAACATATTGAACTTGCGCGGTGACACAGTCCCAATGAAGTTATTTTAATTGCATAAAAAAAGTTGCTAGTTAATATTCCATTGGAAAATCCGGTAAACCTTTAATTTAAACCTTTTTAAAGGAATTCAATCTGTACTAAAATTTTGACACGACAAATTTTCTGTAGGAAATACAAAAGAAAAGCACTGAGATTAAAGATTAGCTCTTTCACTTAAAAAATGCGATATTGCGAAAAATTTAAAAGCACTCATTTTCGTTAAGGGCACTTTGAATTTTGGGTTCTCAAATTGTGTTGAAGAATTTACTGTAGGCAGCGTGACCCTCGTATTAGTCTGAATACAATCTAATTATCACGCCGGCGTAACGCCTACACAGTTATGTACTCACCTGTACACACGACAAAGCTAACTTCAAAGGGCTCTCGCTCGTACGGTAACGTATGTGTGGTCACTTTAATTCATTAACTAGGGGAAACTGTTAAACATTTCAAAGTTGTATAATGCAGTTTTAAGGAAACGCAATGGAAACTACATACATACATACACTTACGCCAGCAGCCTAAAACGAGTAGGCAGAGGTGTATTTAACGCCCACATTTTGCCGATTATAATTTTGTCCCAATTAGCGTATTAGCAATTCTATTGCATCATCACGTCACTTTTGGGAATGGGAAGCGAAAATTTTGAGTATACTGAAAACGAACACAAGAAGGGCAAAGAAAGAATATTGCTGATACAGATTCATTATAAACAGTGGCTCAAACAGGGTCAGGGTCGCATATCTATAAATCGGACTGGCTAATGCTGAGAAGTGTGAGCCCTCTAACGTTGACTATTGTGATTTAAAAGGGATTTAAACTCGACCGGTGCGATACCACTGCCTCACAGAAAACCGGTTGTGAAGCATCTTTGCATTACATTTCAGGTACAATAAGGAGGCTTTCGGAGGCCCAACTCTTATCTCGTCTTTCCTCTCCTCTTATCCCCTTCTCCTCTATCTTCTTCTCTCATCCCCCTCTTCTCTTTTTCAAGTCATCACACTGTTCGCCTGTCCCACTAAGTGAAAAAAAAAAACCTACCTACGACTTATAAGCAGTGGCTACGTTTATAGTTAATTGAAGTTCTATGTTAGTCTTAATCTATAATAGACAGTTATATTATTTGTAAATATAAATTATAGAGAAGACTTGGGCTGGGTACAGCTTCTTCGTGTATTGCAAGTATATACATTTCCCAATCTAAATTTCCCAATCAAAATTTAATGCAGGATAAATTTAAATTGCACTCGGACCCCATAACCCCTAAACAGCCAATTAAATCACTATATTTACAACGTTTGTGCCATCCTACGGATGCAGCAGCCTAATAATGTATTACAATTTTGCATCTGCGGTTCTCTACTAAAGTTGTGAGGGAGTGCTTATTGGCTTAAAGTACGTATATAATGATTTATTACCTACTATTATAAATTTGGAAAACACAAAAAGAAACAACTTAACGCGTAACTTTATTTTTTTACCACGAAGGTCTAGTGACGTCACTAAATACAAAATTAAATAAACATATTGAACTTGCGCGGTGACACAGTCCCAATGAAGTTATTCTGTACAAGCAATACTCGTTCCCTTACATTGCTTTGCAATTGCGTACTTTTCCTTTTCAATATCCTCCCAACTTTTCCTTACCAATTAATTATTAATTCTTAAATAGTTTAACTGACGGCAATAAGCTTGCCCCCTATTACGTTAGTGAGACCTAATAATAATTTACAAAATCTGGGGTTTCAATACACCTCTGGCTTCCTCTTCAAATATACAGGAGTGAGCGTATGTACGTGTGTATTTTTAAAATTGTGAAATTTAATATTATGCAGTTTCTAACTTGACCAATTTAGTAGTTGAGTAACGTGCTTCCTCTACACACTATGTTATTCCACATTTGACCCATCGCTAAGATTTTGTGTTTTGTGTTTTTGTGTTAAAGTATCGGTAATAGAAGTAATGTTTTACATCGTATATCTAGTGGTACATATACAGTCGTGGTCAACTAATTAAGGACATTCAAGATAGTGGACAGCAATAACCGGCTATGTACATATAAATATAAAACCCTGTTGATTTCTCAGTAACTATTATTTGCATAATTTGATCCGATTATTATACTATAAATGGCTGTAAATAAAAGATTAAATAAATATAAAAAAGTGTTTAATATCAAAGGTTAACCATGTATTCAATTTAAGGTACAATTCTGTAGCTGGACATTTAATTAAGAACAGTAAAGTAAAATGAAAAATAGAGTTAAACAGAACTAATAATCTGCAGTATTTTAATTTCTTTAACAACTTCATTTTATTACGGGTAAAATCAGTACCCAGTAGCAAAACCTTTGTTAGTAATTACCGCTTGACACCGATGTGGCATAGACATTATCAGTTTCTGACATATTTCAACAGGAATGTTTGCCCATGCCTCACAAAAAGCTTCATTAAGTTCATCTAAAGTTGTGGTACGATAAATGGCAACTTTTTTCTTAATTTCGTGCCAAAGGTGCTCGATTGGGTTGAGGTCGGGGCTATTTGCTGGCCAATCTAGCACTGATACCGACTGTCTGTTAAAAAACGACTTGACTGAACGGGCTGTATGTTTTGGGTCGTTATCATGCTGAAAAGTCCATATAATAGGAAGATGTTCCTCAGCATAGGGAAGCATAGTTTCTTCTAATATTGCTTTCTAATATTGTATTGATGTTGGTCTAAGTTACCCTGAACTTTCCTCACAGGTCCCACTCCACGTCCAGAAAATGATCCCCACATTTTAATGTTTCCTCCGCCATGTTTCACCTGCTTTTTTGTGAATCTTGGATTCATTTCCGCTTTTACAGGACGCCGTACGTATTGCCTTCCATCTGAAGAAATCAAATTAACCTTGGTCTCGTCAGAGAATAATACATGTTGCCATTGGTCGTAGGTCCAATGTCCATATTTACGTGCAAACGCCAAACGTGCATTTCTATGCTCTTTCTTTAACAACGGTACTTTGCGAGCCACTCTTCCGAACAACCCTGCTTCTACCAGACGTCGTCGAACTGTCCTCGCTGATACACTGACTCTTTCGTCTGCCCCAAACACTTCATGTTTAATTAAAATAGAGCCTAGAAACGGATCTTTCTTAGCTAACCTGGTTATCATTCTATCTTCTTGCGGAGTTGTTTTTCTCGATCTTTTTTTTCTGGGCACATTTAAAGTTGTGTTATTGCGCCTGAAATGTTGCACTGCATTGCATACCATAGTTTTTGAACAATTTAAATATCCTGCTATCCTTCGGTATGACCAACCACGCTCGACAAACTTCATGATAATTTTTCGTAGTGTTGCATCGCAACTTTTATATTTGCCCATTGTTCTTCAAAATAACTCTCAAAACTTGAAATTACAAATCTAGATTGCCGCCAAAACTACCACACAGAATAGGAGAAGAAAGAAAATAATAATTGAGATTCAGATTTTGAAACTAGAACGCAATATCTCAGTGTCCCTAATTAAATGGCCAGCCAGCATTCTTTGAACAAATAGCACTGTGATCATCTATCAGCTATACTGTAAAGAGGTTTAATGTTTAAGAAGTTGTTATTGTTTGTATAATTAGGCACATAAATGACTAATTATACTTACATGTAAAAGATGTGGAATATTGTTTAGACTCGTTGGAAAATAAAAAATAAATTCACAATTTGGATTAACTAGAGAGTGTCCCTAATTAGTTGACCACGACTGTATGTATCTATAATAATAATATTAGAACATATAAGCATGCACACAAGTACATGTTAGACGGTATTTTAAGATTTGAAAGGTAGGTAGATATTTGGTAGATAGGTTGGTGCTATTTATAAACATTCTGAATATTAGTGGTGACATTTGTGGTGTAATTTGCGGTCTTTTAATGTTGTGTGCCCACTGTAGATCTACAATACGAGATGTACAAACGCAGAAATCTGTTCAGGGGCACCGAAAATTTCCTTATTTTATAATTATGAAACTTTAGGGTCAGTCCCCTTGTCTTACATTTCTTCAATCTGCAAAATAATAATAAACTTACAAACACACTCCCGCAAATTAGCGATACATATAAACATACATAAACTCACACCTTTCTTCCTTCAGGGCTTCTACTTGTCTTACATTTCTTCAATCCGCAAAATAATAATGAACTTACAAACACACAACCATAATTTAGCGGTACATATAAACATACATAAACTCACACCTTTCTTCCTTCAGGGCTTCTTCTTGTATATACCACACGAGCTTCTGTAATTAAATATACATACATAAATGTACTTGTATCCCCAAAGGGCTTGGTAAAGGCTTGCTAAACGTTCACATTTTACCGACTTTTATTTTGTTGTACTCGCGTTGTTATTATAATATAGGAGGACAGACGACCAGACGGTTTACCTGATGGTAAATGAAAACCTTCGTCCATGGACACGTGTGCACCTCAAAAGTGCGCTACCCTTCTTTGAGGATGATGAGTGATGGCGGGATGGGAAAGAATAGAGGGGGAGTTTTATCTCCGGCAGCCTCACTATTGAATCGTGTACCGCACCGATCAAGCCAGCCCATTGCGTCTAAGAAGGGTTCTACCACGGTAATATAATACGTAATTGCGGGCAATCCTATTAAAATGGCAATCGGGCACTTTGGGAATTAACTGAAAATTGGGAGTATATTGATAGGGAAAGGGAAAATAGAAGATATCAAAAGGAATATTTGCTCAAGCGGATGAATTCAAGAGTATAAGCATTGTTTAAAAAAAAAGTTAAATACAAGCTTTCTGGTTTCGGGTACTTCTAACCTGCCGTAACGAACAAACAAACATTTCTGTATATTATACTTTAAGAATTGATTAACATAAAGACACATACTTCAGAACAGTAACAGAAACAAACAACATGAGTGCACCTATCAAAGTAGACGTTATATGTAATGTTAAATACAATGCAATAACAATGTCACTTTGACTCACCAAACGCATTTTTATGTACGTTTTGTAGAATGTACTGACTTAGTTTGGTTTTTTTTTTTTTTTTTTTTATACTATAGGCGGACAGACGAACAGACGGGTCACCTGATGGTAAGTGACAACCGCCGTCCATGGACACCCGCTTCTCAAGAGTCGCAAGTGCGCTGCCCGCCTTTGAGGGTGATGAGGGATGGGGGATACAGGGAGCGGAAAG
Source organism: Tyria jacobaeae (assembly GCA_947561695.1). Classification (NCBI taxonomy): domain Eukaryota; kingdom Metazoa; phylum Arthropoda; class Insecta; order Lepidoptera; family Erebidae; genus Tyria; species Tyria jacobaeae. The sequence continues at coordinate 4,462,568 of OX387211.1, read as the reverse complement.
AAGAGAGGGGGGATGAAGAGAAAGGAGATGAGGGGAGAGGGGGATTTGGGCCGCCGGAAACCTCACTCATTTCGGGGAAATGCAACGCAAGCGTTACTTCACAACCGATTTTCTGTGAGGCCGTGGTATCGCACCGGTCGAGCCGGCCCATTCGTGCCTAAGCATGGCTCTACCACTGCTATATGGTTGTAATTACATGTAATCAATTCAAGTTATTTTATTTTAATTATTGTTTTATTACGTTCCTTCAAATAAAATACTTTTCTATCATACCTTGTTCCTACTTTTGGTAGAACAAGTAGACCAGGTTGTCAAATACTGCGTCAAGTAACTTGCTGTTTTAAATTATATAATTGTTAAAAGTGGAAAGATACTTTATACCAGTGGTACTGTATTTAAATCCCAACAAGTTTGCTATGCTATTTTTAGTTATTACTATTACACAGGGTACGCTGAACGAAGCGCTATCTGCAACAAGTGGCCTCCCAATCTAGCACTCATTCAATTTAACCCTGAATAAAACAACCAAAGATATTATAGTTTTTATAAGTGAGAGCTTTTTATTCTAGTACGGTGAATACTATAAGAAATAGATTTTGATATTGCATCGTCTATATGATTACTATCTATATTTTATCTTCTTCCTTAAATTTTACATAAATGCATACACTCGCACCGGCATCCACAAAGGAACAGACAGAATCGTATTTGAAGCTTACACTTTTACACAACTATAATTTATTTCCACTCACGTTCAATTGGGAGGATAGCAAAAGTGGACGGTAGGATATCAGGGAAGAAAATATGTATTTCTTACGTGGATAGATTGGGTAGTATATACATATGTACAATACCTCGAACAAAGTCAAAGTCTCATACCATGAAACTCAAACTAGCTAATGCCGGAAAGTCAGACTTTTTTAACATGATCGATCATCCTATAATGTTAGAAACAAATTATACCGTGGGAGAGCCATGCTTACTATACCGTGAGAGAGCCGTGATTAGGTTTGACTGAAGTAATACCACGGCCTCACAGAACACAGGTACACAAACAATGCTTGCATTATATTCCGGAGGCCCAACATATCCTCTCCTCTTTCCCGTCCCTTATTCTCTTTTACCTTCCTTATCTCCCCTTTCACTCTCAAAGACTGGCATCGCACTTACGACTCTTGAGGTGTCCATGGGTGGCGGTTGTCACCTAACATCAGGTGTTACGTCTATTCATCTGTCCTAATTAATAAAAAAAGGTCAATACACACACATAAATATATAAATTTTAAGTGGAAATGTTGACCGCAATATCAAAAGCCTGTTACGAGGGACTAATGTATTTGACAAGTTGTTCCCATTATAGACTTACAGTTTTCCAGGAATATTGTTACATGTTATAATAAAATACTACACTAAGTAATTATCATGTTCTAGGCACAAGTGTCAAATGTTACAAACAAGTTCAGAGTTAAGTCACTAATCAATATAAACTTGTTCGTCTGCATGTTAACGAGTAGGTAAGTACATCAGACAATTTCAATACTAAAGTAATTTACAAGTTTCAACTAAGATAATGAAAATGTTCGGGTCAAGATTACACAGGTAGTATAATGGTGTTATAAACTTTAGTTTTACATGACATCGTAATTATTCCAGGACAGAACTACATTCAAATATACATACACTCATGCCTATTTCCCAAAGAGGTAGGCAGAGTCAGGCGTCTCAAATACCAAATTTTTGCCAACACAATTTAGACCCAATTACATAATATGGGGAGCGAGCCTATATATAGCCATACGGGCACTATACGACTGCATTATACCTCCTCTTTGATAGGCAACAGTCGAATTTGCAGTCGCCTTTTACGAAACTACAGGAAAGACAGGATGGCCTTTTTCTTCTCCACCTTAAACCACGCGGCTAAAAAATATCTCAGTTTAAAACGGTATTAAATTTCTAGGCAGCCGTATTCCGAGGCCTCTTTTGAAGTCTGCAATTACATCTAAGACAATGCAATTCTTTAGAGGAAAGTTGCTATTTTCCGACTTTCGTGTAAGCACTGGTAAAAATATTTTTATTTTGTGTTTATTTTTTGTTGTGCAAACAATAACCTACGTAAAGTACTAATTAATTTCGACCTCAATTGTAAAACTTTAAACCTTACATCTACTTAATCATTAAAGAGTCACCAATAATCACGAGATTACTACTGCTGATCAATATTATCATTGGGGCCACCAGACCAGAAAGAATTCATTCGCCTTACAAGCAACGGCGGTTAAGGAGTACCAGTATCGCAATATAGATTTTCCTATTTACTGTACTATTATATCGTCATTTTATCTTATACCTGACCAATGTAACGTATTGCATTTAACTACCATACGAATTCATATTTTCGTGTTCTGACACTTACTTCTTTTATAACGTAAAAATCACAAAAAGATTTGTCCGTGGTGGGAATCAACACATCTGGTTTAGCAGTCAGTCAGTCTTATATTATCAGAATATTCTTTACGCGAACGAAGTCATAGGCTACAGCTAATATCTAATATGTTATATAGCAATCATACACAGACTATTCCGACTGGAGAAATCTTATCTTCTTAATCTTGACTTATATGCGTCCTTTGTGGTGTAAGGACTTAACAGAGCTCTGTTTTATTAGCCCCTATAGTGGCTCATTAGTACTTTCGCACATTTTTAGGATCACTAATTTGTCAACTCTTAAGATTTACTTTCAGAGTCGCATCATTAAAAAAGTCTAGGCAATACATTAACATATTTTTGACAAGGTGTTTATAATAATAATAATATGTAACTACAGATATCTCACACAAGGCCATCTGCTCCCAAACTAAGCAGAGCTTGTACTATGGTAAAAAGCCTGTTGATAAACATATTTATATATTTCTAAATACATACATATTAGACATAAATCACACCCAGACACAATACTCGTGCTCATCACACAAAGATTTGTCCGTGGTAGGAATCAACCCCCGACCACTGGTTTAGCAGCCAGTCAGTCTTGTAATATCAGAATATTCTCTACGCGAACAAAGTCACAGGCTACAGCTATTATCTAATACTCGTATGTTAGATATATAAGATACTATCTGTTGTAATTTGTTCGCATGGTTGAATCGTAAATTTTTTTCAAGAGAAAAAGTAAATAATGTGCTGTTCCAGGCTTTCTGTATGCCATTTTATCCAGTTTATTTTAGCCGTTCAGTTGAGTTACAAACATAGATCCAAACTTTTACTGGTGTGGTACTCATTTCAGAACAATCATAACGTAAATTTGGTCAAATGCTATGATCCTGATCACCAACGTTCAGTTATCGCTCGCTAGTAAACTATTAGCTCGATATTTATGTTCGTCACAGTCAAAAGTACTTAAATAAAAAAAAGTTGAAAAGTAGTTCAGTTTAGGTACGTAGATCTGCTATCTGTGTCAGCTCAGAATGAAGGTTTCTTTCTTTCATTTTTAATTGCAGTTCCACAGACCAACAGCATCTATTCATATAAATGTTTCACAACTTCAACATTCATTTGATATTACTATTAGATGCCACTGCACTCAATTGCTATCATATGCAAGACGAAGTAAATATAAATAGATTATATTTACTGTACCAGCAATAAATGTACTTCAGAAGAAATATACAATACACTTAAACATGACATTTGGTAGGTACTGCTAAATAAAAATGAAACATGTTATATTAGTTATAACGGCTGCCTCTTTGGTGTACCTGTTAGTTAAGTTTGTTAAGCCGTCAGCCGTCAGTTGTCATGAAATATTCTGATAAAACGACTAACGCTTGGTTATTCAACACTTGCACATCTTATTAATCTTTTATTTTTAATATTAAATGCAGTGACGCTGCGTGTTGATCTATTATTAAATTTAAAGCAGAACGATTTCAAATTATTTTCGAGCAGTTTTATGAAATAAAGAAATTTCATTTGAATTTGATTTTTATTTTCATTAATTTATGTACTCGTGTGCATCTACCATAAATAACTGAATTTGATTTTTATTTTCATTAATTTATGTACTCGTGTGCATCTACCATAAATAACTTGGCTGTCAAAATTTAAATTAATTTATTTATTTATCTTACACATTGCGTGCATGTCTTTATTACTAATAAACATCGCAAAAACATATATCGAAAAGATGGGAAAATACGAAATGAAAAAGAATAATATTTTTATGAACCGTATATTAACCGTGACACTATAAAAATAATATTAAAGACTAACATGAGTCGCCATTCATACTTGCTGCCACTAATGGCAAAGTAGTAAAATAGACGCAGAATAAATATTTACGGCTCGAACAGACCGTAAATTGTTACATGATACACTCTTATGAATGTCCAAAAGCGAGAAAGTTATTACAAATTCTAGTTATTCAGAAAAATATTTTTCTTTTAAAATATGTTTCATTAGTACCTTGGTTTAGACTCTTTTCTTATGAGATGAGATTTGTCTCTAGCAAGGCTAAAAAAATGGGTTTGGTTATTACTTATGGTTACTAATCTGTCCTTTAGTAACTATTACAGGTTGATAATGTCGACCTAGAATCTTCTAAACGAGGTCTGTCCTTCTTCCCACTTACAAGAATCAGGATCATAAAACGAGTAAAGCAGTCTTAGATAATTAATCTATTTGTAGAATTGTTATATTATTTTAAATTCACGCGGTTCCATGACTTTACTTTACTAGAAACTAACTAACAATATAACAAATCTTTGAAATCAAAATTATAAAAAATAATAATTTATATGTAAGACCGCAGTCAATACAAGAATTAGGCTCCATCTGTTTTGGTTCCCGGATGTTTCCTTCTTAGGGGGTTCCGGGTCCTTAGCAATAGACGCTCTCATGACGGAACACCGGGTGGTTTTAGTCGGTTCGAGTCCGACATACCATCTCACCGTCTCACCGTCAGCTCTGGTGATGACCCGTGGGGGTTTCCACACGAAAAAAAAGAAGGTTCCATCAGTTTTGAGATTGAAATCAGAAGAATTCCACGATCCAGATAGTGGAATTCCTTGATATTTACTAGTAAACCCTTCGGATTTCGACCCATTTGGTTTGTTTACACCATTCACTATATCAGTATTTGTCTAACTTTTATCATGGTAGAGTCATGCTCAAGTATCGTTGGCTCGACCGGTTCGACACCACGGCCTCACATAAAACCAGTTGTGTCCCTTGCGTTGCATTGTCCTAATATTAGTGAGGTTTCCGGAGAACCAATCCCCCTGTCCTCTATCCCCTCCCCTTATCCCGGTCTCCTATTTTCCATCTCCTCATCCATCCTCTCCTTTTTCCCCTCCCCGCATCTCCCCATCCCTCATCATCCATAAAGGTGGGCAGCACACTTACGACTCTTGAGTTACAGGTGTCCATGTACGGTGGTTGTCACTTACCATCAGGTGACTTCTGTTCGTATGTCCCCCTACGTTATAAAAAAGAAAAAATACCTGCTTGATTTTGATGAATTATGAATCAGTGTATCTGAGATAATATATCTATAAGATTTATTCCTACTAATCCAGTTCTTAGAAGTGCTTATGATGGAGAATAGGAGACTCAAGAGTTACAGTGTGTATCCAAGAAAAGATATTACTTTTGCTTTAGAGAAGATAGCTTATCAGACTTATTTTTTATTGATAATAATTTGTATATATCATAGACCTCCCTTAATGACTTCCAAGAATGTCGATTGCAAGCGGCATCCGTGTCAATGTCCATTATTAAAGCATACGTTTCCACAATGTTGTAGGTTGTATATTGTTATACCCTGTACGTCAAACCCTTTACTTTACGTTTAGCTATCGAAAATTCACAATTCGTAACTGAATAGTCAGGAAATATCTGAGTAATTCTGCTACTCCTCGTAACATTAAATGACATAAAAGCTTTCTAAAAGCCATAACAACGTCGAATGGATTTCAAGTTTGTGAGTATGTGATGCTATTAACTATCCTTGGATATGTACACATATTCACTAAAGTCACAAAAAGGTAAATAAAAAGGATTATCATGTATGATATGATAATCTTTTTTGTTAAATTTTATACGACTTATTTCGGCTTTAAAAAAAAGGTGTTTCAAAGACGAGGTCTTCATTTTGGAGCCTTATATGTAGAAGTCAAATAGTTGATTTATTTTGAAAAAATGTGAAATATTTGAACTTTGAACCTTTTTGAAAACCATTATTCTTTTTAAAAAGCTTTTTCTTGCGGTTGAACAAATTTCCAAACAATTGTTTTTTCTTTGTGTTTAAAACCCCCCACGGGTCATTACCTCACCAGAGCTAACGGAGAGGTGGTATGTCGGACTAAAACCACACCGTCCGGTGTTCCGTCACAAATCAATTCTATTCTCGGTCTATTGCAATATCTCGGGAATACCCTAACAAATAAGCCTCCAGGAACACCAAACAAGTTATTAGGAATTCTTCTGTCATTTTCAAAGATTTTAATTCTTTGTTTATATATTCAATAAAAAAATCTTGATACTTTACCAACTTCCTCGTTATTTAACACAAATAACTACAATAGTTTAATTTAAGTCAATCGTGTCTCTAATTAGCTCCTTAGGTCAATATTAATGGTGAATTGTTAGTTTCAAAATATCTACATATATTAAAAGTTTTTTTTTTAATATTTTGTCGGTTTACGAACACAGCTTTCTAAAACTAATTCATATAGTGTAATTTGCAATCATCCCTATCCCACCTTCAAAGGCGGGCAGCGCATAGCGACTCCTGAGTTGCAAGTGTCTATGGTATTAATTTACTATCAGGTGACAAGTGTGCTTGTTTGCTACCCTATATCGTAAAGAAAGTAAAATGCGGTTATTTACTGCTATGTGATAATCAACTCAAATCTTTTCCTTTTAGCGGCATCTAAATAATATTTAATTATACACTTTAATGGAACTAAAATATGGCGATGAACTGTACAGCCTCCCCGAACACTTCATGTAGCTGTTATATAAAAAAATCTACAGGGACAAAAATGCGGTTAAAATTTCTTATTTCCATACGCCTTAAGTGAAAGTGTCAGTTTACTTGCATTTTTGATATAAAACCTTCATCTTGGGCATATTACGAACCATAAGGCATTTTCCTTAGGGAATAATACCGTTGATAGAAAATTAACAATATATATGTATGTATATAATTTAAGACTAGCTGTCCATTATTCGTTAATTTTCTAAAGTTTAGCCTGAATTGCTGGGGATGGATAATGTTGCCATTAGACATAATTATATGAACAAACCGCGACCTTGACTTGCCTGAGATTTTGCAAATACTCCCCAATCCATTGTATGAGCAATATAACTTTACTGGCATTTCTATCCTCCCTCTCCTCTCAATATACTTCAAATGTTCCCATCCAATAACCAATTACCAAAACTTCCCGATTGACGTACGTACTACGTACGAATAACGTAATTAAAAACAAAAAACAGCAAATGCGGGCTTCAATGACGCCTCTGCCTACCTTTTCGGGAAAACAAACATGTACATATGTATAAAAATTAGTAGTATAAAACATTGCAAGCTGTTTTCCTTCTTTCTCTTTGAACTTGAAGTTTTCTTTTGATTTAATATTTTAAATAGAGTTACTAGGGATACGTTTAATTTTCAAAAACCTTTGCAAGTTATTTACTAAATGACTGACTTAGAAAGTTATAGCGATTCTTGTCATCAAGCTTAAATTAATGTATCTACTCAAACATACGTAGAGGTAGGTTTCTTAAATATGTAAAATAATTATAAAATGTAGTTAGAGGGCTTGGACTGGACCGCCCTCCGGACCGCCACTAATCAGTTCGAGTTATGGATATGCAACCCTAACTTGCTTAAGCTATTGCCTATACTCGCCAATCTATCTGTATAAGCAATATCCGTTATTATTTTTATATATTTATAGTGCTAGAGTCGACTGTTTTAGCTTCCTAACTTGAAAATTAATACGTTATGGCGTAATTTTTTCATGTATGGAATGTAATAGAAGGATAGCTAGAAAGTAGCAGTAAGCTTAAAATATTAGTATTTCTGCACTTAGCTGAATTAGAACAGTGGGGAATTAGCATAGTCTTCGAGACACATAATGGTATAATTTTGTAACCATTGCTATATTTTAATCTTTTAATTTTTATGGGAGGGTAAACCGCTTCGTTAAGTAACGCGTACGTACGGCGCCAGTCCTTCTTGCTCCCTTTCTCAAGCATACGGCAGAGGTAGGCAGGCTCCTCTTCTCCCACTCTAACCCACTGCATTAGTCGTATTTCGGACAGACGAGTGGGCCACTTGTCTGTCCGAAATACGGCTCGATCCTCCTCGGCTCGAAACTCCCACTCACCCACTCACTCGCCCAATCGGGTGAGGTGCGTATGACTGGGCGAGTGGGTGAGGTGGCGAGTGGACCAGGTGGCGAGGTGGAGAGTTGTCGAGGTGTCGAGTGGGCGAGTGAGCGAGTAAGCGAGTGAATGAATGAATCAGTTAATAAACAATTCAATAGTTCAACTTAGATTAGTTTAAGTTATCACTTCTGTCGGGCGTCCCGAGACGCACACGTTTTTTTTTTATAAATATCTCTGTACACGTATACATTATTACACACTGCTAAAACAACGCAAGTGAAGTATCAAACTCCTGCAAAACACACCATGTATCAGTAGCCAATATAATACATAATACAAATCAGCTTTAATTGGATTACGATTACATGTATTAACTGATGGTGACACATTATTACTCTTAAGTCTAATGAAATTAATTATGAGCGCTGCGTAATGTAAGCTTATTAATGTCATTATATGTTCTACGCATTAGGTTTTGAAACTGATTAAATTAAGATTTATATTAAAGTAGATTACAGAAATGTTAATTACTAAAGTATCTTTTTGTGTATTGAGAGTTCACTACTTAGAAACTCAAATAGCACACTATCAACACTTTCACAATCGATGGAGTGATAAACGAGAATCTCTAACTCAGTGAGTGCCATTTGTTTTTCTTGATGGAGTGGAAAAGAGCAATCCGATCACTTCCCGTGGGTCTCATAAAAGGTGATAAAAAGATTGGACTGTTACCTATCCTATAGTATATATACAGTTATACAGTTTCGGATTGCCACTAATGGGATTTCCCCTTATTACGTACGTGGGACTATATTATATTATTGTTGTCGAAATGTGGGTAATTGATGCGACCCTGCTTATTCCTTCTTGGATATAGGCGTGAATGTAGGTATGTACTCTTAGATAATTTTATTTATTTTTTTAAATATCTACTTCATATTAATACAATTGATCAATCTTAAAACATCACAATTTTCAATACCAGAATGCGTATTTGTGTAATTTGCAAGTCTACCTTAAATATTAACAGATCGTATCGTCAGAAATAAGCAAAGGGCTAAAGGACTGTCAAATAAGGTGCTCCCACAAGGCGAAGATTATTTATTACTAAGAGTAAATTATCGTAGCTTCATTATTCAACCTTCTTAACTAAACTCATTGTTTTACGGCTCGCCAGATTTCGGCTTTTGTAAAAACAGTGTAATACTTAAATAAAAAGCCTTTTATGAAAGCTTTTTGTGACTGGAATAAACTGTTTAGGTATTCGCAAGAGATCATATAAATTGAAGTTGTACAACTTTTCTTTGGATATTTATTACACTTAAAGGAACATAAATGGCTTACCAATATATTAAAAGTATAAAAAAATCATGCAACACGATGTTATTATATCAAATTTTCGTCATCGTCAACTACATGGGTCATCATTCCACAGGAGCTAAAGATGAATTGATATGTCAAAACAGTGCCCCTATAAAAAATATTACTAGGATCCTGATTTCGTATCATTACTGCTTCAAGCACTAGAAGTCCTTGCGTGACTATCTTAGTACGGCATGTGCAAATGTAAACGCGACACCATCCGCGACCGGCAGCCCTGCCTCTGCTCCCAACAACCATGTGTGAATCTATGAATTCAGCGGTAAGTATAGCATTGAATAGAAGTTATTTATTGGATACTGCATTTCTAATCTACCAACTCACATTATGGAAACCTGATGACCTATTTACTCTATTCTTGAACTAAATGAAATTAATTTTGTGAAAATAATATAACCAAATTCTCTAATTTATGTTACAACTATTCTTCGATTTATGTAAAAAACATGATGAGAACCTCATACATGTTATACTATTGTCACATTTTCTAACGATGGCTCAGCAACCTCTTGAATGAATGCTGGATTTTTACTAGACACAACCTTTTTAATGGTTGTACTTTCAACTCTATAACAAATCACTAGTGATATACTTGGGTAGAGACCTCGGACCTTCCATATTTGAAACAACCAAATAACAAGATAAGTCTCTCTACTTACTCTAATTCTTTATTAAAAATTGGAAAACGAAGGGGTACACATTTGAAAATAAATATGTCCCGTCAAACAGTTGATACAACAACAAAATGTTATATTATACTTAATTTACTTTTCTCTATAAACTATTCCATAAAAAGATCTTTCGATTTCAATAATAAATTGAACTGATAAATATTTCATTATAGACTCATGCCTCATAACCATCTCTTATCGACCAATTATCCATAGACAACGAGCTCTTTAATTGATCAATGAAGTAATTATTGCGTCCTAAACTCCAAAACAAAGCCTTAATCTTGTTTCGAATAATTGAAGGGGGCATGCCGTAACACTCGCTTGTTGTGCAAACTTCTGTTAAAATATTATTTAAAATGACGGGGCTCGACTAAGGACAGCTCTTGACAAATTATCTAATAAGTTCTAAGTTGTATTTTAGTTTTAGATTCCGACACGTTTCCGACTGTTAATTTTAAATCGGTCGATAGCATGCATGCATGCATTGGATTAGTCCGATCAAACTATGGCAAATGATTGCCTGAAGATAGTGATTGAACTATCAGAATATTATATTAATTAATAAAAATATTTTATAAAACAAACGTTTATCTGAGTTAGGTCATGCGATAGGCTACTAAACACTAGCACACTAGGACTTTACAAACAAACAAACAACTGACACAAAGATCACCCAGACTCGGGGCAACTGTTAATGGAATACATACATTTTTGTACGGTGTGGGAATCGAAGCCAAGACCTCCGGCTTACCAGTGAGGTTCTAATTAGATCTCCTACAATAAGAAATTCACTATTAAACAAGACGATTTCAAATATGTCCTCGTTTCATATATGAAATAGTTGACCCGTTGTGCAGCAATGCTAGATAGTTTCCCCACGCTTCCGCTATATGGGGACAGGCTAGCAACGCACTTGTGACTATGCAGTTGTAGGCGTTCATGAGCGGTGGTAGTCACTAATCATCAAGTAACCCGTATGTGCATTTGACCCTTATCCCATGACATAAAAAAGAAAATTAAAACTTTGGTTAAATAGTTGCAGAAAACCACATAATTTAAAATATAATACTATTTAACTTACTTACGGCATACGGCATATGAACAGTTAGTTAAAAGATGGAGCTGAGTTATTGCCAAAAGCTATAAGTGATCCTACGAATGATCTCTTTGGTCTACATACATATCATTAAGGTGAGATGTGATTATCTCCACCTTAAGTGCAATGTTTTTCTATCACCTTTTTCTTTGTAAGTGTGTTTTTACTCGCCTGTACAAGAAGGAATCGTATGTATGTTTCATTGATACGCCCTAGATTCGTAGCGGCTTGATAGATTTATACACGTGAGTTGCCTTTAATATAATACAAAACTCCCACGAGGGTCATAGGGTATAAGATTTTGAGATAATAGTCAATAAATGTCGCCCAAAATGAATAGCAAAATTATATATATACAGTCGGATCTCATAGTTTTTATGTTGTTTTTAACGAAAAAGAACTACGTAACTGTTAAATTCTGCGAGAGTAATTTTGGTACCTTTCTCCATAAGCGACCCTTATAATTGCATGATTATAATTATATCATAATGAATTAGAATAAATTAAGACCCCACAAATTTGTTTAAGTACGTGCTACCCTTCATCTTACTGAGCTTGTATTATAAATATACATAATAGATTAAGGAATTATAAATGCTACGCATGTTGCCAAGTTTGAACTGAATCGTAAAGGTTTTTTTTGTACCTAATATAAATACTATTCCGCTTGGTAAAGCTAGTATCAAAATAGGCATATGTCATTCAACACGGGGGTGTTTGTAATATTCACATACCAAAATTGAATAAAAATCGGTTCATCTGTTTAGCCGTAAAAAAGGTAACAGATATAGATCACTTTAACAATAATGATATTAAGTTAAGATTTGCTCCACTGGTGTAAACTTCTTTTATATCTTACAATACTTTCTTTATAAAAAAGGAGGCAGTCTTTTTCTATAACTGTAATAACTTATATACAAAATTTCATAATTATTGGTTCAAAAGTTGGAACGTTAAACTTTAACAAAGAGTGTAAAAGACAACTCCTACGACTCATTCCTATGTCATGAGAGACTTATTGAAACAACGGATATAAAGAAAACCGAGACTCGAGACAATAAATTTGTGAAATACACATGTTTTACCCCGTTTGAAAATCGAAACCACGATAAGTTAGGATTAACATGAAAAATATTAAATAATGTTATACTTTTCTAAAAATTGCATTATTGGTTTAAAGAATCCAAAATGGTATCAACAAGAATTAGATGATCAGATTTTGACCAAAACGAATTATTACTAGATCATAAGTCGTCGTAAGCTCTCCCGCAAAAGACCTGCCGAGCGCTGGAGAGCGCCGAACAATCTCCTTGACTAGCTAAGCAACTGATCGACATTTCTGTAGACAGCCATTTTCCTTGCACAGAAAATAAAAATTGCTATGCTGTCGGCCTCTTGGGAACGCTAGCTGTAGGCGACGATGATTAGGAATTTTACAATGCATGATTGTAAAAAGTCCTTATTCGTATTATATTATATATTTTTTTCTTTATTTTACTTATAGACAAATCTTTATACTTTTAATTTCTTTAATTTCACATTTCTTCATTCTCGTTAACAAACTTTTCATTAAGATATGGCTATTTTTTTTGTTATATCAACGACATTGATGTTAAAATCTATCAATGGTGACTTGAGTATTCCTGTCACAAGTGGGAATTCATCTTGTCATTTATGTATTTCCACATCTAAATTGATCGTCTATATAAATTCAGACTGTTACATAAGTGTGGCGAAATTATACGAGTATGACGTGTTGACGAAAAATAGTAGATTTATATTTCTTGGTAAAAAAAATATATATAGGGGACTGCCAATAGAAATGAAAACTAAGTAGTATACATATAGCTCATGGGTAGTGTTCGGTGAAGATAACGCGAGTATCACACTTTTCGTTCACCCAAAAAGTACACATATATACACAGTATACATATAGCTCATGGTAAGCGTTCGGTGACGCGCGCCCCATGATTTTTGTTCACCCAAAAAGTGCTCAACGCGCCTAAAGAAGTTTTCACTTCAAAAAGATACAAGGAGAATGCATGTATTTAAGTGTGATGTTTCTTTGTCTAGACTGTTTCGTTCGTTCCATTTAGTCGTCTAGGCCCTTGACGGTTAAAGAGATTTCCACAGACGTGAGGTGATATTTGAATCGTCTGAATATTGTTAATGTAACATTTAGAGATAAAATAAGCAAAACAAAATAAAACGACTACTGCGGTTAGATTTTATTTACTTTTTAATAATTTATGAATACATATTCAGAAAATTGATATATTTCACAAAGTTACTTTGTATAAAATACCTTTAATATAATTTATGTCAGCCCTTTCTATTGCTAAGTATTAAGCTTAATCGATTCATTTTGGTTTCAAAGTAGTATTTCGTTAACCTAATTAAATTTATTTTTATAACTGTAAACGATTCCTGAAGTCTACAAAACAACCCTAAAATATGAGCATTTATTCCACTCTGTATATATAATGTATATATTTTAGAACTTCAATTTTATTAGGACCTTGATTGCTGAAAGCGGCATGCTATTTCCGGGAACAGGTTTGCAAACCTATATTGCAACCGCAAACCCCCAATACGAATATTACCCGACCGAACACGACTTTGGGATTTGTATTTTGGTACTTCACCTTTCATAAAATATTGATAAATATATCTATGGTGACCTATAAAGCATGTGTACTCGTATATACATATCTATAATTTTATTCGATAAATTACGATATAATAATAATTGAAAACTGCAGTCCACTGGCGGACATAGAATTCCCCTAATGTGCGCTATACAGCCGGTCCTGCACCTTATATTTTAAGTAGTGTTAAAACTTATGCATATTTTTTACAGTGAACATCATTCAGTCCATAGCAGTCCACTGCTGGACATAGGCCTATAGTTTTTGGAAATATATCGCAAGATCTGCTTCTAATAATAATTAATTTATTAATATAATAATTATATTATATTTTGCGAGGTAAACTCACAAGGAAAAAATTAAATCATGTAGGTGTAATCTGTCCATTTGTCTCAGAAATGGCGATTTAGATGTTCAAATAAAATCATTTATCAATAGTTCACTTTCTTTTCGCTGCAAACTAACGTTTTCTTTTTAACAACCCTGTCTAAGAAAGATTATTTTAATTATAAAAACAATCGAGATGCAACGCACATAATGCGAGTTAAATGAGAGAGTTCTCTATGAATTATTAAACATGCATGCATGCTAGTAGTTTAAAAGTTGTTGTTGAATAAAACAAGGTGAAGGGTGCTTAAATACAAGAAAATGTTGAATGGATGCGGCATTTTGAAGTAGGCAAGGGTGCAAAAGGAAATTGTCATACATACATGAACCCTAAATACATTCCATTGTCGTGTAATAGGAGTAAAGTATCAAAATAACTTGTATGCTGTTATTCACAAAGGAACTTGTTACTGCGGGTACATTTTATCTTTTAGCTTTCATTTTCCAGGACAACGCTCAGCAGTCTCATCATAACTATACATAGTTTGATGGTTTTATAAATTGCTATTAAAAAACAAGCATGCACAGAAGTAACACTCTCTTGGAAAGTGTTAGAAAGTTCGTGTGCGTTTTATTTAAATATCCCTTTTGTACCTTATTTTTAGATCGGCAACGGATTTATAAACTACGAAGTTCTGGAATATACACATATAAGCAGTCCTGCATCCCTTAAGAGGTAGGCGGGTGTATTTAACCCCTCATATTTTGGCCTATTGGAATTTAGTCCCACTGACGTAACGGAGTTAACCTATTGTAGTCAAACGGGCACTGTATGACTGTAAATAAATATATATATACATATTTATATGCTGTTTGTTAGATTACAGTTCTATCCCTTCCCGATGGTGAGAAATAGGGTGGGCCTACTCCTCCGTGAACCCCCGCCACAAATTCAATAAGTACACGTAATTATTGAGTATAAAACAAAAGAGTGATGAGTTATTTTCACTATACATAATAGCTTATATTATTAAGTACATACTGAGTTTCTATTATCTTTCGTTTCATAAAACCTATCTGACTTCATAATTGCTACGTTGTAAGAGCAAGCAGGCAAATGAAAATCTGAAGGCCTTCCGTTGAGACGTTTTTTTTTGTTTGAAGTGTAATTTCCTCCACTACTTCCGTAACTCGTAGAATATTGTAATAAGAGAAGCAACAGGGCCTTATTGCTATCTCTAATAGCATAAAAAAATCGTACTGATAATGGTATACGCAGACTTTCAGCACTATTAGAATTTATGATGTGTTTCAGTTTTTTTAGGTGTACGATATCTTCGCTATTTGTTTTATTCGTTTTTTTTATTCTAGGGTATTCTCATTTTATTTTGAAGACATTCTACTAACAGTTGGAAAATGAATTAAAAAACGGGGAGAAATCTTTTAGGACTGTTGACTGACGTTTCAATATTAACTTGGCCTAAGTATGTCAGGTAAACAAACATATTATTTTGGAGGTCGTGGTACATATTAAAATAATATTCATTGTAACGAAACCATTTTAGTTTTTGCAGCAAAGTTTACTTCAACCATTATTTAAGAAATTTAAATCCAAATTTAAACATACCAAAGTTTTAATTATTATTGTTTAAAATTAGTTTTTGAAGTCGCGAGATTGATTTCTACTGGTAAAGTTTGTTTTAATTACTGCAGTGACAATATTTGTCGAGTTTAGAGTTACACCATCTCTTTATACAGATCAAAGTAATTTGTTTATAAAGAATCTGTACAGGTTTAACAAACAATCGCATACAAATATTTAATGGTAATTATTTAATATCAATTATTTGTGTTCTGTCCAAGTGTTTTTTTCCGTTAAGAAACAAGTTATATATTAAACAAGTTATAAATTTGATATTAAAAACATAAGTACTACTCTGCCAAACAAAGTACTTATACACTTGCCATATTATTTTTTGTGTGTTATAAAGAAACTCAAGAAGGTGCGTACAAATGTCTAATTAATACTAATGACTTATTTTATCGCAAACGATTTGTCATATACGAGTTCATAATAATGTGCAGACACTTAAGAGTCAATATTAATTTGTCCCCCCATAGTGAGATAAGTTCATTAAATTAAATGCAAAGATTTTGCCTGAAGGAATTAGTTACCAATCTCATTATTGTAAATTTGTTAATAACAGAGCTTCGCTGATGCCAAGGTCGATGGTAATTTAATATGGGGGAAATGTGTATAGAAAATTGGGCTTTTGAAATTAAATTCTTAGTCCAATTAGTGCCAATATCATTGTTATATAAGGTACTAAGGTAAATTAGTGGATACATTAATGAACTCACGAGTGGCCTGTTGGTCTAGTAGTTAATGACCCTGACTGCTGAACCGGAGGTCGTGGGTTCGATTCCCACACTGGACAAAACTTTGTGTGATCCATAAATAGTTGTACCGAGTCTGGATGTTCTTTGTGTCCGTTGATTGAATTGATTTTCCCACCGCGACAAAGAAATTATTCCTGATGCGGGACTTTTAATAAAACATAAAAAAAAATATTTATAACCTTTTCTTAAAGCCTTTATTTTACTTCTGTATGCTTAAGTGGACCCGGTAATTCAATAATTAACCTCACAAACCTTAATTGGGCTTTTGAAAATTGGGCTTTTGAAATTAAATTCTTAGTCCAATTAGTGCCAATATCATTGTTATATAAGGTACTAAGGTAAATTAGTGGATACATTAATGAACTCACGAGTGGCCTGTTGGTCTAGTAGTTAATGACCCTGACTGCTGAACCGGAGGTCGTGGGTTCGATTCCCACACTGGACAAAACTTTGTGTGATCCATAAATAGTTGTACCGAGTCTGGATGTTCTTTGTGTCCGTTGATTGAATTGATTTTCCCACCGCGACAAAGAAATTATTCCTGATGCGGGACTTTTAATAAAACATAAAAAAAAATATTTATAACCTTTTCTTAAAGCCTTTATTTTACTTCTGTATGCTTAAGTGGACCCGGTAATTCAATAATTAACCTCACAAACCTTACAAGCTGCTGCCCATTGTGCCCATTGTGTTCCCATTGTGCTGCTGGACGAGGCGGGTAAACTGTTTAAGAGGGTACTCTCTGCCCGCATCGTCCGGCACCTGGATGGTCATGGCTGTTAGAGCCATACGCGGTTACCGCACCGTGTCGACGGAGGCGGCGTGCGCGTTGGCCGGAACTCCCCCGGGGGACTTGGAGGTGGAAGTGCTCGCCGAAGTATGGCTCGTTGGTCGTCCCGGCTGGAGGCTCCACGTGCTGGCTTAGCCACCGTGGAGGCGCTCCAGCCGGTCATCGTCGAGTAGGCAGGGCGGCCGCACGGGGCCCTTTCTTTCCGACTAACGCAGGTTCTTTCCGGGCACGGTTGCTTCGGAAAGTACCTGCACTCGGTCGCTAGGAGAGAATTGAGTCCTATCTGTCACCACTGCGACTGTAGTGAGGACTCGGCCCAGCATACGCTCGCGGATTGCCCCGCTTGGGTGACGCAGCGTCGGGCCCTCACTGCAGTCATTGGAGAGGATCTGTCACTGCCGGCCATCATACGCTCCATGGTCGGCAATGACAGCAATTTTACCGCGGTCGCAGCCGTCTGTGAGGAGGTCATCTCACAGAAGGAGGCGGCGGAGCGGGCCCGGGAGGATAATCTCCACTCGGACCCAATTCGCCGCCGGCGAACCGGGCGGCGGAGACGCGCTTACCAGCGCCTAATGCCGCCCTGAGTGTGACTGCGGGTGGTCGGGACGGGTTTTCCCCTCCAACCACCATATAGCTAGCCACGAGGGGGTGACGTCCGCGTATGTCTGGACGCCGCCTAATTGATAGGTTACCCGCAGGTGGTGCCCGCATAGTGCGGGCAGGCGCTAGGAGGGGTCCGGATGTCTTAATAAAGCTGTTCCCGGATTCCTCCTATTTTAAGCGCAGTATGGTACACCGTGTGGTTTTAGTCGGTTCGATTCCGACACACGTTCCACCGAAAACCCGGGTGGAATGACGGCCCGAGGGGGATTCCACATGAAAAAAAAAAAAAAAAAAAAACATGACAAGCAGTGAGGAATTATTCAAGTATAGAACAGCGGTTTTGCCTTATCTTCAATCACGCTCCATAAATCTGCACAAATTCAAATCACTGTAATAAAATTAGAGATAAGTAAAACAAGATCGTATGATATCACTCCCAGTACCTAATAAAAGATATACCTACTCGTTATTCGCACCAGTGGTTAATGATGTTAATGAAATTAATATCAGGCTAAATTAATTTGTCATAGGAAGGTTTACCATGCCAAATAACTAATACTTAGAACTTTGTGAGTTCCTTTTATTTTCCGTATTCCTTTTATTTTTCTACCTTAACTTGTTGTTTGTCATTTTATTTAAATTGAAGTGGGAACCACTTTTAGTACAATCCTTTTAATTAAAACCTGTAAAACTTTTTCAAATTGGGTAAAAAAACTTATTACTTAGTTTATGTCAAAAGCGGCTCAGCAGTGTCTTATAGGTGTATCCATGGGCTTAACATCCGCAAATTGCTACTTTAATTTTAGTGCGATTTATTATGAAATCAGTTGCTAGTCTGCTTGTACCCATGAATAACATTTAAAACGTAGAACTCCAATTAAAGCTACTGACTACGTACCTATATGAGGGCGATGTTTGAGTCACCTATACGTACTGACTTTTTTATGATTGGCAGAAGAACTCGATGTTCATATAATTCCCGTCTCGCTTGAGCTATTGCTTATACTTTCCAATCCATCTGTAAAAGCAACATACCTTGCTCTCACTTCTTATCCTTCCTTTTTTGTCAATATACCCGAAATTTTCAAATTTATAAGATGAGCGTTACCTTTGCTAACCCTATTGGGTCGGGAAACTGGCGTCAGTGCATGCATACATATATATTCTAATAATCCAATGTACACATATTATATATATCGTATTTAATTTATCTCTATAATTATTGCCTCTACGCTGTGTTTTTCTCGGTTGAGTAGAGTAGGGCAACCCGTAAGTGTTGTAAAAGGTAATTAAGGGATTATACAATTAACTTTCAAAACAGTAAATATACAGTGACCGATTGACTTCAATAAGCTTGCTATTACGTTTGTGCAACAAAGTTAAGAATATTTATTTAAATATACGGTTTACTGAAGTGTGATTTTCGGGGATGCCCGACTAGTTTCGATCCCGACGGGAGACCTTTGTCAAGGAGTAATTCGTCCAGCCACAACGGTACCGGACGTCACAGTCGTCGTCGTCGTCATATCAATGTACTTCACGAAAGTTTTCATACTAAATTAAGAAGGTCAAATGTGGACGTTTTATACGCCTCTGCCTATTCCTTCGGTGATATAGACTTAGGGTATGTACATGCACATAGTGAATTTCTGTTATCTAGTATAGAGAAAAAAAAACAGCTTTATATTTCTCGTCTGCTTTTCTTTTAAATGACCGGTCGTGTTGGCATGTACAGCGTTACATGCCAACACGACCGGTCATTTAAGTATACTAAAATCGTAGACTCGTGTATTATTGGCCAGAAAGGTAAGCGGGCTTCAATTTCCAAATGAATGCACTGGCGGTTTTCCAAACTCTTTCAGCTAGTATCTACCATATAAGTTTATACCTATATCGGACATTATTACGTCTCACAAAATAGCAGGGACACAGATATATGAATACTTATTCAAAATCTGAGATTATAGATTGAGCTTATTCACAAAAATATATTTGTATACGATCACGTGAACCAGGCAAGTTTGCTAAAGTTGTTTAATAGATAACAGTCCGATCCCTTAAAAAAAACACAATTGGTCTTGTCAACCCAATATATTTTTATTTATTTACAGTAAACCTAAAGATTTTTTTGAAATTATAATTATTTTAATTAAGATTTTCTTTAAGATAAAATTTGAAACTATAGACAACAAGTATTCGAATCTCAATGAAGGGAAAGTTGCCTAACTAAACAGGGCAGCCCTAACGAATATCTTCAGGATATTGGAATAGAATTCAAATTTATTATTCTCCGATAATTAATCTTAGAGTAGGAAACAAGTCTGAAGTTGTTGCCCTTAAATCTATTGTAGCATTATAATCGATCTTGTGGTTAATGTTCCAAATACTTGGGACTCGCCCCTGTTCTAAAAACTAGACTGAATTTAAAGAATATGTATTGGAAATATATGACATTATTTATTAGAAGGGTATCATCAATCAATGAATCATTTGCAAAGCACATACATACGTGCGGAGTAAGACTGGTTTGCACGAAGATGAATATTTTCGGTAAAAGTGTGGGTTGATAGAAGATGTAGCGACAAAAAAGGGTTTGTACATGTGCTAAGAATGAATTGGGCATACATAAAAATCAAGTATATAAAACAAATATCAATGGGAATGCTAGTAGAGGTCGCAAAAGTGGTAGAGCCATGCTTGGCACGAATGGGCCAGCTCAACCGGTGTGATACCACGGCTTCACAGAAAACCGGTTGTGTAACGCTTGCGTTGCATTTTCCCGAAATGTGTGAGGTTTCTGGAGGCCTAACTCCCTCTCTCCTTATTCCTTTACCCTCATCCCAACTCTCCGCATTCCTCAACCCTCATCCTCCCTCTCCTCTTTCCCATCTCCTATACCTCGTATCTTCTTTTCCCTACCCTCGTCCCCCTATGAGAGATATAACATATTCTTTAAATTTAGCTGTAAAAGTAGACATAAAAGTTAGAATTGGAAAATGTAGATTCTTCTGGCGGTTTGCCAGTAGAGACTATTACCTTATGCAAAGACAGACATTTTAATTAAAACTAAAACTAACGTTTGTAAACTGACGTTTGTAAAGAATATACAGAAGATGTTTTGTCTTCGACATTTTTTTTTATGTTTCAAAGAATCTTAACACAAATTGGTTCGGAAAGAATAACCGTACACCTTAATATTCTTAACTTCCTACACATAAAAGGAGAGGTGTTATTTATTTAACATATATTACTAACTTTTCTGATTTCCTAAACGGATTGACCGATTTTGATTTAGTTTATTTTGGTTTGGAAGGGATTTGAACGAGTTTTCTAAGTAAAAATTAAATGAGGGTTTTCTTTCACTTTTCAAGAAACTTCCTTAAAGTGTAATATGTAGGTATTTAGAAATATATAAGTATATTTATTTATCAGCAGTCTGGTTACCACAATACAAACTCGGCTTAGTTTGGAATCAGACGGCTGTGTGTGAGATGTGGAGATTATCATTATTAGTATTTTCATTATGTCGGCATTATTTCTGCCTCCTACAATGTATCCGCTGCAAGTTGAAATAAATAAATAAAAACTAAATAAGACTACATTTGTTAGCATTAACTTTATATTGTAGAAGTTTCAAAGGTAGTTTTAAAAATAAAATTCTTTGACCAGTAATTGTTTCTCGCTGCAGTTCTAAGGAATAAAAGAAGAGTATTTGGAGTTTTAATGCATTTATGCAATACAATTTTTTCTTATTGCATTAGTTAAGAGTCTGGATAGAAGTGTTTAATTGTTTTTTTTTTTGCGTAGTTATATAAAATAAATTAATGAATTAGTTGAAATTCATTTAAAATTTAAATTGTTATTATAACATTATGTTATATTATAAGGATCACAAATTCTTTGGTTAATGCTATTATTAAATTTATTGGAACAGTTTAACACACATCTGTTTTCTTGCAATAAAACAAAAATAAATATATTTATATACAATAAGACTACAAGGTTATCGAGTTTCAATAGATTAAACGAAAATATTTACTTTCAAAATATACTTTTAAAAAAGCAGATAACTGCTTTCAATGCGCCTTTCCAATTAGTATGCTTAAAGTTTTTTTTTTTTGATTTCTCTGGGATCCCAATCCTGATTTTGTTACAATGGTACCACCACAGGAGTATGCAAAAACAAATGAAAATCGCTGAAGATACATAAAAATAGATACATACAGTCGAACATAAAACCTACTCCTTTTTGGAAGGCGGTTACTATTCAACAACTTTCAAAAGTATTTTATATCCAACATTGTAGAACACGCCCTCAATAAAGTTTTCATTACTTTTTTTTCAGATAGGTAAGTCAATATTTGAATACGATTCCTCTTTGAGAATATAATTAAACTGAATCATTAATTGAAATTAACTTAATAATCTTATTTGAAAAACGATAAAGTCAAGGATTTTCTAAATGAAATCATATTAAAGAAATTAATTAATGAAAACTAGACGCTTACTAAAAGGAGCTTTATATGTTGTAGCTATGTAGTTATTCTTTTCTAACCGTGTTAGTTGACCTATAAAAGATTATTAGATAGGTTTGAATACAAGCAAAGTCAAGTACTATTATAGCAACGGAATTCCCTAACACCGTTGGAGCAGATGAGTCATAGGGCCAACGCCGTGTTGTTATAATTTTTTACATTTTTCCAAATGTTATTTGTGATCGATGCAATGTGTTTTCTAGTTCCATTTTTTTCTAGATGAACGATTTTGTCAATTTCAATGCCTGTACAATTATGGTATGGTATGGGACGATTACTATCTATCAGCGAGAGTACAATAACTTTAACGCATTCTATTATATTTTAAAACCGAACCCCTAAAACAACATAATTTATAATTTAAAGATAAAAGAAAAGAAAACGCAGTATACCTACATACGGTATTGTTACTTTCATACTTAATACTTCTACAAGGTCTTGAAGTTTCCACAGTCTTGACTAAAAACAATTAACGTAGTGAAAACCCACAATTTTACATCTGCATACAGAAATGCGTCTACCTAGTACTGTTTACTGTACTTTATAAGTAGTTTGCAATGAACTATTTGTAACATTCTGATATCATGCATCCCAAGTTTTTTTTTTTTGTTTTTTATTATTTTGTTATTTAATATCATTTATTTGGATAGCCAATAAATAATACACATATCTTATATAAGTACAAACATACGAATACGTGCCTTGCGCTCATTCTAATATAGGCAACCACATTTAGCATAAGTATAATTAGTACTATTTTAAATTAAATTCAGATGAAACACGTTTGAGAGTTTAAGGTAACACTGTAAGGGAATATTAAATATATTGTAAGTATATACATACATATATGTAGTATAACATACCACGGACTCTCCAAGTAAGCAGCTAAGCTGGGGTAAACATTCACTTATCAAAGCTTAGACTTCAGATAGTCCATGATTTGTTTCTTAAAATTAGGCAAGATTTGTTACATACTAAAAACTCCTATATTTTAAAATATTTGTCTACATTCTAGTTCGGTTTTCAATAAAAGCGTGTTTTTTTTTTATGACTCATCATACTTACGTCTAACGCCTTGGACCATCATCGGTCTTTGATACGTTTGCCAATTTATATTTTCTATCGGCTCCCATTACGGATTTCATCTTTTAAAGAAAGTAGGTCGCTTAATATCTCGCTATTTGTTTAATGCTGCTGTGTGGTGTATCTGCCTGGTGCTGTCGTAAAATGCGACCAAGAGATCAGACTATTATCAATCAGAAAGTATGTATATAGTCATACAGTGCCCGGTTGACGGCAATAGGCTAGCCCCTTATGCGATACAGGCGTGTATATATCCACTTGTTTGATACAGAAATAAAAAATCTAAAGCGAAAAATCTCTGTCCGTGAGCACTTAAGGTACGGTTATCTAAAAAGCGATTCCGGTACTTAAGGAGAGTTAACAGAAGGTAGGTATATATTTAGGTAGTACCCTCATGATCTTGAGGCACGTTCGCGTTAGACGTCGGCACTCCCCCTCTATTTGTTTAGGACGATTACTGTCGTTTAAATAGTTCTGGAACACTTGGATATTGTTACGTAATAGAATCATTGGGTGTAACACTGCTAATTCGAGTTAAACACTGTTTCAAACTGTTTTCATTCTAAAACTTAAATAATTTAGAAGATATTTAAGTACATTGTCAATTGAGGTTTATACGCTTTTAGAATAAATGAAACAAAACATCTAAATGTTATAAATCTTCTGGAATTCCTATAGCGACAGTTATACGCGCTTTCAATACTTTTGGAGTTGAAATGCGATCAATGAATATGTGTTTTAAGATTGATCGAAACGGTACGTGATAAAAGATGAAATAGTTTCTTATTCGTTGTCATTGTCTTATACATTCACATATCTTATATATACACAAAGGATAATCCAATGACCCGTGTAGCGTTATTCAATACAACATCATAATAGTAGGTAAAAGCTGTTACTATATGTTATTGTTACTATAACTGAAAAGCAGTTTTAAAATAGCCAACTGACTGAACTGAGAAGTAAACAAACCAAACTTACATATTCATATGCAATCATGGCACAAGAAAACATCTAGGTTATTATTAAGCCGCTTTTACCATCATCACAACATCTTGGATATGATGTTAATACGAAAAATAACACGATTACATTTTTATATAAAAATTACCAAAAAAAAAAAAAACAAAAAAACATACGTAGCGATATAAAAAAAATGTATAAATAACTATAATAAAATAAAATGACATAAAGACCCCAAAATTTTTGAGTTTACCGGAGGCCCAACTCCTCCTTTGCTCTTTCCTCTCCGCTCATCCCTCCTCTCTTCTTTCCCCTCCCCGCATCCCCCATCCCTCATCACTCTCAAAGGCGGGCAGAGCACTTACGACTCTTGAGTTGCAGGTGTCCATGAACGGAGGTTATCACTTACCATCAGGTGGCCCGTCTGTTCGTCTATCACCCTATAGAATAAAAAAAATAAGTTACTAAGCTACTAATTATGAAAATAATAAAAAAAAATTGTTACTGTTCGGGAATTTAAAACTTATTGCAGAGTTAATAAACTTGCGTTACATTGAACCATAAACACCTATGTATATATGTGTAATTAATATGTGGAAATTGAATCTGTTTATTAATAAGTCCCGTGACTAATCAACTAATATGAAGAAATTTATTATTAACTTTCTGTGCCAGCTTTAAAATATACTCACAGTACCATCATTGGATTTAATATCGTGAGATGTAAACATTAAACCCTCGAGTATCAACCCAATAACAAATTAATTTCACAATTCCATTGTTTGTGTTCTTTCCTTATTAGATCGAGTTATTCCTCTGTGACTGATAAGTAAACCTCCTTTGACCTTAAAGAAAATTAAGTTCACGTGACCCCTACCTTTCACCATAGCTCTTTAGCGAAAGGTAAAGAGTGTAAAGAACATAGCCCTTACAAACTCCGCCTCTGACTTACAGTTATCGTAACCATGATAAAGTCGATCACATGTTTGTTCGCAGTTCGCCAGGAGAACGAGCGCATGATGCACGACGTCCTCCAGGTGGGAGTCTTAAATCGCACCCAGTCGTTGGCGTTGCGCTGACGCCGCGCTATTCGCCGCGGCCGCGGCTCGACAACGTGCGTCCGGCTGCTGCGCCGCCGGAGGAACCAGCCGAGCCGGACCCCGTGACCGGCACGCCACCCACCGAGACTGACGAGCCCTTCGCGCTTCGTCAAGAACAACCGGTGAGCACCACACCGCCAGGGCCTACGTGAACCCTTTGCTTCGGCCTGCCCCAGTCCTGTGCGACTGCTCGCTCGGCGCATGTGAACGCACAAATTGCCCATATATGCACGCACGGCTGTGACACAACGGAATGTGAACTGAGAGAATATACATACATATATAAGTTACTCGTTAGAGAGTTTAAGAATTGGAGAGTGACGAAAGGACGTGTAGGTAGCCTATGTGAAATTGTGAAAAAAAATATAGAAAAGAATGAAAATGTTATTTGTTGCAACGGATAGAATGTTAAAAGACATGAAGTCAATAATCCAAGATAGTTAATATTATGCAATTGTCTAATATGTTTAAGACTTCAAATTTATGGAACTAAAGGAAGAAATATAATTTGCGGTTTTATTACGTACGTATAACAAATATGGGTTATGTTCTTGTGAATTGTTAAGCTAATATAACATATTTAGCTAATATTTGCTAACAATGTTGCCTCTAATAACGGGATGTCGTGGTTCGAGGGTTGATATTTGTAGTTGTATAGCTGCATAGCTTTATGTTTGCGATTCAGTATAATAATAAAAGTACCAACTTCAATCGGGAACAATCAACAATACAATAAGGGCAAGTTACATTTCTTTCTTTGGCCAATGAAATAGACTTAACGTAATATTTGGTGGCGTGGAAACAGTGTCATTATAAGCACAATGAAGTAATTTAACGCCCGCATAAAATAAAAATTATAGATAATATATATCTTTAGCTATCACACCTGATGATGTATTTACTATTACAAATATTATTGTATATTTAATGGATACCGATACAATTAATATATAATATACATATATAAAGCCTATAAATTTATCAATAAGCACAATATATATACAATACACTACCCTATAAATTGTATTATTTCATTAATTACACGATCTATATCACTGTCAGTCTTCACTTCACTGAAGCTTGAGCACAATCGTTCTGAATTATTATTCAGTACTATAAAAACCCAATTGTTCAACTCTAATCAAAAGAGCTTTCAAACCTGTGCTTCAAATCTGTTAAGAATAAGAGCTTTTTGTATAGTAGTTGTTGTAGATTATTATTCTTATGACAGGAATACTCTTGTCAGTAAATAGAGCTGCAAAATCAGTGTCGTACGCTCCGATGGTTTTGTCGTACTTAGACATCGACTTCAATGCACTTGTTGTGAGCGGTTAGGAAGAATATTAATATAAAATATGTTTATTAACGTTCTGCGACGACGGCTTTGAGTGTGGGAATAGGAAAGTGGTTGTGTGGCTGCGATTAGCAAACATGGGAGAAGTGCGCACACCGCACTATACCATACGGGTAAAATGATGTAATGATACCGATTCGAGTAGTAAATAATATATTTTTTCTGAAATGTATAATATATATGTTTATTACAAAGTTGTTATTTTGTATATTGAGGTTAACTTACATATGAAACTATCATAAACACGGAAACTATTGTTTAATTGTCACGTCTGAATCTTTATAATATATTTCAATATATTTACTAGAAGCATATGTATTTTTTTAAACTGGTAAAGATTTTAAATTCTAACAGGTGATATTTATTATTATTCATATTAAAATCCCGAAATTTCATAACAGTATTTATATTTTAACTCACACCCAGAGCATCGCAAACATGTAGTATAATATAACGTCAAATATACTACGATGTCATCCTCATTATATCAGCTACTCTCGATCCAGTTTTAATAAATATTGTATAAGCTAGTTAGCTTTGAATTTGAATTTTCTGTCTTAGCCTACTTCCTATTAAAAAAAAAGTGCGTGTGGATTGTCAAAGTTATATTATTTCATTCTTCGAATGTGAATACTAAGTGTGGTAATAACACTAGTCATAAGTCGCAACTCACAACAACTTCAGTCAGTTAAAAAATTAAAATTACTTTGAAATCTTAAGATTGAAATTCCATACACGTTCATCATTTTCTTTATATATTTAGACTATTTAAAAAAATGCTACTGAGTAAAAACTAATAATGTCGCCATGAAATCTGAACCACAGTGGAGGTTGTTGAAGGACTGGAGAAAGCTCAATGCACATACTCTATATATCTACTATGTCATCCGAATATTTTTTTGATTGAGGTTCACTTTGATGTTTTTTGCGGTATTCAATACTTTGTATGTAAAATACATATTATAGAAGCTATGGGAATATTGGAAATTCAGGGAGTTTGTGCTTTATAAAATGATTAATATTAGTATTTTATGTACCGTGCGTAATGATAATCTCCTGAGACGTAACTTACTGCTATTTAGACTGAAATCAAACAAATCTGAATCTTGTTCATGGACAATCAAATAATTTCATATTATTCATTGAAATATTTACACTAATGTAAATACTAATTTCGGGAACATTTGCTCTAGATGGAATCTAACCTCTTACTGCGCAATTGCAATCAGATTGAAGACTAATGAATCCCGAAAAGCGGGATGTGAGTGCATGAAAATATTAAAGCATACGTATCATGGGGATTGGAGTCAGAAATATGGTATAGTTCCGCACCTAACCTAAGAGAATGAGCATAAACATTGGAGGCTGTTGGAGACTAAAACGATAGTTTAAATCGCCGCTAGTTACTTTAGCTGTTAGTTATATAATGGGTCTTTCATTTAATAATTTAATGTTTTTTTTTATATTTTAATACATACTAATCTTTGTCTTTTATCAATTTGGTGTAATGGTGATAGTTTGCCTAAAACTAAAAACATTAATGAAGAATTTCGAAGGATTCTTCGCGTTTACTGATCGTAGCCATACAACCCAAAGCCGTGCACACGTGCCGGGGTCGCTAACTCAGTGTTTTACTACTACCAATTATGCTGTTTTGATTGCATATATAAGTTTTATTCACAATTTAATATGTTTTTGACCTATTCAGATAACAAATCAAATGTGTATACTATAGTATAGTAAGAGTCTATCAAACTATTAGAAATAATATTCTTAATTATAATGTGAATTTTTTAGTAATTATTTTCCCCTTTCTAGCCATTTATGTTTTAGATTATCTACCGAAAATAAATCTTTATCCATATAATTTCGTCAATATATACTTATTATTTACTCCATTGAGGAATACACAAGTCCCTCTGAGATCCGTCCAGTAAGTAGTTTCTATGAACAATTAATTATTTATTTTTATCTATGTGTTATTGAAATTCCTTCAAAGGGTTTTAAACCATCACATATACTCTTCCATATTTCTTAAATTAAATATAACTTTTCTTCATTCTAGAAACTGCTAATGGGACTATTTTGTTTAATTTTAAACGGGAAAGCATAATAGAAATACAGTGATGATTATAGTAACCACTTTTATTATCGTTTATTAATTAAGTTATTAGTCAAATATAAGAACGTATACCCACCCTTGGGTGAGCAAAAAGCATATAGGTATACAATAAGACACTGAACTCACGGTGGCAGGAGAACACTGAGTGAAAATTGCTGTTCCATGTTACAAATATAATGTTTAGCGTAAGCTAGGTGTGTTTGTGCCCCACATATTGCTAATTTTCAGTCTGTCGCAAATCGTACGGCGTGCGTCGTAAATATATTTTTACGAATTGAGAACGGCCGTATATAAATGTACGAGCTAGGCGCTCGGCAACAAACAGATACGTCTAAACATGCCAGAAACGCGTACGTAAACAAAGGGAATCCAGAGATTACGACAGGTTGCAAATCCGCCGTATGACGGCAGCCAGGCTAACGCTGAGTAACTATTAGTTACGAATATGTGTATCGACAATTAAATGTATGTACGTGTTAGTTTAATTGCGATCCGCATCCCCTCCCATCCTCGTGTGATACGATATGCTACGTGTTCAAATGTTATCGTTTGATTATCTCTAAGATATCGCCTCCGTGCGAGAACTGTCAATGCATTAATTTGGCTCTACTAGAGAATTCCAAACATTAAACAGGACCTATTAACGTAATTAGTACTAGAGAGATAATACAAAGAATTTTATAGTTGTTTGTTGTAAATGTCAGTTTTAATTAATCTATTTTACAAAAAAAAAAAATGTTTAATAAAATATCTTTATAAAATAATTTGTTGTATCATTTACGGGCTATGTAAAGTCTTTCGATCTCCGGCACTACTACAAGGTGTCGAGGGATTATTGTGTAGTGTTGGTGTGTGCACAAAGGTGGTTGTGCACGAAATACGTACATTGTATCGTAGAGAAAAGGTAGCGTTTGAAAAGGTGGGACGAAACAGAGTGAGAGAGGCATTCCTCTCGAGGTGACCTCTAAACTATGCGACTAAGCTGATGTGCCGTTGTATCCCCTCAGAGCTGACTTCAAAACAATTTGTACCAGAACTCGCTACTCAAGCTGAGTGGCAAGTTATGGAACATATTTTAACTGTTCACACTTAACTTTGACTGCTTATCTCTTGCAATTAATTGAATTATTATATACATCTTTTAAACCTAATACACAAATAAAGTTAAACAGACAGATGACAGGAAGATTTGGTAGGATAAGCCTATGTTTCGAGAACATTATTTCGTGTATATATAAGTAGGCAGTATCTATTAATATTGACATTTTATATGAATGATAAGTTGAGAAGCTAAGAATCGATATTATTTAGCAGGAACCCTGAACAACGATATTCCACCAAAAGCATATTTTTATCGCCAACATAGTAATAGAATTTTTTTATTTATAAAAGCAAAATAAGTAAAGTAACTATGCTTATATTTTAAAGGTGCCATATTGCAGGTATGTGTCCGACCCAGTTCTCGAAAATGGTCGAGCTACATGGTATTGGGATTGATCTATCATTACTGACAGGACTATTGTTGCCAATAGGCCCGATATAGTGATGATAGAACCACAAGAGCGCCGCGCAATGATTGTCGATATTGCTGTTCTCCATGACGAGAATCTCGTGAAACTTGAAATGAATTTGGATTTGTCTCACGTGATTGTCGACATATGGAATATCGATTCGGCGATTACTGTTTCGAGAGTCTTATCTGCTCACGGATTGATAGCCAAAAGCCTCGGTCAACACTTTAAGAGGCTCTCGTTAGATAGCTAGATCAAGGGACTGATGCAGAAGGCAGTTC
Source organism: Tyria jacobaeae (assembly GCA_947561695.1). NCBI lineage: Eukaryota > Metazoa > Arthropoda > Insecta > Lepidoptera > Erebidae > Tyria > Tyria jacobaeae. Next base: position 4,431,301 of record OX387211.1, on the reverse strand, counting down.
TCCTCGACATGGCCCGCATTGTCAGGAGATATCTTTGGAGCCCTAGGCACCGGTGTATTGGTCCTTGTATCCATGCTGGCTGGTTTACTATTTTGTTTATTTATATATATATTTCTTTTATATGTAAAAAGATATATAAAAAAAGTAATTTGTATGGTTTTGTAAGTTTAATAAATGGAATAATAAATAAGCAAATAGATTTCTTACAGGTATCTGGGTATATCAAAGTCATTTGGAATACCTGAGTCTAGTGTGAAGCAGGCGTTACAGGACCGATTCTTTAGCCGTTTGAAAAGAGTATTTAGCCTTTCTGAACAAGATGTATGCCTGCAATAGTTGGGTTAGCTGGTTTTTTACGTATTCTTTTGGTATGCTCAAATCGACTCAGACCGAATTAGATTTGTAAAAGTGTCCGTACACTGACTGCTTTTCGAATGCACCATTCTCGTTCATCGGTATTTTGTATATTCGTGGTCTTTTAAACATTCAGACCCTACACAATCTTGGGATATACAAAATTAATTATGTTTATGGGTCGATCAATAGGTAATAGCATAATTTAGAATTGCCTGAAGTTTTGAGCAGGTTGCACTGGTCGTGGTTACTAGTTGCTGACTGGCTCAGCGGTACACGCCGTTGATTCCCTCAGGTGGAATGTTTTTATCCCCATTTACGTTTTATACACATACTTTTATTTCGCTATTTACAACAAGCTATAAGGGCCCAATGTACATGACATTATATTAGGTTTCTACCGACTCGATAAGCAGCAAGCAGCGGGGCTCAACGTTTGTAGAACAAAGAGAATAACCTATCAATCAATCAATACCATCATTTATTTTTTAAAGCACACGCAGGTACGCTTACAAAGGACTTAATAAGATTAAGAAGTATTTAAATCTCTGTTCTATCTCATAGTATAATGTATTAGTTTTATGTAATAGTTATGCAATATTGCTGTCATTGTTAACGTCACGAGATAATTGGCATACATATTATTATCTATTATGTAATTTTAGTAGTTTAAGTAGAAAAGAAAAAACTTACTGATTCTGGAGCTAGCAAATGTATTTACTACTCATTTATTTAATAAGAATATAGGATATAAAAAACCTACATTGTCCTCAATACTCGTAGAATAGGTAAAAAAAAGAAGTGATACCCAGTGTATGTAGTAGTGGTATTCTCCTGACGAGGTAAACTCCTATGCATATGTATGACATAAAGTTTCATAATTAAAATGTTAACTTTAAGGAGAAATAAACAGAATATCGATATGATATGATATGATAGAATAGCATAGACAGATTAAAAGACAACTTCAGACTCAGAACAACGATCTGCGAATTGCAGAAAAATAAAAACTGCGTACCTTGTCTAAACATTAAAGATTAAGTTGATTATTGGCTTGGATTTTTGTTTTTTAAACTAAATTAATTAAAACAGAGTTTAAAAACCAGTGTTTTCTAATATTCACTCAACCAATTTTCAATATTTGAACGTAATACTCTCGATCTTTTATGTTCTAATTAGACTAGATAACTTAACAATCTAATGAAATAAACGACATTGTTTCTGCTTTCAAAGAAACCCATATAAAATATAAATAAAAACTCGCAGCAGTAATCAGAAGGCATAACAACGCATAAACTCTTTTTTGTAATAGGTAAAGTACCACAGACATTTTTCTCAAAATAAGTTATGTAAAACGTGAGTGTTGTATTATTTTAATGCGTGTAAACCCACCGAAACATGCTTATACATGGTACATTTATACGTATATGTCGTTCTCGGGTGTCGCTTTACATAACAAAAAGTTTTCTTTGTGGTTTCGTAGTCCCACAAACACGAAAGTGTGGTCTTTCAATTTCCACACAGAACACACTCATCTAAAATTACGCTCACGTAAGGAAAACGTTCCTGTCTACGAGGAGGCTTTATCGGTGTGAATCCTGGAATGTTAATAATTGGTTATTTTTGTAGGCTTTAAACAACTCATTGCTTAGTTTTTATTTGCATGCCTGGTTACTTAATTCAACTAAAAGCAATAATACAAGGGATCTTAGCTCTACTGCAAAGCGTGCGTATTAACTGATAACCTTATGCGATCCTGACGTGCTAGAGCTATACAGTATTTAGGTATTTCTAATGAGATACCTAAATGACATGTACATTGTTTAAGGCTAAACCATGACAGAAAAAGACATCGTACTTTATACAGTTACAATTTTACATTACATATTAAGTACCCATGTTGATAGTATTTTTTACTTAAATTTAAAAAAACATTTACATGAAACGTTTAGGGCTACGGAGCCTTGTGAATCGTAATAATTCGTTACACATATATGCCTTTATTTAGAAAATAAGTCTCCACCCCAATCTAAACATGTCGCAAGTATCCCTAACATTTCATAGTTTTATACCATACACAACTCTTGTTAAATTACCTACTTAACAAAAATATATTGTTCAATGTTCAAGTAAACATGTGAGGAAGTTATTACGATAGTAGGTATACAATGTGTTTAACAAAGTTCAACGGTGTCAAAACCAAAATTTTCAAAAACTACAAAGTGGATTAAGTATGAAATAAGCGTCAGTTACATTTCATATTTTTTGTAACTATTACTACTACTACTAACATTCCGAGTTTAGATAGTTACCAGTTTCGTGCCCACCAAATATTAAGAACTACTTTCACGAATGATCTCGAATGTGGAATTGTGCAAGTGCTACGATGGGGATTCGTGATCGGTACTCGGTTGGTGAGCAGGATCACTACATAATACAGGAGCATTTAGGTAGTTATTGTCTTTCTGGAATTATCTGTAATTTGGGAAAAGATCTGTTTTAGCAGTCATTAGAGCCTTTTTATGAATGATCTTTTGTTTAAAGCGACCCATCTCATATTTATTTAAATATACGGTTTTACTCACGTGTGTATTTCCGTATATTTATATAAATATGAATGTAACCTACGAAAGTTTTTATTTCGACCCATCTCAACTTAGTTGTGCGAGGTAACTATGGACGATAAAGAGTATCATTGGTTGCCGCGTGAGCCATCCAAGATTGGCTATGAACAGGCAAGGGTGGGTATGAATAGTCAAGATTTAGTTAGGAGTACTTTAATTAAATATAAAAAAGGTTCTAATTAAATCTTGTCTATTCATACCCACTTGTGTTTCATGTCCACTAAAAATACCAAAATGTTCTCACCTTTTCCAATTGTCTACATACAAAGCAAAATACGTATAAGTTACATCAAAGTTGTAATTGAACTGCTACATTCACTTAAGCAACTGCAAGGAAATTATACCGCAAGTTTCTGAATAAAAAGTATTCCGAGAAACAATGCGGATGAACATAAAATGTATGTGAGAGCCTTTTAGCTGATTAACTTAAAATTGGATTATGGCAAGTACAATAGTTATCTAGTACGCTTATAGAATCCTCTCCCACCATGATAGTTGAGATATTATTTTGTAAAATTACATGCCATTACTCATATGGTATCGTGAACGTTCAGTTGCTTCAGAGCGCAAAGCTGGAATTTCCTTCGATTCCTATACATATGTACATACACTCACGCCTATATCTCCGAAGGAGTAGGCAGAGGTGTATGGGCCTATCAATCAACCACATTTGGCAAATCATAATTTAGTGCCACTTAAACTGCTACGTTAAAAGGGCAACCTTATTGACGTCAGACGCGTTTTTCTACAGGAGGAAATGGGGTGACCCTATTCCGCTTCGCCTAGAATCACATAGTAAATAACACTAGTTTTCAAAACTACAAAACACGCTTCAACAAACCTTGTAAGCCCAAACTCAAGATGAAACTGGCTCACATATCAGATCAGTTATTTTTTTTTTAGGACTTTGTGTAAGTTACACAGAGAACTCCCAGACTCGGAATAACAATTTAAGGATTATACAAAAAAATATCGCGTGTACTTATAAACCATTGCGCAGGGGTGAAGCAAATATCACCTTAAGACTCTAGAACGGCAAATGACAACTCTAACGAGAACAACAGTAAGTTGTGTTGCAAATTAAGGAAATAGATCTATATTTAGAAATACAATTATATGAAAGTATATAATAATACACAGACATACAATACGTAATATACGTCTTAAATGTAATTACATTATACTTTCCCAGATTGGTTTCCACATTTTAGTGTACAGACACTCTTTTGGTGTATTCACGTGTAACGAAAAAACCCTTTTAGCAGACATTATTCCTGATACGTAACCTTTTGAATATTTGGTAAGAAATTCGAAAACAATCGTCAGTCAAGGCACCGGGGACGTAGTTAAGGTCATATTAATGATGAGGAAGAACCATTAATATATTTTTTAAATTCCAGCAACGTGGGTAGCAAATGACTAGTATTCTTGTAAACCTTCCAGCTAAGTTTAATGCTTGTGTTACCCTATACAAACGAGTATACGGATCACTTGATGGTAAGTGACTACCGCCGCCAATGGATACCAGCAACTCAACTCAAATGATTTCCCGCCTTTGAGTGGAGTCAAGTTATATAGGGAAAATAAGATATTGAAACACTACATTTTACTTTGTCAAAAAAGGTTTGCAGCGTAATGTTTTATAGTGTATGTTATTGCTCAAGCACACAGCGTTGAGCTCAATCATGTTACAATGGTAATTTTGTGAATGGCTTAATATGAACTTAAAAAGATTTTTGTTGCATTACCATTTTCAAACTTGTACAAAAAACATAACTCTGAAAATTCTTGGACATGGTTTGTGTATATCATATGTGTATTTGTATACACTGGAGTGCCTTGGACTTGAAACTTGAAAACTTCTACTAACTAGATTTACTAAAATATTAAAGTTAATACCGTAGTAAAATTCAACATATATTTAGAACTGATAAATTTAAACATACTTGTAATTTAATCCATATGTTTTTTGCAAATTCTCTTATATATATAATATTGTGTTGCCAGATAATTATTACAGTAAGTCATAAATGAATGAAAACACTTCCGTTATACGGAAGTGACATAACATTTAAACCCTAGTACTTGTGATAAGTTTGTTTAGCTAACAGTATCGAGTAACGTCAATTGTCATATATCTGAGTATTTGTTGTTGGCTCTCAATTTGATATAAGATAAACATATTATACATAACAATTCATTATTAACACTCACTTAATATTTAAATTACATACATACACTTGCGGTCTATTCGATATCCACATTTTGCTATTTAAATCAATTTGCGTTTATTAAGTTAATGTAGTAAAATTGGGGTTATGTTGAAAGTAAAAACAAGGTCAGTAAGACCATTGAAGGAAAGGGTCATTGCTTCTACCGAACGTTGGGGTCGGCCTGTAACTCGAACTGACTGCAGCTGGGAGGCCTGTGCCCTCTACCCTAATAATATATGTATACATACAGGCGCTCACGCACCCCCTAAGGGGTAAGCAGAGGTGTATTAAAGACCTACATTTTGCCAATTAGACTTTGGTCCCACTGACGTAACAGGCGGCAAGCCTATTGAAGTCAACCGGGCACTGTATGACTGTATACAAACTGTTTGATAGATAACAGTTCGATCCCTTCAAGTCACATTTGCGACCACCACCAGGAAGAGATGGGGTGGCCCTATTCTACTCCGCCATGAACCACACTAGACAATATACATATATATATAGCGAGAACATAAGTAAGAATTATTAGTAGTTTATTAGTAGCTATGTAGTTTTTTTTTTATACTATAGGGGGACAGACGAACAGACGGGTCACCTGATGGTAACACCTCCGACCATGGACACTTGCAACTCAAGAGTCGCAAGTGCGCTGCCCGCCTTTGAGGGTGATGAGGGATGGGGGATGCAGAAAAGAAGAGAGGAGGGATGAGGAGATGGAAAAAAGGAGAAAGGAGATGAGGGGAGAGAAAAGAGGGGAGGGGGAATTGGGCCTCCGGAAACCTCACTTAATTCGGGGAAATGCAACGCAAGCGTTACTTCTCAACCGGTTTTCTGTGAGGCCGTGGTATCGCACTGGTCGAGCCGGCCCATTCGTGCCTAAGCATGGCTCTACCACTGAAACGATTCTGATACGATTCTACCCATATTAAGAAATAACAAAAAACTCAAAACATCAACCAACACAACGGCTTATTTATATGTATATATATATAGTTTTACACTCTAGATCAAGGTTGCTCAATCCTATGCCCGTAGGCCACACAATGGAACGCTCGCGAACAAACTCTAAATGGCACGTCCTTCAAAGTGCTGATTTTAGGATGATGATCTAGAATATTGAGAAACTGTTAAAAACACATCCAGAATGAGCGATCTTGCCTTTATTTATTTACGTTATGACTTAAATCAATGTTTTGCACCTATCTCATTTTATATTTGTATTAAATTTGTTTCAAAAAATGAGTTCAACAAATTTAAATGTTATTTTGAAATTAACACATTCGATAATATGACATGTTTGGTTGTACAAATCGTGTACAACCAAACACGTGTTTTTGTGACAAGCTTTCAAGGCCTTGCCATAGATCCTAGATGACTTGATGGATTTCGACATGGCTTAAAACTTCGAGACAACGTCAGCAAACAGAAAATAGAAAGGAAGTTAGCAAAGCAACGTGTATTTTGTATTATTTTTTTTTTGTAATTTTACTTCTATTATAAACAGTTTGTTCAATTGTTTTCGATATACCGTCTCTTAAAAATTGCTGTATTTTTTATACTTCCTGAAAATACATTACATAAGGTGGACTACAGACGTGTATAGAAATGGTAAATTGTATAAAAAGTATATTTCTAAACATAGAGCTCACTACTGGTACATTTATTTGAGTTTGTTAAGACGAAGACGAATTACTTAGTGTAGCAAAAACACGATTCAGATAATATTTTTACATTAAATCGTAAGGTACTGCAATCTATCATCTGCTTTACCTTTCTTGTTACATTTCATGATGTTTATTTATTTTCTTGAACCAACTTATAATACTATTAAATGAAAATATACAACTGATGTCTTAAATATTTCATTAATCTTTCGGAAAGTGTTTATCACTTTCGGAACAAATGTAATTTCTGACAACTTTAACAATTACTGTCTCATCTTGGTTCAATCTTGGAAAATTGACAACTTTCATTGTACTATGAATGTACGTCGTCACTTTGATAACTTTTAATCGAGATACACCTTAACACCTCATAATTGTTTGCAGAAGTAAGTATTAATGTACTTAGGTGTTTAGTCTGGTATTAAAGGTTGCATGTAAGAGATTGCTTTTAACATTAATTTCACCCATGGTACATACCCACTGCTATAATTATTTTTATTGGTGTACAATAAAGATTATTCATATCTTATCTCATCTTAACTTAAGAAAATCTCTGTTAAGCATGTATAACGCCCTTTTAAGGGACTGTCTGTGCAGACCCATTCTGAAATTTTAGAATCTTGATTCTGGTTAATTCCAGATTTTGACTGACAGAAAATTTTATTAAAATGGAGAGATCTAAGGTTTTTGTTAAGAAATCATGTAATTGACTGGCCTATTGGTTGGTAATAAAGCTGTTCCCGGATTTCTACTATTTTATGCGCAGTAGGCACACCGTGTGGTTTTAGTCGGTTCGATTCTAACACACTAAAAACCCCGGTGGAATAACGACCCGAGGGGGATACATCATGAGAAAAAAGTGATTAGTGATCCTTATAACACGGGTTCGATTTCCACATATCCACCAATAGTTAGGTATAAGTTTACGAGGCAAATTTCTACAACTCCCGTAGAAGCGCGGTCCTGTGTTGTTTGTAATAAAAGCTATTCGAGCCATCCTAACTCCCCGAAGAATCTCAGCAAACATTTTATGTTACTGACAATCTTGGCGAGTTACCCCGGTCAACCAAGGTACTTATCCTGGTATTCTCCAACCGCCTGTAAGCCTGTCGGTATATGGGCTACTGCTTCCTCTGCATAAATACATGCTCAGCATAGTGGGCTGTCCATAGCACCTATAGCAAAGAGGTATTTGTTAAAAGAACCATGTCCAGTGATGACACCAGAATTAAGCAGCTATCGTTTCTCCAGCCGGAGATCGTATCTACAAATAGTCATCCCGAGTCATGGGTAATTTTCGTCCGTTGCTTATGTACTTGTATAATCCTCCGTGACTTAAAGAAAGTATTATAAGCTAAACATTTACTAACAAAATATTTTTTATTCAAGATCATACACTTAGTTATCTGAAGAGTGTCTTATAGGGTATACGTCCTTGAATACGAATGGGCATTATAAACCAAGTGGCGTGGGTTGGCGGTTATATTTCTATGGGTAATGACCGACTATAATAAGCGCCGGATAGAAATAAGCCCAATTACCGTAACCCCGTGAAGATATTGAACTAAGGAGAAAGGGCCGCCGGCATATTTGGTTCTTATCCAAACTTTATCTAAATAACCCGAGCATTATATAACAGTTCGAAGGTGGGTACAATTGCTTCGTTTACTAAAGATTCGTTACCTCATACATATTATGTACTGCAAGACTAACGAGGCTCGTTCCTTCATTAGTAAATTATAATTCGTATAATCCTTTAAAACACGTGATATGTGATTTAATTTGAAATTACCATGACCCAAATTTAAACGGGTTCAATAGGTCTATTTTAAAACCGTCATAGTTATGTTGAAATTTGATATTAAATAATTATAATACTTTAGAAAATTAAACACACGTTTTATAACTGTGTATTCAAACGTAACCAATAATGCATTCGACTACTTAAACCAACTAAATGAGCGCCAATCGTAAGGTTTAGAAGAGCTTCCAGATTGAAAATTATAATATTATCATCCAAACAATATAGGTATACATACCAAGTTTAATATTGATACGATAATTAAAAATATATTAAAGGTGTCTTTTTGTTTTGTTTACATAGTTAGTCACGTGTTATAACTAACACGAAAGTTCAAGTCTTGTGTGTCTCTAACAAAATAGGTACAAACTATTGAAAGACTAAGGTTTTAAATTAATAAATACTATTGAGAAATGACTCTATCCGTATAAATTTACACAACATTTTTAGGCAAAATGGTTTTGTTAGTAATAAAAACAAGTGTTTTAACATCTGCATAAACATACATATATATAGAACAAGAATGAGCCTGAAACAGAAGGTTCTTAGATCGATTGTTTTCTAGAACATAATAGAATCATTTGTAAAATCCTGAATATTGTTTACTATTGTATACATGACCTTGATGCGGATGTCAAGGTAATAGCTGGCAGCGCCAATATTTTGTGTAATATAACCATGATTTACAGTGAAATCACCTAGACTTGAAAGATCTCATCTATGTAACAGCCAGCCAGCAATCAACATTTACGATTAAGTAGCTTTTATATTCACATTGTCGTCTTCTTCTTCAAACTGGTCAAACGCAATTAATTTTGTTCTCAAAAACGCTTAGGAACTTAGGACAAGCTTAGTTACTATAGTGATCTAACTCCGATGATGCATTCCTCTATCTCGAGAGATGTGTTAGCGAAACCAAAATGGTTCTCAGCGTTTTCTATTACCCACCTTCTTTTTTATTGTATTGTACCGGTCGAGCCGGCCCATTCGTACCTAAGCATAGCTCTACCACTATAATCGATTACTTCCATAGTCTGGAAACTACTACAATCTTCAGGGTAAGAATATGAACGTGACGTCATCACGGGCTATTTTAATATCACCCTATCTATTAAATCTTACGTTGTAGGTAGAGATGAAATAAACAGACGGATAATCATAACAACAACAACTACCTCTGCTCTCCTCAAAGTGACTGACGTTGTTAGGGTGGCCATGGAAGACACTTAAGTGACAGTCCTATTACTTGTTGACTTCTCTCATGCTTATAATATCGTCAATCATGATATTCTCCTATTCATTCTCTCCTATCTTATGATCTGGCCTAAAGCACTGGATTGTTTCTAATCTTAACTTCATTCAGAAACACCAGCAGTATGTTCGTGTCAATGAATCTCCTTCAAGCTGGGGCAATCTTGACTCTGGTGTTCCTCAAGGCAGCATCCTTGGTCCTTTGCTATTTTCTCTATCCATCGATATTTTTAGCTGTACAATGCTAATATCAAAAATCTCGAGAAAACTCGAATCTAACAAAACTTGATCTATGAAATTTGTCCTATCAGTAAACACAACAAAATGTTAGGCTATTGGTGGCCACCGATTGATGAGCATTCAACGCTCCCCCCTGTTACCTTTAACGGTACCACTATACCTATGCGTAAATAGGTGAAAGACTATGGCTCACATATTGACTCCCCATTAAATTTACAAATCTCTGTCACAGGGTTACTTGTAACCCCGTGCGCTATATCGATTAAAAATTTCCTACCTGCAAGAACCAAGACAATGCAAACGCTAATTTTTCCAATAATTGACTATGGTGACGTGTGATATCATGACCTGAAAGTAGATCTTGTCGATAAACTGGACCGTCTTCTTAACATCTGCATTCAAATTATATTTAACCTCCATAAATATGATCATTTGTTCTCTTTCCGTACTGAGCTTAAGTGGTCGCCAATTCGTCAGCGTCGTAAGTTGCAAGCTCTCACATGGACTACACTCACTATTCTCAAAACCCAGTTTTTCTCACCGTATTTAACTCCATTTTTTTCAACCTTTAAGCAACAATCACGATAGAAACTTTCGCTTTACAAATAAAATAGTTTTTACATTTCGGGGTTTGTCGGCTGTTCTTTTTTCATTCGGTCTGTTTTCTTTTGTCGTTCTTTGGAAATATGTATCTTTAAGTACGTTTATATAGTGTATATAACATCTAGACTCAAGTACCTATTGCTGATTTCATAATCTTAGTTTTTATCTTTTAATGTGTAAATGCACCTACTTCCTGCTTTCTCTGAACCAGTTGAAGGTTGACTAGCAGAGAATGCCTTAGACATTAAGTTCGCTTCTGTACATTAAGAGCAAAAAGCTTAAATAAATATATATATGACAGTGTTCGTCCGAAAAGTGACCAATACAGCAACAATCAACCCTTACGGAGGTACGTATCGAGGCTGGTAGCGAGGGCAGTTCACAGTCGACTGATAGATAAGTTACGCTCGGACGACCACCCGCTGTACACCCTTAATGAGTCTAATCGGGGATCATAAGCTACTTTATTATATCTATTAACACTTTCCCAAATTATTTATAGTTAATAATTTTGATTTGGAGGACTTTGCTGCTGTTTTTATTACACGGCCCTAAATAGTTATTAATTATGTTAGAATTTAACCAGCTAACAGCACGTGTTCTCCTTGTCATGGAGCCTGTTTTAGAATATTCTAGTCACCATTTCAAGTCACCGCCTGATTTAAAAAAATACAAATCAGGCTTTTAGGCGAGTGTCACACGGATACGAAAATCATCATGTATTTATAGTGTTTTGGTGGTGTTTTAGTTAGTACAGTTTTTAGAGTTTTTACTTTGTGTACGGGTATCTAATTTCTTCATGCAGGGTTGTGAAAATAAAGTCAAACTCTAGATTGATTTGATTGGACATTTTTAAATAAAAAACTCGACTGTTTTATTAACTGCCTCGGAACTTATCTCGAAATCTTACACTATTAGACACTCTTACTATTTGCCATTAAAGTAATACCCTACATGATGAAATTGATAAAACCGTCACACATACTTAAACACTTGTTTTTTTTTCAAGACAACTTCAGCAGGAATAGTTCATGTGTAGAACCGTAATCGAGACAACTATTTATGAATCACACAAATTGTTTTCTCGAGTCTGGGTGTCCTTACGACCTCCGGTTCAGAAGTAATGGTCACTAACTACTAGACACACATCGTCATCAACAACATACTTACATACTTCCTGCGCAGTCGGGTAAAATTACAATAAACTATAGAGAACATCGCATGTACATAAATCTATTTACTACATATGCCACAGATGTTTGAAAGAATGAACACCTGTCCATATTAATTGATGGAGTACTTGTGAGAATAGAGAAACTGGTAATACTTTGAGAAATAATCGATAAGATGATTTTTACCTGACTTCAAAAAAGGAGAAGGTGCTATGTTTGACTGTGTAAAGCTATTTCTCCGGTGATAGTCATCGAATTTTCAAAATGTTTGTTTTATTCGAAATTAATTTGCAACCCTACGCGTGTTTAATGATGATTCGAGCGAAATTACAAATATTTTTTTATGTTTTAAAAGTATTGCAGTTTATTTTACTATCAACTGTTTTTGCCTAATACTGGGTGATGTAACACATGACGATTCATATCTCCTGACTGGTTAAAAATATTAAATATGCTTACATAGATTCATAACTGTAGTTTCAAACCATGTGTAGGGTTTGTTTTTAATAATATTCATATATGATAATATATACTTATTGTTTACATATTTGATCATTGATACCTATCTGTTTTGCTTAAATACACTTGCAGAAATTGGTACCCAATTTGTAAACTCTGAACTAGGTTTAGCCTTTCGGCTCGGATGTGAATGTTAGCTAAAGAATGTAGTAACTATATATTACTTATATTTAGAATATTTGTTATCAATTCTTATACGATATATGTACGACTATTCGTGTAAGTGTGAGTGTGTGTGACCGTTTGCGCGTGTGTGTTCGTGCGTGCCTGTGTGTGTGTGTGTACGTAGGTTAGGACTGATTTGGATTTGCGATGGCGATGGCTTGTGCGAGGTTATGTTATGTAACTGAGAAGAAATAAATTTCCGCTGTAGAATCATTTTGAATAACCAATCGGTGACCGTAGTGAGGGAGCATTCCTTTGCTTGTTAGGATCGGATGGAGGTGTATTAGTATGTGTTTTAAGGATACGTTGCATTGCATAGAGCTGGGGAATACTTAGGACCTTACAAATGAAAAAAGCTGAGCTACCTAAAGGGTCTTCTAGTAATTGCTTTCAATACAGCTCGTTGAGATTTAAAATTCCTCCTTTTTATAGCTCCACCCAGTGAGAGATACAGTAGGCCAAACTGGACTGACATTACCAAGTAGACCAAACTGATTTAGTCAAAACTGACATGAATGTCAGTCTAAATCAGTTTGGTCAGGAGAGATTTAAATATGTCTACAATTGTATATGTGAATACTTAAGTATTTGACATCTGTCTGCTCTTAAAAGTACAGGACAAAGTCAGGCTGAGACGAGTAAAAACAGTGTGCGGTTATGGTATAACTTGAAGGAGTGTATTGCGCCTAATAGCGAAAGGATTGTACACAGTTTTACCTAGGTTAAGTGTGAGCAGATTGGAGTTAAGCCAATCATTACTTTATTTAGAGACATTTCTGCTTTACTTTTAACTATATCCCAATTAGGTCCAAAAACAAGCATTGCTGTATCATCGGTGTTTCCATAAATATTACAATTTGGAAGACTAATTTTACAGAGTTCATTTATATAAATCTGAAATAGGGTGGGACATAAGATACTTCCTTGGGGCACGCCATAAATTGACGGACTGGTCGCTGGTCGCTCGGAGCTTGACCTTCCCACCTGGCCACCCCTCCCTGGTCACCTGGTGATCTTATCTGTGGCCCCTCTACACATCTAACATCACCACCACCACCGCAAAAAGGACACCCCGTGATCTACGTTATTTATTTTTTCAATAAATGTCGTTAACAATGTAAAAACTTTCTTGATTTAACATTTTTTTTTAGAGTTACACAAAACCATTGAACCTATTTTATATTGGATATCAAACATAAAGCTACATGTATGTATATCGTAAAAACAACAATAGCTACACAGCAATACGTTATTTTCAGATAGGTTTTTTCCTTATTGATACAAGAATAAAGATTTCCATTCCTCCTCCAACAGTCGAAGAAAAAAACCTTTTTAACGAGTTATATCAGTATTTGCTTTTATTCAAACTTTAGAATCAAATCTTGTCAGTACCTTCAGTCAGGTTCAATATTAATTTAGTACGTTTCAGCCAGTTAAATATTAATTTAGGGTGCCTTTAAGAATTTATTATATATGTAATTATTGAAAAACGCCTTTTAAGGTGTCAAAATAAAGTCCGTAGCTACTATTACTTGAAGACATGCACAATAAGCCTCCATAACAGGTAGGTATGAAAATACTTAACGGGAACGCAATCAATAATGATAGTTATTGAAAACACAGCAGAATAGTCAACTTATTCTTATAAATATGGTATAATGTAAATAAAAATAGTTGCTAACCACTCAAGAAAATAATTTAAAGTCGATTATTGTGTCGCCTACCTCTATTACGTATTGCCTGTTTTAATTGGTTCTGTAAGTCCGCACTTATAAACATTTTCAAAATAAATTGTAATAAGCTGTATGTCTATTCCCTTAATTCTTTTAAAACCAAGTATCACAACCCCTAAAATTCAGTAAATTTTAATCTGTGATCGTTTCACTTATCTGTAACAAGTAAAGACTGTCATTGTCTGATCCAGTAGACGTCTATGGTAGACTGTTAAAATAATTATTTTTAAAAAATATATAACTTTTTTTTTTATTTCGACATACAAATAATAAATAGCGCTATTTTTCATGTCATTTTTTTTTTTACCTTAGAGATAGAATATTATTTTAAAATTTAAGCGGTGCCAACCTTGAGTTTAAACAATCGAATAAAAAAATGTTATTAAAATTAATACAACAAATAAATAATATATTGTGAACCGTTTACTCTTTATCCTTTATTTTTCCACCTTGGAGGAAAAATAATTAAAATAAATGCTAAAATTGAGTACTACGCTTGCAATTATTTACTTTTTAAATCAGTTCACAAAGGGTGAGTTCAAGAAAATCCGTAGAATTGAGGACCACCGCGTTCCTATAAGAAATCCTTTTTCCGCCTTCTGTACAAAATTCCGAGACCCTAATAGTTTCTTTCCTTAAATATTTGATGGCCTCTAGTAGACTCCGAAATTACCCTTTAATATTCACGACTTTAATCTATCATGTATACAGAATCTGTAAGTGACATACAAATTTGGGCTTTGTTGAATGATAGAGATAAAAATACGTCTATATTTGCTGAACATAGTCCAATTACCTCAGGCAGTTAGAATATGTATAATACAACAAGCACTAATATATCTACAATTTCAACTATTATTAATTGAAGGTGAAAAAAACAAATCATAACCAAACGAAATCACTATGACATGTTTCTTAATAACAAATAATAGCTAGTATTTATTCAAGTCCGCTCAAAAGATGGAGTGCCTTTGAGTTCTTAATGTTAATACTTACAATATTGAACTCATTCAATCTTATTAGCTGCTTCTCTAAGTTAGCCCTCAGTCTTTAAATATGTAATTTACATTTCATTAAGTACATAAATAGATGTTTTCACAATGGCACAATTTACCTGAACTATTTTCTTGGAACATACTCGTATATGTAACTTCGCATAAGCAAACATATACGCATAAAATTTTCTGTATTCTGCAGTGGATTTAAAACAATCTACTATTTTATGAAGAATGAAAGTGCGATTTGTTACAAAAACAGATACAATTCCATAAATTTTTATTTTTATATATTTAACATAAAATTGAATTTAATTACTGTAACAAACATAATACATACACCTATGACATATGTACATATATGTATGTTAAAACGCAACTCACCACTTGAAAGTATCTATTATTTTTGTTTGACCGTTTATGCTCGGGTCGAGAATCGGTTCTATTCAACATTCAAATCAGTTCTATTGTAGTTGTAGTTGCTTTATCATCCTACATGTCATAGAATGGTATTGATTATTCGATATCAAATAAAACAATTATTAAGTTACGTTACAATAATTAAGTTCAAGTTAGATAACATATATTTTGTCTGTTCTCGACATCAAGTAGCAACCGATCATCATTGACCGCCCCATTGTTTTCGAGAGTACCTCTACTGGCGAGAACACTGCCACTCAGAATCACTTATATTGTTGAAACAACTCTAGACGAAAAACGAATTTAGCTGACCACTGTATCTATTACCCAGATATATAAATAATATAAATACATACATACAGATATACATACAGATATATAATAATAATAATATAGTTAAGTGAACATATTTAAAAAAATACATTCACTTTTTTCTCATTTTTTTAGCTAGATGAGTTTACGAAATGTTATGCTCTATATTACTCCAAATATTGACGACATATTTGAAAAATCTCCTCACGTGTCGAAGTTCTAGACTCTAGGGCATGACAAAAAATATCATACATATACTCATGCAGTTAAAAACACAAACCTTAACCCTCCGTGCGAAGTCTGTAGTAATCGAGAGAAATCTATTTATGACCGTGAAATACTTTAGCATGATAGTGGCTGGCTATTCTGAAAAAGTTTCCCACCCTTTCTGAACAGTCGTTTTTATATCTAATCCTAATCAAAATTTCTCAGTGTTTAAGACCTAACTAGCAAAATATTATTAAAATATTTGAGTTTGAATTTACATCAATCAATTAAATAAACATTTTTGATACATACATATAAACAATCAGTTGGGCACTATATACGCACAACTGATCAGATCTATACCAATCAATTTCCGTGAAAAGATAGGATTGCCCTATTCTACTGTACCAAGAACCACACAGCAAAAAATACTTAAACCGTAGTATTTCTATATTTCTAATATTTAACCATATTTGGTATGACATGTTGACATATTCGCGCTTGAATGCTAATCAAAATCGGATATCGCTTTGTGAAGCGCAGGTATGATCGTGACGACTACAATTTGTGACCATTTCCCTTTCTTATATATGTACAAATGATATGCATGTACACTCCGTCACCCTCAGACAGTAAAACTATATCAACATAAATAAAAATAATTACAGTATGTATTTTTATACCTCGCACACCGTCTGATCCCAAACTGGTGACTAGTGCATAATCCAACGAATTACGATCAGGACTTTTTTTTTATGCGACAGGGGGAAAACGAGCAGACGGGTCACCTGATGGTAAATGACTACCGCCGCTCATGGACACCCGCAACTCAAGAGTCACAAGTGCGTTGCCGGCCTTTTAGGTAGGAGTACGCTCTTATCTTGATGGTTTGAAGGTCGTATCGGTTCGGAAATACGGCAGGCGACAATTTGTTCCATAAGCTGGTTGTGCGAGGCAAAAAGCTTCTGGAGAAGCGCACAGTGGTGGAGTGCCAATCGTCCAGGTGATAGGGATGGATATTTTGTCGCGTAGGACGATGGCGGAAACCAGCAGCCGGTATAAGTCCGAACAATTCCTCTGAACACTCCCCATGATACAAGCGATAGAGGATGCAGAGTGAAGCTACATCTCTTCGCAATGCCAAGGTGTCAAGTCGATCAGAAATACCTTGGCAGTCGATTATGTGAGTCGCTCTCCGTTGAATGCGGTCAAGAGGGAGAAGTTGGTACTGGGGTGCACCTGCATAAAGATGAGAACAGTATTCCATGTGCGGCCGAACCTGCGCCTTATAAAGTTGCAGGCGGTGGGCCGGAGTAAAATGCTGTCTCGATCTGTTTAGCACACCTAGCTTCTTCGAGCCTAATATGGCCTTACTCTCTAAGTGACCGCGAAACTGGACTTCGCTTGATATATCAACGCCAAGGATCCTGATACTGGCTGATGCAGTTACCGAAGTGCTCTCAAATTGAGGTGATACGACCAATGGCATCTTTTTAGCGGTGAACGCGCAAACTTGTGTCTTCGTGGGGTTAAACTGGACTAGGTTAAGTCGACCCCAATCTGAAACTTTTGATAAAGAAGTTTCGATTTCAGACACAAGTTTGGATCTGCTTTCGATGACGTTTACCCGAGAAATGTTAGCGCGGCCGGTGTAAAGGGCATCGTGCTATCGTCTGCATAGCAATGGATACTGCTAATCTGCAGCATGTCATTGACAGCTTTGGCAAGAGACCAGAATGCACGAGTTCCGGAAGGGAGACTCACTAGTCTCTCGCCAATTCTGCCGATGTGAGCCGACTTCGCCCCAGCAAGGTTAAATTGCTTCTTTAATGTGCTGGTCTTTACATCCCGTGCTGTCGCTGCATTAGCCCATTCTTTGTAACATTCCTGCTTTCGGCGGGACGCCGCTTTGCAGTTTCGACCAAACCAGGGCTGAACTTGCCACCTGTGAATCAGGGAGAATGGAATGAAAAGTTCCATACCCTGAAGCACAACATCCGCGACAGAGTCGGCAACGACATTGGGATCATCCGGCGAGAAGCGAACCTGCCTCCATGGGTAGGATGCAAAGAATCTTCGCATTCCATCCCAGTCTGCTGACCTATAGTGCCATACGCGGCGACTGCCTGTAACTCGTGGCCGCAGCGAGTGAACGAGTGGCACCATACTCCTAATCAGGCAATGATCCGAAGAGCCAAGAGGGGCCTCAACGGATACTTTGTAGCCGTCAGGATGTGAGTTCAGCAGAAGATCTAACAGTGAAGGCACGCATCTTTCTGCATCTGGGATTCGCGTAGGCGTTGCTACCAGCTGCGTCAAGCCATATGCCAAGGTGAAATCGTGAGATCTTCCCGCATGATCGGTTTTGCTCGAACCAAATCACGATCTCTGCGGATGGGACCTGCTGGAGCACTGAATCTGTAGCCATTTGGACGTGGTCGATGAGTCGGTCGGTTTCGGCATCACCGCTATGGGACCTGTAGAGGCATACGTAGATGCGGGGATGGTCGTCGCAGTCTACACGTAGCCATAAGATGGAGAGGTCCCTACCTTCAAGATTGCCGAGGCGGCGAGAGGTGATATCTACTCTAACGTACACGCATACACCAGCCTTAGGCATAAAGGAGTGTTCCAGTCCGTACCCAGGGTAGCAGAGGTAGGATGTGTCCGCTGGAGATGATATCTGCGTCTCGGTTAAAAAGAGCAAGGCCGGCTTTGCTGTTTCAAGGTGATGGTGGACAGTGTCGAGGTTCGAATGTAAGCCCCTGATGTTACAAAAATCCACGGTAAACGTGACAGGGGGTGCCATGGTATGCCTTCTCTTGCCCCTCCTCTTGCAGTTGAGCCCCCCCCCCAGAGTACGAGGGGCAGCCTGGGCGTCCACGCTCAGGTATAATCCGTACTGAGGGTGGAAATCCAGGGGGTGATTCTCCAACGCTAGCGCTGGTACCCCCCTGGGGTATCCTTTTTGTTAACAGCGCTATCATTAGGGGGGGTGGCGGATTTTAGGCCTCCGGAGACCTCACTCATTTCGGGGAAATGCAACGCAAGCGTTACTTCACAACCGGTTTTCTGTGAGGCCGTGGTATCGCACCGGTCGAGCCGGCCCATTCGTGCCTAAGCATGGCTCTGCCACGTCAAAAATTATTATTTGACGGCCAGTCTTCAGCTCTGATGAAGTCAGAAACGTTTGTTTACAACCACGCTTGGGTGAATCAATTATCCGTTATAAAATATTGCTAAATGGACCATTTTTGGTAATGGAACGTGGTGTTGTTAAGTGGCTTAACCACCTTCTCAAGAATCGTATCTTGATACACTTGTGCCGATGGTTTGACACCTTTTTCACAAAAATGTGCTAAGTCACTCCTTGATAGCTAACACCCCACCAAACCATCACTGAAGTCCGATACTGCCCATATTGTAGTCTTCACTGCTATCGTCGCTTTTTTCGTCTCAAACAGGTTTCTTTGTACCCATCAATAGCCAAATACAAAAACATTAAACTTCGACCAAACGGATGGAGTTAAAAAAATTCCAATTGACTCTACATCTACTTTGTATAATGCTATCACAGAAATTCGGATATTTTTATCACCCCACTCTATTTCAATATCACATAAATATTTAACACCGATTGGCGCGACAATGAGAAAACACAATGTATATTCATAAAATAATGACAGATTCCAAATTGAAAGGTGATATTATGTTTCTTTTTAATTTTAACAGTATTTATGGCCAGACCAAGTATATAACTAAATACATACATATTTTTGAAATCAATATATTTTTATCTAAAGCAAAAGCATAGACTATCTCTTACTTCGATAACGATGGAAAACATTCTGTAAACTTGCTTAACTAAGTTTTCAAAAGGTGAAAGATATTTTAAATTACTTTTGAGATGACAATTTTAGATACCATTTTCTATCTTAATTTAAACCTTTTTACAATTTAAAGTCAGCTTTACTTTTTTATATACTTATTAAATACATCTCGTATTTAAGTAATCATATTCAAACAATTAGAACAGACTTGAAGTAATCTATGCAAGGTATGTATACTTTTAGCGGGCAACATAATAAAAAAAATATCGCAAGTATTTCCATACTGAAGTTATGTAGTATTTAGGTTTTTCAGAAACTAGTAAATAAATATATAGGAATAGAATAGATAGATTTTTTGAAAAGAAAAAATTGTAAAAAAACTAATTTAATTTTCAAAACGCTTTCCACGTTTCAAACTCTAATATAAGAAAATAGATTTCTTGTTCTATTTTCCCGAAAAGATGTGTTTTTTTCTATCATTAATTTATTATTGATGCTGACCCAACTCATTTTGGCAGGGCCAATGTTTGAAAACTCTTAATTAAAATAACCAATTCAAGATCCATCATCAGCCGAAAGTCACCGCGGCATCATGAGTTCGTCCTGTCATCTTGACAAAGGTAAATAAAAAGTTAGAATTATACATAACAAAAATCAGCTTGAGTCCCTGATAATGGTGATAGGGTTACCATTATTAAGTAAGTAGGACAAAAAATGGGCTTAAGACACGCATCTGCTTGCTCCTTCTGAGATATTGGCATGAGTCTATGTATAAAAAAATATTGTAATTACTAAGTGTCCAATCGATGATTTAATTTGTAAAGCAAAGTTCTTATTTTTAATAAAGAAACTCATTCCCAAAATCAAACCGAATTGAAAAGCAATATAATTACATCACAGTATTCTCAACCTCATTTCGTGTATCCATTTTATTACGGCAGTTGTCTCTCAATACTAAAATAACAAATGTGAATAATTCTTATTTGGAGGTTGTAACAGCTTATAGTTAGATCTGAACGGCTCTTTCTGTATTGGATCAAGTATAAATTGACAAATAAAGGCAATGAACAACACGCTACGAAACTTAAGAGCGGAGTAGTGATCACAAAAGTAAATAGAAGAATGGCTAGTATTCTAGAGTTCGGTTCAGTTGGGTAGTTAAATATTTTCGCATATTTGTTTTAACATCAATTGGGCAAATTAACGGGCCTGTTGGTTTAATAGTAGTGGTGGTGATGACACAGGAGTTATTCCTAATGACAGTTACTTTTAAAAAAAGTCTCAGTAGGATCGTAAACAGATAAAGCACATGCAATACTTTGATTTGACTGCACGGACGGCGTAGCGGTTTAAGGGTCACCTCGCCAGCACGCTGCCGCACCGAGTGTTGTGGGGTCGATCCCCTAACGATACAACACTTGTGTAATTCTCAAATTGTTGTTCTGAGTATCGGTATTCTTTGTGTCCATTGTTTGAATGTTTGTAAAGCCCCCAGAGACACATGAAATAATCCTAGTGCGAGAGTTACATATTTAAAAAAAATACGCTCACATTTAAACACACAAAGCTGTGCCTGAACCTATGTGTTTCAAGATAAATATAAAATATATATAGCTTGAACAGTAAAATCTGAAACGAGCATTCAAATCTCTGTTTGTTTCGAGCGACTGTCTACGTTATGCCATTAACTAAATTTTATTTGTAGTGATTTTCAGCCCCATGTGGAGTGACTCAGATAAGTTAAACCGGCTTAGCCGGCTCTTCTAATTTAGAACAAACAGAATTAAGTATAAAGAATAATATATCAAAGCTAAATTACACAATGTTCATTTGTGTGTCTATATTCTAGTCTTAAAAGGAATATAACATACATACATACATTCACGAATATATCTCTGAAGGAGTAGGCAGAGGTGGGGTACATATTAGGAGGAAAACCCATTGCTATCATCCGGGCACTGTATGCCTGCATAAACACTTTCTGGTAGATAACAGTCCGATCCCTTACTCCAGTCTCCTTTTACTTGTATGTTTTATGTATGATGCTTCTATGTCAGGCCCTTGAGCAGAGACGGCTTGATGGATATCGACTATAGACTACAATATTTTTAGATAAGGCCAGCAAAACAAAGAGGAAGTTAGTAATGCTTTGCTTTTATTACTTTGTTTTATAATTATAATGTATAGTATGTATGTATAGAAGGGATGTGCGAAAAGGCATTAAAATTGTGAAGAACTAGAAAAGAATAGAAATAGACTTTTAGTGCACCAAAAAAAAATCTTTACAAAGGATACAACAGACAAATATGAACGTACAAACGGCAGCCTTATCGCTAGAGCGACTTCTCACAGGCAACCTTTGAATGGACAAATATAACAGTAATTAAAAATAATTTAGGATAGTATTGCTGTAATATAAGATGGGATATATTTTGATTGTGTTATGAGATGATATGATACTTCTAAAGCATACAGAATCTTATATTAGATTAGAATAAATCAAAGAAATGGTAGCAAAACGATGTATACATATGTACCTATACGCAGTTATACCTAGCAATACAATCCTATATTACACAGAAGTACATATACATGAAATATATCTAAACATACACATATAAACATATTAATTTGATGATATCGATAAATATGCAGCAGTCTTTTTTTTTAAAAGAAAAATATTTGAACAAATAAAGTCAGTGTTACACTGTTGTAAGGATTTTATACCTTTTTCATCCTTATCTGTCTAGACATAAAGTATATGAGGACTAAAGAAACAGATATGTGATCACTGAACACATTACAATACTCTTTAGGCAATTATGAAAAAATGAATAAAACTCTTAATAATATGCAAAATATATTTAATAGGTCACGTCGGTATTTTCGTTTCTTCAGAAGGAGGGTAACTGTCTTTTATAAATTCAAACTGACACGGCGAAGCGACGAACAACACTTTGACACAATTGAAATTGTTATGGACTGGGGAGGAGAGAATCTGTCAAACTTTTGAATTTTGGAAAGAAAAGGTCTTGTTTCTCATCTTATAATTTATTTGTTACTGATTAGTGATGAGGGTTACCGCTTGTACGTAGTAATGATCTTGTTATTTTATGTTATTGTTTTATTACTATGTTTAGAACCATTATAAGCAATAAATAATGGTCATACTTGAACAACTGTACTATAAAGGTTCTAAACATTGTAATAAAACAATCGGAACTCCTTACAAGTAGCTATGGAGGTTATTTTTTTATAGTGAAACTGACATAAAATGACATTATAAAGTGTCACTAAGACACGCGAGTCCAGTGCAGTGCCCGACACAGTCGCAAATAGTCTCTTCATTCCTTACATAATTGTTATTAAATTACAATTTGCGTTTAATCTCCAATTTAGTTATGAAAATATGATAAAGCTGTTAACACCCTTTTATACAATTCGTGAAACAAGTATGGAGGAGAAACAGGATTACTACAATTTATATAGTGATTTCGGGAAAATATTTTAGAGTTAACTTAACAGTGGTAGAGCCATGCTTAGGCACGAATGGGCCGGCTCGACCGGTGCGATACCACGGCCTCACAGAAAACCGGTTGTGAAGTAACGCTTGCGTTGCATTTCCCCGAATTGAGTGAGGTTTCCGGAGGCCCAATTCCTCCTCCCCCTTTTCTCTCCCATATCTCCTTTATCCTTTTTTTCATCTCCTCATCCTTCCTCTCTTCTTTCCGCTCTCTGCATCCCCCATCCCTCATCACCCTCAAAGGCGGGCAGCGCACTTGCGACTCTTGAGTTGCAAGTGTCCATGGACGGCGGTGTCACTTACTATCAGGTGACCCGTCTGTTCGTCTGTCCCCTATAGTATAAAAAAAAAAAAAAAAAAAAGTTAACGTTTGGTTTAAAATTAGTTAACAAGTATACCTAAGATGAATACTTCTACTTTGACAAAATTAAAATATAGGTTTTCTAATTTAAAAGCTTAGCGGTAATATTTAAACGATGGTCAATAAAATATATTTCAAGTTATCAAAATGTCATTTATCGTAACGGTATTTAGAAATATATGTAACAACACCCATTTAAAAATAATAAATATAAAAAATATTAAATACAAGTAACGGGCATGTTACTTGTATTTAATATTCGACTTGTTGTTGGCCTCTTTGTTGCTTACGTTACCTCAAATTATTATACCATCTCACTCACTATTCAGACTATTCAATTGACTTACATGTCAAATTCACTCACCCCGTGTAGGCTCCAGGGCGGGACAAAGAAACATACATACATACCTACATCCATATTTATGTACATACAGAAATGCGTATGACAGCAATAGGCAAAAGATGGGCGTTTGACACGTAGAACAGTGTTACATACATACATATATAAGTCGTAAATGCCCCCAAAGAACTCTAGAAGCTTTTATTATGAACAGTTAGAAACCGTAATAAGCGGCATAGTTATGTAAAGAATCATATGCGCACCTCGGTGAGACTAGCTTACGTTCAAAGAATTTACATTCGAGCTCAAAGATGGATGTTTGGTGAATAATGGACCACCACATAATTTTTTTTTTTTTTTTGTTTTAAAAAGACAACTCCCGCATTTGGATTAATTCCTGTGTCACGGGGGACTTTACAAACATTCAAACAACGCACGGCGCAGCAGCGTAGTAGCGAGGTGACCACTTAAACCGCTACGCCATCCGTGCATTCAATAACGAATGCTACAGAACTTTTACCTACACATTTAGTTCATGGTTTAATTTATTTTGTATCGGATGATGATTTAATACTTGTTTTTTAACTTCAGAAATCACAAAACTTTTCTACCTGCTTTCCTTATAAATATTCATGGCGATAAGTATCATTCCTCATTCTTCATCATTATTTAATGGTAGAGAGCTCGGTCTACCGGTATTAGAGCTAGACATTTTCTAGAACCATGCTAATACTTTCTAAGCCATTCGTATAAGGAATATCATTTTGTTTCTCTTCTTTCTTAACTTTCGCTAAAGCTAAGCTTCCATACACATACGGTGTTTCTAAGTGAAGCTTATAATGAGAAATTCGACTTAAATGAGCCTATCGATAAATCGTAATAAGCATACCATATTTTCCACCAAAAAGGTTCAATATTTTTGATATCGATCAAAATCGTTTCACAAATAGCGAAAGTCGATGGCGTACATAGACGGTTTTTATTAATTTTATTTGTAATATAGGACAGACGAACAGATGGCTAACCTGTTAGGTGACAACCACCGTCCATGGTCACTTACAACTAAAGTGTTAAGTGCGCTGCCCGCCCTTGAAGGTGATAAAGGAGGATAAATGAGGAGATGGGAAAGAAGAGAGGGGGATGAGGGGGGAGGAAAGAGGAGGGGGAATTGGTCTTCCAGAAACCTCACTATTTTTTTCTGTGAGACCGTGGTATCGATCGATCGTGGTCGAGCCAGGCCCATTTAGACCTAAACATGGCTCTACCAATCAATCAATCTGACAATTTAATAAAAGTCTGTAGGAGACTTAAGAAATTTGGTACAGTTTTTTCTTTTACCTAGAACCTAAAATTGTAATAACAATTAAATGTGTAGCACGCTTGATTTTTTTTCGTTTTTATTCATTACTTGATACAAACCTATGAGCACAGAGCAGAAATTGTGCATCGAGTGCATTTAAACATCGAGCCGGGACATTAAAAACTATTCATGATCATAACTGAACGCCTACGTTTCTACTACCGTTAAAGGAAACAAAACTTCTCAAATGGCAAGATTGCAAGCTGTGACCAGTCCCATCATTCTAGTATAGACACTGAAAATTAAATTAAATAGTGCTTTGAATCGCTTCATACATTATATCTGTAGAGCCACTTATAGGCAGATAGTAGGTACGTATTTCAACAAATCTCAATCTCTGTCCATTTACTGTCTTATGTGGTACTCTTGTGTGAGTGAAATAAAGGGACTACCTAGCCGGTCCGCAGTAGATTAAGCGGTACTCAGGTATGATCCTGTTACACCTGCCGAGCTGTTACAACAAAAGGAAACGTTATATCAGCTTATTAGCTGATCAAACTATTACTGCTGATGGCGTAGTGGCTTGAGTGGTCACCTCGCCACTACACTGCCGCGCCGTGTGTTGTGGGTTCGATCCCCGCATGAGACATCACTTTGTGTAATCCTCAAATTGTTGTTCTGAGTCTGGGTGTTCTTTGTGTACGTTGTTGAATGTTTGTAAAGTCCCCATATAAAAAGACATCTCGCGCATTAGGATTAATTCCTGTGTCGCGACACAGGAATTAATCCTAATGCGGGAGATGTCTTTTTTTAAAAAAAAGTCCTATTTAAGTTTGTTAAAATACTTTTTAAATTTGAGAAGAAATGGTTTTTTAAAAGTCTTGCCGTGTCATCACAGTAGGGACAAACGTCTGCCATTGTTATTTTTCAATATTACTAGTACTATATTCTATAATATTAGAATATAGTACTAGTAATATTATATATAATAGTGGCAGCTTTTTTGAAGACTAAGCAACTTCAAACTTCATCTCACTTGTATATATATCACACCTGTGTGCTTTACCGCTTTAGCTACCGCCTTCGTGATTAACTATTCTTAATATAGAAGTGACTTCATAAAATTTGAGATTAGTTGAAATTGTACTATCTGCCTTTTACTGGCTCTTTAGCCATCATTTGACTGGCTTGTTTGCCACTTGCCACCCAGAACAAATATTTGTGTGATGAGCATGATCATTTATTCTGTGTCTGGGTGTGATTTATATATAATATGTATATATTTAGGAATATATGACTAATGAGTATTTATATCAGCTTACTGGTGACCATAGTACAAGCTCTGCTTAGTTTGAAATCAGAAAGTCGTATGTTAGATGTCTGAAGGTACTATTATTAAGATATTTATATTATATTAATATCTGTTATATTATTGGCTTATTTAAGAATTACGTGCTTACTAAAATTATTATAAAAAACGGGTTAATCCCTTAGAGCAAAATAAGTACCTCGTGGTTTTGTTAAAAAAATCATGACCATATAAGATCCCCAGAAACTTAGCTAGACTTCGCCGTAGCCTTTTCTACGATGAAGTTATGTATATTCTGTATACAACGAGTTCTTCTAACGTGTGTTACCACACTTCGCTCACGCTCACTATTTTCACCTCAAGTGCGACAAGGACCTTATTTTTAACAAATCCTTTTCGAGTTTGCGACAGTTCAACTTTGTAAAGGAAAAAAGAATAGATGGTTCTCAAATAACTTAAAAAGATGTGCAAACAAAAATTTCTTAAAAAAATTTTTTTCTTTTTTTTTATGCGATAGGGGGCAAACGAGCAGACAGATCACCTGATGGTAAGTGACTACCGCCACCCATGGACACCCGCAACTCTAGGGTCACAAGTGCGTTTCCGGCCTTTTAGGTAGGAGCACGCTCTTTTCTTGAAGGTTTGTAGGTCGTATCGGTGCGGAAATACGACAGGCGACAATTTGTTCCATAAGCTGGTTGTGCGATTCAAAAAGCTTCTGGAGAAGCGCACAGTGGAGGAGTGCCAATCGTCCAGGTGATGGGGATGGATATTTTGTCGCGTAGGACGATGGCGGAAACCAGCAGCCGGTATAAGCCCGAACAATTCCTCTGAACACTCCCCATGATACAATCGATAGAGGATGCAGAGTGAAGCTACATCTCTACGCAACGCCAAGGTGTCAAGTCGATCAGAAATATCTTGGCAGTCGATGATGCGAGTCGCTCTCCGTTGAATGCGGTCAAGAGGGAGAAGTTGGTACTGGGGTGCACCTGCATAGAGATGAGAACAGTATTCCATGTGCGGCTGAACCTGCGCCTTATAAAGTTGCAGGCGGTGGGCCGAGGTAAAATACTGTCCCGATCTGTTTAGCACACCAAGCTTCTTCGAGGCTAATATGGCCTTACTCTCTAAGTGACCGCGAAACTGGACTTCGCTTGATATATCGACGACAAGGATTCCGATACCGGGAAAGTGCTCTCAAATTGAGGTGATACGACCAATGGCATCTTTTTAGCGGTGAACGCGTAAACCTGTGTCTTTGTGGGGTTAAACTGGACTAGGTTAAGTCGACCCCAATCTGAAACTTTTGATAAAGAAGTTTCGATTTCAGACACAAGTTTAGATCGGCTTTCGATGATGTTTACCCGAGAAATGTTAGCGCGGCCGGTGTAAAGGGCATCACTCGTGCTATCGTCTGCATAACAATGGATGCTGCTAATCTGCAGCATGTCATTGATATGCAGAAGAAACAGCTTGGATGATAGCACACAGCCTTGTGGGACACCAGAATTAACAGACTTGGAGTCGGAGCATGCACCGTCAACAACGATCTTGATGCTTCTGTCTGTAAGAAAACTGGTGAGCCAATTTCACAGTTTCTCGGGAAGCCAATAGGAAGGAAGCTTCGCAAGGAGCGCTTTGTGCCAGACCCGATCGAAGGCCTTCGCCACGTCCAAACTAACGGCCAACGCTTCCCCCTTGATCTCGATCGCCTGTGCCCACCGGTGAGTCAAGTAAACGAGAAGATCACCAGCTGAACGACCCCGTCGGAAGCCGTATTGTCGATCATTGAGGAGCTGGTGGTCTTCTAAGTACCAGAGGAGCTGGCAGTTAATAATGGATTCCATTATCTTGGAGAACAAGGAGGTGATGGCTATGGGTTTGTAGTTGGATGACGTATATACATATATGTATGTAGCTGGACAGCTTTGGCAAGAGACCAGAATGCACGAGTTCCGGAAGGGAGACTCACTAGTCTCTCGCCAATTCTGCCGATGTGAGCCGACTTCGCCCCAGCAATTACTCTTTTGAGGGGCCTGGAGGCAAAGTTAAATTGCTTCTTTAATGTGCTGGTCTTTACATCCCGTGCTGTCGCCGCATTAGGCCATGCTTGGTAACATTCCTGCTTTCGGCGGGACGCCGCTTTGCAGGTTCAACCAAATCAGGGCTGGGACTTGGCACCTGTGGGAATCAGGGAGAATGGAATGAAAAGTTCCATACCCTGAAGCACAACATCCGAGACAGAGTCGGCAACGACATTGGGATCATCCGGCGAGAAGCAAACCTGCCTCCATGGGTAGGATGCAAAGAATGTTTGCATTCCATCCCAGTCTGCTGACCTATAGTGCCATACGCGGCGACTGCCTGTAACTCACGGCCGCAGCGAGTGAACGAGTGGCACCATACTCCTAATCAGGCAATGATCCGAAGAGCCAAGAGGGGCCTCAACGAATACTTTGTAGCCGTCAGGATGTGAGGTTAGCAGAAGATCCAACAATGAAGGCACATGGCTTTTTGCATCTGGGATTCGCGTAGGCGTTGCTACCAGCAAGTCATGCCAAGGCGAAATCGTGAACAGATCTTCCCGCATGATCAGTTTTTCGCAAACCAAGGCATTCCGCGTGATGGGTGTTAAAGTAACCAAGAATCACGATCTCTGCGGATGGGACCTGCTGGAGCACTGAGTCTGTAGCCATTTGGACGTGGTCGATGAGTCGGACCTGTAGAGGCATACGTAGATGCGGGGATGCTCGTCGCAGTCTACATGTAGCCATAAGATGGAGAGGTCCCTACCTTCAAGATTGCCGATCTAACGTACACGCATACACCAGCCTTAGGAACAAAGAAGTGTTCCAGTCCGTACCCAGGGTAGCAGAGGTAGGATGTGTCCGCTGGAGATGATATCTGCGCCTCGGTTAAAAAGAGCAAGGCCGGCTTTGCTGTCTCAAGGTGGTGGTGGACAGTTTCGAGGTGAGAATGTAAGCCCCTGATGTTACAAAAATCCACGGTAACCGTGACAGGGGGTGCCATGGTATGCCTTCTCTTGCCCCGAGCAGATTTAAGAGAAGTACTTTGGAACTTCCACAACTTGTAAAGAAACGTATAGCTTTGTGTTTTTTAACAATTTTACTCTAAAAATAAGTATCGCATCGCAAATGACGTATGATTTTGATGGAGCGGCGTCAAACTTAAGTGTGTTTGATTTTGAAGCAACAACGTAAAGTACAATCGAAAATCAGTACATCATTATAATGCATACATCATTATTGTTTAATTTATTATTCTGACTTTTACAACAATAACCGCAAGTGAAACTTAATAAAACTTTGTAGTTAATTATTGCACTCGTTCTCAAGCACTCATTTTGACACTTCCATAGTTCTTCTTCTTTTTTTCGTTGTGGCAGCTGATCCATCCACACAACAAAAGTTAAGTAATACTGCCGGCGTCAAGTAAGTCCTTTGATGCAATACTTAACTAAATACGCCTAAAACTTTGTAGTAGGAGACGGTGATGAGTATGGTAAAGCAGTATTGATAATTTATTAAAACATTAAACTATCATATCAGAACCCATAGATATATACTTCCATAGTTACTCATGTCTTCAATAATTGACGTATCTTCTGATATTGACATGACATGTCCTCCTGAAAATCTTTATTTACATATTGGTAAAATCCATAATGCTATTACGGTCTTACATTTAAGTCTTTGTGTGTTATTGTCTCGTACAAATTTAATGTTCTAGTTTTTATAGTGTTGACTCAGCAAATTCATTAATGTCCTGGAAAGCTAGGGATCATACACGTAATAATATAATGATCAAAATGACGGTATACCTACATATACAATCCTCTATCCAACACTCTGCAACTCAACCCTCCGTTAAAGATATTAATTGCCTGTCGTATACTGTTCTCCATCGTATGTTTTAATATCAATGGTAGAGCCATCCAGAGATAGAGTCAGCCAGAGCTTAGGCACGAATGGGCCGGCTCGACCGGTGCGATACCACGGCCTCACAGAAAACCGGTTGTCTTCTTTCCGCTCCCTGCATCTCCCATCCCTCATCACCCTCAAAGGCGGGCAGCGCACTTGCGACTCTTGAGTTGCAAGTGTCCATGGACGGCGGTGTCACTTACCATCAGGTGACGCCTGTTCGTCTGTCCCCCATAGTATAAAAAAAAAAGAAAAAATGTTACAATCGACAGAATTTTGGATAGTACTGATCAAGTTCTGCCTATTCATTCTCTTTGCTCTGTAATCGGCATATCTTTAGATCTTTCGAAGGCATTTGACACTGTCTCTGTCCCGATACTACATTGTAAAGTGGAACGTTTGGGTGTGAGAGGAGTAGTCCTAGTTTTGAATTCCCTCAAGATGGCGTGCTTAGTCCTACGCTTTTCCTCAAATACGTCAACGACCTTTGTGTTAAATAACTCCTGAACTATAAAATTGTATCATATGCAGAAAGAGGTCATGGCTTAAACTTACTCACCATTAATGTGGACAAATCACATTACGGCACAAACCTGTAATTGACAATCTCTTACATGTACCTACATAAAAATTGCCCAAGCCAAACGCAATTAAATATCTATATATACTGTCAACAGTACGTAAAATTTTATGCAGCACAAAGACAAAGGCTTATTTTATAATCTAGCAAACATGTCGCTAAATCCTTTCATATCTCTCCTCTCAATCCTTTGTTAATAGCCATGAATATATATAATATGGAACTACCGTGTATATATAGCAACGCGTGTTGTTATTTTCAGTATCGGAATGGACGCAAACAATTTATAAACTGTTGGCAGACAGGTAATGGGTCTATAGTTTGTGGGATCCATGGTACTACTAGATTTGTAGAATAGCAGGTTCGCTGCACGATTTAGTGAGATGCCAAACATACATGTGAGCTACGGTCCCGCTGATTTCCAGTTCGGCAAGCTATATCTGTACTGGATATTGATACTGGCTCCATAGTATTAATTGACTCACATGAACGTTCAACATCTCGCTACGCCGGAACACAATCTTTTGGGAATTTAAAACCAGCTACTCGACAAGCTGTAACTGTTATACGACATATCCCTGAAGTTTTCACTATTTTCTAAATAAGTAGCAAATAAAGAGTCCAGGGCACTCACCAGCGCTTTACTTCGTTTATGCATCGGCAAAAGCGGTAATCGTAGTCTACCATCAAAGCTCACGTGCCGATAGTCACGAATGGCACTCTCCAAAGCGGTCCTTATTTTATCATTATATTGGGTACTTACAGAACTAGGTGGTAGTAGCCCAGAGTCAACAAAGGTCTCCAGTTGTGATGGAGCCGGGGCAACAAGGCTATTCTCTAAGTCCTAGTGTAGTGTGTCAAGCACGGTGTTATCCAATATAGACTTAATCAGATATTCGTTGCACCGAAACATTAACAGCTGCTTCATTTTCCTAAAACAAAGGCAGCAGCATACGATTACGATTATATACGACTATTTGTTTCTTCTCTTTGTTAAAACAAATATGCATATGTGATGTGACGTTTGATGTCATCTCCTTTCTTCTTTTTAATTTTTAATTGTGAACTATATTTAATAGTAAATATATACAGATACATTCGGGATTAAGTAAGATGTAAGTTTGATAAAATATGTTTGATATAGAAATATGAATGTTATGGTAAAATAAAACTCTCAATTATAACAAATATTATCACGCCTTTAAAAAAAAAGTCATCCGAAAATCATGTAATTACGTACCCTTTATCAGTTTACAGTTAGACTGGTGAACCAAACAACCAACTATTCAGCTAACAAAGCACATTATTGAAATACAAAAGACAAATAAAAAGGGGTGTTATTGCCTTTTTTTATTTGTCTTTGCTTTAGTTTGTAAAATAAGAAATAAAGTTACAATCTAAAAAAAAAAATTAGTTTGTGCAACAGTTTTGTGGATTGGCGCGACTAGGAATTTACATAAAATCTCTGCTTGCGAGAATTCAGTAAAAATGTGAGGTATCCAAAAGTTCCCCTTAATGGAACAGTGCTCTACTTGCCGATAATAATTTGAATAACGTTCCTTTTATCTCGATTTTCATATAACAACAGCCATGAAACATGTAGTTGATATTTTGCGAAATAAATAGTAAAAGCTAACAAATAGAGACGAATAAAATATCGCATGAGATGTCAGATATTTTACTATAGAACGTATGAGTCTCGTACGCAGTATTAGCCTTGTAAACACACAACTAATAATAGGTTTTAATGGAAAACTACATAAGGATGGTTTCGTTTTTAAACTATTTTAGACACAGAAAGAAGCGGTTCACTGTATTATTTGATTCTTCTGGTACACGCAAGTAACAGAAAACCAAAAAAGTGATTTCAGTTATTTTATAACGGTCCTCTTGAATTCGTTTATTTATATTTATTATTACTACGACTAATATTGGTTGACTAAACTAGCTCATTCTAATCGTATCTTGTCATTGATAAACAGTCTAGTTTTGTATCTATTTATAAATCAATGAATAAGTTTACACCATTGCGCTTTCAATTTCGATTTAATGTTCATTTTGCATTTCAGTTTTCAGTTCATCTTGCGTCAAGCGCTGTATCATATGACTCATGCAGCTTATCGTCTATACATGTGCGAATGTCGTATACAACTTGTCTATTCCTCGTTTGTTTTGTAAGTCATTTAAATAGAAGGTTGAATACATTCATGCTCAGTATTTTGTGATAGCGAGGCCTGAGATTAAGTACTTTCATCTGGTGATATAGTACTTCACTGCTGAAAAGAAAAAGGTCAAAATTTAAGAATATTAAGCTGTGCAATATTTACAAATACCATCAACGTAACAGCAATGGAAAGAACATGCAGAGAACTTTGACCGGGCGATGAAATTTTCCACATAGGGTTGGGGCCTTAGAAGAAAAACATATTGTGATTTTAAGACCAGAAAACACTGTAGGGGAGTTTTATAATTAAAAAACAGCATTTTTTTATTCACTGTAGTCGATGTTAATTACTGTTTTACATATGTAAACGTTGGTTGCATAGGGTGTACTTTAGGTGTTTACAAAAAACCTCTTTCTATAGATCCCTAATAAAAAATAATCAACTGTATTTACCAACACATAACCTTTACCTGGACGATCAATGCTAGTTCCTTACATATTGGTTGCTGATTATCTGATTATAGAACTTACTTCAAATTGCATGAATACAACTGACCTTAATGTAGGATCTACAAAGAGTGAATACAACCGACTTGCTTTTGGGCTGCTAACACCTGCCTTTAGAATTTATCGGAAACCCATAGAGATAAAAGTGGAAAAATATTGTTGATACTGTTATATTATGTATACATTTACATTTTTTTTTATAATATAGACAAACGAGCAGAAGGATCACCTGATGGTAATTGACTTCCGCCGCCCTTGAACACTTGCAACTCAGGGGTTACAAGAGAGCTGTTCGCCTTTTAGAGTAGGGGAAAGGGAGGAGGGGAAAGACGGGATGGAAAAGGGTTTGGGCCTCTGATAACACTCACTCGGTCATACAATCCAAGCCATGTTTAACAGCCGGTTTTCTGTTAGGCCGTGGCAATACTCCCGTCGAGCCGGCCCATGCGTACCGGAGCATGGCTCTTTTTCTTTCTACATATGCTACCAGATTCTGCAAGGTTTTATTTCCCCACGGGATGTTTTAACACTGTCAATGCAAGTTCTGGAATAAATATTCCTGGATTCTGGAGGCGGACCACGAAGTTTTTTTGGGAAATTTGTTTGTTAATATGATTACAATCCCAGAGACACGTGTACCTATAGATAAGTGTCGTTCTAATTACCAGTTATCTAGTAACAACCAAACATTTTAAATTTCGAATTTATACTATTTGAAAGATGGCAAACTACAAAAAAACTAATGAGTCCAAAATAAAAAAAAAGTGAGTTGTTGGCAAACCACGATGATTCGTTAGAGGAAGACGCACGATGAACAGGAAAGCGCACCGGTGTAGTCATAGCTAGGCGGTAGTCAATCTGTTTTGAGACCCACGACAACAGTGTGTGCAAACTGTGACCGGGAACACAATAGCAGTTGTCGTTTATAATCATCATTATCATTAACAAACCCCCGGAGGAGGAGGCCTCTCCCAACGAGCACCATAGCACCCGTTCCACTTCTTCTTCATCTTATCTTAGCTCTGGTTGCCATGTTAGCTTATTAATATTTTCGTTTCGTTTCATTCGCTTTTATTATCGATTATACCTTCGATAATATTTTAGAGCACAATGTAGAATTATTAAATATTAAAACTGTCCATATTTTTCTAATAAGCTCAGAGTTTGTTCCAGTGTCTTCCAAGAACAATAGGACATTATAGTAGACACACAGACGAGTCCGTGTATAGAAGCTTTTTGACAATGATATAAGAATATAGAAAGAAGGAATGCGCCTCAGGCAGCTATTATAGTAAAATAACCCTAAAGTAGACATATTTTGTGATGAACAATATCAGTAGGATTCGAGACAGCTATAAATTAATATAAAGATGTTACCGCAAGCATCATGCCAAAATCGATCGTACTATATTAAAATACTGTGTACACACAATGTTATAATAATAACATTTTAATACATAATATATACATTATTCTTCATGGTTTGTAGATTTGAATAATTGTCGTTTATAAAAAGAAGATAAACAGCAATCCATCCTCATTTCCAATTCCTTTGCTCAATACTTTAAGACGTAAAAACGTGCTATTTACAGACTTATTCGTAATTTTCCTGGTATCTCACGATGAAGTACTGATTTGGTTACAATGAGACTACCGCAGGAGAATACTCTTTAGAATAAAGAAAAAAATATATTACGAAAGAGTATTGGCGGAGAAATGGTTGAACATAAGTAAAATTAATACATACAGTCGTACATAGACCTCCTCTTTTGAACATTAATCATTGAATCTCTCTATATTTGCAACACGTTTACATAATTAAATACTTTTATATTTTTTTTTAATTTGAGCAAAATAAGTAACGTATACCAAGTCTAAAAACTTTATAAATTGATTTAAATGGGAGTTTAAGTACTGTATTTTTTTATATAAAACAGAACATACAATATGCTTGCTTTCGATATATCCTTAAGTTCAAAGTGTGTGTATAATTGCTTAAGACTTACCAAGACCTAACTATTAACAAAATCTAATTAGGCAGAATTTACAAAAGGTGCTAAAAGCTCTTAAGAATATCAAGGCCAAATTAAATAAATGACGTGCGTGTGACATATATTTATGAAACTAAAAGACGTGTACATATACATATGTAGTGTCATGAAAACAAAAACTTTTTAAGGAAAAACACGTGCCAAGATAAAGATTTCTGTTATTTGGAAACTACGCGTATATAGATTGAAAGACATCCCTGTTTGATAAGAATCAGCTGCATTCGCGGAATTGAGACCCTCGTCAAGTTTTCACCAATCGAGTAAGTTTACGGCTTCTTCGCTAAGCTAATGCATTCCCTGTATCGGTAGAGATACAATAATATACTTAAATTATGAAATTGAATACTACTAACAGATATTAAAACAGCCAGATTAGACTACTTTTCTTATTTTCATAGTATAACGTCGTACGGTCTTTTACTGTGGGGAAATGCCTCTTATATTCAGTCTCTCTTTGTGCTGCAGAAGAGGGTTATCCGAGCAATTTATAATTTAGATAATTGTTATTCGCTGAGGTGGAAATTCAAAGAAATAAACATAATGACTATGTTATGTCAGTAAATGTATGAAAATTTAATTTACTTTTATAAAATAAAGGTCAGCTTATTAAAAAAGGTTGAATGGGTACACTCCTTAACGTAACAAACATAAATTTGTGGTACCTGCCTCCAAAAAACTAACAAGTCGTTTATCGGTCAATGCTGGTGATTTTATAAGAAAATCCCTGATTATATGCAAACGTTCAGTCTAAATAAATTTAAGTCCACGGTAAAACGAAAGTTGTGCTTTAAAGATACAGCAGGTATAACTCAGTAGTGGATTACATGTAAGATAGAAGAGATTGGGATTGAGTTCAATCCCAATCTATCTTGCATGTAATCCATCATTTAGATATTTACCGGCTATTTCAAATAATCAATACAATAATAATATAATACAATGTAATGTGAGCGAATATGTTTGTCATTTTCTATGTCCTTGCATTATATTTCTTCCTTCTTCCTTTTTAGCTTCTTTTCTAATTAATTAATTTTATCAATTAATAACTATCAAAATCGAAATCAAAATCAAAACTAATCATGGATATTTTTTAATTATCAAGAGAAGGAGTCGGTCAGACTAAGTCAGTCGTGAAGCTAGTTGCTTGTTCCAATACGTAGATCATATGTAGAAGAACAGGTAAGAAACTCCAAGGACGCTCTTTTTCAATTTGTGTAATAATTTATAAGAGTCAGTATGTTTGCCCAATTTCTTGTTATAATGCTCAACTATTTGGAAACGGGCGGTTATAGATAAACACAGGCAGGTATTTAACTATCTTATCTTATTAATATTAATTTCACATTTGACAAGGCAACCTATACTTGTGGTGGCGCTGGGCGTATTGATTTATAATTATAAATATTTCTTAAATAAGACGATTCCAAATATTTTTTTAAGTAAGAAGTATATATATAATATATATATATAATACCAGAAATGACGAAATCTATTAAAATCTAAATTTAGTATAAGTGAAGAATGGGATTAGAAAACATTCTTCAATGAAACTGTTAATTATGTGCTCCCGGAAAAGCAAACATTGGAATAACACACAACGTCTGGAAAAAGAGAAAAAATTGCACTGAACCCAAATAAATTTCAACAAAGGTAAGAAGATGTGTGTAATCTTTATCTACCCTCTACTCATATTAACTAGTAAATAATACAAACTAAAAAATATGTTCACTTTTCCTGAAATAATTAGCTAAATAATTAGCTAAAAAATAAAAAAAAAAACTATTTGCCGTCTGGTTCTTGCTAGATGTCCCTTTCTGTGACACAGGCGTGAGCATTTGTGTGTTTGACACATTTGTATGTATGTATGTTTAACACCAAATTAGTAAAATAATTTTAAAAAATCTTTGGTTTTTTAACTTTGAAAATGTAAATTTAAAAAGTTTGTTACTTAAATAATATATGTAGAAGAAAAAAAACAATATCTAATAATTCTTATTTATTAAACACTGTTTATATTTTAAAAACTTAAAGTAACATTTTCTAGTACAGATGTTCATGTCTTCCATTAGAGGATTAGATTCAATGCGAAAAATAAATTAAAATTATAACTAAATAATTATTTTTAATTCAACAGAAACATAATCCGTTCACAAACTGCGAAGATGTCGACAAAACATAAACTGCGAACATATACTCGTACACAAAACAAAATGCACTCCGGGAGTGCCGACAGAAGGGAAAACTTATTTTGGCGCTTTAGACATTTTTAGATGGGTACAAGGGTTATTGGGCAATGAATTACATTTTATTTATCAATTGTATTTTATTAATTATTAGAAACTTAAAATTACATTTAATATTTTTCTATGAATCATCGTTAACAATTCGACAACTCTTGTATCATCATCATTATAATTAAAATTATTACAATCTAAAATATAAACTATAGGTTCATGGTAACTAAAATTTTGATTCAAAGTGAATACCGCATCAATTGTACTTTTATATCTCGTTGTGATAATATTGCGTTGATTGGACATATGCGTCTCGTAACGATGTCGCGAGTCCATAGGTTTTATCTCATCTAAAAATATACGTACCGCGCTATAAAAAGTTTTTACTTCAAAAACCAAAAGAATGTAGAGCCTGCTTTTTGAAATCAGTTAAACCAATAACAAATACCAGACATTACTATGCTTATGTTGCTAAGATAGCTATATGAAAAATTCTTGTCAAAAGACGCACGTAAAAGAAAGTGGTTTGTATAGGGTAGCGTTAAGGTAGTGGTATCTGATATCAAAGAAGAACAACTAAACGAGAAACGCCACCGGACGTTTCCTCACATTAACAATACGAGAACGTTCCAAAATTATTTATATATAACTCTATACTTTTCCTAAAATAGTTGACTAAAATAATTGAAATTAACCAAAACTATTTGCCGTGTGGTTCTTGCTAGAGTAGAATAGAGCCCCCCATTTCTTCCCGGTGGTTTAGTAAAAGGCGACTAAGTGATCGGACAGTTATCTATCAGACATTATGTATACAAAGATAAAGTGCCCGATTGACAGCAATAACCTGTTGTTGTTGTTGTTTGGTAGACGCTATTGAACTGATATTTAGTCTATAAATTTATATTTTTTTTAAGCCTTGCCTTCCATTTAGCTACTTGTTGCGAAATAATTTGGTCGTATGTCAGTCTTCATGTGGAGGTTTTAAACATAAGGCGAATTAGGAACTTAATAACATTATTTGGCAAGCGCTTTCTTGTTCAACGTTTCAATTCCATTGTCTGTTTAGTGTCATGTTTCGAACTTTAGAAATAATTGACTAACCTGAGCTAGTTTTATTGATTTTATAAAAGCTAATATTAAAAAAAATATGGTTGAGTATCTGCCTATGTTGATCTGTAATGGCCCGTTTCCAAATCGTAACTATGCGTAACTTATGCGAAATGTAGAAACTCATGGCCACTGTTTCGACGTGTTTTACGACATTTAATAAAATTAATATTATTAATGTAAAGCACAGCATAAGCCGACGCTCGATACATTTGCAATAAATACAATTATTTAGTAAAATAATATAATACTAAGCAGCTATAGCATTTATTACATCAGCTAAGCTCATGGTAAAAAAAAGCGACCAGTCGGTTTCTCCTCGTTGCGACGGGACGCAGGAAAGCCTTCAGGACATAATCACATTGCTGAAGGAGACGACATCTTTATGACGTGCCGAAGTTTATGACGATAGAGTTACACAAGTTGCCTCCCGTCACCTTCAACCACGACGACGTCAGCAACCTACTGAAAGACATCGTCTTTTTAAAGGCA
This sequence comes from Tyria jacobaeae, assembly GCA_947561695.1. Classification (NCBI taxonomy): domain Eukaryota; kingdom Metazoa; phylum Arthropoda; class Insecta; order Lepidoptera; family Erebidae; genus Tyria; species Tyria jacobaeae. Next base: position 4,391,283 of record OX387211.1, on the reverse strand, counting down.
AGTTTGGCAGACGTATATAGGAAGATGCGTCCCAGAACACGGTCGCATAATTGCGCACCGAAGTTGAACAAATCTGAAAGACGACTTGTAGATCCCACGGTTATTACAAGCACTCCAGCTGCTCTGCTAAGCGCGAGCTAAAATAAGCAACGATTCAGACTGAAGAGGATGGTTTCGTGAGGGTGCAAGCGAGGAAGTGCCCAACGCGAATCATGAAGAACCACTGTGGTTAGGCACTGTTACTGTGGTTAGTAACCCAAAGTTAAAGGTGCGTGCTTCTGTACCGAACGTTCCGGAATACATCTCGTGCCATCCTCTATTACAAATTCTAAGTATTTAAGTTAAGTTTATTGTTAAAATGAGTTGCTTATTATTTATAGGCTTTTACCTTTGTGAGGTAAAAGCCTATAAACAAAAAAGATTGAAAAATATAACATCTCGCGCTTATACTACACCTGAGGCGGAATTTCTCTTCATGTGGTGTTTCGTCGCTTCCGCGGGCAAGTGCCATTCGATCACAGAGACATAGTACAAGTGACGTGAAGTGCTACTAACATAGATTAAAGTTATGTTTACTAACACAAATTAAATTAAGTTAAATTAAAGTATATATGTTTAGGCTAGATATTTGTCTATGGGCCTACGCAGCCCTTAAAATAAATGATAGTAACATTAGATATTTGTGAAAAAAAATTGTAAAATGATTTAGGACACGGTAGAGCTATTATATTATTACAAATAAACTTAACTAAAATTAGACTACAAACATTAAAATATTGAAAATAAGAAAAGCAAGAAAAAAGAACATTAGAGATGAAAAATGGAATAAAAAGTAAAACCTTTTAATAGACTATAATATTTCTATGTAAATTTTAGCTGTATATACATACATTATACAGCTAACATTTACCCGTTTTTTACCCCGTAGTTTTACCCGTTCTTGCGTTACTGAGTTACAATAATAGTTAAAATGATATATAAATAGTTACTTTGGTTAAAATGATATGAAAACAAGTTTTTCAGTTAAAATAAGTAAATAGATACTCTCAAAATTGTAATGTATTGAAACTCTTGGGTGTGGTTGGTTGGTTTACTGTTGGCGATATCTGTGTCTGAGATAAATTATTGGAATCTTTTTGAATAGGATTCTTCGTAGCAGTTGATTAGTCATTGCTTGAGGATAGAGCATCTTTCGGTTTCGCATGTGTTGTTGCTTATTTATACGACTTGCTTTGGTAATTCGTCTTTGCCCAGTCTGGTAACAACCAGGTTGAACCTGGCCTCTTCGTTGATTTTCTGAAATGAGAAGATTGCTTTGAATTGTGTAAACCAGTAACGGAGTTGAAGATTGGAGTTGTTGAGGAATGGCTGCCAGTTTGTAGATATTTTCCCTAACCTGCGGCATGAAAACTTCGAATGTAGTTGCATTTTTAGTTCTTAAGAGAAATTCTCCGGGTACTTTGCTTGGTAATCCGTAAATCGTCTCGGCTGCACTGACCCCCCGTGTCATGCCGAAAACATGTTTCCAGTCCCATTACGACATTTACTAATTTGTTAAACCAATTTTATAAACTGTTCCTTGCAATTTTTGATGCTTTAAGCAATCTATGCCATTTTACCGTTAGATTGAGGGTGGTACGGAATGTTCCTGATCTTTTGGATTGTCATAAGTTTAGATAATTATTGAAATATTTTTGGTTCAAATTGCTGTCATTCGCACGATCAATAATTGTAATTAAGTATCTGCAATTGTTTGTTGTCGGAAGGGGTCCAATGATATCGATGTAAATATATTCAAATCACTGAAGTGGCGTAATTCTTCCGCATTGTGAGATTGTGCAACTTTAACTTTAGTCATACATTAGTATTAAATATTAGTACTTATATGTATATTATTTATTAATATAGTATTAATAGTAAATAGTAGTAAGAAACCCCCACGGGACCTACTCCTGCTAGAGCGATACATAGCCCAGTCCGGTGCTCTCATGCCAGCGCTCATGGGAACGCCACATGTAGGCGACGCGGACGATGCGGAGAAATTTTACGATGCATGTTTGTTAATAACCCCTATTTTTATTTCATTTTGTATATCTTTTTTATTTTAGTTTAAATCAATTGTTATTTTCTAAAAAATCCGGTTATTTTCTAAAAAATCCAAAAATATCTGTTTATTTATTTAGGTATTTTAAAAATATATGTATACAGACAACTACCAGCTACTTCTACAACTAGTACGGTAATGGCAAGGAATGTGGAATAAATAAGCCTAAGATATGCGCTTCTATAATCGAGTATACTGATAATCGCATCATTAACCACGTACAAATAGTTTGTTTACCCACCTAACGTATTTGACTGGGTAATAGAGCGTTCGATCGGTTCTCGGAAACTGGGCTAATGCCGTACTGACGCTAATAAAACCACATGAATTCTGTTCTTCTAATAGTAACGTGTTATTGATAACGTGACTGTACTCCAACAAGTTTTTGACTAAACGATATCGCGGCAGTGTTAAGATGTTTTTGCTTGTTAGTATATCAGTATAAGACATATACATATAAACGTACGGCGGTGTAGGTAGATGCGTACTAAACTTCGCATATTGCTGACTATATTTGGGTCCCACTTACGTAGTAGAGAGTAATACTATTGGCGTCAACCGGACACTTATAGAATGAAATGAAAAAAATTGTACTATATTATGAAGGATAGAATTAAAGGGATGTGGGGGGAGGGGAGGCATTAAGTAATAGCCCAAGCAAATCAGGGTCGCATCGCGTCCTACCCGGGTCCTCTGCAATAGACTTGTGACGGAACACCGTGTGGTTTTAGTCGGTTCGAGTCCGACATACCACTTGACTGTTGGCTCCAGTGAGGTGATGACCCGTGGGGTTTCCACACGATAAAAAAAAGGGTCGGTACAATGATTAGCTCAGATAGTAGATAATTATTTCAACGTTGTTGTTTGCCAGTTTTTAAAACTGACACATAGACAGACGAATCACCTGATGGTAAGTGACATCCGCCGAGCTGCAACTCAACTCAATTCAGGGGGTAGAGGGGAGGGAAAAGTAGAGGGGGAGTGACTGAATAGAAAGATGAGAGGGGGAATTAGGGGAGGGGAAAGAGGAGAGAGGGAATCGAAAGTTGGACCTCAGGAAACCTCACTAATTTCTGGGAATTTCTATAAGGCCGTGGTATCGCACCCGTCGAGCCGGCCCAGCCGTACCTAAGCGTAGAGCAAGTAGCAGATTTAGAAGTTAAGATTTAATACGTATTATATTTAGAAGTTGTCTGTGGTCGAATCAATAAATAGGAAATTAACGTTTAAACTTTCGAGTTTCATTATAAATTAATATAATAAAGCTGAAGAGTTTTTTTATTTGTTTGAACGCTCTAATCTCAGGAAGTACTAAAACGATTATTTATTTTTTGCTTAGATAGCTTGTTTGTTAAATATCACGCTGACACGGGTAATTAACACGACGAACAGGCATTACATGCCTTTTAAATTTCCTGAAGTTTCGACCAGGTTGCATCGGCCGTGGTCGCAGGCTGACTGGCTTAGTAGTGCACAACCTGTCACCGATATCGTGAAATAGACGGTTCTTTTTGCAGCCACACATTTTTGATTTGATATTGTTTCGCCATGTACCAGTTCAACGTACGCTAACAGTCTTTCTATTGTTAGCAAACGGGCGGGTACCCATTCTGGTATTAAAAATATAATATATATGCCGTATTTTCAGTGAAAATGGATACTTAATCATAAATGCTTTTATATTTGTATTTAAGTTTATTGACTCGACGTAATATTGAGTTTAAACAATGCGTACTTGGCACTGCAAGCTGCGAGCTAAATGTAGCAGCAACTTCAGTCTCTAATTAAAAGAACACAACGTCTTGTAATGAGTCTATGTTTGTTTATTCTGTCTGTATTGTAATGATTTTCAATTTATTTTATATTTGTTTTTAATGCAGATGAAAAGATGCTATCCCCTTTAGAAAATAACTAACATAAATTATCTTTTTTTTCTTTAAATTTAATTTAGCGCAAACATTCATTTACAACAAAATAAATATATATTGTATATTTATTTCGTATTTTTGAGTGATAGACAACGAGTGCCAAAATAATAATTGTTGTAACCTTACCTCCATTTGATGAGCTAACTTGATCACACTATTTATGTTCGCATCTCCTGATACTTTTTCTGTAATGAAATGCATTTTGTATCAATGAATTTTAATATTTTTTAATATTAGTTAGAATATTAGTTCTCTTAAGGAAATGCCTATTAGAAAAAGTGTCAAGTATAAGAGACCTATTTTCTGCATAAAATAAACAAGCATTAGACTCCTTGTTAAAAACTTCAAAGGCTGAAAAGAAAATATCTTTTAAACTTTATCTTTATCTTAGACGAAGCTGACGTAGCCTTTTTCATTAAGACGACCGCAATATCGTGGGTCGGTCAAAGAGATCGAAAGACGAGCCACCGACAGTGTCGTAACCGACAGTATTGTGAATAAAAATATAACAGCGCGTAAATATTTCACCTCGTAAGTGTACATTTGTGGCACGTTCCCAAGGGACATGCTGTAGTGATGTGCTCTCTTTTAAGGTGGAGTGGAAGCTGAAGAGCCATTTAGATTATTTAAAGTTAAACACACAGTATTTGTCCCGTGTAGGAATTGAACATACGATCGATCACTCACCACTAGACCAACAGCCCAGTCAATGTTAGAAGAGGAGAGGGGAGGGGAATGAGGGTATCAGCACCCTCACTCCTTCGGCAATACAATGCAAGCATTGCATGTCTGCTGGTTTTCTGTGAAGCGGTAGTAATGCTCCGGACGAGGTGGCCCATTCGTGCCTAAGCATGGCTCTCTCTTCTATGAACTTGTATAATAGAACTGTAACGCATATTACGTACATTGCAAGGTTATATAGATAGATAGATAGATAGATAAACTCTTTATTTTCCAAATAAAATATATTACAATATTGTCATAACATATTCTTAAATCGGAATTTGTACAATTGATTATATATAAGACACTTACAAAAGCGTTAAGTTAAAATCCTGGGTTTGCGATTGTGACTCTGTCACTTACTGAACTTTATACAAGACGTTTCTTAAAAGTGAGGTCCTATTTTAGGGTAGTATAGTAGACTCCGTGAATAACGTAAGGCAATAAAAATATCGGGATTTTTATGAAAACGTGTGGCATAGCATCCATATTGAAAGAAAAATATCATAATAACTTGTTTAGTGTAAGTGTAGTGTGTAGTGGAAACCACACCAAGAAAACCATTTTTTTCATTAATGTATTTTTTTTTAATTTAAATAGTTTTATATTTTAAAACTAGACTATAGACATTATAAACACTTTTCTTAATTCAGCTACAAAAAATCGGATAAGAAGATAATGGTGTCAGATATTCAAGTTAAATTGGAATTCATCTATTTAATTAGAAATGACTGGTTAGAGATGTTACTTGTTGTTAAAAATGACTGGACCAAGCGGCGCGGCGCTAGCGTAGTGGCGTCTGACTAAATTCAATCCCCACCTAGTGCACTACCGTCGTGAACCCACTCCTAACACAAGCATTTAGCTTAGCCGTAGGGGTTAACAAGAATACTAGTGTGTGTAATGTGTGACCCACTCGTGTATTCTTCGAATATTCGTTAAAGTCCGTTCAAGGTTCTAATGAAGAAAAATTATAACATTGTTTCGTTTTCGGAGGGCCAAGAACTAATTCCGTTTGATAAAACGATGCCTCGATACCTAAATATCTATAAATAATACCAAAAGATATCTTAATTCTGGTACGCATGCATTTCTGTCTTAAAAGTAATGAAGAAACTAACTTACTTGTGTATATTGCCTTATAACAAATTAAACAAAAGCATAATAAACCATAAAAAATATACGAATTCAGTTGATATCGTAACAGTGCTTTCATTTACAATACCATTTAGAAGTATAAGTGAACATCCCCAACAGAAAAACAAAAGACATATAATGTTCGTGTAACTTTATTACAACTGTCATAAGTTCGTTTACACTAAGAATTATTCAGACACAAAATTTCGGTCGACTCCCATTGTTTTAATTCAGTAATGTATAAAGCTGTTAAATGACTTCACTACACTCGGACAAAGCCGTTTTACAATTTACTAAAACCTTATCTTTCATGTTTGTCGCACATAATACCTGGCGAGGTGGACAGATACAATGGCAATTCACAAAATGTAATCGCTCGACAATTTAGTTAAACTTAGTCGATTAATCAGTCTCATCTAAGTAAATCTTCCTGGTCTATTGTAGGTATAACAGTGGAAAACAAAGGAATAACATTCATTTGGAGGATAAAAGATAACAATTAAATTACACATACTTGAAATGTTCGATAAATTAAGTAAAATCAAAATTGCCAGCAATTTTAAAAGTAAAATACGATCCTTGCCGAACAAGAGTTTTTACATTAGTTAAGGAAATCATATCACAGCTCCTTGGTCCTATAAATAAATTACTTAAAAGATCTATCACCCGTATCCTTTTACCCCTTCCCAGATTAATAATCCTAAGACTGCTTTTAGTCTTCCTAAGTCTACACCCCAGACTGAGAAAATTATTTTAGGCAAGGTAATTTTTGTTGTAATGCGAATCTCTACACTCTAAAACAGGGGTTCCCAAACTTAAACTACTGCTCACTTTGAGAATAAATTATTTTTTAGCGCCTCCATTTTTTCACCTACTTAGTAGTAGAGCCATGCTTAGGCACGAATGGGCCGGCTCGACCGGTGCGATACCACGGCCTCACAGAAAACTGGTTGTGAAGTAACGCTTGCGTTGCATTTCCCCGAATTGAGTGAGGTTTCCGGAGGCCCAATTCCCCCTCCCCCCTTTTCTCTCCCCTCTTCTCCTTTCTCCTCTTTCCCATCTCCTCATCCCTCCTCTCTTCTTTCCGCTCCCTGCATCCCACATCCCTTATCACCTTCAAAGGCGGGCAGCGAACTTGCGACTCTTGAGTTGCAAGTGTCCATGGACGGCGGTGTCACTTACCATCAGGTGACCCGTCTGTTCGCCTGTCTCCCATTGTAAAAAAAAAAACTTAAAAACCTCTATTAAATTCACAACTTCAAATTAAATTCATTATTGTGCGCTATATTAGTGTCTCGGCAAACGTAGTGAAGAACGCTCACAGGCCAGATGGAGTGACGATTTGCGCAAGATGGCTGACAGGAGCTGGATGAGAGAAGCCGAAAATAGATCGAAGTGGCATGCAATGGGAGAGGCCTATGTCCAGCAGTGGACTACGATAGGCTGATGATGGTGATGATGATGATGATATTAGCGGAGATTAAACAGTAGGTATTAGACAACGGTGCTCAGGTCTCAAGTTTTACGGGCTACACCTGCCAATGAGAATGATTATATATTGAAACGCAACTTAATATTATTCAGATATAGTATCTTTTATTCAAAATAAAACAAACATAATCGATTCTAATTTAAAAACTAATGTGAAGGATGAATCTGATGCTGTTTAGTAAGTTTTTTGATATCAGGTTCCAATTTAATCAAAAACAACCGCAAGCCACCTCGTTCGGTAACATGCAAATGATTTCTGTTTTTATTAAGCAGTGTTGCTATTGCACTAAATCCAAGTTCACACAAATATAACGATGGGAATGCTATGAAAAATCGCTGAACGATTGACCACAATCCAGGGTACAATTGCGGGATCGGTTTTTGTAGCCAAAATTATTTCTTTATTTTCTTCATTTTTGCACTTGATTTTTATTTCCTCGTTCGTTGTCAGTTCTATAAGTTCTTCTTCCAGCTGATTTGCTATTGCTGTGTTGACATTTGAAAACGGATCCAACATCCAGTTTGGTATTTACAAGTTCAAAATGTCCTGGTATCATTCGCTGAAGTCAATGTTAAGGTTTTCTAAATGTTGGCAGTAGGCAAACAAGTCAGAAAATTGTGAAACTCACGTCTGCCCATATGCTTTTTGTGTAGAAGCAGTTTGGCTGTTTAGTTCATAGCCTTGCAGTTGGAGATTCATGTCGCTGAACAATTTATACAGGTCTGCCATGTAAGCTATATCATTTTTTGATGTAATGAGTTTGTTGTGCAAGTCTGTATCTTTAGTTTCCAAGAACTCTATCACAGAGTCAAACAGGTTGTAAAATCGAGTCGCACAATTGTCTCTTGATAGCCAACGAACTTCAGTATGAAACAACAAACAGTTGAAATCTTCGTCATAAGTTACACCGATCGTTCAAAGCCGATGAAATAATCTATCATTCAAAGACCTGTTACGCATTTTATTGACTGCTTTGATGACGTATTGCAGTGGTTGAAATAGTCGTTCACTTAAATTTCTAGCAATAAAATGTTGTCTATGAATAACGCAAAGTACAGCAAGGACATCTGGAATTTTATTTTTTAAGTACACTATGAAGCCTTTATGTGATAGCCGGAGCGCCATCTGTAGCAACTGATATAATATTTTTCACGGGAATATCTTTCTCATCACAAAACTTTTCCAATGTATTGAATATGGTTTCACCTTTTTTATCGGTCTCTAAATGTCTAATTCTACACATATTTTATCTTTATTAAACCTCACGTAAGACAGCAACAATGCTTCATTACTTAGTAAAGTGGATTCATCGAGCTGAATTGAGAATTGAATAGTCCTCAGATGATTGCACAATGATTCTTAAATGTTTTCAGCCATTTCATCAATTCGTCTTTGCAGAGAACTATTACTCAATTTTTCGGATAATATCTGCGGCCGGCTTATGAAGCACAGTAGTTATTACTTTCTTTATTGCTGACAAAATTAACTTTTCTCCGATGTTGTGTGGTTTGCCTTTTGAGCAATGAACAACGAGATTATTATACGAAGCTCGAAGTCCGTCGTCATCTTGCTTAGCAGCCCCTAAAAGAGTTTTGCTATACTTGGCTGAGTATTATGCTTTTTCTCTAGGTCTTGAAAATATGCTACATCCTTGTCTTTCTTATCTGGATGCATTTTATTCAAATGATCAAGTAGTCTTGATAGAAGGCACAAAGGCGACGATACGTTTGAATATATTCCGCACAGTATTGCCGTCTCTTCTTTTTTACTTCCGAAATTGTTTTGTTTTGAGAAATACATAAGTAAGTGTTGAACTTAAGTACTGCTTATCTATTTAAATGAAAATAAAATAAATAGGATTGCATAAGGAACGCACCGACAGGAATAAGACAAACATGCATAAACACGTTTATCTCATTCGTCCCTCAATCGTACTCAACAAGTAAGAACAAGTATTCTATAAACCAGCCTGATACAGGATTGATACAGGAATGCACAAATCGGATTATTGAACAAAAACTTGCTAAATCATGATTGCCCGCGGTCTATTATCTACAAAAATTACCTATAGGAATAGGAATAGTAATAATTATTGAAATGCGAAAGTGTGTCTGTTGCCTTTTTTATTTATTTGTTTATGCCTACTTTCGTTTAAAAAACGGAGCGACCGATTGACATGACTTTTATTTTATTTATTCAATAACAGATATTTTGAACTACACGAAGAGAAATATCGAACCGAGTTAGTTTGAGCAATGTCATAATTAATATTAGTTGATGTTCATAAGCTGTCTATCTAGCTATAGAAGATAGTCATTAAATTATTGACCCAATCAAATCATGGTAGCTCTAATGTAATGTGTTTGACAGTGGTAAAGCTATGTTTAGGCACGAATAGGCCGGCTTGACCGGTGCGATACCACGGATCACAGAGAACCGGTTGTGAAGCAACGCTTGCTGTTTGTCTGTCCCCCTATCATTTAAAAAAAAATGTGATTTAATGTAAAGTTACCTATAAGGCCCTAGTAGGATAATAGTAGGATAGAATAAGAAAAATCGACCCAGAGTTAGAGGACCTGGACTACTCGGCAAGTCAGTGTCGCATAGCACTAACTCGAAATGGCTGGTCAGTTCGAGTTATTGGTATGCAACACTGACTTGCTTGTGCTTTTTGCTTTACTAATTTGCATTGCTTATGCTCCCCAGTCCATATGTATAAGCATTATCCCTTTCCATCCCTTTCTATCTTCCCTCTCCTGTGAACATACTCCAAATTGTTACATCTAGTTCATAACAGTGTCCTTATAATGGCAAGAGGCCTGCTCTATTACGTAAATGGTGACAAATTATAAACTGCAAAATGTTTGCGTTTATTACACCTCTGTTTTATTACGTGGGCTAATTAGTGTATGTATGTAATTTTCGAGTTTAAGTATTTTTTTAAGTTTGAAAGTATATTACTTGTACTTTCGTTTCATATCTAGAAAGCCTACCTACCAAGTACTTATACAAACGAACATTTGAGTTATCACACATTAATTAATCGACCCATATAGAATAGAGTCCATACGTAAGCATTAACGGCGATATTTTAGTGCCAATGCTATTACTTTTACTATATGATATTACGAGCGCAATAAACGGGAAACCAAGCTGTTTCAAGTCTACACACACAAAAGCCATAAGCACCTACGATTATATAACTTTTATGACATACTAGCTTAAGCCCGTGTAGGCAATGCAACATCTATCATATAGATAGACTATAATCTAATATTAAAATGTTAACATATTTGTAATTATTTTAAAATAGATGAAGGTCAATCCTCCGATTACTGTACCAGTCAAGTTCAAGTGTAAAAGCTGAATTCAAATTCGCATTAATAATATAACATTGATAAAGATACGAGTTTCGAAACCACATTTTTGTTTCTTGGTGAAGTAGAATAGGGCCACCCCATGTCTTCCACTGAATGCGGTAAAAGGCGACTAAGGGATCAGACTGTTATCTATCAGACAGTATATATACAGTCGAGCGCTCGGATAATGCAAAAGACTTGCCTCCTACGCAAGTGGGACTCGATAGTTGGTGACAAAAAGTGGTCGTTTCAGATGCTTCTGCCTGCCCCTTCGAGAATATAAGTTTGAGTAAATGTATGTATTGTTGCAGACAATATGAGTATGATAAACTATTGCCGTAACGTGGCACTTGTTGATCATATTCTGTGCAAGCGTTATTTATACCTAACACTCGCTCATACTTCACCCTGAGAAGGGCTGAAAGCGTCAAGTGACATCAATACGTCTCTGTAATCCACGTGCAAATAGGGTGTGAATATGGCATTTTCATTTGCATTATCCCATGAAGATAGATTGATAGGACGTCATCTGTAACACCCACAAAAAAAATGTGATCCTTTCGGATTGATGTCAGCGGTTTCAAATGTCGTATGCTTTTTTTCTGTAGAAGACATGTTGCCGATGTGAATTTAAATGTTGCCGATGGCTCTTGATGAATCCAGTTTCTTTTGTTTTCGTATAGTTGTTTACTCCAATACCTGTGCTCAAAATATATTTGTTTTCAAATTAAAGAATGTTGGGCAAAACGGTTAGTATAATTAAAAAAAGGTATCTTAACCATAATATTTAATTGTGTTGTCAATTTTGTCGATTATTATATTAAAGTGTACGCAGAGGCGCATCTAATGCTCACATATTGTTTACTGCAATTTAGTCCCACTGTCGTAAAAGGAAGCCAGACTACTGCCATATGTGGTCAGCCGGGAACTCGAATAATGAAATCGGAAAATTGGCCATGTATTACAAGGGGAAAATAGACAAGAAGGGAGGGCATTAGAAATAAAGAGATCCCTTCCCTTATAATTTATACCTTACCTGATACTCAAACTAGCCGACACGACACCGGGAAATAAATGTCTTAGAACTACGATACTTATTTTAAAACCGTAAATAATACGTCTTATACTACCAGGTATACTTCTCTGTCAACAACTTATGTAGGTATTATGTAAGTATATGCATAAGAAGAATAATGTCGTGTTGGCCTAGATTACTGCGTCACCGGCTTATTAATGTTTACAGTGAATCCATGATTACGCAATATTGGATATTGGGACTAGAGATTTGGCATTGTTATGACTTCGTTCATGATCCCAACAATAGATAGATAGGTAGTATACATAAAATCTACTAGAATTATCAATACATTTGGCAACATACCCAAACCACGTAAGATATATGTATAATACAAAGAGCCAAAATCTACATATTGGCTCTATATTAACATATAACATCATTGCATATAACAGATAGAGCTTTTAAAAAGTATAGGTATTTTTTCACAAAAAGTAACGCAGTGAAATACTAACAACAATAACGTGGCAACTCTCCATGGCAGCGGATTTGTTTAAGTAACGCGTCTCTGAAATTTATACTTTTTGTTTTAATAGTTATCATTTACATGTTTATTTTACCATTCTGTTACTCTAACATTATATTTACCAACAAAAATGCATACCATATCGCGAAAAACACAAAATAAAACATATTATTATTCTCTTCATTTAAATAAATACAATCATATAAATTACATTTTTAAATATACCATATAAATACAAAATTTGCTGTATACATGCCTCCAAGAAAGTGCGTAGAGTTGTGTCAATTATTATTATTATTAGTTATTTATAGAATCTCTCTCATGTTTATTCAACGAAGAGATTCTGCAAATGTATTTCTAGAGAAAAAAGTCTATAAAAATATGATCGCCATGTTAGTCGATAACCCTCGAGAAAAAAATAAATAAAACATAAATAAAGTCCAAAAACGACATGACATTCAACGTCATGTCACATCAACAAGAAAAAAATAAAAACAATATAAAACGTTAGCTAAATACGAAACTATCCAAATTGATATATGTACCTCTTTCTATTCATTTTTGTTTTTTCTTAAGTCACTTTTCTCTATAGCTGTGTGATGTATTAGTATTTTTTTTTATTATAAACATTTATTATTAAACTATCTATGTATTTGTGGGTTCTGATATGAAGAAGTTATCGATGCTGTTTTACTATGCTTATTAAGTATTTCATCAAAGTACTTACTCGACGCTGGCAGAATTAGCTGACATTCGCCAACACCCGTCGCCGTACGACGGCAGAGGAGAGGCTGTCCCCCGATCTGCTTGGGACCTCGAAGCTCACAGGCTTCACAGGAATAGGGCCCCCGCTACCGGTGGTAATATGCGTCGCATGAGATGGCCTTCATCAATAAATGAGAACGTCATGCGAGCATGTTTTATTTCTACAGAGGGAGGAACTAACCTCACTGCTTATCGCAATCGTATGCTGCCTTTGTTTAAGGAACTTGACCCAGCTATTAATGTTTGGACTTAAAGACTGTCGGATCAAGTACGGGCCATTCAGTGATGTCATCTGTTGGATAGCTCGGTGCTTGAGAGGCTACGCTTGGACTTACAGCATAGCCTTGTTCCTCCTCCTCCATCACAAATAGTGAGTCTTATCGACTCTAGAGCACCACAATTAAGTCCTGTTGACGGAGGGGAGGATAATGCTGCTTTATCTGTCCACGACTACCGCGTTTACTGATGCATAAACGAACTAAAGCGTTAGTGTGTGCCCTGGACCCTTTAATACCTACTTATTTAGACAAAAAGTGAAATCTGGTATTAAACTTGACACCTTGGCGTTGCGTAGAGATGTAGCTTAACTCTGCATCCTCTATCGCTTGTATCATGGGGAGTGTTCAGAGGAATTGTTCGGACTTATACCGGCTGCAGGTTTCCGCCATCGTCCTACACGACAAAATATCCATCCCCATCACCTGGACGATTGGCTCTCCACCACTGTGCGCTTCTCCAGAAGTTTTTTGCCTCGCACAACCAGCTTATGGAACAAATTGTCGCCTGCCGTATTTCCGAACCGATACGACCTTCAAACCTTCAAGAAAAGAGCGTACTCCTACCTAAAAGGCCGGCAACGCACTTGTGATTCTTGAGTTGCGGGTGTCCATGGACGGCGGTAGTCACCGACTGCTCATATGCCCCCTATCGCATAAAAAAAAATAAACTCCCAGAATCTGACACTACTACTCAAAGCTCTGTATTCCGGCGTGGCAATAAGGGATTGAACGACGTATTGCTGAGACAAGAGTACTCATTGCCAAGTTTATTACATAAGGTTTATTCAATATATATATATATATATACATATGTCGCTGTGGTTCTATATTTATTCTTGCCTGTGTTAAATTCCACGGCCAAGTTTAGCGGTTCTTTGTTATGCATTCGAAAACAACTTTTATCTCCACTTTGTATGCGCCACCAAAGTTTTCACATATTATGAAAACATCTACTACACAGCACTCAGCTTTGAAACAGGCTTCTATTTTCCGAGACAATGCACTCTTCGTGAACTTTGACTCGATGAACCGTTTCAGGGGATTTACAACCACTTTTCTCTAGTCTTATATCTTATCAGTGTGGAGTATTGAGTGAAGAAGCAAAAGTGTTCAATGACCAGAAACTCATGTCATTATTATTTAAATTGTAGTTCGTGTGACATGTCTTTGGCCTGATAATTTAATTAACATGTAAATGTCTCGCCATACCTCCATTTGCAGAGTAAATAATTTAAATGAAGGCACAAGAAATTCGCATAACAAAGTTAACTAAAACTCATCTACTAGGTTTAATATAATGCTTGCGAGATATTTATTTGGCATTTCCTTACTCACAATATACAACTCTGCTGCGAATAGAACATTTGTAGATAGATAGGTAGAATATTCTTTATTGTACACAATCAATAAAAATTTAGATAATGAACATTGTCTTACAAATTAGAGTACAATGAGGGGTCTGGTCGAAAAAAATTTGTGCCGCTAACGTGTTCCACTAACGAACTGACGGTTCCATTAATAATTTGTCTAAAAAAGTAGTTTACAATCTCGGTTGCTATCTTTACTGGTATGATTATACATATAGTGGAAGATACTAAAAAAAATATTTCAAATGTTCAAATCGTACATGTATTCAAACATATAAAACAAGCACGCTACGAGTAACATGTCACGTCATTAGAACGTTAGCTCGCTTTTGACGTGTTTCGATTGAAACGTGTGACTTTGGTGACATGATTCTTTATCGCATAGCGAAGCGGGAACTTTAGTAAGTAGGGCTTTTCAAAGAAAATGCCAGTATCACCTCAACTATTCATGTGGTTAACTAAGTTGATGGCCAAAGATTGAGTGCCACCATCTTGGACTAGTTACTAATTATACCACAATGGGGCTCCTCAAGGGTATTGTTTTTATGTATCATGTGCTTGTCACGCTTTCGAGAATAGGGAGTCTGAGGCATTTCGAAATGTGAGTTATTTGAATCGTCTGAATAATATACGTGTAAACATTTATGTCGTATGTGTGAGATGACGTTGTGGGCTTTATACGTACGCGTAAATTGTCCCGAACCATCTCCGCGGTCGGCAAAATATTAGACAACGTTCATTTCGAATAGTGATTTCTGTTAGCAAAATTTTATGTGATGATGACATTTAATGGAAACAAATGTGAACTGTCAGAGTCGTAGTGGACCTGGCTGTGAGACAATATCACTTTTGCATACCCTCAGCGAACGGTCTTACCCCAATTGAAAATTTGCACCATTAACATATTTAATGACAAAAAAGTCAGTATAATGGAGTCAACTTAACGTCAACTCTTCATATAACTTTAAAATCATTTCAACTAATATGTGTATATTATAAAACAATGAGGAATTAATCGCTTAGGACCGCCTACGAAACACGACCATTAGATTAGTTAATTATTTATTGAACTGAAATTAAACAAAAATATAGACCAACAAGTTATTAAATTCACTTTTTGAGATGCACGTGTCAGCGGTAACCGCTTACCATTAGGTGACCCCTTTGCTCTTTATATCACAAAAAAACTTAATTAGTATTAAGGGAATGGCAGCAGAATTTACGACTAAATCCAAATCCGCAAATATTGCAATGTATACATAACTTTAGTTGTATGACTTCCATAACTTTAGTCCAATGGATTTTACGACAGATGGACCATGTTCGTCGTTGTTTGAACGATAACAATTTACCAGCTGATAGTAATTTATGAAATTAGCTGTGCCAAAAACTGGTGAGCTTAAATGTATGCAAATACATGTAAGCAATACACAAAGACTGCAATATTTCATTAAACTTTTCCATTTTATATGATTTAGTAGCATGCAGATTTTTAATCTTATTGCTACGATAGACTTCTCCCACTTACGCGAATAAAAGGCAACAGTTTTTCTCTCTATGTCATGATGACAAACAATGTATCCTTTATTCGTGTATGTAGTAATATGTTATTAATAACAGAACATAATATGAATAGTATCTTGGCAAAGCAAATTTAGTTCAATAGACAGATACCTACGGTGTGGTTCAAAGCATGTCCAATATGATGACAATACAACCCTTGTCACATGACGCCGCGTCTCAAATAAAAATGTGTGTAGCTTACTTACGCGTAATTCTACCTTTAGAGCAATATTGTAGAAAGGACACATTTTGGTGATGAAACTTACTCACTCGAAAAAGACGACTAAGGGATTTTGCATTGTTATCAACCAGGCAGTGGAAATACGTCATACAGTTTGCCCAGTGTTAACAAATATAAATTTTAGTTGTCAAAAGGTGAACGTTTGAGACTCTCTGCCAACACCTTCTAGTAAATAGTCGTTAGTGTTTGTATGTACATAGTTAATTTGTAGCTGAAATCAATGTCCACTACAAAAATTTTATTTAAATGTGATCAATGGTTTCGCTACATATACTTATCAATTCACCATTCATATTTATACATGTATTTACTATTGTACTTCACGAATACAAGATATTCAGTAATATAATCGTGAATACAAATATAAAATTGTGCACAGGCTCTGTAGCGTAGTTGAGTAAACTACCGTTTCCTATAATCGAATCGAAACACGAAGCGAGATAGAGCTAAACTAAAGAGACGGATCGTGTCTTTGGCGGACACAAAACAGATTTATAACAGCATTAAGAAACTTGAAGTTTAAATATAATAGAGCGTCGCCGTAAAATAATATGTTATTAACCAAGTTTAGTTATAGTTACATTTAAAAAGAAAACGGAAAACTGTCATTTTACATTGTTTTGCCTATTGTTTAATGGATTTCTTTTATAAGATTTAATATTTTAGTATTAATTTTTTGTTTATTATTTAAGTAATGTAAAAATGACACAGTAAAAGATTACATGAAGAAGAAGTAGAGAGCTTATATAACAGGGCATTAGAAATACATTAAATTAATAAAAACAAACATTACCCACACTACCATGCGTTGACACACACGCTGTTTAAGTTCACAATGTGTTAAATATAATAATTTGTGGTCAAACAAGTCAATCCTGAATAAACTATAATTTTTTTGGCGTATAATGTATCCATGTTTTTAAAATTACAATTCTTCAGGTATAGCGCGACCACTAAGGTCGCCTGGAGGTCAAAATTCGACCGTAATTCATCAATACACTAGACGCAAAAAATTTTAGAGGGCCAGAATTATAGTTTATTCAGGGTTGACTGTGAACAACTATACTTTAATAAATAACGCTTAACAAGATGAAGAACGACAGACGAGAACAAGAAACAATAGCCAAGAAATGTAGAATACTCAATTCTACCATTATCTGTATGGTAATTCTAACTTAAAGTACGTTGTAACGATAAATATGTAGGTACAGGTTTTAGTAAGTAATGTATTCATGTTTTAATTTCATTAATTGCGCTTGGAAAATACCAAAAAAAAAAAAAATTCTAACAGCCACAGTACTAAACTATCCAATTATTCATAAAAACATTTAATTACCTCTGTCGTCGTATGTTTTAAAAGTTTGAACAATCTTAAATTGGTGGTTGTATAAGTATGTGATTCTCACAATGAATGGATTCAGAATACTATGATCTCGGAATAAATTCTATCATTGTAGTTTTATATTTTGAATGATATTCATCTTTTATAATTTTAATAATATAACCAACGTACATGGATAAGTCATGTATTTATATATATGTATATGTAACATAAATGCCGTTGCAAATAATTGCATTACTAATAAAAAAATTGAGTGCAATAAAAAATGAGTAGCTGATCATCATGGAGTCGCTGTTTTTACTTTAAAACAGTACATAACCACTTTCAATGAGCCTTTCGTATTAGAGCGCACCATACTTTAAATAGTAAAAACGTGCGGTTTGAAAACTTATTCGTAATTTTCCTGGTATCTCATTATCAAATCCTATGGTGACGGGCTTGTTAGTCTAGTGGATAGGGACCCTCACTGCTGAACCGGAGGTCATGGGTTCGATTCCCACATGGGAGAAAAATTTGTGTGATCCAAAAATATTGGTCCTGAATCTGGATGTTCTTTGTGTCCGTGGTTTAAAAGTTTGTAAAACCCCTCGTGACACAGACATATTCCTAATGCCGGAGTAGTCTGTTAAAAAGAAAATATATGTGTACAACCCCTGCAAAGTGAGGTACAAGTTTCGTATGTCAATGAATGTCAATTCGTATATGTTTCTAGTGTAATGTTAGGAAATATTCGCTTCAATGTAGAACATCCTCATAAATTATACTTTACGACCGTACCTTAAGCGCGATGTAACTTTTTTTCGAAACTGAAATGGATAAACTGAGAACCTACACTCAAACATTCACGCCTATATCAGTTAAAGAATAGGCACCATTACTCACTCACAGTACCCACTCACATACGTGTTTTAGGAGGTACGTATGTATATATCTGTGAGTATATTTTAAAGGAAAAGTAGTATAGAACGGAAAGCAATGTATGGCTGGTGACTTAACTAATACCGTAATATTATACTACTTATAGTCTATAAGGTAACGTAAGGAACAACTAAAGCTAAGTTATTGAACGATTTAAAGAAAGATAAATAACCAGTAAAGTTGTCTTATTATTTACTTACAAATATAGAACAATTTGCTACTTCTTTTAACGTGTTTGTTCGCGGATCTTGTAAAACTAATAAGAAAGCAACTCCGTCACGGAATTCAATAAACAGTGTAAAGAAAATATAGAAGAGCTAGCATTCAAAAAATGGTATCTAAAATTGTTATAAAAATAGTTACAAATACATTTACATCTTGCTTCACGTTCAATAACGTCGTGATGATAGTTTGTTTTAAAAAAAAATAGCTTGCGAATCATTAAACTTTTTGAAATTGAGTTATGACACGATTTGACAGGAAGGTGCGGCATATTATAACATATTAACGCCTTTTAATTAGGTAATTTAAAAAATTTATATATAATTTTTAAGTTTAAGCGCTGATCCCTAAACGGATGCTCAGCTATTCTTTAATTCTAACTAAGAACAGATTAATCAAGTCCCTTTTCAAATCGAAAATCATTCAAAATCTTGTCATCCGCCTAGGAGCTATAATGTCACAAATATTATAGTTCTATAAAATCCACCATTTTTAAAAACAATATTATGTTACTATTCAAATTTCGAAAAAGTCATTTATAATGGTCGAAATTTAAAAGACAGTGGAGTGTTTGTGTTCTTAAGTAGATCATAAGGCAGACGTTCTATTGTCTTGTCAAGGAGAACCTCAAAAGGAAAACGGAACAATTAAGTAGATCGCTTTGCTTTTTTTCTTTATTTGACATAAAAATATTATAAATACTTACTACTTACTTAAATAGTAGACTTTAACTTCTTTTTTTTTTAATATATCGGGTGACAAACGAACAGACGAGTCACCTGATGGTAAGTGACATCCCATGGACACTTGCAACTCAAAAGTCGGCACTGTCCGAGTATGAAGGGAGGGTAAAGAATAAATAGTAATTAGAAAATCAGCCATTATTTTACAGTTCCCTATAGAAATATTAATGATTATAGTTTTAAAACAAAATAAAAAATGCAGTGTAATTAAAGTATTCGCCTCGTTAGAATAAACCAAATGATCACTAGTTCGAAGAGTTCCGTATTGTCTCAAGAGTCACAAGTCAGTTCCATATTGTCATTACTGTTATTTTTAATAGCTTTACACACCTCACTTAATGCCCTGTGGTTCACGGTGGAGTAGAATAGGCCTCTTCCCACCCGTGTGTCCGGCCTGAAATTTTTCTAACAGTATGTATACAGTCATAAAGTGCCCGATGGACGACAATATGCTTGCCACCTATTACGTGAGTGTTAAAGGATTATTTTTTTTGCAAAATATGGGTGTTTAATACACCTCTGCCTTTTTTTTTGCCTAGCCCTTAGAGGATATAACTGTGAACCGTCATCACACATGGCCGTATGATCCCAAATTAAGCAGAGCTTGTAATAAGGTATCCAGACTTCTAATAAATATTTGTTACTTAAAACATACACAATTATTATTTACATGCTCATCACACAATTACTTGTCCTGAGTGAGAATCGAACCCACAGCATCTTTCGTCGCAGTGAGGTTCACTAACCACTCGACCAACGGACCAGTCCATCTCTACCCTTTCGTCAGGACATTGAGCTTTGTATTTCATAGCTATGTAGTAAATAAATATGCAAACTTTAATATCAGTACAACATTTAGACGTTTCCAAGATCTGTTTTCATATAATATGAATTTATGTTATTAAGATTAGTACTTATATACATATGTATATATGTATATATGTATAATATATATAATATCACTATCGAATCTGCTCACTGCTAAACGTATTTTCTAAGGGACAATTCAATCGCAACGTTTGAAAAAACATAAATATTGTTCCATATATACATATATATAATAGTGTCCCGATTAACCCAATGTGATACAGTTAATAGTTGCAGAATTTTAAACACAATTTCTAATAAGTACTATATAAAAGTATTTAGAAACTCCTTTAGTAATTTCCCACACAATCTTACAACTCGTAGCAAAGTATCCATCATAACTATACTTAGTTCGTTTAGTTCTTGAACAATTTTCTGAGCACAAAGTTTCGCTTCCCCGAGCACAGGCATAAGAGGGAAGTGTGTTTACTAAAATCATCTCGCTTGGTAGGTCAATACTTGCCGTTATTAGTTACAAAACACTCAAGTGGACATCAACGCCGTCCCCTAAGTGGCCTTGTACGATAGTTAAGGGCAGAAATAGGGTGGGCCTATTTTTAGCTGTAAACTACACCACCAGTACGTTGGGTAAGCCTGGGGGTATTTGTTAAACTACTTACAATATACATACATATATGTACATTGGCTTTAAACGATGATAACTATTATATATTGGGATAAAGAGATGATGTAATTTCTCCTTATATATTTTCGTTAATTGTTTACAAAATATTAGTCTAACAATAGTTTTGTTCGAAGTAATAGTGCGGAGCTCTTTACGATAGCTAGGTAGGATGAAAAAAAAAACAGTTTTTACATTATGGAAAAACAAACCATACAAAATTTAACAGTTTGTACACCATCTCAAAGAGAAAAAAATGGCTTTGATTTGATTTATTTGATTCAGGGCTTCTCTTGGCAAATTGCCGCTTTATACATATACAGCGTGTCCCAGATATTTGTACACTTATTTTAACTGCTGAAAATATACATTTCTGTTATATGAGAAAATCTTTAAAAACTATTTTTTTGTAGTTCGTTACTTTCGCAAGTTAGTTTTATATGGATTTTCCCTATAGTGATATTTAATAATTGCAAAACCAAAAAATGTTAGGATATATAATCTTTTAGCATATAAAGTTTTTTGAACTTTACACATTTCACCTTTTTTTATGTTGTAAATGGGTCATTACCTCACTGGAACTAACAGTGAAGTGGTTATGTCGAAATCGAACTGACATAACCACACGATTTTCTAAAACGAGTTGGTCTGTTGCAGGGGACCCAGGTATACCCTAAGGAAAGGGAGGAAGCTTATATATGTATATTTGGAACCAAAACTAACAAAATGCACAATAAAATTTATTATTATTTATTATTTACTATTTGTATTACTGATTTTACTTAGTAATTTAGCCTAATGTGAGAAGCAGAGGTGATAACTTTAACACCGAGTGTTATTGAAAAATATATTTTAATGGTTAAATAAGTGTTCCATTTTCTGTACCAGACTGTATATAATATTAGACACCGGCTTATATACACTACCAAAGTTCCAAAATACGATACAAATAATGGCTGTGCAGGTGACGGACAGGAATTCTGTTGTCACTTTTTGTATGTGATAAGAGACAAGCGAGCAGACGGGTCACCTGGTGGTAAGTGACTACCGCCGGCCATGGATACGTGCAACTCAAGAGTCACAAGTGGGTTGCCTACCTTTTAGGAAGGAGTACGCTCTTTTCTTGAAGATCGTATCGGTCCTAAAATACGGCAGATGACAATTTGTTCACAATCATCTAAGATATTTCTAAGATTATATATATATTATACTGTACTTCATTTCCTTTCTTTCTTTCAAGTATTATATATTTACCATAACTAAAATACATAACAGATCGTATAACCATTTATCATCCCTATTCATTTCCTAAGAACCCGTTGACATTTTAACTAACAAGCATTGAACCGAATATTTCATCATTAATAATAATATGCAGATTAATGATTCCTACTCCTTGAAAATCATTTGTTTTAAACGTAATGGAAAATATAATGATTGAACATGCGTATAGTCTTCACAAAATAATAATAGGTCCGCTTTAATACGGGAGATCAGAGTAACATTAAGGGATCATAAAAACATGAAACAAATTAACCTGCACGGATGGCGTAGCGGTTTAAGTGGTCACCTCACCACTACGCTGCCGCGCCGAGTGTTGTGGGTTCGATCCCCGCACAGGGACAACAACACTTTGAGTTATCTTCAAATTGTTGTTCTGAGTCTGGGTGTTCTTTGTGTCCGTTGCTTGAATGTTTGTAAAGTCCCCCGCGACACAGGAATTAATCCTAGTGCGGGAGTTGTCTTTTAAAAAAAAAAAAAAGAAAAAAAAAAACATTTATTAATTACAACTATCTAACGTCCCCAAAAAATCAGTATATAGGATCAAAAATAATGAATGTTACCCAAACTTTTATTTATAAATGTATACTTAGCATATATAAAGGGTTTTTCATGAAGAACTTGTTTTTTAAAACAAAATAAAACAAAGAATTTAGATGAAGATGATTCAAATATTTATTGTATCACAAAGAGTAAGGTTTGGCAATTACGAATGAAAAATGATATTTGGCATTTGCCACCACGACCACGCCAACAGATGTCGATTCTTTCATAAAAATTTTTAACCACTTTTTGTCAAAATGGCGGGTCTATTTCGTTAATCGTGTCACAGATTGTGAGTTTTACGGCTGCAAGGCTGTAGACTCCTTAACATAGTAATATAATTGAATTTCGTGAAATTATGCGATCGGAAATTTGATTTGCAATAAATTGATCGTTTCGTTGGCTGCGTGACGTGTGGCACCGCCCTGTTAAAACCACCATAGTGTGGGTCACCATGCTTCATTGACTACACTTGCAATGAGAATGGTGACCAACATTCTTAGACTCCACTTGTTGCTTTCCATCAGGCAAAGTGGAGTCATTATGGTAGGCTAATAAAAAAAAACATGTCAGTGATATCCACTACATCATGGACATGGACAGGATACATAATAAATTGTCAACCGCGATCAATCTACGGAAAGAAGCAACTGTACAGTTCTAAACTTTAATGTGAGTAACGTTAGACACATCTAGTTACCCATAATCTGTGTAAAATGGTATTCGAGCAAAAGTAGAACTACCATTATTTCACATTAGCCAATACGTATTATTTATTCTTATGTGTCTTAAATATACTATGTGTTTGTGTGTTTATTTGTGTACCTATTGTTAGTAATATTTAGGGTACTTTTAGTTTGAATTTGTGCAAATCGTGCAACAGTTTTAATGTTCCTGTAAAAATATTTCTCATGTAAGTGAATAAATGTATTCTTATGAGAAAATGGAGTTGTCTCAAACTCCCTTTGCAATAAAGAATTTACGCTGTTGACACCCCATCAGAAATGTTGGAGGCCTACAAAAAACTTACCTTATTTACAGAGAAAAAATGATAAAGCTCTAAATAAGAAAATCTATACATACAAATGTACAACACTATCCTTACGACTAGTTTTCCTCTTCGCGGCTACAGTCTTGGCCAAACTCTATCTCGGGTTGGGTTACTAACAACCGCTTCACAGTGTTTACCGGACACTCTTCATAAAAGCAACATTGGTATTCAAAGAATGTTTATCAGAGCGCAAAACTTTTACATGTTAATAACGATAAAAGAGTTCTTAAATAATGTTACGTCTTTGAACTCGTTTTTAACTTTCAAGCACTTTCAACATGGTAAGGTTTACATTACAAGAAACTCGTTATTTTTGAGAATTCTGTTTGTAGATGATAAAACCGATATCAGCAGAAATGTTAGCTTATCCCGATTTTGTGGACTTTTTTGACGATTGTTTTGAACAATCTTCTAAATAGGATGTAGGAAAATTAATAGTCTTAAAGAAAGTTGGCACGCCCTTGGAAATTACATAAAGATGTATGATTAGCATAAAATAGATACATATATGATTGTAAAGACTTAAATATATGAATTAATTGGATATAAACAATTTAAAACGTTTATATGATTGTATAAAATGAATTAAAACTCACTAAGTTTTGTTCACGCCTATTTAATGGTTTATTACGTTATAGCCATTATGCAACTGTCAGAGTTATCAATTGACTACTCAAGAATCATATTGTTTAGCATATATGTACATATAAAAGTTTATTAATAATAAGGTTTTTAACTGTAACAGTAACAAATAATTAGGTTTTAATTATTTTTATTATTAAGATTTTTATCAATAATTAAAATACTAAGTGAATACTATAATCAATGTAAAACTGTAAGATAGATAAGTTATACATTATTTTACATCGATTTAAAACAAAAATATTAACAAACTTCTATAAATCTAAAATGCGAAATATCAGAGAAAAAAAAAACAAGCTGATGAACTTCAAAGGACTGAGCTAATGTTTTTGAAACATAGCCAAGAGCGCTCTCGATCCAGACAAAGTCAAACGTCAAAAAAAAACCTTAATTAAAATTGACTCAGCCGTTCAGAACTTATGAGATATAGACACCTAAATACATACAACAAACTTATAAAGTCAGTCTTTTTGGTCGGTGGTTAAAATATCGTGTTATATAGAATTAAGGTTCATGAGCTAGAGGATTTGTTAAGGCGGACGCATCTTAAAATTTAAATTTATACTTGTATCTACCAATAAATTTGTCATTGTAATGAGTACTTTAAAAAGAGACTAGCCATACCTAATTAGGGAATTTGCTAATATTTTGGTTTTTAGGCAATTGATGTAAATTAAATTATAATGTATGCTTTTTACAGATTATAATATTCACTAATCGTTTTAATTACTGGTTTATTAATAAAATAATTATTATTTGTTACCAATACAATATAGAAGCCTATTGTTTAAACTGACTGTTAAATGTTATATGTACATACAAAGAAATAGTTATTTTTCCGTATTTAGTAAATTGAAAAAAATATGAGTTTGAATTCATTTTATCTGTGTCTAGTTTGTGGTAACATTTAGGCTATCTTTTACAGTAATCGGTTAACTCTCTATCCATAAGATTTACGAAAATAATGTATCGCTATCTAACTTTTGTCTTATAATAATAACATAATTTTTATACACATTCTGCAAAAAAATGTTTTACAAAATTATAGTTTGTTTCACAGGTGTCACTCGGGATAACGACCAGCCAAACGATACCCCATACATACTAATAATAGTTAGAAGTTATGGTCATATAAACCTAAAAACATTCTTTGCCTGTGCTACATGAAGTAATTATTAAATACAGTCAAAAACAAAACCCTGTTAAAATTTTTAAAGACTGAAGCTGCCATCTACTAAAAAATTATTATACGTAAATATTGCACTAGAGAGCAACTTTCCAAACACCTACGCCATCTATAAGAGAAAACATTAACTAAGTTGACACAGTGACATCTATCGAAACAGCAGCAAGATAATGGTTCCTGCAATTGCATACCGAGAAATTAAATTTTTCTTTCACCTGTAGCGAAAAAGTTTCAATATTAATGAAGAGAGGGCGCTTATTAATAGCTTGTTCTTAGTAGAAAATTTTCGTGAACATGTTAAATGCTAGTCAGTTCGTTTGGAACATCCTGTTTCAGTTTTTCATTTCGCCGCTAGACAGTGGTGCAACGAGCCAATTATAGAGGTCCAGTCCAGTACGTGAATTGGAATAAATTGAAGTTGACATAATGTGCATTTGATACACCTCTGCCAACTCCTACAGGGATACATGTGAATGTTAAATCATCTATAACATATGTTAGTTATATTACACAATTCGTCTATCAATTCTATAGGAATACCACTGTGTTTGTTTTGTAAACCATTTAACAAGAAAAAATTGATTATATAAAAAATAAAAAGAAGAATCGGGGAAAAAGAGTTCCAAGAGTCTCTGAGTGACCCTTGGAAGGGGCACACTGGGTATCTTATTTGCTCTGGAGTCTCCCCCCGAGTCAGTATGTACGTTAGTTATTAATGTTTCGATCGTTCGTCAGATCAAGTCCGGGCCATTCAGCGATGTCATCTGTTGGATAGCTCCGTGCTTGAGAGGCTACGCTTGGACTTGCAGATTAGCCCTGTCTCCCTTCTCCAGTACAAATAGTTAGTCTTGTTAAGTACTAAAACCATCTAGCCCTGTTGTGGGAGAGGAGGAACATTGTTTTATCTGTAAGTACCCAGGGTAATAATAAAATAAGGACAGTTCTTTCCAAAGTGTCCTTATTTTATCATTACACTGGGTGCTATTCTGTATTATCGGTATATTAATATTAAGGATAAACAACGTGTACCACGTTTGTCGATGCATATCCGAAGCGCTACTATGTGCCCTTGAAGCTTTATTACCTATTTATTAGAAAAAAGTGACAAAAGCTTTGTGTTCCGGAGTGGCAAAACATGATTGAGCGACGTATCTGATTCGAGGGCATGCATTGGCAAGCTTATCTGTGTTAGATCGGACAACACATGCCCGAGAGTTATGCATTTTGTGAATCGGGCTTTTGCGGGAACTGGTATTAGTTCTTGTGATTATGCAGAACAAGTCACAGAGTGCATTGACTTTCTGAATCAGAAAGTTTATGCCTGGGCAAACCGTATACTCAGATATAAAATTCCAGTAGACCAATACGTTCAGAATCATACTTTTCAAACGGACGAGAGGTGGGTTTATAGAAGATAGGAGCAACCTTATTTAGTGAGTGATACGCATCTTCCAGATATTGAAGTAAAAAAAAAATGCATTTTGGCATAACATTTGGTCAATGCCTGTTGCTCACGCTGAGGGTGAATGGATACGAGATGTTGAACATTCATGTGAGTCAATTACCGAACTGGAAATCAGCGGGACCGGATGGACTGCATAACATTTGATTAAGGTGGCTCCGTAGCTCACATGAATATTTGGCATCTCAATTTCAGTCCTGCTTAGAATCAGGTTCGTTGTCTTCTTTTATGACCACAGGTGTAACTCACCTACTCTATAAGTCTGGTAGTGCTATGGATCCCAAAAACTACAGACCCATTACCTGTTTGCCAACAGTGTACAAATTATTTAAGTCCATACTGAGAGTTAAAATATAATAACAACACATATAACTATATAATGGCCTACTCTCAGAATGGATGTAGAAGTGGGCCTGTGGCACTAAAGAGTTCCTTTATGACACAACTATTAATAAACAAGTTCGCCTTAACCGAAAAGATTTGGCAACATGTTGGATAGATTATAAAAAAGCCTATGATTTTGTGCCACATACGAGGCTCCTGAGGGTGATGGAGTTGTATAAAATTGACACAACTCTATGCGCTTTCTTGGTGGCATATATGCAGCAATGGAGAACGGTTCTATACTATCCAGGATGTCGACAATCTCAAAGTGACAGCGAGTATATAAAGATCAAGCGAGGTATATTTCAGGGTGTTAGTTTGAGTTCCTTGTGGTTCTGCTTAGTCTTGAATCCTCTTAGTAGAATTTTGGAGGGCTCAGGGCTAGGCTATCGTTTCGCGGAGGGAAGGACAGGTAATTTCCCAGCTCCTTTTCATGGATGATTTGAAACTATTCGACAACAACAATTTCTAATTAATTAAATGCATGTGAAGAAAGGTATTTCCGCAAATGAAACGTACAAGTATTTAGGTATGTCATAGGCGTTGGGTATAAATGACTGACTATGAAGGAATCGCTAAGGGAACGTTTCTTTAGCCGTATGAAAAAGGATTAAGGATCTTTTGTCGGGCGGTAATAAAGTACGGGCCTATAACGATTAGGTCATTTCAGTCCTAACCTACTCCTTTAGCGTACTTAGATGGATTCAGACCGAATTGGATGCCCTGGATAGTAGAGTCCGCACACTGTTAACTGTACGGACGATGAGATTGTATATCTAGCGGAAATGTCGTGGTCCTGGTTTTTGAATTGCCAGGACCCTCCATAGTATGCAATCTTAGCGACGGGTACCTCTAAGATTACATAAATCAGATTGTTACAGATCGTAGGGAGATATGGAAGAGGAAAGAGCTGCATGGACGTTTTTATCGGGCCTTAAACGGGCTCGATGTAGATCTATTACCATTAGTGTTTTGACTGCGTTTCAGTCATTTCTTTGGAGAAACTGAAGGTTTTATCTGTGCAATTACAGATGAAGTTGTTATGACGAACAACTATCGGAAACATATCCTGAAGGATGGCAAAATTAACATTTGTCGGGCACGTCATCGTCCCGGAGAAACCCTCAGGCATATAATTTTCGGTTGTTCTCGTCTTGGGAAAGGCGAGTACTTGCATAGAATAACCTAGTGGCCAGGATAGTTCATCAGCAAATTGTTGCAGCACAACAAGTATGTGCCCGATCCAGTTCTTGAAAATGGTCGTGCATTATAATAATGGGATTGATCTATAATCCCTGACACTACTAATGTTGCCAATAAAAATGACATAGCGTGATGATTGTTGATATTACCATTCCCCATGACGACAATCTCATAAAGGCTTAAAATATTTGGATCTGGCCCATGAGATTTTCCATATGTGGGATGTGGATTCTGCAGTCATTGTACAGATAGTCATATCAGCGCATGAGTTGATTGCTAAGAGCCTCGACCAACACCTTCAGAGGCTCACGTTAGTTAGCAGGGTTAAGGGCCTGATGCAAAAGGCACTCCTTCTTGATACAGCACGTTTTGTGAGGAGGTTCCTGTATCTGGAGCCCTAACCACCGGTGGCTTGGTCCCTCTACCCGATACCGGTGGGTGACACTATTTTTTTTATTTTTAAATATAGTTTTTTTTCTTTTATATCTAAAAATATAATTTACATTTCTGTTAATTAAATAAGGAGATTGAGAGTAATATGTAATAATAATTTATTGATCCTAAAGTGTTACAACAACATTGAAACTTATTAAACAGAGTAGGTTAATAAAGAATTTTACACTAGAGTTCTAAAAAGTTACATAATATTAAAGACTATTCAATTTCAACAGTGGTAGAGCCATGCTTAGGCACGAATGGGCCGGCTCGACCGGTGCGATACCACGGCCTCACAGAAAACCGGTTGTGAAGTAACGCTTGCGTTGCATTTCCCCGAATTGAGTGAGGTTTCCGGAGGCCCAATTCCTCCTCCCCCCTTTTCTCTCCCATATCTCCTTTTTCCTTTTTTCCATCTCCTCATCCCTCCTCTCTTATTTCCGCTCCCTGCATCCCCCATCCCTCATCACCCTCAAAGGCGGGCAGCGCACTTGCGACTCTAGAGTTGCAAGTGTCCATGGACGGCGGTGTCACTTACCATCAGGTGACCCGTCTGTTCGTCTGTCCCCCTATAGTATAAAAAAAAAAAAAAAATTATCTATGTCTCTTAAACTAGGCTACGCCTGTATCTTAATAGACAGGTATCGGCTATAAGGTGTAACAATAATGATTTTCATTGGGCATTGAAACGAAGAAGATACTGTATTGACTGGATGATGACCGTTTGTATAATATGTGCCAATGACACATTAGTATGCGTATGAGTGTGTGTGAGTGTGTTCGTGTTAATGAATGTGCAATGTTTGTATGACATCACTTTCAGTATGACACGCTGTGCTCTTTCTATTTAAAGTAGATACGACTTAGCAGCACCCCCCCACACCATAATGCAATATTTATTACAGATTGACGCATGCATGGTATAATAACTTAATAATATCAAAGTTAGCCGACTTCCTAAGTGATTTGAAAATGTCAATGAGACGCATCAATCTAGCAGGGATTGAGCTTACGTGATTGTCCCATCGTAATCCAGAGTCAATTTGTGCTCCGAGGTACTTGAAACAGCTTGCTCTGCTAAGCGCTGTGCAAAACTTAAAGGAGTCTGGTGGTGCACCATTATGTCTGATTGTGAAAGGTAAGTATGCTTTTTTTACGTTTATGCTGAGGAGGTTCAAGTTTTAACCATTTTCTGACTTCGCTTAAAGCCAGTTTTGTAACGCAAGTGTTGCTTCAAAACCGGTTTTCTGAGAGTCCGTGGTTATAGCGACGGTCGAGCCGCCCCATTCGTGTCTAAGCATGGCTTTACCACAGAAAGAACTCTCTCCAAAAGACTCGGGATAACTATTTGTAGGTCACACAAATTTTAATCTCATGTAGTGACCTTGACTACTGTTCTGCTGTTCGATCCCATGGAATCGAACAGTAGAACAGTAGTCAAGGTCACTACCCACTAGACCAACAGGCCCGCCAGAAATGTATGTAGTATTTACCGCACATAAAAGTGCTGTATCTAATTAATTAAGTAAACTAATTAATAAACAAAAACATGACATTTATTTTAGACATGTGTTTTTTCTTTCTTTTTTTTTCTTTAAAAAAAAAAGAACACTAGCAACGTGGGTCACCTACCTAGTTTGCCACTATTGTTGGTTACGAGCTAGGTTGGTACCTAGTACCCGGATCCCTTAGGGGTCTTAGTCGGTTAAATTCCGATAACCCACTTCACCGATAGCTTTAGTGAGGGTATGAGTCGTGAGGGGTACCCATACGATAAAAAAGGACTTCAATCCGAAACCTAATGATTAGAAGATAGAAACAACGTTAAATAATACTTTAACTCCTACTTCACAAGGTACTATTCATCCCTTTCAATCCTTCTCAAGTGTTCCTTTTAACCACGACGCATTAAGCACGTGGATCGCTTACTATGAATCACTTAAATCAGCGACATTAATCAAACAATAACCGGTAGAAATTGGATCCTCCACCTCATCATAACCTTTTAGAGATCTTTTGTAGCGCTGATATAACGTGTTATCAAATAAAAGAAAGGTGTGAATTTTCACAGGCGGTTATAGAGGCCCCTCCTTCCAAAGATGGCGCTATCCCCTCCATCAATCGCTTAACCAGTAGCGTTAGAGGAACTCATCTCGTTCATACCTACAGCCACCGCGGACCAGTTCTTGGCACCACCTTTTTTTGAATGCAATTATCAGTTTCCGACCAACTTTTAGCTACGAGATGGATCTTTTACCAAAAAGTGGAGTGATAAATCGTGATATATGACAATATTAATACGAATAAGAAATACAAATACATGAAAATAGAACGGACTTTAAACACGATGGACGATATCTCAAGTACTTGTGAAAACGAGTGTGTCTCGAATGAAGCGTCGCGTATAGCTAGCGGTGTTGATAAATATTCAAATTACGATTGTGAATCAGAATACGACAGTGAAAATGAAACTATAGATATATGTGAAAACAGTGAACACGCTATTCATAGAATACGGGATAACAAAAACCTCAAAAACGTTATAAATCCACATTTTAATGCGGACAAAATTCATAATTTTAAACCGGGCAGTGTGATATTTCCCGGTAAAACATTGGACAATATCAAAAATTTATGTCACAACAGTGGAACGTCGAATAGTACAAAAGAGGCAGTAAATAGTATTATAAATGGCAAAAGTAAAACATTTTTAATAGACAGTATATTAGGTCATAATAATAGTAGTAATTCGCAGGTTGTTAATTCACATGACAGTGATAATATAGAAGAAGCTACAGATGAACATAATGGTAAGAAAGACTACACCCGCATTTTTTTATTTTCGGTACGACCAAGATTCGATATAGATCATATCCTTAAGACTATATTATAAACATTATCTATATTTTAATTTAACTTTATGGATGTGAACATTGTGTTATAAATAAAGTTTATTTTTTTCATGAAATTTGTTTTGTGCTTTAGTTGCGCAAGATTTTTTAAAACAATATACAATATTACGGGTACAACATACATTAAAAAACAGTATATTTGACTTATAATTCGTATATACCAGATACGAATCATAAGTTACATACTTAATAACAAACGAGATTAAATAAAAAGTTCATTAAATGGCATTAGACTCTTGGATGGTCTGACTCAATAATTCCTGAACCTCTTATGTATGCAGCAGGAGTTATATACATATGTACATAGATATGTATTTTACCTTACTATATCTTACTATTATTTCTTTTATTTACAAATTACATTACAAACTCTCAAGTGTGTGAGGGTACATGGATAATTTTTCTTACACAAAAACTACTGAACGTATTCCGTCGAAATTTTGCAAATAGATAATTTATGATTTTGATATTTGATATTTTACATGCATATAGATCTAATCAGAGAAAAGTTAGAAAAATAATGTTAATAAATAAATGAGAGAGTCCACAACCCAACCGTAGCTAATGTCGTAACTTTTCTAGTGTATGTATACAGTCGCAGTGTATGTGAGTGTATGTATGTCTTTTCATGACGGCCTCGTCTAGGCTCTAGCCTAGACGGCTTAATATATTTCGAGATCAGAAGTATCATTTAAATCGTAGTGGAAGAAACATAAGCCATAAACACTTCGTGATCACGTCCCCAAAATAAGAGACGAAGTGATAATGTACTCGGATTTTAAGTATTTTGTTTAGATCGGACTGTTTTCTATCAGATAGTGCCCGTTTGCCGGTAATAGGTTTGCGCTCTATTACGGTAACAGGACCAAATTCTAATTGGCAAAATGTAGTGTTTTTTTGTTTTTTTTTCGGATTTGGAAAGATATATTACTCGCTGGGGTCCAAGTCTAGGCTATGAGGTAGGAATCAATGATATAGAAGCCCACCTTCTGTAAAGCAGCTAATGCAACTCGACTCTTATGAAGGAGCATTGTAGTGCAAGAGCAGAGGACACCATTGGTTAATTTTCCTCTTCTTTTCTGTCTGATAGCCTCTTTTAACTCCTCTAAAATTGAAGCATAGTATTCTCTGGTTATAGAAACACTGGTTATTTTTCCTTATAATAAATCAACAAAATTTCTTCTGTGTCCCAGTACGTTGTTGAGCTTTCCCGTCATCCTTTTTATACTTGCTACGACACAGGTTCATAATGATCAATCCAAATTTCATCCCCAGTAATAATTCGCTAATTCTTCTTTTCTTCCAAGAATAATAACTTCATTATGATAATACTTGGTATATATGCTAATGATTAGTCACTGAACACGTTAGGACCTTAGCGAGCGCCCTCCACCCCAGCCATTCCGTGATCTTACAAACGCACCCTCATGTACATGCATACGTACTCAAAAACATAACTCTCATTCTTGCGCTGTCGAGTAAACCGATCAAACATCTTTAACTTATAATAGATAGATAACAACTTTATTTGTACAATATTGGTAGAATTAGAATTATACACATTTTAAGTTTAACACACATTGTACAAAGGGCGGCCTTATTGCTAAACGCAATCTCTTCCTGGCAACCTTAGGATGGAACCAAATGATTCGGAGAGACGTTGGTAGTTTGAAGTCCATTTCAAAGAAAAATTTAATTAATAAATATAAAAATATACAGATATTCTGTGCATTCAGTCCTTTAGTATACTATTTTGTATATTTAGTATATTATATAGATTATTCTGCATCTGTGACGTAAGAATTTATATCGTTTTTACTCTCTTGTCATAATCCAGAATACAAAATAAATAAATATTACATTTCATAAATCATTACATGCATAAAAGAAATTAAAAAATAATAAATAACAATAAAAAATACATATCAAAGAAATGTACAATTAAAAATAAAATTTTATTTAATTGTTTTAATAGTATCCTCAACATCGACATGTCCTGAATTGAGTGCGCTGAATGATGCGGGCCTACTCGCCGGACACGCGTACGCGCAATGGCTGGCTACACATCAACCCACCGGGTCACTCTATGGTAAGTATCATTTAAACTTTAATTTGGATAGATAGAGCCACTTAATTGTGGAAGAACCATTCTGAGACAAACAGGCCTTACCATCAGATGATCCGTCTGCTCGTCTGGCTCCCTATCTAATAAAAAAGAAGTATAGAGATAGAGCTCGGACCTCCCTGCTACACTAATTTCGAGTTACCCCGACGTAAATATTGCTTACACTTTCCAAATCCCAATCTTATTATCTACTGTATATATTATTAATTGTAAATAGTTTATTTCATACAGAAATTTAGACACCCAAAGTGAGTTTCTCATTTAGGCCACTTATGTCTTACACACTGTTTCTACTGTTGCTGTCTGTTACTGTAGTAACCCATTCTCGTAACGCATTTACCATTATCTTTTGAAAGCATTCTACTCTATAAGAATGTTAATAATGTTTATAAATTCCCACTTGTTATATTCATTTGGGAGATAAAAACGGGGTATGGTAGATATAAAGGTAATGCATAAATAATACCCTGTACCTACCTTATTCCGTCCTTAACGCAATGCAGCATACATTTCCATTGCGCTCTGGCGACCGTACTTACCAGAAAAAGTATGATAGAGACAGCTCTATGATATTTTTTCGCAGGGCTAAGGTTCTTCAGGCCCGAAACTAAAATTCTACCCTCCTTCGATATGCGTTAAATTGTCCCTGTTGTGTCTTTTAATATATAGATACTTTACGAATTTTATCCTCAATTTTCTTCTAATAGTTAGTTAGATAAACTGCTCCCAAAAAACAATTATCATGACACCCTCTCGGGCGTGTAATGAAATTATAAGAAGCATGCGTGATATTATCGCGTGTATGCATCGTCCGGTGTAATTGTTCGCACGCATAACTCTCACGCAATCATCCCTCACTAACGCGATGTTTCTAGATAATTGTTGTCATCTTCTTCATAAAAATTTTAAGCAGAATAATAACTGCTGCAACAGCAAAAGTAATAATAAAAAATAATTTAATCGAAACCGTTTAACATACATTAAAAAAAGAAGATACATACAGTCGAACATAGAATTCAACCAATCTTTTCAAATTTACTCTCAAATAGTTTTTTTCCTTCCAATATTGTTTTATGTAAACCAAGAAATGTACTTAGTCTGGCCTTAAATACAAAATGCCAAATTAGTGGAACGTTTGTGTACCGGGCCAATGAAAATTATAGTGAAACCTCCTTTGTTCGTGACAAATAAAGAGCTGGTTGTCCACATAGTATTCGTACGAAAAAGAAGCATCAAAAAGCAGTGAAAGTAAGAATTCGAAGAAATCTTGTCCGTAAGCAAAAGAGGTTATCACGGGCAATGAATATAGCACCTTCCAAGATGACTTAGTACTTGCAATCCTATAAGTCATCATTTATCATTTAAATGATAATTAAAAATGAATAGGTTGGTAAAATCGCGCACGCAAAGGACACATACAGAAAAAAAATTATTAACTAGAATTACATATATTAAAACTCTCTCATAAAATACGTGTTTTTATTTTAAAATGTATAAGTGCATTATGAGAAACCCTTTACATAGGCGGGTTATGACTTGACAACTTCAGAAATTATTATGGTATCTCTATTATCAAAACACGTTGACGGCAGAAAGGATAGCTCGCGATCTGATCTGGGAGAAAGACGTTGTGGCACCCTCACTTCTCCTAAGAGACTCAGTGGCTTCTTGTCACCTGTATATATTATATTTTTGGTGAATTTAATACTTACATTACGGTTTTCCTTTGTTGACCATGGGAATTATAAGCAAAACATTTTATCTATATATTCAAAATTACTTTTCCTGACTGACTAATTTATCAAGGCAGAACGTAAACTTGAAATTTTGGCAGATGATGTCGTTTATGTTGAAGTCATACACTCAGAACAGGTCTTTGCAAAGCTCACCCCTATAGGTGTAAAATAAGCGATAAGCAGTTCTCTGTAAGTTCTCCATTTTCAAAGTAATAAATACAAAAATAAATGGATACTTCTAGTTAAATATAAACGCATATTTATAATGTCTATTTTTTCAAAATGTTATCCCTAAACAGTTAAAACAGGGGTTTTAAGTTTATACGGGCTTTTCTTCATTTTTTAAAGGACAAATATCTGGTTACAAATAAATATACAAATATATGGATATTTTTTTAATTTGGTGTCCTCAGGTTTTAGCATTTTCTTACAAAATTTTCAGTAGACTATTCAAGAAAAAACACAGTGTTTTTTGAATTGCTTTCCAGAGCCTATTTTATAGTTTATTTTTTTATATTTTTTTTAACGAACGTACGTGTACGTGTGTGTTTAAAAGTAATAAAAAAAATATATAGAAGCAAATAAATAACTATTTATTGAATATTTATATGTAACTTTTAAATAAGAAGAGAAAAGAGAAATATGTTAAAGCTGGTTTGTTGAAATGTTTGGTTGTTTCATAAAATGATCGAAACAAAATTTGTACAAATCTTTAATTTTTTTACAACTTCCACGTTCAACTTTTTTATAAAGGGTCTTGTTTTGCCGCAAATTATGATAACCCTGTTCGCCGGTCCTCCGGTGCCAACGGTCCATACTATTTCGCCCTCGCACCTTAAATAACCTTTAATTTATTTTTGCTATCGGATCCGCTTCCTTTATTTCCCCTTCCAAAATGGTTTCGAGATGTTATTAAAATTTTCCTCAAAAACTGATTTGCCCTAGTCTATTAGTCGATCGTCGTCTAGAAGTCTATTAAAAATAAGAGCGTCGCGCAAAATCACAAATCAAGAGATTTCTTGGCAATATTTTTTTTGTATTTTCTTACGAATCGATATTCAATTTATTGTTTTATTACCAAATACATTACAAATGACTAACATCACGGTAATATCATTTTAGGTTTAAAAATACACCAATATAAAGTTAATAGATAGAATCTTCTCTAAACACAGAATTATATCATAATATTCAGAGTCGTTTCCAAGATACACTACATACATTTTTATATTTTATGATAATATGTTTGGTAACTACAAGAAGTGTTTGTTTAAAATTATGAGATTACATAAGGTATCAAAATATAATTATAAATATCGGCCTTCTCAAGGCTTATATAAACCCTCTGAATACTTCCTTTACAACGTTAATTAATTTCTGATAATAACTTAGCAGTAGATCAAACATTGAGACCAATATGTTATCAGTACATAGTCTTGCTCAATTACAGTTTATAAATCAAATCAGACGATATCTGAAGAAAATACAAAATTTTATTACTGCATGAAATAAATCCCTAATTGAAGGATTTATCCAGTATAGGGCGAGAGTGCAAGGAACTTCGTAATTTGGTATTCAGGAGAGATGATAAGACACGATGACCTGCTGCTATGTTCAATTGTGATGGTGAACCCTTTTTCCGCCGTTTTGGTGTGACGACGATGATGAGACAGTGCGGAAGATATGCATATAAACCTCTTTACATTGAAACAGGGCGAGACTTTACACAGATTTTTTTCTTAATTTTTCAATCAAACTTCAGTTTGATGTTCCATGCTTGTTGATTGGTAATTACATTACTTGAAAAAAGTTGTGTAGGTATTTTTTTAGTTTTGAAAACTGATACCAAATGGTTTTATCTTTTTGTAATTTAAACAAGACTTCTGTTGGGTCAACTATTTTTACTTTAAAAGCATCGTATAATGACGTAATGAATCATATATAAACTGTTATTCACGGCATTCTAAGGCTGTAAACTACTTAAGAATTTAAAGAACTATGTTTACTTATCACCAATTTGTCACATTTGTGGGCTCGAGGCAGCGAGCAGGAATTTCGGTGGCTATAAAATTAGTGTGAGCGTGTAACGTCCGGGAATAGTCCAGGGGTCCAAACGCAGTTCAAACTTTCTTTGTCAAATGAATGTGACACATCCATGCTTACATTTTGGGTCATTATTATTATTAAAAAATGCGCCTTTCAACTTTTTGACGTTTTCAAAAAATGCATTGGTCATACCAACAAAACAGCGCGTTCAAATTTTACTAATGTGTCAAAAACTTAAATATGTATTTGATTTTTGTACAACCTGTTTTTTTATAACTAGGCGCATTTGTAAAGAACGGAATATTATGTTTGGACTTAGGAATAACATTTGATTAAAACTCAGGAAATTATTCTAAAACCTTTGTCTTTGTCAGGACCCTTTTATGACGAATTATATAACTTTATATAGAGTTTCTATTTGGTGTATATACTCATTTCTTCCTTGATGATAATGTAAAGAATACTGAAAACATAGGCTGTCGCCTACAATTGAAACATGGGTTCAACGCACTTGTGACCCTTGAGTTGCGGGTGTCCATGGGCGGCGGCGGTCGCTTACCATCGGGTGACCCGTCTGCTCGTTTGCCCCCTGTCGCATAAAAAAAAATGTCTTCATCTTTCAAA
Source organism: Tyria jacobaeae (assembly GCA_947561695.1). Classification (NCBI taxonomy): domain Eukaryota; kingdom Metazoa; phylum Arthropoda; class Insecta; order Lepidoptera; family Erebidae; genus Tyria; species Tyria jacobaeae. The sequence continues at coordinate 4,352,441 of OX387211.1, read as the reverse complement.
ATAATTAAATTTAAGTATTTTTACCGTTCTTCAGATATTATTGAGTCACCGTGTTGTCGTGACTGTAGCATTTATATGAAATATTCATACATATGCAAATGAAACTATTACCAAATACCCAAAATAAATATTGACATGTTTTGAATAACCGTTAATTTTAAGTTATATAGGTACGACTGGGATATTCATTATTAGATTATGATGACTGTATGTCATTTATTTGTTTAAAATTAGTTGCCAATAAATTAGACCGTATTCTATATGACAAACTAAATCAAATATTTTAAGGTATCGCACCTTAAAATATTTAGACAAAAAGAAATTGTTATCTCATTGTTATTTTTACACGAATTAAGTGGCAAAATAATCATACGATCGCATCAGCTTCACTAGCAGTGGAGCAATTAGTTACAAGAAATACGTACCGCTGGCTACCGATTAGGCGATACAGGCGTGACTATATGTGTTATGTGTTATGGTGCATTATAGAATTAACTTAGAAACTATTATACTGCGAAAGTGATGGTAAGTGGTCACCGCACGTGTATGCGCGAGCGATACGAGTAGCGAAAGTATTTATTATGTAATATTTATATATTTACCAAAAACCAAGTTTTTTATTTAGGCGAAAATTATACAAACTACTAAAAGATGTATAAGAAATCAGATCACTGTACCACCTGCTAAAAAACAGTTTTTATAAGTTGTTTCTTGTCACTTCTCGCAGTGTGAAACTTGTTTCTCTAAGTCGGGCAACAAGTTTACTAAAAATTGTTTAATATTATCATTAAAGTAGGCAGGCATTAAAATTAACATTAAAAGATAATTACGTGTTTGACAATAAATTCCGGTGACGTCACGAGCGTCACGACTATGTGTTTCATACAAAAAATTATCAAACCTACCGTTTTGACGTTTACTAAGAAGATGCTGATTGGACTTGACAGTCATCTAGTCTATTGTAATGTTCAACACCTTGGGCACACATAGCATACGGTTCGCGCGATTAGGCCGAGGGCTTTCGTCGAAATGTCGCCAGCCGTCGGTCGGTGGTCGCGACTTCGCACCAAGGTGTCGGCAAACAGCTGCCGCAACGATAATTACCAACAAAGCTCTTATGTTTAAACATCGGCTTAACGCTGCCTCTTGTGATCGAACTCAGTTTACACCATTTTCTATGGAATATATACTGAGAAATTGTCTTTAACTATTTTCTTTTGGTAGAATTAATATAATTTTTTAATTAGATGTCCGTATTTACTTTACTATAAAACAAAAATGTGGGCTAATGCGCCTTGTGTTCTTATTTTCTTTTTAATTAATTTAATTTAATTTACATGTTATATAAAAATTTGGAAATTGTTTCGGTCCAAAATAAATGTACGATCTAAATTAGTGTGCGATATGGGAAAATAAAACATGGACATAAATGAGAGAAATAAGATGAAATTCAGAAAAAAAAATTGCTGCGGGAATTTGTTTATTTATAAAGTGGGAGAGCCACACGAGGCACGTATGGGCCGGATCGACCGACCACGTCCTCACAAAAAACCGGCTGTTAAACAATGCTTGTATTAAACAATGCTTGTGCGTATAATGCGAAAGTCACTTACCAATAGGCGACCCGTCTGCTCGTATGACCCCGTATACCATAAAAAAAGTTACTGATTATGTTAACTAGATTATTTTTTCAACCGAGAGCTGTTTTAATTGTTGTTGAACCAGCTTATGAAGCTTTATAAAAAGAAAACACACTACAGCATCTTAATAAACGTCAATTATAAGTTCTCAATAACTTAATATTAATCCTGAAATGTAGTACGATCGTAAAACGTTTACGTAAACAGTTAGCAGTCGGTTAGCACCGCCATCGTATACAGCGGCCACAATGCGATGTTGACACGCGAGATGTCAAACTGCGCAGGCACAACGCAAACATACTGATTGTGTTTATAGCCACTTAACGAGAGCCCGTGACAATTCCGATTAGTATACGAAATAACTTTACGATCCATTTGTTTTAGCGAAAGCAGCTACTTTGTATGTAAAATATGGATTTAAACATTCGAAAGCAATGATTTAGCAATTTTTATTTTTGGCAAATATCGATTTTAAATTATAATCTTTTTTCTTGTTATAGATGACAAGAATAATAGGCGACCTCGGCGGGCAGGACCAGAACGAAAGCCGAGACAAGCTTACAGCGCCAAACAACTTGAGCGGTTGGAGGCCGAATTCAAAATTGACAAGTATCTCAGCGTTTCAAAGAGAATGGAGTTATCCAAAGCATTATGTTTGACAGAGGTACAGATAAAAACTTGGTTTCAAAATCGGCGGACAAAATGGAAGAAACAGCTAACATCTCGATTGAAAATAGCTCAGCGCCAAGGATTGTTCCCGGCACAAATCTTCGGGCACTCGCCATCAGCGTTCTCTTTACTTAATCCTTATGCATACCCACCTCTGAGTTGTGTTTTCACGCCTGTGACTGTGCCCCCATCACCGCCATAAAATTACACAAAAAAAAAAATCATGTCATAAGGATTGTCATAGAGTATTTTAAAGTACCTAAATGGCCGTTCAATTGAAATAAGTATATGAATGTATCTCTCCCGCTTTCTTATCGTCTATGCATTCTGTGTAAACTTTTGCTTCTCAAATCGAGAAAAAATCTAACATAAAAACTATACAGAAAGTTAACTTTTATAGAACAAAAAATAATAAATTCTACTGCAATGCAATCCTTAGTAGGATGACGAAAAAAAAAAAATACTTACTAAAGTGTACTTTCTGTGTGGTTAGCAGTCCGTCTATTTGTTTTATATAATTCTATAAATTTTCAATTTTATTGCTTAACTTGCTACTTTCGTCACTTCCAGCGTCATGAAGCTCTAAAACAGAGGTGTCAAATATTACACACTTAGTAATATTTTGTCCTCGCACGTAAAGGTACTGATGGAATTTTTATGACATCATATGGTTATTTATTGCAGTGCAACTGTTTATTGTTTGCTTTGAGTCATCTAACTAGCCCAGCACACGACGAAACGGTGGACGTCTGCGTCGGATTTTGTGATTGAACCGGCTAAACGAACGTCCGGTTACCGGTCCGCGCGTTCAACTGTTAATCACAATACCGACTGAATGTCATACTCCTGCCATTACCAGCAGTTTTTACAATAGTACTACAATCTAGTAATTAGTAGAGTTTTCAAATATCGGATCGTGATGTCACAAGCTTAAGTAAGCACTACAACTCTTATTTTTAGCTGCACCACACTGTTCTTTTTACCGGTACCACACTGTTCCTTTTATGGGAACTACAAAGTGCCTTTTACCGTACTACACAGAAACTTTTACTGACACTACACGGTACCTTTTACAGGCACCACACTGTTCCTTTCCATAGTAATGTACTGCTATGTTTATCGGTTCAACACTATTTTTGGTACAATACAAATCTCTTCTGTGAATATCTATCTGATGAATATTTTAGATTTATGGCCGCACGGAATAGACTAAATAACCATTGCGAATAGCATAGAATGTCTTTAATATTAGATATATTCCGTACTGTGTGATAAGAGTCGACTCTTATCACACACTTTTAAGTAATGCCTAGTGTGGGTTTAAGCTTTTTCCAAGCACCACTAATTTGAACGCACATCCTACGAACATTTTTTTTTATGCGAGCAAACGGGTGACCTGATGGTAAGTGACTACCGCCGCCCATGGACACCCGCAACTCAAGAGTCACAAGTGCGTTGCCGGCCTTTTAGGTAGGAGTACGCTATTTTCTTAGTGCTATCAAAAACTTATACTAATAATAATGACAATATTATAATTATATCATACTAACTATTACTTGCGTCTTTTATCACGCCATATATATATATATTCCGTAATGAAACTCTATTATATAACTATAATCTAAATCTGTTCTAAATGTCACATAGCTTAGTCGTTATAGTGTGGTTGATTAACAAACTTCCAGCCTAAATTTTCGCATATACTCGAACACATATCATTGTGGATAACAATGTCAGGAAGTACGGCACCACTTTTTGAAATAATTTTAAAGAATGAAATACATTATTCAAAATAGAAATATATTACTAGCATAGAGGATTGCCAAACCTAGGAGAACTTGAGAAAGTCTCTTATTTATTAATATAAATGTTAGTTAATATGGTGTAAGCTGTATTTCCTTATTCATATTGAATAATAGCAATCCCTTATAGGTACCTAAACTGTATATTGTATTGTAAATAAATTGCTTATCTCTTTAAGTATTGTTGTAAGTCTTATTAAAAAGCAATATGTAATTTAAGTATTAGTCCATATATTAAAGTATTGTAAAGAATTAACTTAGTTTTATTTATAACACAAGTTTTCTAGTGCCGTGTAGTTCACGGTGGAGTAAATTAGGGTCCCCCATCTCTTCTAGATAAAAGGCGACGATGGGATCGGTCTGTTACCTATCTGACAGTATGTATACAGTCATACAGTGCTCTGTTGACGGCAATAGGCCTGCCGCTATTACGTTAATGGGACCAAAAATTGTAATAGGCAAAATGTGGGTGTTTAAAACACCTCTGCCTGCCTGTTATGAGATACAGGCGTAAGCATATGAGTGTATGTGAATGTACAACTTTTCTGAACTAAATTTTCGGACACTTGGATGATGTTCATATCGGATGTAGTTTTAAGGTCTGCAAATGATGATAGATATGAATGATGATGATGAAATTAATGATGACGATGAAATTTTGAATAAAATGATGGTCTGTAATTTGATAGCCTATTTTTGGCTTTTGTACAATAACGTAGTAATAACCTTTTTACAGAAATGTTATTTTTTTTTATTTCTCCCCCTTTTGCCGACAAAAATATTTTGCCCCTCCCCCTATGGCAAAAACTGGGAACGGCCATGCCACTTTCTGGCAACTACTAAATGTTTTTAGAACCTGATTTTCTTTTTGTAAACGCGAACATAACGCTCTTTTAATGCAATGCTGCTTGTTTTTATTTGAGAAATACCCACATTGCCTACGTATATTCTAGTGAAGCATGCCTTCATTACCAGTCTGTCTTGACCTCTGCTTATCAGAGAGTATAGTGAAGCAAACATTAGATGTTCTTCTTAAGGAAAGGAGTGTACCGGTTTTCAAAAGAATGAAAACGCATTTCATATCAATAACTATATTAATAATTTTAAATCTCAAAAATGAAATATTTTTCTTAATTAAGTAAAAGCATTGTTGTCGATTAGGTTTAAATTCAGTAGTGTGTAAATTGTATATAAATTTGTTTTAATCTTTCTTTTCTTAATTGGTCGCGGTAGTGCAATGTGCAGGTGGATAATAAGCGTCGCAGTCGGCACCGCCCAGACCCAAGGCGGCAGCTCGCAAGGCACCGAGAGCTCGTCCTCGCGTCCACGCCACGCCCGCACTGGTAAATATACATTACTATTAAAAGTGCTAATAAATGTATTACATAGGTACTTGGTATTCCTATCAAGTTAAAGCACATTTCTTGACCTTATCTCCTAATAACAGGCATATGTTAGCTACACTTGACTAAGAGCTTGTGTGGTTATGAAATTAAAATAAAATAAAATTGATATTTAATAAAATTATTTAACAATTGTCCGAAATCGTCCTGTTTTAAAAAAAATACTTAAAATTTTAGATCAATAAACACAGTGTCACGGCAATTATAGGTTGTTTTGTCATATGTGAAATGAATATTAAAAAAATGTTGGATAAAGTAACTACCAACCATTTGGAAACGGTCAGTTATAGATCAACACAATCTATAATCGCCCGTTTCCAAATGGTTGAGCCTTATGGAAAGAAATCGGGCAAACAAACTCTATACTTACTGCCAGACCGGCAACCAGTACCAATTGCTGTCCTGCAGGCGCCTCGCCTGCTTATTCCCAACACACAAAGCTCGATAAAGACACGGAGTCGACCGTGGTCTTAACGCTAAAAGTGCATGTTTAGCCAGTTTGTTGACTGCTGGAACTGAAGTGCGACCTTCTTGTGAATCTCGTTTAAAACGAAACACTTCATCCACGTTCACGGTATCTCCTCCATTATCTACCACCACTTGTGGTTGCTGTGGATGCTAAATTTAATAAATTATTTTTTAAATTATTTTTTTTGAACGAGCTTATAGAATGAAAATCACGTCACGGTTGTCATAAAGATCCATTATAATGTAACCGAACCGAAGGTTGACTAGCTTGTTGAGGCGGAGGTCGGGGATTCCCACTTAAAAGCAAAAATTTGTGTGATCCACAAATAATTTTTCCTAGTCTGGGTGTTCTTTGTGTCCATTGTTTGTATATTTGTAAACCCAAGACACAGGAATAATATTTCTAATGCGGGAGTTGTTTGTTTTTTAAAGAAATAGAAGGTGTATCCACAATTTCAAGTCCGAACAAACATACATTGCAAGTTTAATAAAAATCTACATCTAACCAAGGAAAATGAAGCAAAGAATGAATCCCCTGTATTCACTCTTTATTTGAGTATGAACTAAATCAAATTGAAAGCATATGAAGTGCCATATGTACTGGAAATATATATTTAATTTAGCAGGACTAAATAACATTTTGCACATTGCAACTAAACAAAACAAAACTTGCTACTAACAAGTTTCAACAAAATATATCTTACCATAGTAATACACATTAGGACTTGTAGTACAAACATGCCGAAAGACAAAAATGCGATGCCAGTGAGCGATATGTCAAAAAGGTCTGCCACGCCTAAAGCATGACTCTCTCGTTCAACCGTGTATTCTTCTACAACGTGAGTCTGAGGAGGCGAATGATGATATATGGGCGGCGGTGGAGGAGGTACTGAGTATTCGTAACCACCACCTAAAAGAAAACCAAATACAAACAAACAAAACAAAAAATATTAAAAGACACCCGGGGAATTAATAATCCTTTTTAACCGTCTGACCAAAGTGTACACACATACACACATATGTAGGTATATCAAGTGTACGTACTTATATGAGTTTGTTTAGTTTAGTTGTTAGATCAGATTTGGAGGTACAAGGTATCGTTAAAATCCTAACGTCATCCCGATAACACTGGCAATAATTTTCTTGAAATAAAAATAAATAATACGCTAATCCTTTTTTTTTTTGTGTAGAGTAGAAAATTTAAGGAGGAATATCATCCAATAGATAGAATATATCCAATAGAATAAAATAACTTATCGAATACTACTAGTAGGTAGTTCAAGAGAATAAATAAACAAGAAAAGCTCTTCAGCTTTATTGACTTACTAAAGATTATTTATTAATTAAGTATAGACGTCACTCCCACTATGAGATTAGGGGCAAACGAACAGATGGATCACCTGATGGTAATGTCTACTAACTACTGCTGCCCATGGACACCTGCAATTCAATAATCGCAAGTGCGTTGCCAGCTTTTAATTGAGAAGTACGCTCTTTTGAAGGTTTGAGCGGCAGACGACAATTTGTTCAAAAGGCTGGTTATTGCTACATTTCTAAAATTATGACACATCATTACTTTCTTACCATATTTATCAGTGTCATGGCCTGATGTGACGCCAGGGTTTGCGTAACTAGATATTCCTTCACCTCCTTCATAAACTTCATAGCCTTCTCTTGTCTGCAGCGTCGGGCCGACAGGCACTTGTGGTGCAACCCCCGCCATTGTAGTATTTGTTATCACTGTATTTGGGTTACCTGGACTGTTGTACACGTCGTTCATAGCCGCTACCCTGAATATTTGTTGATTTATATTTAAAGAGAATAACGGCCTAGGAATTAAAAAAAATCCAGCAATAGTCTTAAGCTCTATGCCGTTTTCTTAGCGGATTTATTTAAAATTTAAATAATGACTATTTATTTGAAATTTAAATAATGACTAGGTATATACAATTGTTAAGGGGCTATATAGCTTTAAATTATTCACTTATTTATTTTATTTATACATATAAAGTCAATACTGAACGTCACTGCTCACTCAAACATAAATCCTTTGTGTTTACAATACAGTCTTTACCAACAATTGTTTCCCAAGAAGACATGTTAATACAATTATTAAAAAAATCTCAAAAATTATTTAACAAGCTCTACAACAGTGCTTTAGGAGTACATGGCTCACTATCAATAAAGCATTGATCGTGAGCCATTTCAAGGGGGCCGTCTTGGTCGGTATGTAATTAACGAAAAATAAATTTAATAAAAGGAGTGTATCTGTAGTATTAGTGTGCCAACGTTTTGTAGTAATATTCAATGTGCTCTTACTTGGCTAACCATTCTTGATAATTTGATGAACCGACATCGAACATTACATTGTTTCTTACGTCTTGTCTACGCATAAACTCGTTGCTCTGCTGCACGTCACCGAATGGTTTTCCGATGCGGTTCTGCAGCACACTCTTCCCTATATCTTCTAAAATTTGTTCAGCGATATAATTGCGACAGTGATATTCGTTCATCATTTTTCTGTAAACATATAAATTAAAAAAGTTTTATTCACTTGCTGAATATAAAAAAAAATAGTTTTACTTTTTATTAATGTGAAGTCAAGTATCTTAATAAATACATACTTACAAACACTCACACCTGTAGCCCGGGAGAGATTGGCAGAGACGCATTTTCCCAACTATAATTTTATTTTATTTATTCCACCTTACGTTAGAGGGGGCAAGCGTCAACCGTTCACTGTATATACATACATACTCACTGTATATAGATGACAGACCAATACCATAGTCGCTTTTTACGACACTCACCTGAAGATATATAGTAACTTATATTCTACTGCGTTGAAACCAAGCGGTTTTTAATAAGTCTTACCTGTGATATGCAAGGGTTGAGAGAGCAGCATCAATGGATCCATTGGAAGACGGTGTCACATTTGTAGACAAAGAGCGGTTTAAATAGGGGTTACCATTGTCCTCCATGAAATAGGTTGGCATTAAATCAGAGCGAAGAATATCATTGATATTCAGTTCACTTTCAAACATTTTAGGTGTCACTAAATTACCCAAATATAATATAGGCAAACATATTCTGAGAAACATTTCGTACAAGTTACTTTGTGTATAGGAGAAAAGAGAATGTCATACAATTTAGTAAGTTGAACAGAAATATTATTCGAGTTATAAAGCGGAAAATCGTTTAGTGACGACCTGCGATGCTCAGATGTTATCATACACATACAATACATATACTCGTATATAACTGTTCTCCAATAGTTTCTCTCTAATACAGAGTATTTATTTGGTAGTATTTTAAAAATGTCTAAAAATCGATAGCTTTCTTTCTTTTCTTTTTTTTCTGTCTTTCTTAAAAATATTATCCAACTCTATCTTACGCATAGGCAAAGCTTCTAAAAAACTGATCAACATACTTAGATTTATTTATATGTATTCCGTGTATATATGTATAATAACTTACACTGGCTGGAAATCGAATCCATGATCTGTGGCGCTGAAATCGTATGCATTGTTGTCTACACTGATGTAGGTCGTCCATGATATTAAATATTTTGATGGTACTAAACTATTTCATAATATTTCGGCCATTTCCACTTAAAATTAGAGTAATCGTACTAAATAAATCGCTGACTCATATGGTGAGTGATAATAATATATATTAGTATCAAACGTTAAACTAATTATTATATTACCAGGTCGTGGCTTCACCAGCGTAATATTTCGATAAAATGTAGCTTCAGTCCTTGTCCAAGGTTCGAAATATGCAGATATTTCAATTTAAATCAGAATCGGTTCTGCCGTTTAGGAGTGAAAAAGTACAAGTACAGATAGAAGCTTTTTTTCTATAACTTTTTTTATTTAATTTTTTTATTTAATACTTTATGCAAGAAATGTACATAGGTGGACTTAATGCCAAAGGCATTTTCCGCCAGTCTACCTTAGGGTGGTGTGTGGTTATCATATGATCATGCTTTTTAGTGCACATACCTCACGGTAGGTGCACTAAAAAGCATTAAATTAGGTATGCTAAGAAAATAAGATGTACAAAAGATAAATAGTAGTATAAACATAATATATATGGACATTAGATACAAATATATATAAATAATAATCTACAATAATATATATGAATAAAATAATAAATAATTATATATAAAGATGTACATAGTCATATGGTACTAACGTTCTGATGACTCTGCCAGCTTACGGACGAGAAGCGCACGGACCCTAGTTTTGAAAGATTTCGTGCCATCCTGATCTCCTGCGGCAGGGCGTTCCAGAGGAGGACGGACTGTACAATTGAAAGAGGAATTGACTCCAACAGAAGAATGACTGATATAGAAGAAGATTATTTGAAGAACGGAGGTTTCTGTTATAATTAGAGCAAAGATACTGGAAAATAGTGGTAAGATATGTAAGTAAGTAAGTAAGTAAGTACTCTTTATTGTACACCAAATATACATATAAAATACATCTGATATTTTCACATAAAATGTACAATGGGCGGCCTTGTCACAATAAGCAATATCTTACAGGCAACCTTTGGATGGACAGGACTTTAATGATCTCTTATGAGTGGCTGTGGTGTACAGTCATGTAATGTATGCCAAATATATATAAATTATTTGGGGGAGGGAGAAGTAGATGAATTAAGAATTGAGTACAGCGTGGTAACTTTAGTTATAACATATATTTTGTTACTGTGTTCGCATTTATATTATTAGTATATACGAGTATAGATGACTTTTTACACGGTATTTATACCGAGACATCTATTTTTAACACATTTGATGACAAAAATGATAAAAGTTCTTGCAATAAAAAAATAATACTTAAGTACACGCAAGTGCAGCCGCGGCGAGCACAGCTAGTCGTACCAAATGTGACGAAACGCCCTATTCCGTCCCCCGCTGCCCTATAATACATTTGCTCTCAGTGGTTCAGGGATCCATTGTGGTATAACAAATGGTTGGATGTCATATCAGAGACGTTTGACATGAGAACAAACAACTGCTGCCATTAGAAAGCTTTTTATCTGTAGTAGATAAACAAATTTAGGCAGTTCAGTTTACAAGGTGGGGTGAATTTATGTCGTTTGATTAAGATTTTTTTTATATAGGCAACATATCAAATAAGCACAAGGTGTTATTAAAACCTTTTTTTTTTACTTTTATATTATAGTAATGTAATGGTATCGAAGAACTGATTGGTACCATAAATATAGAAAAAAATGCTGAAATAGAGAATTGTTTAGTTTTTTTGTTTTTCTCTAGTTGTGGTATAGACGTGAGCTTATGTTTTATCAATGCTTTAATAAAGCGAAATACTAAATACCTTGTACTAATTACACCAATATTATAAATTTGAAAGTTTATGTGTTTGTATGTTTGTTGCTTCTTCACGCTTAAACGGGTTTACCAATTTTGATAACATTTGCTATGAAGGTAGCTGACACCCTGGAGAAACACAGAGGTTGCTTTTATGCCGTAAAAATGTTGATAATATTAAGGTGAATGTGAGTTTGTTCGATATGCTTTCACTCCGTAACTACTTAGCCTATCATTCTGAACTTCTACTGAAAAAAACGACAAAAATAATCATTTTTTGCATTATGTATATTTCAGATACGAAATTATTTTTTAAATATATAATACTATAAAGAAAGAAAAAAGATCCATGAAGAGATAAGACCTAATTTTATAAGCTGTGGCCCGCGCGGATTCGCTCGCATAAAAATAAAACTCCTTATAACATCAGCTGTCTGCTTGTAATATTCAGGTGAAAATCACTCCCCATTATACAGTAGAAACAGACAAGCATATATGTAAATAAACTGATCATATGGACAGACAGACAAATATTTCTAAAAGTCAGCTCATAAAAATCTGTTATTTTTGATGTTACAAACAGACTTTTTTTATAATTTAATCAAAAACATACAGTGCCCGCGTGACAGTAATATACTTGACGTGTATGTCACTAAATGGTACTAAATTGTATTTATGGGTAGCAAAAGGAGAGCGTTTGATGCACCTGTACCTACCCCTTCGAGAGTATAGGCGTGAATATATATACATATATGTATATCCTAAATAATAGAGTGTGGCTAACACTTGAAGTAAATGTCTTTTTGTATTTCATATCGCATAATAAGTTCTACCTAAATATCTAAACAATTGCCATATATGTATGTATAATTGTTGGACATATTTAATATCTACTTAAATATTGTGTTATATTGTAGGCATATTCAATTCATAACCTACTATCGTAGGAGCCATTTTCTAGACAGGGTCTAATAATTTCTAGATGAGATCTAACGACAATAGCACGCATTGCTGACCCCGTCCTAATAACACTGCTAAAATGTTAACACAGATGGGGTTGCGTTTTCTTGTAACTAAAGTAAATAAGTTTTATCAAACTACATTTTTACACTACTCGACTGCACGGATGGCGCAGTTGGTTTAAGTGGTCCACCGTCTCACCATCTGTTTAGTTACAACAGCTTTAGTTTCAATGCAATTGTCATCTATTTAGTACTAGAATATCTACTGCTTAATGCTACTAATGCACTTTCCCTATCCAATGCCAGGGGTTTGGGATATTGTTTACCAATTTCTCTGCACTTCTTGTTTTGCTTAAGGCCTTACCTTTTTATATTATTAGTTTAGTAAGTACCTACACAATATTTAGGCCAGAATTTTAATGAATCACCTGGTAACCTAGTTCAATAAAGAAATATTAATTTGCGGCATATACATGCTTCATGATATTGCATGAGTCACAATAGACTAGCGGGTAGAGGTGAAGAGTATATACTGGTACAGGTATTAAAACCAAGTATGTGCTTTCCAGTACGCAATAAGGGTACGGAGCGAAATACTGGGTACCTTTAAGGTATTACGTCCGGTACGATACAAACCGCGATCACAAAGCCTACTACACCTCGGGTCCCTTTCGGATAGTCGTATTGTAGGTATGTAGGTATGGTACAGTTAAAGAATATTATGGGGTGTACGTATGAAAGCTTTTATAATTTAAGCTGTTTGGTGTACCAGTTAGGTTGACAATGTTTTTGCGTCAGTTGTGATTCCAAATTGGCGCATTTCACCCATTTATATTTTCAAGAAAAACAGTGTAACAATACTAATAGAGGGCTTATGTATGTACGTGTATACATAGCTGTGGAGTGTAAGTTGTTAATATATATATATATATAATAAAATAAAATAAGAGGAGATCGCAACTTGGCAGTCGAAAAGTGCAACGACTGCTATTCCTGCAAAAATATAAAGAAGTCTAAGATCGCTAAAAAATCATATAAAACAAAATAGTTAAAAATAAAATATTAAAAGACTAATTAGAAATAAATTACGAATGTAAATAACGTGATTTGAAATCTTTTAACTACGCCCGCTAGTGAGCTTGAACATAATTAATATTATGCATGAAACCTAAGATATCCAATCCTAAGCCTGGGAAAGTAGAAAGGAAAGATTTCATATCTTTTAACGCAAGTAATGAAAGCGTCGTATTGGAGGCATACTAAACGTATACGTTTACTTATGTATGATAGATGAAAGTATCTACCCGTATACTTAGAAGTATTTTGAAACCTGGTGTCTGTACCGGGTATTTGACGCTACCCATATCTTTAAGGCCGGGTAAACATGTTTGTAAGTATGTCTCATCCCTACTAGCGGGTACTAGTGTTCTGTGAGACTAGCTGACTGACTGTGTAGTCAAATCAGCATATTTTTATTCAACGTCAGAACGGTAGGTTTGGTACATATTTGTATGAAATGCACATATGAAAAGTGTCCAGGAATCAAGTAAATTTTTAACTGTCAAAAACTATCCAGTTCTTTTTTTTTTACCAAATCTAGTCTTGCACACTAGCTTCTTACGTTAATTCCTATGTTTTAGATAAGCACTTATCAATATATTTTGTATAAATTTTGAATAATTGTACTTTTGCAAATTGTGTGTTGTGGTTGTGTGTTTAACCTAAGTTGATGTCACCAATTAAATGGAGGAAAGGGTTAAATTGAGATTTTTTACATTTTACATATAAATAAAAAAATTGCAATTCTACAATTGACACGACACACAATCATAGCGATTACGAATGCTCAAAATCACTTTGAGGAATGGCCGCCCTATTGTAAACGGGACCTACAATTGCGGAGTGCTCTCTCAGCGTGGACCCACTTGACGTATACGATTTCGAATGGTTTGGTAGCTCATCAACAAGCCTGAAGATCTATCGAGCATCGTAGCCAACATCATGGCGGTCAATGTACGATTCCGTCAAACAGTATTTTGGATGTACCGGTCCTTTTTGCAAGTTGTGATGTGAATCTTCCTCCTAGCGTGCGTGTCCAGATGCAGCTTATGACGCCCTGTGTAGTACCAAGAGCGACAGTCTCAGTACATTACCTGGTACCAGCTTGTTACATTTCAACGGCCCTCATCATCTCTTCTCGTGACGAATGATGTCGTCACTCCATATCTATTAAATTTTATTCAGTTTCGATATATTTTTGTAATGGTTTTGTAAAAAAGGTTTGTTTTACACACTTTTATTGGAATTCTGATTGACACTTGATTTTTTATTTATAATCAAAATTTATCACGACATTGTTCGAAGACCTACATGAAGATGTCATGAATCGATATCGATATTATTACAATCATCAATAGGGAGGATGTGCCTATTCGGCGGCAATAGGCTTGCCCCTATAACGTTAGTGGGTCCAAATTCTAATTTGCAAAATGTGAGTGTTCAATACAGCTCTGTCTACCGCTTGGGGGATATAGGCGTGGGTGTATGTATGTATGTAGTACCTAACGAAATGAATGTTACTTTTTTCATGGTTTAAAACCTTGGGAGTTTTGGGCCCTTTGGGAGTTTTGGGCCTTTTGGGGGCCCTGCGCCCCTAAACAAGTGCCTACTTCCCTAAAGAATAATCCGCCCTTGATGATTGGTTATTGAAGTTTGTTATATACTTTTCTATAAAGTCAACTCTTTGCTTAAAAGTTAACAATCGTTTACTTACTCTAAAATACAAAGTTCATTCGGTCGATTTTGTTGCTAGAAAATAATGACGACTTTTGCTTATACACGAGACGAAAATAATTTTGTTGATATAATTTAGTTAATTGTAGTTATTAGCATTATTTTATTCATTTCAACTTTATTTGTTGATAAAACTATACATAAATATTGTAATTATTTATATAGCGGAAGCATTGAGCTTTAGTAGACGGCAAGAAGTGCATAATGTTAACTCTACCACATTAAATACTAACACTAATCTATTTTGAGTAATGATGTGCGGTGTTTTATGGAAAGAATATATTAAATAAAAACAACGGAAGAGAGTGTCATTAAACCACTAATGGTAACATTATTTATTTAATGGAACAGTACCGTTCAAAGGCTAGTATAAACTATAAATGCAGTTGACAGGTTAGTTAAAAGCAATGAATAAATGGTACATCTTGTTTAATAATGTTAGGGGATAAATTTTGAAACATATTGAAATTGAAATGAAAGAAAGTTATCCGGTTGATGATGCATTTCCTTATTTATGTAGAATAGTTCCCATTACCCCATTTTTTACGCCTCCATCCGTCACGCCCGACCCTAGTGGTAGATTCAGGTTTAACTACTTTGAACATTTAGCCTAGCGACTCAGATTCTCATAAGTTGGCAGCACCGTTCGTGCTATTATCTGTGGTCGGTGGTTGTCGACTATCGTTCATAACGAAGTTGTTTGGAAAATCTTTTTTTACGAAAAATATATTTATTATGTACGTAATAGTGTTCTGAAATGTGAAATCATACAGTATATGCCACTTGTTTTCAAACATAATAGAAATGGGCACCAATGGCAATGGTCGCCGTGCAGGAACCAAAATACCCGATGTTCGCCGCCCCATGGAAGAAGCGGATTGTATTAACGATATGGAAAGCCCTGAGCTTGACTTTATTTACGATGATTGTGATACTCAAGCTAACGAAATTGCAGAATTATATAGCTACACCGAACATCCGGAGTATCAACTTAATGTTAAAGCTTTCGAAGATATAATGGAGGAATTTAACTATCCACCTAGTTGGCAAAGATTGACAAACAAACAACAGCGTACTGTCATTATGAAATTACTAGAGCATTTAGACGTAGCTGTTAGTGAAATACGTATGCGTGCAACCCGTTGTATACTATACTTAGCTCAGGGATGTTGGGCGGAGATGCAATCAGATGCTGAACAGGCTCACTGGGCCCGTATTAACGTAATGATGTTATATGACATGGGCACCTTTTCTGCTTTTGTTGAATTACTGAATCTCGAAATTGTAAGGAGTAGTTCTGCAATAGCATCGAGAAAACTTGCAGAATCCCTTGCTGACTCTATAAACTTAAGAGTTATTTTGTCAGTTCTCTATCTTATTACAGAATATATGAGAACTGAGAAAGATAACAATGAATCTGAATATTCTCATTTAGTCAAAAACTTCAAAGAAGAACTTGGAACCCCATTTGGTGAAGAATTATTACCTGTTAAACTTCTGAGTATGGTGACTCATCTTTGTGCAGGTACAACACCCCACTTTCCAATGAAGAAAGTTCTTTTATTATTATGGAAAATATTACTTGTCTACTTAGGGGGTTCAAAGGAG
This sequence comes from Tyria jacobaeae, assembly GCA_947561695.1. Taxonomy (NCBI): domain Eukaryota; kingdom Metazoa; phylum Arthropoda; class Insecta; order Lepidoptera; family Erebidae; genus Tyria; species Tyria jacobaeae. The sequence continues at coordinate 4,335,752 of OX387211.1, read as the reverse complement.
TTAAAAGAAAGAAAATGTAGACTTCGTGAAAAAGCTGGACTTCCTCCATTATTAGAAGACACTATAGAGATTATTAAAGGGATGAGAGCCAGCTCACCTCCTCCCAGTGCAGCTGATATGTTAGAAAACCAAAATCCTGGTCAAAGAAAACTCAAGGAAAATGAGAGAGCTCTTCGTAGACAAACCTTCATGAAACAAACTTCCTTAGATGAATCAGATGAGCAAATTTTTGTTGACAAAGAAGAAACAGGCAATGGTTCTGAGGATTACTCTATGGAGTTTCAATCTATACCCGGTGATGGTGCACAATCAGAGAACAATCCTAATTGTCCATACTATATGTACTTCAAACAGTTTGATAGCCCTCCTCCACCACCCCCGTTGCCTAGAAGTTTACCTTGGCAATCTAAAGTACGACAGAAAGATATTGACATGTTTCTAGATAATGTCAGAATAAAATTTGTTGGGTATTCTCTTCCTGGAGATAGACAGACAATCGCAGGATTACCTGAACCTATTCATGAAGGAATTGATATATTAAAGAAACATATGTACACTAGTCTTTCTGAGATCCAGGCAGAGAGAGAAATTGAAATTGCTAGAAGCCCACTCACAAAAGGGGAAAAAGATGTTGAAGAAACTGAAGCTGAAATCTTATACAGAGCCATGCTTCCTAATCTACCACAGTACATGATAGCTTTACTAAAAATTCTTTTAGCAGCAGCACCTACTTCTACAGCTAAGACTTATTCCATTAACATTATGGCAGACTTATTACCTGAAGAGATGCCTATGACAGTTCTTCAATCATTAAAACTTGGTATTGATGTAAATAGACACAAAGAAATAATAGTCAAAGCTGTTACTGCAATATTGATGTTACTGTTGAAACATTTTAAGTTGAATCATGTTTATCAATTTGAATTTATGTCACAGCATCTGGTTTATGCCAACTGCATGCCATTAGTCCTTAAATTTTTTAATCAGAATATTTTGTCCTATGTAGGTGCAAAAAACTCAATTCCAATATTTGATTTCCCAGCCTGTGTTATTGGAGAACAACCTGAACTCACTAAAGACTGCTTGGATATTGGTGATTCATCAGTTCCCTACTCTTGGCGAAATGTGTTTTCATGCATAAACTTGTTAAGGATCCTGAACAAGTTGACAAAATGGAAGAATGCAAGGATAATGATGCTTGTTGTTTTTAAAAGTGCACCCATTTTGAAACGTACACTTAAAGTCAGACATGCATTGATGCAATTTTATGTATTAAAGTTATTAAAGATGCAAACAAAATATTTGGGACGCCAGTGGAGGAAAACAAATATGAAAACAATCAGTGCTATATACTCTAAAGTACGGCACCGGTTAAATGATGACTGGGCATTTGGGAATGATGTTGATGCAAGACCTTGGGATTTTCAAGATGAGGAGTGTGCTCTTAGAGTCAGTGTGGACCGCTTTAATCACAGAAGGTATGGCACTGGTGGGGATCAAGAAATAGACTTGACACCGCTTGAAACTGACATTAATAGCATATTAGAAACAAATATTGAACTTGATGAGGAATTCAAAGATAATTATGAGTTGTGGTTAGAGCAAGAGGTATATAACAATGAAATTAATTGGGATGTGTTATTGTCAACATAAAGTATTACTTAAAATCATCTTCATGTAAATGTTATTGTAGTTTTCAGTTGATCTGTTTTTCTTTATTTCATTTAAAATAGTTTTATTAAGTAGTTACACATTGCACCTTTTTATATACATTTTCTTATAAATTTGTCTTATTATAGTTACTTATTAAGTTACACTGGTATTTTTATATTTAACTTATTTTCATACATACTTCATTATATATTATGACAGAGTCATATATACAATTACTCAAATATAAAATTTAGAATTTAAATTATGCAATTACAATCTTTTAGTGATGTTAGAGACAAAAGTGTGTGCATGTCAAAAATATTTTCCTGTATATTATTGTAGTATATATAAGACCTTTAAGCTTGAGAACAATGAATTTAAATAAAAAATCTTGTATTCAGTTCAATACCTGTAATGTTCAATTGTACTGAAATGAGCATAAACTAATTTTGATTTAAGAAAAATCCTGTATGTACCATTGTACCTATATAATGAAATAGAGCATTTGTTAATGTTTTAGTATTTTCAACAAATTTAGATATAAATTAATAAATACATAAATAGCAACATTTCAATAAAATTTTAATGAAGCTATGTATGTATGAATTTTAATTGTTTGATTTTTAGTCTTAAAAATAATCACAAGATACAACTAACTACTAACCATTCCCTCACTCCTGTGCTCCAAAAGGTCGCAACATGATGTTTTTTAGTCTATACTCCTAAATAAATACTATACAATACCAATAATATCATTCATATCTAACCGATTTCTCTGACACTGAAAGATTGTTTTAACAAACACAAAACATTGGAAACTTTCTTGATAAATCTTCCTAATGATGCTTCAAAGAACATGCTATGCCAACTCCAGTGGTGTAAGTATAGTTTCGGTTACTGAAATCGCTAGTTCTAGTGAGTTGGGACTGATTGTAGTACCAACTTCTTTTAAATTATTCAGTGAGTCAACGCGATTGCTGCGTAAATGGGAGAGATGTAGTAGGATATGCCTAAAATATACAACACCTTGTTAAGATTAATATGTTGACTGATTGAGACTGACCACTAATTACTGTAGTAGTATATCTATACATCGGTGGCAATGTGTATTCTACTGTTGTGCTAAATACAGGTGCTCCAAATTGCATTGGGGTCGTCACTGTAGAATTAAAGTATTATGATGTCCCATTCATAAACACAAAGAGATGACTAAGCTAGTAACTGGTGATATTCATGTCAATTCATGATCCTCACTAAATTTCAGCAACGTAATATGATCTACTTATTCGTATAATTAATATTGGATGTCTTCGGAAGTTTGAGTCCAGTTTAGCAATTCGTAGCACCGAATTGGGTAAGTTTTCCGATTTAAAAAAGAGTAGATACTCTACAATCAGTACAAAGGTTTTTTTTATGTTCCCTTTTTAACACATCAGATCATACCTAAGTATCTACCAAGTACCCAATATAAGGGGGCAACCATTAATTATGTGGCAAATTTTCATTTCGCCCCGTCTCCCTTTGGTGAGATTCATATTTTTTATCTATAAATAACTTAATCTGTAAACTATTGCCTTAGGTTTATTAAAAACAAGTTAATTTTTGTTTACGACTAGACTGTAGGATTTTTAAGAAGTCTAAAATCAGTTAGAAAATAAATTACGTGATATCTGCCGATAACCATCTCTCCTCCACGTGAAATGTTGTGAGGTGCGGCTCGACCCTCTCCCCCTCTTAATAGTCTTACGTAATTAATAGATACCCCTAATGTACGTAATAATGGTTCATGAAGACGTAGTTAATCAGCTTGATTTTGCTTTTTACTTTATATCTACTCTAGATCTATATTATTGGTAGGTACGTAAACGTAACAAAAGTCACGATAGAACTTATATAAGTACTTAAGTGTTATAAAGTGCCTCAAAACAAATCAATATTCAAATGCTTCGTAATTTACTATAGAACTTCTTGATACTAGGCCCTGATAAAGAGCTACGTCTCTTGTCCGTTGCTGATCGATGTTATAATATGGACTAAGAATCTGTAACGATCAATACACATTTTAGTTCATGTTATCGATTTCACAATGTCGGCCCAGGGAGCACCGTGCTAAACACAGTGCATTTATGCTGTGATGATCACAGAATAAGAAGACAGAAAGAATAAGAAAAAAATGGTTTTCAGACAATGACTGAAAATTCAAAGGCAAGTTAGAGAATTTTTTTTAAAGATTTAAACATTCGTCAAGGAATAACTTAATATTCAAAAGTAATTTTATATTATAATATAATTATTATTGTTCACACAGATGGTTCGTTGTTTTATTTTACTTTGGCAATAATAACACATTATTTACGATGTCGGAGACGTCAAAATTGTCAGAGTAGGGGATAGGTCATGTCATGCGAAGTGTTCCACCCAAAAGAATTTACTTAAAGTATACTTTGTAATTTTGATATTACAATATATGATATTTCATTATACAAAGAATCTAATAATATGCTAAATTAATAATAAGATTGAATTGCTAAATAAAGGTAAGTCTGAAACTCAAATCTTTCATTTCCTGCGGGTTATAGTGTTCTAGCATTATCGTCCGAATGCGCTTAATTATACTTAACTTATACTGTAAGTTCATCTATCACATAGATTGTGACAGCCTTAATTTTTACTCTTAATTTTTTTTATTGGTTAGACATATACAGTTTTGTTATAAAATATTTTCAGTTACATCAAAATGGCTGAATTAGCAGCATTATTACAAACGGAAATCCCTGAAGGGCGCAGTCATTTAACAGACTCCCACACGAATCTTGAGCGTGTGGCCGATTACTGCGAAGCAAACTACTTCCAATCTGAAAACAAAAGACTTGCATTGGAGAGCACTAAAAACTATACAACACAGTCATTAGCAAGTGTGGCATATCAGATTAATACTTTGGCATATAACTTCCTCCAGTTGTTAGAATTACAGACAATGCAGTTGGCTGAAATGGAAGGCCAGATGAACCACATTGCTCAAACTGTTGCTATTCATAAGGAGAAGGTGGCACGCAGAGAGATTGGTGTGCTTACAGCAAACAAAGTCACAAACAGGCAGTACAAAATTATTGCACCAGCTAATCCTGAAAAACCTATTAAATATGTGAGAAAGAGCATTGATTACACAGGTAATTGATATTACATGAATGATTTTATGTTATTTAAACCATGTTGTTATACTAGATGATATTATTTGATGTTTAAAGAAACTGTCTGTATTTTTATAAGAAAGTGTCCTCTTGTACTTATAAGTTTGCACACAAAGCTTACAGACAAAGTCAATATTCATAATATAAAATGCAATACAAAACCAGTAAATATAACTGCTATTATATCAACCATAATTTTTATCAGCTTTGGATGAAATTGGTCATGGCGCACGCTGGAATGGTGCTGCAAGTGGCACTCCTAGGGGTCGACGTTCTGGACCACCTGCAACTGCTGCTACTCTGCCTGCACCAACTACCAAGCCACCAACACCACCTGCTGCTGTTCGAGCGGCCTCTGCTGCTAATACAGGCACATTGGGAAGAGGCACTTTGGGTAATATCTTTTGTAACCCCTGACTGTAAAAGGAGGGGTATTGTTAATTTAGTGTGTCTGTCAGTATACCCTACTGATACTCTAAAATGGATGGACTGGTTTTATTTTAGTTCTTAGAAGTGTTGTCATTGAAAGTATGCTTATCTGTAGGTTATATAAAGCTTTCAAGAAAATCTGTGGCATGCAGAGATTATCAACTCTTTTCTGATTGTGGAAGAGTGATTTATCAGGCTAAATTGTATACTTTAATTGTAAAGGTAAATCATCCCGTGAATATCGTACGCCTCCAGCAGTGGCGCCACCCCAGGTACCCTCTCACTACGCACCTAACTACCCTCGCCGACCACCAGGGTACTCCACATTGCCAGTAGCTCAGCCTCAGGTAAATACAAAAAGTTTCAGAATTAGAACCATAACAATTAAGTTTTTCTAGTTAACCACTAACAATATCTGTGGCTAGCTTTTGCAAAAAAAATTACATAATGAAAAAAAAACATTTGTGGCTTTGTGAAGTATTATAGACTTATTTATTGTTTTCTAATTGTATTAAGCTTCTATGGAAAACTGCAGCATAAGATGCCTCAATTATTTTATGTGCCAAATGTATTACGATTTATTAATGACAAATATTGCGTCAAGTTGAGAACTACTCACATCATTCGAAATAATTTCGTAACAGCACATCACTATTGATTTAGTTTTTCATAGGTACTTTTAAATTTTGTTGATGAAAGAGGTGGAGCCATTAAGATAAATGATTTCTCAGTGGATATTACTTAAGGCCGTAAGGATGTGATCAAAGCCATTTGCACAAATACTTTTTTATTTCCAGGTTGGAATGGTGCATCCTAATCAGCACCAGTCCTCTGCTAACTATTCACAACAAGATTTACATTCCAGCATGCCGCGTAAGTGTTTTTTTAAACTCATCTACTAATCTCCTGTGGCATTTTCAGAGACGCCTTTTCTTTTTAACTGACGTCAAAAAGAAGATATTCTCAAAATCAAAGATTTTTGTGTTATGATATCTGGGCTTTTTTGAACCAATTTACTTGAGGTACCAATTTACTTGATCATTTTAATTTGTAGGAAATATTCCAACTCTGTGGGATGTGGGAACTAAGGATGAATACAGCTTTTTATAATTATTCATGATACATTAAAGTTAATTAAACTAAAAAATATATCAGCTATATATTTACTTAATATATAGCTGATATATTTTTTAGTTTAATTAACTTACTACTTTTTAGCTTTACTAACTTTAATTACTTATTAACTAATATTTTTTAATTTAAATTGAACAATCCACATTCTTACTTCTAACACAAATCATCAGCAGTAACTACTTCTCAACAGTGTAGGCTAAATACATGGGTAAATTGCAATGCATATCTTTTCAGCTCCACCATCACCTTTGATTGGATCTGACGGTGAACACAGCCAGCATTCAATGAGTCTCCCGGGACAGGTTTGTAGCTATTTGTCATAGTTATAATGTTAAGCTTATTTATTGTTATATATACATACATTGACAACCATTCATCTAAGTATTTTCCTCTTCATTTTTATAAATAGAAAAACGATTTTTATTTAAAAAACCGGGAAATGGTAGTCGAAGAAGAAAACACCCGAAAGATAATTATAAATCATAGGAAACATAAATGAAATAAATAATAATTAGTATGTAGAGAACTGAAAAAGTTCGATTTGCTATTGATTTACAAATACCACAATAACATACATGAACTGATAAACCTGCTATTGCAAATACCACTATGTGACTTACTTTTGGTGACATTATTTGACTTCAAAATGGAGGGACCAAGGATTTTGTTATTTTGTCATTATGTAGAGGTAGTTATTTAATAGGTCAAAAGTACATATTAAACTTGTACATAGGTATGTAAGTTGGAAAGAATATACAGACTTTAGACTAGATATATAGATAGTCTCTTCATTTTGATGCAAACTGTTCACTTTACTTTGCAAGTTTTTTCTGACACAAAGAAACAGTATTTTTATAAATATATTACTATATATTTTAGCTCAGTTTATATTTCAGCGAGCGTCGTCATCGTCAGCTGGAGGAGGTTCTATCCGCGGCGGTTCTGTCTCCCCTCCATTGCCACCCCCACCCATGGATGACGAACTTGCACACGATGGCTTTGGAAGACCCCATCATCTCACAGTAAGATTATTTAAATCGTTCGTAACGAGCCATCGTCGTTTTCGTTGGAGTAATGTTTACTTACTTTTCAGAATAAGATGAATACTCAGTATACAAGCGCTGTTCCTGCCATAGTGCCAGATGAAGAGGACCTGCCTGGGTGGGTGCCCAAGAACTATATCGAGAAAGGTAATATATAATTTATTCCTCATTTACACAAAGTATAAACAAATAGTATTTTAAAATAATAAATAATAAGAGAGAAGTACAAATTATGCTCAAAATTCGACGTTAAAAAGCCATGCCGACTGAAGTTATATCAGTGTCACAGAAATCAATGGTGGTTAAGCGGCGCACTTGCGACTAGAGGTGCAGGTGTTCATGGGCGGCGGTAGCCACTTACCATGAGGTGGCCTGTTTGCTCGTTTGTCCCCCCTTCATCCTAAAAGAAACTGGGTGGGTGTGTAATACAGCTCTACGGTATAAAAATAAATAATTATGATCTTGTTTTCAGTTGTAGCGATATACGATTATTATGCTGATAAAGAGGATGAATTGTCATTCCAAGAAAGTTCAGTTATCTATGTTCTAAAGAAGAATGATGATGGATGGTGGGAAGGAGTAATGGATGGTGTTACCGGACTGTTCCCCGGAAATTATGTAGAGCCCTGTGTGTAAACAGTAATTAATGCCTTTATAAATATCATGTTTCAGTAATCATAGGTATATCTTTTTCTTAATTTGATTAAAATGAAATGCGTTCAAATAATGAATTCATTTAACTGATTAAAAAGTATTTTGATTTAGAATAATGAAATAAGAAGTAATAGCATATAGTATAAGTAATAATATATTGAAACTGTTTAAGGTAGAATAAGCACTTAATTGTATCATTTAAATGTAGCTATAGATTTTATTCGGAAAATAAAACATTTCATTACTATACGGATTTTTTATTTGTATTAATGTTTAACTACAACACAATATTTACAGGTAAATCTAGTTCCTAATAAATACAGTAGTAAATGGCTACTTGGATAAGATGCTTTCGGTGAAACCATATGACCAACAATTTGTGATTTCAATTTCTTTCTATAAAGAAAGGCAACTCTTGCTCTAGGACTGATTCTTGTATCGTGGGGACTTTACAAACAAGCAATGGATACAAAGTACACCCATTCAGAACAACAATTAGTGGATCACACAATTTTTGTGTCCCGTGTGAGAATCAAACCCAAGACCTCAGCAGCAGGGTCACTGACTACTAGACCAAAACACCAGTCAACTCGCAATGTAAAGATCCTTATATCACTTCCAGCAAGCATGCAACCACTTCACATAATAGACCAACACAGCCAATCTATACCAAAAATCTCCACTAATGAAATTTGTGAATTTTCTTATACAAAAACTAAATTATGGAATATTCTAAAAACTAATGTAATGAAGTCAAGCCATTTCAAAAATTCAAATCACTCCCAAGTTTAAAATTTAAACATTTAATGTGAATTCGAATTTTTGAAAGGTAGGTTAATGTTTTCAATTACCACAGAATCATGGAGTATTGGTTAGGATTATACTTATATTACCCAAGTAGAAAAACGTTGGGTAATTATTTTGCTTATGTAAGTTAGTTAGGATATGCTATTGCTATTCTTTGTCATCAAGATCCATGTTTTCATCTGTGATTGAATCACCATCTTTATCCTTTTTCTCTGAATCTGTTGCATCAGCAGGTTTAGTTTTTACTTCATGTTTCGCTAAAATTTCATCTTTCTTTGTGATTGATTCTTTGTTTTCTTCTCCTGCTTTCTTTGGTTCTTTCGATTTGTCATTTCTGTAATGGTTAACGTTATGCTAGTATAGCTATTAAATAGTATAGAAATATTAAAATGTAAAAAAAAGTAGGGGTTATAACTTACTGTGTTGGTCCATTTACTATTTCAACAACATCATCATCCTCATATTTTATGTTGACTACAGCTTCTACTTTGGCCTGTATGCTCTTCAAGGTGGAATGGAATATTTTTGAACTAGCCTGTAATAGAAAATAAACTAGTCAATAATAACCCAACCAAATAAACCTGATTCCTAATTTATATTGTATATGCAAGAGTTGAGAAAAAAGTTACAAGTTTTTTTCTCGACGTTACTACTCTACTAATCATAATCAGGGTGTTCACTGCTAATGTCAGTGTGTACAAAAAATTAAAAAAAATAGTATTTTGATAATTTTTTAGATGATGTCAAAATTCAATAATAGTAGTAGAATTATCAGACTAAAAAAGGTTGAGTTAATTATATCTCTCATTTAAATCGCTGGCAAAAAAAGACGCCAACAGTCCCTAGGAATTGGTCTAACTTTTTCATTCAATGAGTTTTCTTTTCAGAGATTTTATTCAGGGAACAAATCTGTAAGACTTTCCCTGACTACCTTGAGCTACCGAATTTTCAGAATGTAGACACTCTGATACTGAAATTGAAATACTAGTGAAATGAAATGAAATCAGTAGTGTAGATAGAGTATTACGTGGTAGAGTCATGCTTAGGCAGGCCGGTTCGACCGGTGCGATACCACAGCCACAGCAGAAAACCGGTTGTGAAACAACACTTGCGTTGCATTTCCCCGAAATTAGTGAGTTTCCGTAGGCGAACTTCCCCTCTCCTTCTTCCTCTTCCCTGACCCACCGCCTCTTTTCGCATTTCCTCATCCCCCACCACCCTCAAAGACGGGCAGTGAACTTACGACTTTCGAGTTGCAGGTGTCCATGGACGGTGGTTGTCTCTTACCATCAGGTGACCCGTGTGTTCGTCTGTCCCTCTATAGTGAAAAAAAAAAAAACCGTCCATGTGCGAGTCAGACTCGCACACGAAGGGTTCCGTACCATCTATAAAAACGTTAAAAAAAATGTTTGTTATATGGGAGCCGCCTTAAATATTTATTTTATTTTAATTAAATTATTTATTTTTAAACTGAACATGTAACTAAATATTCTGTGAATATTTCAAGCGTCTACCTGTTGCCGTTATCAATATCGAGGAAAAGCGAACAAAAAAATCACATATTTTGTATGGGAGCCCCTTTAAATTATTATTTAATTCTGCTTTTTAGTATTTGTTTTCTAGTGGCAACAGAAATACATCATCTTTGAAAATTTCAAGTGTCTAACGGGTACGGAGCCCTAAAAAGACGCAGACTTACTGAGTTTAGTGGTTTAAATTCTAGTAGAGCCAGTACATACCGTGAGTGAGGTGATCCGTGCCCTAGCATTGGCGAGGCTCTGTGTGAGGTCGGAGAGCTGGTGCTGGGCGCCGCGCTCGGCCTGCTGCGTTGAGGCGGCGGTGGCGCGAGCAGCCCGGAGCGCCGCCCGCGCGCTCTCCAGCGCGCCCTCCAGCCGCGCGCGTGCTTTCGCAGCGCGGGCCTCCGCCGCCACCAGGGCGCCCACGTCCACCAGGCGACACTTGTACATCACCATGCCTGCATTATTTAATACACACTTTCACACCATTTCTTAAGCGAAAACTTCTTTAGGTTGAGCACTTTTCTATAGAACTCGCGTCATCGTCACCGTACGCTTTCTATGAGCTATATGTATACTGTGTATGTATATATGTATACTTTTTGGGTAAAAAAAATAGCGTGAAAATGGCGTCATCGTCACCGCACGCTTCTCATGAGTCACCTCGCCACGCCGAGTGTTATGGGTTCGAGTCCCGCACGGGAAAACACTTTGTGTAATCCTCAAATTATTGTTCTGAGTCTGGGTGTTCTTTGTGTCCATTGTTTGAATGTTTGTAAAGTCCCCCGCAACACAGGAATTATTCCTAGTGTGGGAGCTGTCTTTACAAAAAAAAAAGTAACGCATTCTCCACTTGTAAAATTTATTTTAAAAAGGCGACACTTTAATTGGTCTATCATAAAATTTGAAACTTATATGGTATTCTCATGGATGCAATTACCAGAACTGGACCAAATTGAAATATGACCACGCGCAAAGCACCAGCTTTCAAATAAAAATAAAAAAACTTCGAATCATTTAACCCACTGTTCTGAAAGTTCTGAGGTAATAAATATAAAAAAAACCAGTCGAATTAAGAACCTCCTCCTTTTTTGAAGTCGATTGAAAAACAAATCAAATAAACCCAAACTAGAAGGATTAGGAAAGGTCTATTATACGCTTAGTTTCATTACCGCTAGCCAGCCTCAGCGTTTCACTAAACTACTACTCATTTATCAGATCTGGCTCATTTATTAGATCAACTCCACCATGTCCATTCAATACAAACTTAATTGCACTCCATAATATTTTATAAAAGGGTTTTAAATATAAATATGGTATCGATTACAGACCTTGACAGACGCGGCAAAATCGAACGCCTAGAACTTATCATTAAAATTATCTTTCGCATTTTTTAACAATTTAACAGTAAAAAAAGTGAAGTTTAAATTTTACAGTAGAGCGTTTAAAAGGTATAAATTGAAATAAAATCGTTATTCGTTGAATGTTTTTTTTTTTTATAAAAAATCGGTATATGTATTCATTATTAAGCACTTTCAACTTTAACAAAAAAAAAAAAACAGATGGGTCACTTAATGGTAAGCGACTACCGGCGCGCATGGACACCTGCAGTTTAAGTGTAAACGACAATTTGTTGTAAAGGCCGGTTGTGCGAGACAGAAAACTTACGTTTTACTGTAACAGTAAACAAAGAAGTGAGAAAGAGTATGACTGAATGCATTAGTGAATGAATTAAAATGGATGCGTAACTACGTACATGAGTAAAAGAAATAATGAGTTAATCTTACATTCCCCAATCCCTCCCTGTAAGCAATATCCTTCTCACTCTTTTCAATTTAACTTTCCTTCTTAAAGTGCCCGGTTGTCTGTGTGTGTTTTGGGGTAAAGTGCAATGTACAGACAAAACGTAAATACTATATTGCACACTGTTCAGACGAAAACCAGAAAACTTTAACACTTTCTATGTGTATATTTTAGCAGTAAGTAGGTATTAATAGTTTCCTTATGTATGAATGTTAAATTTTAATTATTAAATAGCTCATACAACTAAACTTTTAAAGAAATATGGATACTCTGCAGCAACAAAGTATAAGCAATGTTATGAACATGGAAAAGTCAAAGTCAAAGTTTTCCATTGTCGAGCAAGTCTCACTTTTGCTCATAAATGGAAAACTGAAGGTTTTTAATTGATCTATATTGTACGTAAATTTAAAAAAAAAACGTAAAGTAAACTATTGCAACATACTTTGATTAACTAGTTCAGTAGTTAATGTTGTATGTATTACTAAACACACCATTTCTACAAATTATCAATGTAAAATATTGGATGACATTATACAAGGGATAAGAATTAGATTTTTTATTATTTTATTTAAACGAAACACGATTTTGTTGGGGTACAACGTACGTGGGTGGTATCAACATAAAACAAATTTCAATAAACAATATAAACAATTCTTGGCAATTTGTTCTAGTCTCATATTTCAATTCTTTATTTATTTTTGAAAACCCTCTTTTTAAATTTATATAAGGGACCTATAATCAATAATATAAGGCCAAACTAAATCTTGAATCAGAATTGGAAATAAATAAGTTGTAAATATTTACCTGACTCACTAACATCTTTAGTTTTTCCATCTTGAGACTCTGTGTCATTTGTTGGTACATTGAAAACTGGTAATAAATGGCGGTTCCCAGCCGCAATTGTCTCTTCCAATTCAGCAACCTAGAATCAAACATGATTGATGTATATCAACTGTCTTCAGGATTCAGATTCAACTATTAATTAGTTTGCTAGATGATCAATCAATTAAGGATTTTTCCTCTTTTGTAGGAAGTGGTTGTTGCATTACAAAAACGATTTTTCATACATACATATCGCTTCGCTCGCTTATACAAATGGATTGGTGAATACTCCCTAATCCATCTGTATAAGCAACATCAACTACTATATACTATACTATAAGCAAGTCAGGGTCGCATACCTATAACTCGGAACTTGCTGGTGAGCGCAGTCGGAGCCTCTCTAACTAACTACACTTACTTAACTACCTCAAAAATTTTCTTAGTACGCAACCATTTAAAAGGTTTGTTTATTTTTATTAACTATTCTCAGGTTTAAATTAAATAATGTTTTTAGGTTACCAGCAAACATTAATTTTGATAACAATGTATATTTTAATTATTACATTTCTTTAATTTATCACCGTTAGTGCTTTAATTCATAACATATTCTTATCTGGTTTCTATATGTTAGGGAGGTAATCGAGCGCAATCCCTATCCCCTGTTTCTCCCTGAACAAGCAAGTTTTGATGGAAATATCATCCTTTAAATATTATAATTAGGATTGCGCCTCGAATGGCATTGTTTGCAGCCTACATACAGGGAACAAAATTTTTTTTACTGGTAGCTGGTTGCGAGATATAGCATGAAAATTATTCCCGGCTGGCAAAAAGTAGCCTAGGAAGAAAAAAAATCTACCGCAACCATTTGCCAAAACGGACAATAGAGAGTTATTATAATTTTACATGTTTTACTTTTTAAACCGAATTTGATTGTAATTTTTACATAGTGTAACTGGTCTACAGTCGTTCTAACTTAAATAAAATATGTACATATATAAATATTGTAATATTTACATGAGTTGGTAATTCAGTGGCCGACGCTGCTGAATCTAGTGGCAAGTCTTGCATTGCATCTGATGTGCCCGACGCGACATCCTTAATGGTTTGTATGAGTGTCCTAGAAAATAATGAATCACCATCAATAAAGGAGGATTAAAAAGTGTATGCATAAAATTAAATTAAAAAATAAACAGTAAATCAATAAATGAAATCATAAACCTGACTGTCATTCAAAAACTAAGTAATACATTTAGAAGTTATACTTATATATATGTATATATATATACATATATTTGTAAAGATACTACTTTGTTTTTTTTTTATGCAATGTGATACGTCTGCTCGTCTACCCCCAAACCAGCAGACGGGTCTCCCGATGGTAAGTGACTATCGCCGCCCATGGACACCCGCACTCAAGAGTCACAAGTTTAAATTTTAATATACGAAAGCTCTTTATTACTTACGAGAGAACTTACAAGTTAAATACAAAACTAGATATTTTTTACCACAGTGAGATAAATAAAATATAGAAAAGCACTTACTTGTAATTAAATAAATCCTTTACGCATACTTTTTCTAGTATGGCCCTGATTTGTGAACGCGAAAGTTGCAAGCCGAGACTCATGAACAAGTTTTGCAGATCTTTCTTGGTCATGCTGCCACCGCGAGCCGTGTCGAAGTAAACGAGCGAGAGCAGCAGGTAGGGATCGGGGGGTAACTCCACGCCACGACTGCGACGCTTCGGGGAACCGCTCCGCTCGTCGTCACTCGGAGACTCCTAACATGGACATAGACAATATAAAATTACCGATGTAAGTATACCTCTTTATAATACCTATATTAATATCTGATATTCTTATTAGCGGGCGTGATTGTATGTATGTATAGACTCTTATTAGCGGGCATGATTGTATGTATGTATAGACTCTTATTAGGCTGAGGTGTATTTAAAGGCTACATTTTTCCTAATGTAGTCCTACGGAATAGAGGGCAAGCCTATTGCTGTCAACCGAGCTGTTTAGTTGGTTCCTGCAGTCTCCTTTTACGTCACTTACGGAAAGAAATGGGATGGCCATATTCAAGTACTAAGAACTATAACAGTATTCCTTTCTTAATATATGAAAAAAAAATACCTTTCTTTTGTATTGCTAAATTTAAAAAACGACATCACAAATTGGAATAAGATTTATTATAGTAAATTAATTTAAAAAAAAAAACGCGAGCGAAGGAAGATCAAAGGAGATATCAAGTAAAATTTCCGAAGTTTGGGTGAATAACATAAAATAATATCTCAAATAGCCATAAATTTATTATTCTTGAATATTGAGGAGGACCATCGAACATTTTATAGAAACTATTTCATTCTATTTGTTACGTATGATATTTTTTAATTATCATTTTAATTGTGTTATGATATGGTACAGCTTTGTAACAAGCTGTTTTCATTACGTCAGTAAACATCATGTATTTGAAGAAAAGAATTGGGTGGGCAGTAATCAGTTGAAATGATACAATTATGTATAATCTTCAATGAACGTTGGGTGCTATGCCATAGCCTCATAGCCGGAGGCCCGGCCTCATTTCTCTAAAATTGTTGAGGTTTCCGGAGGCCTAAGACAATTCCATATCGTTCTAATAAAATAAATTACATACTAAATGTGGGATTCATAGGTACTCCAGCAACTTTCAAAATACAAAAAAATATTCTTTCGGTATTATGATAACATAATTTACCTTTCTATCACGTCTCCTAGAATCACGCCTGTCATCGCGCCTCTCTGGTCTCTCTTCCTTCTCTTTCTTTTCATCTTTCTTATCTTCTGGTTTCTTCTCTGATTTCTCATCCGACTTATCTTTTATCTCTTCTGTCTTTTCGGGTAATGTGTACAGAGTTTTATAAATGTAGAATCCGAAGTCACGCATCAACATCTCGTTGAAAAGTTCAGCGAAAACAAATAGCTGTAAATATTATTTTCATTTAAAAATAATTAAATCTTTGTTTTTTAAATAGTTTCCGCACTTGTGTCGTGTGGTACTTAATATATATACAAGCAACAGACGAGAGATCCAGACTCGGGAGAACAATTTGTGAAGAATCCATTACCTCTGGCTTAGCAGTCAGGGTCACTAACCATTAGATCAGTCAATGTCTCCTGTGTCATGTTTCTATGTGAAAAAAAAAACATCATTTTACATACCTCAAAACTGTGTTCTTTATTGTCAGTGATGCGATAGTCCAATAATAAAGAGAGTGTAGCAACATTGCAGTTAAATTTTCCACCTTTTGCTGTATTCGATGGATGCGCCAAAATGTGAGGGGAGTTTGGAATTTCATACCGGGTTTTAAGTAGTGCCTTTTCTTTTTCCACCTGAAAGTATGGATGGATAAACATTTCGTTCGTTCGTTCGTTTCGTTTAGAAATATTTAATTTTAAAACATAATAAATGCAGTTTAAGAAAAAAACTAATAAATCTGTAGTTTATTTTTGTTACAAAGTCATGAACATTGTTTTTTATTTAACTACAACCATTACAACACCCCACAGAATAGTCTGTGGAAAATAAACACTTAGATAAATTTATTAAATTTACCTTTCTTTTCTCTTCTTCAATCTCTTTCTCCGACTTTACTTTTACGACCTTTTCCTCTGACTTTTTCTCTAATTCTTCTGTCTTAGTTTCAGTAACTTTGTTTCCTTCATCTGCTTCCTTATCATCTTTTACTTCTTTTTTCTCTTCTTTTTGGCTTTGTTTCTCCTGATCTTGCTCATCATCTTCGAGTTCCATTACATCATCTTTCTTGTCCTCTGCTTCTTCAGACTTCAGAATTTTTGATAAGCGAGACACAAGTTGAGCTCTCAGTCCTAAATTAAATTTTTGTTTATAAGTTAAAGGTACGACATATTAAAAACCTCTAAAAAAGAAGAAAGTGTATGTAATCTATTGTAGATGATATTCATTACAAATAAGTCTATTATTAATCTATTACTGCAATTATACGTAGTAACAGATAACATTTTTTTTTTAATAAGAGTTATATTTTTTAGTTGGTTTCGTAAGCAATTAAACAAAAAAAAAGTTGTTGAGATTTTTTGCAAAGAACAAAGGTACTCAATTTGTTTAAGTACGTAATTAAAAGGCTAGTTGACCTTATATGCATATAATTGTTCTGCAAAAAATTTTTTGAGACTGAACAAAACAAAACTTAGACATACTAAAACACTGTCCGCCATGTTGATCTGTCAAGCGATTTGTTAATAAGCATTTACATTCATACTTATGATTCTTAAAGTTTATGTTTAAAGTAAATAATAACTAGGTCAGTTTCTAGTTTAGACGGAAAATATTAAAGTTATCAATATTAAATCTTTCGATACTTCAAAACCACAGCGAGAAAGTGTCTTAGTAAGTTATTGATTACAGTTGGTAGAGAAATATTCAAGTACAATATATAAAGTACAAAAAAGTAAATGTAACAATAAAATGCATAAACAGGTTAAAAGGAATCCTGAATCTTTCTTATAATAACGTTGAAACCCAAAGGCAGTGATTTTTAATGTAAAAACGAGTTTCACAAATAAAAACAGATGACGGTTATTTGATTACGAATTGTGCACATCACATTGTCACAGAATAAGTTTAAAATTAAATTTTGAATTAATTTTTTATTTAATTAAGTTGTAATATTTCGGTCTCTTAGCCTGATACCGTAGGCTTTTATCATAGGTAGCATAAAATTTGATATGAGTTTAGTAGCCTATTACTAATTGGTTGTGTTTGTACTTGTATCAATTACACCTGTACTAAATATAATAAATCTAGTATGTATTTATTGAGGAATTATATAAGTAACTACAAACATTTGTGTTGTGTAAACTAGTTTCACTAACTGTTGGAAGCATCTATTATGAACATTGTTTCTACAAATTTAAAGATTATAAGTAATGTATTTACCTTTGCAACTAACATTTCGTGCTCGTAACTCTTGTCGTAACTGATCAACCTTTATAGTTTTCATATCCAGTTTAGAGAAGTGTGTCGGTTCAGGCTTCTCCTCATCATCCTCATCGTTCTCATCAATAGTTATTGTACTACTGTCCAGATCTTTCTTATCCTGCAAATTGTAACACAATATTACTACTCAAATATTACTCTAAAAGTTTAACTCAGGGACCAAATTGAAAGCTGAGTTTTATTTAAAATAGAATCAAATGTTTTGTAATACATTAAAAGTGGACTTTAAGTTCTGTGAATGGAAGAAAGTAGTTATTATAATCGTGTTATCTCTATGAGCGGCGACGTCCGGTTGTAGCGAGAATTTTAGACGACTGCAGAACACGCACGTAGTTCTTCGTTGCCTTTAGAAGCAAACGCAGCAGGAATCTTAACTAAACAAAACTGGGAACAAACAATTTGCGATTTGTCCGCCGCAGAAGAGTCAGTAGGCGCTGACTGGTGTTGCTTGCCGGACTCCGGCTCGTCACCGTCGAGCTTTCGCATGGCCGCCTCACAGGCCGCCTTATACTGCTCCTGTACTGTGTTCCAGTCGACCCGCGACGGTTGCGCAGACCACACGTCCGGCAGGAACAACACCACACACTCGAGCCGCGACTTGCCGCCGCTGCCCTCGCGCCAGTAGTAAAACTCCACCATTCGGTACCTGCGTGGGTAATACAGTTATAGTGGCATACTCACAAGCACACTTGCTCGCGCCGCCCACCCGACTGCACACATGGACACGACACATCCGCTACGAGAGTCAATCAACTGCTCTTTTGGAACATTGTACATCGTTTCTGCATCCGATCACGAGCGCCGTTCGTGATGTACAAACGCCTTCATACACTCACATAAGGAATGTGTGTACCATGACAAATATGAGACATGACATTAGGGAAAGAGTGTCCTCTGTATGTATATATATATATATCATAGCTATAGCCCAATATTTACTATAACCAACAAGTTTTGGAGTAAGCTACTGAGAAGATGCTCTTTCCCACAAATACGAATGTTTGATAAACACCAGCAAAGTTCTGGAGCTAGAGCCAAACCAGTATAAAGAAAGACACTTACCATTGTGCACATGATGATAAATCTATGCCCGTGAGTGCTTTGCAAGTACGTATAGCAGTCTTTACCAGAACTTTTGGATCAGACTGAGGGTTTTCACCATCCAAGGAAGGGCTCCAAGGGCCACCAATAGCAAAATTTTCACCACCTTTGCCTTTTTGCCCCACAAGAAATTTTATCAATCTTGTTGGATGTAGTGGAGTTTTATTGCTGCGTTTATCTTTCTCATCTACTTTAGTGAGTCCACATTTCTGGTACAGACTCTCCAAGGTTGGCATGCTGATTAACATTACCTAAAAATAATTAGAAAGTCGTATTTTTGGTATGGTAGAAACAATGTAGGTTTTTATTGAAACATCAAACATTGAAATTTAATATAATTAAACTATTAATGGTTGAACTTGTAAATGCGGATATTTATAAAAAAATAACTACTTACTTTAGCTGAAAATCTGTAATCTGCATCTGGTGGTTCCAAAACCGCATCATTTGTGTTAGGACTCTCAATTTCTTTACTCATAATGTGATATCCACAGGGGCTATTGATCGAAAATGGTGCTTGAGGAGGAAAAGTTTCACCCCAAGTAACCTGGGCATTGAAGAAGTCAGACGGGACATATAGATTTGTATATCGTTGCGATACGCCAGGTACATCTAATTTTTGGCTGGAATAAATTACTCATTTAATAACCTAGTAATTTAGCAAATTATATTTAATAGTATGATATTTCTCTAATGAATGTAAGTAAATTATTGCGAAAGGAACTGAGGAGTATTTGGAATGAAGCTTACATGTCAAGGGGCATCCTTGGTACTCGTACAACATATTTGATAGGCGAAGGCTGATGGACCACCGGTCGTTTGCGAGGTGGGGACTCCCGGCGGCTTCGGCTGTCACGGACATCCCGCGAACGCGAGCGGCTCCGAGTGCGCGATCTTTTCTGTAATAATGTGGCATGTCCGATTATTATTTTATTTTTTGTGGTATAAGGTACAAACGAGCAGACGAGCAACTCAAGGATCACACGAATGCGTGTAAGTAATCTCACTCATTAGGTCACACAATGCAAAAATTGTTTAAGAGACGGTTTTCTGTGAAGGCCGTGGCAATACTCCGGTCGAAACTTCCCAGACGTGCCAGAACATGACTATCACGAAATTTTATCCTAACTGACTTTAGAAGGACTTAAATTAATATAGGAAAGGTCTGACTGTACTGGAGGCTTTAGGAAGTGAAGCTACCTATGAGCAGTTGCTAGAAGCCTTGGAATCGCGCTATGGGGACTCGCATCTGGAGTATGTCTTCCGCGCTCAACTCCGTGACCGATGCCAACGAGCAAATGAATCCTTACTACAGTGGGCCCTAGAAGTGGAAAAGTTGGTCCGGAAGGCGTACCAATCATCACCCCCATCAGTCATTGACAGAATACTATTGCAGTCGTTTGTCGACGGTATTTTCGACGCGGAAGTAAGGGCTGCTGTGCGCCTGGGTCATCACGGTCAGATCAAGGAAGCCGTCGCGCATGCGCTTGAAGTAGAAGCTGTCCGACGAGACCTGAGGAGTGGACGACTGAGGGAGATTAATTCAACGGAACTGGAGCGGAAAAACCAACGTAGAGCTTTCGTCCCTAGATGCTACAACTGCGGGGAGCGGGGACATCTAAGAAGCGGCTGCCCGAATCGGATTGCAGAGAGACGAGGGACCGATGCTTGTGTACAAGCGTCGGAGAACCAGGAAAACTAATTAAGGCCAGGGCTGAGGGGGTGGGCGCTGGCCAGTAGACATGAAGCCCCGAAAATTAAGATTCATCAGAGCACGGATGACGGAAACAGCTTAACCGTTAATGGATCAGTAAATGGAATTCCATGCCCATTGATTTTGGACACTAGTGCCTCACGTACGGTAATTGGGACACAGCTGATAAGAAGAAAAGGGAAGATAAACGTTCGGAAGGGAGCTTACCAGCTGACAACGGCTACCGGCCAGCGAATACCAGTAACAGGCAACCAGAAAGTGGCTATCAAGATTGGTGATAAACTTTACTGGCAACAAGCAATTATTGCTGACATTGTAGATGATTGTATTATTGGCCTTGACTTCTTGAAGGACCATCGGTGCAAACTCGACATTAACTGCGGTATCCTGAAGTGTGGAGATGATGAAATACCAATAAGAGGCGGTGGTGAAGGCAAGGTGTATTGCATTAAGAACCCAAAATTACTGCCGAGATCACAAACGCTAGATCCAGTAAATTTCAACAAACAAAGTATGTTGCAACAACGACGTTGGACATTATTGGAAAAAGTGAATAACGAAACTTCGTGGTTGCCAGCACGTACAGTTGTCAACACATGTACAGAAACAGTGGTACCTGTATTAAATTTAAGTAATGAAGAACAGGTATTAAGAAAAGGTACGCTAATAGGACGGAGCGAAGAAATCGTTTGGTTGCGAAATTGTCAAGAAGCCAAACAGACGGACAGAAGTACAATCGACGTTAACAGTATTCTAGAGGGATGTAAGGAAGATTTGACAACTATTGAATTGTTGAAGGCGAAGAATTTGCTACGTCGGTTCTACGATGTCTTTTCAAAGAGCGATGGTGATATCGGCAGGACAAGTATGGTACAACACAAAATTAATACTGGTAATGAACAACCTATTCGTCAACGACCTCGTCGAATTCCTTTTGCCAGAGAAAAAGAGGTGGACGACATGATTCAAGACATGAAGAATAATGAAGTAATTGAACCATCGTCTAGTCCGTGGTGTTCACCAGTGGTCCTGGTAAAGAAGAAGGATGGCTCAACGAGATTTTACATTGATTATCGCTGACTAAACGACGTGACCAAAAAGGACAGTTATCCATTACCAAGGATAGACGACACTTTGAATACACTCATCAGCATGAAATGGTTTTCTACGCTTGACCTGAAAACTGGCTATTGGCAAGTAGAGCTGGACCCTAAAGATAAGGAGAAGATCGCGTTTTCCACAGGAAAGGGTCTTTGGCAGTTCAAGGGGATGCCGTTTGGGCTTTGCAACGCCCCGGCTACTTTTGAGAGATTAATGGAACGTGTTCTGACAGGGCTACTGGGAGAAACTTGCTTGGTATATCTCGATGACATTATAATAGTGGGACGAGACTTTAATGACCATTTAAAGAAGCTGGAATCCGTAATTAGCAAGTTGAGAAGTGCAAATCTGAAACTAAGTCATAAGAAATGTTCATTCTTCAAACGGCAGGTGAATTATTTGGAACATGTAATTTCGGAGAAAGGCGTCGAAACAGATCCATCAAAGATTTCAGCAGTTAAAGATTGGCCTGTGCCCACCGACAAAACACAAGTCCGGGCGTTTATGGGACTTTGCTCTTATTATCGTCGTTTTGTCAGGAATTTTTCGGATATAGCGAAGCCTTTACATCGACTTACAGAAGAAGAACGACCCTTCATTTGGGATCAACAATGCCAGACAGCTTTCGAAGATCTCAAGAGTCGGTTATGTGAAACGCCCGTTCTCGGATATCCGGAACAGAGCAATGAATTTATAGTTGACACAGAAGCAAGTAACACAGGGATTGGAGGAAACCAGAACGTAATTATTGTGTCACCCGAAGAGAGCTCCTGGAAGTGGTCAAAACGCTTCAGCATTTTAAAAAATACTTGTTGGGCCGGAAATTTCTAGTTAGAACAGATCATGCAGCGTTGAAATGGCTATTGCAGTTCAAGAATCCTGAAGGACAACTCGCAAGTTGGATAGAACAATTACAGGAGTACGACTTTGAGGTTGAACATCGCAGTGGGAAGTCTCATGGGAATGCCGATGCTTTGTCAAGATGCCCATGTTTTGAAGACTGCAAGCGCTGTTCGAAACAAGAAGATAAAGAAAAAGCTACGGTCCGAGTTATCAGAACTGATACAATTGATGAAGAATGGAGCAATAATGCCTTGCGTAAATTACAAGAAGAAGATGAAGACTTGAAACCAATACTCAGTTGGATGAAAGACTTATCTGCACGGCCAGGATGGAGTGAAGTTGCTTGAATGAGTGCAACAACTAAGAGCTATTGGGCGCAATGGAATAGTCTGCTCTTGCATAATGGGATTTTATGTCGAAAATGGGAGAGTGCATCTGGGCAAGACAGTCATCTTCAGACAGTTGTACCAAAGTCAAAGGTTTCTGATATACTGCGAGCGTATCACGACGGAACATCAGGCGGTCATCTTGGTGTAAAGCGGACTTTAGTGAAGATTCGTCAACGTTATTACTGGTTGCACTGCAAGGAAGATGTTGAAGACTGGAGCAGGAAATGTTCTTCTGTCAAAGGACCACAAACAAGAAGTCGTGGAGCATTGAAGCTATACAACGTGGGTGCTCCTTGGGAACGAATAGCTTTGGATGTGGCCGGGCCGTTTCCAATGACAAATAGTGGAAATCGTTACATTCTAGTAGTAATGGACTACTTTACGAAGTGGCCAGAAGCGTTCGCACTACCAAATCAAGAAGCTATCACCGTGGCTAAAAAAACTTGTGAATGAATTTTTCTGCCGATTTGGATTACGTCTTGAAATCCATAGTGACCAAGGCAGGAATTTCGAGTCTCAAATCTTCCAGGAAACATGCAAAATTATGGGGATACACAAAACTCGGACTACGCCGTATCATCCGCAATCTGATGGAATGGTAGAAAGATTTAATCAAACTTTGGAACGGCATTTGACTAAAGTTGTGGATAGCCATTAGGACAATTGGGACGAGTACATTCCTCTATTTCTTCTGTCATATAGGACGGCAGTTCATGAAAGTACGCGGTAGCGGTAGTAGGTAAGCGGTAATGGCTACGGCTGCGAGCCGAATGCCGTGAGTTGAAGCCCCAGCGGACTCTATGGGCTTTTGTTTGTGATTTCGGAGTTTTATAGAAAATTCTAGTAAATGGAGATCTTTCTTTACAAAATTCGAATATAATGGAAAGTACTAGATCAAGCAAAATGAATAAATATATAAAGTTGTAGAAGAGAATCGAAAAGAATAACGAAATGGCAGTCGAAATTCAACAAATTACGATCGAAATAAGGGGTATATAAAGAGCTCCAGGCGCGCCCACAGGGCAGTTCAGTGGAAAGTGCTCTTAAGTGAAGAAGAAGAAGGGAAAAAGTAGTAAAGTGAAGTGAACAGTTAAAGTGAATAGTGGTGCAGTGCTCCCATTGGACTGAGCTAAGTGTAGTCCGCAGGGACAGTGTGGAAAAGTGTTACGCGGTTCATGCAGTACAACTTGTTCTGTGCATTTCCTTCCAATCCCTGTACCCACTTTCGTAACAATACAATAAGCAGTTTTTGTATTAGAGTTAAAACACTTGAGGGTGTCTCTTTAATTTGAATTATTTTTCAGGTTCATGGATTTGTCATTACCATTCAGGATGTACACAACTTTGAAAAATGGTTAGGTAGCATTTTGTTAGTAACAGTTAGAAAAGGATCCAGTTTTGATTGGTTGCAACATATAGTGTGGATGAGTTAGCCAAAAAACAGTACTGAGGTTACTACCAAGTGAATCCCATTAAGCCAATATGGGCTCAAGTTTTCTGCCGATTTGGATTACCTCTTGAAATCCATAGTGACCAAGGCAGGAATTTCGAGTCTCAAATCTTCCAGGAAACATGCAAAATTATGGGGATACACAAAACTCGGACTACGCCGTATCATCCGCAATCTGATGGAATGGTAGAAAGATTTAATCAAACTTTGGAACGGCATTTGGCTAAAGTTGTGGATAGCCATTAGGACAATTGGGACGAGTACATTCCTCTATTTCTTCTGTCATATAGGACGGCAGTTCATGAAAGTACGCGGTAGCGGTAGTAGGTAAGCGGTAGTGGCTACGGCTGCGAGCCGAATGCCGTGAGTTGAAGCCCCAGCGGACTCTATGGGCTTTTGTTTGTGATTTCGGAGTTTTATAGAAAATTCTAGTAAATGGAGATCTTTCTTTACAAAATTCGAATATAATGGAAAGTACTAGATCAAGCAAAATGAATAAATATATAAAGTTGTAGAAGACAATCGAAAAGAATAACGAAATGGCAGTCGAAATTCAACAAATTACGATCGAAATAAGGGGTATATAAAGAGCTCCAGGCGCGCCCACAGGGCAGTTCAGTGGAAAGTGCTCTTAAGTGAAGAAGAAGAAGGGAAAAAGTAGTAAAGTGAAGTGAACAGTTAAAGTGAATAGTGGTGCAGTGCTCCCATTGGACTGAGCTAAGTGTAGTCCGCAGGGACAGTGTGGAACAGTGTTACGCGGTTCATGCAGTACAACTTGTTCTGTGCATTTCCTTCCAATCCCTGTACCCACTTTCGTAACAATACAATAAGCAGTTTTTGTATTAGAGTTAAAACACTTGAGGGTGTCTCTTTAATTTGAATTATTTTTCAGGTTCATGGATTTGTCATTACCATTCAGGATGTACACAACTTTGAAAAATGGTTAGGTAGCATTTTGTTAGTAACAGTTAGAAAAGGATCCAGTTTTGATTGGTTGCAACATATAGTGTGAATGAGTTAGCCAAAAAACAGTACTGAGGTTACTACCAAGTGAATCCCATTAAGCCAATATGGGCTCAAGTTAAGAGATCAAATATAAATGAAACATTTAAAAATGGCTGAACTTAAGGTTTTATTGCCTATCTTAAAGCTCTTGCAAATATTAAAGCAGAAAACTGGAAGAGCTGTGAGGATCATGTAATTAAATAGGAGCAGAAGATGACAACATCAATCATTTAATTATTAGTGTTGGTGATTGTTCTTCATCTGATTCAGATTAAACTTATACCTAATGTATGTATAAAGTCATATGGAGTCTATGTATTACCCGATGCATAGTAAACCATTATTGTAATTGCTTGTTCGTAGTAGAAATTATTAGGACAGGTGCTTAATATGAAAATGTTTTCCTCTAGCAAAAATTCCCACATAAATAGTTGCCATTTTTGGGAATCATCATCAAAGTAATTTAAAATATCCTAAGTATACCAATATATGTTTATGTTTTTGTACAGTATTGATTGTAATTCACTTCAATGAATAAATGGTTTTACAAAATATGTTGTTTTTATGTCCATATTTATGAAAATATCATTGTGCTGTAATAAAAGTTTGAAATCCCTGAATGCCATAATTTTTAGTTTACCTTTAGTTAAATACATAACCTAATGGAGTATAAAAATTAAGTGGTCATAAATTGAAAGAAGAATGTCTGAATTAAATAATCATTGAATTCCTATATTTATTTATTTTAATTATTGTAACTGCAGTTATCAGTTATCTGTAAAAAGTTATAAAGCTTCATAAGTAAGTTTAATTAAATTAATAAAATTAAATTTACTTATTTCATTAAAATGCTCAACAATTGTTTGAAATCCTATTATTAAAACATTTTGATTATTATTTGATATTAATATGGCCCTGTTTTAAAAAACATTTAAACAATCAATACACAGCATTACCACAACTAAATTTTGCCTTGTAAAATGTGTAATTGATATTAAAAAGATATAATCAATCAATACCTGCCTGTGTTGGTCTATAACCACCCATTTACAAGTGGTTCAGCATTATGAGAACAAACTCATGGCCACTCTTTAAAACACCTGATAGGTATTACAAAATATTGTGTACAAGACACTCTTATGTAAGGTGTTATTTGTTTTTAAGATAATTAACACAAGCTAAGCTCACCCTGTCATCTCTGCGGGGTCTTTCATCACGTCGAGATGGCAACGATTTGTTTTTATTCACAGGCGGTGGCACAGCATTATAATTGTTGGACTTAGGAGGGTTAGGCTTCTGGTTTGGACCACCTTTAGGTAGAACTTGCACACGGGTTGCATTCCACTTGAAAGGCATGTTAGGATTAAATGTAGCTTCAACCAGTACTCTGTCATTTACTTTGGGAATGATTCCTTTTGAACACACAGACGTCTGATAAAAAACATCATGATCAACAAATCCAAAATCATTGTGTGTTTTTGTCACAGTTCCGGTAAAGACGCGTTGCTCAGCGTTTGCTGATGACTGATTTGATTGTGCATTCTGATAAATGCCTTGGTTCATAGCACGTGGTGTTGGGTATGCAACAACATTGCCGGGATACATTTGACCTTGAGCCATTTGCATTTGTCCTGCCATGGGCATCGAAATGCTGCTTTGAGCTTGCATCATACTGGGATTGAATACTTGACTTTGTTGGAACTGCATCATACCTTGTTGGGACATCATTTGATTTGGATCCATTATTTGCGGATTTATACCGGTCATGTTTGTATTCACATTTGAACGTGCCCATGGCGGATTTTTTGCACCACTTCCAGACTGCATTTTATACTGAAGTAGTTCACGTTCTCTAGTCTAAATTAGGTAGACACAACGATTCTTAAAGTTATTACTGATGCACTTTATAGTAAGCCACTCTAGTAGCAATACACAACGAAACGTTTACCGCATCAGACAAATCATAGACATAGATTGAGATTGAGACAAACATTAGTTAGCGAAGCCATAGAGTGGCATAGGGTTTTTTTTTTTTGATTTTATGACCTGGTTACTAAGACCTTTAAGCCAAGTCTCCTTTCACCTCAACTTGAACATTTGATTGATGGCTTTAGTGGAATATTTTTCACTTATTTTAATCACTTTACATTTTACAAGTGGCATAGAGCAGTGCTAAGCAATAGCGAAAGGACTTGTGAAAGTCTTCTTAGTTACTGATGTTATAGTTTATCGGTGTAGAATTTCAATATAGATTATTTTTCTGTAATAAATTGTTACCAAACATTAAAATTCATAGAACGGGTACGTATTGTTACAAAAAAAAATAATAAATGTTTATACATATATATATATTAACCAGTCACATTCAGAGAATCATAAAGTACGTAAATTGTATTATGTGTCTTTTCGAAACAAAGCAAAATCCTCTCCGACCTCTCTGACATATCGTGCACGATAATGTTTTCTGAATAAAAAATTAAGACTATATTTACAGGAATAGTATTGCAGATAATATGTAATTTGTCAGAGGTTGTGAATAATAGTAGCTTCAGTATATAGAATATTACTATTTAGTAATAATAGTATTATTGGCAATAGGTAAATGTCTGAACAGAGGCTAATGGGGCTTGCACCGTAACTTTGAGCATCTCTGATTAATTATATCAGTAATGCTACTAACAGTTTTGATGTACATATATGAATTTGTTGATTAATAAAAACAAGTCCCGATTTGATAGTCAGCATGGGTATTACTTACCTTTTGAGATATTTCTATTTTTCAGATATTTTTGAGACATTTTTTGTGTATTTTTTTATTGTAAAGCGGACAAACGAGCAAACGGATCACCTGATGCTAAGTGACTTGAACTTGAAGAGGGGAATCGAAAGTGAGTTGGGCCTCCGATAACCTCACTCACTCGCTCACACAATGCAATCATTATTTAACCGCCGGTTTTCTGTGAAACCGTGTTAAAACTCAGGTCAAGTCGTCCCATACGTGCCAAAGGATGGCTCTTTTACTGTAAAAACTTTTCAATACTTTTATCCTTATGTTACAAATTTTATTTTCCTTCGGAGATATGATCGTGAGTTTCTGTTCATATGTATGCTTGCATTTAAAAAAAAACATATATATGCAGTCGAATTCAGACATTCCGAGTCTTCTTTTTGAAGTCCGCTAAAAAAAGAAAGTTGGTTACGGATTACACAACGATGGCTGGAATGAATTCCTACTCTTTTTTTGAAGTAGCTTGAAAATCATAACTATAAAACTGATTTTTTTTTCTTTGCAATAGGCTCCAAGTTTTTGCTTTCTGCGAGTTTACAACAATATCAGGAAAATAAGACTCGGTGATTGTTTTCCTTTTTAAGGCCTAAGCTAGTAATAAATAAAACAATCGAGTCTGGCTTGTTTCTCTAGTCTAGCTTAGTGATTCTAATTGCTGAGCCAGAGGTCGTAAGTTAAATTCCTACGCGGGCAAAAGATTTTGTTATCTACTGTCAGTTGTTTGTATGTTATACAGGAATTATTCCTAATTATTCCTTGAATATAAAAAAAAGATACTAGGTAGTGTAAGTGTAATTTCTGGTATAGTTCCAGAAAATCATGATCAAACTTTAGGAACGTAATGCTTGTATAGCCAAAAAATAGTACAGTTAGGTTAAAGCGTTTATATATGATTATACTTCCTGGAGAAGCAATCAAGATAGAGGAACATCGTTATATTCGGCTTAGCGGAGACGGAAACATCTTATGAAAACTCAGAAGAAAACATCAAAAGTTTCATAAAACGCCACTTTTCTATAGAGCTAGAGAGCAGTGAAATACAAGAAATTAGGAGAATAGGGAAGAAAGGAGAAAAAACCCGACCGATTACTGTAACATTCACTACACTGGGCACAAAAATAAGAATTTATAAACAGAGAAAAATATTAAAAAATACTGAGTATTATATAAATGAAGACTCTCCACAACACATTCTAGAAAAAAGAAAGGAATTACTAGAACAAATGAAAATAGAAAGAGAAAAAGGAAACTATGCCACCATCAGGTACGATAAATTAATAATACGCCGCAATAACGTAGAAGCATCAGGCAATAAGAAAAGAACCCTACCAACATCACCGGGCATAAACGATACTATAGGAACAATACAAGGTACACAAGTAAACAAAAAGAACAAAACTCAGACAAAACAAGGACTACAGAGATCGTCAAGTTTATCAGAAGGAGTTCTTAAACCAGGAATACTTAATTTTTTAACCAACAAAAACCCTGGAAACCCACGAAGCGAACAAACAGATAAAAACTTAAACCAATAGCAATTACCGCCCCCCTCTCACATGAAAAAAGCGACAAGTACACAAATAAAGAATAAAAAACATCTTCCAAGCCGGCCGGTCACCGTGGAAGATCACGACCAAAACCCTCCAGAGAAAATAAAAACAAACAGCACAAAAACAGTCATCATAATACCCTATACATAATAACATACAATGTTAAAACTTTGTCGACATACTCACGATTATTGGAACTAACAGAGTGCTTGAAAAATATAAAGTTTGATATTATTGGTCTATCAGAAATTAGAAAACTTGGAAACAAGATTGAAGAACACGACGAGTTTATTTTATACTACATTGGAGAAACGCCGGGATTGTATGGAGTAGGATTTATTGTTAAAAACATCTAAAACGATACATCATAAGCTTCACAGGACTATCAGAAAGAGTAGCGTTGTTAAGGATGAATATCAATAACTTAAAATTAAGTATCATTCAAGTTTACGCTCCAACGGAGGCGTCGAGCGACGAGGAGTTGGAATTTTTCTACAGTACTGTCGACAAAGCTATACAACTCTCAGATAACAATATCATAGTCATGGGAGACTTTAACGCCAAAATAGGACAAACCAATCCTAATGAAGCCGCTACTGGCAACCACGGCTACGGAGATAGAAACTGCAGAGGTGATAGACTCATTGATTTTGCGCACGGAAATAATCTGTCTATCATGAACACCTTCTTCAAAAAAAAACAGTAAACAAAGATGGACTTGGAGATCTCCTAATGGCAAAACAAAAAACGAAATGGACTATATCTTGACAACTTTACACAAAAACATATCCAATATACAGTCTTTAAACATCACTTACCCCTCGGATCACAGACCTGTGAGAGCGACACTTAACATTCTTCCCATAACAAAAAGTCGGTGTCTGTTCGGCCAACGCTCCAGATCCAAATTAAAAAACGAAGAAGAAATACAAGCCTACAAACAAACGCTGAATAGTCGCATAACAAACTTACTTAAGAACTGGAGAGACGAGGACACCGTTCAAAGTCACTACGATAATATTATAAACGCAATAGACACCAGCCTAAAAAAAGCCTACGAGGTTTCACCCAATACAAATCCAGGGAAAAACCAGACACTATCAGCACGCACAAAGGCCTTAATTTATAGAAGACAAGAATTACAAAAGACAAAACCAAAATCAAGAGCCATGAAAAACGAACTAAAAGCACTCTACAAACTCATTAGTAAATGTATCTACTTAGACTACAAGGCGCACCGCACAAGAACCTTCGAAAAACACCTTAATACTTCAAACAGCGTCAAGAAGGCATACAAGGAACTGAGAACACATAAACTATGGATTGAAGAGTTGAAAGATAAAACAAAAAATACCCAAAATAGATCAGATATACTGAAAATAGCAACAACATTCTATAAGAAACTATACAGCACACCGAGCCAATATGGATATAAATTACCAGACACAAATAGAGGAGAGACGAGAGCAAGCATAGAAGATTCTGAAGTGATTAAAGGGATTAAAACACTAAAAACGGAGAAAAGCCCAGGCCCCGATGGTATCGCCAACGAAATCATAACAACTGGATGCGAGTTCCTAGCAAAACCACTAACTCTACTGTTTAACCAGATACTGAACAGCTCAAATACACCTCGTCAATGGTTAGAGTCTAACATTATATTGCTTTATAAAAAAGGAGACCCTAATAGCATAAATAACTACAGACCGATAAGCCTACTACCTTCACTGTATAAACTGTTCTCCTCAATAATCGAGAAAAAGATAAAAGAAAGCACAGAAAAATACCAACCTATAGAACAGGCCGGCTTTTGAAGAAATTTTTCAACAGTGGATCACATACACTCGCTAGAGATGTTGATAGAAAAATACCAAGAGTTCAAAAGACCACTCTATATTGCCTTTATCGATTACCAAAAAGCATTTGACTCTCTGTTCCACTCATCAATTTGGGATACGCTACTCTCTCAAGAAGTACCACTAGACTACATAAAAGTCATAAAAAATATCTATGATAACAGTACTAGCAGAGTCAAGCTAGAGACTACAGGACCACCCATACAAATAAGCAGAGGTGTACGGCAGGGAGACCCACTCTCGCCAACTATCTTCATAGCGGTGCTACAGGCCATCATTGGCAAACTAAATTGGGAAAAAGTTGGCATAAATATAAAAGGACGTTACTTGAGTCATTTGAGATTTGCTGACGATATAGTCCTGCTCTCAGAAAATACAAACCAACTACAAGGAATGATTAACGCTCTACACGAAGAAAGTCGTAAAGTGGGCTTGGAAATCAACCTAACAAAAACTAATGTCAAAACGAACCATACTGAAAGACCAATATACCTGGAAAACTCACCCCTAACATATAAACGTAAACGCCTACATTTACCTGGGAAAGCAAATTTCATTTAGCCAAGAAAATAACGAACAAGAAGTAGAGAGAAGAATCAACATCACATGGAAAAAGTTATGGAGCTTCAAAGAAATACTCAAAAGTAAAATGACTATACGAATGAAAACGAAAGTTATGAACACCTGCCTACTGCCCTCATTAACATACGCCTGCCAAACTTGGAAATTTAAAAGAAAAGTAAAAAATAAAATTATATCCAGCCAAAGGAGTATGGAGAGGAGCATTCTAAAAATAAGGAAAATCCAAAAGATCCGCCACACTCATATAAGACAGAAAACTCAAGCCATTGACGCTCTCAATTACTCACAAAAGCTCAAATGGCGATGGGCGGGTCACGTAGCGAGGCTAAGCGATAATAGATGGACAAGAGAGACAACACAACAGGACAGGCCCACTAGGACAAAGAAAGAGAAGAAGACCAAATGCACGCTGGGTAGACGACATCATAAAAGTAGCAGGCACTCATTGGTTACGAGCGGCAGAGAATAGAGAGTACTGGTCTTCTCTGGAGGAGGCCTTTACCTTTCATGGAGAGGGTTCTTGCTAAAAAAAACATTAAATTAAGTATTGTTACGTTATTATGTCAATTTCATCAATCAATTTACTTATATATTTCTAAATGAAACTATAAAAATGAAATGGATTTGAGTATATTATTATTACATTCTAATTATTTGCTAATCATAATCACATTAACTGTAATTTATTTATTTTTTAATCTATTTTACATGCACACTGTAAATGAAATTGTAATACTTATGGAATGCAAGAAATAAAAGGCTTTTTATTTTATTTTTATTTTTTTTATTTATTTATTTAGCTTAAAGCGTCATCGAGGGCACGATAAAGCCTGGCCCTTTTTGGTTCTTTTTACAGAGTCACCGCTCCTGTTATTTGCCAGTCAGATATACGGTTTGACGTTCCTGTCCTTAGCCAGTAAAATAAATGGTTTGACGTCTCTGTCCGTTGTCAGACAGATATACGGTTTGATTGGGCAACGCGTCAGGCTATGCCAGGTTGTGAAGATTGTCTCATAGCTAAGTCAGAAAAGTCAAGAAAAGTACAAACATGGACGTGGTACATCCTTTAGTTGTGGTGGCCTCAATAATTGTAGAATTTAGCTGATATAAAAAGAATCTCATCAGTCATCTTATCTAATCTTTTATTAAGAATATCTTACGTCTCGTCACTATGAAGATCTTAAAGACAGGGTTGAATCTGTAAAAAGACAATATCACTAAATATACCTATCATAATCAAGCATACAAACGGTATAGTAATTTAAATAATTCAGTTAATGTATACAGAAATTTATACAAGGTGTATCTATTTATATCAATGCAAACTGCTGCTAAACAGTTTTTTAGAGAGAGTAGTAATTTGTCTTTTAGTTTACTTTGTAAACAATGTTATCGCGTTTTCGTCACCAAAGCATGTCACTTGTACGCCATCTGATTACATTTTAAACAGTTCCTAAGGAAAGTTCTATGACTAAAGATGTCAAATTATTATTACATATAAAAGCACTATAATACATTAGTTACTGATTAAACATAATCTTAATAACTTCATTAAAACGTTGGGTAAATGCCGAATATGTATTCTCATAAATAAAAACATTAATAAAATTTTGAGTCGAGACAAGATTTTTTAGCATTTCCAATAATATAGTCGAGAGCTATGGTATGTAGTGTAGTAGTATGTACAATTACATGTTAATGTTTGATAGATATTTACTTTCTGCCTCACTCAGGTGACACTCAGTTTCTTCCAATGCATAGTGTCGTGTGGTCGTGTGCTCGATAAACCGGTATAAAACGCGCCGCATTTCCGCGGCAAAAGCTGGTGAAAAATATTTTGTTTGAAAATTCTATATAAAAAAAGTGTGTGGACTGTTACATATGTCTCATATGGCTTATTAATTTCTAGAAAAAAATAGAGTAATAAAAATATATAGGTCTTATTGTATTCATTCAAGGTGGTATATTTTGGTATCCGGGCAGTGCGCCAATGTTTGTTATAATTGTGTGACCAGCTAAATGTGGTGTGATTAGTAAATATTGATAGAAACAATAAAAATACGTTTTATGGAAATAAATAACTTTAATAACAGTATACATTTAAACAAGGTATATTACGTTAGTATGCGAGAAAATAGTTACTGTTGTCGCGTCTTAAAAAAATAATGAAATGAAATGCTATTTATAACAATTGTGTACCTAAGAATATCTATCAGACCTAGAAAAATGTTCAATTAATGTAAGAGAGATTTTTGTTCGAGACGCGCAGTTGTGTTATGACGGTGCTATGAGTGTGCCAACAGATAAATATGATCCGGAGGTGGCTCTACAGACACAAAGTACTTCGAGGCTACAACCAAGAAGGACGAATCCTCCTAAAAAGTCATTTGCTACCAAATTATGGGACTTGTTGCAGCCCCTTGCGAGATTATGGGGTCTTATAACAGCGATCGGTGAGTACGGGGCATCTTGCCTAATTTGTGTGAAATTATTGTAGTTTTTTTGCGCATATATAGAAATATTCGCTGTTATATATAAGTAATTTAATTACATATTTTTTCTCATTTTTCCAATTCTACAAGGAAGAATAGATACTAAAATCAAATAATTCTCCGAGTCTTTTATTACCTGCCAGTACATTAGTTACGGTTATGTTTTTGGAATATATGTATATATGTATATTGTTGCTTGAGATATTTCTTTGTCACCTCTTAGAGTCTAGACGGCTAGGCAGGTTCCGACACGAGGCATTTTTTTAATCGTCTTAATGCCCACTATTATCACCACCACTATTACGACAAAATAATTTCATAATTTCTTGTATACCTACAGTTGAAATTGGCAGACAATAATAAATCAAATAATAACCATCGTTAACAGAAAATAGGTTATATATCAATATGTATTTGTTAAGTCAATGTTAATTTCCTACATTCCATAGACTATATAAGCTACAATTATTAAACCTCTTTTATGACTGAAGATAGAGATTATTAGATGGACATACTTACTAAAGGACACAGTAGTTATAAAGCTTTTGAAAAGGAATTTGCAACTGTTGCCTACTTACGCTTAGTACCCCTCCGTTTTCTATACTTTTTGTAAATAAGATTTTTTAAATTATATTTTAATGTTAAAATGACTGATTAAATAGTGAAATTAAATTAAATAGTCAGGAGTACATAAAGTGATATCGTATACTTTTCATCTAGAGAAAATTTACGGATTGATAGAAAAATAACTTACATAAGAGCGAACCCAAGATCAAAACTTAGTAATATGTAGAAAACGTTATAGTTCAATATACACAATGTGGGGTACACCTATACAACTATAATCTATAGCTTAGTCAAATGTAAAATGATTAAAAACATTCATATGCATGTTAATACGCTCACGCCTGCCTATACGCTCTAAGGGGTAGACAGAAGTGTATTAACATCCACATTTTGCCAATTAGAATTTGGTGCCACTAACGTAATAGTTAGGCAAGCCTATTGCCGTCAACCAGGCACTATATGTTATTTAAAAATATTCGATTATTAATTACTTATTATTATTATACTAGTTAAAGGACTCGGACTTCTCGGCACCAGCGAGTTCGAATTATAGATATACGACTCTGACTTGCTGGAGCTATTGCTTATACTCCCAAATCCATCTGTATAAGCAATATCCCTTTCTGTCCTCCCTTTCTTGTCAACATACTGCAAATTTCCCATCTAATTCCCATAAATGTCTGCCTGTGTTGATCTGTAACCGCCCGTTTCGAAATAGTTGAGCCTTATGGGAAGAAATCTTGCAAACAATCTCGTAGCCACTTTTTTAAATTATTATATAACATATAAACAAGGTATTATACAATCTTATCTTAGTGAAGCAATATAGCGTATTTTCGTTAGGCACAGATTTGTAGTCCGCGAAAAGGGCCGGGTCTATTACAAAGAGAATGAAAGTGAAATGGTACAAGGAATAATTCAAATGACGTGCTTTGAAACTAACATTTGAGTAGAATTTTGGTATTATTTTTAATGAAAGCCACATTTGAATGAATGTCCACTAATTACATGCTAAGAATTTTGGAGATTAGTAAAAGTATTCTGACAGTATTTTAATTTACGTGAGTCGCATTATTAATTCAGTTAATTACGTAGATACTTTCCACGGGGCATTTTTGGATATTTTTAACAGAGAAAGATATAAACAAAAAATATATTATTGTCACGTAATTTTATATTTTACAGTGCAAGTAGTTCGTAGTGTGCCCAAAGTATAGATATATAGATAGAATACTCTTTATTTGTACACCATTCTTACAGTTAAATACAATACATACAGTACAAGTGTCAACTATATAATGTACAAGTAGCGGCCTTATTGCTATATGCAATCTCTTCCAGGCAACCTTAGGATGGACTATAATCATTCGGAGATATATATATATAGGAAAATGAAGTATTGTCTCCCTACCATCTGTCCTCATGTGTACGTCACAAGCACACAACATTCGTGCTCATCACACAGTCCTGGGTGGGAATCGTACCGATGACCTCTGGCTAAGCAGTCAGGATCACTAACCACTAGTCTAACAAGCAAGTTATTCGATTATGATCTACTTATTACCTGACTGCGCCAGATGTATGTACATAATTATGTTAGTGTGTATATTTGATGTTTCTTTGTCTCGCACTAGAGTAGACTATAGTCTACACGGCTTGATGGATTTCCACGTATGATATAAGTGGTATCCAATGCATCGTCTTAATAGTAAGAGTGACATAGTGTATAAAATTTCGGGACAACGTGATCCAATAGGAGGGATAGTTATAACAAACTACATTAATAATATATGTATATAATAATAATTTCTTAATTTTTCATTTAGTTTTTATATAAGTATAGTTTTTATTTACCCTACCCCTTAAAGGATACAGATGTGAGCGTATGTAGGTTTTTGTAATTTTTTAACAATTTCATTTGTTAGTTTATTAATTTCTTATAAAAAAAAAATCTTTTTTTTAGTCTCAATACTCGATTTCTGATAATCGTAACCGCACAAATATATTAACTTCCCATTAAGTACGTATTTATTTTTATATTTGTATATTGGTATTAATGTGTAAATCCTGGTATTTCTCAAAGTAATTTTAGTGCTTCTAAATATATCATTACCACGGTCTGTTTACTTGTTTGTTTTTAACCTGTTATTTATTTAGACATCACTCTTGACAGGCTTAAACATGTCAAGACCACCAATAAATAGGACACAACGGTGACTGATGTAAATATTTACAAAGAAATAAAATAACGTCTAATTTGTATAGGAAAAAAATTCTGTATACGTCACAACGACTTCAAAACACTTCTCGCAATGTAATAATAGTACCTACCTATACCAACATTCGCTGTTATCAATTTAGATTTTTACATACACACGTACTATGTTAACCGGGCAGTACCAGACTGTATACATACATACTGTCTGATAGAAAGCAGTCTGATCCCTTATTCGCTGTTATCAATTTAGATGTTTACATACACACATACTATGTTAACCGGGCAGTACCAGACTGTATACATACATACTGTCTGATAGAAAGCAGTCTGATCCCTTATTCGCTGTTATCAATTTAGATGTTTACATACACACATACTATGTTAACCGGGCAGTACCAGACTGTATACATACATACTGTCTGATAGAAAGCAGTCTGATCCCTTATTCGCTGTTATCAATTTAGATGTTTACATACACACATACTATGTTAACCGGGCAGTACCAGACTGTATACATACATACTGTCTGATAGAAAGCAGTCTGATCCCTTATTCGCTGTTATCAATTTAGATGTTTACATACACACATACTATGTTAACCGGGCAGTACCAGACTGTATACATACATACTGTCTGATAGAAAGCAGTC
The DNA here is from genome assembly GCA_947561695.1 of Tyria jacobaeae. NCBI lineage: Eukaryota > Metazoa > Arthropoda > Insecta > Lepidoptera > Erebidae > Tyria > Tyria jacobaeae. The sequence continues at coordinate 4,297,381 of OX387211.1, read as the reverse complement.
TGATCCCTTATTCGCTGTTATCAATTTAGATGTTTACATACACACATACTATGTTAACCGGGCAGTACCAGACTGTATACATACATACTGTCTGATAGAAAGCAGTCTGATCCCTTATTCGCTGTTATCAATTTAGATGTTTACATACACACATACTATGTTAACCGGGCAGTACCAGACTGTATACATACATACTGTCTGATAGAAAGCAGTCTGATCCCTTATTCGCTGTTATCAATTTAGATGTTTACATACACACATACTATGTTAACCGGGCAGTACCAGACTGTATACATACATACTGTCTGATAGAAAGCAGTCTGATCCCTCATTCGCTGTTATCAATTTAGATGTTTACATACACACATACTATGTTAACCGGGCAGTACCAGACTGTATACATACATACTGTCTGATAGAAAGCAGTCTGATCCCTTATTCGCTGTTATCAATTTAGATGTTTACATACACACATACTATGTTAACCGGGCAGTACCAGACTGTATACATACATACTGTCTGATAGAAAGCAGTCTGATCCCTTATTCGCTGTTATCAATTTAGATGTTTACATACACACATACTATGTTAACCGGGCAGTACCAGACTGTATACATACATACTGTCTGATAGAAAGCAGTCTGATCCCTTATTCGCTGTTATCAATTTAGATGTTTACATACACACATACTATGTTAACCGGGCAGTACCAGACTGTATACATACATACTGTCTGATAGAAAGCAGTCTGATCCCTTATTCGCTGTTATCAATTTAGATGTTTACATACACACATACTATGTTAACCGGGCAGTACCAGACTGTATACATACATACTGTCTGATAGAAAGCAGTCTGATCCCTTATTCGCTGTTATCAATTTAGATGTTTACATACACACATACTATGTTAACCGGGCAGTACCAGACTGTATACATACATACTGTCTGATAGAAAGCAGTCTGATCCCTCATTCGCTGTTATCAATTTAGATGTTTACATACACACATACTATGTTAACCGGGCAGTACCAGACTGTATACATACATACTGTCTGATAGAAAGCAGTCTGATCCCTTATTCGCTGTTATCAATTTAGATGTTTACATACACACATACTATGTTAACCGGGCAGTACCAGACTGTATACATACATACTGTCTGATAGAAAGCAGTCTGATCCCTTATTCGCTGTTATCAATTTAGATGTTTACATACACACATACTATGTTAACCGGGCAGTACCAGACTGTATACATACATACTGTCTGATAGAAAGCAGTCTGATCCCTCATTCGCTGTTATCAATTTAGATGTTTACATACACACATACTATGTGAACCGGGCAGTACCAGACTGTATACATACATACTGTCTGATAGAAAGCAGTCCGATCCCTTATTCGCACGGGAAGAGATGTGGTGGCACTATTCTACTCTACCGCGAACCAAACGGCATTATATTGTTTTTTTTATATACAACTCCCGCATGTGTGTCCCGGTCCCCGGAATTCCTTTGTCGCGGGGGACTTATTTATATTTAAAGACACTCCTTATAAAACCACCTATTAGGCCTGTAAAAGCAGTGCCGTCTAATGTGGTCGACCCGTTCGGATCATTCGGAATAAGCAGAAAGACAGACAAAAATTTTATTCGATTTTTTGGTATCAGTAAGTGTAAACAATCATTTATATTTAGTAAAAAAGCTGTTATTTTGACATTACAAGTTTTAATGAGAAATCAAATGAAGAAGTTTTCATATAATTGCTCCGTTTATAAGCCTGATCTGTTTATTGTAGTTATAAACTATCTATGTTTATTTCAGAATTACATCAAAATAAATTCAGCAGCTTTCACTACCGAACATACAAACAAATTTTCTTATTAACCTTTTTTTTTAATAAATACTCCATACATCTCACACACGGTAACACCGTCTGATCCCAAACTAAACAAACTTGTACTATGGTGACCAGACTGCTGATAACCATTTTAATCTGTAGGGTTACATTTTTTTTTGTCGAATGATTTCATTAATAATTCTCCATATGTACATGCACTCATCCCTATAGGCAGAGGCATCATATATTGCCTATTATAATTTATAAACATTTACTTAATAGGGGGTAAGCCTATTACAACCTTTATGAATTAGACGAGAAAATTTTGAGTACATTGAAAAATGGGAGTATAGCAAGGATAAGTAAAGGATATTCCTTATACAGATGGGTTGGGAAGTAAGCAATAGCTCAAGCAAGTCAGGGTTAGAACTGGCTGGGGTCGGGAAGTCCGAGCCCACTAATTACGACAATTCTACCTAATTATTTTGTTTAATTTTTTTTTACAAATGACGTCTATTATATCCGCGATATTAAAAATAGAAGTGGGCGACTCCATGCGGGTAGGTCCCGCGAGGCGTTCAATGACCAAATCAGTACACTGAAGAAGGCCTAGTTAAAAATACCCGAACCGGCAAACGTATATGGAAGGACTGATGATATAGAAGAAGCTTGAACTTTATCTCAGGATCGTGACAAATAGCGTTCTAATATCTGTGCCTATTCTGTACGGGAATACAGCATATAACATACGTATGTAGATAGGCACTAGCTGTGTCAACTGTATCGTTCTTAAACAAACAAAATGATTGACTCCTGTTAATGTCAAGTCATATTCAATCATCTCATTAGATACATATGTTGTATGTATGTACGTAAAGTACACTGTACTCCAGTGTAGAGTGACGTAAACCATTTCGTGGTTACATAAATATTTACATCTTAATACTAAATCTTTGTCGTATGCCGCGGGCTAAAGGCAGTTATGAAGTGCTAAATAGAACGTATATAATGTAGTACGTGTATAAATTGTATATTTCTTCATAAAATTTTCGTGACGAGCATAAAACAGGGACATGTATTGCGTGCTTTTGACGAGAAGAATATTGTATGCCTATAAAAGCCCCACGTTATTCGTAATATATTTCATTCTTTTTTACTGTAATGTAATGTACATGATTTTCTTTTCATCTAATAGTAACGGTAAGGTGCTTGTAAGTTTTAGATATACATATGTACATAACATTTATAAGTTAAATATTATTTCCTATTGTTTTGTGTACAATAAAAAGTAAAAAGTAAAAAGAAAACAATATTATCTTGCTTACTAGAGTACAATCGTCTATCAATAAAAACGATCTCTACAGACAACCGAGTATGGAAATATTAATATAATAATTCACTTTAAATAAGTAGACCACCGACTTGAATGTCTATCATAAAATTTAAGACTTATATGTTTTTCTCATGGATGCCATCGTGAGAGCTGGACCAAATTGAAATGAGACCAGCACCAGCTTTCTAATAAAAAAAAAAACATCATAATAGTTCACCCAGTCGAAAGTTCTGAGGTAACAAACATAAAAAAAATACAGTCAAATTGAGAACTTCTTACTTTTTTAAAATCGGTTGAAAAACAGAACTTGATAGCGTACTTTCCAAGATACATATAAATAAATATATACATATAGACATATATAATATATAAATGTACGTACGTACGTACTACTGTTACGACCTAGCAGATAGCTTTTGAAAAAAACTATTTAATTATTTGAATTAGAATAAAATACAAAGATTTAGGAAATAGAAATGAATCCGACCCGAACCGAGTTCGATTGTAGACTGACTGCGTGATACATTCAGGCATTATATCAGTGTTACAAATGCTGGCCAGGGTCTGCTGATCAGCTCTAATACTTACATTGGAGGGATGTAACAGTGCAGTTACTTAGTTTAGACATTTATTTAGTGCAGATAATATTGTTTTAGAAAGGAATAACAAAGAAAACATTACAGTAAATTAAAATACATGCGTTATTAAATTTACGTAACACTTCTGTTCTATATATTCGCTGGTTACTGCAGTAAAGTGAAGTGATAACTAAATAATGTTTGTTTCGTTATCACTTTACTGTTTATTTAATAAACGGATGGGCTCTTAGGCTTACACAAGGCGTTCTTGTGTACTAATAACATTATCAGTATAAATTATATGGTCAAACATACCGTCTCAACATGGAATTTAGGGTCATAACCTGTGTCTCACAGATTTTTGTTTTGGTAAAGGAATCGCATTCCTTTTTAGATTCTTACAGGTAGATCTATACTCTACACAGATAAATATAATTTTGTAATATCATAGTAAAAGATTTTTACTAAATCATCTGAATTCATGTTAAATAAAATAAAAAGTAATAATTTCTATCACGGGTGTATCATTTTCATTTAACTTTTACTGGAAGATAGCTGACTAAACTAAAACTTATATAATGCGTCTCGTCTTCTCGCCCCACCAATTCCGCCACTTTCCGGGCATACCAATGGCGTGCTGCTTGAGATGTAGCTTGTCACAATAATGTCTGATAACCAACTTTATTCCTCACTACAGTATTATGTATCTATTATAGTTACTACTATTTTTAATAGCATAAATACTACTTGTTGATGTGGCGATATTTCAAAAAACTTAGTACTACGTTACATGTAATAGATTGGCAGTATTCATTACTTATAAGCGAATAAGCTGCTATGACCTGTATTGCGGTACCCAGTGCTATTTCCCTTGACCAATAAACAATAAAACATTCCCATCAAAGTTAAAAGATTGAGTTTGATAGTTACACTACTTGTAATGTTAATGAGAAAGCATAAAGATATGCTAGCTATACGACTCTACAAGGCGTATTACAGTGAGTAATCTGTGGGTGAGTGAAGCGTTGTGTGTGTGGTGATTTAGGTGAAGTGTGGCTTATGTGTGTTAGTATATTTGTCTATGTGTGCTGAGTGTTTTGTTTGTGCTGTTGAATAAGCAAATCTCTGGAACTTCAAGAGGGATTACAAAAACATTTTTGTGTTGGATAGAGCACCCAGTACAGTTTTCTCAATGCAGTACAGATACAGCAGAATAATATAATTTATACAACATCACGCATCACGCTACGACTTCTAGGAGTGGAGCAGTGATCGTAAATGTATTTTTTTTCTTTTCTTAATTTAGCTTCAGTTTAGTATTATTTACAACATTAATGTAAATATTATAGGTAATTCAATTTTAAATTTCTTACGGATTTACCATGGACAAGGTTATCAACTCTCGAAACTCGAACTGGCTGGTGCCAGGAAGCCCGACCCTCGAACCGAAAACGTCATAAGTAAATATTATTACTTGAAAAAATATGTTGTTTTTCTACATAATATTTCTAAATAAATACATAAATTGTAAATATGTATAATAGACAGAATAAATAATCTTTTTTTTATGAAACAGGGATATGGGACAGACGAACAGACGGGTCACCCGATGGTAAGTGACAACCACCGTCCATGGACACCTTCGACTCGAGTCGTAAGTGCGCTGTTCGCCTTTGTGGGTAATGTGGGTAATGAGAGATGGGGGAATACGGGGAGGGGATAGAGGAGACGGGCCTGCGGAAACCTTACTAATTTCTGAGAAATGCAACGCAAGCGTTACTTCACAACCGGTTTCTGTGAGGCCGTGGTATCGCTTCGGTCGAGCCGGCCTGTTCGTGCCTAAGCATGGCTCTACCATGTTAATTATAATACCAACGGGAAACTTAAATAATAATATAAATACATACGTCTCACGCCTATATCCCCGAAAGTGTAGGCAGAGGCCGTATTAAACGCCCACATTTTGCCAAACATAATTAAGTCAGAGGGGCAATACTTTTGCCGTCCATAGGGCACTGTATATATATATATATATATATATATATATATATATATATATATATATATATATATATATATATATATGTTTGATAGATAAAATATATAACAGTCATAGCTGTCCAATCCTCTCGACTCTTAAGACACTCACAGGAAGAGATAGGGTGGCCCTATTCTATTCCACCTGGAACCATATAGCACAAATAATAAATTATCATTAATTTATTTCTATACTTGTCTTTGTTTCTATACTTTATTAAATTGTATCATATCTACATTACCTATATGAAACTAAAGACCCCAAGACAGAAAAGTATGATATGAAGATGATGGTCATCATCATCATCACTCAGCCTATTGTAGTCCACTGCTGGATATAGGCCTCTCGCAAAGTGCGTAGTAAGAATATAGTAAGAAGTTATAGTTTATTATACATATGTATAAAATCGACGAAACGATTCGATCTCTAGTTATTTAAGATTAATTAGTTGTAAGTGAAATAATGTAAGTAATTCTGATTAATGAATGTTGGGTAACAATTTCAATTTGTAAATGATTCAAATCATTGTTATGGTATAAATGCGAGTATTATAAACATTTAAACCAACAAATAAATATGTCACTCCTCCATTTAGACGTTTTTAATGAAACCTTACTTATCGAATTCCATGAGAACGACTAGGCCGTGAGAATGAAACGTCATAAATTCACTAGAAAAAAAGAACCCTTTTTCTTGACAACTGGTAAGAATAAACTGAATAATACACGCGGATAGGAGAGAGCAGGTAAGAAGCCCGTTTTGCTTTAAGACTACAACTGAAATAGATTGAGAACAATGTGTTTCATTACCTAACTTCGAAGATTCATCAGATCCTAAATGAAGTATATGTTTACTAAAACCATCCTTGAAAAATGTATATTTAATTATCGAAAATCCAATCCAATCGGCTAAGTAGCTTGTGTGAAAATCGTGGTCACCGTCACACAAACTATATAAAAGTAACATATTTTTTAGAAATTTTCCATATTAGATTCAGTAGTTCCATTGTTATTTTCGGTGTTGAAGACATAACATATAAAAAAAATATATGAATGCTATTAATTATTATGAAAAGAATGCAAACATACCTACATTAATAGGTATATGAAGTTCTAGGAGTCAAACTTTATTTATACCTGGTAACTCCATACGTGCGACAATCGTTTAACTCCGAACTATCGCATCATGATGTAGGAGTAATACGTGAGTAGAATTGAAACTGCTCTTTTTTCTAGTTGGTACTTATAGAAAACATACAAATATTCCTCCTTTATCCTTTTCTATTTAAATGTCCCAGGCTATTGTTTTATCGCTTTCGCTGTAAATACTATAATTATCTACTAAAGAAGGATAATAATATATTTAAAAAAAGTAATTGAGAACAGTTTTGTAGGTAATTGTTAGTTTTTAATTGAAGTCAAATATGTATACACCAATTAATAGTGTTTCAAGGCAGCGAGCTCACCGTATTACAATTTGAACATTTACGTTTATCTAATCTTATGGTGTGTATATACAAAATTAAGAAGCTTTCTGTAGTGTAGAGCTTAGTCAAATTGCTCTGATTGTTGCAGCAGCAATATAGAAGAAGTATCATTTCAACGGGTGCATTCACTTCATCTTCTTCTTACGAATAACGTCAATATGTAACTATCTTTACATACATATAAATAAAATAAAAATGAATTGATATGATGAAGTGCCCATAACTTCCGAACGACTGCACGAAATTGGTATAATTCTTTTTTTGTTGGTATCGGTATTGTCAGCACCAGGTTTGAATAAAAGAACATTTTTTTTAAATCTTACGGAACATTAATCAAATTTCTTACCATGAAAATGAGTGAGTAAGATACAAGACAGTGCAAGAGCTCTTCAACAATTTGACAAGTGCGCGGTGGCTCTAAATACAACAGAAAAAACGATGGAAATAAAAATTTACAAATTTGCTTTTCTTATTAAAAGTCGTAAAAGGAAGTAAAACACGTATTACATTTTTTAAATTTGTCCTCTTTATTTTATAGATATATATATGACCTTAAAAGATTTGAAATCTGATAAAATGATAGCCGTCTGAAGAACGAAATGTCAAATTATGTATAATTAGGTACGTTTCTTTATACTGAACATCCCCCATGCATCGTTACTCATTGCTATTAATATCCTATTCTAGAAAGCATAAATGCGCAAATGCTTCTGGCTTCACCGGTCATAAATCTCCTTAAAACATATTTATGGGAAATATATTTGGATGAACTTGCAGCGACCTGTCACTTCACTAAAAATAAATTTGTCTATAAATTCATCATCTATATTATAGTCACTCTGACGTATAGTAACTATTATCTTATCTGTGCATACGTGATTATGGGTTTTCGTGTCGAGCCAAAATTATGAAATAAAATTAACGTATTGCGGCAAAATTTATTTGTTTTCGGGTAAGTAGTTATTTTACCCTTTTCTGCAGATATTTTTCGCTGATTATAATGGTATGGTAAGTAAATGAGTAAAGTTTCTATTCTCAAACCCCGACGAAACAGAGTGGTGTTATAAGTGTGCATCTGTGCGTCTGTTTCTGTACCTTATATTTTTATTTATACATGTTTTAATTTTTCTGCAAAATTACGATTAATTAAAAAAAAAATACAATTCACTTGTAATGTTGTAAATTCACGTGTTTGTGTTCTAATATATTATAACAGATTATAGATATGTTCAGCAGAACAAATAACTTCCCAGGATTTGCATTTTTACTTTCAGTTTATTCTAAAGGTTAACTAATTTTTTATTAAGTTTATTTGTGTTGCGTACTAGAAAAATGAACGAGAGATATTTAGTGAGAATTTTTCATGTGTCCATTTCAAATTCAAATTAATTTATGCGATTGACGGAGACGTAAACAGAAAGATTTAACCCTAAAAAATGACAGGTTTTAAATATAATGTTTGAAGATAACGATTTAGTTTAATAACGAAGTGGTTTTGATGCACTAGCGGCGTTTTGGAACGAAGTTATTGCGTTCGTAGTTTATTTATTTCTCAATCGTGGACTTACTGCAGAGCTTTATTTAGACCCGAATATTTTACAATAAATGGTACTACTTATGGATTATAATTAATATATTAATTAGTAGCATACTGTAAAAACGATTTCTACTGCGTCCATATCTCAGCCACGTGCAGGATCGATAGATATCGCCTGCTACATTCAATTGTAATAGGACAGGTAGACGGAAAAAGTCGAGCTTAAAGAAGGAAAACATCGTCCCTACGCAACATCTAGGAGTGGACCGATATTACCTCCGTCGAACAACTATCCTGGCAATGGCAAATAACATGGAAGAACGCAAGAAGCTGTCGGCTCAGGATTCCTCTCTGGCTCTACAAGATAAAGAATTTTCTATCTACACACATTATAATGCATAAAAACAGGAACAGAATAGTACATATAAACATATTCGTGTATCATGAACACAATATTTTGTCGTAATTTAAGACGTCCGGACGGACTGAGAAATATTTTTGTGATTAGTTTGGAAAGAAGACTCGTGGATTTTACATTGTGTTTTATCGGTCACCAAGCTGAGGCGAGGACGATCAGATTACGTGCTCTGAAAGCGTTAAAAATGAAATTGGCATTTTAATGACACTAATTTAAATAAAGTTAATTTTGCACAGTAAACTTTTTAATTTCAAAATTTTAACTATACAGCCAGTTATTGTATAATGTTTTTGTTACAATTTTATATCAAATGAAGCAACCAACGTTGATTGGCCTAAACAATGATAAATAGTAATGAACTCTATTCTTAAACCTCTTATTTTGATTTGACTTTTAGACGTGGAATATATTTTCAAATTCGCACAGGGCCGGTAGCATCCGTGAACTCCGAACAAAACAATTCGTAAAACAATTTTCTAAATTGGTTAATAAATGACGGATATATGCGGTAACAAATATAGAAAAGCATACATCCAAATTGAGAACTTCTTTTTTTGAAACCGTCTTATCCTCTTCTTTACTTCTCTTAAGATATCGCATCTTCACAGATTCAATCACAGATTTTGGTTTATATTTTATTGCAATTACCTCTGACATCGTTGAGACTAATGTAAAAAAAAACAGCATTGCTTTCATCCATTGTAATATATAAAAGAGGCAACGAGCCTACTGAATGTACATACATAATTAATATCTTAATCCCGGCGCGTTCGTACAAAGTACAGAACAAAGTTTCGAATTCCGCTTTGAGCTCATTGCGTTGTTTTGGCAAAGTTATCGTCTTGACAAACGCATCTATATCATACATAGTTTAAATATTTATAGCATTTACAATGTCCAAAAATAATCAAGTCGGACTTAATACTTGTATATATATATTTGTCTAGAATATGTAGCAATATAAGTGTTTATTTTACTAAGCAATATTTTTAGTAGTAAAGAGAGTTGACCTGATAAAGGCGGCTGGAACTGACTGGAATTGAAAATGCTGTTACTACTAACCAAATCAATTAATCAATCAATTAGCCCACTGCAGTCCACAGCTGGACATATACCTCCCCCAATGCGCGTCATAGGCGCCATAGCACCCGGCAGTGGACTACAGCGATGGATTGAGGGATTCGCTTAGTAGTAATAGCATTTGTATAAAAAATACTAGCTTTTCTGCTTTCCCGCGACTTCATTCGCGTAGAATTTAGAATAAAGAATCTATATTTTTATTTTCGCAGAGACAGTTTAAAATTAAATACCAATAAAATTGATTTAAAATGGAGCCTCTATTTTAAGTTAGACCATCGGCAAACAGTAACTTAAAAAGAGAATACTATACAATTTAAACTGATTTAGACCAGAACTGATACAGAACAGATGTCCCAATTATTTAATTTAGAATTTTAGATTGCAACAATGTATTAACCACATAGTAGACGCATCGTGTGTATTTGAGACACGGGGAATTAAGCTGAAACAGGATGCATAATAGTTCACATTATCAAGTAGTGCTGCTTTTAAATTACCGTTGTAAAAAATATAATAATTTCATGCACATAGCACAATACGTTCCCAAGTATAAAGAACATTCACTTCTGTATTTTAAGTTATATTAGGCAGGTATATAATATAAGAATACAAAATTTTACAATTGGCGACAATCTCTTATAGGCAATCGTAGGGCGGTGATAATTACGAATAATTCTACGCCGGTGCGCATTCCTTTCCAAATATAGAGATCCCTTATTCTATTAGAAATGGGTATACCATTTGCTAATATAATAAGGGAATTCATATGATAATTATTATAAGATTTTCTATACTTCAGATGGTGAAGGACAAGTAATGCTATTATGGTTGATGTTTATCTGTGTACCTAGACTTGCCATAAATAAAATGCTCATTAAAAATGATCTTCATTGGCTTTAATACAGTCATTTAAACGTTGAGGCCAGTCATCAATAGAAACACGCACTTTATCTATGGGAAATTCTCTCCCTTTGCGTACCGCTTAAGAAGTTGTTTTGATTTTACCATCCTATTTATTTTTCAATTATCAATTAGATAATGAACAATGCGTCTCTTATAGGCTGCAAGTCCTAAGTCATCTTTTAGAATACGCAACACACACAGTGCTATATTAATTTTCCGAGATAATCTTTTGCTTTCGGATTTCTTTTCTTTCACTGCTTTGATTGTTACGTACGAATACTACGTAGACGGCCAGATCATTTTCTGTCACAAACAGAAGAAGTTTCACTGTACCTATGGATGTACATAAACATTCGACTAATACAAAGCGGACGGAGAGTTTCAAAATTTGCATTTGGCTCTATACGTAGTTTGTGTAATGCTATCACAGCAATTCAGTTCTCTTTATAACCCAACTCCATTTTAATGTAACACAAAAATATTTAAAAATATTCATATAAGAATGACAGTCCTAACAGTATTTATGACCAGACTACGTATATGTGCTGTTAAAGAGATAATTAATAAAATCCTGATAAAACTATGATCTTAAGAGAATGGCGACAATGGGATATTCTTATTTCATTTCGAATGTGTTCATAAAGTCGAATATTTGATGATGTACTTTTGTATACAAGAAGTAATAAGTTTTTTCTACGAAAGTTGTTTCTCTTGATTGAGAATTACGTCTTGATCTACCACATTTACGAGGAGATTTTCACCTTTTTTATTCCTTTGCGCAATACTTTATATCATAAACACGTGCAATTTAAAAACTTATTCGTAATTTCCCTGGTATCCTATGATTAAATCCTGATTGAAATGGTTACAATGGAACCACCGCGGGAGCATACTCTTTCGAAGAAAAAAATGGAAAATCAGTCCATAATTGGCGGTGAAATTGCGAGAGATTGATACATAAAATGCATACGTACAACAAAAGAATATATTAATCATATAATAAAAGTAGCCAGCTACTTCGTACGCCTGTAATGTTGAATCAGGTATCTATATTTTTATTTATGAAGAGACGCAGTAAAATGGAATATTATTTACAATGGAATATATAATTATAAGTTAGACCTCTAGCAATACAACTGTGCAAACTGCATTCAATTACATATGCATTCGTTTTTGCGTGGTGAGTGAACAATGCTTGCATGCTTAGGTATGAATGGGCCCGCTCGACTGGAGTAATGCCACGGCCTCATAGAAAACCGGTAGACAAACTAAACTTGCCTTGCATTACCGAATGAGCGAGGGTACCCGAGGCCAAATTCCCCCTGTCCTCTTCTCCCCGTCCTCAGCACCCTCAAAGACGTACAGCGCACTTACGACTCTTGAGTTGCAGGTGTCCTTTAGCGGTGGTGACTATCACAATTTCATTGTTTGTATATGTATGTTTAGATTTAGGTATTGAGTTTTTCCAATATTTTATAGGGTGCTTCGTTATAGATTATGAAGGTAGACGTATTATGGAAGGGATAAACCGAGCAAAGGGTTTTTTTTTCACTTTCAGAATATACACACTCACGCCTCACCCTAGGGGTAGGCAAGGGTGTAGAGGCAGAGGGATATTGCTTATAAGGATGAATTGGGTAGTGTAAGCAATAGGTTAAGTAAGCCATGGTATACCTATAACTCGAACTGCCTGATGCTTAGAAGTCAGAGCCCTCAAACCGACAATATCTTAAATAAGCGGATGACACAGATTTTAAATGAAGCAGCTATGAAATATACTTAATAATGATACTGATATAGAAAGTATTCTTCCCGGAGGCCTTCTTTTTAGGGTGCTCCTCCCGGGTCTCCTCCCGGGTCTTCTGCAATAGACCCCAATCAGGGCGGAACACCTTGCTGGTTCGACAACACACCACTTCATCCTCGGCTCCGGGGAGGTGATGACACGTTTCCACGTTGATAAAAAATATATTTTAAATTATTATATTAAATTTATTTAAACCTATTTTAATAGTGAAAAATATTTAATACAGTTGGTTTTTATAGTAAAACAAGAGTCAAGAGTCCAAATACCTAACTTTAATAAAAAAAAATCTAAATAGGTTTTTTTTTTATAGGGGGCAAACGAGCAGACGGGTCACCTGATGGTAAATGACTACCGCCGCCCGTGGACACCCGCAACTCAAGAGTCACAAGTGCGTTGCCGGCCTTAGGTAGGAGTACGCTCTTTTCTTGAAGGTTTGAAGGTCGTATCGGTTCGGTAATACGGCAGGCGACAACTTGTTCCATAAGCTGGTTGTGCGAGGCAAAAAGCTTCTAAAGAAGCGCACAGTGCCAATCGTCCAAGTGATGGGGATGGATATTTTGTCGCGTAGGACGATGGCGGAAACCAGCAGCCGGTATAAGTCCGAACAATTCCTCTAAACACTCCCCATGATACAAGCGATAGAGGATGCAGAGTGAAGCTACATCTCTACGCAACGCCAAGGTGTCAAGTCGATCAGAAATATCTTGGCAGTCGATGATGCGAGTCGCTCTCCGTTGAATGCGGTCAAGAGGGAGAAGTTGGTACTGGGGTGCACCTGCATAGAGATGAGAACAGTATTCCATGTGCGGCCGAACCTGCGCCTTATAAAGTTGCAGGCGGTGGGCCGGAGTAAAATACTGTCTCGATCTGTTTAGCACACCAAGCTTCTTCGAGGCTAATATGGCCTTACTCTCTAAGTGACCGCGAAACTGGACTTCGCTTGATATATCGACGCCAAGGATTCCGATACTGGCTGATGCAGTTAGGGAAGTGCTCTCAAATTGAGGTGATACGACCAATGGCATCTTTTTAGGTTGATTTATGATAACACCTATTTTTAAGAAATACGTATGTAGTGGTTATTAATTTATGTGTTCCCACGATTTGCTTGTTATAACAACGACAAAGTTTTCCCGAACAAAGCGGTGCGGCGTGAGAGATAAACGGCCCCCGTTCATTCTCTTTTATTTTTTTATAAAGATGGAAATGTCATTTGTTTTCCTTGGCTCAATTTCTTTTTTTATGATAATTGGGAAATTAAATAAAAGATTGTATTGTACCAGTAGCTTTGTAATTTCCTAAAACAGTATTTCGAACTTCTTGAGAATTATTTTGAAAATGTGTGGCGGAATGAATGAATTATTTTTCTTGTCATTATATTATTATTGCTGCTCTGTTAGAAACAATGATCATCTCATTAGACAACAAAAAGAAAGAGTGTTGACGCCTAATTTCTTACATGTACCTTTCTCACTTCTGACTTAAAAAAACCGTATATTCTGTAGCGACCCTCTAAGAGTTTATAAACAACCGCCGTCCATGGACACTTGCAACTCGAGAGTCGTAAGTGCGCTGCCTGCCTTTGAGGGCGATGAGGGATGCGAGTAATTGAAAGAAAGGGGGATGAGCAGATGGGAAAAGAGTCAGGGAAGAGAAAAAAGAAGAGGGGGAGTTGGGCCTCCAGAAACCTCACTAATTTAGGGGAAATGCCACATCTGCGTTTATAGTCACACACAATACATAAAGATTCACTCAAATCTTAATTACAGTTCAAGGGAACGAGGGAGGGTCGTTTAAACGAACAACCAAACAAACAAGCTTTATTACATTAGTAGTATATTAGTGTATTGTCAGGAGGTCATGCTGGCTAAACAGGCGGCGGTCCCAAAGAAGACGCACCCGACGAAGGAGGGCGCGAAACATACATTGTAAATGAAATGCAAATATAAATATGTATATACACTAGCTGCTCCGACTGAAATAGTACTCTCTAAAGTTATTGGCCTGTAGTAGTCCAATAGAAAAATTAAATGAAGAAAACGTATTTCAGAGTAATCACTTTATTTATTGAGTTAATACAATATCTAATCTTTTAAATCCTTTTTAATACTATCTCTTATGGGCTTTTAACACATGAAATCATTTTTAATCCTTTTATTTAATAAGACAATATTTGATTGTTTAGTCTATGGTTAGTATAGTAAAAGAAAATTAACATTTTTACAATTTTTTCGTTTTTTCTCTATTAGAACCTTCCTCGTGTGTTAATGTTAACAAAAGTATTTAAAAAAAATTGCCGAATTGGTCGATCCGTTTTCAATTTTTGCGCTGAACGACACATTTGGCGGTTCATTTTATTTATATAGATATATGGAAAGGACAACCGCTTAATGCACCTAACTAACGACATCTAAAACTAGTCTTTAGAAAAAAAAAATATTTGTTCTTTTTCATTATTGTAATAAAACTTACTCTATTTGTTACAGTTATGAGCGGCGCGGGTACAGAATTACTTGTATTGGGCTATGAAATAGCGCCAGGAATACTGTAAGTTTTTTTTTTTTATTAATAATTATCTATTCTCAATTTAAAATTTGAATATTGTCACATAATAAGATTGACACATGTCTTGTAAAGAAAAAAAAAATCATGTTCTATTATTTGTAAGACAGTTGAAAGGGACAAGTCTGCAATGACGTACCTACATGACGCACAAAATACATTTTATACTTAGTTTTCAAAATATACACAACTTATATGATTTTTTATTTTGAATAATATCCTGTTTTTAAAATTGGAAACACTTTCTCTTGGTATGTGTTTAAATTACATAAATTGTATTTTTTAATTTACATTTAAGAACAACCTATTATAACCACCTATTAAATTTGGAAATTGATTCACATTGGCAGAGGTTTATGTTCAGCTGTATTTTAGTAGGCTAATTGATTGGTTGCCTGAAGTTAGATTCTAGATTCTATCTACTAGACTACACATCATATTTTTAAATGAACATCTCCAAATACGACTTAAGGTGTTTCACAGAAGTGATGCACATTTGTTTTATGTTTGGGCTCTGTGAATAATATCAAAATTGTGAGAGATAGTTCAGTGTCCTTTCATATAATCTGCGAAGGACATTTAATTAAACGTTTGTTTCTGTAACCGGTAATTATGTTCTCAAACTACAACAATTTAAAACGAATATCAGTAAATAAATAAGTAAATTTGTTAACAGTATGGTGATGAACTAGTGTCCTAATACGATTGTCTAATGTTTTTGTTTAGTGACAGGTATTAGTCAACACGTTAATGATTTTGAGCAAGAGCTTTAGATATATATAGATAGTTCTATAATGTCAGAATAGACATTAGGACAATATCATATGTATTTTGTGAATAAAAAACACACTAATAATTTTTCCATTTTCAATTGACAGAATATAGGCATTCAATATGCCTGCCCGTATATATATATATATGTATATATATATATATTTCATATATATTTTTATTTAATATGGACGGGACGGACGAATAGACGGGTCACCTAATGGTAAGTCATAATCGCCACCCAAGGACACCTGCAACTCAAGTGTCGTAAACGCGGCTGCCCGCCTTTGAGGATGATGAGGGAAGGGGAAAGATGATAGGGGTTTGCTGTTTAACCCTGCAGCAATATACGCGTTAGTACATGCATGTATGTGTTAATTTCTAAAGCCAGGCTAACCCTTGGTCGCAAAATGTAAGATTTTAATACGCCACTTCCTACTGGTTCGAGGGTTCAGGTGTGAGTGTGTGAATACCTTTGGTGATGATACTAATCCATCAATCTTATTATTTTGTTTATCCAGTGCGGGTGCAGCGTTCGTGTTAATCCTGGAGACGATGTGGGTGGTGGCTTTGTTTGTAGACCTGCTGTGTCGTCGTGGGGAGTACACGTTATCACTCCGCTGTTGGGACTACATGCGGTGGTCGTGTGGCAGGGCGCGTGCACCATTCTACGCGTGTGTAGCAACTGCTCTACTGTTTTCTAATCTTACTTTGCTGGCCACGATTTCAGGTATGATTTTCATCTTGTACTTGAACTAGCATTCATTTATAGAATTAAATTTCGGCAAAACATATTCTTAGATGTAAATAGGATTTTGGAATATTTTCCTGTAAAAACAAAAAAGAATTACTTAATATAACTACCACATTCTTTGTTTTCATATAATGAGAATACGGTTACATATTTTTATTACAAACGTCATCAAAAAATCCGAATTCAATTTAAATAAGATCTTTAAACACAGTCACTTATAACCCCTTAAGGGGTGGGCAGAAGCGAATCAGGGCCCACATTTTGAAAACCATACGAGAGATCAGAGACCCTATTGCCGTCCTATAATGACTTACATATTATAGATACCATTCCAATACCTAAGGCGCCTTTTAAGACGCTCACAGGAAGAATGGGGTGGCCCCGATCTACTATAACTATATTTATTTGTTAGGTGGCATGCTCCTAGTGTTGGCAGCACTTCGTGCAGCCGTTCCATTTTCTCCGTACGCAACACATGGTCCCCATTCTCCAAGGGCAGGCAGCTCCCTGCTCAGCCAGCACGACTCGCCGTTACCAGACGTGTTCTACAACGCGGGACATACTGAAGATGATCGGTATGATTGTCTATCGTAAACTTGATAATAATAATAATAATATGTCGTCTTATTCCTCTTGTCTTCTCTTTTTCCCTCTCCGTGAAACACTTGCAGTTTGTCGAAAAATGCATTATCACTGTGTTTACAGTATTAAAATAATATATACTGGTCGTTTCTAAAAATGTGCGGTCACCTTTTAAGAGCGTTGTGTGAAAAGAAAGGATTTAGTAAATAAAAAAAATATATCCACTTTTTTATCTTTGTTGATTACACGGGTATATATATATACATATAGCAAATACTTAATCCAAATCCATAATTTATACAGACATCACATCTTCCTTCAATTGTATATAAATTCACAAATGTTGATTGCGTCCCCGCTGTACGGAAAGTACCAGCATCAAATACATTCATTTTTAAATTAGACAGTATTTTTTTGCTCTATCACCCCCCCATACAACATTACACTAAGAAGTAGTTGACATCTTCAACAGTTCCACATAGTTCGCAGTTAGGACTATTGACTTTCTTCATTAAAAAGGTCAAACTCCTTCAGCGGAAATGTCCAGACGTAAACCTATGTGCAATAACTACAATACATATAAAATTGTCTTTAGTAATTGTTTTTCCTGGTGTGACATTTTCATCTGTCAATTTCAATGTTTGTATTATTTCATTTTTATGACGTCTGTACAACTTATTTATTATACAGGTTATATAGACGTCAATCGATAAAACGACAACAACTGGTTGAGATCATTGTTAAAGATTGAATTCACTATAACTTAACAGTATAATTTTTTACCCACGTGTTCTAGTACGAAATAAAAAAAAATGAGTTGAATAGCTTAGTATGTTGTTTATTTATTTAAAAGAAACCACACATTTTTAACGCAGACGAGTAAAACAAACACAAAAACCACTCCCATTGAAATTATCGCTTGTTTATCTGCTCCAAATATAATATTTGAATGCGGTCTTTACTGAACTCAAACGAAATATGCCAAAGTGTTGTGACATAGTAGATGCTATTTATTTCCAGGTCCGAAGAGATGACAGTTCTGGATGTCAAAATAACAGAGAGATCTCGCTCCGTCACTCCGAAGCCGCCTCTTCTTGAACTTTGATTTGTAAAACATATGACACAAATGAGTATTTGTTATTATATTGTAAAATCGTGTACAGGCGGTAAGACGATACATGAATAACTTTAGTCTATAGGTACACGGAATCAAAGTTTGATTACACGCATGCATTGTATTTTACATAATTAAATAGAGACATGTCAAATGATAGGATAAGATATTCTTTAATGCATACCAAATTTTACATAGCAGTCAGTTGGATGCAATAAAATATTAGTGTTACAATGGGTGGCCTTATCGCAGGCTGCGATCTCTTACAGTCAAGTTTATGGATTTTATTACTACTAATAATGGACAATTTGCAATTCAAATCAATATATAAAACAATATAGAAAACAAAAACATAAAATAAAA
Organism: Tyria jacobaeae; assembly: GCA_947561695.1. Classification (NCBI taxonomy): domain Eukaryota; kingdom Metazoa; phylum Arthropoda; class Insecta; order Lepidoptera; family Erebidae; genus Tyria; species Tyria jacobaeae. The sequence goes on along the minus strand of OX387211.1, from coordinate 4,278,215 downwards.
ATAAACAAAGAATCACACCGAAATAAATACACATATAAATCTACATATACTATAACTAATCAATGTATATATAGATATATTAATGATTTGATGACAGAGCACAAAAAGGGAATCCGCATAGAGTTTGGAATATTTCTTTTGGTATTCGCCCTCGAATAATTTCTACCATAACCAAAAATTACATAATTTACACATCGAAGACTTTATATACTATTCAGTCAAATTACGAGCATTGCAATACTCCTGTGAATTGTGACACAGAAAATAAATTCGGAACTTACGATTAATATCGTAGATCCCACTCAAATAATGTGTCGTATTCAATACACCGCCCGTCAAGGTTAGCACCTAAAATAATCTAAAATAATCTAAAATGGCAGATGATGGTGAAGGCACTCACGCTCTGGCTATGTCAGCGGGTGATTTGTATAACGCTTTAAGGTACTTACATTTTTATCTTCTGTATGCGGTTGACGCCGTTCAGAAGTAAAAAAGATCTAATTAAAAGAACTAAGGGATATAAGTAAAATTATTTAAAGAATGTGTTTGTTAAGTAATTTTAAATACAAAATCTTTATTAACTAGTAACTTCATTAATTCATTTGTAATTTAACACTCATTGTTTGCATAATACTTTTAGAATTATAATGCCTGCTTTAATTGCAATTACTTTAAAATTCCAAGTAGATATGTAAGTAATATCGCGAGATTTTTTTTTAATTCTTACGCAGCATCTTGCGATTACGATTATATATGTATGTATGTATAATCTGATAAGTTAATAAAATGCATATGCATACTACGCTCATTCCTGTATCTTTGAAGGGGTAGGTAGAGGTATATTAAACACAAACATTTAGCCAAAAAAATTGATCCCACTAACGTTATGGGTTATGGGGGCGAACCAATTTTTTTTTAATAGTTTGGGATAAGACAAAACTGAATGCATATAAAGATGGAATTATTATGTTATTTAATATAACAAGTAATAAAAGACTACAAAATCCATAAACTATTTATTTAATGTAAAATTATTCGTATATCGTCTTAAAAAGTATACTAATTACTTATAAGTACTTCTAATTAACTTATTAATTTTATAATTTTTATAATTACGAAGAAACTGTGATAGTTTAGATTGTAGTTATGTGCGGAAGAGTTCAGTGGACATCAATAAATAATATAATTAAATTATAGGAATAATACAGCGTTTTTGTTTCTTTTCATCTATTACAACGATTCGCCGTCGTGCTGCTTTTGACTCAGAACGGCGTAATAAGAATACGCTGCTTTCATAATCTGAAAATTAAAACAAAATATATATATATATATTTATATACTACATATAATTCTTTTTTAAAGAACTCTCACACTAGAATTAATTCTTGTGTGGCGGGGGATTTTACAAACATTCAAACAACGGACACAAAGAACATCCAAACTCAGAAAAACAATTTGAGGATTACACAAAGTGTTGAACCTTGCGGGAATCGAACATACAACACTAAGCGCGGCAGCGTGTTGGCGAGGTAACCACTTAAACCGCAATGCCATCATCACGCATTTCATCTAATTATGACTTGATAGAATGCCCGCTTCCTATGATCCTTCATAGAGGTCTTTATGAATAATTGACATATGCACATATTCATCATAGCTGATAACTTTGACTGAAACGGGTGCTTGGAATCTTAACACTAGTAAACAAGGACTGCTATAGACAGGTCAAGGTTGAACAATGAAATATTTGAAAAATAACGTTTTGTAAAGAGAATAAATTATTCTTTATTGTACACCATAGGAATACATTTTAAATGAAACAAGAGCTAGAACGCTGCTTGGATATACACCTGCTTACACGTTTCCAACTTTGTTAGCTATGTATATATCTAAGGGAGATATTATTCTAAGAAAACATGTTATCCAGACTCTCGTGTATGTTTCATATATAACACTGATGTCTGTCGAAGTGAAGGCGATAAGTCAGATAAAGTATGCTTTTGGCTTCATTTATACGTTAATTTTTTTTAACAAATGAATAAAAAAGTTAGCCGATAACCTCCTGCTTGTAATGTTAGTTTTAGTCATTTTTTTTTTAATTTAAAAGTACAAATTGAAAGAACTTACAGCAAGGAAGCAGGCATTGTCAATGTGCGTAAAACCAGCAGCGGTCAGTCGGAGAGGCCGCTGCGCGCGCATCATTATCACCAGCAGTTGGCGACGGTGGCGGACGGGCATGCGTTCCCACTTACACTGCATCACCGCATCTGATATACGTTCTGCCTAAGTGAGGAAGGATGACGAAGGAACAATAAATACATTTCGGCTAATTGAAGCCGAAAATAATATGCACGTGGTACAATGACTGGCCAGTTGATCAGTGGTTACTGACCCTGACTTTTAAACCAGAGGTCGTGGGTTCGATTCCCACACGGGACACAATTGTAAAGCTCCCGCGACAAAATAAGAAAGACAGGAGTCTTTAATAATGCAGGAATTCCGCATTAGGAATGATTCCTGTTAAAGATATTCACTCATTCGTCTCATCAGCGGGTTGCTGTCCTTTTTCCTATCTATTGTCATAGAGCAAAGATGAAATTGTACTCATAATATATTTTTGAATTGACCCTTGCATGTTACATGCAGAATGGTGAAAATATTTTGGTAAACGCTTGTCGTCAGGCGGACTGTGATTTTTTGCTGCCTTGTGTGTTGTGTGAGTCCTCGGACTTCGGATATCAGAAAATTCGAGTTACAGGTCCGTGACCTTGAACTGCTTGAACGTATATACTCTAATCCATCCGTATAACATATGAAATATCCCTTTCGTAAGTTTTGCAGTAAATACGTAAGATTTTATAATTTAAAGTATTAAAAGAATGTGTTTTGAAAACGAGAATATTTTTTTATTGCGACAAACCAACACACTCCTATTTTATTCAACAAGTAAACAAGAATGAATTTGGTATATCAAAAAGGTGCCCAAGTACCATCACCAACCATCATATTTTTTCCTACGTTGTAAATCCTTTGTCAAACTCAGCTTGTAGAGGAGTTTAAGGACCTCTCGTCTCAAATATTAAAATCCATCGAGGCGCTACGGGGCCCTGCGAGAACGTAAGATATTTGATATAAACATACATTTTTTTTATATTTGAGTGCGTGGAAACGTAAATTTTCCTCAATGAAATGTATTTCTTCAAAACTGTATAAAAAAACTGGCAGCTATGAATTTCTTATGAACTACTCTTTTTCTATCATTGATAAGACGGAAAATATACTTACTTGTAGAGTGAGCTCGTTTCCCGTAAAACATTGGATGGCGAGTTGAATTATCATAGCTACGAAGAACGCTAATGACGTCACAAGACTTATTGATTTGAAACTTGATGCATCTTGCTGTAAGTAATTTCTGAGTGAGACATGAACTCTAAGTACACGGCATGAACGAGCTATTATTTACAGAGTCAAAACAAGAGGCCTGTTATTTTTGGCACGCTTCCAAAGTAAAACCATCAAACTGTCATTTGCAGTCTCTACCACTTACGTTTCAAGTAAGTTTCAGATTACTTCAGTTCTTAGATCTTTTGTCATAAGACAGTTTATAGTAACAAATACATAACGTATTTGAAGAAATGAGAAAATTTTAAAGAGTTTATTTTCATATTTTATGCAAATGTATGGTAATGAAATATAAAGTTTCAGGCATCTATGAATCTTACCGAAATTTGAACCATTACTACGCAAATAGCTGCCATACTAGACAGGAGTTGAGTCATGAAGCCGTAAGAATAAGTTCTTGAAAACTTCTCCACGCAACTGAAATGAAACTTACATAAATGTAATAAGCGTAGTGCGTGGTATGAAGTGAAGTATGATATACTGTCAAAAAGGTGAATATAAAGCAAAGATTATGTTGATTTAACTGTGGAAAAAGGCAAACCAACTGACAATATTGGGGCTGTAATCCTAAGATATTGCAGTATGTCATATCCTCGAAAACTCCCCTTATTGCTATCGACTGTGAATTGAGTTTTTTTTTACGCAGCGGGATACCTATCATTTTACAGACCTGTCCCTATTGACTCCGCAAATATCTCTATTTGTAGTAGCAACCGCGTTTCTAATAACTACGGGAACGATAGCATTCTCGATGTTCACTGTATGTTAAAATAGGCGTTGACTATATGAAAACATTTCATTGTTCCGCCTTAATAAGTCCTCGTTTTGATTGCATTGCTTACTGTTTATGTTGTACAGATACTGTACTGTACTTATTTAGTACAGAGAGTAATAAAGTTTGGCTTGGGCTTGGGACCGAACGTCGGCTAAAACCTTCCAGTTAATTCGCATTGCACTTTATGGCAGTTTATAGGAAACAGCCGGTCCAAGTCGTTTGGCTGCCAAAAACTTTGCTGTACTTAACATATATGGGTAGGTACATGAACTCAGTAATGGATCTATAGAAGCCAAACGTCTGTATAACTTCTCTGTTGTAACAACAAGCTCGCTACGAAATAACATGTTTTTTTGCAATTGCTTAGCTACGTTGTAAGGTTTCATAACTCATTCTGTTTACTGGAGAATTAGCTCGAAATATTTAACGACACACTACAATCCAGAGCGAACGATAACTGAAAATCTCGGAAACAAATAATGACAGTTTAGTGAAATAAATGTTTTTAAGCATGATAATGGGGCCATACGCTGTTCGGATTCTTTGAATGGCGAACATTGTTTGTATGGAGCTAGGATAATAGTATGGTAGAAAGGTTGGAGTATTCCTGTCGAGTGTGCTTGGGACCAGCTCAGACATCTTTATGTGACGCGACGAGTTATAAGAAACACATTACTGTAATCTACAAAATAATGTGTAAATTAGTATAGTGAATTGCAATACTATAAAAATAAAGATATTTTGTCTACAATTTATATATGTGAGATCGCTAGCAGATCAATATCTTATTTATGTAGCATGTGTAGTATTATTATTGCATTGAGAGGACTATCAGGTCACATACCGACCCATTAGTTATCTTGGAATCCCATCAAGGGTTACGTACATACATTCTCGTATCAGGCTGTGGAACTTTTATAATAATTTTATTGCATTGCGTCGTGTAGGCCAGCTTCTCATGTCGTCGAATAATTAGGAATTTATCTTTAAAACATTATTAGTTTTCATTTTACTGATTGCCTTTACTTGTTATCTTTAACGCCCATTAAATGCCAAAAAAAAAGGTAAAAAAGAATTACAAATGACGCGTCGTGATATCTGATGTCATCCGGAGTGGTAGAACCGGAGCAGTAAATTTACAGATTTGTTAACATTAGTAGAATTAGATTTTTATAATTAGAATGAGACACAACATCCTCACTTATATTATTGTCAAAGCAAATGTAACTTTATGAGTTTGTAAACTATTCACACCTTAAACCGATAATTATAAAAGGGGTAACTGTCAGGGGCACAGAAAAGGACATAGAGTACAATCCAGTAAGAAATTGTAGTTTCCGATTTATAGTTAAAACGCTCGTAAAATAAACTTTTAAATGTTTTAAATGCTTGAGATTTTAATTTTGGAAATTTTAGGCTAGGTTAAGTTAGATTTTAGGTTTTGATTTTATTTAGGATTTAGGCTTAAAGTTTGGCTGTATACATATATGAAGCTGCTTCTTGGTGAAGTATAAATGGGCCACCCCATCTCTTCCTGCAGGTGTCGTAAAAGGTGACAAAAGGATTGGACTTTTATCTATCAGACAGCATATATACAGTAATTCAGTGCCCGGTTGACGACGGTTGTGGTAATTGGCAAAATGTGGGTGTTTAATACATGAGCGTATGTGTGTATGTATGTAGGTAGTTTAGTAGTAGAAAATACCAATAGCTTTAAAAAAAATAATAGGGATGGTGTTGACCAAATATATAAAATTTTTGTGGACTTGCATGCAGAAAGCAGTAAACTCTTTTCTCCAAAACACAATCCTTCAACGAAAATAAAGTTTTGTTTTAAAAGGAACGTATGCTATTTCTGATAAAGAGTTCATTAAAAAACTTTTCATTTAATTGAGTTCTCTATTTTCACATTATTGAACCGAATCAATGAATTGTTCATTCGTGAATAAGTAATTAATCACATATATAATTTGCATCATAATACATATTGTGGATTTTAAACAAGTCAAGCTGATTAATTTAAACTTTACTATCTTTCTGATCACATCAAATTCTCATTAATTTTTTTATCAATCAACCTACATGACCGAAGGCAAAGTGTTTATATCCCGTTATGGTAATTTATTTTCCTAAACGCTGTAGTAAATGTAATAACCTAAAGTTACGGTAATTTAAGATGTTTTCCAACTCACTTGATCAGAAGCTGATGTTGGCGAAAGCAATTCGTTAACGTTATTTGCAATTCATTCTCAATCTCAGTCTTCGTGAAAAAGGTTTCTACGATTCGAGCATTACTTTCTTCAGAACTTAATGTACACGATTCTCCAGCTTGAAAATCTTCATTATCGTATTGTAATCCATCACGGAGCTTCAGCATGGTACGATCGTAAGCCGTTGTAATAGCATCATGTAATAGGGTAAACTGTGTACTCATATGTAAAATGACGGATGCAATAAATGTATCTATTGTCATTACTATGTGGCCGGTCCACAACAAACCTATAGTTTCTAGAACAAAAGTAGGTATGTAGGATTTATCATCTTGATAATTCCATGGTATATAAATCGGCTGAGGGAGAGTGCGGACTGGGCGACTTGAAGTTTCATTTAAATTTGCCACTACAGCTTTCCATTTTAGATCTTGAATCGTCCCGTAGACATTTCCATTGCCGATCGTCATCCAACCAAAAAATAAAAATGCGGCAGTAAGCATTTTAGACAACCTAACAGTAGCTCTATTCCTTTCGTCGTTCTGGTAATAGTCGTAAAGGTCGATTTCTAAAGTGCGTACAATATCTTGTATATCCTTATTTTTAAAGAAAAAAATGTAAAGCTTTATGAGAGTTAGGTTGTGAGTGATGACAAAAGAAAGACTGAACATGAATCGATCCAAATCTTTTTCGCCGACAAAAGGGTCAATCGTTTCTAAGCCGACAAATCCTGCTACCCATAAAATTTCAGTAACTATAGAATAGTAAAAGTACAATCCGGGAAAGTTATCGGTTTTTCGTTCGTCTGGGTGATGCCACCAGCCGAGGCCTAAAAATCTTAGTAAGATGAAGTGCACGGCAAAGTAACGTGTAGGACGAGACTGAGGCATTGTCACGGCTACTTGATTACATTACACAGTTATAAATACTGCTGTTAAGCTATAAATCCTGTGTTTTATAATATCAGCTATTAATATTATATTCAAACAACCACAAAATACAGTATGTTATTTTATTTTTTGACTCAAAATCAAAATAGTTGTATAAAGATGACTTCTCGACACGCAATTATTAGGACTCCGCATATGAAAGAACGCCAATAAAGAATACGATATAAAAATAATAACAAAAATACATACAGCTAGTCTTTAAAAATGGCTAAAAGAACTAATGATGAACGACCATTGGCTTCTTATGCAAACTAAAAAAATAAAAAGCAAAGCAGACATAAAATGCTGCAATGATTTTTGCACCATTTTATGAGATTGATACTTAGTCTCTAAGTTGAACTTAGCTTGAAGACGTCGTAACGAAAAGTCTCAAGAGCATTACAAATAAAAGAGACATGTATTTACTAATTATGTAGGTTATATAACGTCATGCTGAACCGACACTGTAGCTGCGCTGTCAAGAAAGTTTTATTCTTTGTTTCGTCAGTTTTTGTAATCGAGAAACGATTGTGACCCACCATACACAAATCCCTTTTTTTATATATATGTATGTATATCGAACAAACAGTTTTAATCGTAAATAGCAATCACAAGCATGATATTTTTGTTCTACAAAATGTCTGTGGTTTTCAATTCGCATTTGATTTAAAACTACGAACTGTAGTAACGAATTAGTCAGTGAGGTTTAATATTTGTCAGTGAGGTTTTGAAACACTCTCGCACGAGACATAGGTGTCGATTGTGCATCGGTACAACTATTCCACAATGCAAATCTAGATAAATTGATAGATATACAAAGTTATATATAAAGTTTCAGTATAAAAACAAAAAAAAAGGAAAAAAATAACATAAAACAAAACTTGGTAAAGCAAATGTTGTACAATTGGCGGCCTTATCGCTATTTGCGATCTCTTCCAGGCAACCATTGGATGGTGAGAAATATTAAGGATGACATGAGGAGTTGCAGTGAAAGATTGAATGAAATAACCAATAATTTCACTATTGTGATCAACATGCATATACACAAACATACAATAACACATATAATATAATAGATATGTAACCATACACATAAATATAGACTTAACTGTGAAAAGAAGAAATAGGTACACAAACAGACTGCATGGCATAAGGAGCCTCATCACTCAGCAACTGATTTAGTTCTAGTGTATCTTACTAGAAGAAAATTAAAGCTATTTATATTATTGATTAGGTGTATCTAAATATAACGAAAGTTTTTATTTATTTCAAATAAAAAGTATCCTCGGCGTTTCATGGAAGAATATTTTTTTGACACTCGTAATCAAAAAGATAGAAAGACGAGTGCCGCAAAAAATTGTTCGGAAATCTTAAATTTCCATAACTCATATTTTACGTAATTTGGTGGGTCAAAATGAACTGGTGCATGTAATTACTTATTAAGGGTCTCAGTATTTTTTGCTAAAAATATTATGCAGTGTTTTTCATTCCTGGAATTTAGATTTGTTATCTGTAGACGTTATAATTAATTTATTTTACCGACCAGACCAGACAAGGTATTTGTATACATTTGGTATTTTTTCGTAAAACAGAAAGGTTGCAGAACAGGCGTTGCGTAAATATGGTAATGTACATTTCTTTTTCTCACGAGACGCTAAGGTCGACATAAGAGGCTTGGAGGCACTTAGACATTAAAATTTCATGTTGCTACTAATTTTCAGCTCTGAAACTTTGCAAAGATTTTTGATTTGCCATAGGCCAGCAAACGAGAAGAGGGTCTCCTCGTGTCAACCGCCGACCATGGACACCTCCAACTCAAGAGGAAGAAGAGAGGAAGAGGGGAAGGGATAGGAAGGAGGGGAAGGGAAATTAGGATGGGCCACAGGGCACTCACTCACTCGTTAAATACGCAAGCATTGTTTGATAACCAGTTTTCTGTGAGGCCGTGATATTAGTATTTATTACTCGAGCCAGTCCATTCGTACCTAAACATGGCTCTCACTCTCTCACACTCACTCTCGCGCTGTAATAACACGGATATAACATCTTGTAGTTTGTGTAGTACTAATATCATAAACGTATTAAATTGACATCAGCCTGTATATCGTGCTTCCCTTTCTCCTCATGGGCGTTAAATATTAATAGCGACGACGATTGGTTAATTTTACCATCTAATTAGGGTCATAATAATTGTTGGTTATCACTGTAAGCTGATGACGGGTTAGGACGAAAACGCGTAAATTGAACTGAATAACAAATTTTGAGCGATTAAAGCATGAATAATAACTTATTAATAATAAATATGGGTTTGTTTTAATTGAACACTTTATTATTCAATCAGTACCCGCTCAGTATTAGGGGAGGAAAGCGAAGCAGATATAATAACTACAAAACTGAATAAAGTAAAACGGTAAATTGTGTTGTAATAAAAGAGAAGAGTAATATATTGTGTAGGGTACCCAATTAATAACATATTTTTGACAGAAACAAACTATTTAAGGGAATTTAAAATACCAAACCAAATTGATAAGAAATTGATTTTTTTTAGAATACTAGCAACGTGGTTTATTTGCTAGTGGTCTTGTTAACCTAAACCTCTACCTAAAGCTAAGCTAAATGCTTGTGTTCTGAGCGGCTTCACTACGGTAGGTAGGCACTACCGCCGATTTGATTTAACGGATTTAAGAAAAGGGTATATTCTAAAGTCAATTGTTTTCTTTGTTTACATTTATCTACCTTTGCGAACTGATTAGAAATTGTTGTTCTTAAGGTCATATATAATACTTTTTGTACAGACCATCTTTTATGACGGTTCTTAATTTTAGACCGAAAGTAAAGTGAATTTACCATCAACATAGAGTTCGAGGGTCAGGTACTTAATCTAAAACAATTTTTATACTGTTTACTAGCACTACCTACCACTTCTTAAGATTATTTGTATGTTTGAAGGAAGTGGAATTATTATAATAGGAAGCTGAAAGGAGCTTTTTTTGTGTTGTTGTCCCGTGCGGGGATCGAACCCACACCACTAGGCGCGGCAGCGTATTGGCGAGGTGTCTATGAAACATTGCTAGGAACACTTTCGATTAATACATCTTACGAAAAAAAAACAAATTGGTTCACGCATTCGGGAGCTATGATGCTACAAAACCTGGCTGACTCTAATTGACTGGCCTCTTGGTCTAGTGGTTAGAAACCCTGAGCCGGAGGTCGGAGGCTGAGCCGGAGGTCGTGGGTTCGATTCCCACACGGGACAAAAATTTGCGTGATCCACAAATAATATAATTGTTATGAGTCTGGCTGTTCTTTGAGTCCGTTGTTTTTATGTTTGAAAAGTCCAGAGCGACAAAGGAATAATAACTAATGCGGGAGTGTCTTATTAAAAACTAAAACAAACTGACACACAAATGCACATATATTTTGTTGCATTTTTACAAACCTTAGTGGTTTTAAAATGCACTATAATTAACAATTGTAAATGGTTTTGTAAAATGGTAAATAAATAACTTAATATCTTTTTCGTTGGAGTTTAAATTATAATAGAATTATACTACTGGAGATATTATTCTGCTGTCGACATTCACTATATTCTGTCCCAGATTTTCGACGTTTTACGGTATATATTAAAATCATACAATAGTTCTATAGAAGATTTACTTACCCTGAATCCATAGTTATTCACGCGAATAAATGAAAGTAATTGGGTGTCTGGGTTCAATATATCAAATGCTGAATGTTGTAATGCTTCACTATTTTGATTATATTTGTGTAATGTTGCTTTTACGAGATTCAAAAGCAATCAGACCCGAATATGGGTTATTCTACATCCTACTAACCATATTAAATTTATTGAGTTTGGTCTTGTCATTATTCCTTCCTCTAAACCTTCTCATTATACCTTTAAATCAATATCATTTTTAGTGAACGGAACACTGATGCCACTATACCACAATACACCAAGTACCTAAGTAACCCGTATTACATAAAAAGTGTTACATTATTACACTATAGCCCAGTCATTTGGTGCTCCAAGCTATAGATTGCCTAAGCATGTCCTAAGCTTTCCGGGAATTCGAAAAATTGCTAATATAATTTATCGTTCTTTTTTTGAATTACTATCGTCTCTTTGCCGCGATTTTTGCGCGAACGATTTCACGAACGTTTATTCGTGCTAAACTTATTTTTATATATTTTGGAATGTATACGGGATTGGGAAGGATGAAACATGAGATTCTACGTCAAAGAAGTAGCGCTCACTATCTAGTAAGTAATATATACACATAAGAAATTTCATTCGATTCCAAAAAGTCATCAGTCATCTTTGTCGACTTAGATTAGATAGCAGATAGCAGATTTGCCTACTGAAAGAAGCTTGCTTGATAACCGCACCTTATACTCGTATATAATCATAGCAAGAAGAATCTAAGACTGAGGGGCGACTTACTCATTTTAGCAGGTAACTTTTTGATTGTTGCGAGTCTGAACAATAAGCCGGCTTCTTTGACTTCGTACATGTCCTACTTACTGCTTTTAGCTCCTTGGGATAACAATGGAAATCATTCAGCTTGTATTAAAATGAACTGACTTTCTGCTATAAGATGAAGTTTTAATGAAGAGTCAAAAAGATAGTTAAGTATTACATTACTTTCTATTCTATTCTACTTATTCCGACTCAACTGATGGGAAGCGCCGATGAAGACGAAGATGGTACACGCCTATCTAAAAGACACACTAGGATCCAGAATTAGCAGTTATCGTTAAATCCTTGGTGGCGCGAATCAAAAAGAATCCGAATCACATATAATCTCTCTTTAAATAGAGATGGTAAAAATCGGGTTGGTTTCTACTTTTTGATGAATTCGCATTTAAATAGTACAACATTACAATTCACAACTCGCAATTAAATTACACTCAGTCACGGGTTGTCGACAGCCAATCATAAATGTAACGCTCAAGAAAATTGGCTGTCGAAATGCTCATGTCTAGTACGGATTGACATTTACAGATTAATTTATATATTTTTATGCATATGTTGTACATATACTAGCTTCCGCCCGTATCTTCACAAAAAGTTATGTCAATAAAAAGTAGCTTAGACTTCTCTAGTGTTCGAAGTATCTCAATACCAATTTTCATCAAAATGCGTTCAGCCGTTTAGCCGTGAATAGTGACAGACAGATGGATAGACGGCGATACTTTCGCATTTATAACTTTAGTATAGACGATGAAAGACCTAAATTAGGTCATCTGGTTATATGAATAAATAACTCTGAAAATCGTATTATAGTAGTATAAAGGTTTTATACATTGTCATAGGATGTATTCTTCATCGCTTACTTTACCATTATTAGAGATTAAGTATTATCTTTTTATCTAAATTAAACCAACCTTCAGTATAGTTCTTAAATAAAATAAAAATTGTTGAAATCGGTTCTCGAATAGTGAATACATCGTGTAGTATAACATAACACGCACACAAAGAAAATACAGCCGATTTGAGCAGTGCATCCTATTTTAAGACTGTTAAAAAGGTTTGACATTTGAGAGTGAACAGCTAACACTAATGTGATATTTAAAGAAAAGTTCCAACTTTAAGAGCATATTATGTAATAGAAAGAAAGCCGGATAAAAGGTAAGATGAAAGTAAATCAGTCAGAAAGGAGTCTCTCTTATGAAATTATCTATACTAATATTATTAAAAGGCCGTTTGTTTGCCGATTTGGACGCGCTGATCGCAGAAAGTAGTTTCTGAGATCAGCGACTAGAAAACAGAAACTGTACTAAATATATCACCACGCTACGACCTTTAGGAGCTTTAGAGCGTTTAGAGTTTTGATTATTATATTCTAGAGCGTATTTCCTCGGTAGATAGCGACTTGTATTCTTAATAAACAACGCCGTTGATGAAGGGTGTACTATTACATTCAAATTAAATAAATGATTAAAACGTTCATAATTATACAGGTAGATTGCTCTTGATGTAACTTTTAGTACCTTCGTATATATACTACAAGCAGCTGTTTTTGTATAAATGCTCAATACTTATTTTGGAGGCAAGTTAACTTTAGATATAATAAAAGACGGCAATAAAACCACATAACTATATATCACATGCAAACAATGAAATATTTAAGAGAAATATGTACTTTATATGTATAACAATACATATGTACACTCACGCCTGTATCCCCGAAGGGAAAGGCGAATGCGTTACTAACGGCCACACTTTAATAATTATAATTTAGTCAAATTACTTATGTAGTAGGGGACAAATTGTTTGTTGGAAATTTCTGCGTAACATGAAAGAGTACTGCTGTATAAGCAATATCCATTTCAATCCCCAAATTTCTGCGTGACAGGAAAGAGTACTGCTGTATAAGCAATATCCATTTCAATCCCCAAATTTCTGCGTGACAGGAAAGAGAAAATAGAAAGGGATGGAAAGGGATATTACTAATAATGACGGATGGGGATCGTATACCTATAACTAGAACTGGCTGGTGCCGGCTGTTGCTGTCCGAGTTCTCTAAAAATGTGTTTTGCTAATGAATGTGAAACATTTAAGTAGTTTTCATTTTTAATAAGACTCTAAACAATTTCGACTTAGCATTGTTTCTACCAGAACCTACTTTAATATTTCTTTTGATGATATTATTTGTGATATTTGATCAATTAAATGGATGGATTGGATCAATTAAACAACATAAAAATATTCCAAATCCAATACAATATAAAGTGGTAATACAATATATATATACATATATATTGTATTACCACTTTATTACAACAATAAAGAATTTTGCATTTGAACTTGATTTTTTAACTTACTTAAGTTACTTTAAATAAGTAGGTATAACTTAATATCACACCGCAGCTAGAAACACTAGGGGCCTTCAGTAAATAGTGCGACACGATACGTGTCTAAAAGCACTAATTCTAGAAAAGTACTTTATGCTAATATGCATTTCAATTGCTGCTGTCGGCATCAAGTCGTCAACTAAGGTGGCCACTGAAAATCAGTCCTGGGTTGGATATGTCCACCACAATGTATGCTCAGGATCCACCTATTTTGTAGAATGCGGCGTATAACCCTTAGTAACACAAATAACTGTCTCAGGTGCCTTAGAGGACCGACGTCATTGTTTAGTTTAAGATGGCATGTGTCTTATAATATTGTAAGTGTTAAAGTTGGTCAGAGGCCAGATACGTGGCATTCTTGTCTCGTAGCTGTCATACGGAAATGACATATTGTAAAGAGGGGATAGTAAAATTGTGTGTTGCCAATATTTAACGGTATTTTGATTTTTTTCCTTTTTGTCTTGTTTTACTTATTTTGTAAAGTATTTGTTGTGTGCCTGTTCTATAAAATAAAATCACTTTCTTTCTTTCTTCTAATAAAGTATCGATACTTCAACTGTGTCATAAGGCGCTTCACACTCGGAGTAGTCAGAGATTTCAGAGCAACATTTACGCGAAGGTACTTATAGTTTGAAAACACAAATTTATCTCAACTTTCTATTCAGTCCTTCAGTCAGATATTTCGTAATTTGCAAAACAATAATCATAAACATTTTGTCTTCGTCTTGCAGTACTGGATATAGTAAATACCCTGAGCGTCATTAACTATTTGACGCTGACTGTACCTTTACAGTTGATAACTGACAGATATGTATGTAGAGATCATTTTTGTCTACGTGAGCTAGAACATTCTTTAAAAAATATAAGATGCCGTATTTATGGCCTTATTGTAACAAAACATATACGTATGTTTATCAGTAGTCCGGTCCCGTGGTACAAGTTTTACTTAATTTAGGATCCGTTATTATTATAAATTCTTGTGTTAAGTTTTTTTGGCGTTATTAGGAGGCAAGACTTAAGTAATCGACTAATTTTATATGTTCCATTATATGGTTTTAGAGTATAATAGGGCCACCCCATCGCTTCCCATGGGTGTCGTAAAAGGAGACAACGAGATCGGGCTTCTACCTAACAGAGTGTATGTATGTATACAGTTATACATTGCCCCATTGAGAGCAATAGGCGAATAGCAATAGGTGCACGCCTCTGCCTACCCCTACTGGGATATAGGTGTGATTGTATGCATGTATAAGCTTGTGTGAATAACCTTGCTAATCCCTTTACCAATTACAGCTTAACGCAGCAAAAATAAACATTTTTAACGTACAAAAGTCAGTTACTAACTACTACTAAACTGGTAAATATGTTTTTTTTATTAACAATAATTGGCAAAATATCGCAGTTTGACAGGTTTGAAGTATAACGTGCGATATATCAATCAATACCAATTAGTTATCTGACAACCTTTTGTTAGCAGATGGAGCAATTCAATTGTCCCGGTTACGTAAACGCATCTATATTATATCCTATTTACTGTATTGTACATATAACTTTGATAAGAAACTCTAATTCACTAAGTACCAAACAGACTCTAGTAATTATTTCCTTTAGTTCATATTTATCTCTGCAACACCCCAAGGTTAACTGGCAGAGAATGCCTTAGGCATTAAGCCGCCTTTATACAATGTGTGCATGATGATTTCATAAATTATTAAATAAATATTTTCTTCAACTAAATACGACACATTTTCGTAAATTTCAATAGTTTTCAACGCAATGGTACCATCTGCCAAATACATTGGAGAACGTCCTTAACTTTCAATATTCATTAATTGTATTCCTAAATTAAATTTCCCCTAAAAGCTCAGAAGCCTGTCATGCTCCACCGGTGCCAAGTTACTTAGAAACAAGAACATAACTGCAGACAAATGACTAAATAATAAATAATAGGTAATATCAAATGTAATGTAAAAAATGTGTACCCACAACGCCAACGACAAAGTGTTTTATTTGTTCATGGAGTTCGGCATTTGTAACATTTATAGATGATTTCGGATGATTTTACATCATACCTATATAAATCATTATCTAGATTAGCGGACTGTTGTGCGAGGAAGGATTTTATTAAAAATAAACACCTTTCAAATTCGAATAGTTCAGCCACAATATAGCCTCCCCGTGCATAAATTTCCAACAAGCTGAAAATTGGTATGAATTAATATTCAATTCAATTTTGAGCTTGTTGGGAATCGTGACACCATTACAATTAAATTATATAAAGGCCCCATCAATCTATGTATTATTTTTTTACTTAAAAGAAACGCTTTATGGAGCAAAGGTTAGTTTTACGATAAAAATAATAACATTTTCTATAAAAGTTTATTATACAACTTTTTAATAAAGTTCACCATTTCTGAAATACAACGATTTTAGTAACTGCCCTGAGATCTCCGAAAATCTTTGAAAGACAGATGAGTGACCAAATCGTAGGACCTTTGTCTACCGGGCTAAGTATGGAATTACTCGTATACGCAGATGCTAATTTAAAAACTAATTCGTAATTTCTCTGGCATCATATGATCTGGGGGACTTTGATTTGACTTTACAGATAATTGATATTAAATTGATCTGTAATAAATAATTTTAAAATAAAAAACTGAGTGACAATTTAAAAGTAGTGCACTAAAAAGACCAAAACAAGGCTGAGAATTGAAAATATGTTGGTTAATGCGGGTATTTCACTTTGGTTTTCAGCTTATAATGTACAATATATGTTAAACTGAAGTAGAGTTGAGTTTACTTTGCTTAAAGTTTATTTTGTGCATTACTTTTAAATTTACTTTTTTCCGTTTCATTTTTTTTTATTTATTTTATTTTAGAATTTATAATGTCCCGGCACACTCTTATGAACAAAAACTGTGTTATTTTTATAATTGGACAAAATGTAGAGATGATTGATTGCATGCGAAGCAAAATAGACAAACGAAAAATACAATTTACGTAAGCGGTTCAATTCTTCAAGAGAATTTTGATCGTTTGGTTGTCTTTAGACTTACTAACTTTCTAGGATCTAGAGAAACAATCGCTAGATCTGATCTAGATTGATCTAATTAGGCTCAAAGCGACGTAAGCCTGACCTTGATTACTCAACAACAGCCCGGTCTAAAAGTGTTTCTTGAAATTTATGTAATGTCACTGATTATTTTTATTGCATTTTTCTAAAAACTTGAAAAGTATACGGTTCAAAATGAAATATAAAATAGTTTAAGAATGTTAAGCACATTCTTTGACATGGTATCCATAATTGCCCCATCTGAAATTTTTGACATCCCTTTTGACCCCCCCACATTTTAATGAGGAAAACCCCCACATTTTAATGATAAAAAACAAAACAATTAATTTGTTTCTTTTTAAATATGATTGGGCTCCGGATATTAAACTATTCTAAATCAAGAGGTCTGGTCAAAAACTTTCTTAACCAATTTATTATTCCTAATTAACAATTAACATATGCTTTTTCATTCCTTCATTTTGATACTCTACTCGATAGGTTCGGGTTTTTTTATTAACGTATTAATAGTTTGCTCCAAATATCCTCCACTTTTTTATTTCTTAAACCTGTACCTAACTATCTACCTAAGTACACTTCGAATTTTAAGAAAATATAATGAGACCTTAACTGTAGAAATCCATCCATTGGTTTGAAAGATACTAGGTAATAAATAAATTTAAAAACAAATATACATACAAGATCCGCGCGAATCGGAAGAAAGGGAGGCCTTGGCTTGGCAGTGGGGTTAAAAGAAATGCTATCGATGTATGTATGACATACATCGATAGCGACACCTATTGGTGCTATAGAAAACAAATTTTCCATATAGTTAAAGATTTTTTTTTTTATTAAAAAAACCTATCGAAATTATTCGTTTAAATTACTTAATAGACATCTGTATCAATTATTTAAAAAAGACTTGATAAAAATAATAGCAATTATAAATAGGTAATGTTGACATCACAGTTCTTTCCTTCTTCAACATTAAGTATACATATGTACATCGTAGTGCTGTAAATGTTTATACTTTCTATGACCTCAATACAAAGTTAGCGTAAGAGAAATTTATGTTGAGTAAATAGTAAAAGAATGAACGTGAAGTCCTTATATGCTCAAACCACTCTTTCAGTCACTTTAAGGTGTTTACGCTAGGTGATACTAGATGTCGCTAATATAATTTAAAAGTGAAACTCTGCTTTTACAAAATAATTATTAAATGTTCATATCCATTTACATTCAAGCACTTAATAGGATTATGAACCTGTATTAGTTCAGTGACTCCTAAGTATAGGTATTTTGGATTCAACTTTTAGAGTTTTTTTGCAAGTAGCCAAAACGTGCGCGCGCATGATGTCCCTGTGTGATATTGCAGCGCTGTAGCGCTTTTCTAATTTTTTCAACCGCTATTTAATTCGGTATAATAAATCAGTATAATAAAAGTTAATAAAAGTAAAAAACAGTTGTTAGAAGTTTAAAAATAAGGCCTCTCACTTTACTTGTTTTTATGTGGTTTATGTCAGAAATATACACAAAATTAAATAAAAAATCAGGTCTCAAATACATATATGTATATCACATATAGTTTAAAAACGTTCATATTACCTATGATATTTTATGCACTTATTTATACAAAATATAAAACTGAAGTTGCTGTTTCTAGTGTCAAAATAAGATTTTTGTAAGTTCCTGTAATATGTTATTGTTTAGTTACGCGTTCATTATTTTTATAAAAAAAATATTAATTTTTTAGCCCCCTACCTCACTGTTCTGACTAATCTCCAAAATGAGTGAACTGATTTAAACAAAACTTTGATTGGCAAATAGATGGCATTATGAGGAGTAAGTTAATCTACTTTTATTTCAGCATAAAATATAAATATGTAAAGCCGGTCAATGTATTTATCATTATTTCAAATCAGATACACATACGTAAACACATATACAATTTGTTTTATTACATTTTATTGAAAATTATTATACACCTCAATATAACATATCCCTCTCATATACCATATTGAAATTAATAGCACATTAAGCGATTGAATCGCTTGATTATAAAAGGAAACATTATGGTACGATCAGTTAGCTCTATGCGAGCAGTAGCCGTGGTGGGGTCTACTTTATTTTGTTGTTTAATATCACTTATGACACGAACGTTACAATATTCATTTATATAATTTGTGAAACATGATTTAAGATGTTTTTCGAAATAATTCTGTGTGTTTAAAACTTTAGCTTTAGTTATTATTTTGTTAAATACGGGAAATCTATATTACCGGGATATTGTTTTGAAACTAAGGTTATAAGTGAAGTTTCTGTAACTGTGCAATATTGTTTTATGAAATCCATAATATTAATATAGTTCAGGTACATACAATATGTTCTCGTTTTTAATGAAATAGTTGGCGTTAACTCATCTTCGATAATCAATAATATAGAAATCAACAACAGATTTCCGGGATTGTATTGTTAAATAGTGTAAGTATATTTATTTTTCCTTACTCTGTTATTCATGTCAACATACACAGCGACATTAATTTTGCGAATTACATACTTTTATCCAAAAAATAATACATTTTGTCTATTCGTTTCGAATGGCAAAAATACAAAGTTCATGCGCGAAGTGTTGTGTGAAATTAGTAACTGTACCTATGAGCAAACCGAATGTATCAAGAAAGCGGGAAATTTAAATTAGGTATTTATAGATTAGTGAGTACCTAATTACTTATTCATGTATAATTAAATTAACTTATATCATTTATCAGCTCAAATCGAATCCTAATGAATTAATATTAATTAAAATAATCAATTCAAGAAATAAAAAGTATTTAATTTATTTAGTTAAGTTCATTTGAGTTTATTTAGCTTCATGAGTCTATTGCATATAAAATTTATTGTTATGTGGCTTGCTAGGTCATCTTAAAAAAGTATCGGGATCGGAAAATAACGTCTATCATCAAAATTAAAGTTTAAGTAACTAATCAGATCTTAGACCGTTACGTTATCTTATTGTGAGACATTAAGGTGGAAAACATTCATATCATCAGTCCCCATTGTCAAACCTTTATCGTCATAGAACAAAAGTCAGCATTCAGTTTGACATGCATTTAAAAAAAAAAAGTTGTATCCCGTACTATCATTTGTTTTCGGTCGCAAAACTGTATGTGTTTTCGATAGTCTAACGATAGCTAGCAATGGACACCAACATAAGCTGTGGTGAATGGTGGATCTGATTGTGAGGGAATATCAGTTATGTAAAACCTCAGCTGACCTAAATATTCACATAAGACTTTTTATACTTGGCTAATTTCGGTGCCTAAAGATGCCGGAATCTATTGATATGACATTCTTTTATCAGCTTCTATCATCGAAGGACGTCCTTCTCGAAAATCATCATTGAGATTACGTAGACTACGTTTAAACCCATTAAACAGTTGTAAACAGTGGCACGAGATGCGGCTTCATAATGATGATCAAAGTCTATCGTAACATTGTTGTAGAGTAAGACCCAACGAACGCCGTAATAAATGATTGAGCGAAATCCGTTTCGAACACGACGGACCATTCTTAAATTGCCGGTTATTTGTAAAAACAAATGTTATGAATTAATTACTATACATCTAAAGATTCCGAAGAGTTCCTAATTCGAAATTCAAATAAAATGATTACAGGCTGCTTTTCTTACTGTCCTATTTAAAAAAGTTTCAAAGTGACCCACGTTCATATAAAAGTTAAACACACTTTTTTAATTAAATTGTTTCAATTGAAGTTCATAATTTGAAATCGCACGCATCCGATAAGTTTAATGCAATAAGTGCAAGCCAAAGCGCCAATCAAGTCGTAATTCTAAATTCCTTCTCAATCAGACGATATTAGCTGATACTTGGTGGGGCGGTTTTGTGTATCGATTCTTGTTCATCAAATCGCCTGCAACTAGGTTCAACAAATAGCTGTAACTTGCAATGACTAACAACAGTAACTATGATAACCCACAAGTTATTTTATTCAAAAGATCAGTTGAAAGATTTTAAATAATGTGTATCAAAACTATTAAATTGTATTGCATCATGATCTGTATTGACATAATGTAGAATACAAAACCCTCAATCAATTTTAATTGGTTGCGCCCGCAATAATTTCGTACAATAAGACTGACTGGGATTTGAATGTACTTACCTAATGGTTTCATTTAAAATGCAAGGTTTATATTGATATCTACCAACCGCCGAGTAACACTCAATAAATTTTCTGTGAGGAGAGAAGGTTATTCGTAATGGTGGCGTCACACTTACACACAGACATCTAGGTGACCTTACCATAATTGGGCACTGCTCTTGTCACTATCCTCAGAGTTGCTCTGTATCTAATATATATCAAACTCCTCCGAAACGGCTGGACCGATTTTTATGAAATTTTGTGTGCATATCGGTTAGGTCTAAGAATCGGCCAACATCTTATTTTAATACCCCTAAATTATAAAGGTGACCTTATACAGATTTTTTACGGCAGAACAACGTTTGCCGGGTCAGCTAGTTTCTTCTATAAAAATGATATTATCTGCAAGAAATTTCAAACGGTTGAACGGTTGACGAAACATTATAATATATAGCCATTCATATAGTTATGAATAAAGAGGTTTACTAAAGGTTTATTTCTATAGTGCTGTGGAATATTTACGTGCCTGTAGGCAGAGATCTATCAATGAACACTTGATAACATCTTATCAGTAGTCTCCTGAATATAAGGCTCTTGCCACGGTCGCTGTTACTCTGAGATCTTCATTTTTGATAAAAATAATCTAATGTTATCAACATCTTAATATCTTAACACCTTATGCTAACGTTATTATTATTACATCAAGTATCCGGGTGACTTAGGGAGCTTACGCCGATAATCTTATTTGACGCACGGTCATTGCAAAAATACTGTGACATTTTTTTTTTTAAGACAACATTAGGCATTAGGATTAATTCCTGTGTCGCGGGGAATATTCTAACAACGGACACATAGAACACCCAGACTCAGAACAACAATTTGAGGATTACACAAAGAGATGTCCCGTGCGGGGATCGAACCCACAACACTCGGCGCGGTGGTGTAGTAGCGAGGTGACCACTTAAACCGCTACGCCATCAGTGAAGCAATTGTAACAAACTTTTAGTTATAAGGATACCCGTTACACACACGTACACACAAACAAACGAAAAATAATACCGAAGCGCCATTGTACATTGTAATCCTAAACACAGGCTCGCAACTAGTGCCCTTTCTAAGAGAGCAATACTCTACCAACTACAATCGTAGCTTACGCTTACTATCGAATGCAAAAATTAAATTAATACTTACTTACGACTTATAACATCTAGACGGTAACGGAGAGCGACTCGCATCATCGACTGCCAAGATATTTCTGATCGACTTGACACCTTGGCGTTGCGTAGAGATGTAGCTTTACTCTGCATCCTCTATCGCTTGTATCATGGGGAGTGTTCAGAGGAATTCTTCGGACTTGTACCGGCTGCAGGTTTCCTCCATCGTCCTACGCGACAAAATATCCATCCAGCTTTTTGCCTCGCACAACCAGCTTATGGAACAAATTGTCGCCTGCCGTATTACCGAACCGATACGACCTTCAAACCTTCAAGAAAAGAGCGTACTCCTACCTAAATGGCCGGCAACGAACTTTCGACTCTTGAGTTGCTTGATGGGCGGCGGTAGTCACTTACCATCAGTTGACCCGTCTGCTCGTTTGCCCCCTATCGCATAAAATCTACACTATAATACCTAGAATTTGACTTTCCACTAGAAATTATTATTATTTTTATGTACGTATCTAAATTTTAAAACTTGGAACTACTGATTACATTCATACACTCAGGCCTGTACCACCAGATTTGGACTATAATTTCGTCATCCGGGCACTTTTGGGAAAGGAATTGGAAAATTTGGAGTGTATTGACATAACAGAGAGGATAAAAATTGAAGTAAGATGAGATTGATATAAAACAGAAGAATTGGGGAGTAAGTTACCTATATACATATATACCCATAACTCAAATTGTCAGATTTGGAAGTCTGAACCTTCTTACTTCTGACGAACTACAAAAGTGTATTACCACATTTAATATTTATACCACCCATGGTGATTATTGTGCGTTCTTAAGGTCAGCACGTAGTTAGAAGTGATGTTCTCTTGGGAAACTGAATTTCTACTCAATGGTAAGCCCTAAAAATCAAGAATTGTCATAAAATCAAGAAAGTGTATTATGCATAATCAAAATTTAAACTTGCTTCAGCGGGCAACAATATTCTTCACCTATCCACTGTATTCGTCCCAAATTTATTTAGATAATCATTTCAAGATAAAATAACTGTATATGTCAGAATATGGCACATTACGTGTAGCATTATATAGTTATACCTACGAGTATTCAAGTAGAGAGTATTCAAGTTTCTGATATTCTACCATTTCTTGTGTACAAATATTCTACCTCGGATAAACATTTATTGAACCCTGCAAAAGAAGTTGAACTAATTATGATTTTATTACAATTTTAGTTCTAAATACAATCGTACTTACTTAACCTCCAGAAACAACATATTTGATGTCATACCTTTCTCCGTAGCTACACGTCATCCACTTATATGGTTTATGCAGCAGATGCAGCAAACTCCGCAAATTCTTCTCCGTGACGCCTCACAAATTGTACAACATTATTTAATCTATCACCACACATGTCAAATTGTATTTACATTTTATACTGACGTTTTTATTTCAACTTTATATATATATATATATTATTTTAGTTGCTTACGGTTGCGTCCATAAATGTGGAAAATAGACTCGTAACGTCACCGGGCTCGTTCCCTATTATAACACCAGCACTGCAGTCTCCGGCTGCAGTAGTAGGCTGAGATAGGGGCCTTTTCTGACATCGCACATGGCATTATACGTACTCATGGTTTTTATTTGATTGTAACAATTATGTGCTGTCCTGTGAATGTCAGAATAAATGCTTTCTTTCTTTCTTTATATTTTGTATTAAAACTAATTTAAATGACAATATTGGATTAGGTTCTATGTTTAAGTGTATGCATCTTTGTTATAAATGCTACTCCGCCTATTGCGGATTGTTATCATTTTTTAGGGTTCCGCACCTCAAATGAAAAAAAAACGGAACCCTCATAGGATCACTTTGTTGCCCGTCTGTCTGTCTAGACCCTTTTTCTTAGGACCGCGTGGAGGTATCATGCTGCAATTTTTATCAAATAATCAGGTCTACCGTCCCTTAGAGCTGTGAAAAAATTAAACTTCTAAGCCAAAGCAATCAAAAGATACAGCCGTTTATGCTTCAAATTTTTGACACTCGCAAGGAAATCAAAACCTACAGGGTACTTCCCGTGAACTCAGAATCTTGAAATTTGGTACGAAGGAACGCCTTATAGCACAGATAAAGGAAAAATTGTGAAAAGCATACATTTTTAGTTACATCATATAATAAAATATTTTTAATAATTTTAAACTTACGTAGGGTTAGGTATTAAATTGAAATTATGGATTTAATTTAGCAATGAAAATACCATAACTTTTTACTTATATACCTACAGGTTTGTACAGAACCCTCGGTGCGCGAGTCCGACTAGCACTTGGCCGGTTTTTTTATTCGATTGAGTACTGTGGTCCCATTGTAACCAAGTCAGGATTTGATGATGCGATCCCATTGAAATGAAGGAAAACCTCAAATTCTAAAGCTATTCAGCTAATTGCTTCCTATGTTATTGAGCTGATGGTGGTCGGCGCAACTGGCAGTTAATTTGTAATTCTTTAAATTACATTACGTTACCAATGAGTTTTTAAAACGCACTTTTATTTTTACCATTTATCAAAATAGGCACATTGAAAGCAGTTGTTTATTTTTAAAAGTCCATTACTAAAGATGTTTTGTTTCAGACAATGGTTGACCTAGTGTTTGGTGCATGGGACTATGCCATTATGGTGGCGACAATGGTTGCATCGATGGTTATCGGACTGTATTTCCGCTTCAGTGGAGGCAAACAGAAAACAAATGAGGTAAGTCATACTCTTTTACTAATGAATCTTTAGTTAGAGGACTCGAACTTCTCGTCACCATCCAGTTCGAGTTATAGGTAAGCGACCCTGACTTGCTTGAGCTATTGCTTATGTTTCAAAATCCATCCACAATATAAGTAATAGTCCTTCTCTTTTTATACTTCCTTTCCTGTGAAACTCCAAATTTTCCAATCGGCGCGTGGCCTGCCCACTATTACGTAATGGACTAAACTATAATCGGCATAATGTGGGATTTTATTACGCCCCTGCCTACCCCTTCCGGGTTAAAAGTGAGTGAGTGTACGAGTGTGAGCCACGTGAATGAGTGAATGAAGATAAAATATCACACGTAAGAATTATTCCATAATATTAACTTGCACTTTTTATTATTGCCGTCCTATCTCGAAATCCTATATACTCCGATTATTACGGCTATTTAAATGACACATAACTCACATGTGGAAATCCTTCAGGCTGTAGGGCATGACAAAGAAACATACATACACACTAAAATATAACATTCCTTCTTGCTCAGTTGGGTAAATATATTTCTTCTACAATTGGCACAAAATCAAACTTAAAAAGTATAGAATCAGTGCAGAAGTAAACTCGTATAAAAAGCCAAATAAAATTAGAATCAGCGTATTGTTTAAATATTCAAAATTAAAACACAATAACACAAGGTATTTCTTTGTTCCACAGGAATACCTCTTGGCTGACCGTAACATGTCAATATTTCCTGTGGCAGTGTCTTTAATGGCCTCATTCATGTCAGCCATAACATTGCTAGGCGTCACAGCCGAAAACTATTACTACGGCATGCAGTTCGTCGTAATCAACATATCTTACGGCATAGCAACACCTATTGCCAGTCGATTGTACTTACCCGTATTTTTTGGACTCCAGAAAACCAGTACTTATGAATACTTAGAGTTAAGATTCGGACCACAACTAAGAATGCTGGCCTCTTTGACTTACACTTTACAGATGGTTTTATACAATGGAATAGTTTTATATGCTCCGGCGATTGTACTAGAGACGGTGACAGGATTAAACAGACTGATCTCAATACTGGTAGTAGGGATAGCATGTACCATTTACTCGACTTTGGGAGGAATGAAAGCAGTATTATTTACTGACTTGCTGCAGTCAGCTTTGATGTTTGGCGCCGTGCTCAGTGTGTTGGTGTTCAGTGCTATGCAAGTTGGCGGGCTGGACGAAATTTTCTCTCTTGCTAAAGAAGGAGGAAGGTTGGACTTTTCCAAGTAAGAGCACCAATTTATTAGTTTGAAGCTTCATGTGTTAGGCATCTCATCAGTTATCAATGTGGTAGTACGTTGTAAAAATCCTTATCTCTCTCTACTTTTTATTATTGTGGTATTACGTGTGTATTACTTTTTTACATCTTAACTAATAAAACGTTTAAGGCTTGTATTAAAAGCGCGTTATCGTCATGAAATGTGTCCTTATTGATGCCAGCAAAGGTTAAAGTAAATCCCTGAAGGGTAAATATTAAATAATTTTACTAATGATTGGCCAATTGGTCTAGTGGTTAGTGATCCTGACTGCTCAGTCGAAGGTCGGGTTTGATTCCCAAAAATTGTGTGATCCACAGATATATGTTCCGAGGCTGGGTGTTCTTTCTGTGCGTCGTTTGTATGTCTGTAAAGAGTGTTTGTAGAGTTGTCTAAAATAAAAGATAAAAAAGGTACCTATCGATATTTGTCATATTTAGGAATGATTTAGTATTATATGTTACATGTATATTATTTGGATTTATTCGCATTTCTATTAAAGAACACATGTACATATTTTAAACATTAGAAGAGCGCTCTGTATCCACATGTGGACATTACCTATAATGTAAGTTTAACTGTTTTGATTTTAGTTTCAGCGTAGACCCAACTGAAAGGCATACGTGGTGGTCTCTGATCCTGGGAGGGCTAATCACTTATCTCTCGTTATACGCTGTCAATCATACGCAGGTGAGGTTTATTTAACTCTACAAACATATAATTTGTTAATTACATTTTTGAATATAAAAATGTAGTAAAAATAAATAAATAGGGACCAAGCTACAGGGCTACGGTTAGGGCTCCAGAGACAGGCACCTCTTCACAATAGGCCGTATCTAGTGGAATGCCCAGCGTTTGCTCATCAACGCCGTGACGGCTATCGATGCCGGTAGCCTCTCTCTAGAGACCATTTTACTGTCCATGGTCCAAAGCGAGAGTGCGTGGAATTCCGACGTCTCACTCTTCGAGGAGGTGATGCTTATCATAGAGGTGGTGGAAAGGGAACGGGAGAGAAGGAGCACTCTCCCATCCCGCAGGGGACGCACCAGGCACCGAATAGCGTTTAACGATCTCCAGCCTCCATGAGCGTTGGCTTACACAAAAGCGGGTTCAGCAGCACGGCCTGAAGCGAAGCCCCCTGACATCAAATCAAATTATTTCAGTTGTTCTTTTTCAGCCTTTATGAGACTGTCGTCATCAGAAACGATAATATCAATAAGTCTTGCTCTTTTGGCAACAATAGTCCTGTCAGTGATGAAAGATCGATCGCATTATAATGTTGCATGACCATTTTCGAGACTGGATCGGGCATATACCTATAGTATTAATAGAGCAATTTGCTGGTGAACTATCATGGCCACTTGGTTATCTCCTGGTTGTCCAGGGACATGTCATCGTGCCCAAATGCCATCCTTTAGGATATGTCTCCGATATTTGTTTGTCATAAAAACTTCATCTGTAATTGCACAGGTAAAACTTTCAGTTTTTCCGAAGAGGTCACGGAAACGTAGCCAAGACACAGATGATGATAGATCTATATCCCTTTTAAGGCCCGATAAAAAACATCCATGCAGTTCTTTGCTCTTCCATTACTCCCTATGATCTGTAATATTAAGTACTGCAGGTTTTCAGTCAGGTCAGTTCTCTTTACCTAGATCAAGCGGAGTTAGTCCGTTATCAAATGCCACCACATCCCGGTGTACCTCTACGTTAACAGAGAGAAAGTAATCTCTAAGGTTGTATACTTCGCGATTATGGAGGGTCCTAGCATTTAAGTAACCACGACCCCCACATTTCCGCGGGATATACAATCTCATCACTGATGAACATGGATGGTGCATTCGGTACGCGGTTAGCAGTGTACTTTCGTCAGTGACTCATCTATCAAGGGCATCTAATTCCGTCTGAATCTGGCTAGTGCCGGGATGTCCTAGTCCTCAACTATATGGATTTAGGTACGATTTATTAATACTTAGTTTTAATATCTTCAGTACAGCTTACTTATTGAAAACATAAGATATTGACATCATTTTATTTGGTGATTATTTGTTTCAGGTTCAACGATTGCAAACAGTTAGCACGTTAGAGCGTTCACAGAAATGTTTATGGTGGAGTTGGCCAGTTCTCTCCATGTTAAGTGTCACAACTTGTATTAGCGGTCTAGGCATCTACGCTGTGTACAAAGATTGCGATCCTTTTGCCGCAAAATATATTGGTGCTGTAAGTCCAAACTAATAATGTACTAATAACTATCCCTATTGACTGATTTTTTTTTAATTATATACATATATACTTTCAAATATGAACATAAAACTCAAAACCACTTGAAGATCTAATCATTCATTCGTCTGTCAACACCAAGTAAGGGTCGATTCAAACCGAGCGACGAAATGCACTTCTGAAATGAAAATAAAACGTATTTTGCTGCTCAGTCTTAAGTTTAAGGGCATCTCGACGTTAGTGAAAATGATCTGTATCACCAGATAGATCATCTGATGCCGTACTACGTAGTGGACACTATGTCGCGTGTCCCTGGGCTCTCGGGTCTCTTCGTGGCGGGAATATTCAGTGCCTCACTTTCAACTATATCGGCTGCTTGCAACGCGCTTGCGGCTGTAACGTTGCACGATTACATCGGCAGGTAAGTGGAGTTTAATAGCTAATTTTTAAGATCAACTGACAACCATTTTAATGTTTTTTTTTTTATATTTGTGTATTCAGTGCATAAGGATAAATAAGTTAATTTTAATAGGTTAGGTTAAATAGGTTAAAATAATAATTTACACAATCACAGAACCGATTGAAATCGTTGAGTCGAAAACATTTTATTGTATGTGGCCGGATTTTAGTTAAATAGATCTAGTTCAGTACAGTCAACCAGTGTGTTCAATTAATTTAAAATTAAAAAGTGATTTTATTATTACTCCGGTTTAGCCGGCCCGTTCGTGCCTAAGCATGGTTTTCCCATGCATGCATTTAAAAAAAAAAACAATTCGTTTATAAGTTTTGATCGTTCTAATTTCCAGGTTTTATTATATCTGTTTCTCATAAATGCAGGTTTAATGTTTAAAGTTAATGTTGCAATGATTCAATCCGCTATTGGGAGAATTCATAAATACCAATTTACTCGTATCGATATACGAGTATTTATCGATATACTCGTATATCTAGCGTAAAATAGTATGTAACTATATTTAATTTATACCAATGCCATGTTAAAGACAAACCATTTAAATCGCAGTTAATGAAGTTGATGTCAAGCATTAAATGATTTGCGTGTTTCTTCTATATATATAAATTGCAGTTATCAGAACTATAATTGCTATAAATAAAGGCAAGACAAGCATACCTGGTCAAGATATATATATTTTAACACGGGACCAACGAGCAAACATATTTATTGCTATTATGACTAAAAAGATATCGGATCTTAAGCATATTTTTGGAAATCTCACACGTCTCGGCTAATTTATATAAATAAATTGGCAATGCATATAAAACGAAGAGAGATATTCATTAGCACCGTATTAACAATATTATAGTTATGTATAAACTTTAATTTCTCCACAAGATGGTGCAAAGTACCTCCAGCATATTTACCATGGATGACAAAGCTAGCCGCTTGTGGTTATGGACTACTGTTCTTAGCACTGTCCTTTCTCGCGCAATATCTGGGCGGTGTCCTTCAAGCTGCACTGACAATATTCGGGGCTGTTGGCGGACCACTGCTTGGGGTGTTCACTCTTGGAATGTTCACTACGTATGCCAACGAAAGAGTAAGTTAATCACAAAAAAACAACAGCATCACCTTTTGCTCTAGGACTTTTTATTCTCTATCGCTTGGAGTTGATGCAGGCCTGTTCCAACCGGTCCTCTTTTAAGTCAGTAAGGGCGGCTTATGTACAGCACTGGACGTCCTATAGCTGAGACGAAGAAGAGGATGATGTTCCTTGGGACACAGTACTTACTTTTTTCCTGGATGAAAAGGACTCTATGTCCTTTTCTGTAATCAAGACAATGTATATGAAAAGTTAAAAATAAAGTAACAAACTCACTTAAGTCAGGATAGTTTCGGGAAACTACATATGTAAATATTAGTGTAGTGAAAGTCAAAGTATGTACTAAGAACAGACTCTCATATACATAAATGTATTTACACCTTTTTTTTTTCTAGGGTGTATCACTCGCGTTACTGAGTGGAATGGCAATAACTCTATGGTTCAGTTTCGGAGGGCCGCGTCCACCTGTACTGAAGCTACCGCTCAGTGTAGAAGGTTGTGCGAATAATATCACGTTGCCAATTGTTCCACCACCTTCAAAGGACTACTTCTATCCATACAGAATTTCATACATGTGGCTTAGTCCCGTAAGTAAATACACTACATTAGAAAATAGACTAAAAGACTAAAATAGATTAGACTAATTTAAAAAAAAATATCTCGAAATCTTAAACCCAAACTCGCTCCCGCTATTAAGGCGATCCAATTGACGCCTTATATAGAGGCTCATTTCTTACATTCATACTCATAGTCATACTTACATTAATATCATAGACAATCTCGAACAACATGACCTTCCGTCTTTATAAAGTCGAATAATTAAAATAAACTCATTCGTATAATTTTTAAGTCACCTACTTAATTAATATCTGCAGGAGCCTGGTAGAATTTTGACATTTATTATGTCTGTGTACATTTTGTATATTAAATATCTATATGTAATAAATACTTGTATTATAAGTGATTCGGAATGCAGCATTTATTACATCCTAATATTAGTAGCAGTTGCCCAACTCTCGTAGCTTGTTTCGAGGGGCAAAATGCCATAAATATGTATATTGCTATAAAGTGGAACAATACAAAACAAATATTTTATCTAAGAAGAACTTGTTAAATGATACATCGATATAATGCTATCATATATTATTTTAAATAATTTTTACCATGATATGGTAGCTCGTATATGCATATCAGATATGACCCTTGATAACCTTTCTCGTAAGATTTGCCATTCGTGAAATCTGTTAGAGCCATACACTAAATGCATACTTTTTAGTAATAATAATGAATAAGTTTGGTCCTAGTATTATTTTTTATAATTTTAGTTATGATTTATGAGTATTTGTGTTACGTTACAATTCTCACGTAGGCAAACCGACTGAATTGCACACTGCAAGACCATCTTAAAAGATATGGGTTGTGTTTATGGTTTATTGTGTTTAATAAACTTATTACGTCTTGCACACCAAGTATTACTTATTTGTAGTTCTACCTGTTGATGGAATCTAGCGTGGTCTGCATATAGATGTAGAATATCGCATCTATTCATAAAATCGCATCAAATCGCATTTCAAGTTTTGGATTTGTATAGATTGATAACTTCACTAAAAATAAATAGACGATTGTCAATCAATTTAATTTTGAAAAAGATATGTGTGTTGATTATTTAAAAAAACTTTTTTTTTTGTTTTATCTTTTTTTTTTCTTGTTATTCTTTTCATTTACGAGGTTTGCTGGAAGATAAGTCAGTTTTAGGTTAAGCACGCCTTTGTACATATAATTTCAGATGAATTAACAAAAAATCCTACTTAATTTCACTTTAAACTAAATTTTGTACCTAACCAAAATAATAATTGAGCGGAGTAATTGAAACTATTTAAGTCTTATATGAAAATTATATAGTCAGTACGTGAAATATCCAGATCTAAGATTGGAATAATATAAAGCATATAAAATAGTGATCTAATACTAAAATATCGAATTATTCTGGTTTATTTTACTCTCTTCAAATCATTTTAAAGTCCTAATTGATACGACGTCGGCGCATTATGAATTCGCTCACTTTATCGGTATCGACTGTTTTTCGCGCGTTAATCATAAAGAGCAATACTAAAGCAACAAATGCATGGAATTACGTACAAAAAACTTAAGTGGAAATGGGCTGGTCATGTCGCAAGGTTTAAGGACGACGAGAGAGTGACTTTGGAAAGGACCTCCAGGTAAAAGGAGCAGAGGTAGACCACTGACACGTTGGAACGAAGAGATCATAAGGACAGCCGGTCCAAACTGGAAACAGATTGCAAAAGACAGATACAACTGGGCATCTTTGGAGGAGGCCTTCACCCAATAATGGGGTTCCTGCAAATTATGTTAGCTAAGCTAACAGTTAATAGGTAACGCAATAAAGGAAATATACTAAGTAGGTATTAAGTTCAATTAAAAAACTAGTAAAGTACTTAAATATATAAATTTTGTTAATAATTCTAAAAAACAATGTAAAATTAATAGGTAGGAAATAAATAGGCTTTTTTTTATTTTAATCATAAAGAGAACGACAGTGATGTTACTCAGTAACTTTTCATCACGATAGAGTCGGATGTTCGGCTTCACGTTTGTTAAAAAGTCGGAAAACATTGATTTTGAGTTAATTCAGTTATAATAATGAATAAATGTGCGATATGGTCTCTTAAGTTGTACAAAAGATTTAATTTTTACAAAAACGGGATTTACAAAGCTGATACTTCTCATACATACATACACCCACGCCTAAACCCCCGAAGGGGAGGCAAAGGTGTCTCAAACGCCCACGTGTACGTAATAGGGAGAAACTCTATTGCCATTTTTCCGGGCGCTATATGACTGCATATATATTGTTCAGACAGTATTACCTATATATACACACCCAAAGAAATGGAAGAGCTGGAGTGACCCTATTTTACCTTTTGATACCCTCGAAAAGGGCATAGGCAAAGCGTCTGCTGACAAAATCCAAGCTCACCCTTTCAAACGATTGCTAGGTTCAGTCAATTTCGAAAACTTAGACTCGTAAAAATTTCAACAAAATTGGACATTTGTTTGTATCTGTACAAACGAAATGTCATTCTACAGTGTTAGATTTATCATTATTCTTTGTCGAACTCCTCGGCAATGCATGTTTTGTAAACAGTATTACCAATCGAAACTGATACGTTGTTTTTTTAGGACCGGCACTTACAATCGGCCTTAAACAATACATTATATATTGCGTCATTGCGATCAGTAGATTTTGTATTATAAGCATAATAAAAAGTGAATATGGGTACTATTATAAAATGACGATACTAGTCTCAAAAATTTAAAGATTAAATATCTTCAATCAAATTTTTGAGACCAGTCACGTTTATAACCTTTCTCGTAAGCACCGTATTCTGTAAATGTTATTTGAATTTAATGAAAAAATGTGTTAGAGCAGTATCTTCGTTAAAATTTTTATGCGCTAAACCGTTTTTGAAAGGGAAAGAGCAAAGTAGATGCACCAAAACAGTGACAAAATTGCTCGATTTTTGATGTTGACGACGGCATCGAACTATACGAACTATAAGACGCTGATTGCGCTGTATTTATACGTTGGGGAGACATCCTTGGACATTGTTCAATCGTTTTATAAATATTAGGTCGAATTTTATTTAGGAACGTTTTATAAACAGAATCGAAAGAAAGTCTACTTTCAGTTTAAAAAGGTCATAATCGAATCAGTTCCAGGGTATGAACGCTGTACTCGTAAAAAGGTTTATAAAGTCTATTTTAATATATATTAAATTATTAAAAAAATGTAACTGCTGCATTAGCAATCTGCATCTTCGTCGGATAAAAAGAGTTGCAATGGTACTAGGTTTATGAAGTAACTATTATCTTAAGGACCTCCGGTTCAGCACTAAGTACTAGACCAGGCCAGTCAATGTTATGAGAATGTTCTATCACAATATCTTTTAAACATTTACAGATAGGATTCGCCTGGGTGGTAGCAGTTGGAAGTGTAATCTCATTGCTATGGCGTCAGGAGCAGCCCTGGGAGCGAGCAGGGCAGTCTTATCCCGATCCTGCACTATTTACACCGCCTCTGGCCCGTAGGCTACGAGCTAAGTTTGAGGAGAAGTCCGGTGTTCAGGTAACGGGCGAATAGTGGCATGCTTGCAGCTTTTATCAGCCTATAGAGAGCACCGTAGATGCAAATAGTAGTTACATCAAGCACATTTTTGGGGATGCATGTAAATTTTGCTTCAAATGTTAATTAAGACTAATGTACTCGGAATGTTTTCGTATTTGAAGATACTGCACTAGTTCACTGTTTTCATTTAATTTATTATTGTCTTTAAACATAGTGTTCTGACTTTCCGACAAAAGTTCGTTCGAGTTCCAGATATGCGTCTTGCTCGGGCTTCATTTTTTTTCTTTCTTTTTTTTAATTTCAATATACACCCATTTCCATTCTTCATCCTATAGTAAGCTTCTTTTCCATAATATGTAGTATCTACGAGACGAGAAACTCTTCATGTACATGGGTCAGCCTTACGCATTTTGATTTTAAAGCTATATCGCATTTTTGTAATTGTTAGATTTTGTAGTTAAGCATCTTATTATGTAAATAAATAATTTTATATGATCTTGTCAAATGCTTAATCCTATTACATATAAAGTGTAATTAGTTTTTTTTAAGCGAGTGAATTTAGAATATTAATTTGTATTGCCGTCACCTGCCAGACTAAAAAAAAAACCTTTTGTATTATTTAGCTTCAATCAATCAATTACCCTACTGCAGTCCACTGCTGGACATAGGCCTCTTCTAAAGTTCGCCATAGGTTTATATAGCTTCATGTTCACTGCAACGCTCCCCTCATTAAACAGGCTACCTACTGCGAAAATAATTTTTCAAATCAGATTAGTTCTTGGGATGTTTTGTGTATAACATGTGTTATATACATATATATAAGATAGGTACAATGGAGTGTATTATACTATCACAAAATTCATTTGTGTTCGCTTTATCATTAATTACATTGTTACAATTGGGAGGATGACTATGCTTGTATTATATATATATATCCTTTTTTTATATTATAAATAAATATATTATATACGGCAGACGAACAGACGGCTCACCTGATGGTAAGTGACAACCGCCGTCCATGAATACCTGCAACTGGAGAGTCGTAAGTGCGCTGCCCGCCTTTGAGGATGAAGAGGGATGAGGGTATGCGTTGAGGGGAAAGAGACGGGGATGGCGAGATATGAAAAAGGGGCGGGAGGTCAGGGGAGAGGAACGAGAAGAGGGGAGTTGGGTCCCCGGAAACCTCACTAATTTCGGGGAAATGCAACGCAAGTGGTACTTCACAACCGGTTTTCTGTAACGCCGTGGTATCGCACCGGTCGAGCCGGCACATTCGTGCCTAAGTATGGCTCTACCACGTAAACACACACACGTGTCATTTCACAAAGTCGGGCAATAAAATTACTAAAAATGAGAGTGCTAGCCCTCTCCCGTTCCCTACCCGCCGCCTCTTGTGCGTACATCACCTCCTCGCAATATAAGGTGGCGGAATCACACGCGCTCTCTCCAGCGAGAGGCTTCCCAGGACAGGAGGACAGGCCACCAGTGTGTGTATGGCAGTATCCTCTGGACAGCCTCCGCAGTGGTGGCACGCAGGCGTTGGCTCCCGGCCTATGCGACACAGGTACTTGCCGAAGCAGCCATGGCCAGTTAGCACCTGTGACAGTCGGTAAGAGAGGCTGCCATGATGCCTCTCAAGCCAGAATTGTGGCGTGTCCTGCACTTGGTCGCCCAAGTTGCTCTTTCCACTCAGCCATGAGTACCTGGTGGACCTTGATTACGCCGGATAATGCGAGGTTGCCGTCCGTCAGAGTTCCTGCCCAGACTGGAGCCCTATAAAGGGCCATAGATTGCACAATTCCCAGGTAGAGTCTCCTGCAGGAAGCATCGGGCCCTTTAGTTTGGGAGCCAGACTTCGGAAGTGTGGTCCGAAGTCCCATCGGCTATCGAGTACAAGTCCCAGATACTTTATAGTCCGTTCGATGCCGATGCTGATGCCTCCTACTTTTAGCCTAGATCCTACAGGTGGCGTATTCCGAGGCCCATGGAAGCAAACGGCCACGGATTTGTGTAAAGCCACCTAGTCGCCGTATTCTTAGAACGACATGGGCGATCAGGCCGTGGCCTTAGTAGCTGCTTCGCGGTGCGTCTTGCCCCTTGCTGTCACGAGGGTGTCGTCGGCGGCCCATTGATAAAAGCACCGCGCAGCACCCAGTCATAGCCGATGTTCCAAAGGTTTGGGCCTAATACCGATCCCTGTGGAACACCGCACGACATCTCTCGCCGACCGTGACCTGCCCGACTAGGGTGGGTCACAGCTCTCTCTTTTAGGTATGCCCCGACAATGCGGCGGAGGTACGGGGGCACATTGTGATAACGAAGTGCCTCCCTAACAGAACTCCAGGGTGTTAAAAGAGTTGGCATTGTCTAGAGACACTGCCAACATCAACTCACCCTGGGACACTGCTTCCTCCGCCAGGGCTCTAACGCATAGCTGCATCTATGGTAGAGCGCCCCCTACGGAAACCAAATTGGTTATCCGCTATGCGCTCGAAGAGCTTACACGCCTCGTCGAGTAATACAATGGGTCGGTAGGCGGAAGGTGCGTCCGCCGAACGCCCTACTTTTCGAATGAGGAACAGTACACTTAAATGAAAAAAAAATGGCTTAGATGCCTTATCAAGTGGTACAAATTCTATAACAGAATAACAAAACAAGTATGCTGTACAAAGTCTGCTATTCTCCTTTACTTTTATTTTTTATTAATGTTTAATATTAGTATTAAGTGTATGCTTTATTACTTTATCTGTGTATTAGTATGTAGTTTGTTTCATAAAGGCCACTTCGCATCGGTGGAAAGAATGAAGTTTAGGTGAGTTATTAAAATTGATGTCATTCGATATATGTATCATAAAATTCGATATTTTGCATGCTTGGGGCTTTTGGGAAAATTGGGACGTAAATTAATACTTAAACATCTTTATTAGAATAATAATAACTTCACACATCTCACACGGCCGTCTGATCCCTAACCAAGCAGTGCTTGTAATGTGGTAATCAGAATGCTGATTTACTGTATACATATTTATACTCTTCGAAATACATACATATTATAGATAAATTACATCCATGCACAGAATAAATGAGAATAAATGAGCTAAGCTTAAAGTATTCCTATAGTATGCTCATATTATTTATAATTAAAATATAAAAACGAAGCTGTTTATAATTCTAAGAAGATATAAAACCGGTTAATAACTACTAGTTTCCTTTCATTTAACGCCGACTAATTGTAGATACCCCGCACTCTCATATTTTTTTTGTGATTATCTTAAAATCTTATACCCTACGACTAACTTACTGACGTTTTTTAACTAAATTATAATCCTTCAACTTATTAAATATCTCTAAATAATATTCAACAAATACTTTTATGGACCCATTTTAAAGCATACTTATATCTTTCAGTGTAAACTATTGAAATCAAATGGCGTTCAAGAATAAGCTTCTGTACCAACTTTAGTATAGTTTACTTTGCATTAATAACCCAGGTCGTTATACTATATGTAAATTAGTAAACATTGTTACCACGTATGTAATATTTATGATTGTTATCATATGTTGTTACATTCCTAGTTCGCGGACATAATCATGATAGATTTTATGAATTATACTTTTGTACACACACACACACTTACTCTGTTTGAAGTGTGAATCAACTAATGGCAGGGGAACTTCGTTGTATCGAGTAGTTTCGAGATAGTATTATGATTATAATTAGTTCCATATATTTATTTACTTGTATGTCCTATAGTCGTTACCATTGCAGGAGGAAAAGCGGATAATGACCTTTTCTCTTCGTGACCGCGCGCTCATCCTCCTTAGATACAGAAAGAATTTTAGCGATAGATATTGTTCCCAAACATAATACAACGGTCATCGTCCGTCTTTCCGCCTGCTGTAGAATAGTGTATGATAAGTCATACCAAGCTTGTATGTAAGAGATTGGGTCTTAGAGATACAGGTGCCCGTAGTGTTTGGTTTACATAAATATCTAGAAATAGTACCTACAATAACAAGTATTTATAATTAAAATAATGTGTGTACTCTCAATGGGTAAAGGGTTCTCCACTTGTTAAGGTTAAATTCTGTTAATAAAATGATCTAATGTCCTTAGTAACGTACTGTAGGAGAGTGAATGTGCTTTGTAGTAAATTGAAATAAAGCTTTCGATAAAGTTCTAACAGCTGAAAGTGAAATTGCGGTGATAGATATTATCCTGAATTATTTATTTCGAATTATTTTTACAAGTGAAATTTTTATATATTTAAACTTTATTTTTTAAAATTTCATAATATCATTGTATAATGTATACGGTGCTTCATGTCGTCATGTTTTTCAAGTAAGTAAGTAGTAAGCGACATCTTAACAAAATATATAACATGTACTTAGAGTGGGCCCAAATAATCAAAATATGAACACGTTGTACACAAAGATATACAAGTGACATTTCTGGCATTAGTATGAAATTATTTGTAAAGTACTTTGCTTATAGCTATATCTTACTTTGGACCATTACATTACATGCTAAATCAGAAAACCGTTTTGATATACCTACTGAATTAATTAAATAGGAAATTTTAAGTAAGTTTATATAATTTGTTATGTTCCTATGTATACTATGTATAAAATTGTTAAACCTGTTTATACAAACACATGGTACTATGTACTATTTTTAATAAACATTTTGACAACAGATGCTTCATTATTTATAAGAAAATAACTAGATAAGTGTTAGAAATATTGATCATCGTGATGAATTACTAAAATAATGTAAAGTATCAAAATCGGGATCATAAGCTTCTTAATTAACTGTCCACGACTTGATTGCTAGAAACGATGATTGATGGTGTTGCCAAGTGATAAATAACAGCTCAAAAGTGACCGAATAAATAGCCAATTGACCTAGTTCAGCATAGTCAGCATATTGTAGAGAAATTGCGTTTCGCTCTATTTTCCATATTTAAATATTGTTTACATGAATTATGTACAGTCAGCAACAAAAATCGTTAGACAAACTATTTTCAATATAGTTTAAACATTCAATCTACTATATAAAAATATAAATGGTTGTATATATTACCCTACAAACCAACTAATAATCATTGTACTACATAACTCATAAGGTATGTTATAACTTGCAAAACTGTCAAATAAAAGTCGCAATAATCATTGCAGTTTTATAAATATTTTTTTAACAATCTATTAATTTCCAATGTTCTAATGTAGGGGAAACTTTTTATAAATCAGTGTTTGCACATGTCAGACCAAGTCTATTTTATTAAATTCGCCTTCGTTCAACTTTTGCTCAACGCGTTTAAAATAATTCAGAAACAGCAGAGCGTTTTACTCGGAGCCTGTTCCTGTTCATAGAACATTATATGATCCCTAATATAACAACTGTCATAAAATATTGAAGGCTAGGAACAAAGATATAAAATATTTCACCTGATTCCTGCTGTGCCAGATTTTATAGTATAAAATATTTGTTTTACTCTCAATATTTTATAGTTTTGTAACGTCAAAGTTCGATACTTACCTTTGGTTAGCAAATTACATACGCATAAAGATGTCACGTGATGATAGGCAGATTTTTTTTTTACATTGGGTACGACTGACGAGGTGTAGTGTTTAGCAGCTGCGGTCAAGTTAACGTACAGAGTTTTTATTTGGGGAACAAAAATATTATAACTTTGGTTTGTACTGTACTCGGGTAAGTGATTTAGGTTTGATTGAGATAGTGATTTGAAACATCTGCTCACTTTTATATGTCACGGCGGGTCGCTGGAAGTCGTGTCATACTTGTGAACGGGAATGTTATGGCTGGACAACGCTGTCGAAACGTTCGCCGGCCTTGCTTCAGCCCCGTTATAACATCAAATTAACTAACTGTATCTATTATTACTTACAGCACAATTATAACGTAATGTTTTTTTTATATTTATATAATGTGATAAAAAGATCGTCTTCCGAATTTTAGAAATCTATATTCTTTTAAAGGTAGTAGATACATTACTTAGTTTAATGTTCGATCAATAAAATATGAAAAATATTGTTGAAAAAAAAACAAGTAAACGATTTCCAATTGTACACTTTTGTGCAAAGCCTAGCTCTAGCACTTAAGGTTAAATATGAAATCTACTGAAAACGAAATAAATAATTAGTGAATGAGTATAGTTGCTCTTTTATTGTGTATCCATATTCCTTATAAACTATTTATTACTTATTTATCTAATTCATCAAGCAGATAAAAAACCCCCTTTTGGTCTTGTCAACTCCTCAATTTGTCGTCGTAAATAGGTATTCTAGAAAAGAAAATAATCTATATTAATACAAAGTTATCATTATTTTTATAATGCATAGGTGATTAAGCCGTAACCATAACCCGTAACCCGGGCCCATAACCTATTGTATTAGGTAATTAAGCCCACATATGTTTTTGTAACAAACTATAAAGCAGAATTTATTTAGCTATTATATAATTTATATATAATTTATTTATTTAATATTTTCATATGATCAGCTGTACATATTCATGTGAGTTAATGTATTATCCCTGATTATTTCGCATAATATGCGTTTCTTAACCTAATGGAAAAAAAATCTTACCTCTCGTAGCAATTCGTCTTCTCTTTCGGCCGCAATTTTGAGCATTTCCTTTGACTTCTCAAGCAACAAATCTTTCTCATGTATTGTCCTCTTGAGATTTACTATTTCTACACGATTAGAGTCCAGTTGTATGCGACCCTGGAAAAAAATACTGGAGTTCAATAAAGTCTGAAAAGCAACACACTACTTTTTTAAGGAGCACGTCACAGGGCTGAGTTTAAAACATTAGCATTTACTTTTTTTTACCTTTTCCGTACCACTGCGACTGCTGTTTGGTCTCGAATCCGCCCTCTTGTAAACAACACCAGATTTCTGTTCAGCCTGCAACTTGTGTATTACACCTGCAATTATTGGATTAATGTGTTACTTACTATATTGATCGAACATACGGTTTTACTCAAGGTGTATTTTGGGATGTGTATATGCCTGAATAAAGGCCGGGCGTCAGTGCGTAGGGGCCGAAACGAATCGTACATCCCCGAAATGCACGTGAGTAAAACCGTATATTTTAATAAATATGAATAAAACTCACGAAAGTTTTTATCTATACGTTTATAAAACCCCTATTATTCGATAGTTCAGTGGCGTAGCTGACAGCCTACTATAACCTTCAGGAATGTGTTGACTGGAGTCAAGAGTATTATTACTTCTCATCTCGAGAAGAATCCCTTGTATTGTTGAACAATATTTATTTAATATTTATCCTGACCGGATTCGCCTTACGGCATTTCCAAGATTTCCAATTGTTTCGGAAGTTGCAGAACGAATATACATTACATAGTAAAGTTTATTAAATAAATATTGTGGAACAGTATAGATGATTTTATTCAAGATGTGTGCAAGAATAGATACAGGTACAGGTCTACCACTTTTCTATGTTACGCCGATGTACCTGCGCGAACCTCATCATTTTTCCTGGTGCGAAACGTGTCCGTTCACTACCAATAGGTTGGCGCGTACGAACCATAGCCGAGTCAACATAAAAGAGCGACATAGCAAGAGTCTCAGTTGTTCTTGTATTTTAAATTTTAATTCAAAGCAATAAGGTCTGTATTTACTTCGTATTTACATGCGGCTTTAGTCGGCGATTGGTAGCGCTTTTCTGCGCAAACGAATATGGCCGATACAATTTATAAGTAGTTATAAAGTGGTAGACCTGTAATTACTTAAAGAAGTCACACCGTTAGATTTTATTCCACTGTTGATGTACTTTTAAAAAAGCATTTGGATGATAAACATAAGTGGTTTTATAGCTCTTTAAAAGAAGAGTACAAGTAATCACTGGCTCTGTTACAGTTGTAACATCTATTAAATATCATTCATATCATAAAACTTTTAGTCAAATACGTATTGTTTTATTTTCATTTAATAATATTTGTGGGAGTTATTACTCTAAAGACAATTTACAACAAAAAACTACGAGATGTTCATAACATAACATCAGTATATATAAGTTGCAAGCATTACGCAGAATATGATGATGTACCTATCACTAGGAAATTCGACATGATAAGACTAGCCTATGTATATTAAAAACAAAACGATGTAAAGAATGTAGAGTTACAATAATATAAAACAGAAACCCTTATTCACGAGCTCCTCCAAGTTTTAAATGTCTGGGGAGGTTTGTTCTACATACCTCTTAGAGAAAGTACAGTTTGTTCTAGATCATTCACTCGGTGCTGATGAGCAGTGATAGGCAGCGTCTCCATAGAATTTATCTTGTGTGTCAGTTGAACATTTTCATCCTTCAACATCTGACAATAACTGTTCCAAAAATAAACAAACTTACTTTTGAAATAGATAAGAATACCGTATCTAATCGTGTCATCATAGTCTTAGGTCCTGAATTCAATGAAAATGTTTTATGAATAAAAAAATTACAATATTGTTCGCTGATACGATTTAAATAAAATTGGAATATTATTTTTAATATATGTATGAACGTATAAGTAGATAGCTACGAGCACTCGTGGGGCATAGATAATTGACATGTTAATTGTCTAAGTTATGATTATGAGTTACGCTTACGAATAACAATTAAAATCTTTTAATGTCTTTAGGTTTTTTCCGCGATTGTGAAACTACTTATGGCGAAATAATTCTTAATTCCAATAAAAGGCAATGTGTACCTACAATCGGTGCGTTAACTGCTAAGTATGATTCAATTCCTCTTTAAATCTATTACTAAAATTTATATGAGATGTTCAATAAACGAGTTCTATAATAAATAA
This sequence comes from Tyria jacobaeae, assembly GCA_947561695.1. Classification (NCBI taxonomy): domain Eukaryota; kingdom Metazoa; phylum Arthropoda; class Insecta; order Lepidoptera; family Erebidae; genus Tyria; species Tyria jacobaeae. The sequence goes on along the minus strand of OX387211.1, from coordinate 4,234,854 downwards.
CAATACTTTTTAAAGTATTCGAGCTCAGGCTGTGTGTCATCGACTGATTTGATTGGTGTGCGAATCTGTGATTCAAGCAAAGTCGATTCCAGCTTCAGCACTTGTCGTTTCAGCGAAGTGATTTCAGCCAAAGACTTCTCGTATTCAGCGACCAGTAACTCATTTCCCTAGAATGAAATAAATTTCTCAATATCTATAATAAGCTAGCTAAGCAACTGATCGACAGTTCTTGTGACCAGAAGACTGCCATTCAACGTGGCAATGCTGCCAACTTCCTAAGAACGCTACGAGTAGACGACGACGTGGAGGATTTTTTTTTTTTATGGTATAGGGAGACGAACAGACGGGTCGTAAGTGTCAACCAACGCCCATGGACACCTGCAACTCGAGTAGTTTAAGCATTGTTTGTCTACCGTTCGTGCTCAAACTCAACCCATTCGTGCCTAAGCATCGCTTGTCCGTAATATTTTTTATAGGCAAATGTAAATATTTCTTTGTATTTAATGTAATCGTTCCTAATAAGAATATATTCAATTCATTAAAAAAAATGTCTATCGCATTGAAGTAATATGTTTGCGTGTAATCGAATTATTGCGTTAATTTCGTTAACATAATTGTATATCAGAAAACGCAAAGTTTGAAAGTAATTGTAATTTAATTAATGTATTGCTACCATTCAATAGTTACAGACTAACATTCCAGTGTCGTTGGTGAATCAGCCGAATAATGAACTTAACCTAAAGTAGTAATTTCATTTGACAGCTGTCAGTCTGTTGTCTAAATTGCCTTCTCAGATTACAAGAAATGTCAATTGTGACCTATTAAATTGGCCCTATTTTAATGTATCTTTGTTTTTTTTTAAACTTATTTAAATAAAAATCCATAATAAAGAAACCTGCTTATGAAAAGAATATTTCTTTATCATGTTAGCAAACATCCCAGACCTATATTTTATTAAAGAACTTGCAGATCAAAAGTTTCAGGATGTTCATTTGTTGACACAGATATCTTGCAAGCGGTAAAATTACTTATTACACTAAGGAAAGTCTATTTTGAAATAATGTTTCTGCTACAAAGGATCTCGCAACAGAGAGAAGAAAAGAGACGGGGAGAGAATAGAGTATGTACCTTTTCCGCAACTTCTAATGCAGCAATTCTCCTCTGTTGCGCTTCAACTCTGTCAAATAAAGCCTGCGAAGAAACTGGAAGCGTAGGTGTACTAAACGCACATTCTCTACTCGAACGATGGGATTTCTCTGGAGACTCGGCCTCTTGCTTTTCAATTGCAATGAGTTGATTTTCACCTGGAAGAGTATATATTATTATTCAGTTAAGGGAATGTATTTTAACGCTCCGCACTGTAATGTGTGACTGCTTTAAAATTTTGTGACAAGAAAGAGATGAATAGAATATACCTAACGTAGAGAGAATTAGAAAGAGATGCGTATAAATTTATGAAGTTTCACTACCATCACGTGAACTCTGCGCCATGTACACTTTCTTTTGAGTGTTTTATTTTTGCGAATTGTGATCAGATGTTGCAATTTTTTATTTTGGTAATGGTTATCTTTAAAATTGTTTTACATAAATATAATAAAAAATTCTAACTTCAAGATCAGTTAGTAATTTCGGTTACGATATTTATAAAAATAATAAAACTAAAAAACAAAAGCAATTTACATACGTAGATAGTGATGTAGATAGTGTCCTAATATTGTGTAAATAATCTGTGTTTTATGTGGTTTGTACTAGACTAGTTTCAATAACATTTAGTTAAGACTAACTAATAACACGTATACTATGGATCTTGGTCCGAAACAAATGAATAATATTTATAAGGTAAACCGAGTCTTTAAAAGGTAAAGAAGTATGTAAAATTAAACTATTGCGTATTACGTATAAACTTTAGTAAAATTAGTAAAACTTATTAATTAACTTTTAGCTTCACTCAGTCTAGTCAACAGCATTCTCTTCTCTTTCTCAAGTCTAGTTATAGCAGACTTGGCGAGGTGTAAACTGGCTTCTAGTTTTACAACTTCTTGATTCTTCTCTTCGTAGCGAGCTTGCCAACGATCTGCAGCTTGTTGTGATCTGAAAACCACATAATTTAAATACCTAATTGCATTTTTGTTAATTCCTAAAGGCATAATTTCTTCAGAGATATTCTCACTTAACTAAATAGGTAATTTCGTATCCCACAAAAACGTTTAGCTTAGAGGCTTTATAAACTAAGTAGTTCTAAATGTATAAGTAACTTGTACTATGTACTTTTTATAAATATTTTTTTCTTATTTAGGCTTCGTTCGTTTCAGTTGTATAATATGTACATTGAAACTTTCAATTTCATAGACACTTTGGATTGTTACTGTCATTATTCGTATAATTATAAAATGTAAGTATGTATGTGTATGTAATTGTAGTCAAAAAGTTTTAAATGTATTTTATATGCAAAACAAAACTTTTTTTATAAATAACAAGACAACTCCCGAATCAGGAATAATTTCTGTGTTTCGGGGGACGTTACAAACATTCATGCAACGGACATAAATAACACGCAGACCGGGGCAACTAATTGTGAATCACGGCAATCTAACCCACTCGGCAGTCAGTCACTAATCACTCATTTCACTCACAAACAGGCCAGTAATTTTTGACTGTTAAACTATTGTTTGACCTAAATAAAGAGTATTTTTAAAAACCTCCTTTCTTCTAAAATAATCATAGTAAAGAGAAGCGTTTAAATATCTGTCTATGTAATTAATAGATTATAGAGAGTTAGATACATAGAGTGGAGGTGCAATTATAGCAGTGAATAATGTGATGTTATCTTATCACCGTGTGGTTCACGGTGGAGTAGAATAGGGCCACTCCATCCCTTCCCGGTGGTGTAAAAGGCGACTAAGGGATCGGACTGTTATCTATCAGACGTGTGTATACAGTCACATAGTGCCTGCTTGGCGTATAGGCTTGCTTACAGGCGTGAGCGTATTTATTTATTTATTTATTCAAGTACTCATTGTACTTACAGTTGCCCAATACGTACAACGACCCATCATAACATTACAAAAACAGTGTTATATAAAACTTAAGCATAAAATGCACTTTTTTTTATGCGATCCATAGGCTGGTTTGCGAGGCAAAAAGCTTCTTGGGAAGCGCACACGCACACGCGTGGTGGGGTGGGATATTTTGTCGCGTAGGACGATGGCGGACCCCTGCAGCCGGTATAAGTCTGAAAAATTCCTCTGAACACTCCCCATGATACAAGCGATAGAGGATGCAGTCGCTCTCCGTTGAATACGGTCAAGAGGGAGAAGCTGATACTGGGTAACACCTGCATAGAGATGAGAACAGTATTACATGTGCGGTCGAACTTGCGCCTTGTAAAGTTGCAGGCGGTGGGCCGGATTGAACTACTGTCTCGATCTGTTTAGCACACCAAGCTTCTTCGAGACTAATATGGCCTTACTCTCTAAGTGACCGCGAAACTGGACTTCGCTTGGTATATCGACGCCAAGGATTCCGATACTGGCTGATGTAGTTAGAGATATGATATAGATATAGGATCATTGGACGTGGTCAAACGCTTTTTTCACGTCGAAATATGCAGCGTCTACTTGTTTTTTCGGTCCATTTCGGTGACACAATAGTCTACAAAATTAATTAAATTTGTAGTAGTCGACTTTCTGGCTCTAAATCGACGCTGAAACTCGCTTAACTGCTGTTAACTGTATGTATGTATGTGTTATCTAATCACATTAAATTCAATCTTATATAAAAATAAAAGAAGAAGAATTAGAAGATATAGTCTGTGTGTTTCTGTAAGATAACTATGTTATTATAATATAGGGATCAGATAGTGTTTGTTCGGTACACAAATTGAAAATTTAAGTTATGACAGATTTAGGCAGCCGAGAAATAATGTTTGGTCGATGATACTGACTGATTTCTTGTTCTTGTATCTGCTCTTAAACAACAGCTACTAACCTCTTCCACTTGTCCCACAGTGCGATGCTAGAGTGTGTGTCTCTTCGAGCACTAGTCAACTGAGCTTGCAGAGACGCTATTTTGTTGTGTAGACCGGCCGTTTCTGTTGATGTTACTTTATTTCCATTTGTACTTCTGTAATAGAAAAAGCGGCAGCTTGTTTTCGTAGCGACATAAAATATGTTGATTTTTAATAACAAGAGTTAGTTAGAAAATTCAAATAGGGAGTTCAGTTAGAGAGCTCGCACTTCCCGGCACCAGCCAGTTCGAGGTGTGAGACTCACGCGACCTCGACTTGCTTGAGCTTTTGCTTATACTGCCCAATACATCTCTATAAGCAATATACCTTCTATACTCCTTCCCCTTCTATACTCCCTTTCCTGTCATCATACTCCCAATTTTCCCATCTAATTCCCAGTAGTACCCGTATGACGGCAATAGGCCTGCCCACTATTACTTAAGTGGGCCTTACTTATGATCGGCAAGATGAGGGATTTTAGTTACGCCTCTGCTTACCCCTTCAGTGATAAAAGCGTAAATGTGTATATTGTAATAGGTCGATCCTGTATGTTATAAATCTCAATATCAACCGATAATTCTTTGTTGCTGGTATTTTTAGGTTAATTCACCCTATTATTACTATTAACTTGGTATTTAGCTATGTGATTCTTGATTCTAGAGTAGAGTAGAGCCACACCATCTCTTCCCGTGGGTGTCGTAGAGGCGACTAAAGAATCCCTTAGAGTGTTATCTATCAGACAGTTAATGTTATACTACAGTCAGAGCCGGTAGACGACAAAACGCTTGCTCCCTACTATAATTATTCTCTTTTCAAAGGAACTTTACAAACATACAAAGAATACTTTGTTCAACCATTTGTCAGTTGTTGTTCATCCCGCCAACTCCACATTAGCAGTAAGGATCACTAACCACTAGAAAAACAGGCCAAACCTTGTTTATGGGTGAGGGCGAACTCGCAAGTCCGGCGTTCAAGATATAATCGTCAACTTAGAGCGTACCGAAAAAATTGTGTGCAATCTCTGCTACTTAAATTTCTGCCGCTACGTGAAAATGAACTGCTGTATGATCGCTATAGTATATGTTTATAAAGTATATTGGATAATTAAAAAACTCTGCCTTTAAGTTATTCAGTACCAACAGCTCACATTCTAAATACTTGATTCTTGAGATTTTGAGCATCGAGACGTGCTCGTCTCTCCCTGGCAGCGAGGATTTTTATCTGACGTCGTAGTATTGCATTTTGCTTACTGGCCATTTGTTTTTCCCGACGTAAACGCTCTATGACTGGTTCTTGCCTGTAACGTATAAAAATAAATATTCAATATAATGCTTAGTAGTGACCTCACATAATGTGTGCACTTTGAATAAACAAATAAATAAGGATTCCTTTGAGCGTTCGTTTCGTTTGAGCAAATTGTTACCTTCAATACGCCTATCATTATAAATCGTGAGTAGTACGCACCTTCCAATATAAGCTGAGCAAAATGTGCCGCATGTTAGTTCCTATAAACGGCCCAGTTTTTCAAACAAAAAAGTATTAATATAATCGGTCGACAATTGGCGGAGGAACCGTTTAACATACATGCATAAAAAAAGGATTCCTACCGTCGATCATGAAACTCCTCTTTTTTTGAAGACTCTTAAAAAGGTCAAGGTAAGGAATTATTTTACACTAAAAGCATTGTACTGTAAGCTATCTAATTAGTGGCTTAGCTGTTAAATGTTTGAAATTTGCCTTCAACTCAACTCACCAAATAGTTGTAGAAGACGCAGGTATTCGAACAATGTCATCTTGTGACTCATGAAAGTCGACTGTCGAGTCAAACTTGAGCTCTAGCCTGTCTGAACCATGTTGTGATAGAACGTCATTTGTTTCATCCACTTCCACAATAGCGGACAGATCAAAACTAGGGTCATTGACTGATATTAGAGTTTGCATGTTCATCACTTGTGTCTGAAAGTGTTCCATTTACATATAGTTAGCACATTTTAAAAACCAATAAGCACCTGTTACAAAATAAATATAAATACAGGTACTATGTAAATAATATCTATGATCTATCAGACAGTGGGTGTATATACATTCGTAGTGTCTGGATGATAGCAATAGGCTTGCCCCCTAATTTAATGTTTTCGTTACCTTTAAGTTATTAATAACAATTCGTAATTGTTCTATTTGTGTATCTTTGTCCGCTAATTGTTTAATATATGCGGTTTTTTGGTCCGTGAGTCTTGTTCTTAAATCGATATGTTCTCGTTGCATGTCATTAAGTTGCGACATCCAATGCTGATTCTCAGCTTTGTAGGACTTCACCTAGGTGAAAAACGTAATTGAACATTTAGTTTTAATTAAAGTATAACATCAGCCTTTCGCCGCTGATGGACAGCAATAGGCAACACTAACTACAGAAAAAAATACCTCTTGGCAATGTCGTTCTTCTAATTGCAAATTCAGTTGTTCCATTTTCGTCAACCTCTCTGCGGCTAAGTCCTTCCACCTGTCGGCTTCACTGTGGTAAGTCGATCTAAAAGAACAAGCAATGTTCTATTAAAAAGTTTTGGACGAAATAACCACATTAGTAAATGTGCTAATACTAACAATTCTGATTTACATTCGTCTAATTCACTTTGCAATTTAAAGGTCTTGTCTTCAAGTTCAGCAACTTTTAATGTATACTTTGTTACGACTTCTTTGAATGCTTCACCGTTGGGGATGCTTGAGTCACTGCTACGTCTGTAACAAAGTGACAAGACTTTTAGATAGTCGATTTTTAAATTTCTATTTCTAATGCTGCCTGAGAACGAGAATTTTGTATATTTAAAATTGTTTGTTGCCTACATACCTATCTAGTTTCGATTGCATTTCCATTAATTGTACACGTAGTTCTTTAACCGATTTTGTGTATTCTTCTCTTTCATTTTGCAATAGATCTTTATATTCCGCCTCAATAGCATTTTTATCATTTTCCAACTGTTTTAATGCTAACAATAAAGATTTATTCTCATCGTTGATATCGTCTTTAATTTTGTTTGATTCTGTAACTTGCCTTAGTTTGAACTTGTCTTGGTGTTGTTTTAATTCATCTATAGCTGATCGTAGCTTTTCTATTATATTATCTTTTTTATTATTAGAATCTTTCAGATTTTTTATTGAATATTCGGAACCTATTTTTTCTTTATTTAACTTAAGATTTTCTTCGGACCGTTTTTGTATCAAAGCCATAGCTTCAGTTAATTCTTTACTTTTTCTGTCCACAATAGTTTGAAGGTCATCAATTCGCCTTTTCATTTCGTGTGTAACTTTATACTCTTCTGTTTGTATTAATTGGTTTATTTTTTTTACTTTGGTAGGTATAGTTTGTACAGACATGTCAACAAAAGTGCGCTTTGGGCTGTGAGGTTTAGTCTTAATAGGAGAATCTGTAACGATTTTAACCATTTCTACTCTAGATTTCGTCTCTGGTTTAGGTTTTTTTAATATTTGGGGTTTCGTCAGTGTAATAGTCTTACTTCCTACAATGAAATGCACGAATACGTTCATTACTTTTTATAGACAGGTATGTAGTCAGTATTCAAACGGAATCTCTTTTAGTATATTTACTTACCACGTGATGAATCTGATTCATCATCCGATTGTATGTCTTTTAACGTTAAATTGTGAGTTTCTTTTTGTTGATTACTATTTTCATTATCACTTTTTAAGTCACCTTTGACACTAGACTTTTCAAAGCCTTGATTTACCATTACCAAAGTTCTTTCCAGATTATTGCAATGCTTAATTATATCTTCACGGGACTGTTCTGAAGCTTGTAACTTCTTATTGGTATGTTCAAGTTCTCGTGAGGTGATCGATTGCTAGAAAATAAAAACGTATTTTACTATTACCATAACCAGGTGCTAATTGACTACACTTATCATATTCAACTTACGGTTACAATATACTTCAACTTGTGAGGACAAGTGTCTTCTTCTATTAAACACTTCTCTTTAGATACGTCTAGGATTTGGTCAAAAATACTATGCTTAGCAATTAAACGCACTCGTAAATCATCTACTTCAGATAGTTTTTCATTTACAGCAAGATTCTTTCGATAAAGTTCTTCAATATTATTTAAGAAATTTTCAATTGAAGCACGTGGTATGCTTCCTTGGTATTGTTGTCTCAAAGTATGCATTACATCGAACATGTATCTGAAATATTTTAAAATATGACGAAAATTCTAATATTATAGTTCGTAATATTTAACACATAATACGAGCAGTCTTTTTCAGCCGTGTGCTTCTTGGTGGAGTAGAACAGGGCCACCACAACTCTTCCCGTGGGTATCGTAAAAGGTACGTGGAGTGTTATCTTTCAGATAGTACCTATATTAATCGAAGTTGACACCAATAGCAAGCCTATTGGTGTCAACTTATTAACTAACAACCCCTATTACGTTAGTGGGACTTAATTCTTGTTGGCTAAATGGGGCGTTGGAGACGCCTCTGCCCACCCCTTCGGGGATAGTATGTGTGTATGTAGGCAGATGGGTGTTTCCATTAAAAATCCCATCTTCGTTAGCCTAGATTATTTCTTGTTTACACTTTTATATGCAAAACAGTTAACTAATTATTTTAATTTCATATTGTAGTGATATGAAAATAAATACACATATCAACGATGACGCTAGGTCTGTTTGATTTGACCACTGACAAATGAATCTCAAGCTTTTTATAAAATGTGGCTCGTTGGAGGGAATCACATGTTGTCGCGCTAGCAAGTGACTTAATCGGATCGTTGTTCGTGCGGTATTTGAATATTATAATTTATAAGTTTATTTATTTAAATACATATAATATTTGTGCCGATATGTATGTATATTTTTATATAACCTTGCAACAACGGTGAAGATTACATTACAGATACAAAAAATGCTAAAGAATTAAACAAAAACTAAAACACGAAAAGCTAACCTGAATTTTGATTCATATCTTAAAGCATAAACATCAAATATTTTCTGTCGAACTCTCAACATTTCTTCGGCTTCTTCACGAGCGACTTTTTCTTTATTCAGTGTTGAGTTGAGTCTTTCTATTCTTTTATAACTTTCGGAAGCCTGTAGATGAGCTATGAGAATTTCGCCACTTAATCTAAAAATTTTATACCAGTTTCTGCAATCGTGTTTTTAAGAAAAGAAAAAGGGCTTTGACTAAAAGGTTTGTTTGTGTTTGTGGTTTGCAAAATATCGGCGTTTGATACCCTTTTGGGGATATAGGCGTGAGTATATGTACATGTGTCTGTCATTAAGTTGCCACTTTGTGTGCCATACTACGAATGACCAATTCCTAAGGTTTTTTATATTATATTGGGGCATATGAACAGAAGGGTCACCAGATGGTAAGTGACAACCGCCGTCCATGGACACTTGCAACTTTGAGGGGGAGGGGAAAGAGACCGCGATGATGAGATGGGAAAAGGGGTGGGAGGTCAGGTGAGAGGAATAAGAAGAGGGGAGTTGGGTCTCCGGAAACCTCACTAATTTCGGGGAAATGCAACGCAAGTGTTGCTTCACAGCCGGTTTTCTGCGAGGCCGTGGTATCGCACCGGTCGAGCCGGCCCATTCGTGGCTAAGCATGGGGCCATACTTGATTTTGCATGATTTTGGTGAATCGCTGTTGTAACTAACACTAATAAGTTATTATTTAATTATTTATAAAAATAATTAATATAGTTAATATTTTCTAGTACCTTGACATTATTGCTTTACTGTCACTTGTAGACTGTAGATCAAGTATTTGATGTTGCAGCATATTGATTTCCATATCCCTACTCATTTGTCTTTGCTGAGCATCTTGTAGCTTGAAAATGTTAAATATCAAAGTTATTATTATCTCTTTATTCTAGTTAATATACATATAAATTACATTTTTAAATATACAATATAAATATAAAATACATTTAAAAATATAAAAATAGTGAACCACCGACACCGGGTACAGGGACCAAGACACCGGTGGTTAGGGTTCCAAAGATAGCAACCTCCTGACAATGCGGGCCGTGTCAAGGAGAACTGCCTTCTGCATCAGTCCCTTGATCCAACCATCTAACGAGAGCCTCTTAAGGTGTTGGTCGAGGCTCTTAGCTATTAATCCGTGAGCAGACATGATTATCGGAACAATGATCGCCGAATCGATATTCCACATATCGACAATCTCGTGAGACAAATCCAAATATTTTATTTGTTTATCTTTTTCAACTTTCACGAGATTATCGTCATGAGGAACAGCAATATCGACAATCATTGCGCGGCGCTCTAATCGGTCTATCACGACTAAATCAGGCTTATTGGCAATTATAGTCCAGTCAGTGATGATAGATCGATCCCAATACAATGTAGCACGACCATTTTCGAGAACTGGGTCGGGCACATACCTGTAATATGGCACCTCTAAACTCACAAGATTGTATTTAAGGGCAAGTTGTTGATGTACTATTCTGGCCACTTGGTTATGTCTATGCAAATACTCACCGTTTGCAAGACGAGAACAACCAGAAATAATATGCCTGATAGATTCACCGGGACGGTGGCATGCCCGACATATGTCGACCGTACCGTCTTTCAGAATAAATTTCCGATAGTTATTCGTCATAACAACTTCATCCATAATTGCAAAGACAAAACCTTCAGTTTCTCCAAAAAGATCACCACACCGTAGCCAGAATGTAGAAGCTTTTACGTCTACATCAGGCCCATTTAGGGCCCGATAGAACCGACCATGGAGCTCTTTGCCCTTCCATACCTCCGTGCGATCATTAGTACTGAGTATTACAGGTTTGCGCCAGTTCTCGTTAGCCAGACCGAGCGGAGTAAGTCCTTTGTCCACTGCTACAACATTACGATGCACTTCTACATCGGTATGAAGAAAATATTCTCTGAGGTTGTATATCTCGCGATTTTGTAGGGTCTTAATGTTTAAAAGACCACGACCTCCAAACTTTTGCGGGATATACAATCTCATTACCGATGACCGCGGATGGTGCATTCGAAATGCAGTCATCAGTGTACGAACTCGCCTATCAATAGCATCTAGTTCAGTCTGAGTCCATCTGAGCATACCAAAGGAATACGTGAGAACTGGCATAACCCAACTATTGCAGGCGCGTATCTTGTTAGCACCCGACAAAAGACTTTTAAGTACTTTTTTCAGGCGGCCAAAAAATCGGTCCCGCAATGCCTGTTTCACACTAGACTCAGGTATTCCCAATGACTGTGATATATATACCCAGATACTTGTAGGTTTCAGCAGCAGAAAGAGATCTAAGTTTAGTTGAATCTGAAAGTTCGACTCCTTCAGATTCTACTACTACGCCTTTCTTTACGTGCATGACTGCACACTTGTCTACACCAAATTCCATCTTGATAGAGTTACTAAAGTTTTCAGTCACCTTTAGTAACGCTGTCAGTTGTAATTTACTGGGGGCAAATAGTTTCAAATCATCCATGTATAGAAAGTAAGATATAACTTGATCATCTTTCCGCAACTTAAAACCTAGCCCTGAACCCTCTAACAGAGTGCTGAGAGGATTCAAAGCTAGACAGAACCACAAGGGACTCAGACTATCCCCTTGGAATATGCCTCGCTCGATCTCTAATGGTACATCGTTAGCTATAATCTGCTGACATCCTGGATAACGAAGAACCGTTCTCCATTGGCCCATACATGACTTCAAGAAAGTGCATAGAGTTGTATCAATTTTATACAAGTCCAGCACCCTCAAAAGCCATGTATGTGGAACCGAGTCATAGGCCTTCTTGTAATCTATCCAACATGTCTCCAAATTCTTGCGATTACGACGTACTTGTTGGCTAATGGCCATATCCATGATAAGGAGCTCTTTGGTGCCACGAGTCCCACTCCTACATCCATTCTGAAAAACAGAAATGATCGAATTTTTATTTAAATGATATGTAATTTTTACTCTCAGAATAGATGTAAGAAGCTTATAGACAGTTGGTAAACATGTTATTGGTCTATAATTCTTAGGATGCATGACACCACCAGATTTGTAGAGTAAGTGGGTTACGCCAGTGGTCATAAATTGGGGTAATGAACCTAAATCTAGAGCTGCTTGGAACTGAGATGCCAAACGAGCATGTGAGCTACGGAACCATTTAAGCCAAAAGTTGTGCAGTCCGTCTGCACCAGGTGATTTCCAATTTGATAATGAACGAACTGCACAACCCACGTCCTCAGTTTTTATGGTTATAGGTTCCATTTGTTGTATTGTCTCACACGATCGTCCGACATCTTGCATCCAGTCAGCTTCTGTATGGGTGACGGGTATGGACCAGATGTTACGCCAAAATGTACTTGTAGCATCAGAATCTGGCAAACACCCATCACTCACACGTGGATCAGGTTCTTACCATTTTCGGTAAACCCACCTCTCATTCCTTTGAAACATACGATTCTGATTAAATCGATCTACTCGCTCTTTGTAACGTTTACTCCTATATGCATAAACTTTTTGCTTTAGAAAGTCTATGCGCTCTGTGACACATGACATATATTGTTGAGGACTAATGTCAGTACCCAAGAATGCCTGTTTCACAAAGCGCATCACTCTCGGTCGCAAATTGCCTGATCGAAAGCTGATTAGCTTACCAATGAGTGTCCTGGTCTCAGCGATACGTTGTTCAATTCTATACTGCCAGGCTGGCATAGCAGGTTTACATTTAGTAGTAGCGGTATTTACTGAGGAAAGTTTTACTCCAGCTACTCGACATACTGCAACAGCCGCACAATACAGAATAGAGTGCGTATCACTAAGATTTTCACTGTTATCCAAATAGTAAGACAACAGCGAATCCAGGGCACACATTAGCGCTATATTTTTTTTATTCATAGGCAAACGGGATAAACGTGGCCTAATCTGATGATTCATAGATCTATATTCCAGAATCGTATCTTCCAAAGCACTCCTTAGTATCTCATTGTATTGGGTACTTACAGATATAGCTTCACTCCTCTCAAGTACGGTATCAGCAAGCAGGTGACAGCGCTGTATAGCTCGCACTTGATCCGATAATCGTTGTGCTAACACGTTGACAGCTGGCTCAAGCTCCTGAAACAGAGACACCAAACGAACACGGTACGCAGTAAGGTTAGTTCCCAACTCCGTAGCCCGATAATATGCCCGCATGACATTTTCATTCATAGCAGTAGTCCATTTCATGCGGCGCACATCACCACCGGCAGCGGGGACCCTGTTCGAGGGCAGTTGTCCTCGGGGTCCTAAACACGACGGTGGCCGGCCTCTCCCCTGCCGACGTACAGGTGTTGGCGACATCGGCGGAGAGAAATACTCGTCGCTGGAAGTGGAGCTCGACGTCTCATTGCTCGCCGATCTCACTGTTGTGTGCGATGGAGGCTGCGAGACGGAGCTTTGCGACGAATCCGGAGGTAGAGGGTGTGCATCTCTGTGTCTGGCTTTTGCTCTTGTTATCATTATATATTTATTTCTATTTCAGTTTGGTGGTGGTTGGTGATGTGACTATGACGTCTGTCATCTTGATAAATATTTGCTTTGTATTTTTCCATAATTATTCTTCTTATATTGTAGTATTTATATATATATAGTAAGTCCAAAATGTATAACGTGAATTTTATGTTCTTTTTGTTAATTTATTGAGAATTCAATATAATAAATTATTATTATTATATTTTTAACAATTAGTGTTGCCTGTTAATTATACTTATATTATTATCTCTTTATTCTCTTAATAAACATATAACTTACATTTTTAAATATACAATATAAATATAAAATACATTTAAAAATATAAAAATAGTAGACCACCGACACCGGATACAGGGACCAAGACACCGGTGGTTAGGGCTCCATAGATAGGAACCTCCTGACAATGCGGGCCGTGTCAAGGAGAACTGCCTTCTGCATCAGTCCCTTGATCCAACCATCTAACGAGAGCCTCTTAAGGTGTTGGTCGAGGCTCTTAGCTATTAATCCATGAGCAGATATGATTATCGGAACAATGATCGCCGAATCGATATTCCACATATCGACAATCTCGTGAGACAAATCCAAATATTTTAATTGTTTATCTTTTTCAACTTTCACGAGATTATCATCATGAGGAACAGCAATATCGACAATCATTGCGCGGCGCTCTAATCGGTCTATCAAGACTATATCAGGCTTATTGGCAATTATAGTCCTGTCAGTGATGATAGATCGATCCCAATACAATGTAGCACGACCATTTTCGAGAACTGGGTCGGGCACATACCTGTAATATGGCACCTCTAAACTCACAAGATTGTATTTATTATTATTATTATTATTATCTAAATTTATTATCTCCCTTTGCTACTTACCTGCAACATTGCAATATCTAGTTGACTCGTAGTATGTTGACATTGGTTACGCAAGATTTCGTTATCATCTGTCATTTTTTGGAGCTGGTCTTTCATTAAACACATGTCTTCTTTTGTCATAGAGGAAAGGCTTTCGTCACTGCAATATATATATCAATTTTTGTATGATATAGGTGGACAAACGAGGAGACGGATCACATGATGGTAAGTGACTTCCGTCGACCCTGAACACTTGTAACTCAAGAGTCACAAGAATGCTTACCAACTTTTAGGGTAGGGGAAACTGAGGAGGGGAAAGAGGGGATGGGCAAATAGGGATGGGCAAGAGCCGGTTTAACAGCTGTTTTTCTGTGAGGGCGTGGTAATACTCCGGTCGAGTTGGCCCATACGTCCCGAAACATGGCTCTCCACGTAAAATCAGCAACAAGGTAATCAGTATGATTTTGTAATTGTATTTTTTTACTTGATGTCATAAAGAAAAGGTTGAATGTGCGAATTTTAAAAGTAGTATACTTATCTAACTGAATCTATAGATTAAATAGACATATGCATGTATCTTGTCTGGGAGTTCAATTGAGGAGGCTATGTATATAAATGAATAGCAAAGCAACCTTACATAATTTTTCCTTGCATTTCTTGGATTTCTGCAATTTTTGTATGTAGTTCGTCTATTTCTTTATCTTTATCTTCTATTACTGATGTTAATTGTTCTAATTGTTTATGTAAAACCATAGCTTCTATATTAGTATCGTTCTTAGGTGTGGCACTTGTTGTTTGATCTAAATATCAGAAAATATAAATGATAACAGTAGATAAAAGCAGCTAGAAAATCAACTGACAAAAGCAAAAACCATGGAATAATATTCACCATTTTGGCTGTGAAACTCCATTCGAATACGATTTATTATATCTACTTTGCTGTCCTCCAGACGTTTAACTAACTTTTCTGAGTTACTTTTGCTACTCATATTGTTTTCCAAAAGTTTTCTATATTTTGAAGTTACTTCATTTAAAGCTAAGTTCTGTTTCCAAAATAAATCATATGATATTGAATAACGCAATTTATCTGTTAAGGTAACTACAGAAAGTATTAATTTTTGAATACGATTTTCATAGTCTGAAGTTGCTACCATTGTTTCTTTTTTAATTTCCAATATTTCGTTTTTCATGTTTTCGTTTAATGTCCTTATATGTCTATATGACTCTTCCAAATAAGAACATTTTCTTTCCAACGAGGTAGTGTTTGTTATCAGTAGCATGCCAGGTGATAGATCGCTAATATCTTCATCTTCCCGTTGTAACTGGCTTTTTAAATTTTCTATTTCCGCTTTGTAACGTTCTTCCTGAATAGACCAGCTATTACGACTATCACTCATTTGGATTGTCATAGTGGTCAATTTATCAAATAAATTTTTAAATTTCTTATGAAAATATTCCAGCCCTTTCTTTAGCTGACATTCATATAAAGAGGTTCCAGTGTGTATTAAGTTCTCGATTTCAGTTTTATCATAAAAGTTGATGTTACTTTGATCTCTATCAGATATCCATGAACCAAACTCAATATCTGCATTAACTTGTAGTCGTTCTTCATCGTCTTCCTTTTGTTTATTTATTAGTTCAATTTCACTAAGTTTTTGTTCGAGTTTCGAAGTTTTCTTGGTTTCTTCATTTAGTTGAGCCATAACATCAAAGGTTTCTTTTCTAAAAAAATCCAAGAAAATAAAATGTTAAAGAGGCTAAAATTATTGTTATAAATTCTTCAGTAATATTTACTTATTTCACCTAGCTTCATGTAGAGCAGTTAAGAGAGCATCCTTTCCTCCCAAGGCTGCTCGTAGCTCCAACACTGTACACATATGTGGTGCAAACCAACCCGCAGTATTTCGTGCCTCCATTGATAGTAAAATTGTTTCCAAACTTGGGCACTGTAAAGTTAATACACCCGAAGAGGTTGTACCTAAAATTATGATACAAAAGAATACACAGTACCTTTTTGTGAAGTTCTATACACTACAAAAACGGTACATACTGTTGTCTTTTAAGAAGTCCAATATTTCTTGCAGACCTTTACGAAGTCCTTTATTTTCTTCAATGAGAACTACCATTTCTTTTTTGAGGTTTTCAACATCGTCATCCTGTGTTTCCTTCTTTCTTGGTGATAGGTTTGCTTCTCTAGATAAGAAAAACTAGATCAAAAATAGACTCAAGAGGATGCTACTCCTAATTAGATGGAGTTCTTTCATATTTATTTAATAGTGGAATAGGAGTGAATATAGGTTATCTTTAATTCTTAAAATTGTTACATAAATTAAATGTGTGTTATTTTTAGCTTATTCAAACAATGCTATTAAATATTTTATGTGTAGTTAAATAACTCTACAAGTTATTACATATTAACACATAAAACTACCTTCCTTCAGTTATGTCATTTGTCGTCGAAAAACCCATATCCTCGGCCTTTGCGATTTCTTTTATCTTATCTATTTTGTATCCCTCTTGACTTAAAAAATTAGAAAAAATCGATATTTGAGATTTCAAATTATGATTATTTAATTCTAGCTCGACGAGTTTATTTTCAAGCTTCTTTAATTCCTTATGAATTGCTGAATTTTTATCTTTTAATTCTCTATATTCCTTCATTATACCCGTTGTTGGTATTTTTTCATCAAGTGGTATATTTAATTTCTGCCTGGAATTTCGGAAGTGTATAAACTAGATTCTATTAGATTAATTGTTATAGTCATAACATAGGAGGAAACCAAACTAGTTCCAAGGTCGATAAAAATGTATATTTATATACTAACCTTAAAGCTTCATTTTCAAGTTGTAAATCGTTGACGAGTTGATTTAAATTATTTGATTCTTGTACTAAGCTTTTAATACATTCTTCTTTAAATTTCAACTGACGTTTTTTATTTTTTAATCCTTGTAATAAAGCGTTCATGCCTTCAGCGGATTGTAGAAGTTGCAGTTGGGACGATATTTCTAGCAACTAAGTAATAGAGGTAAACAGTAGTAAAATATTAAATATATGTATATTATGTGGAGTTGCAAAAAATAAAAATAAGTGCATGCAAGAATACAATCAGATTCAGATCAAGGGTTCCAGTGTTCATCAGTCTACGCGCAACTGCTGTATACATGATGATAATGATAGAATACGAATAGGAGTGTTGATGGACCAGATAGACAAACACTTCAGGACTCCTTGAGTAAGTATTGTTATTTATTATTAATGAATTGTCTATTAATAACAAATAAATAAAATACCTCTTTTTCCCTAGCCGCTATCATTTCCTCAGAAGCATGTAGACTAGCTGTTAATGTTTTGATCTTTTTTCTTAACTTTGTAATTATAGCCTGTTCCTTGCCATCGTCACTCTCATTCTTACGTTCAGAGGTTGAGGCATCCGGAACTTCCTCTATAAGGGTTTTCAGTTGTCTGTTTTCAGTTCTTAGCATGTCAATTATGTTAGCCGTGTCTTCAATTTCAGTTGAAGCTTCAATTAATTTATCTTGTAACTCCTTTATTTTAATCCTTTCTGGCGATCCAGTCTGGTTTAAAATTAAACACACAAGATTCGTTTAAAAACTTCATCAACCTTACAAAAATAACTTTAAATAACTTAACTTACTTTTGATGGAGTGGTTGACAACGGTTTTGTTTGCAAAAGATCTTCTTTCAGCTTCAAATTTTCATTAGATAAAGCTTCTGCTTCGGATTTTTTTTCTTTAGCTATATTCTATAAAAAATAATTCTAAATTAAAGATATATTCATAATGAAAATTATTATCTATAGCCACTATGCTGCTATACCTACTTTCCAATGTTGAATCTTAGACTTTAATTCTTGTTGAATATTTTCTCTCTTAGAATCTATTTCAGAAAGATGTTTCTTTAAATTTTCTATTTCAACTGATAATTGAGCCTTTTGCTGTTCGGATTGGCCTAAAATATCTGAAATCATCCCTTAACATTGTAATTAAGTATTATAACAACACATATCAATATTTGGACTCTTAAACTTATAATCGCATTCTGCTCAGTATTCTGAGTAATTTTACAAAAACATATGGGTTTCTTCAAATAGAAAATAAAATATTGTTATATTGTAAATAGCTTAAAACAGTTCGATAGTAACAGTTAGTAACAGTTTTGCTGCAATCGTAGTGAAGGTATATTGCCAAAAACATTAGTGTATTGTTGATTCAGAGGAGTCATAGATACCTAGTTTTATGGACCGGAAATAATATTGTATACCAACATTAATAAAAGTGACTATGATGCTGGGGCCACATTATCGCGATATTTGCGTAATCAGATAGCAGTATAATTGAATACGATGTTTTTATCTCGACAACTCTACACGAAAACAATCAGCAAAACAATCATTGTATGCCGCGTTGTTCGACAAGTATTATATATATACACACTAGCGGACCCACAGACGTTGTCCTGAAGTTGCAGTATAGATAAATAACCAAGATACCGACTGCAGAGCCATCTGCCGGGCTGATTTGTGAATCTAAACCATCCAGGGCGCCACCCAAACGCATACAAAAAAAACACTCAAATCGGTAACCGTTTAGGAGGAGCTGAGTGACATACACACGTACAGTAGAATTATATATATGTATATATATATATATAACGATAAATTTAAAAGTTACCTTTTAGCTGACTACACTCATTATTAATTGTAACCATTTGCTCAGTTAAACTGCTTATTAGTTGAGTAGCTTCTGTTAATTTCTCTTTGAGTATTGAAACTTTCTCTTTTAACTTCGTATTTTCATCTTCTAAAATCTAGCAAGCAATTTTATTTGTAAGACAAAAATAAAACCATGTATTTTATTATTAAATGACTGCAACATAACTTACTTTGACATCAGTTAACAGCTTTCTGATATGTTTGTTTTTTATTGAAACTTCTTGTTCAAGTTCAGCAACTGCATTCATTTCGGACAAAACATCGCGACTGGATTCACTGTCTATATCAAGATTGCTTTTACTTTCTTCCAATTTACTTTTTCTGGATTCTAAATCGGCTATATCGGTATAAAGCTGTTCCAGTATATCCTTGTTTGCGCGGATAATTTCTTCTTGGTGTGTTATTGTTTCCAAGGCACTGTCATTGCTTTGTGTTGGTGATACTATAGAATATACAACAATAAATATGCTTATTTCTATGTAATTTAACGTTGTCTTTGACATTTTACGAAATGTCGAACATTACGTAGTATGAAGTTTATTAATAAAATGCAGTCAACTTTTATCTTTACCAAAACTAGACAGATAAAACTAATGTTTAGCCCCAACGGGCTGACAAAAACAAAACTTTGCCCCAAATATGTTATCGAAACTATAAAATGGTACCTGGGGTCAGGTAGGGAAGTCCTTTGGTCGCAAGTGTAAAATAATAAATTACTCCAACTTACTTACTTAGTCACTTCTAGCGACTAGAAAACTGGCCTTTCCTTGGACAACGAATTAACATTACCATTCAACGCGGTAATGCTGCCAGCCTCCTGGGAACGCTACCAGTAGGCGATGATGAAGAAGAATTTTACAATGCATTTATTATTTTATTATGTTTGTTTCTTTTTTAAAGTAATTAATTAATCGTTGGACTATATTATAATCGCAATTATTTAAAGGTATAGATATGAACTAAAGTAAAATGTATGCTTACCTGCGTATGGGCTGTCAACTTTTGTTTTATTTCCCTTTCTTTGACTCGTTTTTAGTTTGCCCGCTAAGTTGTGTACCTGTGCCATAGTTTAGTAGTAAGAAAACAAGAGTAATCAGTGAAAAAATTAAAATAATGTACTTCATTCTGTCATTTGTAGAATGAATATAAATTTATCTTTTTTAATTGCATAATTGCTTAATTTTGTGCGATTTAAGTTTTTGATTATTATTTATCTACAGTTTGTTTTTTGCATTAAAATCTTTAATAAAAAAACTTAAATTTACCTGTTCACTCTTAAGTTTCAACATATCTTGAGCCAGTCTAAATAAAATTTTTAAATCGGTAAAATTAAGTTCAATATCATCTGCTTCCATCCAACACAAACTTTCACAGAGTTTCTCTTTGTCATCATGTGTAAGTTCTCTCTGAGAGAAACTTAATATTTCTTTCCAATCAGTATCCACCATTTCTATATATGTATTACTCTTTAAACGGCTCTAATACATACTTATTATCTTAACTTCGAAAATAAGTCGTGACTAATATCTGCAGTCCGCAGCGAAACGAAATGTTTGTATGCCCTGCCGTTGCTAGGTAACGGCTAGACTGACATTGCTATGCGTAAAAAGTTTTTAACATAATAATTATATTGCTCTATTAAAAAAAAAGGACTATAGAAATAGGAATTGGAGGAGGAAGATATATGGTATCTACTTGTAACTTCTCAAAGAGGGTCCTTATCTACAAAATAATAGAAAACTCTGTGACCCCGGCAGTCTTGAATGTCTGTTGCATTACGAATGATTAATCGGGTACTGAATTTCATATGAACTCAAAGTAGAGTACATTTTTTTCGTCTTTATTACAACAATCTTGTGAGCTTTATTACAGACATAAGTTCTATCTTCATCGACTCAATACCGACCCTACCCAGACTATAATTACCTTTTTATTTCATTACGGTGAAGTGGTATGTCGGACTCGAACCGACTAAAGCCACTCGGTATTTCGTCACAAGTTGGTCTATTGCATTGCAAGGGACCTGGGTATACTCTAGGAAGTATGCTTCAGGGATAAGACTAGAATTACCTTACAAAATAAAGAATCTCTTATATAATTTAATTTCCTATACTTTCGACGTATCTACCTAAATAGTAGCTAAATATAACTACTAGTTATATTTAGCAACAGTCCTGTCGGACTGCAGCTGATGGTTTATCAACCACTTGTGACATCTATGAACATTACTATCAACTATTTCTAAGAACGTATATACATATACATATATACATATATATATGTATATGTTATATAAACAAATACTTAGCTAATTAACTAACATACTGTTAAATAGCGTATCTCGGTTTAAGAGGCTATTTGTTGTGTCTACAATGAGTCATCGATTTCGTCAAGGTCATAGTCAAAGGTCCCAAAAAATTATAAAGAACTGATATAATGTTCATAGGTTTTATAAAATATTAGATCATACAATTCTCAATATTTTTTTGTCAAAAACAACATAGAACTTGGAATTTCTATTATGACATGATTGCACTATGAAGGTTAAGCTACCTATGAAGCAAGTTTAGGAACAATTCGTCACCAAATAAGTATCAATAGTATCAATATATTAATACGTGGAGAGATTTCTTTGTACTCATTTAAAAATAATCTTATACTTAGTTTATATACGTATATAAGAAGTTCAAAAAGCGTATTTTTAAACAACGGCTCTGATGTTGTACTTGCCAATGAAATAAATTATTATCGCAATTCGACAGACAGACAGTCAATAATAATAATGACATGACGTAATCTGCATTAAAAAACGATAGAAGTAAATAAAACACATTTTAAATAGAAAGATTATTTTATTAGGTGTGATGATTTCGAACAATAGCAGTTAATGTTATGTTGTATGTCGAGGTGTCAACAACAAAATAAAACATTTGTGCTTTAAAAATAAATTAACAAAGTAAATACAACAATACAAAAGGTTAAAAATAATGAAAGCTTTTGCATTCCCACACAAACGAAGCATGTACATAGGGCGAGGGGTCTTCACTTTGGTATAATCTTAAGAGTACAAACAGTTAGGTACCTAACTTCAACTTGAACTACCGCTAATTGTATATATGTAAATGTATATAAGACTGTATAAACGACATATATCAGCTAGAAAATATAATGAAACGCAAGAATAAATTTTAAACATTGTAAAAATATAGTTACAAAAATCTGATTCATGACTAGATATTATTATTAAAACCGTAATACTTTTGAGGGTTAGTTATACAAAATCAATTAATAGCTGTCTGAACGTTTGATATCAGATTAATCAATAGCACTCATATTCCTTAACCATATAGCTAATTTTAAATTAAGCATACAGTAATGTATTGTCAACCGTTGCCAAATAATTTACTCGCCCTATATATACTAACCATTGCATAGTTTTGAGTATTAATATAAAGGTATCCATAAGATTATTGTGGTAACTAATTATACTGTACGTGAATAGGCATTATAGACCTGTTGTCTTGTGTACAAAATGTCAAACTTTGTTACCGCCAAAATGTCAAATAGTATGTCAAATCAAAGTTTGACTTTTGTTATCGATATGACGTAATGTATTGATGTATATAAATTGGTTAGTATTTTAAAATTAGTAACCCAGCTTCGCGCTTTTAAAATATCACTTTTAAAAGACGAGCTCAAACAACCCACTCCTACGTTATAAATAAATACTACGCTAAACAATTTTACAAGTATATAAGTATTTTTATTATTTTTTACAATTATACAACATCGTAATTATCAGATAAACATACTCTTTGGGAAGCATAAACAACTTTGGATAGACTGACACTGACGTGATACGGTTATATTATGTCATTATTACAAGTTCACGGAGGTCGACAGAAGCGAAAATAGGTACACCGATAATTCAACGATTATTCTACTCCACAATTAGTACGTTAGATTTGTATCTCGTATAACTAAAGCCATATAATATGTCGGTTCCGTCGACAGTACGAGCTGTGCCCGTATTATCTCGGGGGAGGTCAGCTTAGCTTAAATTTGTACAAAATCTTATAAAAAGTCATGGCATAGTTTTGGTATCATTTGACGACAGGTATTCAGATAGACAAACGGGAACACGCTCAATGACGGAGAAATCGGAGCTTACACGCACTCCTTACGCACGCACCATCATTTACTTAATTTAACACATATTCTCTATTGTCATACTATAGACAATACACAGAACGAGAAGCAAGGTGTTACTTGACTTTGCGTGTTAGTAAGATTTACTCGCCGTTGGTACATTAATGATGTATCTAAAACAGAATAGATGACCAACAATGCAAAAGGTACCAAGACCATTAGAGTAGGTGGTAGGTACGCGGTCAGCGCGGTCGGCGCGCGCAGAGAGCGACGCGGCGCAGGCGGCGCAGCAGCGAGGTCTCGCGCTATCAGATGCGTTCCACGTAGTTGCCTGCCAATATTACATAAATATAACTTTTTTGATATTACATAAATATAACTTTTTTTTTAATGACAACAGTGACAACTCCCGCACTTCCTAATGCTTCTCAACCCAGAAAAAGCCATTTGAAAATTAGACACAGTAAGTGAAGGAAAATGAAAACCCAATAACGCAATTTAGTTGGTTGCTAGGTAATTAATTCGTGGTGGGGCATGCTTAAGCACGCATGGGCCGGCTCGATCGGTGCGATACCATGGCCTCACAGAAAACCTGTTCCCTTGCGAAATCTGTGAAATCCCTTGGGAAATCCCTTGCGTTGCACTTCGACGAAATTACTGAGGTTTTCGGAGGCCCAAATCCTCCTCTCCTCTTTCCTCTCCTCGCATCTTGACACAACTGACAGTAAAAAGTGATGCCCTTACTGTTTCCGCATGAAGCGTTACTTGCTTGTTATTCACATATAGTTAAAGGATGTTATTAACAATTTTGTGTTCTTCTTACCCGGGAAGGTGCCGAAACGCCCCGTACGTTGGCTGGAGCCGACGTACCAGCCGTCGTCACATTTCTCCAGTACGTACACTGTATCACCTTCATTCAGCTCCAATTCATCCGGGTTCTGTGGTCGATATTTATACATAGCACGGAACCTGAAAAAAAAAAACACCAGGTTTAAAACCTGAAAAACCATATGAACATATTTATACTTACTAATATAATACTGAGTTGTTTCTTTGCTTAATCGCACTTATCTCTGGAACTATCAGTCAGTTGTATTTGATAGAAAATTTATTGAAAAATAAAATAGGCTTTAAAAATCACGATGAGTGTCTTAACAGCGGAGGGCTGACTATCAACGCCGGTGGACCTGCGCGGAACGACTAGTAAACAATAAATACCACGTCTTCTATGAAAAAGGTTAGGTACTCAAATAAATCGCGTGAGTATACTAAAGCACATCTTTTTAAAAGTCAACTCCAAACAGAAAACGGATAAAAGCATTTTTATTATTAGGCTGATTTGTGTGAACGGTCTGACAGTAGAGGAATCTCGTGCCCCGAGCAAATGGAAGCCAAATTAAATTTTCTGTCTATGTCTCTTCATGTATGTACGAATGCATGAATTTGCAGTCGAAACTCAGAATTACTCAAACTTACTTCACACTATATAATGACAGGTTTGCTGATCTAGTAGTTGCTGATCCTGATTGCTAAGTCAGAGGTCATATATATATTTATATAAATAATTTTATCAGCAGTCTGGTTACCATAGTACAAGGTCCACTAAGTTTGAGATCAGACGGCCTTCGTAAGATGTCTGGAGATATTAAAAAAATCAATTTTCTATCGACTAATAAATAAGTAATATATACTAACGGGACGGCTTCCGCATTGGTGTCGACGTACAAGGGCTCTGTGTTGTTGAGGTCGACGCCCGCGCCGCTCGGCGGCCCGTAGCCGCGCTCCGACGCGCTCAGCGTCGCCTGCGCCGGCTTCGCTACGTAACCTGATACCGCACAATACACACTCATTATATCATTGTTTAACGCTCTCTTAATTACGAAAACTGTACGTACTCTACCGTAAATTATAATATAATGTTTAACATAGACCAGGGTCCCCCCTGAATGACCTTTATGGGGTCCATGTAAATGAAATAAATAACTGAGGTATGTATTAACACAGTACGTTTATATGTGTCTATGTTTACTTGCGTTTCAATTGTAAGTAGTAGCCCCTTTTTTCAATAATATATGTCTCTCCATCCAATGGTTGCTTGGAAGAAATCTCTAATTGCGATAAGGCCGCACATTGTCAATGTCATTGCTTATTAAGTATATATTATAACGGATTGTATAATAAAGTGTTCATCTATCATATACAATTATTAACATATCAATACATATATTTGTAGCATAAAACGTATTTGGGACGGCCGCCGGTTGACACTATTGTTTGTAAATCCTCCTACCCTTTCAGAATAAATTTTGTGCATTTTTATAAATTCTATATTTTCCCAGTTATATATTTAAAAAAAACGAGACTACACTTTGCTAAACGCAAACATGTCAATCGCTCTACGGGATAAAAAAGTTTGGTGATAAGAAAAATGAATTAAGAAACCGTATTTTAGTATAATTTAACACAAATATATAAGAGAAGTCGAGTCAAAAATATATAACTAGGGTACCTGTTCGTGCTACACATGGTAGATATACAGCAATACAAGCCTGGCTATTTAGCTATTTGGCTGACTCCCCTAGGCATTTGTGGAGTTGTACTCGGTCTGAGTCTAGTTTAAGTGGAGGCCAGACCATTACAAAACTACTTTTTACCGATTGCGGAAGAAAAAAAGATTCCGACATGTGAGGACATAGGATATAATATTCCGAGATAACGTCAGTAAAATGTGAGAAAGTTGATAAATATACATTTAATAATTGTACTTGTTGCAATCCACATGGTATAGAACAGTTTAATAAAGTGTCTATCAGACGTTTATGCTATACGCGTATATTATAATTTAAAGAATTTCCAATGGGAATAGAGATAAGCTAAATAAACAAGTGCCACTCTGCATCACACTAGTGGGAAATACGTAAATAAGCGTCATCAAAAATATTTAATAAATACCTAGTCTTGCCATAAACATTGTTACAAGGGAAAAATCTATTTTATTTTCTATTGCATAAAACATTTACTACTGCAATGTGTTAGTTTATACATTAATATAATAATATAATAATGTAATATCATTCAAAATGATCTCCGTTGGCTTTAGTACAGTCCTTTAAATGTTGAGGCCAGTTATCAATAGAGACACGCACTCTCTCCATGGGCAAATTGTCTGTGGACTGTTTTAGGGACTCCAAATTATCATGGCGTTTAGAGCATGCCATAGTCTCTAATACTGATCATAGATCATATTCCAACAGTCTTCATCCCTTATGAAGTCAGAAACGTTCGTTTCCAACCACGTTTGGATGGATCGAACTTTATGACCCGGTGCTGTCTTGATGAAAGGATCATTCTCGGTTATGGACCATGGTGTTGTTAAGAGGCCTTAACATCTTCTCAAGAATCGTATCTTGATACACTTGTGCCGATGTTTTGACACTTCTTTCACAAAAATATAGCTCAGTCACTCGTTGATAGCTAACACGTGGGGTGTAAAACCTTCACTGAAGTCGGATAATGCCCACGTTGTACTCATTCTGCTTGATAAACTATTGCTCGATAGTAAAAACTATTTCGTCAGTAAATAAAATTATTTTGTGACCTGCTTTGCTTAAGGAGTTGTTTTGTTTTTCAGTTAAACAATGATCAGTGTGTCTCTTATAGGCTGCAAGTTCCGAGTCAGCTTTTAAAATACGAGACATGGTTTTAGATGCGATAGTTATTTCCCGAAAAAAATATTTTGTTTTCGGACAGGATTTCTTCGAATTCTTTAATTTACTGAGCTGATTGCCTTTGTTGTACGAATTATGTGGACGGCTAGATCTGTTTCTGTCACAAACAGAGGAGGTTTCATTGTACCTATTAATAGCTCGGTACACAAACATTCGACTACTACCGGAGAGTTTAAAAAAATGCATTTGGCTCCATGCCTACTTTGTGTAATGCAATCACAACAATTCCGTTCTCCTGATCACCCCACTCCATTTTAATATCACAACAATATTTAACACCGATTGGCACGAATTTGAGAAAACTATAAATATTCATACAAGAATGACAGATTCCAAAACGAATGCTAAAACTCAAATGTAATATTATGGTTTTTTTATTGTAATAATAATTGCAATTATGTGTAATGTGTATTAATGGCCAGACTAAGTAGATTTTAAACATTAACCAAACGGATTTCTTTATTTTTTTGCGAATAATAAGAATATTTCTCTTCGTGAGATCATTGTCTGCATGTGGGTCTGATTGCTAATTTATTCGCATTTGCAACAATCCTTTATTATATCACACTCGTAATACTTTCCTTAGGAATAAATTAGTTTTTTTTTTAATAACATAAATCATAATCAAAAAATATTTTTAAGGAAGTAGCAATGTAGAATTATCATAAAATTTACTATTAGTCGGTAATTCTTTTCATTTTTTTCAACAGTAATCTATGTCCTATGTATTTGTCGTCTGGTTGTTATAAGATTCGTGTTATACACCATCTAGATGACGTAAAAGTGTACTGTCAAAGAGTAACTATGTTCCTTCTTTGCCGTGTGGTATTCGGAGACAGTAAATAAGGTTTGTTAGAGACAGTGATTTTTTTTTATGTTAGTCTACCATAATGACTCTACTTTGCCTGATGGAAAGCAATAAGTGGAGTCGGAGTGGAGTGCTAGTCAATACAGCATGGTGACCCAGACTATGGCGGCCTAGTGAGATGCTTTTTCTCGCCCCGCTTAAAAGACCCGGGATCAAAGTGGGAAGGAACCACGTGCGCTGGTAGTGAATTCCAGGCTTTCACCGATCGGCCCAAGAAAGAAGAGCCAAACCGTTTTGTTCGGGATCGTATATTTTCGATTCTCCAACGGTGACTTCCCAGGCCAGCACATGTAGTCGTATAGAGGAAAGGAGAAGGTGTTACCAATTGGAAGAGCTCGTCAGCACACTCACCGTGATGTAGGCGATAGAGGACTGCAATAGGAGCACGTTGCTCAAGTGGGGTCAATTGAGCAAGGTGCTTTTAAATTACTGTAGCCGTTTAACTTAAAGGGAAATTGCTTGATCACTTCCAAAATAACAATGTAATAATAACCTTATTTATAACAATGTAATAATAATACTTATTTATAATAATATGGAGTCAAAAACCGTATGCCGCTGTAACGTTCATCACATATTACATATGTTAGAGTTCATTCACATATATTAGTATCATATTGACGCTGCACTTAAGTTACTTTAAACAGTACTGTGTAGTGAGTGTACAAACCTGGTAACGGTTGCGTGGCAGGTGGCGCATTGGATAGAGCTGGACTGTTTGGCTGTGGGGTATAACTGTGGGATCCCATGCTTCTCTTAGCGGAACCATTTAGAAGGCCGCGGGCCGCTGGTGACGCCACTGGTTTATCTAAGCTTAGTGTAGGTTGTGGCCCTGAAAGTAACAACGCAGAAGCATTATATTATAGAACTTCTATTCTAGGTTAAGTTTTTGTTTTACACATATTTGTATTTATCATCATTATTTTCATCCCCTGCACCAAATTTATATAGAGATTATATCATAGATTTATTTTAGACATTTTTAGAGAGAGATTTGGCTAGTTTTGTTTCTGGCCGGCCGCTTGCTTGACGCTAACCCTTTTTGTGAATCCAGTCTTTTTAAGACTTGAAAGGAGGAAGAAAGGCAGATTTGTTGTAGTTCTGAGATGGATTCTTTTGTGATTCGTATCGTTTCTTGTTAAATTTAGCCTATTAGTCATAGGATGAGTCATAATGAGCACTCATTAGTAATGTAATGATGATAACGTAATTGACTAATGACGTTGTGTTCAACACATTATATTCTAGTTTAAATAAGCTATTATTTTTTATTTGAGACAATGAAAACTGTCAATAGTGAATGAATCAGAGTTATAGGTCAAGACTAGAACAAACAATTAAACAATCGCTCATTATAATTTCTGCAGCGTATCTAGATCTATAATTTATCTGTATTATTGTACAAATGCCATTTAAATTCATAATAAACTCATTGAAATAGCTGTAATTAACGTTGCCATTATTATTTAAAGAAAACTACATTTTTTATTATTCAAAGCAAATGTATAAATGCAAAGTTTTTTTAAAAGACTTTCGGGCTTTGTTGACGTTTCGGAAATCGTCAAACAAACTTAAATGAGAAATAATAATATTTAATTATTGGTAGTAAATAATATGTTCTTGCATATTTTTTTTAAACAAAGATAAGCATTAGGAATAATTTCTATGAAGCGGGGGCTTTACAAACATCCAATCAACGGACACAAAGAACACCCAGACTCGGGACAACTATTTGTGGAACACACAAATTTTGTCTCGCGTGGGAATCGAACCCACAACCTCCGGTTTAGCAGTCAGGGTCACAAACCACTAGACCAACAGGCCCGACAACATTAACTCATTGAATAATGTACTTATAGAATTATTCTTCATATTTCATAACTTCATTTGCGTGGAAATGTTGAACTGTTTGTTTGTTCGGTATAGAGAGTCTGCCTATCTGGATATGTTAAGCCTGCTATTTCAGACTATAAAATCAAAATCAAAAATAATTTTATACAGAACATTACAAGTTTGTTTTGCAGTATTTGCTTAAAGTTTTAAATATTATTTTTTACTGATCATTGAGCCTGTAAGTATGAGGTATACTTACAGGTTCAATCATCCATCATCTAAGTAATGGGCACTATTAAGTATTAATTCTATTTTATGTTTTTTATAGACGTACTAGCTGACACGGCATATTTTGTTCCGCCATAGAATCAATTTATTTTGTATTATCTTGTTAGTTATATTTTTTACTGTAAAGTATAATTAATAATTAAATTAATTTAGTTTAATAAATGGAATTATGTATATATATATATACTACATAATCAACTCTTTATAATATCTGTCATGCCATCAGAGATGGCGTTACATACCAACAGTGCAAGAAATCGATTTCTTACATATATTGTTTTTTTTTTATTTTTTCAGATTTTAAATACTTATTCTGCTATTTGGGCGGAGGCAAAATCAAGAAATAAAAAATCATAAAAATCTATGCAACCGTTCTTGAGTTATAAATGGTGTAATTAACACAACTTTGTTAAATATATATATATATATATAGATGACCATTTGTCTATTTACCTGGTTTGTTTGGACTAGGTTCCTGCAGTATTGCGACATAGGAATCAGGGAAGATACCAGTCTTGCTGCCATTTCTGCCTTCCCACCAGTTTTGATCAATACGCCTTGTAAGCACGACCACTTCACCTTTCTTTAATGGAAGCTCTAGATTCGTTTGTGCCGTAAAGTCAAACTTGGCCCTAGCGCGACCTTCTACTACAGCAGGCTTCTTAGGTGTTGGCAGTGTGTCGCCTTTTTGAATCTGAAGTAGGTTAAAAAGTTGTTTCAATTTAACAGTAGAAGAACAAGCTGTTTTTGTAAAATAATACAATATAGCTATTACAAGAAACATCTTAACAAAAAACGTATATAAATTAATTTTGCGTAGATATAGTCATTATAAAATGTATTATACAAATTTATTTAAATATACGGTTTTACTCAAGTGTTTATTTCGGGGATTCCCGACTAGTTTCGGTCTCGACAGGAGGCCTTTTTCAAGGAGTATCGTCCGGTACCGTCGCGGCTGGACGACTTACTCCTTGAAAGAGGTCTCCTGTCGAGACCGAAACTAGTGAGTAAAACCGTATATTTAAATAAAAATTAATATAATTCAGAAACTTTTTATTCTGTATCATACAAGTTTACCTGAGAGATGCGTTCCTCTCAAATTTCAATCTGAATGTCTAACTGTCGTGCCGTATGGTGAACGGTGGAATAGAATAGGTCTGATCCATCTCGACTGTATGTATACTGTCATACAGTGCTCGGTTGACAGTATAGGCTTGCTTGATCTATTACGTTTGTGGCACTAAATAATAATGGGCAAAATGTGGGTGTTTAATACACATCTACCTACCCCTTAGGGGATACAGGCGTGAGCGTATGTATCATGTAAAACGATTTATTGGAATTTTGAGAAGATAGCGTAAGGGTTTGGCCTCCGGTAACCTCACTCATTCGCACCCACAATGCAAACATAGTTTAACAGCAGGTTTTCTGTGAGGCCGTAGTAATACTTCGATCGAGCCGGAGCATGGCTCTCCCACGTTATAGTAATACTTATATAATTTCCAAAGATTACCTCAACATAATTGTAAGGAAACAGTCCTATCCTGCCGTGGATCTCTCCTTCGTACCAATTGGCATCGATTTGTCTCCTAACGTGGATCAGTTCTCCTTTCCTAAAGCTCAGTTCTCTAGACGTTTGACCACTGAATGTGTACAAAGCCTTTGCAATCACCTTCTCAGCTTCATCATATCTGTTCATTGGAATTATGTTCTTCTGCGAGGGGGTAAAATTGTCCTGATGGCGACGATTTTGCATATCCTGAAGTTCCTGTAAAGCACATATACATGTATTAATTTAAGATACGTATATCATTCATTGCAATTACAATTTAATTGTCGTATAATATGCGATATAATACAAAGCTTACTTCTTGTATTTGTTTAGTCTTTATTTAGTTTTAAAATATAAAAAAATTGGTATAATTATTAAGGTGTCAATTTTATTAAAAAAAAAACAGCGTTAGGTACTTCGGTAAAATTTTAATGTGAACATACCTAATAGTAGATACGTTTCGAAATGGTCCAGTTTACCTACGTACATATATATGACATGAAGGATGATTAACAAAATGAGTTAGGCCACAAACTATTGTTAAGCAGCGCGTATATGTAATTTTTAGAGTACAGAGTAACCCAAACAATAGTCAGTTAGCACTTTGTCACACACTCTTTCAAACGTCACCTTCATTGACGCATCAAACGCATCTATGTCCGCGGGACGTATATCATTTTCCTGTAAATGTTATTTAAAAAATATTACCTCTATGATTAAATTCATCTTATACACTTATCTTCACTTTAAAGTATCAATTAATATTTTACACGTCATCTAGAATAGTGCCGAAGTATTAATATGTGTTACTAATGTGATTGTTCTTTCGTTAACGTAATAGACTTGGAAAATCATTTACGGCGCTGTGTTGATCGACTCTCACGCACGTTGCGTTCGCACTGGAATAGTCACAAACGGACCATTCTTGTAGATACTAACAATACATGTGTACAACAATATAACAAAAACATTAACATTTTTATTGAATTACAAACCCCAGTCTTATATGTAGGCGTTAAGGTCGAAAATATATGTTGCAGTGTGAGCTTTAAAATATTGTGTGGTCAATTGGTCAACGGATTTTTAGTTGGTATGCGGGGACAAGGTCGTTGGGATTCCGATTATTTAATGAAACGGGTCTATATTATCATAATAGCTCTATGTGATTTAAGAATACTATTGATAGAGCTTCGAAAGTGTAATACTTAATATTATATTATGATGTATACATTTAAGATAAGAATATAATTATTTTGCAGTATTTTCAAAAGGAACAGTAAGTTATTAGAAGCAAATAAAAACTTGAAATACAAGTATTACGTGACGGTTAAAGATTTCTCTAGAAGGGCTCAGTAATACTTTCTGGCACGCTTTAACAGCTGGTTGATTTGTAAAGAATTTCTCAGCGAACGTTGCGGTGAAATCAGTGAAATGTTTCTATCTGATTTCTGTTTGAAGTAGGTCGTATGCAAAGATTGAACAGATGCACATGCACGTCCGGAGTGCGTTTTTTAACCTACTCACTCGTCTACCCGCGATAGTTAGTGGACCCGGTCTTCCTGGCACCAGCCAGTTCAAATTAAAGGTATGCAACCCTAACTAGCTTGAGCTATTGCTTATATATACTTCCCAATTCTATGTATAAGCAACATCCCTTTCTTTCCCCTTCTATCCTCCCTTTCCTGTCAATATACCACAAATTGTACCATCTTATTCCCAAAAGTGCCCGGGTTAAGATTCCCAAAGGGTTGAGGGGAGTTAGGTTAACCAACCAACTCTCTCTTGTCGCGTCGAGTATTAGAGATAGTGTACAAAACCAGTACTTCCATGTTATAGATAAAACGCAACTATTGATATTTAATATTAAACTAAAAAAACTTGCAAAGTTTACATAAAAAATTGGGAAATGAGGAATAAATAACGGGAAATTATTACGAGGAAGACTTTGTAATGACATTCGTGTAAGTAAATAGGTTTATTTATGACGGAGTGCTGAATGACAACAAACAGACAAACCGCAAGAACACGCAGCTCTGATACCGATGTTAATACTTTTAACATAACAAACAAACATTTTATAAAAAAATCTGATATATTTTCTTAGATTTTATTCGTACTATCAACGCAACGAGCAACAATACGAGTTCACTTTTTATATATTGTGTTCTCTTTGCTTTACACTGTATTGCTGAGTACCGATTTTAATATATCATTTCTGTTAGTTACTAATTTACAGATTCAGTTACATATCAATATCATAAACACTATTTAAAAAACAAGGGAAATAACAACGAACTCAGAAACTCAAGATTCTGCACAGTAAAATATTTCTACGAATGAAATAAAATTAGAATTTATATCGAGTTAGTTATAGTTAGCGTACCTAGCCTAGTCTAGTATTTAGAAGTTAACAATATATTTATGAAGGAAGAATATAAACACAT
The DNA here is from genome assembly GCA_947561695.1 of Tyria jacobaeae. NCBI lineage: Eukaryota > Metazoa > Arthropoda > Insecta > Lepidoptera > Erebidae > Tyria > Tyria jacobaeae. Next base: position 4,200,892 of record OX387211.1, on the reverse strand, counting down.
ACTTCTATACAAGTTACAAAAGTTTAGAAATACCAGCAGTTTGTAAGTAACTTCGTAACTAATATTAATGTATCGTTTCCTGCTATACATAGGCAGGTAGGTTCTTTTTGAAGTCAACTGGATACTGCAATACGTTCACTTAAATCACTTGGCAGTAATGTGAATATTGCTTAAAGGCGGTATTACGTAATACGTGTCGACGACGACACGAACCATGAGACGAATTATAAATATAATGTGAAGTAGAACGCATAGGTGTATGGCTACCATTACTATACCTTAGGTGCAGGTGAGAGAGACAAATATAGTATTTAATTTCAAAATGATTCAGAAATACGAACTTGTCCTTACCCATTTGAAAAGAATGCTTTTTAATATGCTGCTTGTCCTTATAGCTTCAAGTTCAATAAAATTACGGACATCGCCGAAGTATCGATCAAACTACAGTCGCGTGCTAACGCCCATTTTAACTCGATTAATCGCATCGCCCACAGTACGTTGACTGACACGATAATTGCATTTCGATAAACCGTTTAGGTTTTACGTACTACAACGCTTCAATTAATAATCGATTTTTAAGTTAAATGTGCAATGCGAATGTCAGTAATTGACAATGAAACACATCTCAATTAACTTTTGATTAATTGAGGTAGAATTCTATTTTCCAGTCTAGTTATTCTGAAATTAAATTTATGAATGGAATTCACGAAGACCCTTCAATTTTTAAAAAGCTGTTGATAATACATAATATAATAATTTACCTTTTGTGTAAGAAAGTGGGCAAGAAGCGCTTTATTCGGGTAATGTTAAGCAATTACTTGCTAACAGCCTGAGGGTCATCCAACAAATAAAATCTATTAATTGAAGGAATTCCTCTTAAGACACATAGCTTTGTTGGAAGCGCCCACTAGATTTTTTATTGATGTTGATGGACTTATATAACAATATATTGTATTTGAAATCGGTCTAGCCGTTTTCAAGCGATGCCCTTACCAACTAACACCATACATATATATACATATATATAGAAGATATACATGTAATAAGTACCTGCAGGTATTTGTTCCTCTTCTGTTCTCTGTAAAGCCTCTTCATATGTTCCGCCTGCTGACGCGCGAGCTCTCGCTCTGGCACCAACGGCAAGGGGTCGTGACGCACCGGACATCTATAGTGGATGTTCACGTCGCTCTCCACGTACCTTCGAGGGGATTCTATACGAAAACAGACAAACAGTTAATATCAACAGTCTACTGATCGATCACTGATTTTAGTTTATGAAAAAACGCGAGTTAGTTTGTTTTGCTTGCATGGTATGTCTATAAAAGTAGCCTTTGCTTATCAACAGGGTTCGAAGTATCCCCACACGATGTTAAAATAAATAAAGGTCAGTCATTATTAATAGAAAATCTTCTAAGCGGTACGTTACTCGCTAACTTATTAAGTAACATGTATTCATTTAATTGGGAACGCTTGCAAAATATCTAACTAATGAAGTGAAAAGCGTATATACTTCCGTAGTTTAAAGACTCACTGGTCACGTAACATTCAAATGCAACTTAACACTTTCCATCTTACACGTGTAAAATTCTTATTCCAAATATTAAAATTTAAAAACTCTGTGTAAACACACATTTGGCCCTTTCTGTGTACATTGTGTAAAGCTTTTCTATTTAAAGTAACAGTTTGTTTACACACTGAAGCCGAATGCAAAAATAACAGCACGACATAACTGCATTTGCAAATTTATAATTTTACATAATTTTTACTCGAATAATATAAATACTTCATGCATAACGACTCATTGTATTTAAGAATATTACATAAAAGATCGTCTATAGATAAATGACTTCATAATAGAGCAAAAAGAACAAAAATAATGGACAAGTACCTACCTACCTAGATATTTATAACAAGAAATTCGTGAGGCGTTACAGGGCTTTTGTATAAAGTAATTATTTCCGTAAAAAGTGAAAGTGGTCCGCGATATGGCGTCTCCATCGATGTTGTAATGCCATGATTGGCGATTTACCTTGAGTGTGTTATGTGATGATACCTATTGAAGAACCGGTCGCTTAGAACTCGATACTAACGGAAGTAAAAGGTGTATCGACGTATAAAATTCTAGAATTAATTGGGCTTCATTAGTGTCGCGTTTGGACGATTATAGTCAGTTGAATACAGTGCCATACAATCTGAGTTCTATTATATATACATAATTAATTCTGAATCGTTGCAGTATGATTAATGAAGACTGAAATAGATAATGTCATAGACTAATTAAATAGTTTGAATTGAAATGAAATGAAAACCTACTAAGTCCTGAAAAGGCTTTAAGTAACGCGGTTTGTGTTATAATAATGAAAGTATAAGAATGCTGTAACAAAAATAATGTAAGACATTTTAATCTAAAAACGACATGACCTTGACTCCGAATAAACCTAACTGCTAAATGTTGATAGTGGGTTCAAGTTCCTAGTGTATTATTAGGTGGGGGCTAACGTTACTGCGCTGCTTTCTGTTGAAGTAAATTTTCACTTCCTATTTCTATTTACTTATTTAAATGAGTGATCACCTTTAAGGTAACAAGTTTGTCAAGTTTTCCCAAAGTCAGAAAATATAACGAAGCTTGGCTTAACAAAGCATGAACAGAATGACAACAATCTATTTAAAAGGAAGCATTGTTATAAAGATCTTAGGTATTTATTTGTCTGACGATGATGATTTATGATTATTGAAAGGATTGTTCTAGATATTTATTAGATATTTATTAAAAATAAATACAATTTGTTTTTTAATTTGTTTGTAAATTTAGTTTATAAATTGTATTTATTTGAATTTGAATCAAACTGTATTTTTTTTTCCATTATATTTGTATCTTCTTTTTATTGTTACGAAATATTACTATTGTTTATTTATGAAACTTATGTAAATGTATCTAGCTATGGTTGTATGAGTTTATACACGTGTGTCATTTTAATTATACCTAATTCTGTACAAGAAACTGACGTCTAAGATACAGGCTTGGACTAGTTTAGACGTTAGCGTTCATTGTTTTTTATAGCGAGTTTAAGAAATTGTATATAATAATCTTTAAATAAAGTTTTAAAAACTTAATTAAAATAGACTTTCAACGTAAAACAAAATATATAGCAATGTGTTCAAAATTCAACTTAATATAGCTTCAATTAAACAAACAAAATAGCTGTATTGTTATATCTTATAAACAGTTAATATTTTCCGCACCGTAAATAACTATTTTATATTATCTTTTATAAATTTAATTTTTTTTTTATTTATTTGTAAGCCTACCATAATGACTCCACTTTGCCTGATGGCAAGCAATAAATGGAGTCCAAGTTGCAATGTTATCAAAGTTAATAGAAATAATAACTATTAATTATTTTGTAACTATTAACATACTTACTACATACTACGTAAATATTCACAGACAGAAACATATGTAATGGCCAAACATATAAGATTTACAAAATACTTGTACCTACCACAAAAAATAGTATAGTTATAGTTAGCCAAAAAGAGGGACGCTTCTGCCTACCCCTTCGGAGATATAGTCCCGGGTGGTTGTATTTATGTATGTATGTGGTACTGACAAATATTGATGAAAGATCTATGATATTTTTGTAATTGATTAATTTATATTTTTATTATTGACATACACATGTCAAATTCAAAGAGATGTATTACTTGTAAAGTACTTTTAGTTGAAGTCGTCTTATTGTTAAAACGATTTTTCTGTTATTCTGTTAGAAAACGCTAATTTTAGATCAATTACAAAAAACTTTTTACAGTTACGGGAAGGGGCTCCTCCATAAGTAGTTTGAGCTTTAGCACGGGACGCCACTAGAGATAGCTAATGGAAACGTGAGGCAGCTGTCAACTGATTCTGAAATTATTTCACTTTTTTTTCATACAATATTAGGGAGGACATTTTATACTATCATTAGTGACAGTGTTGCCATTAGCGGTTTTAGCATACCATCACTTTGTCTTAATACATACTATTTTTCATGACGCAATTCTCGATATATCAAGTGAAGTCCAGTTTCGCGGTCACTTAGAGAGTAAGGCCATATTAGCCTCGAAGAAGCTTGGTGTGATAAACAGATCGAGACAGTATTTTACTCCGGCCCACCGCCTGCAACTTTATAAGGCGCAGGTTCGGCCGCACATGGAATACTGTTCTCATCTCTATGCAGGTGCACCCCAGTACCAACTTCTGCCTCTTGACCGCATTCAACGGAGAGCGACTCGCATCATCGACTGCCAAGATATTTCTGATCGACTTGACACCTTGGCGTTGCGTAGAGATGTAGCTTCACTGTGCGTCCTCTATCGCTTGTATCATGGGGAGTGTTCAGAGGAATTGTTCGGACTTATACCGGCTGCTGGTTTCCGCCATCGTCCTACGCGACAAAATATCCATCCCCATCACCTGGACGATTGGCACTCCACCACTGTGCGCTTCTCGAGAAGCTTTTTGCCTCGCACAACCAGCTTATGGAACAAATTGTCGCCTGCCGTATTTCCGAACCGATACGACCTTCAAACCTTCAAGAAGAGAGCGTACCTCTACCTAAAAGGCCGGCAACGCACTTGTGACTCTTGAGTTGCGGGTGTCCATGGGCGGCGGTAGTCACTTACCATCAGGTGACCCGTCTGCTCGTTTGCCCCCTATCGCATAAAAAAAAAAAAAAAATTCAAAATTCTAGTCATGTAACAACAAATTTGCTAAAAATATATCGTATCACATATTCTATGGAATAACTTACAATTGTTGTCAACTTTCTAGAGATAATCATTCCGAGCACGTACTTGCGACATGCCACGAGTAGCAAAGATAAGATTACAATTGACAAATATGTATCTGTTGGATTCCGTACCTTATGCCATACAGATAAATAAATTCCTCAACCAATGCCCAAGTAACGCAAGTAAATACACCATTGTTGTACACTCTTAGGAATTTTATTTGCACAACTCACTACTCGCTGATATTTGACTTGTTTTAGTGCAAATATAGAACGAAAGAAAAAAGTATTGATCTTACTTGCTCAGCTGGTATCAACTGGTATAAAACTCGTAAGATTAGCAGCCGACAGTTTCTAGGAAAGTAATTTTAGTAGTTGGTAGTGATTAGAGAAATTTTCTGTTAATGATACTGCATTGAAAGTTGACAACTTGTTACTTTGCACAGTTTTATAGCATCGGGATTTATGAACACATGAATTTCTGATCATTAGGTCTAATGGTAGTTTAAACATACAAGACTGAATGTGTCCATATCAAATATATATGTACATACACGTTACATTTACGTACATATATTTACGTACATATGTAAAGCCGCATTATTGAACTGAGCTCAGACGATTCTTCACAATCAGAATGTTGCACACATACATATATACACTCACGCCTGTAGCAGCGAAGGGGTAGGCGGAGGTGTAATGAAGGCCAAATATAACTTAGTCCCATCTAAGTAAGTCTATTGCCGTCATCAGGGCACTTTTGGGAATTAGATGAGAAAATTTTAAGTATATTGACAGGAAAGGGAAGATGGATTGACGAGTATAAGCAATAGCTCAAGCTAGTCAAGTTCTGCATTGCTATAACTCGAACTGGCTGGTGCCGGAAATTCCAAGTCCTGCAATCGTAGGATCTAGCTTTTTCTATGAGGAAGAGCTTAGACTGTATTTTGTAAATCAGGCACAAATCTGAGACTTCGCGATTTTCATATTCGGCTAAAGTACTTGAAGTCTTAGTGTTTAACTCAAGTGAATTGAATCGTCTAATAACAATAGGACTGAATAATTTCTATAAAAATACAAAAAAAAAGCTCTGTTTTATAAATATATTAATTTTAACCTCAAACGCAAAAACGAGTTGTTACGTATAGACCTATTTTGATGTAGTTTTATTTTTGTTTGAAACTTTAACTGCCTAGTTTAAGTCAGTATAGCTTTATATTTAACAGCGTGTGTTACCGATAAAGCGCATGTTGAGATGCAATGAGAGTTTTCGTATAACATTCATCAGCACAGATAACATTACTGACATTCCAATCCGACTTGTAACTACCGTTTCGGATTACAATTAAGCAAGGCAGGTATCTTGAGACAGCCTGCATTGAGTAAGAACTACCTAAATATTTCATAATTTATCGTTGAAGTGGAACATTATTTTGTTCTAAAATTTGGTTTTATGGATTTCGTGAATTGGATTTGGATATTGTAATTAGAGTGGGGTTCTTGGTATATTAGAGTAGAGTTATCTCATATCTTCCCGTGGGCTTCGTAAAGGTGATTAAAGATAAGTTATATTATATATCCGATACTGTGCCAGTACTTTTGTACCAGTATTTAAATTTGTGTGATTAACAAATAATTGTCTCGAGGCTGGTTGTTCTTTTTGTGTTCGTTGATTGAATGTTTGTAAAATGAACCGAAAAAAAAATATATATTATATTAATATTGGCAAAATTTTTGAAGTGCTTGTACGCCTCTGTCTACTCTTTCGAGAATATAGGCGTGAGTATATGATTATGTATGTGAATTTAAATATGGATCTGATTTTAAATTTGCGTGATTTTGCGTACAAATTACAATTATCATTAAGAGTCAAAGGATTATCTACAAGTCTTCAGATGATGATGATAATGATGGTGATGATGAGTAGGTAAGAGCATTTTAAAGTATTCTCGTCATTGTGTATTAAGCTAATGTAAGTTATTCATCTTACCTCACTTTTACGTCACTATTCACACGCAAATTGAACTTTACAAAACAAAAAATAATAGACAATCAAACAATAGACAGTTTTTTTTTTATGTTTTATTATTTTACTATATCTGTTGTTGATTATTTATCTATTGCTAATAGTAATCGATCTATAAGTATCGATATCGATGCTATGACTAAGTCATGGGTCAGGTCAAGTCATAGGGCCTCATGGAACATTTCTTGACGTCCGTAAGTTATTTATAATTGATATTGAAAATATTTTCGTTGTGACAGTTCAATCTTATCATAACAGGGGATAGCTTAGATCAAATATGCAAGAGATTATGATAGTGAACACTGTAGATGTGGCTCTTTTATTGAGAAGGGTTTTACTAAATATTGTAGCCATTTGTGAAACGGTGTTCATTTTAGTATTTAGGAAAGTTAATTATAAATATAAGGAAGTCCTCAATTCAACTGAATGCATTTTTTTTGTGTTTCGATTTTATAATTACTTTTATACTTGAATTGATTGTACTGAAGGTTCATCTCATTTGAATTTTAATAAAACATTTCACGACTACGGCTGGAAAACTAAGGGACTAAGATTTATGCAAGGTAAGTCGGTGATCATTAATTTTTAAAGGTTAAATTATCTTTTAAAGAATAAAATCGCAATGCATAAATCTTTTAAAACGTCACATTATTTGATACTTATTAAATAGCCACATACGTTCTTAAGGCAAATAAATAAAAAAAAATATTTTTAAGAGACAAGTTAAATAATAAATAAACCAAGAATAAATATAAATAAAAAAAAAAACAAACAAACCGTGTGTGGTCATTTTCTTGATCTGCTTAAGTATGCCCATAGTCACAAACAACACACGATCGCATGAAGTAAACAAAACTACGAGAGTATGACAGCGATGTGTAACCTCAGCGCGACTCACAGACGTCTGTCGCCGGCTGTTGGCTACGATAGATCAGAAATGCACTTTCGACTCGTCTCGAAACGACATAACTCCCGCCAAAAAGTCTCAGTTACTTTCGCTTGTTGTAGCTGTTGACAAGATGTAGACCTATAACACCTTGCCGTCGACGTACACATTTACTAATAACGAATGACGTTTTTAAACCAGTTATTTCATTCAAAGAAATGTTTTGGAGGCTCGAACCAGACTCTGTCATTTAAGTTTTACATTTTTATGAGATCGTTAAAATATTTAGGATTTTTTGCTGCATCCAAAAATGTACAGTTTAAAACTGTAGTTTACCTCAAATTGTATGTAAGGGAAAACCTTTTTTTTTGTGAGATCTTTTTAGAAGATATATTGTAACAATCTTCAAGATTTTGTACCGTGTAACATTATTATTTTAGTACTAGAAAATAATAAATGTGAAAGATATTCGAGAAACAAAGAACTACATACATACATATGCTGATATCATGAGCTTTATCAATAAAAGGTTAAGGTTTAAATATACATATAAATGAAGATAAATCTACAGAATATATGTTTGTGAAGGTCACAAGGTCAGTTGCTTTATTAAACAACTTTTACATTGAACGTATGTAAAGCTTCAGATAAGTTGTTCTTTAACAGGTGAATAACGCAGATAACATTATCTACAAAACTATGTGTAATGTTTATAGAAACAATTATACAATTAGTGATTTTCCGACTAAGTTCTTACTTACGACTAGCGACAGATAGCGGTAGTATACAATGACACAGGTATACAATCTAATATAGAATGTGACTACAAATAGAAAACTGTACCATAGAAAATTGCTCTATAAAAACTACACAACCTTGTGAAGTACGTAATTACATATATACGTATTATGTACTCACTGTATGGCAATGGAGCATAAACATCCGGATATATATTTGTTCTGTTTCCCCACTCGGTAAATTCATGCAAAGTATGACGCTGTTCTTCTTTTTTGATTTCGCTTGGTTTATTACGTAAAACTACCTGATCTCGAATGTTGTTTTCTAGTTCAGAGTTTACAATATTTGTTAGATTTGATAAAGACGCTGAAGTGTATTCTGATTCGAATGTAGATAAATTTTGACCGACGTTGGATTTTGTTACCGATTCTGGTATTTCTTGGGGTTGAGTATCAATGTTATCTGAATTTGTATCGCTATCCCTTTTTGAATTGCTGAAAGATTTATCTTGTAGCTGCATAGATTTATAATCATCAGTTAGCTGTGTGACACTTGTTACAGCATAAGTATTTGTATCACCAGAGGTTTTTACTGGGGGCTGGTATTCTTCAATAGATTCGGTGCTTTTTACACTATCAGAATCGTATTTAGTTCTAGATTCATTAGGGCTACTTTCTTTTGAAAAATAAGCACTATCATTCTCAAATTCTTCCGATTCATCATAAAGCATATTTTTCTTGACATATTTATTTAAAGCGATAAGTGATCTAGATAACGAGCCGGAACCTGGAACGTCGCTGAAAAATCCGTCATCTTCATAACTATTGTCTTGTCGTATTTGCATCTCACTATTGCGATTTTTTCCATTTTTCATAGAAGATTTCATGATCACTAATTTTATTCAACACTTTTGTCACTGTGTCGTCATTTCACACTTCACTTAGGTGGTTTATATTGCACTGAACATGACTGACTATTGATAGAATATTATCAGTGACTAACCGAGATAAAACTTTGCCAATTGATAGTGTTCAATATATTATCTTGATATCGACGTCAAAATAATTGTATCATTTTATAAGCAAGAGTACACCGCGTGTGATGAAGCAGTTAGTCGCACTATTTACAGTCGTAAAAAACTGAACTGGCAGGTTTTGGAAGACCAATCGAGGCGAGTCGTATGACGTAAACTACGAAAAGTGAACTGATAATATAATTATATACCGCGATTTATATAAATATTTAGTAAAAAAAATATGTAATGATATAACTGCTACACCACTAATTTTAAATTTGACTTTTCTGATTTAAATTCGACTCAGGCTACGTGTGTTGACGGCAACGGTCAGACAAATAAGATGTCGATTGTTCTGCACAAAGGCCATTGTTATTTCTTGATTCACACAATATTATATGAAATATAGCTACTACTACAAAGCTTGTTGGCACTCTCATAATGCTTAACTAAATAATTTTCTTAAGTGTTTTAAGCAGAGGTGTTATCTAATCTGTAAAAGTAGGTTAAACACACAAGTTTTTCTCTATTTTGTGATTATACATATACATTGAGCATGTAATATAGGTAGGCATAGGTACTTGCCTGCATCTGAGTAGCTCCCATACGTTGTTCTGCGGGGCGGCTCCGGTGCTGAGTCCGTCTCTAATAGTATAACAAAATATGATAAAGGACCAAACAGAAAAAAATTAAACAAAAGATAATAGATAGCACACATTTTAAATATTCACCATCGTTATGTTATTTGATAATTATCTAATACGCGTATCAATTGGTTTTCTAATTCAGTTGCAAATATTATTACAAATTATTTCATTATTATATTAAAATATTAATAAAATAATTCTAAAAACTTTGAGAATCGTATTATTAATGTAATCAAATCAAATACTATATTATTATTCAAAACATCGAACTCTGCGACCAATAATCACACAAGGTAAACACGCACATCGAAAACGCAATACCGTGGATACCATAACGATGATCAATAAACCTGTAAGGTGACAACCAACATTCCAAAATATTAGAATTGCCTCCAAAATTAAACGCAAACTAGTAAATTGTAGAAATTAAAGAAATTAACCTTGGAATGTGACCGTATGTTTTGAAGGCGTGACATAGGCTGAAAGACGATAGGGCCACGAAGCAGGCGGGGGTCTTGGGGGAGCGCGAGGCGGTTCGTATCGACTAGCTGGCCGATGAGCTTCCGGGTTAAATTCTTGTTTTGCAAATGGATCTCCTTTCAAAATAGAACTCAATTTGACTGATTGTTTTGATGTAGTTTTATTAATTTCCTTTTTAACTGGAGATGTATGACCACGAACTAAAATATTTGGATTTTCAGCGGATCTGTTATTATCACTACATTTAGGGTAACGATGTGCTATCCACGAACCCGCTAAATATGGAGCAATATCATGTAGCTCACTTACGTCAGGAGCTGAAGAATATATCTGTCCAAGAAGGGACATTGTTTCAAATCTGCGTCTAATACGATCTACTTCTCCGGGTCTGCATTCTAACGCTTCTTCTGCAGATCTAGAGCGCGGAGTCATTCTTCTTCTAAGGGCAGCTAGTTTTGATATAATATCAATATGGGGCATAAATCGGTTTGCAGACCGTAGTGGTACTCGCGCCACTGGTAACAAGACTCTACATTTTTCACGCCGTGATGTATGCTTTTCAAAAGCTGAGAAAGCATTTCTCGCAATTTCGGGATCACTGCGGTATCTACGCAATACAGCCCCAGTCCCTGAAGGGGAGTCAAATCGCCGGGCTAAACGACGCACTTCACCCGCTCGCGCCAGGTTAAGGTATGCTCGCCAATATCTTTCCGGATCCGGTGACGGGCTCCGACTACGCCAAATTGTCTCGTCGCTTGAACAGTGTAGCGTGTCGGGCGTCCGTCTATCGGCAACGTATACTTCCGAATGAGGTGAAGCTGACCTAGAATATACATCAGGCTTCGAGGGCAGCGATAAGAATTTATTTCTTTCACTCTCACCGAAAAGTTCCTTGAAATTCGTACAAGATTGTGACTGAACTATTTGATTATTGTGTGGTTCTATGGATTTAGTTTCACTATAATTTGGATGAAAATCTTTAAGAACTATCGCTGTATTTGAATTAGGTTGGTTTTGGTTTTCATTTTCATTAGAATTTTCTCTGACATGGTAAACAGTTTTCGTTTGTCCAGATTTTTTTTCGACTGATTCGAAATATTTAACTTTTTTTTGCACTTCCTTTGTAGGTCCTCGATAAATTACCGTTTTATTTGAAATATCTGAACTGGCTGTTTCAGTTTCACTAGCCGAGGACTGAAAAGGAGTTTCAGCCTTTTCATTTAAAGAAATGATAGGTCGCGGCTTTTCTTCGATTGAACTATCAGTTATCTCTTTTGGTAATGGGTCTTTAGATGGTATTGCTGTATCTTTTATATCCTCAAGAATTTGCTCTTTGATTTCTCTGTTTTCAATTTCTTCTTTTAACGAAAGTGGTGTTCGGTTATCAAATTTATTTATTCTGTCTAAAATTTCTTTGCTCAGAGTCTGAGATATTTTCCTCTTTTCAATTTCACTAAGACTCATTTGTATTTTGTTTACATTATTTTTCAATTCCTTTACTGATGTTATTGGACACGAAATTGCGGCTATGGAATCCGACTTAGCAAGTTTACCTGGCTTCTCCGTTTCTGAGGTATAATCACCAGTAATTAATGAATTACATCGAACATGTAATGTAGAATTAGTCCCACTTTTATAATTTTTAACGTCAACAGTATATTTATCATTTTGCTGGTTCGATTTTTCTAGTTCCTTACTATAAATGGCATTTAGTTGGTTTTTCAGTGCGTTCACTTGCTCCATAGAGAGACTGCTCCATAAACGACTTCCAAGACCAATTTTTTTACGAAGATCATTAAGTGAAGAATCTTGGTGTAACGTAACTGTTGGTTTAATGGTTAGATGTTTTTCTGCTGCCTCATTATCATTTTTTTTATTGATATAAAAAGCTGTTTCTGCTACACTTGTTCCTCGCCATAAGGGTTTATAAGTATCTTTCGAAGAAGTTTGATCAAGTTCCAGAGAATCATAATGTGTTACTTGCTGAAAATGATCTTTAAGATCTTCGACCGACCTTTCTTTAATACGCAAACCTCTATCTGCATCATGATTCCATCTGAAATCTTTTAAATCTCGAGGGTAAAATAAAACATCATTCTCGGATTGAGCTATTTTCAATTTACGATACAGATTATTTAGTTCTTCTTCTGCTCGTTCTATTGCTCTTATCTTTTTCCAACGATCGAAATCAATTATTTCTTCATCTTTTTTTCTATGACGTAAGTCACTAGTAGATGTAGTTTTTTCTAATTCTGCAACTCGCTCGAGATAAGTGTAGTATCTATTCAGTTCCCTAAATCTGTCCGATCTTACCTTCGTATTTTGCATGTCACGTACGTATTCATCATAATCGGGATCATTAGTATGTAAATTGGAGTCACTTTTGGTTTTTACTGAAAAAATATTTTTTAATTTTTTTCTCTCAGCATCACCTGCGCTACGTGTACGAAAAACGCTTTTTGGTATAGAATGTGCATACTGGCTATTTCCTTGTAAACGTGCGTTGTATATACGGCGATATGATGGCGATCTTATGGAAACAGGGGAAGTAGAATGACTTCTACTTACTGAAACAGCTTTCTTTTGAACTTTTGGTGATACTGGTCTTGATGTTTGGGAAAAGAACATTGTGGAAGGATATTTTTCTTTACTACCTTCTAATTCCATGACCTCTAGCTTTGGTGAATGATGAAAAATCACTGGGGACATTGGTCGAAGCTTTTCAGGAAATATATTTTTTATAGGAGATAACGACTTTTGTTTTGTGTGTAAGTGTAATACTTTTTCTTTAGGGAGTACTTTTGGAGAAACTGGCCTTAAGGTTTGAGTTAAAACTAATTTACATGGCGATATAGAGCTTCTGACTTCAGCCTCTTTGGGTTTTTCCTTCTTATAAAAAATAACAGTAGGTGATTTCGGGCGAGATGTTTGTGAAAAATAAAATTTATTACATGGCGGTTCACTCCGACTTCTGACTGTTGCTAAAGATGATGTCGATCCAAATTCATCATATTTAGATAAACTATCAAATTTATGAATTTCACCGTGCATTCTACCCGGCCAAGAAATAGATCGAGGACTATTGTTTCGTTTAGGACTCATATTATTATCCCACATTTTAAATCTAGACATGGAAACTGGTTTCCTATGAATTAAATAAGTATTTAAAGATTTCGGTGAAATATTATCTTGAGGATGAGACTGAAACAGTTTTGCTTTTTGAAGTACAGTAGTGCTTGGCTCTAAAGTGGGGAATGGATTATTTGGTGTATATGTTCTTCCAAGAAATAAATGACGAAAAAAGAAATCAGACACTACAGCATCATGGGATTGTTTTATCTCTTTTGAGCTGATTATTTTAGTACTTAAGTTCTCATACGAATTAAAATTAGAAGCATTATATGGAGTATCACCAAACTGACTGCCAGATTCAGATTCATCACCAGGCTTTGAAACACTTCTTTTATTAGGTTTAGTTTTTAAAAGCTTTTTTGTGTTTTTGCCATTATTATCTTTACTTTTTTTACTGCAAGATTCATGACAGGGTACACTTTTAGGCCTAAGGACAACACTTTCTAATGATTTTTTCTTCTTTAAGTTTGTAACAACTGCAGTTTTTACTTGTCCGGGCTTTTTTAAAGTTGATGAGTGGTTTAATGAAGATTTAAGAGGTTGAAGAGGTCTAGTATTTTTTTGATCACATTTAGTAGTTAAACAAGGGTTGGATTTAGTATGTAATTTAGAAATTTTAAGTTTTTGCACTTTTTCCGCCGTTCTGACCATGTCTCTACTTTTATGGGTAGCTGTTGGCGATACAGATTTAGAGTTTGAACCTATGGATGCTTTTGTTGATACAGTTTTACAAACACTATCTTTACTCAAGGATTTAGCTCTAACTTTAGTTAAATCAATACGTTCATTTCTTTTTTCGGCACTCCACAGTTTATCTAAAGACGTAACTTTATCAAGAATATTTGATATGGGTGTTTTCCGTCCAACGCCCCCTTCTATTATAACAGATGAATGTGGTTCACCATATTTGCTGTGTTTGGCATATTCTATGGGTAGCAAGGTTCTTCGGGGTGATCCGAAACTACTTGTGCCGGAATTAGTGTCTACACTTGCATTCTTAAGCAATGGCTTTGTTAAAATAGTTTTATTACATTTCTTATTGATAGCAGGTGGAGCTGATGTAGACATTATTCGGGATCTTACTGTTTTTGGATCAACTACAATTTTTTTATCTGTTCCAGTTTCCCTTTTACATAAAATCTGTGTATTTTGACGAGAAAGTTTTAAATTTATTTTGTCTTTTAGAAAATCGACGTTAGATTGGAATTGTGATGATGTTGTTCTTTTTGGGGAACTGGACATTGGTTTTGTTGACGTCACAAATTGTAACGTTCGACTGTTCTTCGACGAAATTCGTCTAGGTGGAGCAGGTGGAAAATGACAAAAGTTATTCGCATCAGTGTTCAAGAATGACGGATGTAGATTCTTGAATTTTTCTGTTTCTTCTGTTTCTATGCGCGTAATAGGGTAGCAAATGACTTCATGGAGTTTGGGTGTTTTCTTATGAACTCTTATCTTCGTCAAGGTGGATGAAATCGGAATATATTCAATTTCCGATTCGTCTGTGGAATTTAATCACTTTCAATGTAGGTTTGCTGATAGCTTTGGTTAGAAGTGATAAAACCTGTGGTACTGGTGCTTTTTTCTAATTAATTAATTATGATGTGGTCCTTAGAAGCCTTGCTTGGTTTAAATATACGTGTTTCTACGAATGTGCCGCTAAAAAAACGGTGGAATTGTGATCAACACTAGTTACGGTGTTTGTTTAATTTTGGAGTCAATTTGTGCTCATGCAGTTTGAATTACCTTTTTATGCCGAATTCCGAAGTCCCAGCACCTTGTTATGTAGAGTTATGTGAAGGCATGCATAGGTAAAAATCCTCGACTTACCTCACGTGTATTTTTATGTAGACTACTGTGTTCGCGATTGAAAGCAGTGTTGTCATTATACGTGGCCTTGACTGGATACGTCCGATAGTTTTAAGTGTCATACACATAGGATGTGAATTGACCTTGGCTCAGATTTATGAAAATGCGGTTTTCACTTTCAGTGTGTGATTGGTATTATATTTATTTTAAAGAATGTTATTAGTTTATTTTCCAAGCGTTATCCAATATAACTTGTTTAAGTAAGCATTGGCATGTGTAAGTACTCCGTGTGTGTAATTCACCCACACCGAAAAATCCACAACAAGAAAAAAATAAATACAAGATTTAAAACCATGCTTTATTAGTTTTAACTTAGTTTATGTTATTTATCTTAGTTTATGCTATTTGTCTAACATAAGTATCTTAAACATTTTAATAACCAGATTCCAATAAAAAAACTGTCATAATTTCATACACGATGGTGATATATTCAGTTTTTAGAAAAATTATGGATATTTAAGAAATCGTGAAATTGTTGCACAATTGTTGTAAATGATTCAATATCGCAATAATTATATAATACTACTACTTATAAATTAAACACAATCAAAATTTTGTGCAATGGAAAACTTAAACCATGATTTAATTAGACTCAATTAAGGCAATGTGCATGAACATTTTTTCAGTATTCACCTTCACTATTATAGTATGCAGGCCGAATATAAGACAAAAATATTAGCAAAATATATGTGCTGACCTTGCCTAGGTGGTGCAGGAGACCGGAACCCTCTAAGTGGAGGTTCCCCACCAGCCTGTAGATCGCGATAGGCCGCGCGCCTCTCAGCCGGGGAGAGCGGGCCGTCTGTGTCTTCACGACGACGGAATACCAGCGTGGAATCTGATTCATATCCAGATTCCTTCAGCGCTCTAAAAACAAAGTATAACTCTTATATCATGTGAAAGGAGTGTTGGATTCAAGTTACTTGATAATCATCGTAAAGTATGAAATCAAACGACAATTTACGGCATAAATTTGGAAATACTTGTATTTAAATATGCGGAAAAGTCTTACAAGACTGAAACATCAATCTATTTAAATTTAAACAAATATACAGCAAAAATCGGAACTTGAAGAGTGAGGGTAAGTTAAGTTTGAGAAAACTGAATCACTCATCACCAAACCAGGGCCCAGAACTGGTGTATTCAAACATTCATAACTATATGAAATACTTTTGAATACATTTATTAAAATGACAGTACGTGGAATCCATCACGCGGCTAGAGCAAGCCAGTTTCATAATGTAAAGGAACATTTATGTCAGATTACCCAGGATAAATTTAAAACGCTGATGATGTTACGTTGAGCTAAGACTTGTGCAACACAAGACCTACACCTATAGAATTATTCGGACCACAATTTGAGCATATCTTATGCTTACGTCGACGTGTTTATGTATGGAGTATTCGTTGTGTGAATATGGTGTGATAAGTCGAAGTATCGTCGATGCTTACCTTGCCATATTAGACTTAGACAGGATTGTTGATGTAAGATCTTTTTTATCTTTAGGTGAAGCTTGCGGCAGGGACGTTGTACTTGAAACGTTTTGCTGCAGAAAAAAAAAATCTTTAATTACCGCAGATTACCTTTCCCTTTGTACACTATTTTACCATACGAACAACCAAAGTTTCAAGTGATGTTCTCAAATAAAGGATACTGAAATGTTGGTGGCGGAGCAGAAAAAAACTTTCAGATTTTTTTTTTTATAATTCTCCATCTTTTCCTTATATTTATATGTAATAGGTAAAGTGCACTCAGAAACTATGGTTGTTATAGTGACATACATATTATTCACAGGTTCTAGACGTGTACATAAAAGTGATCTCACGACTTCCTGTGAGATTGTTTTAGTCATGCTACAAAGACGTATTTAAAAAATATAAAAAAATATTTGTAGAATAGAATAGGAAGGATGCAATGTACTGTCCATAAATAAAAAAAAGTATGCTATGTTTATGAGAACATGCTACCAAAGTCACATGCTAAGACAAGACGCAACACACAATGTTTTCATATAATTAAGTAATTGACTTTTCTTAAAATATCTATTCTTAAACACAAAATCATGCAATTTATTTCCTAAACAATGATAAGGAAAATATGGGATTGTACATAGCACAGCATTTGTACAAGCAATGTAGACAAGTCAATTTTGTTTTGTTTTAGCTTTAACGGTATCCAATACGATATATGATGTCCGGGGAGCCTCGGTAAGGTAACAATAAATCATATGATCAAAATACCATTAAACTCTTGAAAACTGCCTTAATGGTACCAGCCACATTTACAAAACAACAATACAGTCAAAGAGAGAATTAGAAAATAAGTAAACATCAAATACAAACACACAACTTGGTATAATCGTGCAAGCGTAACCACAGACACATTTCTTAGACCTTGTTTACTCTTAGATTAAAGAAAGTGATAACTAATGTTTTTTATATTATGAGTATGGTTAGACCTTTATACCGTAATTCATTATAACAAGTTTGAAGTATAATTTTTCTTTATCTTGCTCTAATCAATTGTAAACAGGCCTTTAAGGTCAATACAAATTGTATGGCAAAATTCTCTGGCAATTTACAAATATGAATTCAATATTTACTTTATTAAAATAAGACCTGAAAATGGTAAGGAAGCAGTATAATCAACTCAATAAGACATATCAGACACACTTTATATGAAAACACGTACGATTTTTATCAAAATTTTATTAGAATCCTAACTCTAAATGAAGAAGTGAGTTTGTCTGTTAGTCTTTCCAGCTTAATTATTCAACTGATCATCATGAAATTTTGCAATCACGTTGCCAATGGTACAGAAAAAGTTACAGGATATATTTTATCTCAGATTTTTTAGTGCCGATATACATAAATATAAGTGAGCAATGACTTAAACAAAAGTTAAAATAACACATTATCAAAGTGATTGAGAATTTTGCCACTTAACCTGTGTTGACTTTTCCGCTAAAAAAACACAGGCAGACAGTTAAGGAACCTTACACTCTTCTGTATCGCGCGAGCTAGCAATGTGGTGTAAGGGGGCAGGGGGGAGTTGTCGTCTAGCCACTGTTAGTTCCACCACCACACGAACCCAACGATAAAAATATGTGTTAGTGTATCACTCAGGAGTTGATGACTAACCTACGCTATGGGATATATGCTTGTAAATAATATTTCATAAAATGTTGTGAGGTCAATACTCTGTGTGATCACATTACTGTGTGAAACTAAAAATTAAAGTCATCTTAGAAACTCCTTTTTATTTTGATCACAATAAGTTGATGTGACATGGCAAGCATGCGTATACCCCATAAATTACGCGTAGGTTTTCAAATAGAATATGATTATCAAGACAGATATACTTAGGAACTTAATATTTCATTAGAATATACAAGAATGTATGTATATAGGTATTTACAGCAAAGATGTACTGAAATTACACGAGAACTGTTAGAAAAGCAAATCGTACATTTATATAGGGTACTTATAAAGGGATTGAATTTTATTAAATCAATGTGGACCTTGGTAGTCACATTAGAATAACATGAAGTCCAAGTGTCTGAGTAATAAGGTTATAACAAACACATAGTTAAATAGTAAAAATATTCGTACCCCATCAAAAATGTCCATGACCTCGTCCCACCACTAGAAAAGAAAAAAAAAAACTTGTTGTTGCTTAATTGTGGAAAGTGACGTCAGGCGGTTAGTTAATAACGAAATTTTTTTGAAACTTTGAACGATAAAAAATAATAAATAATCTAATCTAAAATATTTGAATTCTAACAGATATCATATTTGTAATAATACAGATGTCAAAGTTAGTTTTATATGTAGAATAACATTTACAAATATATGCATTGAGTTTATTTTAAAAAAAGTGACATCATGAGCAGATTAGACTGTTTATTAATATTTACCGTTAATTAATTTTACTATGCATGTCTTTTCTTTAAGCAATCTTATCTTGATTGTGAAGAATGATGATAACTATGAATAACCCAATGATGTAGCTCATATAAATTAATTGTGTAAGAGTACCTGTTTGGATTCTTTGTCGATTACTGATGATTTGCCGGGCACGTAGTTTTCTATCCTTCCTGGTTGATTCTTGTAGACTTCTTGACTAGCCCGCGCTGATGCTAACGTACTGTATCTATTAATTAAAAAATGTCTTACATATTTATGACATAATAATAAAAGACGGGGTGGCCTACTCTACTCCGCCGTGAACCACACCGCTAAGAATGGCAAGAACTAGCGTGGAATCAGCCTTGTAAGTGTGATTGGGAAACTATATGCGAAGATTCTGAGTCACAGGGTAATAAGTGTGTCACGTGATAAAATTTATTCGAATGTCAGGAATGGGATGTACGAATCAAATCTTTTCCTTGTGTTGCGTGGCGGAAAAGTGTCTGGCCAAAACCCAGAAGGTATTTTGAGAAGGTACTTTTAAGGTGAACAGGAATGTGTCGTGGAAGGTACTATTCATGTATGGGGTTATACAAAAAAAAATATATCTCAATAAGAGTCAGACAAACATGTTTAGATTTGCTTTCCCGGGTAACGAAGAAGGCACCTGGCAGTTCACTTTAAAGTATGGTAGTGAGAGTTGGGTATAGTAGAAAAATTATGAAAGTAGAGATCAATGTGAATAATGTGTGGAGTAGGACTGGCAGACAGAAAGAGGCATGCAGATATTCGAAAGAAGTGTCTTGTAAAGAAGACGTAGCGACGAAAATTGAAAAGGGAACGAATGACGTATCAAGTGAGAATGCTGGCCGGGGTCGACGGTGCAGAACATACACCGATCAAATTCGTAATGTTCTGAAAAAAGGACAGGTCAGAAGTAGCAAAAACTGAGAGAGGAAGCTCGTAATGGATGTAAGGATAAAAGTGAGTGTCGGGCTGTTGTCTCTGCCTACCCCTATGGGAGAGGAGCGTGATTTTGTGTGCGTCTGAATGCGTGCACAATAATATTACAACGCAATTAGTGCTTCGTTGGTTGCAAAATAGCAAAATGATTTACCAAACAAATATTTATAGCAGGAAATTAAAAAAACTGAGGTGTTTTATTGATAGGTTTTTATAGCATACTATCAAACTGGTATCATTACAAATATAATGTTTAGTTAAGTATATTTTTATTATTGTATATGTATTTAATAGGCCACCGAGAAGTACACATAGAGAGAGAATTTGGAATCTACTTCAATCAAATTACAATAAAAACACAATTCGTTTTTAAGAAAATCACGAAATATACTTAATACTTAAATGTTACTATTTTATTTACTTTTTAATAGCTTTTTACAAAACATTGTTATAAGTATCTGGCGGTTTAAAAGAGTAGCCGTGAGTTTGTTTGCCCGATTTCTTCTCATAACGCTCAATTATTATGAAACGGGCGGTTATGATAGCGACGCTGGCAGGTACTTCTCTAATGATCTATTCAAAATAATTAAAAATTTTAAAAAGCAACTTATTGGTGCGGTGAAGATGATGTTACCACACCAATAAGTTGCATGTTAGTTGGAGGGCTCGTACTTCCTGGCACCAGCCTGTTCGAGTTATACCTGACCTGGTGGGTACCGAGGTTTACCTGACCTGGTTGTATTCCCCATTGCAATTGTGTTAGAAATATCCCTTTCAATTCTTCCTTTTTTGGTAATATACTCAACATTTTCACATCCAATCCCTAAAAGTGCCAGGATGACGGCTATAAGCTTGCTTCCTATTACGCTGTGGCGACCTTCACATACAGACAAACACAGTTTAACTCTATCTAGCGAAGACAAGCCGAACGTAGCAACGACACTGATGACGTAGTACGATCCTGAATCACGAAAATAAAGTTCTCCCAGCGATAAGTATATATAAGCCTTCCCAACATCAACCGTTGGGCCGCGGTCCGCTAGGCATGATCAACTCGCCTGGTTTGAGGATCCTCGCTGTGTTGGAGGGGCATAACACCCGTTCCTCCACAACATAAATGGGGATAAATTATAATCGGCAAAATGTGGGCTTTAATTACGCCACTGCCTACTCCTTCGGAGATACAGGCGTGAGTGTATGTATGTATGCAAAATGTTTGTTTATTTGTTCTCATCAATAATTTTCACTATACTTTTAAACAGGACGATATCATTTTTTTATAAATTGAAGTAATTTAAATTAAATTTGAGTGTGACTTACTTATTATTACTAGGCATATAAGGCGAGGAGGCTTCACTAAATCTCCTTTCTTCCTGCACGGAGGCTGTTCGTCTTCTCGTACCAGTGGTGACGTCACTATCGTAGGCATCGCTCCAGGTGCTCGAGCCCAGTCTACTAAGACCTCCTTCGGGCTCACTCAAGTAACCAGACCGGGGGTCGAAGTACGCGTACTGGGATTTGTTACTTGATGCCCGTTCTGGCGGTTGTTCTATATAAATATAACATTAATTTTAATTGCTTTGTACACTCTTCTTAAAAAAAAAACAGTTAGGTTATAGCGCTTGCTGTTTATATTATGTTAATGTTTAGCTCAAGCATGTAGACGATCAGTAGGATATTAAATAACTAGTGAAAGTTTTATTCCACCGACTTCAAAAAAGGAGGAGGTTCTCAATTCGACTGTACATTTTTTATTTATGTTTTTACCTCAGAAGTCTCGACTAGGTGAACCGTTTTGATGTGCTTCCCCAGTGGTCCTATTTTAATTTGGTCCAGTTCTGACAATGGCATCCATAAGAAAACCATATAAGTCTTAAATTTTATGATAGACAGCCTGAAGTCGGTTGTGTACTTTTTTTAAGTGAATGAGTTAAGTGAATTATTTATCTAAGCAATGTCAGATTTGAGCGAGACAAAACGATTTCATTTCATTACGACAACAATTTATGTAAAACCAATACTGATCTAATGAAGACGAGGAATTGTTTATTTTTATTGAACTCCCACAATGTCTTGGAATGGATTCGACGGAATTCGGATTTTAAAATATTATTGCAAAGTGAAATTAAAACCTGTAACATACATTTCATACTGTTTAAAACATTTTTAGACCAGATGTGACAATCATAAAAAAAACTATGTATTTAAAGACATATTTTTAATGGTATCAATAAAAAAAAATACTCGCATGAAATTTAAAATATTTACATTTATTTAAATAAATTTTATGTAGAATATTTTGCGCCATTTTAATATTCGACGCCAAAGGAACACAAAGTCAGTCGGGTATAAAATCTAGATGTAGTTCGTATAGTCCACACGAAAATGTCCTGCATGTAGACCATGCATTCACTTTGTTTTATTTATTATCCCCTTTCTTATTAATGCTTGTTAACCTATCCTCATAATAAGATAAAGAACATTTGTGCATTAACGCTTTGAAGTTACAGCCTGTCAATATTTACACGGCAATGCAATGTTAGACAGCAATACTGATTACAGCTAGGGGTTAATATCAAGTATCATTATTTTATTCAATTTTGTTTATATAATTTTATATTAGTAAATTAATGAAGCTTTAAAGCGAATGCTTTATTATCATTTGGTTAGAAAAATATAATGCTTAACTTTGCTCTTATAGTTCGGTCTCCTTGTCATCCATTGTATTTTATACTTAGTAAAGTATTATGATGGCACAAGTCAGTTCAAGTCTGATGTTTTTATTCTACTGAAGCACACTAGCCATTTCATTAAGGAATATAAATATTGAATATGATGTTATTTCATAATTTGATTGGGCGTACTTCAACTGCAAAGAACTACCTACATATATGCAGGACGAAAGTATATCTGTTCGGCATCTCTTGAAATGGAGTTAGATTTTGAGATATATTTTATAGACATTTTTATTAAAAAAATATCTATAGCAAGTCTTTATATTTGACACCTTACTGCTTACAAATTTCAGAAGAGAGCGTTGCTACATGTAGACAGACTAGTGTTAAAACTAAAGATGAGGTGTTGTTGGTAAATGGCTATTAGGGTTTTCGATTTGGATTAGAGTATTGATTTTATTTCCGAAAATAAAAATGGTAAATAGCTAAGGTGCCTTAGCAATAGCCACAATTACCACACAGTGGTACAGGTTACAGTGAGGGCATCGTCACCATAACAATACGGTACAATAAACTTTGAAAGTATGGAAGACATTGATTTGGTCACGATATATGGCTGGTGTGACTGAAGAATGATTAAAGTAAAATATATATTTACAAATGCGGACAGAAGATACAAATGGAGTAAAGCGATCACAGTAACAATGTATGCGATGGTACTGCACAGCCACCGATGTAAAAAATAATTTGGAAAAACTTAAATAATCACCTCGCCGACTTTTGTACCGAATTGTCACATAATCGTCTGAAAAAGAAAACGTATAATTGGGCTAGGGTATGAACTAATAAGATATGGGGTAATCAAAAGTAAATTGGTGATATACGGGGATATTTATTTTTAAATATAAGCATATTGTTGCTACGAGGTTGAATTATATATACCTACTATGAGTTTAAGACGAAGAGTCAAAATCACCAAAATACTTATATCACCAATATATATGTATATACATATTAAAATAACTTTAAGGAGATTTTTTCTACACTTACCATCGTATTTGTTTTTGTGAATTGTGTCGTACATCTTTTTGTACCACCTCGAAGGGTCTTTCACTTCCTGTAATAAAAAAAAATGGGTTATATAGCAGCACAGTAGTGTAGGGTATCCTGACAACCAAAAATATTGATAAAAGAATCGAAGTGTTTCAAAAACTTACAAGAGACGTGTATTATACATTAATATTACCGTTTATGTTATTGTGAGATTGAATTTAAAATTATCGAAATTCTCGAATCAGGAATGGCCCCTGTATCGTCATGCTATGTCTTCAAAAACGGACACAAAATAACATCCAGACTGGTGACACATATTTGTAGATCACAGAATTTTTTGTCCCGTAATGGAATCGAAGCCAAGAGCTCTGTTTAGATTATATTGTTTTTTATTATTGATTTTCTCTACTCAGCAGCAGTTCTTAACCATTAGATTAACAGGCCAGTCAACACAAGAAGTGATAAGACGGACCAAAGGCTCAAAACCTATTTTCTTATTAACGCATTTACGCGTTAGTATAAAAACGATTATTTTAGAATACCTAATTTAAATTTTTACTTTTTATTTTTATGAAATCAAAATAGTTATTTTGATTTCAATTTCAATTTTTACTTTTTATTTTTATGAAATCAAAACAACTATTTTAAATTTTTAAAATAGTTAATTTAAATTTTAAATTTTTAAAATAGTTATTTTGATTTCATATATCATATCATATCATATCATATCATATCATATCATATCATATCATATCATATCATATCATTTGATTAAACCTAATTTAAATTTTTACTTTTTATTTCATAAAAATAAAAAGTAAAAATTTTAATTAGGTATTCTAAAATAATCGTTTTTATACTAACGCGATCTTAGTGTATTTCCGAAATGTAAATCAGGACTTAATCGCTATAATTTTTCTAGGATACAATGAAGGTAGGTGTCGGGACGTTGCACTAATCATTATGATACTATATCTAATATTCCAATAAAATCAACACGTTCTCTAATCGACTAGGCAAAAAGAAAAAGATGTTTTCAATTTGACATTTAAATAACAAGTAATGGAACATCATAACGTTTCTCAGACACTCTTCGATTAGTTCTCTAACAATCAATGTAATGTTCTCAATACTTACAGATCTAAGCGCGACAGGCATTCCGTCTCTGGTGATGGGACCTATTCCTTCAACTTTTCTGCTGGCATCCGCCATCTTACGAGTGCCAACGCGTTGGTAATCACTTCTTTCGGCCTCACTTTCACTGGCGTACTCTTTTCTTAGAGCATGCACTGAAATTTAAAAACAAAAACACAATAAATAGAAAAATCCAACACCTAAAAAAAAAAAAAGGATATACCGGCCATGGAACCCTGACAAACGAGATAATGGATATATGACATTTAGAATTGATACATACATACATTGAATGTACTTATACCCAAAAATGTTTTTTTTTATGGTATAGGGGGACAAACGAGCAGACGGGTCACCTGATGGTTAGTGACAACCGCCGTCCATAGGCACCTGCAACTCAAAGAGCATGGCTCTACCACTGTTATTTATTATCTGTCACTTTTCATCTCTCATTATCACTTATTATTTAGTAGTTATTGATTAGTATACCTGGGTCTCCTTTAGGTGGAGAAGGTCTATCACGTGGGAGGCGCGCTGCGTCCCGTTCCTGTTGGACGCTATTTGAAACTCGAATAAGTTGTCCTTCTGGAAAAAAAATAAAAAAATGATTGTACTAATTTAGATACAATGTGACTCTGGGTGTAATTTATGTTCGTTAGTTGAAAGTTTGTAAAGACCCCGCGCTAGCGGTATCATACTCAAGGCAGGAGGTGTTTTCAAAAAACAAAGCAGAAAAAAGATATATTTTCCCGCCTGCGCAGAACGAAGATTATGATTTTGACTGTAGGTATGTGTGTATGCATGATGTTTCCTTGTCACGACCTAGATGTGGACTAGACGGCTTAATGGACTTGTCCACGTCAGATGTCATTTAAATCAATTTAATAGTGGGAGTGGAAGGATGAATGCCGCTACATAATAAGGCGGTTAGAAAGGCAGTCGTTGCCTTTTTAAATTTTATTCGGGTTATGTATGTATGGATTTGGGTATATCTATGTATGTATGAGGTTCCATTGTGACGCATAGAGCCTAGACAGCTTGGAAGATTTTAACAGTGGTAGAGCCATGCTTAGGCACGAATGGGCCGGCTCGAATGGTGCGATACCACGGCCTCACAGAAAGCCGGTTGTGAAGTAACGCTTGCGTTGCATTTCCCCGAAATGAGTGAGGTTTCCGGAGGTCCAACTCCCCCTCTCCC
Source organism: Tyria jacobaeae (assembly GCA_947561695.1). Taxonomy (NCBI): domain Eukaryota; kingdom Metazoa; phylum Arthropoda; class Insecta; order Lepidoptera; family Erebidae; genus Tyria; species Tyria jacobaeae. Next base: position 4,174,398 of record OX387211.1, on the reverse strand, counting down.
CTTATCTTCTTTCTCCTCATCCCCCCTCTCTTCTTTCCGCTCCCTGCATCCCCCATCCCTTATCACCCTCAAAGGCGGGCAGCGCACTTGCGACTCTTGAGAAGCGGTTGTCCATGGACGGCGATTGTCACTTACCATCAGGTGACCCGTCTCTTCGTCTGTCCCTCTATAGTTTAAATAAAAAAAAGGATGTGACGACATGTAAGTTTGTGTAGTAAATTATAATATAAACAATTAAATTGTGTTTCTACATTGTTGTTTTGTAACTATCCGGTTGACACGTCAATGACCCAATTTCAGTTTTTCATTTATGAAGAGTAGGCAGTATCAGTCCCCAGCCGTGTACTGTCACCTCCACTTGTATAAAAGTTTATGACGTGGCGGAACCCTCGTCACAAAATGTTATAGATGACACATCTTTTTCACATTTATACCTATTCATTTGGAAGGCATTCATAAAGCAGGCTGCCATTCTTACATTACACTATAGACCTCTTTATGACTAGACCTACATATGTATATCTTTTTGTCAGCTTCAAAACTGAAGCATTCATGCTAATTAAGTTTTAAATTAAATATAACATATATTCGACTATCTTTGAAACCGTTCGGTTCAAAATTTAAAACAAGAAAAAAAAAAGTCGTCGTTCTTGTTGTTTGAGAATCGCAGTCATTTTCATATATAAATATGCGGCATTTATTGATCCAGTGATCAGGTGATACGGAACAACGATAGTACCCAGCCTTGTAGATATTATTTCAAAAGCCCTTAACCAAAACCTACTCTCAATAAATCCAGTGATCAATGTTTTGTACCCCTTCGATTATCTCCGGGAATCGATCGACCATACATATAATCATCGATCTCAAAATCAGTTCAGATCTCAATACGAAATAAAAAGAGGCATTGGCATTTTGTTTGTTCAGAATAATACAACTAAGCATCTCATAATGTGTTTACTCTGAATATAATCGGCTGTTACCCGTAGTATCACATGCTTTTCACATCACATCACTACCAAAAGGGTGGCAGCTGGATGTGTTATGTGTATCATTTCTGAATAAATACTCTTCCCAATACAAAAATAATAATTCAAATCTGTCTGATAGTTCCAGAGATTAGCGATCTTAATTAAACAAAGAAACAAAAAGCTCTTCTACTGTCTAATATAAAACGAAGTACCTATATTTTAACAGATTCAGTCGATTTTAACGGCACATAGAATGTACACAAAACGTTACAAAGTAATAATAAAACCTCTTTGAAACTTGAATATTTACGCTGCTGTTTGTTTTCAGTCATCAATTAAGGACTCGATTACAGTCATCGCCTCAAATCACTAACTAATAATGGTTGTTATCTACATAAATAAAAGGCACAGCCTTTGCCACCCATAGTATTGATCTTTAAAAATTGGCAGGTGGTACATTGGATGTTTCTTTTATTATGTGTTGGTATTCATTATTAGGAAAGGGGGCAAGTGAGTCAAAGAGGCATGTGAGTGAAGTTTTTCAGAACAGGGGTCTCCCCCTGTACTGAAAATCGAGGGGGGATTTTAGACCCCCAGTAACCTCACACACTCACTATGGGAGACAACGCAACTATGTATCGACAACTGGTTTTCTGTTAGGCCGTTATATACTCCAGTCGAGCCAGACCATACGTACCCAAGCATGACTCTCCAACGTCATGCAAATAACTCGTATAGAAAAAGTGTAGAAACTCAGGGATTAATGTGCGTTCAAGATGTTGTGCATTTAGGATCATAACCAAAGGCAAGAAAATTGGGTTTTTGGAAAATTTAAATTATCAGATAAGACAATAATTTAACCAAATAATCATAGAAACAAATTGTTTGCTTAAATATGTATAATATAAATTAGTAAAATTACTAAAACAACCAATCAGGCGTTCCATTGATATATTTTCTAGAACTCTTAAAGTTCAAGACAAGGAAGGGTAATTATAACTTTTTAAAATTCCAAACAGGGGTTGTTATGCGTAAGCCGTTTAGTGAAAGTTTGGCGGCAATTAGCCATCATTCCGGCAACGTGCTCATGGAATAAATTATAAACTGTTATGTACTTGCTGTCACTAGATCTTTCTGGATATTCCGCATAAAAGGTTATTTTTGTAGCAGTTATACAATGATAAATTATGTTGCTATATCATGTGATAAGTCTTATTGCTTTGGTATACTGATCATTACTTAATGTTATCACACACTAGCCGGTCCGACATATAATTAAAAATTAATATATATCGTTTATCAATATTCGTCAATAACTACTACACTGAAAGAATCATTTTAATCTGTCTGACAGTTCCGGAGCTTAGCGCGTTTAACTAACGAATCAACTAAAAAATATATGTTGTTGTAATTTAATGGTATTGGTATAAGGTACACATACATTTAATAATATAGGGAGGAGGAAACGCACCGTTGAGTGTGATGAGGGGGAATGAGGGGAGGTGAAAGAGGAGAGAGGGGATTAGGGGAGATGAAAGAGGAGAGGGGGAGATGAGGGGAGGGGGAGTTTGGCCTTCGGTACCCTCAATCACTAAGCAATATAATGCAAGCATTGTTTGTATACCGGTTTTCTGTGAGGTCGTGGTATTACTCCGGTCAAGACGGACTTAGGCATGGCTCTCTCCGCGGAAGCCATGCCTAAGTATGGCTCTCCCACGGATCTAAATACAATATGTTTAAGGTTAAAAAGTCTATTAGTAACTAGAATTCCTCTATTAGGTGACACAATTATTATTAGAAGTTTCTAAATTATTTATATAGTTTAAGAACTTACAACCAACTTCAAAGGCTAAATCTTGAGCCTAGAAACTTACATTAGAAAGGCTTCAAAACTTAAAGCGATTCTTATTTGAACTTTATTTAGAAAACACGTGTAAGGCTTTCCCCTGATAACAATTTGAAATCGGACAACACGATTCTACAATAAATTATAGCTAAACATTATAAAAATGTACAGAAATATTTAAAACCTCATTCTTTTTGTTAAAAAGATTATATTATAAAAAAGTTGAGTATACTTGCTTGGAATTTTAATTTAGTCTCATATAAACTTTCTAACAAGAAAAAATACAGTTTTATTTTATAGGATATAACTTTCCAGATTGTTTTACATAACACTGTAACTTTGTACACTTTTAATAATATCATTATGTACGTCTATAGGATTACCTGCCATATTAGATGAAAAAATAAACTAAAGTTTGAGTAGCTTTTGATTTTGATGTTTCACGGGCTGAGGTCAGTGGGTCACTCAGCTACTAAAATTCACTTGAACCATTTTCTTTTATATTGTGTTGTATAATTTTAAGCTTGCCCTGTGATCATGGCTGGTAAGACTAATATTACTCGAGGGTGACGTGAAATGCGATCATTCTTTGTAATGTCCTTTTATGAAGGACTATTTTGCGATATACTTTATCTCTCTTTAATGTAAAATGTAGGATTTTTTTTTGGATATATTTTTTTACTTTTTAATGAACCAGCTATATGTATTTATGTATGTACTTAAAGATATGTAGGGTCTCTTTGCAAATTTTAATTTAATTAAAAACATATATTAATATAATCTTTAAGGATATTTGTTTAATTACGGAGGAAGCCTCCGCAGCTGGATAAAACGATGAGCTAAGGAAGGTAGCTGGGATAGGCTAGATGCGAAAGAGTTTTCATTACGGGTTTAAAACATTTTTATTATTACCTAAGGAATTGCTTGTTAATTTGTTGACTCGGTATGTGTTTTTATTCATAGAAAAGTATTTACAGTTCTAAATATCAGTTACATTTTATTCAGAATTGAATATTCAAAAGAATTTTAGATGGATATTACTAAGAATTATTTGTTAACATTAACTAATTCAATTCAACATGAATTAATTAATTAGATCCAGCCGGTTTACGAATAACAAAATGTAGCCACGACCTTACTCTATGTAGTAATAGTTATCGTGTTAAATTAACATTTATGTAGGGTATTTAAAATTAATTATATTACCAATACCAGACTCCTAGTAAGAAGTTATGGTCAGTCATGTAACATCAATAAGGTCATATTATAAAATGTTATTCTTTCAGTTAAACGAACTAGTACATGATTCAAGTGACCTGATACCAATACCTAACCTACATACTTAGTCTGGCCATTAATACGGTTATAATAAAAAAAAAACATAATTCTACATTTGGATTTGGAATCTGTCATTCTCATATAAATACTTATTGTGATTTCTCGATTTCACGCCTATCGGTGTTATGTTTGTGATATTAAACCGGAGTAGAGTAATAAAGTGAACCGAATTGCTATGATAGCATTACATAAAGAAGGTGTATAGAGTCAAATGCATTTTTTTAAACTCTCCATACGTTAAGTATTAGTCGAATGTTTGTGTCCCGGGCTACTGATAGGTACAATCAAACACAATCTGTTTGTCACAGAAAAAGATCTGGTCGTTCACGTAGTATTCGGTAGTAATATACGAAATGCTGTTCAAAAGCAAAAGATTTTATCTTTCGAAATTAATATAGTACCTAGAACCATGTCACGTCTTTTATGAGTTAGAACTTGCAGCCTTTAAGAGACGCACTGGTCATTTTTTTACTGAGAATTTAAAAATGAATAGTGGTGAAATAAAAAAAAACTTCTGAAGCGGTACGCAAAGGGAGGTCATAGTAAAAAAATATTTACTGGCTAGGAAATTTTCTACTATTGAGCAATATTTTAACAAGCAGAATGACCGACTTTATGCTTAAAGTACTATAGAAGCTTTCCAATTAGTCAGCAGAGTACAACGTTGGCATATCCGACTTCAGTGATTGTGTGGTGTTAGCTTTCTAGGATTGACTGGGCCATATTTTTCTGAAATAAGTGTCACAACATTACACAAGTGTATAAAGATACGATATTATTCTAAAAAAGGTGGTTAAGCCCCTTTCAGCAAGACTCAATACCGGCTCATAAAGATCGATCCAACCAAGCGTGGTTGCAAACGAACGTTTCTGACTTCATCAAAGCTGAAGACTGTCTGTCATCTAGTCCCGATTTAAATCCAGTGGATTAAACTAAGAGCATGCTCTAAACGCCATAATAATTAAGAGTCCCTAAAAAAAACCAAATAAGATTGGCAGTGAAGAAATTTTTCCATGGAGAGAGTGCGTTTATACTGATATCAAACATTTATAAGACTGTATTAAAGTCAATGGAGATCATTTTAAATGAGCTACATATATTTTAAATGTTATTATTTTAATGTATAAACTACACACATTACAGAAATAAATGTTTTATGGAATAGAAAAAAAATACATTTTTCCTTTTAATAATATTTATAGAAGAAAGAGATACTGTTTATACGGAGGTAGAAGAAGAAGAGAAAGCAATTCACTTACAATCAGGTGACAAAAAAAAAATGGCTTGCGGTCGCCGAAGTCTCCTACCTGTCACTCGAACTGACAGTAGATTGGAGGTCCTGCGGTATAGCCTAAGTATACCTACGTATGATAAATACCTAAGTGGAATATACTTTTTTGTAGTAGGTAGTCGATGTTAGATAAATGTTATGATTTAGCATTTTATAAGATGGATGATTCAATGTAATAGTGTCAGGTTATTATTGCATTAAGTTATTGGAATATAAAAAAATCTTGATTGGGATTTGCTTTGAGCTCATCTTAACGTCCTTAATTATAATCGGCTAGTCTTTAAAACAATTCAGATACATAAACATATGTCCTGTACATATGTTTGTACGTGGTAGAGCCATGCTTAGGCACGAAGGTGCCGGCTCGATCGGTGCGATACCATGGCCTCATAGAAAACCGGTTTTGAACACTTGCGTTGCATTTCCCCGAAATTACTGATGTTACCGGAGGCCCAACTCCCCCTCTCCTTTTTCCTCTCCCCTGACCCCTCATTCCTTTTCCCATTTCCTCATCCCCCTCTCTTTCCCCTACCGGCACACCCTCATCAAGTTAGGATAATTAAATTTGTGATAAGTCTATACAGTTCACCAAGAAACAAGCAGTATAACTAAATATAACTGCGAACTGACAAATATAAGGGTTCTTAGCAATTCATTATCAAACAGGAGCTTTCATTATCAAACATCTTGGAATTTCAAATGTTTATTAAATGAAAGAGGTACATTTCAATAGCATGTAACTAAATTGTATTGATTTTCTTTGTGGTAACAACACTTAGCTAAGTCACATTGACTCTCTTTGCTCGGAAATTAATTAAAAGTCTTTGATAGGAGATAAGGCATTATAGGTTTCTGCTTAAAATAAAACTGCCCGAATGGGAAAGTAACCATTGTACTAAGTATAGTTGCTGTAACTCCATCGTGTGAAGAAGAGTGAGAAGACTGACATTCGCAAAGTATAAGTGTAATCTGTAAACAAGTGTATTACATACAATGTCCGATGACGGCAATAGGCTTGTCCCCTATTACGTTAGTGTTATTACACCACTGCCCACCCCTTAGGGTATACAGGCATGAGCTTATGTATGTATGTAAAAGAGTATCTATGTTACTCATATTATTGGTATATGCAAACTTTCTAATACATAATGAGAGACATTTTAAACCAAATTTATAAAACTGAGTAATGTAAAATTTTATTATACATACTTAAAATAAAAAAAAAACAATTACAATAAGCTTCAGGAACCAGGGCGATAGCTAGTTAATAACATAATTTAAATAATCGAAGCAAACGTACCTCTAGCTTTCTGCAAGAGTGTAACAGTAGGATTTTGTGCCTTGGGAAGTCGGCTCGTGACGTTAGCGCCTCCGAGCGTGCTGAGACCGGTCACGGGCGCACTCTGAGAGGTCTTCAGACGACCCTCGCTCTCCGAACCACTTGTACAGCCGTTCTGCTCCAAGTTCTGCGAAAATTAATTTGCTTATGATATAAACGAACTCATGTAATTATATCAATGTGTCTTGTGAAATCAATTTGTAAGGAAACTTGATTAGTCGATAACAGATGTAAGTTGTCGTGTCTAAGTCTAAGGTCTTCAGGTTAGTTTTGAGGGATTTATTAAAAATTAAATACTCTTGTATTATAAAAAAGATAATTTATATTTTAATCAAAATATGCTCCATTACTGGCTACAACCTTTTGCCATTTTTCGGGCAACAAATGGATTCCATGATAAAAAACTGATCATCTTTTGAAGCGATCCATTCATCGATCCAATTTTTGATACATTCGTAAGATTTGTAGTGCTGATCTGCAAGGCTGTGTTGCATAAATCGAAATAGCTGGTAATCGGAAGGAGCACAATCTGGTGAATATGCGGGATGCGGTAACACTTCCCACTGAAGATATAAAAGTTTACCTCTTACCTCATGCAGTAAAATTACTTTTTGTTTTCTATTTGCAATTCTTGGACGTTTTTGGTTGCATGCATGAATCAACGCTCAGCGATAATTTCATTTGGTTTGAACAATTCATAATAAATAACACACTTCATATCCCACCAAATGCATAACAATACCTTATTAACGTGAATGTTACGCTTGGGAGTCGATGTGGACGGTTGACCAGGATCTACCCATGATTTCCTACGTTTTGGATTATCATAGTAGATCCATTTTTCATCGCCGGTAACGATTTGAGGCAAAAAAGATTTCTTTTTGTGACGAGACAGTAGTGAAACACAAATGGTTACTCGATTTTCCATCGCTAATTCTGATAAAACATGTGGAAACCATTTTCCTTGTTTTTGAATTTTACCTATTGCGTGTAAACGATGAGAAATTGTTGATTTGCCGACACTTAATTCTTCAGCCAACTCTTGTAGTGTGCGGGCAGAGTTTTCGTCCAATAACGCCTGCAATTCACCTTCAAACATTTTTGGTTTTCTACTTCGTTCTTTATCCACTAAATCAAAATTACCACTTTTAAATCATCGAAACCAGTATTCACATGTTTAAACAGATGGTGCAGATTCATGATACGTATATACAATAAGTCTGTGAGCTTCTGCTGCTATTTTTCTTGAATCGAAAAAGTAAACGACGAAAATGATATTTATCGCGTTCCATATACATCACACTAAGAACTTGTACTGTAAGTGAGTTACTTCGAATAATTAAAGTGCAAGCTAGAACACGCCGCATCGAATATCTAAGTAACTTGTACCGACGTGTCGCGACAGCTACTTGACACGTACCCTCAAAACTAATCGGAAGACCTAATATGTTATATGTATATACTGTCGGATAGATGACAATGCAATCCCTTTACGACACTCAGCGTAAGTACTGCGGGCCGTATTTTACCATTTCACCGAGCACCATAAAGCCTCCTATTACATAATAAGAAACCGTGTGCTTCTGCGGTGTAATAGTAAAAAAGTTATAATTCAAAAGAAAAATATTTTTTTTGTTATTTATACAGTACCAGGGCGGCATTGAAAATTACTCTTATTTTGGTTGGTACACCTAATCATAATTGATTTAAATTCTTAAAGCCACCGAGTACAAAGTTAAGGGTACTTAAGTTTGAATAAACAGGCCCAAACATTTTTATTTAAGAAGTTAATTTTTTGTGGCATATTTCAAAAACAAAGTAACATCAATGCCAAAGTTTGATTATATCCTGCGCGGTTACGGAAAAGTTACGCTTTCTTTTAATTTTACTTTAGAATATAATGCTACATCCATACTCATATTATAAATTACAGAATGTTATTTTTTAACAGGCTGAACAGATTTTGATTAAATTTCGTATGTGGCTATTTCGAGCCTTGGGACAGAACATAGACTTTTTTCATCGACGTACCATAGTGGCGAAGCTGCGGAAGAAAGATCTAACATCTTTCGTCCGCAAACAGTTATATAATTAAATGTATGTTGTTTTGTAGCTTAAATACTCCTTTATACTGCGTGCCGAGATAAAGTCCATTACCTTATTAGTATTATTTATTTGCAATTCCACAGTGTAAATTAGACTATAAACTTACAATCAATATCAATAAATTGTTGATGGTAATGTAACCCTTAGTCTTACCCCAAATTTACGGCGGGCGGGAGGAGTTTCTTCGAAATGGACGGGCTGGAATGTCTTCCGCGGCGTCGAGGGCGAAGCACCTGCGCTGCCAGGAGACCACACTGGGGGTGGTGGCGGCGGTGGTGGCGCCCCCGGGCTGCGCGCGCTGCCACACTCTGGCGGCGGCGCGCCCGGCCTCCAAACCGCTGCAATATTCCAAATTTATGTTATGTTTTTCCATGAGAAATTCTTAGATTAAGGTAAATTTCAAAATAAATAGCCACTCAAGTGCTTCCTTAATGGGCACAGAGTACTATTTCCACCAGTTAATATAATTAGTTATATAAGCTCATCTTCTACGGAGTCACGAGTTTTACCAGTTAATTATTGTTGTTATTCGAATATGTATCTATACTGGTTTACCTCACTGCACCTACGTGTCGTTGACACACGCGTGAAATTTTAAAGGGCGGTCATTAGAGGATATCGGCGGTTAGTTGTCCCAATAGATTTTTAACTCGAAGATCAGTAAATACAATAATAGGAAAAGAAAATTCATAAAATATTAAAAAATTCAATTCAAAGATGATACAAGATGTTCGGTGCAATTTAACTCAAGTACATTCTTAAATAAGAAGTGAGTCACGCCCAAGGATTGTGTTTTAAGTTTCAGTACGAGTACACCTCAGATAGTTATATATCTTTATATTTTATACTCGACATGAACTCAAAATAAGGACGTAGAACGGACGTAGGTGGATGCGTCTTATCACGTACATTTGTTTGTAACATCCACAACGATTTTAATGTAACTGTAATCAAATGCAGAGGAGTCCCCGTCAATGAAACTCATATTTGTAGACATTATGAACCTTACTAAACACGTCTCTACCCTATTATAATTAACTTTTCAAAAAGTATTTAACCGACTTCAATGAAGCTTTAATGATAAGAAGTATTTTTCTTCCAATAATTTGCTATTTTAAGGGGAAATATTTTCTTCTTTTAAAAGGGAGCAAACTTAAGGACCACCCTTTGAAACTGGTTCTCAAACATATGTATGTATATCGCTTAGCATCATTGACATGTGACATAGACTTCGAAAAGGAGAAGGTCAATTCGACTTCTTGTTTGTGTACATATCTCTTTTTTGAAGAAGATGAATAAGGTCTGACGATCATTATTGTACTTAAAAGCTACTTGCTCTTCTGACACTATGTATAAATGTTATAGCAACTATGTAAGTATATAATGATTAAAAGTAACAATGCCATACAAGATGACCACTTAAATATTTTAACAAACTTTTCCTTTTTGGTTGGACAGAGACAAAAGACTGCCAATTTTTCTATTTTTTTCTACTGCCATTAAACCTTTCAAGCTTTTGGGTACTTCTTAAAAAGCAAACAAATAATTAATTTAATATTATTTCTTGTACATATAAGTAGGATATGAATAGTATCATTTCTAATTTATGTATACAGATAGTGATTTGTATTGTATAGACATGACGTCTAGAAACAAGACGCTGATATTAAAATCAAACTATTTGTAGTATATTGCTTTATTATATTTTAGAATCTATAGTGGATTAATATGCAAAAGATTAAATGTTCGGACTTGCCCACTGCAATTTCAATGTGACGATTTCTAATAAATTTAAATAGCAGCCTTTCTAATTGGAATCGCAACACTGTCACGATAATAAGTAGAAGCGGTTTGTTTAGCTAAGTAACTTGAAATTTATTTATGAAATAAACATTTAACATTCGTAGTTGCAGTGTCTAGTTGTGAACTTGATGGCCTGATCGAAACATTAACATGAAATGGCGTTAAACTAAAATGTAATTTTACCTTAACGCAGCCGTACGTTGTGAACCTGTACTGTTGATGTTTATCGTGGTCTGTACAAATCTATCTAGTAAATTCTTAGTTAAACCAATATGACAAAAACAATACTGCACGTCTGTAGTAAAGAACTGTCTTAATCGATATTAATTTTCGACATAGAGAGGTAAACCAGCAGACGGTTCACCCAATGGTGAACCCTCTTCTCGCTTACCCCTCTATGTTGATGATGGTGACCAGTGATGGTGATCACAGACGATCGCCACCTGGACACCTCCAACTTCTAGCTGTAATTGCACTGTTCGCCTTAGAAGGTGACGAGGAGGGGGAAAGAGGAGAGGGAAGGTTAGGGCCTCAGGGACTTTCTCACACATATACAACAAGCATTGTTTTACAACCGGTTTTCTGCGAGGCAGTGGAATTGCTCCGGTCGAGCTAGCCCTTTCGTTGGCTAAGCATGGCTCTCCCACGGTTAGTACAAACAAATGTTATATTACATACATCTCTACAGATGTTGTGTACACTTGTGGAACTAGTTATAGATAATAATTATTGCAGTGAACACAACACTGCAGTAACAACAAAATGCTCATAAAAATGTTGTGGCATATTTGGCATCGGCTAATATTACCGGGGTCCTTCTGCCAACATGACAATCTGTATACGGTCTGATACGAGAACTATAAAATGTTACAAGCACATACATTCGAAGGATGAAAGATATACCTACTTCATTCAATTTGGGCGTTTTCACACAGAGAGCTGCATTTTACGATCTTGCAATAAATCTCTGCGGGGCGTAGAATCGACGTGTGTTTACCCTGTCGTTTTGTACAAATTGGGTTAGTGGCGGCGCGCCCTGCTGTCGACGTAATCGCTTAGCCTGTTAGGATTGTGATGTGATCACGCCCCAATGTGAATCTTCACATATTTGCGTTTACTTACACTCTGATGGATTTGTACACATGCTCGTACGTTTACCTAATCAAAATTGAAATCATCCCAGGCCAAGCATGGCGTGTCAACATCAGTATTTCATTCGTACCTGCCGTTTTGTATGCTTTGCAGTTTAAATTTTCGTATTATTATAATTTAAACGATATTCATATTTGTAATGGACAGCTATCAGCTTATATTTAACTTATTAAATTTTCAATAATATCAGTTCCGAGTATCATGCTAACGTCGTACAGATCGTGGATTAAATCGTATGGAGATAATTGGTTATTTAGCTAAAAGCACTTAAAGCGCGTGTGCCGACATCAAAGTGGGTAAGAGAACGAAAATAAAATAAAAGAGCTATAAATAAATTCAATTAAGGCACAACTGAGAAATATCCCCGTTTTTTGCAGTTGTGAGGGTGTCGAGTCCTCTCTATTCTAACGGACAGTGAGACTTTTCAAACACGTTTTATATATGTGTATGTGGGATTTCCGTGCACGTGAGGACAGCAAACAATTTTTGAACAAACGGGAACGTGATACATAGTATACATTTTTTTTTATATAAGCCTACCATAATGCTTCCACTCAGCCTGATGGAATATAACAAGTGGAGTTTTAGAGTGGTGGTCACCATCCTCATTGCAAGTGTAGTCAATGCAGCATGGTGATCCACCTATGGCGGCCTGGTGAGATGCTTTTTCACGCCAAACTTAAAAGACCCGGGATCAAAGTGGGAAGGAAACATATGCCTGTATTTTTGTTCATTGTCCATATACGGAGCCGAAACGTGGACACTTACGGTACGGCTGGTCCAAAAGCTCAAAGTTGCTCAGCGTGCTATGGAAAGGGCTATGCTCGGTGTTTCTTTAAGGGAACGCATCAGGAATGAGGTGATCCGGTAGAAAACCAGAGTAATCGACATAGCCCACCGGATCAGCAGGCTGAAGTGGCAGTGGGCTGGCCATATTAGCCGCAGAACCGATGACCGTTGGGGAACACGAGTTCTTGAGTGGAGACCGCGTCTCGGCAAACTTAATGTAGGACGCCCAAAGGCCAGGTGGAGTGACGATTTGCGCTAGATGGCTGGCAGGAGCTGGATGCGAGAAGCCGAAAATAGATCGAAGTGGCGTGCAATGAGAGAGGCCTATGTGCAGGAGTGGACTGTGATAGGCTGATGATGATGATGATAATGTCCATCGTTACTGGAATCAACCTCGTTCATAGGTGAAAGGAAAAAATACGTATCATTTTTGTAATGAGTTATAGCAAAATAAGGCTAACTTTTAGTATGCTCAAACAACCTCTTTTATTTTACAAATATACACATTTAAATTCAGATCTTAAGAAACTTATAAGACGCTGATCCTTGCTATCTCCTTATCTTGAGGGATCTGATCCCAGGATTAAGCAATTGTCCCTAGGTGGCGGCGTCGTGTTCCGCGAACTTCTCTTTGAATATAAGAGATTACATCACAGTGGTGGACTACACCACCATAGTGGCGGCCAGATCGGTTGGGGTACATAGGAATTTCCTTTCAAGGGTACACCTTAAGCCCGGGCAATAAAACCATGTGACGTGTGATTTTTGTCGGTTCGAGTTTGACATACCACCTTACCGGTCCCGATAAAGTAATGACCCGCGGGGGTGATGACATGTTTTTTAGAATACTTCTCTGTCAATGTTCTTTTACTTTTTTCCGATTTTTTAAAATTATATATAATAGTATAACACAACATAGGATCCATATGAACCGTGAGACCATAAACTCTTCTCCAAACTTTTCTCATTACGAACCAGTCTGTTTACCGGATCACTCGTGCTTTCCACTAGCTACTTCCGTATTTACGATGTAAACTTTATGAGTGAATAAATTAATATTTCAATGCTATGCCGAATCTGCCTAACGTCATAATGTCATGTTTTAACAATGTTCAGTTAAAATATGTGATGATAATTTCACAATATACACCGCATGGAACAGCAAACCTTATTTCGTTCCGTTTCGTCTCCAATTGTGTTTAATTAAAATTTCTCAGTTAATATTTAAAAAAGTGTAGCGTATTTAAATCAAAACTCTATACTATAATTAATAATATTATTATTTTTACGGGAAGCCCTAGTTATAGTAAGAGGACTCTGACTTCCCGGCACCGCACAGTTCGAGTTATATATATAATTTATAATTATAAATAAATATATAATTTTCTTTTCCTTCCCTTTCTATCCTTCCTTTCCTGTCAAACCTAAATCTTCCTATCTTATTCCCTAAAGTGCCCGGATGACGGCAATAGGCTTGAGTTCTATTACGTAAATGGGACTAAATCATTATCGGCAAAATGTAGGCGTTGATTACGCCTCTGGCTAGCCCTTCGGGGACACAGGCGCGAGTGTATGTATGTATGTATGAAGCCTTCTTCGAATTCTTTATTTGAATTCGTGTTAATATCTAATACATCTTGCTTTTTTTCTAATTGGGAAAACCTGGGCAGATTTCCAATATGATTGATAGCCTTTTATTACAAAAAAAGCTATAACTTTCATTTGCACTACTCTTAACTTTAACTAAATTTATTTGAGAACTACCCAAATTGGTAAAGAAGATTCGGAAAGTGGGCGATCATAAATTTAAACAACTTGATGACAAATATCTTATTTACTTAATACACCGGTATAAAAGTCTAGAAACAAGATTCCAAAGTAACTCGAAGTTTACCAAGCAATAAGCAAGTAACAAACGACCGAAACCTGAATAGTATATTTACAAAGGGCGTGGTATTTTTCCTCTTTAATGTGAATGGCATTTTGAAGTAATATGGCAAATTGTTTTTTGGCGCTGTGTTGGCTATCCCTACATCGCATGTTGCTTTAAAGATACCTCACACAAAATCATTTCAATAGCATTCATGATTCGCGATGATAAAAAAATAAAATGCTTTGCGTTTAAAATTAAATCTTCGTTCCTCATTAACCATAATTCTCTCTCTCTGCGTCCTATAACTAGTTTAAAATTTCTTAAATTCTTAAAAGTGATGTAACACTTGGGACTCTTGAGTTGCGGGTGTCTATGGGCGGCGATAGTCACTTACCATCAGGTGACCCGTCTGCTCGTTTGCCCCCTATCGCATAAAAAAAGACTCAGAAACAGATCTCGAATTGATGGTAGTTATACAAATTTTACAGCGTAATATTTCACTTTCTTAATCCATATCGTCTCATTGTTTTGACTTCAACCTCATATTTATTAATATGCCCCATCTTTATATCCTTTGCTGTTACAATACTCGCTTACTTTATCTGGTTTTCCAATTTTAAATAAATCATTTCATCTAATTTGTACACACCTGCAATTACACGTGCTACGTAAAATTATGGTCATGTTATAAAGTATACGACTCTAGAATATGACTATACCTTTCTAGAACCCGCAAAGAAGTAGGTATTCGTCTCAGTATACCTACAGAAAACCATTTGAAACTGACAAATAAACCTTAAAGTAGATGGATAAAGCTTAAATTTTAAAAGAGAGATGGCTGACATATACGAAACTATGTATGTTTAGTATCAATTAAGTTTTGCATGAACATTTTTGAAATTGACAAGTAATTTTGGGTTGTTTATAAATATGTAGAACATCAGGAAAGGTATATTTCTGTATTTTATATAGGTATAGTTTAAACCTTTTATATCTAATCAAAACCAATATTACAGACTTGGCTCATATCAATAATGGGGACTTTCTGTTGGCAAGTAACGGTGCTACTTTCTTGTCAATTATCTCACGTCCCAGAGCATTTAAATGCGTAAAAGTCCACATTAACGTCCTGAGCACATTGTTATATGTTTTCTGAGCCAAGTCTACAAACAGCAATCCATTCCATATTTGGGGCAAGTTAGTACCCGCTATAGTGGCTTGATACCGAGGAGGCGACGTCAACCTGTGCCTAGACTGGACTATTTAAGTAATTACCCTACATTTTCGGGTATTTACTAAAATAGGCGCTAGAAGGGCTCTAGATGTCCGAGGAGTCCTCTTATTTTAGATGCATGGCATTTTAGGGCACACCGTGTGGTTGTTCTCGGTTGGATTCTGCACTACCGTTCCACCGAAAACGTTGGCGGGAACGTCTTCCTACCGGTTTTTGGTGGCCCGAGGGGTTTTCACGTTAATAAGGTACATGACTCTAAGCCTGCTGGGGTTGCCAATATCGTTTTGAAGCGTATCAGAGTTGCAACGTTTACCTGATCCAGGAATAGCCATAAGGAGAGTATTTACGTACTGGACACATTGATAGCGTCGTATTCTTGGCAGGTCGGAACAGTCAAAGTCTAAGCGATAACTAATATTAGGTTGGCCACGTTTCAAGCGCCCTGGGTGATGTCTTCACTCCACTGTATGAGTACGATGAAACTTGGTACTTCTTTACTCCAGAAACAGTTTTATACATATGTAAGATTACATTCTTTTAATAGCAAACAGCGAAAGAATATGTACAGTGGTAAAAATATGTACTCTAATATTACAATAAAAGTATTTCGGTCTACATTGATTCGCATTGGTTTTTTATGGATACTGTTTTCTATACGCGAACATTGAAGGTTGGGTATGTTATAATTATTATATTATGCTCTTCTCTATGAAAGTAAACAACTAACGACATCCAGTTTGCGTTTACTCTGTACTTACGATATATAAACAAAGAAACGATTTAAAAACATGAACTTGGATCATGACCTTAGTGTTCTTCAAAAAAAAAAAATTAATTCTTCAATTATAGTACAGTTGCACCTGCTAAATAAATAAATTAGACTGCAACTATGTATTATTATCAAACAAAAGCGAATGCTTAAACTATTCTCGAGAGGTTTTGTACCTACTGCACTACAAAGTTAATCCTTTATTGAATCACTGCATTTGTTTCTTCTGTCCATGGCAATCCACTGTTGTTGCCCACCTTGATGTAGACAAACATGGTTACGTGATGCGGTCACCCTCTCACATAACAAAATATATACGAAGGACCTTTATCTCAGATAGTGCAAAAACATAACTCCTCTTCAGTACCAGTTAGTGTCAAGCAGAGAAAATAGGATGCGGTGAAATACGACGGCGGCATTCTGTGAACTAACGATATATTGTGCAGTATCGCATCTTTAGATGCAAGAAGTAATTGTATTACGCGCCTAGAATGTCGTGCCTAATAATATGTACATACGTACTGTTGTGTTGACTCTAAAGCTTTTTATATTTTCAGCTTTCAGAATCTACTAAATTTGGTTAAACTTTAAAGATGCACAATTAGTATTGGCCTTAGTAGTCAGCTATACATAGTCTCCTTCCCATAGATTAAAGATACACAACACAATACTTAAATACTTAACTTTTTAAGCAATGCTCTTGAAGTTTTAGTCATCTTAAGTAATTGCCCAAACTGTAATCCGTGTTCATAAAAAGAAGCTTGAGCACTGTAACGAGGCCCTGTAGTTTTTGAAATTGGAAACATGCCTGGCAACTGTCGCTGCACTGCGCGGTGAAGAGTTTTGAAAATATAGCATTTAATGGTTGGTACTGTAATCGAACCTATTCTAATTATATTTCAGGCTAAGATAACCTGGTCAAATGTCCTATTGATTTACTACAGCTCTATCGGCAGCTGGTGGATGAGAATTCGAGATTGGATTTAAAAAGTGAACGTAACAATTTGGCTCCATCCAATCAAAAGGTGTTATTCTCAACATTTTTTTTTTTTTCAACCACGTTAACCACTCAGTAATCTAATTGTTTGGAAATAATTAAGGCACAATAGAGAGCAGTGGATGCAAAAAGGCAAATAAGAAGAAATACATCGAAGGATCTAGTTCTTCAAGATCTAATTGAGTTGTAATAATTATTCACCAGTCACGAAACTTGGCGAGTTCGGTAATTGGAGAACTACTTCTAATTGTTAGAGTATACAAGTTAAACTAAGAGGTTTTTCTAGGAAAACACAAGCTCTTCTGAACAGAAAATGTTCGATTTTCGATGTGTTTTTGTTTATTTCTTGTTATATCTACTGAAGTGGATATTTTAGAATATCTTAGCTAAGATTACCAATTCGAATGTGACTTTGCTTTTACAAATTATTAGACATTAAGGCTTAAACTACTAAACTGATAATTATGAAATTATGCGCAACAGTTTCAGGGGTCCGAGAAAAGCTTTCTGTAATTTTCTTCCAAAATAAAAAAATCTTTTTCCGAATGTTTTTTTTTTCCAGCTCTCCAAATTTATAAAGTCGCTAGAAAAAATAGATAGACTTGGTATATCTATTAAATATTCTTTATTGTGCCCCACGTTCCATCGTCCGTTTATTCTTTAGTTAATAAACTACAGCTAAAATAATGTGGTCAGACTATTTAGTAAAAAATAATAATTATAAAACCGATAGGTGATTGCATGCTATTTAAGATATAAATAATAACTTATACATACAGACATATGTACATACGAATATACAGTCGTGGTCAACTAATTAAGGACATTCAAGATAGTGGACAGCAATAACCGGCTATGTACATATAAATATAAAACCCTGTTGATTTCTCAGTAACTATTATTTGCATAATTTGATCCGATTATTATACTATAAATGGCTGTAAATAAAAGATTAAATAAATATTAAAAAAGTGTTTAATATCAAAGGTTAACCATGTATTCAATTTAAGGTACAATTCTGTAGCTGGACATTTAATTAAGAACAGTAAAGTAAAATGAAAAATAGAGTTAAACAGAACTAATAATCTGCAGTATTTTAATTTCTTTAACAACTTCATTTTATTACGGGTAAAATCAGTACCCAGTAGCAAAACCTTTGTTAGTAATTACCGCTTGACACCGATGTGGCATAGACATTATCAGTTTCTGACATATTTCAACAGGAATGTTTGCCCATGCCTCACAAAAAGCTTCATTAAGTTCATCTAAAGTTGTGGTACGATAAATGGCAACTTTTTTCTTAATTTCATGCCAAAGGTGCTCGATTGGGTTGAAGTCGGGGCTATTTGCTGGCCAATCTAGCACTGATACTGACTGTCTGTTAAGAAACGACTTGACTGAACGGGTTGTATGTTTTGGGTCGTTATCATGCTGAAAAGTCCATATAATAGGAAGATGTTCCTCAGCATAGGGAAGCATAGTTTCTTCTAATATTGCCTTGTATTGATGTTGGTCTAAGTTACCCTGAACTTTCCTCACAGGTCCCACTCCACGTCCAGAAAATGATCCCCACATTTTAATGTTTCCTCCGCCATGTTTCACCTGCTTTTTTGTGAATCTTGGATTCATTTCCGCTTTTACAGGACGCCGTACGTATTGCCTTCCATCTGAAGAAATCAAATTAACCTTGGTCTCGTCAGAGAATAATACATGTTGCCATTGGTCGTAGGTCCAATGTCCATATTTACGTGCAAACGCCAAACGTGCATTTCTATTTGCTCTTTCTTTAACAACGGTACTTTGCGAGCCACTCTTACGAACAACCCTGCTTCTACCAGACGTCGTCGAACTGTCCTCGCTGATACACTGACTCTTTCGTCTGCCCCAAACACTTCATGTTTAATTAAAATAGAGCCTAGAAACGGATCTTTCTTAGCTAACCTGGTTATCATTCTATCTTCTTGCGGAGTTGTTTTTCTCGATCTTTTTTTTCTGGGCACATTTAAAGTTGTGTTATTGCGCCTGAAATGTTGCACT
Organism: Tyria jacobaeae; assembly: GCA_947561695.1. Lineage (NCBI taxonomy): Eukaryota > Metazoa > Arthropoda > Insecta > Lepidoptera > Erebidae > Tyria > Tyria jacobaeae. The sequence goes on along the minus strand of OX387211.1, from coordinate 4,154,853 downwards.
GCATTGCATACCATAGTTTTTAAACAATTTAAATATCCTGCTATCCTTCGGTATGACCAACCACGCTCGACAAACTTCATGATAATTTTTCGTAGTGTTGCATCGCAACTTTTATTTTTGCCCATTGTTCTTCAAAATAACTCTCAAAACTTGAAATTACAAATCTAGATTGCCGCCAAAACTACTACAAAGAATAGGAGAAGAAAGAAAATAATAATTGAGATTCAGATTTTGAAACTAGAACGCAATATCTCAGTGTCCCTAATTAAATGGCCAGCCAGCATTCTTTGAACAAATAGCACTGTGATCATCTATCAGCTATACTGTAAAGAGGTTTAATGTTTAAGAAGTTGTTATTGTTTGTATAATTAGGCACATAAATGACTAATTATACTTACATGTAAAAGATGTGGAATATTGTTTAGACTCGTTGGAAAATAAAAAATAAATTCACAATTTGGATTAACTAGAGAGTGTCCCTAATTAGTTGACCACGACTGTATATGTACATACGAAGGTATACAGTTACTATTAGACTAATATTAGATACTTGTAAATCATTATTACACAAAACCTACTAACGTAATTTGGTTCAAGAATTCGAACAAGTGTAATATTAAACCAGAAGGGATCGGATGCCAACATGTTTTTACCGCCCAATTTCGAGACCTCTCATTTCCATCGTAGGGGTATTCATACGATAACAATCTAGTTATCGAACGGACTCTCGCCGATATTAAAATCCGATATTGAAAGCACATCTACTTTGATTTTATAAAATTAAATTTCTACAAGGTATTATCGGTATTCGGTTATTATTATCGACATAACTCGGATTCAACTTAGCAGTTTCATTTTTCTGTTATCATTATCTGTGTGGCTTTCCATAACATCTTCGGGATGGACAGTGAGTTTAAAGTGGGCCATGTTGTTAATGACAGAGATACATACGGTCACGCCCGTATCCTATCAGGGGTAGGCACATGTGAATTAAACACCCACATTTTGCAAATAAGAATTAGTCAATCGGGCACTGTATTACCTTATATACATACTGTCTGATAGATAAAAAGAAAAACAATATAATAGAGGATTTCTTTTAATACGAATCTCTGGAACTTTAGTCAAATGTCAGTGATTCTTTTTGTGTTAGATAGAGTATTTATAGACGAATAATATAGGCCAAGGCCGCAAAACCACAGTGACCATACCTACACGCAACCGAAACTGGGGGAAAAGGATAGTACTATATATGAACAAGACTGTTTTCTGAATTTTAAGAAAACATTGATTCGCGTTAAGGAATCCTAGGTCCGAGTCCAATTCGGAGTACCTTAGTAAAGTGCAAAATAAAATTTTGTACGGTTTTAATTCGGTTATCGAATATTTCGGAGATTCTAAACTCGTTATTAGTCCCTAACAAGCAAGGATAAAAAAGGTTTACTTCAATATAAATATGTTAAAACCTTTGTAATAAAGAAATTGAAGTACTTAATGGATTACTTCTCAGTATCCAAATAATGATCGGTAGCTAGTGGCTATGAAAAATTAAATACTCTATTGCATTGAAAGTCTAGGGTTAAAGCAGTTTTCTACTAATTAAAGCGGCAGGAAAAACGATAAATTCATTAATGTTAAAGGTATTACCAAAAAATCCTGGAGACCGTTTCTGTTTCTCCACGTTTATGTAAACTTTTAAGTTTAATTCCTCTGGGGATACACAATTAATTGGTTTTAATTAAGTAGTAGACATTAGACAAAGTTGTTTATCCAGTGTTACAATGTCTATCAAACTGTAGAACGTTATTAGAAGTGAGTACGACGCGACATTGAGAGGCTTTATCGATTAATTAAGAAGGCAAAATTCATTAAACTATCAGTTTACAGGCACTGGTACCGGTATCGTACATAGGTAGTACTTTAAAACATTGTTGTTGTTTATTTTAATTTTCTATTTTTGAAGCACTCCTTTAAAAAAAGTTTAAAAAGCACGCAATGCACACCTTTATAGTTTTTTAATTTTCAATTGTGACAAATCCAGTATCATCATACCTGATTCTAAATTGGGTAGGTATATATGTACCACGACCTGTCAGAAAATCCCTTGCTGTATAAGAAATATAGAAGAATATTCAATTATATTTTTATTTCTATATTTTCCTTCTTTTCTTCTAAAATAGGTAAAGTTTTCTAACAAAAGGCTTTTTCTTGTGGAGAAATTCATATCTTGTTAAAATATCAACATATTTCATAACAGTAAAAATCATTTAGAAACTTATGCACAGGGCACATTTTCAAATATGTAAACTTCTGCACGTTTACTGTTAATGACCAACATATTTGTTATGCACAAGTGTACTTGAATATTTTACTGCTTCCGAACACGTAATGTTCGCTACTTCCATTAAGACAAAATGTGTCAATATCGTTGACCACTCTGAGATCACTATGACTATGACACGGTTCAAGGCTTTCAGTTCATTTTATACTTACCGCAATAAAAGCCATACTTACTTTCGCCCTTCTATGAGAGCAATCGATCGTAACTTCTCTTTAAATTGTATTTTAGCTGAATTTATAAGGACTCATTGTTGTACTTACCTGAAACAAAAAACAAACAAAATGAATCAATGTGCTCGAGAGATTTCTTCGTACATTTCTTATGAACTTTATAATGGTTACTTAAATAGTCGAGTTTCCTGTTTCGCGGCAAACAAGCGTCGTCTGTTATGTAACTTGTCAGATTGCCAAGTGTTCAGGTGTTGTGACCTCTGGTGTGACGCTCATTTGTTAACACACCGATGTGACTCACGTACACATTACCTACGTGATGCCATATTTTGATTGCTCATCTCAGCTGGCCAATTTCGTTTTCATCAGTATAATAGATAATCTGGTTGACTATAAATAAACAAGCGTTCATAAAAGCGTTACGATTTCTAAGATATTAAGTTCAGTTCTATATCATTAGAAAGATATAGAAAGATAGGATATGAATATTATATATATATAAATAATTATATTATTGAAATGCAAGCTTCTTTAGGCGCGTGGAGGCTTTTTGGATGAACAAAATAATGGAACTCGCGTCATCGTCATAGAACGCTTTCCATGAGCTATATGTATTATGTGTATAATCTAATAGCTCGACGATACGATTCACAAGTTACTTACTTTTCACTTCTATCGGCAATCCCCAAAGACTCCCCGTATTTTTACAATATTTATTATCTTTGAGTGTATGTGTATATTATTGAAGCCTCAAGTCTTTTTTTTGTTTGATTTGTATATATATACATATATATAGGTTATTGTGTAAGTTTGAGTGTGTATTTATGCATATACAGTAGATGTAATTTTTGTACTTAATTAAACAAATTATAATTAGTAATTTTAAAAGCTTGGTAGGGAATGCCCTAGACATAAAGCCCGTCTTTGAACATGACGTGCATAAACTTGTAAGTAAAGATGCAAGTAACGCTACTATCATAATGTACAAACCTCATATATAACTCATTATTTATGAAGATCATATTCGTAATATTTGGTAATTGTAATATTTGTAAATATGACCATGACTCGTGTCAAACCATTTTGTAATAAAAAAATGTATTGTACTTCTTGTTATTCGGTCGTTGCTATATTATGTATATAGCAAGATAATGTGTCAGAATAATATAGTAATATTATGTGTGACAGTATAAAAAGTAGTTAAAGCACACATTTAGATATAATAAAAAGTGAGACATATTAGAAGTGAAAACAGGAGCACCAATTTCAATTATTATGATTTTTTTCTGTTACACGAACTGATACATACAAACTTAAATCTAATTGCCATATTAAATGTAGTCGTTATTGAATCTTATTCTCGTTTATATATATTATTATTTAATAATGATTAAGAATAGTATTATACAGTATATTCTTGTTCTGGGTTCTGCGCGGTGTGCTCTTGGGAGGTGTCGTAATGACGTGTTACGCCGACGACACCATCGCGACGGCGCGGGCAAAGACGCACCGCGACGCGACCATAAAGGCCACGGCCGGGGTCGCTCAAGTCGTTACAAGAATCTGGCGATTGGGTCTCCAGATGGCTTTCAACAAATCTGAGGCCCTCTGCTTCCACGGGCCTCGCAAGGGACCGCCTGGAGGATCCAGTCTGATTGTGTGTGAAGGCGACATGGTGCTTTCTCCTACCGGTTAGTGCAGGTACTCACCGGACACGGATGCTTCGGTAAGTACCTATATCGCATAGGCCGGGGGCCAACGCCTGTGTGCCACCACTGCGGGAGTTGTCACGAGGATACCGCACTCCACCCATTAGTTGAGTGCTATTCGTGGAAGCAGCAGCGTGACCTCGTGGCAGCTATTGGTGTGGGAAGCCTCTCGCTAGAGACCAGGGTTATTGTTATGGTTAAGAGCAAGAGTGCATGGGATTCCACCCCTTCGTACTGCGAGGCAGTGAAGCTTGCAAAAGAAAGGCAACGGAAGAGCGTTAGTTTCTTCCGTCCCGCAGAAGACGCAGAAGATGCACAAGGCGCCGAAGAGTGCAAAATGACCTCCGGCCTCCATGAGCGCTGGCCTGAGGGCGACAGACTGGGCTATCTATCGCCCTAGCAGAAGCAGGCCCAAGACAGCGGCACGACGTGTTCCTGACTAAATATGAGGGGGGAGGCGGAACCCCCACACATCATATTGGGGTCGCCTTGCTCAAAAGGCGGCCAGGTCTGCCGGGGGACTTTCTTTCTAGGGTACACCTGAGGCCCCGGCCAGGTCTGCCGGGGGACTTTCTTTCTAGGGTACACCTGAGGCCCCGGCCATACGTCCCGTTGCCGGAACACTGTGTGGTTTTAGTCGGTTCGACTCCGACATACCACCTTACCCATTAGCCCCGGTAAGGTGATGACTCATGGGGGTTAAAAAAAAAGGATATTTTTGTAATCAGTATATTACCACGTTATATTACCAGGCACAGATATGACCTGTTATAAAAAAAATCTAAGTCGCGAACAACGGTTTCTATCATACAGACTATCTATTAGCTTATTATATTTTGTAACGGTCAGAAAATTTGCTGGTATCATTACGACTTCGAGTTGAATTGAGATACCACTTCAAGGGAACTCTTTAATGGAAAAATAACTGGTCATATAATAATGTAATAAAAGTGGAGAGCCACATTATCGGAGAAAAAGTAAGGGTCGCGCAACAATGCGCTGCGGTGTAACTGAGATTACACTAGTGTCGCGTAATGTATTGGTCGGTATCAGCATCGAATTGAAATGTCCATGTTTCTGGTCGGCTAATGTATCAGATTAAATCATTAATTGCACTATTTACCCGTATGTGTTTCCGATTTCCACAACAAAACCGGTTTGTTACAAAACAATATTTTTGGTTTTGTTTGGAATAAAATTATGAACTTTTCAGATTATAATGAAATGAGGAACTAATAAAATATTCTACATAATAAACCTTTCAAATAAAGTTGTAGGTCAATGATACTAAGATTCTACTAATCCTACTATTTTAATTGTGAATGTTTGTTAAAACGTAAAATACGCGGTTCGTTCCGGAGACTGCCCGTGTAAACCTAAACCTTGGGAAATTTTTCGAGATTGTTCTGCTTTTCTACCATTCCACAATCGAAAGAAATTATGCACACGTAGGAAATTTTGGCGTAGGCAGGATGGAGAGCAAAATACATTATAAACGTGAAAGTTTGTGGGGATGATATCTGGCACTAACTGCGCAACTTTAAAGACTGATAAAGTTTGGCAAACATACAGATAGATCTTGGATGTATACAAAAGAACGGGTGACCCAGATCTGACTGAGGCTGAGCCACGGATGAAGGATAGACTATGAAACAACTATTAATGCAATGGTGGTTAATTGAACTTCTTTGAATTTAGTTCCAATTACTACGCCTGTTAACCTATAGGCGACCTTATTAACCTTCCCCGAGAATAATTCAATGATTAAAATTATTCATTATTTATTACTAGTGACGGTCTGACACGAAACTAATTGTTATTTATTCATTTCACGAAGGATTTAGCTAACCTAATCAAGTTTATAGAAAATGTCCTTCGTAATAAAACTTCTAGTGAAACAAAACATAGATTGAATTAACACAATAACACCAAGCCCTTAATTTAATTATGAATAATACACATAGTTAAAATAACTCCGGTGTTGACACACATCTGTGGCTCTCAAATAGGGATCGCTATTTCTGTCTGTCGGCTTTCATAATGACTCGACGATACTTCGGAGATAGATATACTACGATATATGATTTTTATAGTTAATTATGGTTTGATACTGTTTATGTCCCAAAAATTTGATTAGTCAATCAATAGAAGCGTTATCTTTTTAGTTTACGATATGTTAATTTACTTAACAAAATCCGTTTCAATGTGATAAAATCCAAGGTACTCCTTGCATACTTGTTAACGAGTTGAGACTATCTTTTTTGTACTTGTCTATGTCGCTATTAGCTTAAGCTATCAAGAGAAGAACACTAAAAAATTATAAGCACTTACAAACGAAAGCAAACGGTGTGGAATTGAATCAAATCGGTCAATAAATAAGGACTTGCAACCATCTTAAGAGATAACAGGTAAATAGAAGTTGGGAAATAAGGTAAAACTATAATATACATATATACATATATGTCTGAGTAATGATTAGTAGGTATGCATTTAAGACAGTCATAGTTGGATAGAGGGAAAATAGATTATACATATACGATGTTTGAACCGTTTCCCGGAATAGAACGGCTACATAGCCTGTGTGCTATTTTAGATTATAATCAATCTTTGCTACGTTTCATCCAGATATGTTAAGCTGCTCTGGAGCAATTTTCGTAAAAAATCCAGCCAAACTTTTGCATTTATGATATTAATAAGATTTCGTTCCAGTCTGTATACATATGATACATGTGCATCAATATTTTTTTTGCAAATGTCAGCAGTTCACAACATTGACATTTCGCCAAAGCATGCAACTGATTACAGCCATTTAGTAAGTGCCTACATGGAATGACAGCCAGTGTCTGGCATCTACAATCCAAATGGTACAGATATCGGTACTTTAGCCTTAGAAGGTTTGGAATGTTTGAGGTTTCTGACCGACCGCAATGATTTCGAGGTCATTATATGACAGTTGGGATCGATGGCTTTGCAAAGTTTTATATATAAGTACACAGAGTAAGATGTTCCCATCATAGACAACTAAGTTTGCTTGCCCACGTAGTTCAGCAAGTTTACAAGATGTTGTCCATATTTGCAAGTAATTTTAAGCTCAACATAGTCAGTAAGTACTTTAAGTTGGTATTGTCACCGTTGATTGGCCTGTAGCCATTGTTATACTTATAAACATGGTAAAGGAAAATAAAGATATGTTATTTATCATATATGTATATCTTGCAACATCAGTCATACAATATAAGTCCGCTGTAAAGCAAAACAATCTGAATTTGTATGTTTTACTTTCTACATCACTTCTAGTCAGACGGCAGAGTTTGTTATTGATCTTAAATATGATTGCTTATTAATTTAAAATAACAGGTGTTCAATAGTAAAGCAGGCGGTGTAGTTTCCTTGTGGCAAAAGGATTTTGATGACTGAACACGAAACCTAACTATAAATATTCATTACTGCCTGGTTAGAGATTCTCAAAATCTTAAATTATGTATAAATGATTACCGAATAAATCAATGGTGTTTGTTAGTATGAGAGTAATAGATACATTTATTTCTACATATCAAACCAGGATACTTATACACAAATTTTATAAATCCGAAAAAATAAAATGTCGTACGTACGATACATTTACACCAAATTGAACTTTATGTTTTATGTTATAAATGAAATAACTGCTAGAAGCGTGCTTGGTGTACACTTATCACTGTAGACTGGGTTAAGAAAGAAAAATGTGATGAATGAACGTATAAATAATCACGACGTCGACTGGGAACACTTTAATCATAGCTATATTTTCTTTCAGTGATATACGGAGCCTTCAACATTTTATTCCCAGTTTATGAAAAACAGGATAGTAACATTCATATCAAATGTTATCTTAAAAAAATAATTAATAATTCTACGTGGCTATGAAAACAGAAGTTTAATAAAAAACTTTCAATGGTAAAATAATCGGATTTTATTGTCAACTGCAGGAATAAAACCAAAATACGCAAACAAACGTCCATTCAATATTCCACCCTGATGAATAATTAACAAGCCTCACGCCTGAGCGCAACTAAAATTCAAATTCATAGACTATACGTATCAAAGGGTTATAGAGATGATACACCTGATTATATTGTCTTTTCTTCGGTTTTATCTAGATTTATATATCTAAGCAATTTCCGAACGACAAATATAATTTTTGATCGGTGAACCCAAATACATAGGTACTTTATATTATATGTAGGGACGCGGAAGTTACAACGCGATCTTCACTTGCTTGAACCACAGCTAATACTTCTTTCCTTCTCTTTTTATCCTCCCTTTCCTGTCAATATCTTCAAAATTTTCTATTCCAATACCCAAAAGTGGCCGGATGACGGCAAATCCCTCCCCTATTACGATAATCGAACTGGTTTATAGTCAGCAAAATATAGGATAACGCCTCTGCCCATGCCTTTGAGGATACAGGAAAAATGAGCGCAAGGGTTATTTGATTCATCACAATAATTACAGCGTGCGCACACAGCTGTGGAATATATGTACATGTATTTGCTATGCTTTGCTGTGGAAACTGAATTACGTGGTAGTCAGACGTTAATTATTGTGTTCAAATTCTGCACTTAGCTTTTATATATTATATGACTACGTAATGTACCTACCTATACACGTATATATGCCGGAAAAAGATTTATATTACCGACTGATTAGGTAACGCTCGATCAATCATTGATTGACATTAGGTTTATAATTTCAAACAGTATATGCGTATTGTAGCAGTTCGTGGTCATAATGAGACACTGAATACTCTGTTTCGCTATAAATGTCAATGTAGTGTAAAAAGATGTAAAAGCTGCCAATATTTTATAGTGTGCTTCGTTCTGCATGAAATGTGTAACGATATAAAATGGGCCGAGCGTAAGGTCGCAGGGCATCTGGCGGTGGACGCACATGTGTTCGCTATTTTTATCGCCGCCATTCAAAGCACTGATATCGCTTACTAAATTGTGTACGCCTCAAAAACATAAAATAGTACACAAAACAATCATAAATGCAGACTGCTTCGCCATTTATTTATCAAATGAAACCGATAAGAATTTATTAGGTATAGGCAATTCGTTTATAATTTCTGTAGTGTTTCTACAAAGTAAATTGAAGTTGTTTTGTATTAGGAGATTAGCTGCAAGTAGAAGTGTAAGACTGTGCTTATGTGGTGGGTAAGCGCCTGTGTTATGTAGGTTTCTACGTGTGAACTCGTAATATGAACAGTACTATCATCTGATATCCACATGTTACATATTTGGCTGAACATTATCGGGAACACATTGAACTGAATTGATTGACATTGGACATTATCTGCATAAAAGGTAAATTATAAAAAAAATATGTCCTTTTCTTCATCTCTGACCTTCGTTACGTGTGGCAATAGTAGTGAAGACGTTGTAAGGATACAGACAGAGATAATTCCGATACTACTATTTATAATATACCCAAGGAACTAGGTATTAGTTTACATTCCATAACGTAAAGTGCAGGTCCACTCATTTTTTAGAAAAATATTGAAACACGACAATAGAAATAGTTACTAATAGTTTAGCACCTACCGCCAGATTTTTTTTATAGTTTTTTTACAGTTTGTGAAATGCACACAGTCCCATACAGCACTATATTCAAAACCGGAACGAAAAAACTATCGACCGATTAAAACTTAAATTATCAGTGCGCGGTGGCCCTTATACTTTTATAATACATAAATTTATGTTTAGATCCTGATATACAAACTAAATTTATGAAATATCTATTTATTGCAATATTACATAACAACCGATGCTGTATTTACAGTGAGTCATTTTAAACGTGTTTGTGATGCAATACCTAAAATAGGTATTTAAGACGCCCAAAATCAACTATTTGATTATTTTCTTTAGAGATACTCGTAGGTGCGAATAAACTAGAGTATAAAAATAATAATCAATAGTGAAAGTATATACTTATGCTAGTTTTTAACATTTTTAATAAACAATATAAGAAAAGTTCAAACCAGCCACATTGCTTTTAGTGAGCTCGAAGTAAACAATGATGGTAGTTACAATGGGGCTTCTATGGTAGACTGGAGCTTTTGTCTGCCTCCACAGGCGGCACAGACTTATCAATGCATTATCGACTACGCATTTTATGAATTCTAATACGAATGAAGTTACACGTTATTATTATATTCAGAATCTGCGCTAATACCGATCGTACGTCACTTTATTATCAAAACTATTACTTACAATAAATGCTAAAATGAGTTTGTATGATTGTTTATTAGTTTGTTAACCTAATTCCCAAAAATGCCTGGATGAAGGCAATAGGCCTATTACGTGAATGGGAAATGTATATAGATATAATCGGCAAATTAGATAGTAGTAGGTGGGTACCTTCGAATCAATAAATAAAATGGTTTTATTCGATAGCAAAACAATTCCACTCGATTTAATTCGATCAGAAAACTGTTGTCTCGCCGTTTTTAGCTTTAGCTTAGCTTAGCTTTAGCTTAATCAAAATTATTTACTACATTCAAATCAATAATACTTTATTTAAATAATTTGTAGCAGCGGAAGACTAACTGTACAAATTTAACAAGAGATATCCGACACTTCTGTAAAGTTGTTTCTTTTGTTCTGTGTGGAAACCCCCACGTTACCTTACCATTAAGGTGGTATGTCGGAGTCGAACCGACTGAAACCATACAGTGTACCGTCATAGCGTCTTGTGTCCGAAACTTCCGGTATACTCGCAATACGAGGCGGCGGAATCCCACGCACCCTCACAGGTGTCTCTTATCCAAATAAATTTTCATTTTATTACACTAGTTTATGACTTCATTAGGTTTAGTCATTAAAAATAATGGTGTATTGTTTCCTCCTAGAATTTGCAAGGTCAAAGTTAGACCCTTCATTTTAACACGAATGTAATGCTCTGTAGAACCAATGTTTATGAATTGTCTTGGCCCTTTCCCAAATGAGTTGATCATTTGGTAAAGGGCCAAGAAAAGTTACAAAAGTATACTATGCCATTAAGTAGGTTTACGACGTGACCGCACGTAGCAAAAAACATTGAGACGCAAGTACATGAATAACATTCTGTTAATAAGAATTAATTTTTAACTTCTTCAAAACAGACAGAATTTCTTTTTCTTGACCTGGCCGTGGTCTAACTTGAATGTGATGACGTATGTAGATTAACAATGGAAATACTTCACGAATTGTACTTATACCTAATACAAAGTTTAAAAATATATCCTGCCAGAAGCATGCCATTGCATCTTGTAAAATAACTACCAACTCGGTCATAGTTTGATCACAGTTAAATAATAATGAGACGGCATTTTGCAATAAAAAAATACAGTAACACAGATAATGCTTACGAATGTGCTCATGAATACATACATATTTTTCATTTTGTATATACACATTAGGTATATAAGATTGTGTCTTACAAATATTACAGGCCAACCATGCTTCAAATGTCAAGTAGAAGCATTATTTCGGAATGTCTTACTCGACAATAAAACTATACTTAGAGTTTAAAATTATGTTTTAATAAAACAACTTTGACGATATATCAACGAATTGCCAGTAGTATTATATCTACGGAACATGGCAAACTTTCATTGAGTTTTACAGGAACGCCTTTCTTCGTCAAAGATATTTTTTCCCGGTGTAAATCTCAGCAGCGTAATGGGAAAAGTTGTAACAAGTATTCAGAACATATTATGTACCATTAATATTCTGACGAGTTACCGACGTCGGCAACTCTATAAAAGTTCAATAAATGTAGCACAAGCCCAGGGCAGGCCCCTATAATTTAAATATTTCGTTATTATTATGTCTCTCTCCAAAATATAACTTTTATGACGCTTCTGTTGACGTGAAAACTCTTGTGAAAGGAATATTTTATTTACGCATTTCTATGTCTCTCATACAAATGAACCGATTTAACCAATATTCATTACTTAGTTATACATTCCCAATATTCCAAACACGTTTAATATATTTTCGTGCAACTGTAAATTGATAATAATCAATTATTATTTTAATGACTTTCTTAAGAGTTATAATACTCTGCCTCACTTTATCATAATTATTATCAAATAAAGGTTACGTAAAGCGTAATTCTCGTTTCAAGGTTATTATCAAAAGATAACTTCAATTATTACAAATATTTTCTTTAAAAAATGTCTTTGAGCTTAAGAATAATCTTTCTGAATGTAGCCGAACAGACAGTAGAGCTCAGCTGTGTTTGAAACTAAGAGGTTCAATTTTTCACCTTTTGTGGCAGCGAAATCTAAAAAAGGATTTCATACAAATGGAAACGTTTCCTTTTAGAAAAGTCTATTGTCTGTACAGAGGGTGAGAAAATATTTTTTGTGAGGAGCAAAAACCCTTTTCTGCGCACTCCCCATTTAGCTTTGAATAAGTAGGAATGAATGAAATTTATAACTTATTAGTGAAATGTTACTTTATTGCTTAAATAAGTAATGTAAACATCAAAGTGTCCAGGTCCTGCCCCACGTCGCAACAAAGAGGTGACGGCGGCACTTGGCTAACCCTGTTTTGGCAACGACATTTAAAATAACAATCAGACCGCACATTCAATTATAACCAGTAACTACATTTATATTTGTACTTGCAAATAAATAATTACTCAACGTGCAAGAAAATTTTATCGTAATTGTTCATACGATATGCTTGGTTCATTAATATGCCTTGTGGTTCTCAGTGGAATAGAATTCCATCCCTATCCCACCCTATCTCTTCCCGTGGGAGTCGTAAAAGGCAACTAACTGATCGCACTGTTATCATACATACACTCACGCCTGTATCCCCCGAAGCTGTAAGCAGAAGCGTAATTAACGCCTACAATTTTCATTTGGTTATTTTTTATGGTATACTAAGTGACTACCGGTCACCTGCAACTCAAGAGACACAAGTGCGTTGCCGGCCGTTGTGGTAGGAGTACGATCATTTCTTGAAGGTCATATGGATCCGGAAATACGGCAGGCGACAATTTGTTCTACAGGCTGAAAAAGCTTCTAGAGAAGCGCACTGTGGTGGCGTGCCAAGCATCCAGGTTACGGGGATGGAAATTTTGTAGCGATGACGATGGCGGAAACCTGCGGCCGGTATGAGTCCGAACTATTCCTCTACTCCCCGTGATAAAAACGATAGAGAATGCAGATGTCGCCTTCCGGGAACTTTTGGGAACAAGGTGGAAAAATTTGGTGTATATTGACAGGAAAGGGAGGATATAAAGTCCGAGTCCTCAAATTACATATTTATCATATAGTTTGTATACAGTCATAGAGTATATATATAGTCATACAGTATATGGATGGCGGCAAAAGGCGCAAGCCTATTTACTTAATCCCCTTACTTACTTAACCATTACTTACTTCCCACTTAAGTAATAGTGGGCAACCCCTACTACGTAAGTAGGACTAAGTTATAGTTGGCAAGAAGGGGGCATATGAGACGCCTTCGGAGATACATTTAGGCGTAAGTGTATGTATGTTTGTTGTCATGTTATATTTTTATAATGAGCTCCTCAGTAACGACTTAAATTTAAATTCAAAACTAGTAAACTTATTTTTATCAATCAATATTATTGATGTACCATGAAATAACTTAGTTTATGATGACTTTCACTGAAATGTAAACTTGTGCGGCTGAAATATTCATTGGGAAAGTTTTTACAAAAGGGCCCTTTTCAGCGCGACAGGCGATACTGACTTTTGAATTAAGCAGTGTTTATAGCGTACATTTATGCACAAGACAACTAGGAAGCCATTATTGACAGTTTTGTAACTGTCATCTTAAAATCTTCATGCCAATAAAAAAAATAAAATCTTCCTAATACACATAAAACATACATATTATGTCTACATAGACAAATGTGTATGTAGACAGAAGACTCATAAATTGTACAATGCAGCGCCTCTGTCAAATCACATCTCTCTCTCAATCCAATGGTTTCCTGGAAGAGATTGCTAATTGCGATAAGGCCGCCAATTGTACATATTTTTAGTTGAGTATTTATAAGCTTAAATATTGTATCTAACTGTACAATTTGTACAATTTTTTCGATCGGTAAAAGCCTAGAATTCTCTACCAGCGCACGTGTTTCCTTCCCACTTTGATCCCGGGTCTTTTAAGCGGAGCGTGAAGAAGCATCTCATAAGGCCGCCATAGTGTGGGTCACCATGCTGCATTGACTAGACATGCAAAGAGGATGGTGACCACCATTCCTTGACTCCACCTATTGCTTTCCATCAGGCAAATGGAGTCACTATGGTAGGCTAACATAAAAAAATAAAAAAAATAAAGAGTCAATACACTCACGCCTTTTTAACCAACACCACGGAAGAAAATGGATGGCCCTATTCTACACAACTGTGAACTACTCGACAATCTTGAATTTTTTTTAAAAATAGTAAGGTGTGACGTCATGCATAGTTTTTTTTTTGACAAAAATGACAAGATCTACATTTCAAATTTGAATATTAGTATAGATTAGTAAATCTATACTAATATTAAAAATGTGAAAGTAACTGTGTCTGTGAAAGAGTTTGTTTGGCCGTCTATTAACTTTTAACGGATCAATGGCTGAGCCGTAGTGATATCTCGAATCCTGGAAAAAGTACATAGACAACTTCTTATCGTCATACTGTGCCGGCGAAGTCATGAGCGGAAGCTAGTTATTTACAAATAATATTTATGTTTACTGTAGGTCATACATACATACGTTGTATATTTGGTAAATATAAGACCAATTTAAGTAGATTATTATTCCAATGTCACTGCAATTGAGTGACATTTATATCAAAGATTAGATATGACGACATTAAAACAATTAAAGTGTAGCTCGCGATATCGTTCGCTTTGAAATTTTTAATCACACATTCTATAAGTTGAAAAGCCTATGTGCTACTGCTGTGCCAAAATTCATCCAGAATGTGAATGAGTTCCGGTAACTCTCTTGGCTTTTTAATTTAGAGACTTTTAACAATGGTAGAGCGATGCTTAGACACGAATGGGCCGGATCGAAAAGTGCAATAACACGGGCTCACATAAAACCGGTTGTGAAGCAACACTTGCGTTGCATTTCCCCGAAATTTGTGAGGTTACCGGATTCCTAACTCCCCCTATCCCCTTGCCTCTCCCCCGCTCTTATCTTTCCCATAGAGGCGGGCAGCGCACTTACGACTCTCGAGTGGCAGGTGTCCATGGACGGCGGTTGTTACTAACCATCAGGTGACTCGTCTGTTCACCTGTCCCCCTATAGTATAAAATAAAAAAGAAAAAAATATTCAAATCGAACAAAGTCGTGAACTACTTTTTAAATATTTGCCATCCAAAAACTCGCATTAATAATTCTAGTAAGATGTACTCGTATGTATTTGTCAATAGCAGGAAGCTATTCAAAAGATGTTGACCAAGATACATCTAATCTATAGTTGCCTTGAGACGAATCCGCATAACCCTAGTTGTTTCACGACACCGACATTCGGCGATGAATGACCAACAGCTTCTTATATAAAATCATAAATATGACATTACTGACATTTGTATGCAATGTGTTTACTTGATGTTAAGCTTAGGAGGCATATATGGCAGTTTGTATTATGTTGTTGTCATTTTGTGGGCCAGGATATGACATAACAAACTCGAAATCAAGTAAATTCTAGTGGAAAAATAAACAATTTTGCTTTAATATATTTCCCATAAAAGCTTTCTATTTCACTATTTATTGTCCGACGACAGATCATTTAACTGGGCATGTTGATTCAATTCTTACCAGGGATAAATAATTACTTGATGAGTACTATCATTTGTTGTTCTTTTTTTATTATATAGGGTTACAGACGAACAGACGGGTTACCTGATGGTAAGTGCGCTGCCCGTCTTTGAGGGTGATGAGGGCAGGAGGTATGCGGCGAGGGGAAGCAGGAGAAAGGGTATGAGGAGATGGGAAAGAGGAGAGGGGGAGTTGGGCCTCCGGAAACCTGACTAATCTCGGGGAAATGCAACTCAAGCGTTGCTTCACTACCGGTTTTCTGTGAGGCCGTGGTATCTATCGCACCGGTCGAGCCGGCTCATTCGTGCCTAAGCATGACTCTAGCATGAGAGAATTTTTTAAATTGAATTTGCGTAATTCATATATAATAAGTATGTATTTATAAATATTTAAGTCCATATGTTTATCAGTTTTCTGATTACTATAAAACAAGCTTTGTTTGGGATCAGACGGCCGTGTCTGAAATTGTTATTATTATCACTATTAAATCTTAACAAATCCCAAAATAATAGAAAGAGGTATGGAAAAATGGAAAGTTAGTTCCTAGAATTAGTTTGCGGTAAACCAAGGATCTTCAGTAGGTAGTAGTTCAAACTATAAGTATAACAGCAGTATAAGTAATGGGTATCCCGAATGCGTGACATTTACATTACATACCTATTTCTAATGTATTAAACTAACTGAAGAACTTTTCCCTTTGGCTTCATAAAACAATTTTAGACTAATGAATAAGATTAAAGAATTTTCCTGTGTAATTGTGTGTCCGGATATAAGAGACGCGTTATATTAAAAGTCTAAAAGCGTACATATTTAGTAGAAATAATTTTATTTAGAGGTTTTATACATAATAACTCTTGACTTGAGATTTTATCTACGTGGATTACGAGAGTAATTAATTAACTAATATCTAGCACCCCGGAATATTTTTTATTATTGTTGAAAATAAGCTATTGTATATTTTTAAATTAATCCTTCTTTAGGTGCGTTGAGCCCTTTCTGGGTTAACAAAAATCATGAAACTCGCGTCATCGTCACCGCACGCTTCCCATGTGCTATATGTATACTGTGTATATTTTAGCTCGACGATACAATTCACAAGTCATTTAGTTTTCACTTCTGTCTGCAGTCCCCAAAGACTGTCTGTACATTTTTTTTTTCTTTTTCGAGGGCAAACGAGCAGATGGGTCACCTGATCGTAATTGACTACCGCCGCCCATGGCCACCCGCAACTCAAGAGTCATAAGTGCGTTGCCGGCCTTTTAGGTAGGAGTACGTTCTTTTCTTAACCGCTTAACCGCTTTTGTATTTACTATGATATAGGGGAAAACGAGCAAATGGATGACTCGATTATGACTGACTAACGCCTAAACACTAAGGGCGAGGTTGACTCCATTGCGATGAACCGATTTTGCTGGGAGTTCGTGGTATTATTCCCGTGAGTACCTTAACATGGTTCTCCCACATGTATACCCGGTCGCCAGCTAGGAAAAGCGAATACATTTTGGAATAAATGCGAGGCATGCCTTTTAAGTTTTGTCGTTTGAAGAAGAAAACACAACTAGAACCTTATAGTACTTTTTATTGTTATTCAAAGTATTCACCACGTAGCTTAATATACTTTTCCATTCGCTCAAACCAGTTATTATAACATTTATTCCACTCTAAAGTGGGGGTGTTCAAACTGGCTGACTTGAAAGCGTCGACTGCTTCTTCAGCAGACTGGAACCTTTGACCACGAAGACTTTTCTTAATTTTAGGAAATGTAAAGAAATCTTTAGGGCTTAGGTCAGGACTGTATGGAGGATGGTCAAGAATTTCTACTTTTTCCTGCTTCAAATACTCAATCGTTTGACGAGCGCTGTGCGAGCTTGCGTTGTCGTGGTGCTGGATGATGCGTCGCTGTGAATTAGATTTTCGAAGTTCAGCGATGACTTGTGGTAAACAAACTGTGGTATACCACTCTGCGTTAACTGTTCTACGATCCTGAAGTACAATAGTCGCAACATGGCTGGTTTTTCCAACGAACGTAGCCACCATCTTCTTTGAAGTGCTTCGAGAACGAACAACTTTAGTCGGCTTTGGCTCGTTTTGAAAGACCCAGATTGTAGATTGTTGTTTGGAATCAGGATCGTAGGCATAGATTCAAGATTCGTCACCACTGATGATGTCGTTGACGTGATTCGACTCTCCTCGGTTGAACCTTTGCAGAGTTTTCTTACACCATCTGACGCGGGCCGCCTTGTGATCGTCGGAACGCAAATGCGGTATCCAACGGCAAACTAGCTTTCTCACACCAAGCGCTTCATGCAAGATCTTCTGAATGGTTGTCCCTGAGATGCCTAATAGAGCCTCTATCTCTCAATATGTCACATGACGATCTTCGAGAATTAGTTGTCTCACAGCAATGATGTTATCTTCAGTGAAGGCGGATTTTGGGCGTCCTTCGAGAGATTTGTCACTAACACTAGTAAGTCAGGAAACATGGAAACGACAGAACTTAAAAGGCATGCCTCGTACGTTATAACTGCCCAGTTTGTCTCTTAACCTTAATACATACGTACTATCATAGTAAAAATTACGTTTTTGTCAACTATGTCAAAGTTATTACGACATGATATATTGTAACATATACCCGTAGATAAAACCTTTTTTTTTTTTTAACGTGTGGAAACTCCCTCGGGCCGTCATCCCACCGGGGTTGGAACGGTGTGTCGGAATCGGACCGACTAAAACCACACGGTGTGCCATCCTGCGCCTAAAATAGGAGGAATCCGGGAACAGCTTTGGTAAGACATCCGGACACCTCCTTGCGCCTGTTGCCCGCAACAGCGCGGGCACCACCTTCTGGTAACTCTCAATAAAACCTTGGTCAACGGCTAATATCAGAAATATGTTACTTGATATTGTCCGAATCTCAGGTATATTTTAATATATAAATAGACGTCTCAATCCACTTATTTAAAAGTCAACTGTTGCTGATACTTTTCAACACATAGTTGTGAATTCCTATATGACCTTAAACTTATATATATTAAAAGTAGTAGTAAGATTTATTTACTAGGAAGCAAGTGTAGTTCCTATCTTTATCATATGACGTAATATTTGCGTTGTACAGCCTGCTGAGGCCACACACAACGACGTGTTCGCCGTGATTTCAGGCTATGCTGTGTTGGATACTTGAAATTTATAGAAAGTGTAACAACCTGTACCTCTACTTGACTTTTTAAGATGATTTTTTTTTGTTACAGGGGGCAAAGCGAGCGCACGCGACTACCGCCTCCCTTGGAAACCTGCAACTAAGGAATCGCAAATCCGTTGTCGAAGTGCTACAATTTTTTAAATATGATTTAAAATATTTTATTTTACAAAACCTAAAAATTCGTCAAATATGCATGACAATATAATTGAGTATATAATTTAGAATACAATATAATAATTTAATAAAAAAAATTAAATAAATAATAAAAATAATTCACATACATGTCTACAAGGTACCTAAATTGCGATATGATATATATATATATATATAGCACACATACAAAATCGGAATTATAAAAATATGCTAAAATTTATATGCCACTAAATTTGATAGGGGTAAAAATGCTTTACTACTTTTGCAATAAGGATGACAATGTTATGCAAATGTGTGGTCCGAATATAACATTTCTATTCGTTTGGTTAGGAAAATACTGCCCCGTCAGCAGAAACATGAAGGGACTAATGCTCGTTTTATGACTTTGCCCTTTCTATGGATATTTCGGATATGATTGTCGACACTCGTAAAAGAAGTTGTCTTATAAACGATTTCATAAAGTCCGATGTTTACGCGGATACACTCTTCATGAAAATATTCGCATAAATTCGGCAATAAACAACACACGAAGAACCTCATATACATATAACTAGTTCGTCTTTATTATCTATTGAAAAACACAACAACAGCTGGTTAAATTCAAAAGAACACATTAAATCAAACAGTCACACATAAATACAGGCACACGGCATTCCAATAACAATTAGTATCAACTCATATACAAAATATTTAGTATCTCAACATACTTCACATGTTAATATAAAATATTTAGTATCAAACGCAAATAACTCCAAGTGTTTCGTGATAAAATATTATATACATATGTATGTATGTATGTACATAATTTAGTATAGGTATTTCAAGGACATATTTTGTACTATATTTATGCAAACACCGATCGTTTACTTTTGTAAATTTCGATTCAAGCAAAACGTAAATAAACTTTATTTGTCTTTTATTCATATGCTTTGAGTTTTGTTCAAATATCTTATAATACTATTATAATAAGTGCGATGGTTTCTATAGGATTTAGGCGAAATTGCACAAAGCTATGTTATGATCAGAAATAGCACACAGGCTATCTATATTGTTATCAAGAAAAAATGTGAGATTCAAATTTATCACAAAGGAAGTCGTTACTAGTGTTGTAATGAAGTAAACGAGTTTACTTACATCTATCTGTGGAGAAACTAATACTGAATGACAACGTTTCATTGAAACTATTGCAAACCTTCCAGTAAAAAGTATAGTCCACTGCATATAATAAGTATATGCAGTGGAGCATGCTGGTCTTGTTCTCATTCAAATAATGTTTAACATAAGACCGAAAACATCTAAGTGTTTCGGAGGACTGTTAAACTCAATATGATTTTTTTTTAAATTTCGACAGCATATTTTATGATTTTATAACCGAATTGAATTAATGTTTTTACTATGCGTTGTTGGGACGGTTCCTGATTGTGAAGGGATACGAAAAAAAATGCATACATTTTGCACAAAAAAGGCGCGGTGACTATCGATATTGCAGCGAAATATAGAATAGAAAAAGGCATCCTGTCAAGACCGAAACTAGTCGGGCATCCCTGAAATACACACGTGAGAAAAAACGTATATTTAAATGAATATGAACCTTTATCATGTTGTCTGTAAAAATAAAGACATATTAATTTCGTTGTACAATATCAAAGCATATGAATAATACTTTTATAAAGGTATAATAAAAGTTAACGAGGAGTTAGGTGTCAAGAGGGGCATGTGATGCGGTACCTGGGGATGTCGAGCGCGCCTTGAACGTTGGTGTGATCATGACGGTCTCTGTAAATCACAATCAAAACTATTCCATTATATGAAATAAGAATCTGTCACTTAAAAATAAAAGTAATGAGAACAATTCCATGTTGAGCAGTTATTTTTAACCCTTTTTTTTCTTTTTTACGTGGGAAATCCTCATGGACTATCCTCCGCCGGGGAATCAGCGGAGGGGTGAACCGGACTTGACCGGCTAAAACCACCTAGGTGTTCCTTCCACGCACCTGCTGCGGGAACAGGATATTCTTCCGCAACTAGCAGGTGACCGTCCGTCGAAACGGACCCCGTCTCGTTTTGAAGGGAGGAAAGGATGTATGCCCCTCCCCACCATCACTACTTGAGTTTTTTTTCACCCGCGACAAAAAGAGGGGTGTCATAATGTTGTCTGTCTGTGGCATACTAGCTCCCAATCGATTTGGAATTATTTTATCATTTTTTTTTAATTGAAAGCTAACGTGATCGAGACTGTTCTATGTTATGTTTTAAGAAAATCTGCTCAGCTTGCTCTAATCGTTATAGTTATGCCTATTATATTTAGAAACCCGAAGTTAGAACCTCGTCTACAAAAATACAATGCTTCCCACTCTCTGCGTCTGATTAGATACTTTAACATTGAGAGTAAGGGACTGGAA
Organism: Tyria jacobaeae; assembly: GCA_947561695.1. Taxonomy (NCBI): domain Eukaryota; kingdom Metazoa; phylum Arthropoda; class Insecta; order Lepidoptera; family Erebidae; genus Tyria; species Tyria jacobaeae. Next base: position 4,133,062 of record OX387211.1, on the reverse strand, counting down.
TACAATTTAACTTAAGGATGTAGAGTCTAAGTCTAAATACTAATCTCCGTTACAATCCATTAATAACAACTACTCTCATTGGACGCTCAATCTTCCTAGCTAATTCCAACAAACAATTATTCACCTAAAATCAAATCATGTTGATTTAAAAAGAAAATGTATAACACAATCTTATTGAAAATTAAATCCACTATTCTATGCACAGTGCCTTCGAATGGAAAGAAAAATATTCAAAGAAGTAAAAGTAAATATGCTTCAGCAGCAGAGCGCTTCAAAAAGGATATTATTGCAATAGAATAAATAAGTAACATTTAAATGAAATTGTAATATAACTTAGTACAGGTTACGAGTGCAGTGTTTATATAAACTGACATAGCACTTATATAATACGCTAAGTTATAATTATGTTTATCTCTCTCGTGTGTTATCGACGATGCTTCATTTACATGTACTCATATCTTTACTCGCTGAAGTTCGTGCAAGGCCATTTAAGTTTTATTGTTGCCTTTATCATACTCGTTCAATTTAACAATAAGCAGTTTATCTGAGTATAAAAAAAAAAACAATTGTAACATTACATAGTAAAAACGATAAGAAGACGTGTCGGGGTTAAGGTGAAGGATGTGGGTCAGGTTGTAAGTCACTGTAGGAGAACGGTGCTAAACTAATATTGAATTAACGCGTTCGGAATAATTGTGGAGAAAGCTTCGTGTACGTCTCCAGTTATTTATCAGATACTGTGTCATTAGCAACTGTTCATTACCATCACTTTATGTATTTAGGGCTCTGTGGGCAAACTAAGTGTAACTAACCTTAATTTCGTGGATTAAAACTATTTGTTTGCTCTTGCGCCGGTTAGGTATGTAGGTAGGTAGGTATGTATCACTAGCCGTTCCCCGCAGGTTTCACATGCGTTAATGCAACTGGTCTGCTCCTATTGGTCATAGTGTGATGTTTTAAAGCCTATATTATTCTTCAGTAAATACTCTTTTCAACAGAAAAAGATATTTAAGTATCCAACTAGTACTTCTAGAGATTAGGCCGTTTAAACAAACAAAGAGAAAACCTCTTCAGCTTTTTATATCACCAGTCGTATCTCGCAGTTTTAACTGCAATCACTGCTCTACCCCTTATGATATTAGCCTGATGCTTTCTTGCCTATATTTATCTTCAATAAACACTCTAGATAATAAATTATTATTTTTTCTTATCGGACTGGCACTTAAAGAGATAAACAGACAAAAAATATTCGGCTATATAGGCAGAGATATTGGCGTTTATCGGTTTCACCTGTACTCAGTTCTCGTTGGAGAATAAATCCTACCTCACCTCTTCCCGTTGGTGTCCTTAAAGGCAACTAAAAGAACGGACTGTTATCTACCAGACAGTATATATTCAGTCATGAAGTGCCCAAAGAGAGTAATAGTCATACACTAAGTTTTGGATAGCAAAATGTGGGCCGTTCGACCTCTGATGCGTACTACTTACTGACTACGCCTTCGAAAAGCGTAAGTGCGTGTATAATTATGTTAATTAGATAGCAAGTGAAAACAAAACGTTCCCTCGTAACCCTTTATTACATTTTTATTATATGTATAGAGAATAACCACAAAATATAATCCTTTGAGAAATATTTTTTCGAACCGGAGAAGTCCATGATTATATTTATTTGGCCCGTGCGTACGTATCTAAAGTTAAATAATTTTATTTAATTGAACCTTTCAAGTAAAATTACCATTGTAATGTACTATACATTTCCGTGAAAGGGATGAAAAGATTGTATAAATAGGAAATGTTTTTGATCTCTGTTATTTTCGTTAGTAGTTGATGTATTACCGAGGGAAATTCAGATTTTGATGTAAAATATATATTATTTGTATGTCAATGTTATTACTACAGAAGGTCTCAAACGTAACTTTGAGGGTATGTATAAACTATAGTTGTGATGTTATATTAAACCGACTGATTTTTTTACGTTAACGTTATCTCGATATGTTATACGAAATGAATCAAGCATTCTAGGATGTGACAAAGAAATAACAAACATACATTTATATATACATACAATCGAATAACATAACCCACATCATCAGGATCATCGGGGTAAAAATGGCAATGGTTTTGAGTCAATAGGTTTGTTGTAAGGAGTGATATCTGGAATGCCAATAATATTATTTTCATCAACTGAGTAAAAATATATATACATACGCTTACGCTTGCATTCCCTGAGGGGTAGACAGAGGTGTAAAAACACTTACATTATGCCAATAAGAATTTGGTTCCACTAACTTAATAGGTGACAAGCCTACTGCCGTCAATCGGGCCCTTTATGACTGTATAAATGCTGACTAATAGATAATAGACTTATCTGTTACTTCATTTTCAGGACACTCAAGGAAAGATATGGGGTAGCTATATTTTACTTCCCCGAGAACCTTCACTTAACCTTTACTTCAAATAAAATTAGTAGTAGTAAATATACATACATATATATGATTTCAACAGAGTAAGAGATATGTATAACGACCGCAGACTAATATTAAAATTCTAAAAAGTTTTTTGTCTCAGTAAAAAAATATTTTAATGTGGGATAGATCGTTTTTGTAAAGTTATAAGTCATAAGGTATAATAAATACCATTCCGCTTCAATCTATAAATGTAAGGGAGTAAATATAGAGGCGCGAACAAATAAATCCCCCATAAATAACACATATCAGGGATTTCTACATATAAAATATGATTTAGAATGGTAAATCAGCTCACCGGTGTTGCGATTGGCACCGGTTGGTCCGTGAAATCGAATTGGCTCACACTCAGAGCCGAAAATAAGTAGGTATAACATTGTGTTCTGTGAAATAAGAGCCCGATCCTCAGCTGCAGGTGTGACAGAATGAATCACATACATTTTGATTTTAGAACTCTCTACACAGTGTTCCTAATTAATATAAAACATAACAATAAAACATAAACAAACTGCGAAAAGAGAACGTGTGTTGCGAATGAAATACATTTTCGCTGAAATTAATTAATTTAAAAATATATACGTAAGAGTTTAAATAACTTAGAGAAATAATTAAATTTTACATCACATTCAACGAAGTTTCACGTTCATTTGTAACGTATAACAGGGGATATAAACGAAGTAAGACAATGTCGTAAAGTCTGAGGTATTTCGCTGCAATCATGATTACAAATTACATTCTGTTACATCTGTATAGGCTCCATACATTTATCTCAAGGCTTAGTGAAAATCAGATTATAAAAGTTACTACAGATTTACTTTCCAGAATAAGATAAAAGAGATACAATCCTTTTCTTTCTGAACGTGTAGCTACTATTACTGACTACAAATATTTGAAAGTTAATATTGAACATCGAGCACGAAATAAATACAGAAAGAGATAGAAATAATCCTCGTGTTTGTCACTATCGATCATTTGGTACAGGATTTATTTTTATGATTCAGGGCGCGTCTTCCCACATGAGTGAGCACCGCAGGCGCAGCAAATAGAGCCCAGATCCTGTGCAGTGTGTGAACTGGCCCCACCCGTCGTTACACACAATCAAGCCAACGCAACGGCATGCTGCCAGATTTTGTATCAAATAAGAATGATAATTTAACAGAGAACCTTATTTCTGTATTGCTCAAGTTGGTTATAAAACGTATGAAATTGGCAGCCAATAATGGTTGCCTACTTACCTACTTTTGCGAAAATAATTCATAGACAAAGTTAAGAAAAAGTCATAGCTTTTTTGACATTGTTCAAAGTCAAGTCATTGTTCAAATTTCAAAGTCGCCTTGGCATTTCTTAAATCATTAGGTATGTGATCACTCAAGGCAAATCTATTTTGTAAAATACTGGAGCAATATAAAGTATTTAATTGGTGATATAGTTTAGTATTATACTGTAGGCAGAACGATTTGTCACGATCTTGACTCTTAACTCCACATTTCTGTCTTTCTAGACCTAGCTTTCCCGACTTGCAGACTCAAACTAGCCTTTAAATTTCCTTACATAGTCTACCGTCTCTATCTACTCTGAACGGAATAAGGCGTGAGCATAATGTATTACGATGACATGCCAAATTGTTCACTGTATGATTGCAAGTTTATTTAGAAGTAAAGTCCTCGTATTAAGATGTAAAAAACTACATCGAATAAAAATAGTTTTTATAATCTCATAAAAACAAAACAATATAGTCTGTGGAGAATATTGTAACACAGGACGAAAACAAGAGTGTGCATGAATAAGCGTGTAAAAAGGTAACAAATTTCCTATGGCAATTCAGCGTAATCCAAACAGGACAGCTGAACCTTTTTTAAAGCCTACGCCAATCGATTAACAATTTTACGAAATCTTATCGATCAACCGATATATTAATTTAGGGTTGTTCCTCCCCGTCCAAACTGGCTAAGTAACCGGGACGGGACGGGGAAGTTAGAGGATTCGGACTTCCCGCCAGCAGCCAGTTCGAACTATAGGTATGCGACTCTGACTTCTGTGAGCTAGTGCTTATACTTCCCAGTCCATCTGATTAAGCAATATTCCTTTCCATACATTTCTATCCTCCCTTTATTGCCAACATACTAATATTTTTCTCATCTAATTCCCAAAAGTGCCTAGATGATGGTAAAAGACCTCCTATTACGTTTATGGAACTAAATTATAATATGTATGTATGTCCGAATTAGAACGGACGGGAAGAGTTTTTTAAGAATCTCTATGATATACATATATGTACATAATATATTATTAGTATAAATAGGACGATAAATATGTAGGAACATGAATAGCTGTTCGTTTCGATGTAATGAATGAACTGACTCATTACAACAAGTGGCTTGAATTAAGGAAACAGTTATTTAACATTGACGTAGACTATGGAAAACTTCGTACTATTAGGTCTAATTGCAGTATTACTGACATCTAGATACTAATGCTGAGCTTATGTTCGATTTTTTCCGTGACTCATACATTTTGTTTAAAGAGAGTTGCCATATTAGAGATAATTATTGCGTCCCTGGAGGCTTTGCAAAAAAAAAATCAACGGACCAGATTAACACTGAATTGGGGACCACAACATAATTAATATTTGTGAATTATATCATTTTTTGACCAGAATGAAACCGAAGTAGTTAGTAGTCAGTTACCATCAGGTGACCCGTCTGTTCGTCTGTCCTCCTAGACTATAAAAAAATATATACTTTAAAGCGGTTTGGTTGGTACAAACCTATACATCCCATAAAAAAATAAAACTCCATTAGAAAGTAACGTTTACAGAACCTATCTTATGTACTTATTTCTTGAATAAGTACAAAGCGTGGTTTTTGTATAAGTACAAAGTACGAAAGTAAATTGGTTACCCCGGCATGTTTTTAAAACTTTTAAAAGAAAATTTAATCAGCATGCTCGTAGAACATTATTATTATACCAAAACCAAGTAGGTAGAAGAAAACATTACGATACCGATGTATTATTGGCTTCAAATTGGATTGAAAGAAATTAATTAAATAGAAATCTGTACCGCTCGGGACAAAGGTAACAAATGAAAAAAATATTGACTCAGATTCTTATACAATAATTGAGACTAAGGGTTCAGAGTATTATCTATAAGTACATATAGTCATACAGTCATACATAGCCCGGATGGCGGCAACAGGCCTGTCCCTTTTTACGTACGTAGGAATAAATTATGGTTGACAAAAAGAGGGCGTTAAGAACGTCTGCTCATCCATAAAAAATAATATCCAAATTATATTAATGTTGCAAAATGTAGATTGAGAAAAAGGATTTTGTGGCAAATAATATAATAAACATTCTGATCACCATTCACGACCACTGTTTAAAAAATAAAAATGTAACTCAAATTGCAGTGATTTTATAACAAAAACATCGGACACCTAGGTAATAACGATAAAAACTGTATAATCTACCCATACAATCAAAATTTTCTTTAAACATATTTTATGGCTAATTAATTAAAAGCGGTTCAAGAATTACAATGACAGACTTATCGTCAATCGATTTGTGACAAGATTAAAATACTATATTTGGGAAGCTCCATCAACTAAACAAGTATTTCTATGTCATATTCTCTTGGGGCGACGGCACGTAGTAAGGTCACAATATCCAAGGTTTCTTTTATGATTTACTAGTTTTGATTTCAAACATATTATTTTCGAATTTCCAGGGAATAGGATGTATATCAAAACTGGGACTGGGCTCATTTTCCTGATTCATTGCTACCTTTTATCCGACTGACTCGGAGGAGTGTAACATTTCTGTCTTTTCCATTGTAAGCTCATGTAATCTAAATGGCCTTGCCGATTTTAAAGTGTGAAATATAATTTAAATTGCCTGAAAATATAGAGAGAAGTGTAGTCTGCTTTCACACATAATTTAAATATACTCGGTTCTACTTACGTGTGTATTTCAGGGCCACCCTTAAATTTCTATCTAGTGACGAGAAATCACAAGTGCATGATGTGTGAGTTTATGGAATATAAATGGAGTGAGATGTTTATGGAAGAATGATATGAATATATGTATATGGATACATATTTATATATATATTTATGTGTGTGTGTGCGTTTGTGTGTATACACAGTACAGTGTTTACTTCGAAGGCGTAGGAGATGAGGCTTTACTATTTAAAGAAGAAACAGATGCTCTTACTTTTCAAGTACAGCTACTTTCAATTTGGAATTAGACTACATGGGTCTCAGTAAATATTTTTTTTGTCAAAAAATGATAGAGATGGAGAAAGTATTTCTGCCATGACACTTTACGTACCTATGTAGGAAGAACCCTCTCCATTTTGACTAAACCACATATTTTGTATCTGCTCCGTATTTTGTGTTTTCAAATATGAAAATGTAATAAATAACTGAATATAGAAAACACTAACATATTTGCTATACGCTTTACCTCAACATAGTAATTGATTAGTTGTTAAAATTGCAAGTCACAATTAAAATAATTAATTGTTCATTGAAGCAATCATCAAAGCAACTATAGATTATGTGTAAATCTTTAATTGTCCATACAATTAAAGAATCTACCTAAGATTGCCGCTAGCCGACAAGTGGGTTTGCATACTTATTTGACCCTAATAGAAAAGTAATTAACATTGAGTACCTCTATCGACAAAATAACGATACTACGCCCAGACACTTAATAATTAAATAAATGAAATATTCCAAATACTAAAAATACAGAACTTGAGGTCAGAAGAAAATTTATAAATAAAGCATATAGACATAAGACGCAGCTAGGAAATACGATAAGTTATTTTTTTTAATCCCAATGACAATTGGAAACCGACAAAAAATGACAGTATAAGTGTAAAAAAACTGATGTCGTAAAATATATGTATGTTTGTCTATAACGAACAAGGGCTGACAAAAACAGTTATTTTTATTATATATTGTATTAATGCAAAAAAAACAGCAGATTCTTTTACAAAATGTTCCATATATAGACATATTTTAATACAAACTAGTAAGTCTTAAGAAATTTAGTTAGGAACCGATTTTAATACACATTTTTATTTCATAATTGAAACCAATTTGTATAGATACTGAGAAACTTTCAAGAATTATGATCGGAAATTAACATGAGCTCGCTAGTGGGAACCTTAAATAGTGTTCGTATTAATTCTCTTTATAAACAGGACTCAAAATGGGAAATGAGTAATCGATTGATATTTATGATTCTGAGTATGTACGTGATGTTTGTGGGTTGAGTAAGATAGAGTTTGTTGATCTTATAATTTGTAGGTATTGTACTTATATACTATTGTATGTATATAACTGCACCGAGAGCTAAGTTACACATAGCCCATAGGTACAATTTAGTTTCAGTTCAGTTCAGTTTAGTTATTATTATTATTATTATATATTAGTGTAGACATTTAACAAACAACTTATAAAAAACAGTAAAATATTTAATAAAATATATAACTTTCTGTATTTTATAAATTTTAAAATTTTAAAAATTTTGTATAGTTTTTTTTTTTCACGGAAAACTATGTGATAGAGTTATGTACTATGATTTTAAGATAACGGCTGACAAACAATTGTGTACACTGATCAATAAATTTTCGTCTTACAGTTAGCGTGTTATATAGGAAGGCTTACTTCCTTTGTTTATCGTGTGGAAACCCCCACGGCTTACTGGAGCTAACAGTAAAGTGGTATGTCGGACTCAAACCAGAGCAGAGGACCCGGGTATACCCTAAGAATAAAGCTTCCGAGAAGCGTGTTAAGCCTAAATTTGCCATGACGTTGAGACTTCATATAGATTTATCTGGGTAATGTGAGAGAAAGAGACCATATGCAGTTAAAAGAATAGAAAAAAAGAAGCGAAGCGTATGAAGTCTATCAAAAAGGTAGACTGCCAACTTGTAAAGATCGCAGGTCGACAGTTGATGCAGACCGCTTCAAAACGTTCTTCTCGGAATTCATTGAAGAAGACCTAAGGCTGACATGATGATGATGTATAGTTGATAAAAAATCTTTTAAGAAAAATTTATATACTGTCAGAAATTTATTAAAGATCTTTGACTGAAAACACTTGAAACTAAACTAAAGATGAAGACCAAATCAAGATGGGTGCTTTAGGTTTGGTATTTAAAATATATTTCTTCATATATATAATCATACAGTTCTTCATACGAAAAGTACTACGCATAACAGATTGAAGTAAACTGTATGAATATTCATTTCAATTTCGTATTACATAACTTCCCCGAACCCAAATAGAGAAGCGCCGTATGCAGAAGTTAGTAGATAACAAACAAGTTGTCTGACCTCGAAGTTTATATTTCCATCTACAAAAATACATATACACATAGTCTACTTTATCAAGTGCAATTATTTGTGATAAAATAACCGTAGATACATGAATACGCTCACGCCTACATCTTCTAAAGGGTAGGCAGGGGTGTATTTAACACGAATATTTTGCCATTTCGAATTTCAGTTCGATCCGTTGGTCGCATTTTACGACACCCGTGGGAAGAGAAGGGGTTTCTCTTTTCTACTCAACTGAGAACCACACAACTATATTTAAACTTTATAAGAACGATTTATAAACATTGCGTTTTTTTTTATATAATATAGGGGATAGATAAACAAACGGGTCACCTGTAAGTGATAACCACCGTCCACCTACAACTCAAGAGTCGTAAGTGCTCTTCCCGCCTTTGATTATGATAATGGGAGGGTGGTGCGGTTTTTCGGGTATTTCGGAAGTGGCTTTGACGATTTGCGTTCATGTTTAAATAAGTTTTGATTTTAAGTTTATCTATAACTCTATGTAGCTTGGTAAGTATTGTAATTTAACCGTGCTTATAGACTGAAGGCTCCTTTAATGCAATGACTGCAAGGTTTTTTTTTATAAAAGGAATGTATAGATTTGTAAAGGGTAGAGAACGCGTATGCGAATTCCCCCAAATTGTAACGTAAACGTTGACACCGACACGACACATGAAAAACAATGTTCTTGATTGTCAATATCACAGTATACAAAAACTATAGCCATTATTTTTTTAATAAAGGGCAAAGAATTACAAATGGTTTCAACTATTTCCCACACTAATCTAAAAAGTAGCATAGGATGTTATACGCATGACAATAACAAAGTGCTTTCAGGAGGAAGTAAACTCTTAATATTCATTAATTTAAATTATTTAGTTATCAAATGGTAACAGTTAGCCCAAGAATTAGCTTAGAATAAGGATTCTGGTTATATCCGACTGGAACCAACTACATTCATCTTCTTATTCGTAGTATGGGAGTTATCTATAAAAAACAAATCAAACCAAACACGCCGGTTTTTTATATGTAAATTCCAAATATTGAGCTTAATTTTAAAATAAATGACAGTCGAATTGGAATGTATGTATTTTTCCAGATCGTTTTTGCAAGAAGATTAAAATTTCATCACTCGTGCATACAAAGGGAGCAGAAAACCCACTATCAGTATTGACCAAATAGTTTTTTTTTTCATACAAATGAATTTTCCATCAGTCTTAATTTGCGTTTGTACTGCATACGTTACATCGTTATCGATGTAGTGACAGTGACCACTAGATTAATTAAAAACACTTTTCTTAAGATTCACGTGTTCCGAACAAAGAAACAAACTTTGGCAGTCAATTTTATGAAACTTCTAACTGTCGTATTAAAAGGGATATTTGAACGGTTGACGAGCCTGTTGGTCTAGTGGTTAGTGACCCCGTCTGCTGAACCGGAGGTCGTGGGTTCGATTCCCACACGGGACAAAAATTTGTGTGATTTGTGTGTATATTGAATGTTTGTCTCTACAAGCAGGAACGACACGCGACACAGGAATTATTCCTAATGCGGGATTCGTTTTTTATATAAAATTTTATGTAGAATACATATTGTAGTATTTTTAAGTCAGTATGACGCAGTTGGCAGACGAATATTGAAACTCTAGTGGTAAATTGTAAACCCCCTAGTTTAGACTCAGATGATTCTTTTTTATGAGTCCAACAGATTATGCTGGTAATGTTGGCCTGATAATGGATCCAGGAGCTGTATATTAAATGATTTGTTACTACGTTTAAGTACCAAGAAGTGCCCAGTGGACTGCAATAGGCTTGCTCTATTACGTAAGTGGGACTAAATTATACTTAGTTTTCAAAATGTGTTTGATGCATCTCTGCCCAGCCTTTCTATATCTAATCGCGTATTTACAAAATATATTTCACTTACAAAAATGACGATTATCTCCTCCATCTACAGTATGAATGAAAATTGTTGTGTACAGATACTTCGACCCTCATAGGATCATATATAAACAGCACCACTACTTGCAGTTTCTCTGTTGGTGAGTTTGACAGCAACGCACCAGTGACGTCACTGTTGTGCCTTAAAAGACTTGCAACGCCATGCGTTCAGTGACTTTCCGCTTTGAAAACGTAAATTTACAACAGCAAGTAATAAAATTTGAAAAAAAATATCTCGTGATTCATTTAATTATATTCGTCCTCGTACCAATAGCAGGCTGCAGTGAGTAAGCGCCATGTTACTTAATAAAGCTTAAATACCGTAAAAGGCTGATCAAAGCGCCATGTGTGGTAGCACGATTAGTACCATACACGACCATATAACTAGATTGTCACAGTAGCGTGTGAAGTAAGAGTCAGCGGTCAACTATGATAGATACTAAAGGTTATTAACTAGCATTAAAATTGGGGTTTCATGACACGTCCACAATTTAAACAGCAGCGAAAGGACTAGTACCACATGTAGGAATTATGGATTTTTTTCAAGAGAGTAGAGCCTGAAGCATTATTTTAATCAAAACCTTTGTGCAATACGAATCGAGTAATAAAATAATCGTTTTAAAAAGCGCATCTTCTAAGTTGCGCAGTCGTATTTGGCTAAAGGGCTCGAGCCTCCCGGCTACAGACAGTTTGTTCTTACTTTTTTAAGGTATAGGGGGACAGACGAACAAACGGGTCACCTGATGGGAGGTGACAACAACCGTCCATGGATACCTGCAACTCAAGAATCATAAGTGCGCTGTCCGCCTTTGAGGGTGATGAGGGATGGGGGACTGCGGGGAGGAAAAGAAGAGAGGGGAATGACGAGATGAGAAAGAGGAGAGGAGGAGTTGGGCCTCCGGAAATTTCACTAATTTCGGGGAAACGCTACGCAAGGGTTGCTTCACAACCGGTTTTCTGTGAGGCCGTGGTATCGCACTGGTCGAGCCGGCCCATTCGTGCCTAAGCATGGCTCTACCACTGTTAAACTTTTCCTTTCAATATACCTATACCTAATTTTTCCCATATTTAATTCCTAAGGAGCTGGTTGACGGTAATGGTTTTGCCACTATTACGTGTCTTGGATGTAGGCGTGAGCTCTTGTTTTCAATCTTCCATCAGCGTAAGCGCTGGAACTCGGTAGAGGCGACTTAAGAGGAAGAAAATGTTATACTATTCATATGACGCATACTTTGCATTATCTCGATAGCAAGCAATAACGCCAATGTCCACCAAAATATAATTTTATCGATTCCATTTCTTTGATAGGCATTAGGGGAAGTATCATGTTAATAAACATAGGCAGTTAGTCGATACAAATTGGGATTTGTTCTAGTGTTCAAAATAATGATATGAATGTAGCTATAGATTAAGTGTGGATGGGGATTATCAGTGTGTGCTTGTATAATGGCCGCGAGTATCCGCAGCGTAGGGCGTAGTCCACGTGCTGAGTCCCTGACCTAAATACTTGCTTGATAGTCTTGTCTGCATACTGTTTTATCGTTTACTTTATACATTAACGTACGTATACACATAATATATTTATAAACGATACCGGAACTCCGTTTTAAAAATATATCGGTTTAAGAGTACAGGTGAATTTATATTTTAATTATGTAAACCAGTGTTTGCCAAGGACTTTCCTCGCGGTAATGAGTATTTTACCAAACCTTTCAGGTATAACTTGAGAGTGTCAATGAGTAGACAAAATATCGTGATAACCGTTTAGAAACTTAGGGCGTGGAAGCGTGATAAAAAATAGACAAGCTCACATTTATAATATTAGTTAGGAAGTTAAGAATACTGCTAGTCAGTCTTAGAGTTCGAATACTTTGCATTTTTATCGCATGATGCTGCGGCGACACTTCCATCAACAGAAATAAACAGTACTTGGTCAGTCAGGAAATTTAATTGGTCTTCTATGTTTTTATCTGTCAGTGCCCATGTTAATTTTTCACTTTTGCTATTCTGCTATTTGTTATGATTCCTGGAGAGACAGATATGCCATTACTACTACTAATATCAATAAAGATACAATTGATAAACATAAATACAGATATAAGGCAGGTAACTACGTAATGTATAATATATAAAATGTAACCATATTCATAGGTATATGGGCATCACAACAGATCGGTATTTAAAGTAAGAACCGTACACATGTCAATACAGATGAAATTGATGCCCACTGACATAATAACACATTTTTTTTTCTTTTTTTTTTTTACGTGGGGAAATCCTCGTGGACTGTCCTCCGCCGGGGGCATTAGCGGAGGGGTAATGCATAGTAACACCTAGCAGAATTTCTTATATATTTCAATATTCAATGAGCAATAAGAAGCAAAATATGAGTTATTAAGCGATTGCATTACTGTGTAAATAAATAAACGGCAATAGTTGAGTTGTAATAAACATAATTCCACTAACGTATTTAATTCAAATGTTTATAAGTGAGTTAGTATATTTGTTATTTCATCAAATTAAAACGGTTGAACGGACTCGTATATGTAATAATCAGACTACTGCGGACACATGCTATGCAGGTGAGCAGCATCTGAGCTAATTATGCATTAATTTTAAAAGTATTTTACCAACTTCAATGAGGCTATAATGATCAATAGTAATAAGCTGTATTTTTCATACCTTTATTTTTAACCTTGGAGCTGTAATATTTCATTAAAAAAGCTGAACTAACAGTTATAATAAAACTACAAAAAGCAAGAACTGGAGTTATGTTAGTATTATATTTTTTAGTATATTATTAGTTAGTTGTCAGTAAGAATCCCTCTGCAGGTAAAGGCTTTTCCAAATATAGACAGTCTTCTTTAGATTGGGCTAATTTAATCCAGTTGGCTGCCCACTTCCATTTTAATGATCGAACGTGTACATATCATTCTCTTGTCTTGGTGACGCGTCTTATTTCTTCTGTTTTTTTAATATTCATCATACTGCCATCTATTCTAGAATTTCCTATATGGTACAATGTAATACGCAGTCAAATGATTTTTTTGTAATCAATAATGTAGAGCTGTATTTTATTTCTGCCGGTATCTTTAAAGGAAAATTTCTATTGTGTGTAAGTGATCAATCATTGAGTATCTTTCTATAAATCCCGCTTGCTCGATATGCTGACGCTTTTTCAGCGTAGAGTTTATTTTTTTATTATTATTGCTAATTGGTATGTAGTTGACCATGTCATTTGGGTCACCTTTCTTGTAAATAAGAATAATGACGATCCAGAGCATTGGCTTGGTGTTTTTCCAGTTACAATAAAGAGACGGGTTTTCTGTCTAAGAGGCCGTAGTATCGCAACATTGATAACAGCTAATTAAATCTTAATACTATTGCTAACACTCCTCAATCCATCTGTATAAACAATATCCCTTTCCTTCTCTTTAATGTTCCCTTTCCTGTCAATATATAGACTGCACGGATGGCTTAGCAGTTTAAGTGTTCACCTCGCCACCATGCTGCCGTGCCGAGTGTTGTGGGTTCGATCCCCGCACGGTTGTTCTGAATCTGGGTGTGCTTTGTGTCCGTTGTTTGAATGTTTGTAAAGTCCCCTGCTACACAGGAATTTATCCTAGTGCGGGAGTTGTCTTTAAAAAAAATACATATATACAGTCTGGAATAGTACATAATAGGCTACTTTTTATCCCGGAAAAATGTACGTTGAGATTTGTTTTCCTTTAAAAACTACAAACAGACGTATAAACAAATACATCATAAAACCTAAATGCATATATCGCAATTTGCGTGACCAATGCCGTGATCTGTAGTCATAATAGAGAGAAAATCATTTTTAAACCAGGTAAAAATAGTAAAAGCGTACGAGTCTAAAAGTACGAAAGCAGACGTGTGGAGTGTTAACAAGCATTAATTTCCCAAATGGAAGCAGTCACGGAAAGAGAACAAACCACTATTTGTTCGATTTTATGCAGACACTAATTAGTTTGTATGTATTTGTAATTTCATAATTATATATACGTGCGGCTCTGATTGCACAGTTCTACCGCGTTTATGGCAACATATATTTCAAAAGTGATTAAATGTAGATTTAATTACTGTTTCAAATATATCGACATATAATCGATATCTGAAGATTCAGTGGTAGAGCCATGCTTATGCCCGAATACGCCGGCTCAACCGGTGCCATACCACGGCCTCACAGAAAACCGGTTGTGAAACAACCGATATTAGTAAGGTTTCCAGAGGTTCAACTCCCCCACTCCTTTTTCCTCTCCCCTGATCCCCCGTTGCTTTTCCCATTTCCTCATCCTAATCTCTTTCCCCTCCCCGCATACTCTCATCCCTCATCACCCCCAAAGACGGGAAGGGCACTTACGACTCTCGAGGTGTCCATGGACGGTGGTTGTCACTTACCATCAGGTGATCCGTTACACCCGTCTGTTCGTCTGTCCCTCTATAATATAAAAAAATACCTTTTTTGATACGACGATTTAAATATTACTTATAAAGAAATGACTTCAACTTACTGAAACAGAAATGTCCACCTAAGATAATATTGGTTAATCATCCCAAAAAAAATATATTAAAGTAGCCTAATTATGAATAGGGGTCACACTGCAGGCACAAAACACATTACAGGTCTGTTCAAATCGGAGGCGAAAGGAAGAAAGGTCAACCTTCCACCTCCCAATGGCGAAAGTAATTCTTTCCTAACAACACTGATAAGAATCAAGCAAAGGCAGATTCTAGTAATGTCCCGACCTTAGTACTATCCACATAATAGTACTGTCTCCAGATGAAATGAAATAAAAGTTTTAAGTCGGCAACAAATGTGAATCACACTTTCAGCATCCAACATCCTTAATTTCAGTCTATGACCTGTTACCAATTATGATGACCTATGAACCGATAGGCGATTGCATTGTCTAGTGCTATTCCGTCCCAACCCAACTTAAGTCCGAATGAGTAATACATTGCATGCCTATTTAGTATGTAGCTCTCGGGTATTTCTTATTATTACGCAAATTAAGGAACGTATCTGTTACTGTATGATTCATATTGCTTACAAACAACACGGATGTATGTATAATTAACTTTAAAAATGTATCATTGTCTTTAAATGCTGAAATCACGATTAAGTGATATGAAATGTATTCATCACCCTTCATTTTCATTAAATTAAATTTATTTATTTTTCATCAAATTGAAATGAGACCAATTTTGCATACAGCGAATTCAATTAAAAGAAGAATTAATAAAAATGTTTTACAAATAGCGAAAATATCGAATAACAAAATTTAGAACCACCTACTTTGAAGTCGGTTTAATACATTGTTACACGTTACATAATAAGTTACTCATTGGTATTAAATAATTCGAACCACAATCTACGATCTGGAATTCTTGTGAATCCCTCAAACGGTAGGGACATGTCACAGAAGATGACATGTCCGAATGATGAATCGACTCATACCTATTATTATTAATATATACCTACGTACATATTAATAATAATAATATAATAATAAACATAAAGAACAAGGCTTACGGTTAAATCGACGCTAGACTCTGCAGTCCTAATTTTGAATTGATAACAAATGAATGAATGGCTTGTTGGTCTAGTGGTCAGTGACCTTGACAGCTAAGCCAGAGGTCGGGGGTTCGATTCCGACATGGACTCAAAAGTTGTGTGATCCAAAAATAGTTATCTCGAGTCTGTGCGTTCTTTGTGTCCGTTGCTTGTATGTTTATGAAGTCGACAAAGGATATGGAAGGCAACACAGGAATAATTCCTAGCGCGGATGTAATCAGATTTAAAGAAACAACTACGTCATTAAAACATTCGTCATAAATAAATCATGAAAATACCTCTTACAATGGTTCATTAACTAAAAGGTGTCAATAGTCGCCAGTCCTATTTGACATGTCTTCTGAAGAAAATAAAAATATATATTTAATGGACTTGATTAAGATATAATACTCGTATTTTATATTCTTTATAAATGAGGAGATTTTAATAAACAGGTGGAACAGTATAACTACACCTAGCATGATTGTATTGTCCTAGATTGCAGTGTTAAGACTGTATTCTCTTGTGCACTGACCGTTTCAACCCTGACCCGACAGTTGATCCAGTCATAATTCTACCGATCATCGCCCACGTCCCACAACTGGTACTCGACATATATTTTCCTTTTACGCATAATAACGAAATCGGAATGTCACCTTCATTTCTTATATACTACAGAGCTATGTTAACACTATTCATAATAATTTAATGCCCTTATTTACGTAACTATTGTTATGTAGGTGTATTATACTATATTCGTGTATTTATTTATACAGATGATTATTTTACCTTGAACAGGAATATGTATTAGACTGTTATGTAGGTTAATGTCAGCGTAACTAATTCTAATTTAAATTTGCATATCATACTCTATCTCAGATATTAACAGTCTGTGAATGAATTAAAAACATTGATTAGTTTTGATTAAACATATTTACAGTAAAGTAGTAAGTGACATAGTTTGTGCTAGCTTTAGAAACTCATTTTCATACGTCTCCAGCAAAAAATAAGCCGTGGGGTTCCCGGTGGAGTAGAATAGAGTCAATCCATCTCTTCCTGTATGTGTCGTAATAGGTGACTTAGGGATCGGACTGCTATCTATCAATCAGTATATATACAGTCAAACAGTGCTCGGATGACGTCAATAGGCTTACCCTCCAGTACTAAGTAGGTAATAGTTGGTAAAAAGTAGGCGTTTTAGACCCGCTTACTCCTTCGGGGATACAGGCTTAGGTGTGTGTGTGTGTGTGTGTGTGTGTGTGTGTGTGTGTGTGTGTGTGTGTGTGTGTGTGTGTGTACATGTATGAATGTAATATAAGCCCTTTAATTCTTTTATTGGACTACCACAATATCGTACTTAAAGATTCTTGAAAAAAAAAAAACTGTCCAATACTTTCGGGAAAAGGTTTTTATAAAATAAGGTTAAATATCCGCATTAAACATTCAATCAATATGATAGAAAGAAAGAAAGAATGAAATTAATTAATACGCTAGGGAGTTACCGAAGCCACGTACAGACAGATATATATTTGGGAAAACAAATATAACGACAATCGTTGGTCGACGAGGTTAAAAAAGAAATCAGTTTACTTACTATAAAACTGTTGAAATTTTATATATTTCTTACATAATCAAATAGTTTACTAATATCGACTAAACTAAATTAGTGACACTACTTTGACTTTTCCTATTTCAAAATAATCTTTTCTAGATGATGTGACCCTTTCCTTGATATATTCAGTTAACACCAATTCTCCAAGGGCGTGTACGTGTAGTGTCAGAAACCCAATTATCCTTATCTTTTATATGTTTTCATTTTATTAAACAAAACAGCGATACAATCGTAAAAATATTACAATGTCAGTAGCATTCGCTCAAATTTACTGAAGTGACACTTAACAGACATTTGATATGAAGATATATTGCTCATATATGACCACACAAGTACACAATAAACCAAATATGCAAACACATTATGGGCGCCGAAGGGGAGTTCAAAAGGGATGTGGGGTGGCCAATACGCAGGCAAGATAAAAAGCGATACGGCTTTATATTTTTTTGTAAGGCTCACAACTCGTATCTATGGAAATGAATACGAAACTATATCATCCTAAAACATGAACCAATAACTCAAAAAATATGTATGATAAAAAAGTCCGCGAGCGATAGAACATCATGATAAAAGATACAGAATCAAATCTGTGCTATGTATGTCATCACATCCACTTTAGCGCTAATCTCTTATACAATCGTGATCTAATTCATTAACAAATCCCTAAACGTATCACCTACTTACGTCGGTAAAAACAATATTATCCCTTGGTTCAGTAATCCGATCACGTGCAGCACACACGGGGCCGGGCCGACACATTAACTTATCATTAACTCGATTAACATAGCCGTAGAAATAAACACACTTTTGTTTATACACACCGTTAATTCAATATCAAGATGACATGTCCCGATGCGACGCGGTACGACGTGGGGAGCGAGCTCGGTACGTGCGGAAAGCCGCGCGGGAAACTCTAGGGAAACGTGGAAATGGCGACACAGAGCGCGAACGTGTGTCGAGCCAGGCGGCCGCCGTCGAACTGAGCCAACGCCACTGATAACGGCTAGTATACGAAACGATGGAAAATGGAAAACAATGGAAACGCGACGTGATACAGTTATTTCGGCAGATAACGCTTAACGACAAACTTACAGATATCATGTAGATTATTTATTTGATAAAGATCCCTTTAATTGGTTTCTTTTAGTCTCACTGATAAAGTTTTTATCTCATTGTTAAAAGAACCTTCAAGGCACTTAAAAAACCTATAGTAAAGTGGCTCCTCATAATATACGAGCAAACACTTCACTAGAGAGTAAAATATGGAGTGTTGGATATTTCCTTCAGCCGCGAATATTGTATTTATGTAGAATATATACACGTAGACTCTAAGTAGTATAGTTAAGGCACATAAAGGCATTATTTTATTATTCTATTATGATGGAAAATTATGTAAATCTCATATTTATGTATTTATACTTTACGGTATAGTCATTATTTTTTTACTGGCACTTCAATACATTGTTGATATAAAGACTGTGACGAACAAAGGCTCATGAAATAAGAATTTAGTAATAGGACTTATGAGAGTTTGCTTAGCTTAAAATGTTTTGAACAAAAAAAACAAATGGATATTTAATCTTTTATCATGTGACAAATTTGAATTTGTTCCAGAACGACCGTACTAATTAGTTAATTACCTATACGAATAAGAACGTATGTACTTTGAAGGATACAAATTGAGAATAATTCAACTAACGTATGTGCATTCCAAGAAGGAGCAAAATAAAAGAGTACTAACTGTTTTTGTAACAGTATGGAGGCGCCCTTAAATTCGCACGTCGTTCGTCAAGACAGGAAGGGCCGAAAATAAACTGGAACAAAAATCTCTAAATAAACTCCGAACGATTCCACTACGAGTTGATTTGGACAGTTGAGTAAAGTTTTTACATCTAGAATAAATATAAATAAATTATATTTCCGTTGTTTAATTAAAATTCTTCTATAATCTCTTTCAAATAACGTCTTAATCAAAACGGTGTGTTTTTTTTTATATATTGAAAGAAGTAAAAAGGATTCCTGTAAAAGCTTCTTTCAATTCTTAAGTTTTATATAAATGTTTCAATTATTTGCTATTACTAAGGTCGGTAAAAAAGTAAATAACTCAAAAATATTTTTTTTAATGCCAAATCCAACAACATTTCGTGTTACATTTTAATGAACTCGAACTTAGTTTGGGCTTTTGTGATTAATATTTGTCTTTTTAAGCATAGGAACAGCAGTAAGTTAGTATCATCTTTGTTTTAAGGAAAATTGAATGACCTAAAAAATCAACTTACCCTGAAGATTAAAACCCGAAGAAGAACAAAATTGTTCGGACACCTTTCGTAAAATCTTTTTTTAAGGCGACGGAGAAATTAAAACAGTTACAGAGGTCAGCTAGAGTCCTTCGAAAATTCCTTTAACACACATTTCAATATGTATAATGGCATTGTGTTACGTCAAAAGCACCTAAATCAGTAGAGCAGGATAGTTAGAAATTAACACTGCCTAAAATCTAAAGAGACATTAGCTATTAATTACAAATACAGCATAGCACATATATGTTCATACCGATATGGTTACTGTAAAATTTATTCTCAATCTATCTCCCAGACATAGCATGGACACATGCAGAAATCATGGCAATCAAATGACCCGTATTTATTTATTGAAAAGCAAAACTTTATTAACAATATTTGATCTAACCATATAGACTTACATACATATGTAAACAAATTAAATTCTATGTATAAATTTAAAATGGACATATGCAATCTAATAAATGAAATGTACTCAATCACTATTGCGAGCCTGCTTCACGTCTCAGTCGTCGGTGCTCGCAACTGCACCTATCAGAGAGGCAGAAGAAGCATTGAATAGGAGCGGTCCGTAGTTTCAAGTGAACCACGAACGTTGTGCAATAATTTGTTAAAGTAGATGTTCCTGTTTTCAAGTAATTGCATTAATCGGATCACAAGACAAAAGGCTCGCTAGAAGTAAACACTATAGGATGACACAATTTCAGAACGTAATTTGTTTCTATTGTCTATGTGGTCAGGTTTATTGTTAAAGTTTGTACTACATTATATCTAGGATAGGTAAATGTGTAGTTATACGTGTATTGCATAAGGGAATAATGAAAATCCTTCATACCGGCCATATGAAGAAAATATGGCTTGCAGTTTTAACGGTATTAATACTACTTTGTAGGTAATCGCAATTTAATAACTATACGATAAAAATACGTACCTACCTAATAAATGCATTTCATAATGTTATTGAATAAACAAACTTTAAAGCAAATAGAAATTGAAATTTTATAGCAATCATGCCCATATTACTATTTATTATTCGGCAAGTTTTTATTTAAAAGAGCTGATTTTATTTTATTTGACAGTGTTCTTAAATTTATTGTTGACATTTAACTGTCAAAGGAAAAAAAACATTTCATAGTAACTCGTATTCTGTCTGATATGACCTTAGGGAAGTTAAAAGCAAAAATAAAAGGATAAGATCACACAAAGTAGAATCATATGATGTTTATCAGTATCATAGGGCCTTTGAACTCCTCCCGGAAGATAATCTTACATCATCTAAGTCTGAAAGGAGAGTATATTTTTAAATACCCTTTTATGAGTTAATCTTATCTCGGTGTTCAACAGTAAAACACCTTAAACTGTAAATTCGTAGACATATATAACATAAAAACCGAAAAGTACCTTTACGTAAACGTAATATTTAAGCAGCAAGTAAACAACTAAAATATAGGTAATATGATATGCAGTTATTCATTAACTAGCGTCAACTCCTATGACCTTGGGTCATTACCATTTGCCGGCCTGAACTCATTCATAATACTTGAATGTTATAATGTAATTTGCATCCCAATGTGCCCACCGTGTCGCATGAGGTCACTGTGATTCTATTATACCAGCTACAGTTTTCATTTAATTTTATATATTTAGAAATCAAACCGTCGGTTTCAACAGCGTAAGGAGGGTTATGTATTTCGAGAGTATGTATAATGATTCTATGTCAAGGCCTAGACGGTATTATTGATTTTGACACACAACTTATAACTTTAAAACAACTTTAGTAGGGTTTGATATTAGTTAGCCCTGGGGTACCCGGTGTAATAGAAGTTCTCCCCAACTCTTCTAGTGGGTGTCGTAAAAGGTGACTAAAGGATTTGGACTAAATTATGGTTGGCCTTTAATACGGCTCTGCATACCCCTTCGGAGATATAGGCGTGAATGTATTATATATACGTAACTAACATAAGTCGCAAAAGTGTGTATTGTGTAGTAGTAGTAGTGTATTTGACTAGAAGTCCATTACCATGTATGTGCTCAGGTACAAAGAAAGAGTATTAAATGATCGAAAGAGTGAAATCGAGAAGGGTTAGAATAGAATGTTAATGGAACCTTTGTGCCGTAATTACATGTACAGTATATAATTCCTAAGTGGTTGTGTTCCCTTCGAGCACTCTAATGGTCCAATTACGTCGATTGACTCGTATAATTCAGCATCAAAACGAGGTAACCAATTCGTTTTTAAGTTTTTAGTGGAATATCCATATAAAGTCCCGTGTGCTCGTTTTAGTAGTTTATAGAAAACAGTTAAGTATAATGGTACTCATTGTACTTAACATAACTACAATCGCGATGACTGTACAGCACATTCACATAATGATATTCTGCTGGTAGGTAGTGCTGCTAGTACTTCACTGAGGCCAATGCCTGGCTACACTAGCTATTTGATTGATAAGGTTATTAAGTTGCATATAAAAATTGTCTTACAAATACATAGATACAGAAATTCACGCCTTTATCCCTGAAGAGGTAGGCAGCGTCGTATTAAAGGCAAAGTTTCGTCAACTGCAATTTAGTTCTTACATAAAAGGTGGCATACCTATTGCCATCATTCAGACGCTTTGGGAATTAAAGAGGAAATTATGAGCATATAGCAAGCGAGAGAGTAGAAGGGAACAGGTCATTTTCAATTTCTTTTCCTTCTTTTTGCTTCTATGGATGGATAAGCTCAAGATGGTATACTATGTAACCTAAACTGGCTGATGCCAAGAAGCCTGATACCCAGAGATGATAAACAGTGGTAGAGCCATGCTTAGACACGAATGGGCCGGCTCGACCGGTGCGATACCACGGCCTCACGGAAAACCGGTTGTGAAGTAACGCTTGCGTTGCATTTCCCCGAATTGAGTGAGGTTTCCGGAGGCCCAATTCCCCCTCCCCTCTTTTCTCTCCCCTCATCTCCTTTCTCCTCTTTCCCATCTCCTCATGCCTCCTCTCTTCTTTCCGCTCCCTGCATCCCCCATCCCTCATCACCCTCAAAGGCGGGCAGCGCACTTGTGACTCTTGAGTTGCAAGTGTCCATGGACGGCGGTGGCACTTACCATCAGGTGACCCGTCTGTTCGTCTGTCCTCCTATACTATAAAAAAAAAAACCTATTTCTAATATGATTTAACCGAATATCTATTTTCCACAAAAGCAATTTATTTACTCATAGTTTAATATAACATTAACCATCTCCACCGCAATTAGACACGTACTAAGCCATTTCAACTCAAAACACACTCAATTTAAGGATGGCGTAGTGGTTCAGTGATAACCTCACCACCACACTGCCGCGCCGAATGTTGTAGGTTCGATCCCCGCACGGGACAACACTTCTTGTAAAGCTCCAGTTGTTGTTCCGAGTCTGCGTGTTCTTAGTGTCCGTTGTTTGAATGTTTGTAAAGGCCCCCGTGACACAGGATGCGGGAGTTGACTATGTATATTAAATAATTGGACTTTAAAAAAGTAGACCACCGACTTCAATGTGTCTATCATAAAATTTAAGACTAATATGGTTTTATCATTGATGCCATTGTCAGAACTAAACAAAGTTTAAATGGGACCACATGGGAAGCATCAGCTTTCAAATAAAAAAATCGTAAGTTCTGAGGTGACAAACATAAAAAAAATACAGTCGTAGTAAGAACCTCCTCATTTTTGAAGTCGGTAGAAAAATCAAGATTCCTACTCATTACACTCTCGCCTATATCACCGAGGGATAGGCAGATATGTCTCAAACGCCGACAGTTCGCTTACCATAATTTAGTTCCACTTACGTTATAGGGGACAGAGTTAATGCCGTCGTCGAGGCACTGTCTGATAGTCCCTAATAAATAGTCTGATCCCATCACAATAGTGCTATTTCTTGTAGACAGAGGGCGCTTCCCAATTCGATCATTATTTATACTTTAACAAAAAATTACAGTAATCGTTAGTGACAGAATTTTATGTCACTGTCATTATCTGTCTGTCTATTTGCTGCGATCGAAGCAACGGTTCTACCAACCATCAAAATGAAGGCAGACAAGAGGATCAAAGATTAAGCTACAATTAAATAAGAGGCAGTTTATACGTAAAGCACTTTCATAGATGATAATACAATTTGATTAGGCATTGTTTCGGGTTAAATCAGAAAGCGCCGGACGTTGAGGGTGCGTGCTCGGCCTGTTATTAATTTAACCACAATTCTAATTAATCTTGTCCGCTGTGGATTCTCCCACGGCCGCACTACGATTTCAATGTAGAGGCATTTGAACCAAACTCCGACTGACATGACTTATATTACATAAAGCTATGATTTCGACAGCCTAAATTAAATGTATCCTACGAAATGTCATATTGTTCGCAGATTTACGGTTAAGCAATATTAAATCTTGTTATGACGACGTACGCTCTCGTGGCTCGCATAATAAATTGATATATTATGTAAAAGAACTGTGGAATACCTACATGTAGAGCCTAACAATAGATATCTTCTTAACATGTTTAAAAATTATTTTCAGCTGTTTCCCCCTAACTTTGACATTGATTAAAATTATAAGGTAATTTTGTAATCCTAAACGCACTTTGAAGAAACGGATCTCTAGGCAAGCAAGTACTATCTATTAAGAACGTAGGTCTACTTAGAAGAAAAACAGTCTGACCGTGACTGTACTCCGTGTCTTTAGCCATCCCCATACCGATACAAGCACTCCACCGTTAGACCTTAAGATGTTGTATAAGTTAAACAAATACAAAAGTAATAACTTGATGTGATTGATTTTAACTATTAAAATTTTAACTTTTAAAGTTCTTAAATCTCGCGACAAGCTTTTATATCATATAAATTGTGTAATGAAGTTGACAGTAAAAGGTTTAAAGTAAGTTTTTTTTTCTTTCAAATAAAAGCTTTTTAATTTTAATTTATATTTTACTTAATGTAAACGTATTCTTGACCAGCAGCAAAGAACTTCGAGTCTAAGTATACAACGGCATGGTCTATGGTACTATGCAGATGTAGCCCAATATAATGTAATTGATAGCATCCTTCGTTCTGCAATGCCGTATATTGTAGGCATGCATTAAAAATAGTTAGTCCGCCATCTTGGGTGTTCAACCATGTTGGATTTAGAATAAATTCACAAAGTTAACCATGCATTGTCATCTAAACTGAATGTGAATATAAAGATATCTGCTTCAAAATTGAGTTTCAAGCTTTGGAAGTACGCCATATTGGATTTAGTAACTTTATTTTTCGAGTTAATCTTAGCAAGGCCTTTCATTTGATACCCACATTGTAGGAGTGCATTTTAAATAACTAGTCCACCATCTTGGGTGTGCCGCCATTTTGGGTTTAGAATGACGTCACACAGTTAACCATGCATTGTCATCCAAACTGACGGTGTATACATAATTTCGGTTGAAGATATCTAAGTCAAAATTGAGTTGCAAGATTCCACCCGAACAAAATACATACACACATTGCAAGTAAAATAAAAAGCTTGTAAAAACATTAAACTTTAATGTTATATACGAATTTCTCACATTTTCATGAAATTAAATAAGTTAGAGACGCGCGAGGGCGCGGACTACCTGTCACTACTTCTATCCAAATTCTCATCAAAGTCAAATTCTATCCTATCCTGTTCCTGTCAATGTACTCCAAAATTTCGAATCTAATTCCCCAAAGGTGAATGGAATTTAATTTTATTCGGCAAAATGTGGACATTAATTACGCCTATGCCTACCGCTTCGGAATACAAGCGTGAGTGCATGTATGTATGTAAACAAATGGATATGAGCATCGTATTCAACTTCACGAAAACGCTGTCACGGAACATTCAGTAGAACAACTAAATTTAACATTCAAATATAGTATTTAATCAAGTTGTAATAGCTAAGAACTTAGGATTTTGTTATACTTGAAATTAATCTGAGTCACCGTCCAACAATTATTCTAAAACATTTAACAAAAGTATTAAAATTATTTGACGTGGTCCTCCCATCAGATCATCATCGTAATTAATATACAATAACGACGAATGGAGTGCGTTGATTGTATTACTGTGTAATCCTATAGTATAGGTGCTTATATCGAACTAGTACTCCAGATGTTTTTCAATTCACAAACAATTGTATTTAATTTTCCAGCTAGACTCATATACCTTAAGCTAAGCAGATGTTATATGGCATGTACGGGCGCCATAATTTACATAGACCTACTGACGGTGATATACACAGTTCGCGTAGAAAGTGACAATAATTATAGTGCTGTGTTATTCTTGATTGTGGCGGCAACATTAACATTTCTCAGAAACACTTCTACCTCCCGGAATATAGGTAACTTGCACATTATCAGAAAGTAGATTACAAGTATACTTTTACTTAGATTCTATGATTATATTTTAATTAAATGGCAAAGTAACACAATCTTAGTAATTACCTGGAATCGGTTTCTAGCGTCATTATTTTTTTTTTTAATATACTTTTGTGTTAAAGACGGTGACGGATGGGTGTTCGGTGAGTACATAAATACACTCGCGACAAAAAACGTATATCACTTGTGCATCATCCAGCTTATCCTTCCCCCTGATACATTTTTTAATCGTATGCTTATGAGTCATCACCTCACCCGGAGCTGACGGTGAAGTGGTATGTCAGAAACGAACGGAATAAAACCGAGCAGACCTTCGTCACAATTTGGTTTATTTCATCGGACCCGGGCATACCTAAAAAGCTTTCCCTGGATTCGATGACCCAGTGCAAAACCAAAAAAAACAATACAACTAATAAGTGATGTTTACCTGCGGTCTTTTGGAACAAGGAAATACTAACCTAATGAGAGGGTGTGTAAATTTTTCTTGTATCCCGATCTCCTGCTTTTACAATCGTGAACCTATCCAGGGATTCAAATATCAGCTATGCCTAGCTTATCTATCGTTCTTGACCTAATACTGTCCAAACTATTACAGTAATGAAAGTCATTAATAAATACTACGCAAAGCATGGATTTACGATTTGTACTATTTCCAATACATTTAAAATGTAAATATTAGGGCTCATCTCACGATTGGGGATATATTTTAGCAAACTCGATATCAAGAGTTGTAATATCTGCTTGAGAGAGATATTTAAACAGTTAATAACACAACGCCCATAAGATATTACTGATTGTATAAAATTGATCAATCTTAGATACGTGATAAAACATTACAGTAAAAACATATAATTCATGAGACTTATAAGGTAAAAAGGTCCTATCGAAATGAAACTGTATGTACTCGCATGTATATGTAGTTTGGATGACAATAATATGACATCTAGGAGCTGACCTGATAATGGACCCAACAGGTGGATAGTGAAACTTTTTAATGGATTTCCCCAACGTGAAAAACACGACGGGTTTTGGGCTTATATGAATCCTATTAACGAGACAAGCGGATATGGCTTGGAAGCGATAATCTGATGAAGAAGTCAGGAGGTGAATAGTTGAACTTTGTAATGTTAACTAGTTAACCCCCTAGAGTTTAAGCTCTTTCGGTTTCTTTTAACATCTGACTACATTATAACCATTCGATGACAAAGCATTTTATTTTAGCTTTTGAAACTATTACAATTACTTAAGATTGTTTCTTTACTGCTGACCTGTATATAAAAAGGATTGGCTGGCTGATTCATCTAATTTATTTTGTGTTCATTTCGGTTGATTTTATAATCAACTCTAAATAATCTAACAACAAACAAACTAACAACATTCAGAGCTCAAGTCGTTAGTTAATCAAAAAATTAAAAAATCAGTGAAACTCCAACAAGGAAATTGATTATTGTTTTAGCATATTAGGGGCAGTGAAATATATACTTACCAAAATAATAACCGTACATCACGAAGCAGGCCTGTTTGCAAACATGGCTGTCAAAAAAAAAATGTAACCCTTCAATGTTCTTGTATGGCTAACACTACTGCTACTCTAATAAATACTACATCGCTGTCTATTATGTAGCTAACCGTGCTTCAATAAACTACTAGTCAATTGTAAAATCAATTTATTATTAAAATAATTGAATTTGTATTTAAAAATAATTATCTGACTACGTATGATTATCAATAATCGATTTTATAATAGTTTGTATAGAAGGGTCCATTCATTTATACGAAATTTCGACAGGTTTAGAAGCGGGTACGTGTGGCCGTTTACGTTACTTCTCAATATTTGCAATTACATATAAAACGAAACAACTAATATTGTTTAGCCCCACGTCTAATCGATAGCAAACACCAGTGGCGCTTCTCGCACATCGCCAATCCTATTCATCTCCAGTATCTAGCCATCATTGTTGGTCCAAAATCCTACTAAAAATCAAAAAAATAACTGGCCTGTTGGTCTAGTGGTTAGTGATCCTGACTTCTCAGCGAGAAGGGTTCATTCAAGGGTTTGATTCTCACGCAGGCAAAATAATTGAGTTATGAGCACGCTCACACGTTGTGTTTAAAGTTCAAAGTACAAGCTCTGCTTAGTTTGGGATCTGAAGGTCGTGTGTACAAATATACTCTCACGCCGATATCCCCGTGTATATCCCCGATATGTAAAAAATATGCGATTCTATTTGAATACTCTAAAATTGAGACAAATAAAACGGGTATACATTAAATACATTTACGATATTTAAATCTGATGTTATTTTATAAACATATGAATACTTAATTCACACTTCAATTTGAATACTCTCAATAGAGATTACATAAAACTAGTATTCTAAAGAATTTTACATACATCAATCTGATGTTATTTTATTAACATTCTCTTTAGAAATATAAAATGTAGTTTTGAACATCTAGTATCTACTTCAAGGCACGTAGGGTAATAACGAGTTGAGTTGAAATTTCGCAATACAGTACGGCAGTGAGGAAGGACAGGTTATGGCTCTATCGCATACTAGAACAAGCATTTCCTTCCGTTAATGTACCTCCAGTCAACCCATGTTGTCGGTGTCATTTAAACTGTTTCAAATTCGTTCAAATACCTATTTAAAATATCTTTGGTCAAATCTGAAACGTGACTGATGATAAAAAATCGTAGTTCAATAACAATTAACTTAAATAAAGTTTGAACCGTTTGCGCATAGCATGATAAATTGTAATAAGCTGTATTTTCCATCACTTCATTTTCCATCTTATAGATGGAATATTTTCTTTAAATTTAAACTGGATCAACTGCGACCAATTCAAAAAAAAAAAAAAACGATTTACAAATGACGAAGATGCGATGAAACTTTTGAGTGTTAAGACAGCTGGAATATGCTTATAGTTTTAGGTATTACAATTTTAATTTTTATGATTAATACTATTTTTAATTAAATTATTATAAAATATTTTTATTAATGAATACATTCTTATAATTATTATACACATTAATAAAATAAATGAATAAATATTTTACTGTAAATAGGTAGTGTAGTTACCCTGAGAAACTCTGATCTCTGGTAAAAAATAGTTATTTTACTGCTACAGATACAAACGTAAGGGTTTACACAGCGTTTGATAGGCTTTTAAGACAAGATTAGCGAATAAGAGTGCCTTAATTGAAATTGTTCAGTTCATTTTCGTGTTTCCTCATTTAATCCACAAGGAATTATTAGTAATTAGTAGTAACCAACTCCGAGAATTTATGTCTCCGAGAGTTAAAACGGTTAAAGGAAGATATGTTACTACGATCATTTAAACAGTTTATTTCTAAACGTAACCTTCCTTTTTTATCACGTTTCAAATAATGAGTGCAAATATATTACCACTCAAATAAAATTGATCATGTTGTAATTACAAGAGAGGAGGCACACAAAGCATACATAAGTAATAGTATTGGATGTAATGAGGTGCTTATCTACAAGCATACTACTAGCTACGTCGATCAATCAATTAGTCTAATTCAGTCAACTGATGGACTGGATGGGCTCTCTATATGAGCACTCGATCCTCCACCTTGCGATACTATCTAACTCACATACAAGGCTGGGAGACGTGCTACCCAACACACTTAAAAAAAAAACTGGAAACGTTTCAGTATTTGTTGATGAAAATGACTTCCTGATGCAAAAATTAGAGAAGTATTATGCAAATTATTTATTTAATATCCCTAAAGCTGTTTCATCTACTAAACATATTATGTACATGCCTCATATTCTGAGCCACAAATAATTTAATAAAATAAATAATTTAATCTACTTTTCAACCCGACTGCAAAAAAAGCACTAAAAGAAATGCACTAAAAGTCTGCAACGAGATTGAAAATAGAAAATAAAATTAAAATAAACTGTAAACAAAGTAAACTCATCTTGTTTAACAAACTATATTATGAGCAGAAAACCTAAGTAAAATTCCTTTCCTTGGCCGTCGGATGAAAAATATACATTGTCACACTAATGCAATACAAGAAAATAAAAAAAACATGTATTAAACCTTGTTTTCTCTAAAATGCAATCCCGTATTAATTCTTCGTAGGTCTTGTTTTTATTCGCTGGAGTTAAAATAAACTGACTCGTATCTTTATTATTTTAAACAAAAAGCAAACACTGTGTCAACCTGTTATCAACAAAGTGAATAAAATTAGTTGTGGCTAGAAATAGGGAGTACTTCTGGGTCTCTGTTCTCAGTCTTCTTTAAAGGTATACCAAATGTTATAGATAGGTGTATGTAGGTTATATGTTCGAGCCATATAGTATACAAAAAAAAGTTGGAAAATAGTGGGCGTTTGAGACTGCTCTACCTACCCACTTATATATGTATACATATATATATATATTTAAAAGACAACTCCCGCACTAAAATTAATTCCTGTGTTTCAGGGAACTTTACAACAACGGACACAAAGAACACTCAGACTCAGAACAACAATTTGAGAATTACACTAAGTGTTGTCCCGTGTGGGGATCGAACCTACAACAATCGGCGCGGCAGCGTAGTAGCGAGGTGACTACTTAAACCGCTACGCCTTCCGTGCAGTCAATGCACGTATGAACATCATATAGAGTATGTGTAATGTGGTAAATTTAAGTACATCGATTGCATACAAAGGATTGCAAAAGAAAATAAGACTAAAATGATTTTGGTTAGAAAATTATTGTTAAAAAGAAGTTGGGGTAGATCGCGGGGAACTAAAAAATATTTTCTTGCGTATAATGTTACTTGCGAAAAAAATATTGGCTAAACAATCAGTCTGATAAACCCTAAGGTAGGAAGGTACCCTACCTACCTTCTACTAATGTGTGTAATTATTTAATTGTACTGGTTATTCCTACGACTAATGCTTTTAGCATACAAGATATACAACTTAATAATAAGTAAAAATTTTAAAACCCGGTAACGTTCATAATGAAGCATGATACTTCCAAATATACATATTTATGTTCTACATACCTTATAGAAAATATAATTATTTTATTAATTTGTATGTACATAAAATTAAATCATACATAAGTAGGTACATTACCTACTTGATAATACTCAATATTCGCAGTTAACACGTTTTAAGTTTTTTATTGCCCGATAGTCATTGTTTACTTTATTTACTCTATTAGAGTCACGCTTTTATTCGGATATTAATTATCCGAATTGGTCCAGTTACCGTCGAGTTTTACGCTTAACAACACGTTGAGCCATTTATTATTATTTATATGAATACATTATTCGTATATCAAATTTAAGAAATTCAATACCTGAACACGTTATCATAAATTACAAACAATCACACATTTATAGCAAATATGAAGTTCTCGCTACATTGGCCAAGTTACGTGGTATTTTTAGTATTGTAGGTACATGCCTCATCCAAATCTGGCGGAGATATGTTGATATTCTTACAGAAATTCTTCTGAGAAGAGAGCTTCTGAGGGCTCTTTACTTAATTAAATCGGTTTATATTATTTATAACCTATATTATTTTTGAATCAAAGCATAGCAATTCGGCTCTTATCTATCTCCATATCTTATTTTAACTATTACTTTGATCAAATTCCAAAATCAAAAATATGACACGATTATATTATATGAATTTGAGGTATATGCACCTACCTACGACGCGACGTGAATACTACTAAGAATGTAGTAGAAAGTAATGAGTATATTATGCATACTGGATATAAACTTTTGCTTGCTTATACCTCATTAGATTGAAATCTTTGCAGTGCAGTGCAACATAGAAGTTCGCGTAGAATCTCTACTATATTTGAGCTCGAAACTTCAACGGTTAAAAAAAATCTAGACGCATATTTAATTTTATTTATATCTGTAAAGTTTGCGTTACTTTCCGAGAAGAACACATTACCTTCCTTTCTTTGTGATTAGTGATCAACTACAAGTCAAGTCACAAGACGATTGCTAGAGTGCGCCATCGCATGAATCTTATAGGGGATTATAAACGCACGAGTCGACAACCTTTTTTGCATTTTAAAATTGACGAGCAAGTTAGTAAGCTAATTTTGTAGTGTTTTCTCGACGTCGCTCGTCACGCGCGTAATGGAATAAGATTATTAGTGTATGTATAGACTAGTATTTGAGGACATAATTTGACTTGGGAGTCAGTCGCTGTTTTCATTGGAAATAAATAAGAAACAATAAAAATATAAATCAGCTTTTTATAGCTATTTGGGAATACATTTAAGAATGACGTAAACACTTATGCACTTACTTTCCTTCTTTGGTTAACCTAAATTGAATTTTAAAATAATAGGTACAATATGATATATAGCAACTAGCCCTACGCTTTATAGCATAATACATTGCTCTTACTTACCGGAAAAGCATTAACGTAATTAATGTCTACCTGGAAACAGTTGACATAATAAATCACATAGCAGTATCTCAATAGACGCTAAAGAGTGTCTACTGAGATGCTGCTGGGTGTCAAATTATTACCACAGTATCCTCGATTTTACATAAAAATATTTATCTCAATTTAAAAAAATATACGATTTTCAAGCTGCTATCAGATATCACCGAAGGTCACCATTTTACGTTTATTGCAAAACGATTGTCAATAAAAAATCCAGAAAGTACAGCCACCTCGTGGGGATCTACGGAACTTATTATTGTATTTCCAGCATGCACATGTAGGTGGCGCTATTCAAACCAAAATCAAAAATGTTTGTCAAGGCTACATAGAAGTCTAAATATGACATCTAAAAAAAGTATTTATGGGACTCCTATTACCACTGCTGAATACTTATGTTAATTATTCATATAACAAATTAATACATAATGTAAATCAATAATTTGACCTATGTTTATTTTTAAATTTGTTATTGGCGTGATACTTGAAATTACTGACCATGTATCGATTTCATTGGCTCATAATAACATATGTTGGTATCGATAAGTATAAAATTAAAACAGATTCGTTCACTTTTTACAGAACACTCTGATGTCCATGTTAAATAAAAAAAGCTACATTTTCATATATACTGCAAATGCTACATATGCATGTGTTCGTTGAAAACCTTTTCAGTAATATGCATTATTTAAAAAAACAATACACTACATCTGAGGAATCCTTACTTATAGGTAAAAAGCTAGTACTAATAGTCAGGACTTCGGGCACGTTAAAGTTTGTCGTTTTAAGCCGGACTCGTTATAACTTCAGAAGCCCGATGCCTCACCGTTTATTCTTAGGCGGACAGCAAGGGACCCGGCGTTTGTCGAGCCTGCATTGTAATTTCCGAACAGTAACTTCTCAAACCCAGTCTATTTAAAAACTCTATTTATATAACGACTATGCGTCCCGTCTGCCACCCTGAATACCTAAAGATTAACCGGGATAGTACCCAATAAGACAAAAGAACCATGTATGTACCTGCAATATCGTGAGTTTTAAAAAC
This sequence comes from Tyria jacobaeae, assembly GCA_947561695.1. NCBI lineage: Eukaryota > Metazoa > Arthropoda > Insecta > Lepidoptera > Erebidae > Tyria > Tyria jacobaeae. The sequence goes on along the minus strand of OX387211.1, from coordinate 4,098,932 downwards.
TATGTAATGTCAGTAGGTTTAATACTTTCGTAGCCGGAGCCGTTCCAAGCCAGAAACTAGCAACTTTATAGAAAGTATTAATTTTTATGGAAAACATAGGATCACCAACAGACGAGCTGCACACCCGGTCTTATGGGTTAATAGGATACAGTAACATACCATTTTTTTTTTTTATTTGGAAAGATAACTCTCTCGTAAGGAATAATTTCTGTGTCGCAGGGCTTTACAAACCAACAATTTCAATCAACGGACACAAAGAACACCCAGACTCGGGACAACTATTTGTGGAGCACAAAACGTTTTTGTCCCGCGTGGGAATAGAACCCACGACCTCCGGTTTAGCGGTCAGGGTTACTAAACACCAGACCAATAGGCCCGCCCATCCATCTTTTAATTAGACTAGAAGACTAATAGACTAAATAGAAATTATTATTAATATAGTGCAACTTTTAGCATCATGCTTGTTCCGGAAAGAGTAAATATGTATAATAATGAACGAAATAATGACATGTACATATATATACATATATATATATATATACACTACCGTCCAAAAGTTTGGAAGCACACCTGATTTCAAACAAAACAAAAGATTGCCGACTCCCTGCGGTAAATAATAGCAATAAAATAAAGTTTTATGACCTTTTGTGATTTTTTAACACAAAACAAAAGGATTACTAGTGCATATTCCTTGAGTTTTAACAAATTCCTGGATTTTGACGAAACACGTGTTTTATTACTTCATCCGCCGGGGACTTTCTTTCATGCATTGATGCGGTTTTATTGAAAATATTTTGTAGTTTTATCTTTTTTGGACCTTATTTAGTCACACTTGAGCATTAGAACGCGAAGGTTGTGATATTAACATCGTCTGTATTCAAAAGATTTCGACTACTTCCTTGACCGTCTTTTTTTATTGAAAATGGCAAAACGCAAGCAAATCACACTTGAACAGCGAAGCGCTATTTGTACTCTGCGTGAGGAAACGCAAAAAAACTCGGAATTTCTTGTAAAGGTGTCCACTACACCCTCGCTAGAAAAAAAGAAACTGGCAAAAATGAAGATAGAAAAAGGTCTGGTAGGCCCAAATCCACTACAAGTCAAGAGGATAACTTCATCAGAGTTCTTTCTAAACGGAATCGTCGCTTAACTGCACCACAAATTACCGCATCTCTGAATGAAACGCGAGGAACACCCGTGTCAATAACAACAGTTAAAAGACGACTACTGTCTGCGGGGCTAAGAGGTTGTGTTGCAGTTAAAAAACCAAAACTAACAATTCGGCATAAGAAAAACAGACTAGAATGGGCAAAGGAACATAAAAACTGGACAATAAACCAATGGAAAAAAGTTCTTTGGAGTGACGAATCGAAGTTTCAGATTTTCGGGTCCAATAGACGTGTTTTTGTGCGCCGATCTAAAGGAGAGAGAGCTTCAGAAGCTTGTACAGTGCCTACTATCAAACATGGTGGTGGTAATGTCATGGTTTGGGGGTGTTTCGGCAACAATAAACTCGGAAGTCTTGTGAGGATAACCGAAAAACTAAACAAGGAACGCTATTTGAAAATTCTTAAGGATTTCGCCATACCCAGTGGACTGAATCTTATTGGTCCTGGGTTCGTTTTTCAGCAAGATAACGACCCGAAACATTCGTCCAAACTGTGCTAGAACTTTTTAAGGAAGAAAAAAGATGTGAAAATCATGCAGTGGCCGTCTCAATCACCTGACCTTTCTCCCATTGAACTTGTTTGGGATGAACTAGATAGAAGGGTGAAAAATCAATCTCCTACGAGCTCAGAACATTTGTGGCAACTATTACAGAGCGAATGGAAGAAGTTAGATGAACAGTATTTTATGAAATTAATTAGTAGGATGCCTAGAATATGCGAGAAGGTAATTAAAGAGAGGGGTGGACACTTCGATGAAGCTAAAATTTAATTTAATTTTTATATTACTTATTTAATTTCATTGTTGTAGAAGTGTGTTTTGTCTATTTTTTTAATTCTGTATCAATAAAAAAAATTTAAGATGGCTTACTTTTATTTTATTTGATTTTATCTTGTTGCTTCCAAACTTTTGGACGGTAGTGTATATATATATATATAAAATAATGAAAATAAAAATGAAATCTTCGTTTGTGTTATAAGAATAGTTATTGATTATAATAGCTACAATTGCAAAATACTGTTGAATTATTACATTAATTAAAACTTCCAACATGAACAGAAAGTAATTAATATTTTTTTAGTACGATTTTCATTTTAATATGTTTATATTAAAACCTGTAATCAACATTAAGATTCACATGATTTTTCGTAATTTTCTACGGGTTCTATGGGTTGAAACTAAAAGCTCTCAGTAAAAGGCATAAAAAAACTCAGAGGAGCTTGGCATACAAAAAATAATGCAAACAAAGTAGCGGACATTATTAAGTCAGATTATGAACAAAAACATTAACACCCGTTGACTTTCAAACTCCGATTCTCACAAATCAACTGTCAATGTCAATATAACTTAAACAAAAGTTATAAAATATTTATGTTTATGAGTGTACGAGGCGCGACCCCCGCCGTGACGTCACTTCCGTAGTCAAATCGCTTCCGGCGCGCCTGCGGGCTCTTTGACATTCTCTCTTTGTTGGGACCCTGACACGTCAAATTATCTCCAGGATGACTCGTGTGATTAGCCACGTGGAAAGTTTATTGCGACTTGTCGCAATTATGTGTTCATAAAACGGACTAATTCTATGGTAGACAAATTTTGTTAAAAGTCTAAAGATAGGTAGTAAATACGGTAGGAGACTGTACAATACAAAACATGTTAGGAACCATATTTTGGCAACTAAAATCAATTTAGTGAAGTAAAATTATTAATAAATATGCAATTTGCACGTATACTGTTCAAATTAACATTGAATAGCTACGATTATTTGATGGTCAACACCACTAAATTTAACAAATTTAAATTAGTTACCGTCTGCTCTATTCTTTTAGCAAGTGGAAACCCCAACACCAATTTTAATGTTACTTTTATATAACGTTAGAGAGCTCGGACTTCCCGGCACCAGAAAATACAATTTGTAGGTGTGCGACTTGAGCTATTGCTTACATTCCCCCATCCATTAGTAGAAGGAATTCCTCTTTTCTTCCCATTCTATCCTCCCTTTCTTGTCAATATACTCCAGATTTTAGAATCTGGTTTCAAAAAGTGCTTGACGTCGTCGTTCCCAAAAGCGTGCGTGATTTTCTGTAATCCTGATAACCTGTATGTTCATCATTGTGATCGGTTCGGTAGTTAGGCGTGAATGAGTAGCAAACAAAGTAACGTACTTACAATATTAAATATTAATGAGAATTTATTGAATGTATGGATAAAATGCACTACAGAATAAAACTTTTCTCTGTTGCATGAAATATTTTAACGGGTTTTAAATAATTCGAGGTCACTTATTTCGAATCTACTCTCAGTTTTCTATCTAGCAGCATTTTTGAGATACAGCTACGACTTGTATGTTGAGTCTGTTTACATCAATTTCAGTCTATTACTATAGACTGAAATTGACTATTTTAGATAATTCATTGTAATTTCTATCATGGAATCATCAAGAAAGGACTGCTGTAATTCTGATTAAAATAGTTTTCGTAATATGTATAGTGCATACATTTTTCTTACATTTAATTTGAATGTGTCAGATTTCGTAACATACTTGGAATGTTTTGGTATTCCATTGGAGACAAAAAAGAAGTACTGGGTGCCTAATGTTGTGCACAAAATCTGAGTTGAGGAATTTCGTTTATTTCGTTAGAGACTGAGAGACACCACTTACTATATTTAACGGAGACGCAGATCTGTAATCCGTCGTACCTGGTATATTTCTGTTACTCAGGATATATCCTGGGTAACAGAGATTTCAACCTCATGCGGGCGTGTGCGTTATGTTAGAGACGACATCTGTTGTCGACCTCTCCGCCACTTGATGGTTGACGGCAATAAGCCTGCCTCCTATTACATGGACTAAATTATAATCTGCAAAATATAAGCATCAATCACACTTCTGCATACCCCTTCGCGGATACAGATGTGAGTGTGTATTTGTATGTATTTATATATAGAAATCAATTTATGGTTTAACTACTAAATGAGTAAATAGATAAAACAAGAATAAACAACGCAGGTAACTGCTATTGCCTGGATTGATTTGTTAATATCGCTCATAATCTAATTTCATGACTTCTTTTATTTTTTATACTATAGGGGGATAGACGAACAGACGGATCACCTGATGGTAAGTGACAACCTTCATCTATGGACACTTGCAGCTCAAAGAGTCGTAAATGTGCTGCCCGCCGTTAAGTGTGATGAGAGATGGGGGGAGATGCTGGGAGGGGAAAGAGGAGGGCGTTAGGAGATGGGAAAGGTAAGAGAGGAATGAGGGGATGGGAAAGAGGAGGGGGGTGAAGAGATGGGAAAGGAAAGAGAGGGATGAGGGGAGTGGAAAGGGGGTAGGGGAGTTGGGCCTCTAGAAACTTCACTAATTTCGGGGAAATGCGTCGCAAGAGTTATTTCACAACTGGTTTTCTGTGAAGCCGTGGTATCGCCCCGGTTGAGCCAGACCATTTGTGTTTAAGAATGGCTTACTCACATGGCATACTTTTTGACTCTGACTCTAGAAAAGTACCCATTGTAGCTAATTACAATGGTTACTTTTATAAAACAAATATAAGAAGACAGTTAAAGATATGGCCTGTTTGTCTAGTGGTTAGTGACCCTCACTGCTGAGCCGGAGATAGTGAGAACGATTACCACACGGGACAAAAATTTGTTTGATCTACAAATAGCCGTAGATAGATACAGGAATAATTTATAGGGCACGAGCTGTCTTTAAAAAGAAATATTGTATAAATGTATGACATAGGTACGTATGAAGCTAATTGAATATGTAATTTTCTAATTAGTAGGCGTTTTCTTCGAAAGTAAGAATAGCATTTTATTTGTTGGAAGCTGAGCAAATACTCTTACCTAATAGATTTGACTGATTACGTAAGGATCTAGTACCGTTGCTTACGTCATTGCTACTAAACATGAAATGCTGAGAGTTTGTCTGTCTATTTGTAACAGACTTATTTTTGGATACAGCGTAACGGTAAGTTATTATTTAATACCGTTTGCTTTGTTTTCCTTTGACGCCAAATCTAATGTGCCGCTGATAAAATATAGTTGCCTGGTATTGTATCAACGCTTTATAAAGCCAAGTAAGCAGACACTTCTAGACATGAAGTCAGTGACCAATTTTCATAATTTAGTGAGTATTATAAATTAAAATAAACAACACAGCAACCCTTGGACATTAAACTAATTACGTGAAATACAGACACCATAATATTTTCTATGGCGTTAGTGTCGAGCTAAATCTGTTCAGGTATAAGGAGTTATGGTGGAATAAAGAAACATACAAACGTATACAAACTTTATATAATTTCACTTCAATTTTGGCATTCATTTCAGAAGTTATTTTATAAGCAGTTCAGTGTGGAATAAAGTCACAGATCTATTTAAAAATGTATGAAAGCTAGTAAATCCTGACAGCATCTGGATAATAAAATAAATAATACGTGACAGTTTTCACGTCAACGGATGCAATTTTATGTGTGATTCGTTCTAAGGTAAATCTTTAGTGCAGCTCTGCAACAGAGAAAAAACATCGCCAAGTATTTCTGTCTGTACACGTATTCGCAATACATTTTCTGAAGTATCGTGTCGAATTCATAGCGTCCGAAGTTTTATTTCAGTCGCAAACGGTAAAAAATATACGACCGTATACGACGACAGCGGATTATTTTTACAAAAGAAAATTGTTTGACAATATATAAATATCAATCTTTAGGTTTTAAGCTCAGCAAATGCTTATGACAGATATTTGATAGAAAATTAAAATAATATTGGGTTATAATTGGAACTGTTCGTGTGAAAACTGATAACTCTGATAAGTCAATTATTTACAGCTTTGCATTATAGAATAGTCTACAATGTTAATTGAAATGCTGTCGTTTATTACCTCGGCATCACCGTGCTCGGGATTGGCAATTTAATTGACAGTGATTGATAATTTAGATAGAGGTTATTACCGACCCTTCAGTGACATCGACGGGTTGTTATTTATTTATGTCAGATAGTTAACGAGGAAATGAAGAACAGAACATTTTATAACACTTAAAATATGTATTTTTTTTTAACTGGTTACTGTTATATTTTAGTTGATTCACATAATTGTGTTTTCTGCAATAATGCAATATCGCTGAAGGAAAAATTATATAAATAAGTAATCATGAGAAGAAAGCACGCCTCGTAGTTCATAATGGAGAGTTGGGCATAGCAGAAAAATGATGAAAGAAGAATAAATGCTGTTGAGGTTAGGTGTAGATTCGATTCGGGAAAACTGTGTAGTGACTTATATAAAGCACGGTATGTTGTAGTGGTTTAGGCCCACAGAAAGAGTAAATGCGGAAGCAATGAATAAAGTGTATGGGCCGGCTCGACCGGAGTATTACCACGGCCTCGCAGAAAACTGGACCTGTTTGTGTGACCGAGTGAGTGAGGTTATCAGAGGTTACCCAACCTCCTTTACCCTTTTCCTTTCCTTCGTTCCTGCCATTCCCCTCCCCATTTGCCCATCCCCTCTTTCCCCTCCTCACTTTCCCCTACCCTAAAAGGCGGATATCACTCTTGTTACTCTGGAGTTGCAAGTGTTCATGGACGGCGGAAGTCACTTACCATAAGGTGACCCGTCTACTCGTTTGTCCACCTATACTTAAAAAAAAAAAACTTAACTACCTTCAAATTTCTGCCAACTCGTGTTTAAGCTGATAAAATCTTATATGAACACTGTCATAACAAAGTTTAATTTAAATTATATAACTTGTTTACGTATTCTCGCTTGCAAACTTTTTGTGGATTATACGTGTACATATTTAAAGACACGCAGTTAGCAATATAACAAGGTATGCGTTTGCGACTTTGAGTCACCAAAGGCCATTTAGCACAGATTTAGACGATCCAAATATTTTCACGGACGACGCTCTTGCCGCAGCAGGCATATTACTCCCGTATGATATTGGAAAATACGTATTATGACGACATAAATGTGTAACTTCAACGCAAAATGGAAATCATAATGAGTATCATAAAAAGTGCCACTTATCACGTCTTATAACCTTAATAACATTATAAACTAGAGGTCGCCTGGTACTCGATATTCGTTAAAAAAACATTATTTTTTACCTTTTAACATCCAGTATAACTTGAACCGTTAGCAACAGTAGCCAAAACCGTTAGTAACTATAACAACAGCTAAAATTTTAAGAACTAACTTCACATTTGATATTCCAAATATGCTATAAAATGCGTACATAGAATTCTTCTCACGTATGAACATAGATTATGTACTTTATTCACAATCAATGCTTTATCAAAATGTACTAAATCAAAACGCATCTAGAACTGTTCGTTCAATTAACCCTGTTATCAATCATTTACGAATGTCGATGTTGTTATTCAGTCTTGATCTAGTTATGTGATTGTGTGCATTGGTTTTGATAAGACAGCTATCCGGCGACCGCAGAGTAACAAACAGCTGTCTATCACCTGCTCCAGTGACTGTTATAGAACCATGAAATGGTATTATTCATGAAACGCTCAGTGAACACAATACTGTTGTTATATTATCATCAATGTCATTAACACACAATCGTAGTATTATATGTTATATACAATCAAATCTGCAGGTATAATTGCTATCTATTTGCGTCATTGCTACAACTAAAAGGCTAGTGAGACCAAAACACAGTATTATAATCGTAAAACGTTATTTTCGTTAGTTTAAATACTTCAAATCAAAACAGATCTAACATGAAAACTTATTCAGGCAATCATTACATTTATTGTAGTATCGATACTAGTAATAGACTTGAGAGTGGACATTTGGCGCTCATTGGAGGAGGCCGTCGTCGAGCAGTAGACGCCGATTTGATGATGATGATGATAATAGCGTAGAGAAGTTGCAAGTTGTAAACAGTTTTCGTTATTGAAATAAACAGTATTATTTCGTGGTTATAAAAAGAAAGAAAAGAGAAAGAAAAAAGTTAGAAAAAAAAACCTATGTATTAACATAAACAAAACGTTATGTTATATGTGCTCTAAATGGCAAAAAAAGATATGCAAATACGTCAGTAAATAAATGTATGAGAACACAATAATAAAAATATTATATATAAACTAGAAACCATTAAGGGTTTTAGGTTTTAAATTAAACTATTCATGAATAAAACTCACCTGTATGGTTTCGACATGAAGCCAAATATTCCAGGATTATCTTGTACTATTATGCAGCTAAAATGAACATTAAGTTAAAATATTGAATAATAAATTTACATGCAATGCTACACGTAGCTACGTCTACATACACCACACACTAAAGCATTCAAATTATTCTGTGCACTAAATAGTAATGAGGTATAAACAATTAGGTTAGTTTTTAATTATAACGGAGCCATCGAAAAAAATATTTGCCAACTGCTATCACAATTATGATCACTGCACACAAAATCACAAGATGCGGAGTTGCTGGTCCAGGTTTGGACTCACCGGAGCTGCCCGCATAATGATCCTTATTTTTTGCTGTAAATCCAACAAACTCCTGCAGATGACTTGGTAATTTTTTAACGTCTTTTTCTCTACCACCTTCAATCACTTTTATTTTATGTTCAATCACTTTGGGTTCATTATAAATGTCTTTAGCACTTTCCCGTTCGTCTTCAGTTTCAGGGTCTTTAATACCTAACTTATCCCAACGCTCTCTTGCCTTTGATATAAACTCTTTTTCAATTCGATTGTTCACCTTTGAATCAAAGGCGTCAATAGCTGACATACTCTTTGATATTTTACTATTTACTACCCCGGGAGACTTAGTAATTTTTATCACTTTATGTTGTTTTCTTTCCTCACGTTCGGCCATTTGAGTAACATATTCAGAATACATTTTTTCACGTACTAATTCTTCTTGACTGCTACTGAACAATGAAGATATCTTTCCTTTTCTTGTGTCATGGTTTGTGTGGTTTTGTGTTATCATAGGCAGGTCCTTATGATATATTGAATGGTTGTTATAGGCTGTTATTTTTTCACTACTGATTTCTTTTTCTGATACTAAAGGCGCTCTCGGTCCTTTACTTTGGACCGAAACCGAAGATTTTTTTAATGTTTCAAGTCTCTGGATTTCAGCTTCGACTTCTTTTTCTTTTTTGCGAATGTATTCCATTTGTTGCTCACATAAGTCTTTAGGCAATGATGGTCGTCTAGGATATTTATAGTCATGTAAAACATCTTTTGTTTCCTTGAAATATCGATGCATGTTTTGTATTGAAGATATATCATCTTCTATTTCTTTATTAAGATTTCCTGTAGAGTAATGGAAAAGCTTTCTCTCACTTTTCATTGACCTTATAGAGTTATCGGTAAAGTCTGAACTTTCGTCACTTTCATAAAATGAATTTGAATATTTTTTAGGTCGCGGTGGAGGAATAGGTTTGAAAGAAAAGTTTTGAGTAAATCTCATTTTATCATCATTATTTTTTGTAAGGGCCTTAAGAGTGGTTCGTTTTATTTGTAACTCGTCAAGACTGTTATTTAGTCGGTCATTTAAAGAGTTTATGTTGCGAGTAAGAGTTGGATCACGAATAAGAGCCAGTAAACGACTTCCAGTTTTAGATTTAAAAGGTACATTTAGCGGGCTGTTAATTTCTTCTTCTTCTCTTTGCTTTTCGTTTTTATAATACTCGTTATAGATAAGATGACTAGCGTCTTCTTTAGTAATTATGGTGTTTGTTTTATCCATTAACATTTTTTGTGATGGCGAGAAACAAACGTACACAGGCTCAGATGTTGTTTGTATACCAGTGTAATGTTCATCATCCTGTGATTTTTTTAAAGAAGAATGTCGGGGTTGGATTGGTGGTGGAACAGGATCTTTTACTTTAGTTGGTAAGGATACTTTTTCTATAATTGAAACATCGGGTAAGCGATAATGAGGCATGATCTTCACTTGATCTTGATCTTTGACAATGTTAGATGTTCTGCCTTTAGCAGTAAAATTTTGAAGCCGTGTTGACACAGATGCCAATTCTTCTAATATTTTATCACCATAAGGTAACGATGCAATTTTTTTGACGCAATAGTCTTTCAATCTTAAGGGCTGTTCTATATATCCTTCGTTTAATTTGTCTTTATTTTGTGTGCTGGTTCCTGAAACACATTCAAAAACTTCTTTGACATGACTCGTAGCTGAAGATATTTGTTCTGCACTTAATTTGCTACTATTTTCGTCATGCACAATGTTAGATATGTCATTCAAGGATTCATAATTGGGATTATATTTAGCAGTGCATTGGGAAGAATCCACACTACTAGACGAATCTTGTCGTGTAAATATATCTTTAGGGTTTTCCTCAACTCCTTCTGAATCAGAAGTAACTTCTTTTATTAAGTTATTTATAGCGTCATTGAACTCGCATTTTATAACTTTAGTTTCTAAATCATATTTATTTTCATTGGTTTGAATTTCAGCTTTTGTTGTAATACTTGTTTTATTGTTCTCTCTAAGGAGTTCTACATCTTTTTCACTATGTTTTAAAGGATCAATATCTTTAACATATAAATTTGTTTTGATATCATCAGTGGATAAAACTACTATTTCATGCAAATTTTGTACACAATTACTTTCTGTGTAATGTTTTACGTCTATGAGGTCCTTTTCAATTTCAAAATTTAATATTTTTTCGGTATCCGCACTGGTACAGATAGGTAGAATTCTATCGGAAGATATACACGGGTCTTTTAGCTGACTATTTTCCGGTGCAGTTTGAATGTTTTTATGCTTTTGTCCTGATTTTTCATCATCTGTATATTCTATTTTAATAACGTGTTCAACATTGTTCTTCTCATAGATAGGATATACTTCTTGGTCTGAATTTTTACATGTATCAATATGTGCAGTTTCAGACATTTCATTTTCTTTCCCACTTTGTGTAGCAGAAACAAAAGTCTTCTTTAAGAAGTTCTCAGTATCTGTAACTTCTATAGTTGGTGTCATCAGACGTACTGAAACATCAGTATCAACACCATCATCATCGTCGTCACCGATGTCATGAAGAGAACTACTACTACTTGATGTGTCTGTTAAATAAACTACTTCAGCACCAGTCATTTTTTCTACAGTCTTCATAGTCCACTCTCCTCTAGCTTCTGTAATTTCTGGTTGTTTAATTTTAGCACCTACGAGGACACACTCTTGGGGGACCAATTGTCCTATACTTTTTTTATGAACAGAAGTACTAGACGATAGCAATTTTCGTTGAATTAATTTATTTTTACTATCTTCAAACACTTCATCTTCTAGGTCTTCTACATCACTTTTCCTTTCACTAAGATAAGAGTGGCGCCTCGATGTTATAGACGATTCACTGCTTCCTTCTTCGTCAATAACGTCTAAGATTCTTGGTGGGCCAAGGCGATTTAAGAAAAAATCATCAGCTAATCCTTTTTTGCGCAGTCTTTGTTTAATTTCTTGGTTTATTATTTGTTCTATTTCTGCTTTAATTTCAATTGTATTTATAGTTTCTGGTTGTGTTGTTAAATTAAGAGTTTTTAAATAGCTCCTCAGCGACTTCTCTTCATCGGGGGTTAATGACTTGTTTTGACCACAATGAGCTACTCCACATTGAGTAAGAGGTATTGCGGTGACTGATAATGTGCCTGTAGCTACTTGTTCTGATTGGGGTAAATAATTTTGATTTAAATCATCAACTTTCTCCCACTCTGTGTGTGATTCAACAGGGGTAATCATCAAACTTTGACAATCTATTAGTGACAAATTATTATCACTTTCCATTTGTACAGTGTTATCGGTTATTTCAACTATGTTTGTAGTATCGTCGTTGTCAAGGCTTTTGCTTTTTAAATTTTTTAATTTGGTTTTAGTTTTCTCAAGAGACTGGTCAGGAGATTCAACAATATACGCAAGTGACTCAGTGCTATATACATCTTGGGTTTTTTTCAGCTCCGAATCTAATAAAGGTTCTTTCATAAGTTGATTGCTATTATTATTCAAGTCTTCAATTGCAGACTGTTCATTAGAAGAAGGAAGCTCTGCATTTTGGCCTTCATTTGTCGGGATTTTGACTTCATTTTGAAAGGTTTTCGATTCATTTAGAACCGTATCTAAAATCGTCTCTGTATCAAAAAGATTCTTGACATCATCTGTGTCACAGGTCTCACTTTTATTAAAGTCCACATTACTTGCATCATTAGTATTTTTATTAGCATCCGGTCTACTATTTTTATTTTTACGCTTATTTTTATTGTTTTTACGTCGCTTAGGCCGTTCAGGCATGTTTGAAAACCGCTACACTGTTATCACTGACACAACGTAATCACTATCACGCAAAACACACCGTCCATATACAGACGGGTTCATGCGCCTCGCGACACTAGTATTTACTGCATACGATTTAGACGAAGTTGAATATTTGTATATTTTAGGGATTTCGTTAGTCGTTCGTATATAAATCAAACTAAAGTCCGGTTAACGTAGGAGCGCAATGTTTGACTTCGAGATTAGCGAATGAAATTTTCTTTTAGGCGAGCGGTCGCCGGCCGCGGCAGTCATGCACTCACACGGCGATTTACTGATAATTATAAATGGGTTGAAGTGCGCGAGCGCGGGCTGTGGACTTTATTTTTACGCGGAGTCTTGTACGCGAGTGGTGCGCGCGCGACGCCGACAGTCGCCTACAAGGGAACCCGTACGCTGCCGCCTGCTATACTGTACGCTTGTATCATGAACCGCAATTGAAATCGTATATTGCTAATTAATATTTAAAACACGCTCTATACCCATTTTAGAGTGGAATAACGGGAAGGAAACTAAAAACACAATAGGTTTTGCTTATAAGGGATTGGATAGGACGCAAACAAAATATACTAACTCTGGTTTATTCACAAACAATCAGATATGAACGTACGTTTCTATATGCAAGGAATAGAAGCAGGTATTCTTGCTATTCAAAATATATTAGTTACTGTTTTTAGGTATTAATAAATTTACAATTTAAACATCTGTGTGTATAGGAATGAAATATTTTTATTTTTTTTTTATCTATTCGTTAACATCTTGCTACTTCGACATGCTATTCCAATATTTTAATTATCTAAGAATTCAATGACGATAACAATAGCATTATCGCCTCATTACCTTGAGATAAGAGAAAGTATCACCTAACATGTGATTTGATTTTTATTTCTCATTATAATGAAAAATGTTTACTTTTTTAAAAACAACTTTGAATAATACATGTTCATACACAAAGCTGTTTAAAATAAGGATATTTTTTTATTACTGACATACAAGCGATAGTCAAAGATGTGAATATATTCAAAATATGAGTACGTATAATGTATAAACGTGTTCACCATTGATGTCCTTGCCGTTGATGATATGTGTGTATTTACTTTTGAATTACAGTATTATTCTTAAATCCACAAATACGGACACAAATATTTTAGAACCAACTAATTCCAGTGTAAACTTTCACTCATTTCTTATACATTTTTAATCGACTGCGTAAGAGGGGGACGGTTATGGTTTACGTTTGTATGTATGTATGATGTCTCGTTGTCGCGCCCGAGCCTAGACGGCTTCATGGGTTTCGATATGTTTCATGTTAAAACGTCAAAACAGTGGGAGTAATTGGGAATAACATATTGAGATAACATCAGCAAGAAAGAGAGGAAAGAGAATAAGATTGGTGAATGTTAACATGTTCCTGTAACCGGCTAATTTTCCATAAATATATGTTTTAGTTTCAATAAAATTAAGCAAGTATTTTCGATATTATGTTAACTGTAATATTCTTTTTAAATCCACGTATGACGTCACTTTCCAACACTGTAATGTATACTCCCCATGTGTAATCACAATAACGTTTCCAGTTTGTGGCATCAATATTTACATCCGTTTTTGACCATTAGTTCATTGAAAAGTGACATCACAGCAATACGTATATTACGTATCAAAAAATTTATGCACAGTAAAAATCTAAAATTGGTATGTATAAGTCTTGGGGCGCCAGTGCAAAGGGGACTTGGTCTGTATTATCCTCCATTAAGCTCCTAAAACGCAAATATGTGCCAGGAACATAACTGAACACGTTATTACCATTTCATAAACTATTGTTTCTGTTTAGCTAACAAGTTCTCAGATATATATCAATAACTTTATAAGGTTATAAATTAATAAAAACATAAACTTGCACTTAAATTTAGATTGTGGACTTTAGTCCACATTTTGCAGATTATAATTTAGTCCCATTTAGGTATAGGTGGCAAGATTGTTGTCGTCATTCGGCACTTTTGGGAATTAGATGAGAAAATTTGGAGTATATTTTCAGGAATTTGAGGATAGAAAGGGTAGGAAAGGAATATTGCTCATACAGATGCATTGGGGAGTATAAGCAGTAGCGCAAGCTAGTCGGGGTCACATCTATAACTAGAACTGTCTGATGCCGGGAAGTCTAAAGCCTTTTTCTGTATATAATAATTTTTCAAGACCTATAATATGGTAGTCATTATTATAAGCTGTTCAATAGTATAGAGTAGAATGGGTTTTAATCCAGATCCTGTTATATTTATATTGTATTTTTTAAAATTCAATAAAAAAAAAACTAAAATACAAAAAACCTTACCCTTCGAATTTTGACAGATGACATTGAAAACTAAGAATAATAAGTGTAGATGACTTCAGGTCAAGGCCAAGGCCAGGCCAGGCTTTTTTATATGACAAATATTTTAAATCCCAGCTAACGTTTTAATGAACAACTTATCTACGTATTAGTTTGCAGATCTATATAATCGAGGGAGTGCTGTTCACATAAAAATACTAATACACAAGTTACGATCCAAGTCGGAATACTGCGTTACGTAATAGGACGTGAGCTAAAAGTGGATTATCTAGCCCCAGTGTAGAATCTAGACTTACAGGTCATGTGGTCTGATTGACCATTTCCACCGTCGCAACGCACTTACTTTCAATCAGTATGTAGTTACATACGGCTGTTGTTCGAGAACGGTAATTATCTATGTATGTATAATATGTATATACTCTTATGCACATGATTCATTTATATATATATATATATATATATATATATGTATATATTATTTTAAATCAATGTTTACTAATCGCAACTTTCTATAGTGGGACTTTGTATTTATTTTTACCATGGGAGAGCCATTGCCAACCAACCAGTTGTCAAACAATGCTTCCATTGTTTTGCCGAGTAAGTGAGGGTACCGTAGGCCCAACTCCAACTGTCCTCTTTCCGCTCACTCATCCTTCTGAATCTCATCACCCCTTAAGACGGGCAGCGCACTTACGACTTTTTAGTTGTAGATATCAATGGGCGACGGCTGTCACTTACCATCAGGTGACCCGTCTGTTCGTTTATCCCTCATCTGTACCATTAAAAAATACAGACGGTTTAAAACGGTACAATCATAGTTAAGGGTCGTATATTTTACTATTGTTTAAAAAAATTGTACATATGTATTAATCTGGTTTCAATAAAGTTAATTTTATTTATTTATTTTTATTTTATTTTTACAGTTTATGCACAAGATGTACAGAGGCGGACTCTAATGCCATAGGCATTCTCTGCCAGTCTACCTTTGAGTAATGCAGAAATGTATGACGTAGGTGCGAAATGTTTTGATTTAAATGATTCTAAACACGGTAAAACGAAGAAAATATATCCTGAATAAGACAGTAAATATGTAATGATACAACATATACACACAAATATATACAAACATATAATTATATACAAATATACTTACATAAATATAGAATACATAATTTTATTTTTCCATAAATTAAATTAGATACATATAAATTACAGTTTTCAATATTGCTACATACATATACATATATAACCAAATATACACAACGAATTTACAAATAGTATACCATCAACAAAATTTTGCTTACACTTTACAAGAAGGGTAAATAACTACTCCATTCGTATCCTCGCAGACAGCAAACAAACACCCTACAAAGCAATATTATCACCTGAAAGCTTATATGCGACTGTCACCAATCACTGACGGAGGTATGTAATAACAATAAACACGTAACTCTGCAGTAGATGAAAAGATCACAGTAACACACAAGACAACTATACTGCAGACGAACTAGCACGAAGAGAATCAGAGTTGGCTGCGATAGGTTCTGAACCAATTGTTCCCCTACCTTCTGGATAGCCTAAATCAGTCATACCGCATGATACTAATATAATGCACGACAAATAACGAACGGACTTGAGCGAATGCAGACAGCAAAGGAAGCTTCCCCTCGCATAGACTGGAGTCTCTCTCGCAAGCTGTTAAAAATCCCACAATTAAAATTACGGAAACTAGCCCAGGTGATTACGGGTTATGGTCCTTTAACAAACATATGTTTAATATATGTAAGTGTAATCGACAGCCCCCTCTGCAGAGCATGCTTGGAGGCAGAGATGTGGCTGCTTACCTCCTTGGCCACATACCGGGCCAAACACCTGGGATCGCTGAGGACTCCTACCGAGGTCATCGGTAACATCAGAAGTTTGATAAATTATCTTGAAGAGTTGGGGTGACAATAGCATCCATTCACCCACACGGCTCACAAAAGACGTTAAGTTGCGGATATTCGCCCGAGTAATGCCATACCGTACTAGGGGGGCTACCATTAAAAAAAAAAAAACAGATTTCCTGAGGGATAGACAAACCTTTCTTCACATAAGCGGAGCTGCGGCCTAAGTATAACTATGTTTAACGCGATATAGCAGTTCCAAAATACTGTGTTACGGTACTCTATAAAGAAACATTAGCTGATTTAAAGCGAAATTCCACTGTGACCTCTCTCAATAACGAAATGAAAGTATATTCTAACGTAATTTATGGGTCACGATAATTAAATCAAGCACGTTGACCATTGACTTGAGCTAATTTGACTAAAGTGAATTATAATTTATTGCTCTTTATATAACACACAAAACCTTTTTACCTAACAATAAATAAAGAAAACAAATAAGAATGTTGAGCCACTTGCCGTTGTGAATATTTTTTATTAGATGTATACTTCGTTTACTTGTCAAATTTATAACATGGTTAAACTTGATACAAAATTCTGATGTGTTCTTTTTTGAAAAGGAATTTGGAAAATTTACATTGATATTTTTGGAAAATGGCGAAGGACCACCAAGAAGATCACTCATTGACGAATACTTTAATAGAGCCCTATATTTAAAGGTGGTTGTGTATGGATGATTATCTATATATTATATATTTAAAAAGTTTCTGAACAAAATGGTATACTCGTATATACAGAAAGAAAACACATTTTTTTTTACTTTTCATCTTTTAAAATATGCAACTGTTTAAAATGTAGTGATACTACCTAAGTAATTTTCCCAAAATAGCCTTAAAGTGTGCCAATGAGCCGCATCTTTCGATGTTGGATCGGCTGGCGCTCGGGGTGAGGTAATACACTATAACAGTTTTTAATGATACGCAATTGCCTCGTGATCTATGTACACCTATTCGAGAATTACAGCAAAGAACAAAAACGTCCATTTTATATCTATACTATCCCTATCCCTACTAATATTATAAATGTGAATGTAAGTTTGTTTGTTACGCTTTCACACCGAAACTACTCAACCGATTATCATGAAAATGCGTACACATATTCTCAAAGGTATTAGGAAGGACATGGGATACTTTTATTTAAAAATATATATTTATTTTACGGAGGGTAAAAAGAACATTTTGGCAGATGTTTGTCAAAAATTTGAAAATCTAGCAACTTCAACGCCATCTATATTTAAGGGATTAAATGTGAGCGAAGCCGCGGGTAAAAGCTAGCAATATTAAAAATATTATAAAGGGTAACAGACAGATAGAGGCTGTCTTTTACCCTTCCAATGCTCAAAGTCTGAACGGATTCTAGTTAAATTTCGTATGTGGATACTTCAGTGAAAAGAAGTACGTTTATTGACGTACCACGCGTGTCTAGCGGAACCTAGTTAGTATTATAAACACAAAAGTTTTGACCTAAATGCCGCATAGCCTACTTTATATCTAGGATCTCTTCAAATCAGCCATCTGAAGTTTTGTTTGCTATCGAGTCATTATTATATCATTCTCATCTATTATAGCTTATTAACTATATTCTATGAGTGTTTTTTTTCTGTTCTGTGCTTATTTACTATAAATTTTCTAAGAAACTTATGAAAGTAAATAATGTGTTTCAAGTTCTCTGTCTTCAAAGTTAAAAGAACGAATAAGACATAATGTAACCGCGTTTTTATAATTATACATCTACGTGTTCTTCAATATGAGTTAAGTATACCGTTTTCAATTGGATTAAATCCGGGTGGTATGGTAATAACCTAAGGGTAGCATGGGCATGTTGTTCCATAATGCGGTTAATATTAAATTCCGAATATCTCGCTTTAGGGTTTTTACAATGTCGTATAAAAATACCTTCTTCAACGAGTTCTATTATATTACTTAGTAAGTAAGATTGTAACAAAGCTATAATTTACAGATCTATAGTATTAAGCGCAGGGTGTCTCAATGTAACTACAATGCCCATATTTGTTTATTTATCAGACTAACCAGAAGCGTGTCAAGATATCGATCTTCATTTATTTGTAGTAGTTGCGCGTTATTAATTTTAAATGTGGTGAATATTAATGCAGCCAGTACAAAGTCTTTTTCGTTGTTTATGAACAAGCCTTTTTTTTAACGTTTTCTTTTTGAAATTCTTTGCCTTGTCTTTTTACAATTAAAGTCAATCAATGAATTGATCAAGCAATATTAGGTATGATCTAGCGGCGTGTTACACAGACAGAAGAGATCCAACCCAATTCCATTCCCAAAAAATAAACACAATTGGTTCACAGACATAAGAGAAAATGGGTTTTTAAGCTTTCAACTGCTTTGTTTTGCCTCATAAATATAGACTAGCCATTGCACCATATACTATTTTCTTGATGAAAGGTTCCCTATATGCTTTGTACCCCGGGCTACGTTGGGTAAGACGTGAAAGCGTCACAAAACAAACAATCTCTTCTTCGCATTAATAATATTAGTTTGTACTTATAAAAAGAAATATATTATTTAGGATTATATTGAAGCTGATTCGTTGAACAGAATAAAAAACTTCAACAAATAGGTCAACATTCGTAAAACGTATTCATATCGGAGCGCTACTCTCATTTAAACATTGAGTTATTTTAAAATAAAAATAAATCAGTGTTCTACTTAGTTATTGTAAAACATTGTGATATGAGCACCGACAAGGTACCATTATAAAATGATTTTCGGTATTGCCAACGAACAATAATAATATATGAAATGCATTTTGTGGCGCCATCCAAATAAACGATATGCATCCGCGGCGCGACCTTCTAGAAATATCCCAGATGCACACCCCACGTCATCTGTGCTCGCTTTCTTCATTTCAATAAAACGCGATTTTGATATTTGTTTGTGGCGGCTACAAAATAACAAACGGACGTTCGGAATCACGATGCATGACATAATCGCCTCATAGATCCGGGCCAGTGTGCCAAAACGACGGCGGCCGCTAACTCCGGCGCTGCTTTTTTGGCAGACTGTCAAAGGGTTATAAGGTGAATGTGTCGACAAAACGCGTGAACCGATCAATAATGTTTTTTATTGTTTGAAAATACATTAGCCAATATTGGAGGAGCTCGACTTGTAGATGTTCTGGTTTTAACAATTTCTAATTAGGGCGGCATTTACGATCGAGCGAGGAACGTACCATTGAACGAAGCTGAAACTTTTGCTGCTTTTAAATACCTTGCCACCGTACATGTTATGACCAATACATGTACAATCAATTATATAAAAACAAAACAATAAATCTGGCACAATAAAAAAATGTGCAATGTCACATTACTGACTGACTTTTTGAAGGGGCAAGATTTTATAGAAATCTAGACACGCTCCTTTTTCTTTCATAAGCTATTTCCCATACCTACTATAACAATTTAATGGTAAATGGATAAGAAGCTTATCATTGGTCTGTAATATAAAAGTATTGACCCTGAGTATCTAAGATTTATGTAATAATATGCTGTAGGTACTCTATGTCCTAACAACCATAATTTATTTATTTCCATAGACAACCTTTGTGTTGTCAGTTGTGTATACACGTGTAATAACGTTCAGATATTGAGGGATAGTAGGAATACATGGAAACCAAACCAGAGGCCAGTAAGTTGGGTCGCCGCATAACAAACTGACAATTTTACTTGCTAATATTACCGGCTGACCACCGGCATAATGCATCTAGTTATCCTGTTTGTATATTATGTAGCAGTTGGTAAGGCAAAACTTCACTTTCAACAATTATACATATGTACAGTAAATAGATGTCCAAACAACGAACTCATTTTTATTTTTGCAACAAAATATGTTTAAGAACCAACTTAAATCTTTTGTTGTAAGTCTTGGAGTCGCGCTTAGAGATGGTAAGATGACTTAATAGACTTAATTTATTAAACTATGTACTAACAATGTAATACATTTCTTATATGATGTTAACCGCCGCTCCTATAACGTAAGAAATAAAGAATAGCGGCACACCTACGCATACAGTCATATTATTTGCAATTACTCTCTTAAATGTTACATGGTTACAATAGTTGATTCTTAAACTTTATCAAAAATAATCCAGTGATAACAAGTCTCACACTAAAACCGGTCTGTAGACAGTTGGTTTTTTTGAGTTTCATTTCCTTTAACTTTTAGTCAAGTTTGATTCAATGCTTAGGAACGAATACTATACACATAAGATTGAATGACCAATAACAGTTATTATAATAATATAAGGGAATAGGTTCTAGAGCTCGATAAATCGTAATTAAATACAATATTTTATAAACAACTTTTTTACATTTGATGTGACGTTTGTGTTTTGAAGGTGATTAAAGGTCAAGTATTTATTGTTGCCAAATTCGTTCCACATTTAAATATAAGTCAAAGTTAAACAAGACGAATTTTGAGGTTACTGTTTTAAAGTTTCGGGTTACGCAAAAAAAAAACAAGAAGTTTTTTGTGAGGTGTAAACGTGGGATCATTTCAACAAGGCCTAGGTTATACTCACGTTTTGATGTAGGGCTGGTAACAATCCCCGTAGGCGTTCCTGGAGAAGTCACTGGCGGCTTGCAGACCAAGTTCGTTTGCGCCTCCGCTGAACAACAAAGCATTTGTTACAAGTTTATTTATAAACAGCATTACTAATAAAAGGACGCCAGGATATACTCTAATCTGAGTTAAAAACGCTAGCCTTGAAAATTCTAAACTGAGATTACTTCGACCAAGATTTAGCAAAACACCAAATATATCAAAAGGGATTAGTCAACTGTTTTGTTTAAACTGGAAAAACATCGGTGAGGAAAGTTGTTTGAGTCACACAAAGTATCCAAGTAAATGGTGACTCCTCACGTACTCACAAAGGGCTTAGTTTGTTATAAGAAGGCAACGACGGGGAGAAAAATAAAAACAAATATGGAGACGCGTCTTTGCAAACAACGAATTATTCGGAAGCACAAAGCTGTTCTTGTCGCAGTCTGTTTCTATTTGCTTGACTTCTCCGCCTGACGAAGTCTTCCGATATTAAAGCGCACTATTTACTCCGTTATAAATTTTCGCAGACTTTTTTTTATTAAACATACGAATAGAATATAAGCAAACGAAATAACGATATACAAAGATACATCCAAAGTGTTTTCAAAAAAACAGTTCTTCAATAATAAATTTACGTTTACTTCGCTATTTTAGAAAGAGCATTTCAACAAAAAAATATTGTCAAAGAACAGATTTTTTTATAAATTAGGATTTATAGATAGAAAACGCTTTGGATGTATCTTTGTATATTGTTACTGTATCTGCAAAATAACACACAATAGAAAAAATATACTATCATCTCTGATTATTAGGTGGCTCATAGCTATCATTTCAATGTGATACATAGGATCTGAAAAGTAACTTCATTGCTGGCAAGCAGAGGAATGCGGATGATTACCAAAAGGATTTCCATCCCCGAACTGGTAAGTGGTAGTTGTATAAAACGCCCACATTTTGCCAATTAGAATTTGGTTCCAAAAACGTAAACGTAACTTGTCCCCTACAAGCCTATTGCCGTCTACTGGGTACTATATGACTATATACATACTGTCTGATAACAGTCCAATTCTTTAGTCACCTTTTACGATATCACCGGGAAGAGATGAGGGCCCTTTTGGACTCCACCGATAACCACACGTACCACACACAAATGTACTTCGTTGAATGAAATAATATGTTATACACCTGAATAAACTTAACGTAAATAGCCCACTTGTTTCGAGGAACAGAAGACCACTTACCATAATATCGGATAAAGTAAAACGATACGATTAGGAAATGTCATTCGATCGAATAGATGATTAAACAGGATATTAGCTAACAGTTTTGGCGAATGCAGATGTATTCGAATAAAGGCACGGCTGTGGATTAATTTACACACCGGTAACGATTCCAATATGTCTAAAATTAGCTACAGAACGCGATTATTTATAAGGGGTTGTTGTTGTAATGAAATGCACGGCACTTCCCGGCAAGCTGACCACTATCGACAGAGTTAAAACTAAATGCAAACCGCATCGCCTCTGTTTAGAATCTGGTACCAGGAAGTACATGGACGCTACCGCCAAAGCATTTGGCACAGCATTTTGTTGCATCCAACTAACCTATTGAAAATCCGTTTAAATAAAGCACTGTTTCTATGCTAGCAAAATCTGATCTGTTATAATATATATATCTATATATTCTTTAAACAAGATACTCGTACTCATTCAATTACTCGGACTTCGAACAGTTCCACTACTTGGTGCCCCATTTCTAAGCTGGATTACTGTAATGATAAAAATGTATTCGACTACATTAACTTCGCCGTTATTATTTCACCCGATTTGTTTCAGTCCGAAAAAATACTCTTTCCACTCCTATCTTTAGAATGCTAAAACACCTCAAAGACCTTAAGTAAGGTTAGTGGTTCCTGCAGTTGAATTTTATAACCAAAATGCGTACTAATAAGTACCAGTACTAGTAAGTAAAGAAGAGAGTGATATTTTGGACCACTTAAATTGTAATGAATCTTTTAGTAGTTTAGCAACTGAATATGGCGAAGGCCGATCCACGATTTATAATATTAAAAGAACCACGAGAACATATAAAAAAAAAAAAATTTCAAGCTTCATACATTGATTGTTACATATTATCCGTTGTATTGATATTTTATTTCAGTTGATTGTCCATAGTATCCTCTGAAATACTTACATTTGTTTGTACATAATGATTACCTAACGTCATAACCTTAGTTATTTTTTGTTAGTTCTCTAGCATTAATGATTTTCATTTTAAAATAAAACGTAAGCTCTGTATTGTGCTGTTTAATATAATGATTTATAGTTCAGATCTTATCACCTCGATTTTTAATTTGAGTTTGTGGCAGTACGCTATAATCAGAAAAAATCGATAGTCTGACACCGCCATGCAAAACGTTGGTCGGGTGACCGGGGGCCCACTGTATGGCAAGAAGTTACGGCTGACCTAGTCAAACTGTCTCTTACTTCTGACAAATGAAATATTTATTTACAAAACTATGCTATTAACGTAAGTATACTCTTAAAAAAGCCTACTATTGAAAGTAACATTTCACATATCTCAATAAGCATCTTATAGGAAATTTAATACAGTCCTATTTAATGTGGGGCGGATGGTCCTCGACAAAACGTAGAGTTTATTTTTGAAGTACCTACCAAGAATAACAAGTTTAACTCGGCTCACTTCGTTAAAGGCTAAGAGGAAGATATAAGATTTTACTTTTGATAAAGATTTTTTATCGGATCGGAGCGGCAATATTGTCATTGTCGGCAATTTGTCGTAATAAACCGATTATCTGGCGATGCTTGAGTTCTTAATCTCCTTCGGTGTTGTACTATGGAAAATATTTTTCAATGAAGCGAAGCGTAGGTGAACACTTTAAGTTTCCAGAGCTCGACTTAAAAAACGATGAGATTTTCAATAAAGCTGATTAGTGTCTTGCGATAACATTTTTTTTTTCTAAAATTATAACAATTTTAAAAGCATTGCAAAGTCAGTCAGTCTTTATACTCTGTTCTACATTTAGTGCAATTCGTTATAAAATGCGTTAAATAAAAAAAACTTGTAGTTTGATATGAGTTGTTGTAATATTTTACGAATGAATAGTAGATCCATTAAATATAGTAAAGAGTGAATACTGCAAGAAACATTGGCTTTTTCAAAAATAAACCTTTAACCCGACTACCGCTGTAGTCATGTAAGTTAATACAGGTATTATCTGTTTCCCCCGTTTGTATGTATGTTTGTATCTCTCTTCCCTACAAATACTAAACGACATAACCGATTTTAACAAAATATACGTCGTGAGATTTACCTTTATTAACCGAATGTCACTGGTTATATAATCAATTAATATGGTAGATTTTAGGGTATACAGTTTTTTTATATTTTTTCCCCTAATGGGGTATCAAAATATATTTTTTAAAGACAACTCCCCCATTAGAAATAATTACTGTGTCACGAGGGACTTTACAAACAATCATGCAACGGATACAAATAACACCCAGACCGGGCCAACTAATTGTGGATCACACAAATTTTTGTCCCATGCGGGATTCGAACCCGGTTACAAAAAGGTTTGTTTATAAGCTAGTGTTATTGCCGTCGTTGTATTTATTAATTTAATTATTATTCATATTTATTTATATTAGAATGCAAATACATAAAAAACAAACAAGAGAGCTTGAGTTAGAGTAAACCGTAGGTAAGAAAAGCCAAGGATTTTGATAGAATATCATATTGGCGGACACATCTGTAAATATAATTAGATAAAAGAAATAGATACAGATACACTTATTGGGCTATTTAATTTACAACATAACAAAAAAAGGCTTTCAAACTGAAAAACTATTAAGTTATTGAATAATAGACTTACATTAATTAGCTAACATTTATTCTTTTCTAAAATCAATTTCAGGACTCAGGTTTACCTTATAGAAGTATTCAAAATGTCATAATAATAATTATGTAGTCCGCAATCACGTGTTAAAAGGCACACTAGTCACTACACATAGCGTTTAATTGTCGCGGTACGTATGGTCTACTAGACCAAAGAGCGGGCCAGAGGCCAGAGGGCAACTGTGACAGGGCGCACACCTACAATGGACACTTTTTGTATGTAAATCACAATAAAATACCCGCTTTGTACTGTGATTGCGACACGCTGAACTAAACACCGAACGCGTCATCTATGGCACTGTTGATTTTTATACGAATACAGACTTTATGACGTGAATGGGTTATTTGGTGTTGACGTATGTATTGAATGACGATATGGTAAACAATTAAATTTTCAAAAAGTTAGACTGATAGGTCCGTGCACAATTCCATATTCTAATAAAGCAAGATTAAAGCCCCCCCCCCCAACGTTACTTATTTTCTCAGAAACAAAATATATGTCATAAAAAAGTGTTATTATGAAGTTAGAGTATTTGCATACCTGCTAGCTTGGTCCAACGGTCTGTTTTCAGAGCAAATTTGTAGGTATGATTTAGAAAATATTGTTTAAAATTTATAATAAATTTCAGTCTCAAAAACAAAATGAAACTTTACTTACGTCTGTTCTCAGTTCTGATTTTCATATATGTTGCTTAGGGACTATATTAAAACTTTTTGTTTAGCAGCAGTCAGACCAATCGTAGGGGCGAAACATCCCCCAGACACACATAAAGTGTCGCTATGAGTATGATTGCAAGCGTGCAAACGTCTGGCAATACTGATTATTAATTTTGAACAATATTTTCTAAAATATACGTAAAAATTAGCTGAGACTTTAAGAAAAGTGAGTATTATTTTTACTTCTTTATCACTTGACACTTGCAAATGGCCGTCGGGTATAGCCGTCGGCCTAGCAGATATGCATACACTCTAGTATACATAAGTAACGTCTGGGGCTCCTGGGATCTTGGACTACAATGACTGCCGCCCAAAACAATAGTATGTATAGGTTCTAATACAGTGTATGCCGTTATTTATAGTAATAACAATATTGTCTATCCAAATTAAAACACATTCTTAATAATTATCTGAAAACCATTCTTTAATAGCACAAGTAACAGTAAAGTTATTTTAATATTACATTTAATTATCTTTACAGTGGTTAAAGAGCTAAATAGAAAACCAAATTTAGTATAGTAACTAAGTATAGTAATAGCATATCACAAGATAAAAAAACTCTTTTCCTCATTATACGTTTAAGTATAATATTCTAAAATATAAAAAAAATATATAAAATCATAAGTTTTATAAGATGAATCATGTTAAAACGCAATGACCAAAGGCTAAAGCATAATATTATAAACATATAATTGAAACCACAGGTTGTAAGATGGGTGTCGGCACAAGTAAAATCTTGACGCCAGGGCCCCTAAGGTACTTCCGCTACTTAGAGGTTTAAATCCGCTGCGTATAGGTGCCATGTTGGCGCTAGTCGCTGGCGATCAGCCGGGGTCGATCGAAGTGAGCTATGCTTTCATTGCGGTAAACCCGGTCACAAAGCTGGCATGCATTGCCGACCCTCACTGTGTGGTATGTGCAATGGTGGTTAAACCAATCTGATCATAGAAAAGAAAACGCTTGTGCTACGCGCAAGAAATCCAAAAAAAGGGGCAAATAAGAAAAAGGAACCTGAGAAGCCAGCTCACGCACCGGTTGTACAAACAGCGATAAACCGAAGAGGAAGAAGCGGGATGTTATGGGTACTTTATAATGGTTGTAGATACCGATTGCTTTCTGCAAGCTAATATCAATCACTGTGCGAAAGCTCAAGAGCTTCTGCACCAGTTCATGGCGGAGTGTGGTTGTGTGGTTGATACATGTCGCAGTAGTCTCCGACATGTATCAAACACAACCACATTCGTGCTTCACTCGCATAAGTGGCTGGTTGGGAGATGATGACTCCTCGATGATCCTCATCACCCTTGTTGGAAATCGTTCCAAGTCCTTCGAAATGGTCTACCTGGGACTGGGATACGTCGCAGCATTGCTGGAGGAGATAATGGTAGTAGGAATATATTTCGTCCCAAATAGGTCTATTTTTCTTCCCAAATAGGTCTATGGCTTACCTAGAAATAGTTTTGAAAGAGATGAGTGCAATCGTCCGTCGCGACCACCTTTGTCCCGTTTTAGTGCTTGGAGATTTCAACGCTAAATCAAGTGCTTGGCGTTCTCCGGCTATGAATACCTGGAGTGAGGCTGTTTGTAAAAATTGACGGTCCTCAATCGGGGACATCGGATCACACACGTGCCTACGACAGCGAGGTGGCTCAATAGTGAACCTGTCATTCGCCAGCCCCACTCTCGCGCGTCGAGTTCAAGATTGACAAGATGGTTCACGGCTGACACTGAAGCGGCTAAACTAGAAAGCTCTCCTGGAAGCGACTATCAGCTCAGGGTGGAAGCACCAGATTGGACTACAAACAGAGAAGAGGAGAAGCAATGGTTTCAGGAGATCATCACTTGCATTTGTGATGCTGCCATGTTCATTCGCTTCCTAGCCAAACGCTACTAATGGTCTATAGAGATCACTCAGCTGCGCAGAATCTGCATAGTAAACCAAAAATTAGCGGGTGGTTCTGAGTATGTCATGCTCCTTTAGAAGTCCTGCCAAGGGTCACGAATAAGACAGGTCGTTCGGATCCCTTTGATAGCGTCGAGATGGATGATGGCTGTCGCGTGCGTCATGCTCGTGAACGAGTGTCGTTGAAAGGGCCTGGTCATCTCCGGATTGTTATTACTTAACATAAAGTAATAATTACCTTAATCGTTATTTTAGAATTATATATTGCATTGTCCTCACATTTTATCTTATCTTATTTTATTTTATGTGCACTTTTAAAATGTAACAAGAAAATGATGTAAATATTCAAAAAGAGTGTCCTTGGAGATTCCTGCTTGTTTTTCTACATAAAATCTACGTATTTAAAGAGGCAATTAGCTTGAAGCTAATTTCACAACTGACTAAGTCTGACCGACTTCTTCTCTTGAAAATTCAAAAGTACCCATGATTGGTTCAGTTGAAATAAATAATTTTGATTTTATTTTGATTTTAAGATCTCCTTCTTGGTGGCATGCCTATTTTCCGGATCCGCACTGCACCAAACAATCATCAATCGCACTCACCAATCATAATTTAGTCCCACTTTCGTAATAGGCGCAAACCTGCCATTATCCGGGCACTATAGACTGTATATTCTATCTGATAGATAACCACTCCAATTGTTTAGGCGACTTTTACGAAAACCAAGGGAAGAGATGCGGTGGCTCTACTATATTCTACCGAGACCCACATAATTTATCATTTCCAACCAATGATTTTTAAAAAGTTTATTTACAAAGTGAAAAGTATGCACCAGTTGGCAGACTTAAACATGCAAACAAAATGTTTCTACTTCAATCTGTAAACAAAACAACACGATTAGAATATCTACTACTTGTCATGCTAGCGAACACCTAAAGCACCATAATGCACAATTCCGTTGCGTGTTCGCAGTGATTGACATACAATATATTGTCAGATGGAAGGGTGTGGTATCGGACTGTCAGCTTAATTGTGCGAGACCAAATAAGTTGAGTTTCTACCATCTATCACTGTATACGTGTCACACTGGCCGTCTATTCAACAATGTTCTATTAACTGTTCAAAAGTAGGCCACCAAATCGCGAAATAATTTATCATTGTAAACTCGTTAATTAATTGTTTGTCTTTGAATAAAACAGATTATGTCAGTTACGTAGTCACAAATTATGTTTTTGTTTGTTATTAGATAACTGTTTTCGGAGTCCATCATCGTGATTGTGCAACTAGACACTTTACCAAAACAAAGTAAACAAGCAACATTATTATATACGAACAACATTTATAGTTGTTCTGATAATATGGTAAAAAATACGAAATTGGATTTTTTATTGAATTCAAAGATTTTTTTAAGTCACTACAGTAATTCGAATTGTATAATAAACTTGTGTAATAATATAAATCAAAATTGTACAATAAAACCAAAAATTAAAACTGACTAGCAAAGATTTCAGTTTCAGTATGTTTGTCCTGAACATGTTTGGGTATAACTCAAAAATGTGTATTTTGTGTATTTGTATTTTTAACAGACTTCAAAAAAGTAGGAGTTTCTACGACTGTATGTATCTTTTTAAATTTTATTAATTTTAAGTTATTAAATGTTGAATATTTAAATATTGACCAGAACGTAGGTCCCGTCGTCTACTCCGCAGCCATGAACTTTTTGGACTAAGAGCCTCACGGACCTACCTACCAAAGAGGTCTACGTAAGAGTCTCCACGGCGAACGGGTCAAAGTCATGACCCGCGACCTACATATATTCTGTGTTTGCCCAAAGCCGCCAACTTGGCCACCGCACCGGCCGTCCTCCCAGTAGCATAGAGGTGACAGAACGCGAAAGTACAGATGCAAGTAGCGTCCTATATCAGAATCATAATGCGACAGGCTTGGGGGCTCCAAGACGCAGGGGATATACGCGGAAATGTATCCTTTTGTATTTATCTTTTAACATATGAAGGCGATTACTGCGTCAAATGACGATAGATTTTCAAATGTGTTAACAACAATTTTTATATAATATATACATATATGTGTATATAAATATATATCATTTTACTTCAAATAACTAAGTGATAACATGATCATAGCACATGATATTGCGAACTTCGCAAAACGATTTCATAGCACAACTACGAACGACAATTATCTAGCGCAAGTATTAAATTCCAGTCACCTGTGATGTGTACATACACTCTCTCGTATCCAAAGATGATTACCGCTTTGCCTCCCATAGGTAGGTACTTACAACACCATAGTTCAATCACTAAACCTGCCAAGCGTAGGGATTATGGCAAGCTCCCCTCAGAACAATATGTTACAAGTTGTAGAGATGGTTACGTACGCATATGTATTAAATAACAATAGTTACTGAAAGCCAAGTCAGCTTTTCTCACTTTACAGCATATTTTCAAGCTACCGCCTAAGGACAGTACAACACAAGAAGATATTTCTAGTAAATAAATTACCAAGTAGTTTTTTATTTCTTGTGTGGTAACCCCCGCGAGTTTTCACCTTACCGGGGCTGGTAAGGTGGTATGTCGGACTCGAACCAATGTTTGTTATGTTTCGTCATAGTGTCTTGTGGCCGGGACCTCAGGTATACCATAGAAAGGAAAACCCTGTGACCCCGGCAGACTTGGTCGCCTCTTAAGTTAAAATCCATTTCTTCTCAACTAATGGTATTCTAACCGAATTAATAATAATCTTCAAAGTAACAATTAAACATTTTACATACATAGACAAACCTGCGCTTTATACCCGACTCGGCAAGAAGGGTTATGTTTTTCGAGTGTACGTATACGTGTGTATATGCATATACATATGTATGTATGTATGATGTTTCTTTTCATGGCCTAAAGCCTAGACGGCTTCATGGGTTCCGACATGTAAGGTGTCATTTGAAATATCTTGATAGTCGGATTGACATATAGTATAACTTGTCGTCAATACATCTACAGGAACCTCCTCACAATACGAGCCGTGTCGAAGAGGACTGCCTTCTTCATCAGTCCCTGATCCAGCTATCTAACGAGAGTCTCTTAATGTATTGATCACGGCTTTTGGCTATTAATCAATTATTATTAATATTATTATTCCTGATGCGGCTTGTTATAGCATCAGCTGCTACTGAAGCTAATTTGTAAATATAAAAAACAAGTCAATTCGGTGTTTCAGTAATCATAATTCAAAAACTGGAATTTCGAGGACTCTAATTACCCCCCACCACTTTCCCCAACACTTGTCACTCTCAAAAGCTTACAACTCTTGAGTTGGAGGTCAATTGGAGGCGGTCGTCACTACTATCCCTACGCCATAAAAAAACTTTTGACAGAGAATTGTACTTGTATATCCTGAAAGTTAGCCTTTAAAAATTTGGAGAAAATAAATCACCATTAAGTCTATAACAAAAGGTTATGCAAGAGAAATAACCAACAATAATAAAAAAGTCATATCGCAGCATTGCTTCTCCAGTAAGTATTGCAATACACATCCCGAACCAAACTTTGTTTTATTTCAATAGAGCACTTTCTAGACCAAACTAACGTCAGTTCATTTTGCGTTGGGAAGGCGCGTCCGGAACGTCCTTTGGATAGCTTTCACACAGTTTAATAGGTAGCCAGTACAAAATGGTCCACACGAGACAACTAGGTACAACGTTCTATTAGTATCGCAAAGATCTTGTTAAATTGGTTGGTATTATTTGCGCGGGAAAAAAATTCAATAGCGTAGTTATGCAAGAGCGTAATTGTACACATATGCACGTCTTCATTGGAGCGAATCGACCGGCCAATCAAAAGGACGGAACTGTGCCTATCAAAGTAACGCAATGCGTAGGCGCACCCTTGCTGTGTGAACATACGAAAAACAGGCATTGTATGGCATCCGGTTACATAAAGTTTGCCATGGGTATTATGTTTTTAACTAATATAGTTGTAAGTGGACCGATCAAAATGCATTGTAGTGGCGCAGGTATTGGACCAGAAACATGTGTCTATTCGGAAAGGTATGTGTACAATATGTATTTTATGAGTTTAAATAATATGAGAGATTATATAGGTAAGTACACCTATATAATCTAATCTGATACGTGTATCAATATAAGCTACTTTTATCGAAAATGCACGTATCAATTAAAAAAAAATATAATAAATATGTATGTCGTCATGATCACTAGTTGTATTAAAACCTTATTTTGGATTGCCCATTGAAAAAGTTAAGAGTAATTCTTCAGTTGCACTGAAGCAAAAGTGCCGTGAAGCTTCCAATAGATATGGCGCCATGTGGGCAGTCGTGCAGAATGGCAATAAAAATGTTGGTTTTTCTTGTGTTGTGAAATTATTGTTAATATAAGTTAATGTTAAAGTAATTATTGTACTGTCCAAGAAGCATAAACTCGATAAGTACACTATCGAACCCGAACAATGGCTGCTCTACGTTTATCATCAGAAGTTGGGTGACTGATATAATACAGCTCTGCTATTAATATTTTAGCGGCCATCGTTCGTGATACCACTGCTGGAGGATGCATGGCTCCATGAGCGCTGGCTTGGGGTAACGGGTGCGACTGATCGTCACCTTAGCAGAAGCGGTTCTGCCCGCGCCTCTCAAAGTAAGTGTAGTTCGGGAGGTAAGTCTCCCCGTACTACAGTGTGGCCGCCTGTTGCATAAGAGGCGGTCACGGTCTGCAGGGGTTCCTGGAAGCATCCTTCCTAGGTATACCCAGGTCCTCTGCAATAGACCCTTTGAAGGTACATCGTGTGGTTTTAGTCGGTTCGTGTCCAACATAGCACCACAACTTAAGCTCCGGTGAGGTGATGACCTGTGGGGTTTCCTTCACGAGAAGATCACCTTCGGAACCGGCATATATATAAGTAAATATTGGTTATAATACTTTCTAAGGATTATTAAAACAAAGGAATTAACAAATGCAATAATAATTGCATACATTTCCATAAATATTTTCTAAAAGAAAATTTTTGCCAGTTCATTGCAATCAACTACACACTTTTAAAACATTTTCTTACAGTTAATATGGACCGAAATGCACACATGATACAAGAATTTGTATTTAATTTACAGCTCAGTGAAACAAACTTCCCGCATTGCATTTATCGATGAACAACCAAATAACGTTCTATAAAATAAGTGGGTATTTGGCATAAGTACGAGTATGTGTGTCGATATTGTGTATTTTAAGCAAGGAATCCATACTCAGTATTCCATAGCAACCGCAACAGGTCTAATGGACAAAATACACTTGTGTACTTTAGTGCAACATAGTGGCGAGTGCATTAACCTTACATACATAAATAAATACGTGAATATTATATCTGAATGCGTGTTTCTGATCATTCACGGATACATTACATTGTATGTATGTTTTAGATTCTAATAACAATTATATTCATTACATTACTGCAAAACAGAATCTCCACACCGCGTCTGTCTGACTTTCTGAACACAATATAGTCAAAAAGTAAAGTAGGCACCGCGTTTCATACGTTTTTCATATGGGAATGTGATTTATAAGAAAAGTGGAGGTGTACATTTCATTACCGTTTCGTGAAATTTACTGACATATGAAGATGATCGTTCAAGTTGTCAGAAAAGTTTAGTGTCGTGATGGTCTAGTGGCTACTGATCCTGAATGCTAAGCCAGCAATAGTGGGTCCGATTCCCACACCGGAAAAAAATCTGTGATCCATATATATTTATCCCGAGTCTGGATGTTCTTTGTGCATGTTGTTTGTATGTTTGTCAAGTCCCCTACTAAACATGAATAAATATAATAGTTTTATATGAATGTATGTGGTGGACCGATCATTGAATTTAAAACATTGTAACGCCGCCATCCATTTCTTGAAATTTGAGGTAGAGCGGTTGTTTCTATAATATTAGGTTGTTTCACATAAAAATAAATGATTATAAATGACTTTTGATATAAAAATAAAATGTAAAATCCCATTGCATTATTAAGTTCCTATAATTTTTCAGGTAGAGGTTCGGTAGAGGGCTTGACCTTCCTGTCAGGTTACAGGGGTGCGACCCTGACGTGCTCGAGCTATTGCTTATACCTTCCATTCCGTCCGTATAAGCAGTATCCATTTAATTCCTATCCCTTCAACTTCCCAAGTTTCCATCAAATTCCTGAGTAGGTGGAACGGTGAGGGGGGTGAACCACCATCTTTTGCCCCAAGCCAACCTCACCTGCACGTGTTGCATCCCGCTAAACGACGAACGAGGCTCTGCGACCGACCGATGGCGGTATATCCATCCCAATAGGCGTAGCTAAATTCGACAGGCCGGTGACGGGCAGCAGCGTCAACGGTGCGAGAAGCTATGCCCTGCGATTGCCAACCCGCCTGCCCAGCGTGGCGATTATGGGCAAATATCCTACCAATGCAGACGCAACATAAGCCACGGCCCCCAGTTCCCGGCGGCCCCGCTATTCCTGGTCATGGTGGCGACCACGGTTACGGCGGGGCGGGGGGTGCTAAGAATCTCCGGGTTACGAGAGGCCACCAAAACCCACTGACCCTGGCTACGTATAACGGGCGCACGTTACGGCTAGACTCGCATCTGGCGCAACTTGAGGTTGAACTCGAGAAGATTAGGTGGCATATCCTAGGGCTATGTGAAGTCTGAAGAGAGGGCGAGGACACCATAACCCTCGAGTCAGGCCACCTGATGTACTTCCGAGAGGGGGGCCAACAATCCCAAGGCGGCGTTGGGTTTCTGGTAAATAAGTCCCTTTCTGACAACGTTGTGGACTTACCGAGAGGTATAGCCTCAAGGTTGTGCAAGTGTACGCACCGACCTCGGCACACTCGGATGACGAGGTAGAGGATATGTTTGATGACATATCGGGGGCCCTCCACTGTACCACTAAGACCCACTACAACGTTGTTATGGGTGACTTCAACGCTAAAGTGGGAGTACAGAATTGTAGCGAATCGGTAGTAGGATCCCATGGATTTGGAAGCAGGAATCATAGGGGGTAAATGCTCGTTAACTTCCTTGAACGGGAGGGGCTCTTCTTGATGAATTCATTTTTCAAGAAACAGCCCCAGAGAAAGTGGACTTGGCAAAGTCCCGACGCTCTGACCAAAAATGAGATCGACTTCATCATGTCGGACAGGAAGCACATATTCAGAGATGTCTCAGTGATCAATAGGTTTAATACCGGTAGTGACCACCGACTTGTCCGAGGCTCTCTAAATATCGACTTTAAGGCTGAACGTGTTCGTTTGATGAAGTCCAGGCTCCGACCAACTCAGCTTCAAGCCATGATAGGATCTGAAACGTTCCAGGCAAAGCTGGAAAAACGATTCGCTTCCGTGGAAACCACAAAAGACGTAAACCAGAACCTCGAAAACGTGGTTCGGGTTCTCAGGGAAGAAGGTACGAGATTTTGTGAATTGCAGCGTAAGGGCAAGAAGTCGAAGCTTTCGGAAGGGACCCTAGGGTTAATGAAGGAACGACGTTTAAACAAAGTCGCTTAAAGTCACTTCGTTGGCAAAGCGGACTCTAAACCGAGAGATTAGTAAGCTCGTACGACACGACATCCGATGCTTTAACGCTCTCTCGATTGAAAGGGCGATCGAGTAGAATCGGGGGTCAAAATTTTTCGTACAATCTCTTGGAAGAAGCCACCTGACGAAGTTGACTACAGCAACCGGAGAAGTCGTTGCTTCGAAGCCGGCAGTCCTTTCGGAAGTAGAGAGCTTCTATGGCCGGTTATACGCTTCGCATGCATCTCGACCGGATCCCGTAAATGAGGACCCCAGAGCCGCATTAACACGCCACTTCACCGAAGACCTGCCAGAAGTCAGTACCGACGAAATTGAGATGGCTCTTAGACAGCTGAAAAATGGAAAAGCCCCTGGAGAGGATGGCGTTACAACAGAGCTGCTAAAGGCTGGAGGTAAACCTGTAATAAGGGAGCTCCAAAAGCTCTTCAATGCTGTCCTGTTTGAAGGGAGAACTCCGGAGGCGTAGAGTAGGAGTGTGGTCGTCTTGTTCTTCAAAAAGGGTGACAAGACAATGTTGAAAAACTATCGACCAATTTCCCTTCTAAGCCACGTCTACAAGCTGTTTTCAAGAATCATCACGAATCACGAACACTCGACGAATTCCAACCACCGGAGCAGGCTGGATTTCGGAGAGGATATGACACCATAGACCACATCCACACAGTGCGGCAGATTATACAGAAGACCGAAGAATATAATCAGCCCCTGTGTCTAGCATTCGTGGACTATGAGAAGGCCTTTGACTCGATCGAGATCTGGGCTGTCATGGAGTCCCTGCAGCGTTGCCAAGTAGATTGGCGATATATCCAAGTGATGAGATGTCTCTACGAAGCCGCCACCATGTCCGTCCAAGTACAGAGCCAGCAAACAAGGCCAATACCATTGCATCGAGGAGTGAGACAAGGGGATGTAATCTCCCCAAAATTGTTCACAAATGCAATGGAGGACATGTTCAAGATGCTGCACTGGAAAGGGCGTGGCATCAACATCAACGGCGAATACATTTCTCATTTGCGATTTGCAGACGATATCGTCATCATGGCAGAGACGCTGCAGGACCTACAGCAGATGCTGAATGACCTAGCTGACACTTCTGTACGCATCGGCCTTCGGATGAACTTGGATAAAACCAAGATCATGTTCAATAAGCATGTACTACCGGAACCGATTGCGGTACACGGGGCCGTTCTGGAAGTTGTTCAAAAAAAATTTTTTTTTTTTTTTTTTTATGCGATAGGGGGCAAACGAGCAGACGGGTCACCTGATGGTAAGTGACTACCGCCGCCCATGGACACCCGCAACTCAAGAGTCACAAGTGCGTTGCCGGCCTTTTAGGTAGAGGTACGCTCTCTTCTTGAAGGTTTGAAGGTCGTATACCTCGGGCAGACATTGCAGTTAGGTAGAAACAACTTTGAGGACGAGGTGAACAGAAGAATTCAGCTGGGTTGGGCAGCCTTTGGGAAGCTACGCCGAGTCTTCTCATCGTCGATCCCACAGTGCCTTAAGACGAAAGTCTTCAATGAGTGTGTCCTACCCGTCATGACATACGGAGCCGAAACGTGGACACTTACGGTACGGCTGGTCCACAAGCTTAAAGTTGCTCAGCGTGCTATGGAAAGGGCTATGCTCGGTGTTTCTTTAAGGGATCGCATCAGGAATGAGGTGATCCGGCAGAAAACCAGAGTAATCGACATAGCCCACCGCACTATTACCCGCAGAACCGACGACCGTTGGGAAAAAGAGTTCTTGAGTGGAGAACGCGTCTCGGCAAACATAGCGTAGGACGTCCACAGGCCAGGTGGAGTAACGATTTGCGCAAGATGGCTGGCAGGAGCTGGATGCGAGAAGCCGACAATAGATCGAAGTGGCGTGCAATGGGAGAGGCCTATGTCCAGCAGTGGACTGCGATAGGCTGATGATGAATTTTTCAGGTTTCTATTTCTCCATATCGGACTGTTATTTATCAGACAGTATGCATACATTCATAAAGTGCCCATTTGCGGCAATAGGCTTGAGGCAATATTACTATAGTGGGACCAAATTCGTATTGACAACATGTAGGTATCTTATACACCTCTGGCTACCCCTTAGGGTGGCCCACATGCGTGAGTGTATGTATGTACATATGAAGACTAAGTCACTCTCATTATTAAGACGATTTAAATGAAACCTCACATATCGAAATCCATCAAGCCGTCTAGTCTCCTAAGCGTTTCAATGTAACATCATAGTAAAACTCGAAAATAAACCTTCTTCTTGCGCAGGAGGGTAAACAACGCATATGACACGCTCTATTTACGTCATCAATCAATCATACAAATATTTGCTTGGCAACATTGCTTTTATAAGAGGTTTACCCAAATAGGTAATTTAAAAAAAAAAACCGCTAGCAACTTGCCTTTTCTCATACTTCATTCATAGACTTCGTTTTGTTTGTACCGGCCGAATAGAGTCTACGTTGCAACCTAGTGGTTGTGGGTTCGTTCCCGCATTACCGTCGTGAACCCACGTCTGACTCACACCACCAGAAGCATTTTGCCTCGCACAACCAGCTTGTGAAACTAATTGTCGCCTGCCGTATTTCCGGATTAATACGACCTTCAAACCTTCAAGAAAAGAGCATACTCCTACCTAAAAGGCGCAACGCACTTGTGACTCTTAAGTTGCGGCGGTTAAGGGCGGCGGAAGTCACTTACCATCAGGTGACCCAGCTGCTCGTATGCCACCTATCGCATTAAAAAAAATCAGCTTAATTAGAGGGTTTAATATGAATACAAGTAATGTGTGGCCACGTTGCCAGTATTAAATGTTATGTAGTTCAAAGTATTTGTTCTTGTCTTTGATATAAGTTAAAGTTACTCTGCGCCGTAGATACTGTTGTTTACTAATGTCCAATGATAATTCAAATTAACACGACATATATTGACTGATATGACATTAATCGCGATAATTTTCAGGGGAAATGACGAGTTTAATTTAATTTTACTTCATTAAGTTAGTTTGATAATATAACTTTCTTGAATATTTATTCATCTATTTAAAAACGCTTAAGACTAATATAATAAAAGAAGTTTAGTTGGAAGTATTATCTCATTTATAAATGATATCCCAATAACGTACAGCCATAACTAATGGCTTCAAAAACACTAGAACTTAAGCAGTGAGGTTAGTAGATGTTAAAGTTCTTTAATTTTTTTGTGTACGACTTTCTATACAATTAAATATTTCTTGTCTCGGAGGAAATATCTTCATCACATACTAGCCACCTACCCTTCTTTTGAAAGGACAGAGTCACAATTTTAAGACCTGACAGACATGAAGACTATTCTTGCCAAAGGTCTAATGCAATTCGGTACATTTTACTAAACAATAGTATAACAAAATTACTGCATCACTATGCTATGCTTTAAGTTTTCTTCTCGTAACATTAATTTTGTAGTAACTTTAATTAGTTTTACCGCTGCTGGTCGCCTTTGCTCTTCAATCACTTAAAAATTACAGTAGGGTTTGATGACTACTTTAATTCTTGTAATACCTTTGAATAGGTTCGAGGAAATAGCTAGATACGTTTGAATATTGCGAGTTAGGGTAACATATACGTAGATATTACGTGCCTTGTGGAACATGGAGTACACCGAGATGTAAATAGCGGTCACCGGCGGCCTGCCTCCGACTCGTTGCTTAACCGCAGTTTCCAACTACGCAACAGGAATTCAGACACGAGACCGTTCCATTTTAATCGATATTAACGCTGCATAGTTTCATATTATATTACACTAAATTTGTACCCAAAACAGACTAAATACACCTTTCACAAAGAAATGTGTGGTGATAGAAGTTTTAAGTTATACATATGTTTATTCCTGAGGACTCCCGAGAGAGTCATGCTTAGGAATGGGCGGGCTCGCCCGGAGTAATACCACGACCTCACAAAAAACTAGTAGACGAACAATGCTTTCAATATATAGCCGAGTGAGTGTGAATACCGGAGGCCCACCTCCCCCTCTCCACTTTGCCCTCCAAACATCCCTCTAGTCCTCTGTCTGTTTCTCTCTTACTCCTAAAAATAAAACAAAACTTCCTTGATAGTAATCAGTTTCTGTAACTTGAATCTTGGCTATATAATAATTACCAAAGGAATGACTGAGTTGGCCGCATAATTAAAATTTTACTAAATCGAAGCAGCTCAAAGAACTCTAGATAAACCGATTCCTCAAATTAATTTGTACTGCTGTCATTTCTGTGTTATTACAATATTCATGAATAGTGCGTGGTGTAGTGACCCACACCTACTGAACGGAATATGGACTGTTGAGGAGCTTTCGAATGCAACAATAAACATAGCAGAAAGTTTTCAGTCACCGAGTATCACCTAAAAGCACCAAAGCGACTTCGAAAAAGGAGGAGTTTCTCAATTTCAATATATATATTTTTTGTTTGTTACACCTTGGTGAACCGATTTTGATTATTTTTTATTTTTATTTGAAAGCTGGTACTTCGCGTGTGATCCCATTTCAATTTGGTCCAGTTCTGACAATGGCGTCCATGAGAAAACCACATAAGTCTTAAATTGTATGATAGAGGCATTGAAGTCGGTTGTCTACTTTTTTAAAGTGAATTATCTTATATGCAGATTGTGGAATCAAGTCCCTGTTACCATCATAAATTCTGGACGAAACCCGATCACTAGTTGTTTTAATAACTATATGTATATATAACCTGTATATGGTTAATTTGAATAGGTAGAATACCGACATCAGGTGGT
Organism: Tyria jacobaeae; assembly: GCA_947561695.1. NCBI lineage: Eukaryota > Metazoa > Arthropoda > Insecta > Lepidoptera > Erebidae > Tyria > Tyria jacobaeae. Next base: position 4,058,734 of record OX387211.1, on the reverse strand, counting down.
AGGTAATTACAAAATGTCGTGCTTAGATTTCCACAACACCGATGAATCAGTAAATAATGTAGCGAGGAACTATTTTACAAATGTATTATGTAATTAGAGTGAGAATACACAACTTTAACGAAACATAGCAATAAATCAGGATGTAGATGAAATCACGTAGTTTAAATTATAAATCAAACGTAATAGAATTCGGCCCTGTTTCCCTGTACAAATCGCTAAATGTTTAATTTATTATAAGAGTTTCTGTTATACTCGCATAGAGTACTCTGAGAAGTCGTAATGACTACAAGCTAAGGCTAACCAAACACGCAGCAATAATGACGAGTATTTAAAAGAATGACAGTCCCTCTTGGCCTTTGCGGTGTAATCAAAATAATTGCTTAAACACGCAAAGTGCCCTTATTACAAATGGAATTATTCAATCGTTTCGATTACGATGAGGGTTCGAACACTTGGACTATGATTTAAACGCTTATTCTAAATGCATATTTATAAAATACACGTAGTAAGCTGCCCTAGAAGCTAAAGGACTTATAATTTCTGCCACAAACAAAAGAAAAGGCAATGAAAAAAAAATGGCAAGTCTTTAGCTGAACAGTAATAAAGGAGACTTCTAATTAAGAGAAAGGGCTAGTCACTGCGTATTTCCAGATATTAATGGCTACTAGACACAGAAAAAAAATACTTAAGGAAAATAGTTTTATTGCTAGCACTGAATGAAACCATACACTAATTAATAAGGACTGGAGAGAAATATATCGAAACGTTTACCACAAATGAATTTTCAGAGGTTGATTTTAACTTGTAAATTAATTAATTATGCGAGATTTTTATGCATTTCAGTTTGGTTTATATTAAACTTACATATATCGTCTAAAGGGTAATGCAGAAGCGTAATTAATGCTCACATTTTGCCGACTATCAATTAGTACCATAGTATCTCCCATTTTTAGCCTTTAACCGATGACAGACGGGAATTTTGAGAATATTGACAGGGAAAAGGAGGATTTAAGGGGAAAGAAAGGGATACAGCTTTAGGAAGTCAAAGTCGCATGCTTATATCTCAAACTGGCTGGTGAAGGGAAGTTCAAGCCCTCTATTGTTATAAGAAATGATATCACCTACAGTCTAGTAACGATAGCTGGAAGTACCTACACATTCTCATATTAAACTGGGTAATCTGTAATTCACAAACCAAACAGCGTAACAAAAAATCACTTCACTAACTGAATTTGGGGGCCATAACAGTATAATTTGATCTTTTGTTTATACAACTTCGTAAATTGATAGTAACTTGTATTTTAAAATTAACAGTATCAAATAAATTCGTATTGTTGAATATGCGTATGTATATCTCAGACAGTATTTTATAGTCATCTTTTTAAAAACCTGTAGAACTCGAAAACAGGATGTCCTTTATATAAGCTGACCTAGAATGCAGAAAGTAACTTTATAGCAATTGTATTTTTAAAAAAGGTACTAACCTTTGCTGATCGTTGACCTGCCTTTTTTAGACTTCTTATTTATTTTCAAATTACAGGTAAGTTTTTCAATAGCATTCAGTATCTTTTTGCTAACTTTGTTAATGGTCCTTAGTTTCGGATCGGAGTACTTTTTCGTTCGTGAACCATCGCCGACAGTTTTCTCACGTCCCGAATCCGCGCTATCGTCCGACTCTGTAGCTGATGTGTCCGATACCGGGTGAAATATATACGGACTGCTACTAAAGCAAGGCGAATTCATTATAAATTCTAAATTCACTTCTTTAAGAAACGCATAGACACGTCAATTTTTATTTTACATTTAAAGCGCCTGTTCACAATGAAGTCTAGAAGAATGTTGGACAAAGTCAGCGACGGAACTGTACAAGGTTCGTGATGTTCTATCCAGGTGGGCAGCAGACCGTGACACCGCTCCTAAGACAAGCCTATAGGACCTTGGCTTATATAATACTTTGTAATTAATCTAAATAAGGTTGCATACGACAGCTCAATGAAGAATATCGCTTGGTTACAGCCTCTTGACACCGTTTATAAGTTGTGCTATTTTCTAGAACTGAGACGGAACAAATGGCCTGTACCAATAGTTTTACGAATGTTGTTTTAAGATAACCTTAAGGAAGACCCTCGTTGTTGGTACTACTAAAGTAGTCTGTATGTCTGCTGATATACATACAAACATATGTATTCTAATAAAACTAGATAAAATGAAAAAGTTTCACAAGTGTATCATACATTTTTCAACCGACCAACGGAGGTTTCGTTCTATAATTCACTTTAAGTTTTTTTAACCTACAATATAAAACAATATTTTTAGCTTAAGTAAAATTTTGGTTGCTATTTTTATTTAAAGTTAGTTAATTATTTATTAAAAAAATATTTCCAACAACATAGTTAAGTATTTTTTTTATAATAAAGAAATAATTTTGATATTTAATCATAAATAAATTTCGTAATCAATAAACTAACTCGACTCCGTATTTTGTTAAGATACGAGAAGCGCCTTTAAAAATAATGATAGCAACAACTAGCATCCACATGCGTTGCTATCTACAAAAAAATAGCAATCATTTATATGCATTTGAATATAATTTTACATAATATAATTTTGTAGCCTAAGTAATTATTAAACAATAAATTAAATTTTTATTATAATTACAGAAATTCTAAATGAACCATGCAACTATATCAAAATGTTCAAAGTATTAGATGACATATTATCGAATCGGAGCCTTAGCCAATATTCGCGGTCCCCGTTCACTACACCATTTGTATTCTTAACATCTTATTGTATATCAAAGCCGCATCTTCGTTGTTAGGAAGATATACAAATATAGCATCACGCCCATTATCCATTAAGAGACGAAATTAACGCCTACCATTATAAAAATACATGTATGTATCTCAAGGTGATAGGCTGCATTTTTTGTAGGGTATTTTACGAGTACCTATGAGTTTTCTACGCATACTTATCTGCCTCAGATACAGTGCTTTTCGGACTATTCCATTTAGGCAAAAAAACATATTATAATCTTTCTCCGTCATCTTGGTTAGCCAAAGATACGTGTTTAATAATAAACAAATTATACCTTTCTTTACCATGTTTCTTCGCAAGTATAAATAGTAAAAAAAAAATGCTACATAATATGCAAGGCATTTTTTAAACTGGAGACTTCTATGTAGCGATTTGTTTGTTCTTTTGTCCTTATTGAGAAATAAGGACAGAAGAACAACCCGTTAACTGAGCATCCTGTCATAAGATATTTGGTAACTAAATCCAAAGGAGTTTTAATATTTATTGACTAATTCTTGTAATGTATATTGTAACTTTGGTCAAAGCTTAGTTCATTGTTACATCCACAATCGATTTGTCTTTTGTTTTTGGGTGTACATTAACAAATGGGCGTTAGTACAATCTTTTATTAATAACTTTGTACTTAAAATTTAAGCCTTACATTTTGAATTTCAGTCTCAATAGTAAGAATCTCAATGCGTACATCACTTGATAGTCAATGGCTCTTTGAATAAGTCGCGAACAGTTCACGGAGTTGTTCGTCCTCGTCTCCGACTTTTAAACTTAAAAAACATAAATCCACACAGCTTCCATAATGACGTTCACTGCTTAAGTACTTCAGACTTTAAAGAACTAAAAGAATTAAATCCTTAAGTGATTACCGTCTACGAGGTTGGTTACGTCAGAATGAGGATTCATTTATTTATTTATTTTTTATATTATAGGGGGACAGACGAATAGACGGTGAGGAAAAAGGATGGGGGAGTTGGGCCTCCGGCGACCTAACTAATTTCGGGAAAATGCAACGCTTCATAACTGGATTTCTGTAAGGCCGTGGTATCGCACAGGTCGAGCCGGCCCATTCGTGCCTAAGCATGGCTCTACCACTGTTACAAAACGTGTTCTTGATCTAGCCCAAGAGAGTAAGATCGTTGTAGTTGCATTTTGTGTCCGTTTTTTTCTGTTTGTAAAGTACACCGCGACACATGATTCAGTCTTATATAGGAGTCATCTATTAAAAATCGTTATATACATCAATTAGTAGAGTCTACTCATCATACTCTTTATAATATTCACATATCACGTAAAACAAATTAAGGTTTGCACATGAAGACGTGCTGAAGAAACTCATCGGCGTAAATTCGTGCCGTATCAGAACTAAGCTCCTTTAACGATCCACCTCCCGTATTATATACTTTACATACAGAGAATTTAATGTGCCTACATCATTAAACATCACAATGTAGGCGCTATTGGTATTAAAATTGGAGTGCCGCAATGATATCTATTATATTACGCTGAGATATGATCACATTTGCGTTATCCAAATTATGAATCTTCAAACTTTGTCTTTGGTGAGTTCTACATAGCTGTCATCACCAGAGTCAAGGATAGGAAGAAAAAGAGATTCTGATAGGGTAATTTTGTTATTGGTGGTACCCACCTACGGAAATTACGAACCCCCGATTCCTTAATTTAAGGGCCCCAAGGACTAAGCCTAGTTTAGTCTAGGAATTCTATTGTAAAGTTCGATGACAAATTGGTTAACACCATAGTATGTACATTTTGTAATATGTATGTATAAAGATATATATATAATCTATAAATGTCTTGCATATGTTATATATGTATGACCGAAGACTAAATATATGTGTTATTGTGTAAGTGTTAGTGTGTATTTTCTATGGTTATATGCTATCTTATGTTTAATTTTTGGACTTTATTCAACAAATTATTAGTACTGACTTTCTAATGTAACGTCTGTGTACATGACGTGCATGAAATTGAAAAAAAAAAATATAAAAAAAAAATCTATGGTTATTGGACTTATAGAAGTACACGGTACACTCTCCAACGAATGACAATAAAATCACCAATAAAGAGTGGTCACCGCGCCACTACGCTGCCCGCGTCTAGTTTTGTGGGTTTGGACCCCACACGGGACAACACTTTGTGTATGTCTTAAATTGTTGTTCGGAGTCTTGGTGTTTTTTGTGTCCGTGATTTGAATGATTGTGAAGTCCCCCGTAATACAGGAATTAATCTTAATGCGGGAATTATCTTTTTTATTAAAAAAAAAAGAAAACATAGCAAGGCAAAAACAGCAAAATAATATTTTTACTTTTGAAGTCGGTAATTAAAATGTATTTGTTTACTAACAGTTTAAATGATAATTTATTGCGAATTTATTTTTAAGGTTCAAATCGTAGAACATTTGGAGACTTAACTTGAACTTTCATTAAGAAAAGAAATAGGTAACATTATAATGCTATAAATATGTTAAAATAAAATTGAATCTTACTAAATAAACAGTTCAAACTGTATATTTATCAGTAAAAAATATTAGAATGTAAGGACATATACAAAGTACTTACCTGATCGGTTTTCTTTGTAAGGTGACTCGTATATCCCAGTAGAGGTGCAGTCCTTTTCATCCTGATTGAACGTATTCAAATATTCGTTTCGCTCGTGTATGTTGGTTGATAGCACACGTTCGCGTCTAGGTGATTGATGAGAACACAAGCTATTGCTTCTCAGAAAAGGCTGACCATCTAAATTCTTGCCTACACCATTTGCTGATTTGAATTTTGATGAATATTCGTTCTGACTGTCTTTATCACCGCACCCATTCAATATTATCTTTTTTATAGTCTTCACTTCTCCAACTTCGCTTATTTTTTCCTCAGTAAACGTTGACCTCTTTGTAATAGTTTCATTGGAGTTAAAACTATTGTCACTGATAGAATTAGACATAGTTTTACTTTCGGACTCAGATTTCCCATTTAAGACATTGTTAGGAAGTAAATATTTTTCAAAAGGATCGCTGTTTCTTTTAGATTGAAAGGGATTCTTTGTATTATTATGCTCGTAATCAGAAAGACTTTTATTATGAAACTCGTCGATAGGTCTACTGTCTGGCAGGTGGCTAGTTTTCTCTTTGGTAGCACATGACGGTGTACAATTTACATAGCCATTGGTGTTTTGAGTATCAATACTATAAGAGTACGGAAGACTATGGGGTCCAGAATCCGATGACCTTGAAAAAAGCATTGGAGACTTTAAGTCATAACTAGAGTCAATGTATGACGAACTATCCCTGATTTTATTCCTATCTAAACTGGAGAGTGATGCTCTGCTATAAGGTACTGGTAGCTTTGAAGCATTCGAATAACTTGAAGGTAAAGTAGAAAAAAACGGATTCGTTGGATGAAATCTAATTGGCTCTTCTTTTTGCACAACCGACTGAACAAGTGGTGTAGAGTTGAGAGCTGCAGGTAATGAGTTCAGAGAAGCTCTAATAGGTGACGGTGATGGTTTATATTGAGGTGATTGCGACGGTCGTATAGTCGCATAAACTGGAGGCTGGGGAGTGGCTTTATCACTTTGTACTTCAGCAATTAGTTGCGAAGGTCCTGAAAAATTTAAAGAATTGGTCACATAAACTAACACTAAAAGAAAATAAAGATTTCCTTAAATAAAGGATATACATAAAGACAACTTTAGAAAAGAAACGTCGGTTACAAAGTCTATCGATACACTAAACTTCCAGTTATGTCATGGAATATTGAACTTTATTTAGTATACAAAGGTATATAAGTATACGAATGTAACCGTTTGCACTGTGAAATGTTTCATTCAAACATTTCCAAGCAAACAGGGAAAACCGATAAACTCGTCGCCCGCCTTGCAATGGGTCTGCATATGAAAACGTGTGATAAAGTAATACATGTCGCAACTATACAAAGGGAAATATACCAGACACCGGGAAGTAAGTATTCTGCTTTCTCTGATTTATACACGAGCTCACATTTCTCTCTTCAACTAAGTTTTCTTGTGGAATTCATTCTTTATGCATAAAGTTTCTTGGTTGCTTAGGTTGGAACAACTTGCTTTTAAACTGAATGTAGTAGACATTACAGTAGATTGTGTGTTCATATTTAAATACTTATGCAACATTTATCATTAGCTTGAATAAATACAACATTTATCATTAGCTTGATTTTTTGTTTTTTTTTTTAATATTCTTCTGAGATAAAACTGTTAAAAACTTCAAATGAGAAAACGTTGACTACAGGAATTACTTATGGCTTAAAAGCCATTGAAAAGAAGATAAATTTTAAATTTTGCCCGTTCACTTTATCAATACTTTCTATATAGGAGACGGGGCTTCACTAAGCCCCATAGTAGGTAAAGCGGTACTCAGCAATAACAGTTATAACTTAAACTGGACTGGTGCGATACCACGTACTCTCAGAAAACTGGTGCATTTCCCCGAAATTAGCGAGGTTTCCGGAAGACCAACTCCCCCTCTCCTCTTTCCTCTCCCCTCATCAACCCTCTCTTCGTTCCATCTCCTAATCCCCCTCTCTTCTTTCTCATTCCATCCCCGCATCCTCCCATACCTCATCAGGCTCAAAGGCGAGCTCACGTACGACTCTTGAGTTGTAGGTGTCCATGGACGGTGGTTATCACTTATCATCAGGTGACCCGTTTGCTCGTTTAGCCTCTCCCTCGTCGTCCTCGTTCGTCTGTCCCAGCATATTATAAAAAAATATGTATCTGATAAATCTGACTTGCAGTGGTTCCCCAGGTATTAAGTAAAACATATCTACAAAGGAAAAATTGTAAGTGCTGTAAATATTGAAAAAGGAATTTAGAAATGAGATTAGATTTAGATTAGATCCACGTCGATAATGTACAACGGTAAATGGCGTAAGCGGAACTGAGCGAGTTTTCCCATTAAGCCGTGCGATGTCTCTGACTAATCCTGTCTACACTTCCAGGCTGTGATACAATATTTAGTTAGCTAAACTATTCTGCTCTACGAGATCGTTTCTTAGTATATATTAAGTTAAACCTTTACACATTTGCTTTGCTTTTTAAACGAATAATATTGTTTCTACATGTTTTTCATCTACTGATCTTGTAGATGTCTTTCGAATAATTGTATTATTTATTTATAAATCCTGGTAAAAACAGAATACAAATTTAGCTTTGGCAGTAGATAGATAGTATATGCACAATAAAATGGGCTAGGTGACTGTCAATTTAGATTAGAACCTCTTTAATAAACGTACATTTTGTGTGATATACTAAGGCATGACGTCCACCTTACTTTTGTCAAATATGTAATTCCCTTCTAAACTTATTTTTAAGTTAGACAATAATTTACCCACTATTTTCAGACAGCAATGTGAAACACCAATATTAATATATTTATTATTATTATATAAATATTGTAAAAAAATAGTTTATCATAGACCGTTCTCACATTTGTTATTTGAAATTTCTCGTTTTAAAGACTCATTTTAGCTTTAAATGGATCGTTAAGGATTTTAAAAGCTACAATTTGTTCTTGTCGGTAGGACTTTGTGGCAGGCTCCGCTTCTATTGGTTGTTTTATATTGGTTCATAATATCTAAACCCTGTGGGTTTAAGAATGTGGGTGTTTAATAGACCTCTGCCTACCCCTTAGGGGATATAGGCGTGAGCGTATGTATGTGTGTAATATCGAAAAATATACTAGTATTAAAACTTAAAATTAATTTATCACGATATAATATACTTTATATATGTCACGACAATATCAAGGTGATTAAAATAACACCTCATGTCGAAAGCCGTCAAGGCCCTAAAGAGCATATCAAGGAAACAAACGTACAAACATAAACTCGAAATAGATAACTCTGTATCTAGCGCAGTAGAGTAAAAACAAACTATGGTCCCCTTCTCTAATCCTTTACAAGCAGGTAGTGCAGCCGCTTTTGCGTAAAAGGATAACAGACATCACTCATCCATCCTCACAAACTTTTGCGTTTTCAATATTAAATTGAGTGTGTCTTGTGTTCCAATTACAAGTGTATATGTGACGTAATGACAAAGCGAACATGTCATTGTGCACTTACACGTCTACTTACAACTTACTTAGACAACTTACTTACTTTTCAAGTCACCGCCTTTTCCGATGGATCTTCTTCGCGGTGACATGTCCCGGTCTCTGGCGACAACAAAACTTTGATTAAAAATCGAAAATAAAGTGTTATTTTTAGAGAGTAAAACTGTATTACTTACAAGGTTAGCTCTCAAAGATATATATATATATATATACTAGCCGACCCGGTACACGTTGTTCTGACATAAAACATCTGTATAGGGTCATCCTTATCGTTTAGGGGTATGAAAAATAGATGTTAGCCGATTCTCAGACCTACCCGATATGCACACAAAATTTTATAAAAGTCGTAAGAGCCGTTTCGGATGAGTTTGGTAACAAACACCGCGACACGAGAATTTTATACATATACTAGCGGACCCGACAGACGTTGTCCTGCATGATATTTCAAGCGATTAGGATCAATATAGATAAATAACCTAGATACCGACTGCAGCGCCATCTGCCGGGCTGATTTGTGAATCTAAACCATTCCCAGATCCCCTTGAACACACACAAAAATTTCATCAAAATCCGTCCAGTTGTTTGAGAGTAGTTCAGTGACATACACACTCACAGAAGAATTATATATATAAAGATTAGATATACCATGCAAAAGTTTGAAAGTTAGAACATTTATATTTTCTTTCAAACATTCGCATTCTGTGATATAGAATTATGTATTCGGAAATAAACGAGATCCCCAAATAATAAAAGGTAAGCTGAAAGGATGTTAAACTTTTAAGTGATCACGTTAATTCCCGAGTACATAATAACATTTAGTTTGTCTATGAAAAAATAGCAGACAAATGCATGGCACGACAATTCAAGTATATAAGACGAAAGTGGAGTGGAATGCCGGTTGGGGCCGACCACGCATAAAGTACACTAATCAAATCGCTCTCGTTTAAAGAAGAAAGGGCAGTTTTTGTTTTATATTACAGGAAGACAGACGAACAGACGGGTCACCTGATAGTAAGTGACAACAGCCGTCCATTGACACATGCAACTCAAGAGTCATAAGTGCGTTGCCCCTTTTAGAGTGTGGGGGAATGCTAAGAGGGCAAAGAGAAGAGAGAGAATTGGGTTTTCAAGCCTCTAAGACGGCCTATACGTGCCTAAGCATGGCTTTACTACGATGACAGGTCAGTAGACGTAGATCGTAAGGTATTATATCTTGAAGCAAGTATTGTGTTATTAAATAACTAAACAAAACTGCAATATTTGAAGTCCATTTTACTGTATAATATTATTTTCTGAATAACATCGACCATTAGTTATGTATTTGAGTGTCTTAACCAAGTCGTTATTACCGTAACCGTTATACCGTGCATTGTAAATGGCAACGCGGCTATTCGAACACTTCGATATAGGTGCGCAAAATTAAATAACACGAAGCCTTATTTATATCGTGTACCCATCAATCTATCTCAATATAAAAGAATATAATTGACTTTTGAGAAAGGTACATAACTGACTCGAATACGCCACCTATCATTAAAGATCGCTGTCGAAGCTCAAGGTATTCTTAATCCCTTAATTGTAGAGGTTCATTGTTTTCTAAAAATTTTAGTCGTATCCAAAGGTAAGCATATTCTTCGAAATACACTATAAAATAAGAATCAGACTTTAAAAAAGTAGACAACCGACTTCAATGCGTCTATCATAAAATTTAAGACTAATATGATTTTCTCATGGATGCCATTGTCACAACTGGACCAAATTAGAATGGGACCACACGGGAAGCACCAGCTTTCAAATAAAAAAAAATCGTTTTTGAAGTCGGTTGAAAAATACCGAAAATCGCATTAAAAGGCAAAGGGAATGTGTAAAGGTTTAACGTTATAAATACTAAGAAACGATCTTGTAGAGAGAATAGTTCAGCTAACTAAATATTGTGTCAAAGCCTGGAGTGTAGACCACGGTACAAACAAACATAGTTTACACTTTAGTTGTAGATTCTGTTAAATCCTATTTAGAATGTAGGTACTCGGTATGCATTGTGCGATATTTAAAAACGGTCATTCAATAAATAGATCAGATAAATTCTATTTTGAATTCACATTACAACTTGTTTCAAATTTTTTAAATTTGCATAGCTACTATTACTGTTATTATTACGAAATAGATTTGAGGTAATCCTAACTACCCCAAATCTAAATTGCTAACTCAATTCGATAAAGTCGAAAGATTTTTTGGTGGTTTGTTACGCGTTGCGCGCAGTGGTTAAAGTGGTCACCTCGCCACTACTCTGCCACGCCAAGTGTTGTGGTTTCGATCTCAACACGGGACAACTCTTTGTGTAATCTTCCAGCTGTTATTTCAAGTCTGGGTGTACTTTGAGACCGTTTCTTAACAAGGTGTCCCAAAAGAGTATCAGGTATTTGTTAGTTTAATAAAATAAAAGTAAAGTAATGGTAATCAAATACTTTTTTATTATTGATGTTAATAAAATGGTGTTAATAATAATGTTAGCAAAATGGTGACCCTTACGCTGCTGGCACTCTTCTAATCTGACACACAGCCCTCGATATTGTTGCCATCTCTAACCTAATGTTTTCTTTCAATAGCGTTAGGTTCGTCGGGTTATTCTCTTCTCATAAAGCTTACTTTTAAGCCCCTATGAAGTCTAGTCTACTACTACTAGTCAAGTGGGCTAAGGTTTCTGGGAGGCACGTTGATGTTAGCTCTACATGAAATTACCTTATTGATACCATAAATTAACTGACCACAAAATCATTCGACGGGCCTGTTGGTCTAGTGGTAAGTGACTCTCTGATTCACAAATGTCTCGAGTCTGGGTGTTCTTGTGTCCGTTATTTAAATGTTAGTAAAATTTTCCGCTAGACGAATTATTCCTAATGCGGGAGTTTTCTTAAAAAAAAAATTGATATTCATAAAAATAAGGAATATGTCTTTAGTATGTCCACACAAAGACCATAGGGCTGTGCACGGGGCGTTCATGCTTTCGTCTCGGATCCCCTCTGGCCATTATCGATAGTTCTTCTCATTAACATGACCATTCCGGTCAAAGTTGGCTTCGTCACTGAACAGTAGATATATTTTCAAAGTTGTTGAATCACCGCAGCATTTCATTCGCAAAATTCAATCGATTTGCATAGTCCGTATCCTTCAATTCTTGAACCAATTCAACGCAAAGACGCTTTTATGATGTTCAATGCTTGGCTTCGCTTTTGGATGGATTTTGACGAACTGAACGACCGCCTTTACTTCTTCCTGTTTGGTTTTTTGTTTGTTTCCTGGTCGCGGACTGAACAAGGAAGACCACAATTTTAAATTTTTACCTTCGCACCTGTGTTTTCGAACATCCAAATCTATTGTGTATTGTCATTTGGTGCATTGCGTATACGATACTCCGCACGATACAAACGTTGAGCAGTCACTATTGAATCACAGTTACAATAATACGCTTAAAGAGCGCGATACGTCCCCGGGTACTACTCCATTGCGACTAAGACTTATGATGCTGTTAAAAACCTGTTTAATAGTTTATTTTATTTTAAATTCCACCTAACTCAACTAAATTATAGCTACTCTATTATACAGGATTGATGTCCGTTACAAAACGATAATGAACAATTTACAATCATTTGGTTGCTGCGATACAAGCCACGAGCTTAGTGCAGGAACCGCTGTTAATTGAAAATTAGTAAACTGTTATTATTGTAAATGTATAAGTATAAATGTAAATTCCGGTGCAAATAAATAAATAAAATGAAATAAATAAAATGAAATAAATAAAAAATAATAAAAAAAATATGTGGAAAAGGTGCGGCGGAAGCGTATGTTAGTTTTACAATAAAACACGGTGCAATGTAGTGCTTATTAATTGATAACATTGTTACTTCTATGAAATTGCGTATAAATTAACTAATATATGTGTTATATGTTATATGACTAACAATTTAATAACGTTCGTGAAATCCTCAGATTCACTTATGTTTGAAAATTATCTATTCTGCATAGGTTTTCTATACAAAATTTTAGTTATTTTAAATGGAACTTGAATATGCAGTCTAACAGGAACAATCTACTTAAGTATATAAACAAATTAAAAACTTACTCGTTCAATCCAAGCCTTAACATTGGGCCAGCTGTTCTCAGCATAGCATGAGCATCTGAATTGCTCATCCCTCTGGTTGGCCGCCCATTAATTGATGATATTACATCGCCCTCGCGGATGCCACTTAGAGATGCTTTGCGTCCTGGATTCACCTAAAAAGAAAACAAATTTGTATAAAACCAGATAAACTCTTTTTTTTATTCCCGGTTAAGGAATGATTCATTACACATATTCAAACGGATAAAAAAAAGAGACTCTGGACAACTATTTGCGGATCACACAAAATCGAACCCACGACCTTAGCAGTCAGGGTCAGAAACCGCTAGACAGTCAGGCCAGAAATAATATTTGATACACATTCACATTAGTGATTCGGGGTAGGTCCACAGTACACTGAAAAAGATACGTTAAAAACATTCATAACCGTCATACGTGTATAAAAGGACTGATAAATCACAAACATTGAAGACTGGCGTTCTAACATCCCTGCTTACCCAGAACGGGCATAAAGGATACATGTCAATATGTCTGTTACATGCCTATCGTCATCCTAATGGGACCAACCTAGAACATCAGATTAGAATTAACTCTTCAATAACAAAAAAAAAAAAATCAAAATAAAAACAATAGCCGACCTTCTCATAAATAGTTTCCATTCATACGATTGTGTTGGTAAGTTTATATGTAATAAAATAAATACATAAAATTGTTACATTGTTGATAACAAAACTTCACGGTTCAAATGGCTTATCGAATTAACTGTAAATAAGTTCTGTAAAAAATTCCGTTGTCTCAAGATGTCATTTAACATTTTATCCGAAACGTAATTTTGTAAGATCGATAGGGATTTTGGCGTAAACATTTATAAAGCAGCCAAAGTGACTAACACCAGTTGTGTTAGTCACTTTGGCTGCTTAGAAACAACATCATGTCGCGAATTTACTTCAGATATTCTTGAACTTGAAAAAAGAATATACATTAACACGCTATCTTCCCGAGGTCATGTTTTATTTAAAAGTAGCTTTTCGACTTCCCCAATATTTTTTCTATCTTCATACCGAAATTCAATAGGATCTGCTTGGCGATTTAGGCCTGAAAGCGTAACACACATAGAGACTATATTCATTTTAATAATATAAGTATGAATGGTGTTAATTTGTATAATTTTGTTTACAGAAGAGGTCAGATAAAGCCATCAGCAAACCCATGCCTTATTGTTATGGTAGCCCAGTGAAATGTGATGACAGTACTTAACAATAGAATCACTTCTACATCTCGAACTCGTATTTGAAAAGCAGACAGAACTGGTTCAGTTAACAACAATATTCTGGCGTATGGAAGTGCATTCATAGATCCTCAGTCGAGTATTTCCGTTTTTTTTTTTTTTTTTTTTTATTCGTAAGCCTACCATAATGACTTCACTTTGCCTGATGGTAAGCAATAAGTGGAGTCCAAGAGTGGTGGTCACTATCCTCATTGCATGTCTAGTCAATGCAGCATGGTGACCCACACTATGGCGGCCTGGTAAGATGCTTTTTCACGCCCCGCTTAAAAGACCCGGGATCAAATTGGGAAGGAAACACGTGCGCTGGCAGGGAATTCCAGGCTTTCACTGATCGGCTGTCGTCTGCATAAAAAAAGAAGATAAAAAAAGATCGGTTGTCGGTTCCTAATAAGATTTGCCAAAATAAGTAATATACAATGGTGTAACATGTATCTGTAAGTTCTTACCATAAGGCAAGCCCTGTTTATTTGACAAGTTCTTCAAAAACAATTTCATACATTTTATGTGTCGTTATTTTTTTTTATGTGGTAGGGGGCAAAGGAGCAGACGGGTCGCTTTATGGTAAGTGACTACCGCCACCCATGGATACCTGTAACTCAAGAGTCACAAGTGCGTTGCCGGTCTTTTAGGTAGGAGTACGCTCTTTTCTTGAAGGTTTGGAGGTATCGGTCCGCAAATATGGCAGGCGACAATTTGTTCCAAAGGTTGGTTGTGCGAGGCAAAAAGTTTCTGGAAAAGTACACAATGATGGAGTGATGGGAATGGATATTTTGTCGCGTAGTACGACGGCGGAAACGCGTGGCCGGTATAAGTCCGAACAATTCCTCTGAACACTGCACATTATACAAACGATAGAGAATGCAGAGTGAAGCTAAATCTTTACGCAACGCCAACGTGTCAAGACGATCAGAAATATCTTGGCAATCGATGCATTTTAGGTCACATAAAACTTTAAGGATATTTTAACATCTTCAATATCTTGTAGACATCAGTGGCGCACCTACTAATACCTCAAAGCACGCCATCTAGATCATTAACCCTAATCACTTAATCACACCTTTTATCGATTTTATGGATATACCTACAGAATGTCCCAAAACTCAACGTCAAGCGGATACGGGGCGATAGGCTAAGTGCAATGCAGTCCCAGTTCTGGACTGCACTTGCATTTGCAAGTGAAAAGAAGATAAGTAGAATGATAAGTATCAATTGTTTAACCATTTAGAAATATTACTTAAATTGGCCATTTTGTACTCAACTCTCAAAAATAATTATTGGATTAATGACTGCAATGAATTATGAAGGAATACATTTTTTTTAATATTTAGGATTACATTAAAAATATTTACTGAAAATTTTGAAAATTTCTGATCACCGTCCTAATATTATAAATATGAATGTAAGTTTGTTTGTTACGGTTCCACTCTGAAACTACGAAATTTTTGGCAGATATAATTGTTTGTCAAAAAATTGAAAATCTAGCAACTTCAACGCCATCTATATTTAAGGGATTCAATGCGAGCGAAGCCGTGGGTAAAAGCTAGTGATACGTAAATGTCAAATATCATCTAGGGTGTTGAATTTCAACATTTTCTATTTTATTATTATTGAACCAAGTAACTTGGTAACTTTTTCTTCATATTTGTCAGAACTGGTACAACTTAGCCTATCGCCCCGAACCAGCTTAAAGTTGAGTTAAGCTGGTACGGGGCGATAAAAAAAAGCTAGTACATGGCCACCACCAGCATAACGTTCGGGACACCTGTAGTTACTTAGAAAAAGCACAAAATGCTATAGTGACCCCTTAGAAAATTAATCAACATGCTTGTTTTCTACCTGGATGTTTTAAAATAAACATATGAACCATCTTCTAAAACAATTAACATTTTGATTAGCTCAGTAAAGTATAGGTACATATTATAAAGTCAAGTTACACACTGCATTCGGCTCCCGACGTCTTGCCGCAGGTGAACAAAATTTCAACATTTCGAAAAATCTCGCAACCCCTTATCCATACACTAAGTCACACACGCACGCATAATACATAATAGAAACACCGTAACTAACAAACACTCCCCTTCATTGGGAAAGGTCACAGTCTATGTAGAGTTGTTCCCTTACACTTAAAGATCACATCACCGTAAGTACACCGTCACCGTAATACGCAAACAACAATTTTCTGGATTGCTTAATTCCAAACAATGAAATAAAAACTTAATAGTCCAGCAAATCGACAGCACAAATTACTGTGCGTAATGATATAATTAAGGTATAGTTTGGGCGGACGCTATATATTTAGAGAGCGTTGGTAGGCACTAGTCCCAAGAAAGTCGTGAACGATACTAAAGCACAGAAGGTAAGCACGCGATCTAACAGCCAATTTCATCGAAACATTATATGGGTATTATTCGAAAATGCATGCGCCGTGAGGGACACACACGTCTATTGTTATGTTAGGGACCATCACTCGCTACGAATATTAATCTTGTTGAAGTCAAACCAAAGCTAAGTGAACTTAGAGTTGGTTGCGCGATGGTGCCTCAAAGGATTTCGATTTGTTCTCAATAGGGCAATGAACTAACATTGTATGGAATTTTAATGAGATTATGATAAAAGTTTTATCATAATCTCATTAAAATAACGGTGTTGTTTCAAGTAGTTTAGGGCCGTATTTTAATAATATAAATTTGTAGGTACGAAGTAGTGTGACCTTAAGAAGGTACAAATAATTAAGGTATTTATTTAGGCTGATTTTTATTAAGGTAAAAACAAAAATTGTGTGGTATCATAAGCTTCAAAAATCTTGATGTTTAAGTAAACCAAAATAAGCTATAACAGATATTGAATATTTTTTTTATTTATCCTCATTAATACATAATATCAAAATAGATAATAAAGAAAAAAAATGTTGCACACAGTAAACGTAGACGTAGTGTAGCAGTTAAGCGGTAAATATGGAAAAGAAAAGGCGGTCGTTCGTGTACGGAAATTCAAATTGCAAGTGCAAGCCCATTGTTTCAAGCCCATGTATGTAAGTGGAGGAAGGAACAAAGAGCTTAAACGTGTAGGAAACGTTCGAGCTTCGTTACAGATTAATGGCAGTTCTTTGGATGCAAACTATTGCAAGTTTTCTTACCTCAATATGGAAAGTAGAGATAGCTGAAGAAAACGTAGATGCGTAGAAAGACAATTTATTTATCTTAAATCGCAATATCAAGACACTTACGATAACGAAATAATAGTAACCCATGTACAGCAAGTTGTATAAAACTTAAATTAGTGGCGAAACTAGCAAACATGTGAGAGTAGGAACTCTAAGAAGTGTTTCGTCTTTTGGAGTGTCATAATTGAATGCTAAAGTTGGAAACGGTGTCTTGTTAGTGCAATTAAATCAAGAGTGAAGCCGCACTCGGCACTATAACTTTATTCGTTTGAAACTTTGATCCGCGTTGACAATTTAAATACGTGAGACTGAGTACTACGATATTCTGATTCTAATGCAATTATAAGTACAATATATTTCGCTATTTAGTCGACAAACAGTAAAAAAGAAAGTGTAGAAGCCTGTTGCGACTTTATTTAGGTTGTATCTACATTACATCATAATATTATTTTTATATAATCGAATGAGCAATAACATCGATATCTATTCATCTATCAATAACAATAGACATTACACAGAAATTCTTCACAGGATATGATTCTTGGATTAGAGTATGGGATGCTTTATTAAGGTGCCAATAAAAGAAGAGCCTTATCTGCTTCCTTAGATTATAGTTGTTAGTACAAAGATTGGGTAAATCGTGAAACTATCGAAGGTCTACCGTTATTGGGCAGTTACTTAACTCGGTAATGTCGACATGCGGGACACGTAAGCTGCGTGCCTCCTAGGTGAACGTGCGTAGCTTGCACGATCACACTCCATTTAGATATTCTTGAATCCTAAGCCCAATTTATCCTACTTATTACAGTATACTTTGTTTGCACTTTTATCACTCCATATTTGTATTTTTATATTTAGAGAGAGAGAGAGTAAACCAACAAAAACCAATATAAACTAATGGATTCTGGGAACACGTAAACGTTTTCGAATTCTAAGAAATGAAGTTTTGTTTCTTTTCCTTAGAATTCCGATTTTGTTTTTATGAGATATAGAAACAAATATTTATAAAAGTAAGGAAGATCCGGCCCACAACGACACAATTCACGTGTAATAGCTGTATTCACATTAGAAATTAAACATGGTTCGATAAGGTATCTACTTGAGAACTGAACAGCAAATGTACGTTTTATGGCTCACGTGACACTTGGTGTAAACGTGAAAGTTACGTGGGATTTCTAAATGAGAACGCGTAATTGCCGAACGTGGAGCATAATTCACGCGCTAGCAAACGACAAAGAGTCGTCAACCCTCGCAAGCTCTGCGTAATGACACTCGTGCCGCATGACTTCTACGTCAGCTGGTCTGGAATTAACCCAGGCTATGATCATCACCGTCCGCTTGATAGGCATTAGACTAGTTTCTTGTCAATTTTATTTGTGTTTATTCAAAAATACATGTAATTGTAAATGTTATTGCTCCTATATACACAATGTTTGCTATACACGATATTGGAATGTCATCAATAAAACATTCTATTGACACAGCCGTCAAAGGGTATTTGTTCTAAATAAGGTAAACAAGCCGATGAAGTGTTTTATATTTATTGAATACATAGTAAACGACATCATAATTAATATTTTAGAGATTTAAGTTAACTTTAGTGATACGCATTATAAAATCTTTGGGAAAGGGAAAAAGACAACCGCCCGCCATTTACTTGGTATCGAGATTGAACTACTGCTATTTAACCATTCTTACAAGTCTGCTGGTTTCCAGAACATCTCATATATGTATATACTTACTTAGTATCAAAGTGGCGTGCAATGGGAGAGGCCTATGGCCAGCAGTGGACTGCGATAGGCTGATGATGATGATGATGATATACTTACTATATTCTGTATGATCTTTGTTTTATGTTATGTGCTTGCTTATTTATCAGTAGTATTTGGACATACTGTCCTGATTTAAGTATACAAGTAATTAATTAAGTAATGTAGTTAAATAATTCAACTTACAGACTACATCAAAATTAATGTCTGTTTTTTTCGATCATATGTATTTGTTACATTTTTTAATTATTGGTTTGGAAAACTTATTGGTACTTAAGTTTACGTGAAGTAGTTTTAAATTGGGTGTGATATAATTGACTGCCCTGTTGGTCTTGTTGTTAGTGGTCCTAACTGCTGAGCTAGAGGTCGTGGATTTGATAGCTAGTCGGGACAAGAATTTGAACTACAAATGATTGCCCCAAGTGTAGGCGATCTTTGTGTCCGTTGTTTGTATGTTTGTCAGGTATGATGGGACACACCCAGGACACAAGAATCATTCCTGATCGTAAATGACAACTGCCGGCCATGGACACCTGAAAGCACCTGGAGTAGTAAGAACGCTGTCCGCCTTTAAAGGTTATCAGGAGAATGAGAGGAGGGGAAACAGGAGAGCAGTTGGGCCTCCGGTACCCTCACTCCCTCGGTAATACACTTGCATTATTTTTCTCTCAGACCATGGTAATATTCCGGTCGAGCCGGCCCATTTGTGCCTAAGCATGGCTCTCTCCTCATTATTGGTCTGTAAAACATCTGTGGGCATGAAGTGTCAAGCTAATTTATTTTCTGAATATAAAGACAGAACATTACTGGCCCCTAGTTGACTTTTCACAATTATTAATTTTAATAACACAACCGTTCACAAAAGTTTATAAGTCGGGAAGTACCAAATTATTCAGAGCCACTTCTACCCTCTTAAATATAATTCAACCAACCCATGTTTCGTTTCCTAATAGCCACTTATAAAAATAAAAAGGTCAAAATATGTCCAAGTAAAGTAAAAATATCATGAATGATTCCGAGTGTTTAATAATTAAAATACATGTGCTTTAACCAAACTTCTGAGGTAGAATTTTTTTAGAAAATTTGTATTTTTATTATATTGCCTTTTTTCTGTGTGTGTTTAGAACAACAATTTGAGGATTACACAAAGTGTTGTCCCGTGCGGGGATCGAACCCACAACACTCGGCGCGGTAGTGTAGTGGCGAGGTGACCACTTAAACCGCTACGCCATCTGTGCAGTCATGTAGACATCGTTAGACACGTCATTTCTTGTTTTAAATCAAGTATACAACCTATTCCTGAAGTATCTATGCGTATCGAATAATTGAGTGTCAGCAATAAACATTTTCACCGTTTTCCAATGTTACTTCTCCCGAACATGCATTTGGAACAAGGATAGATAAAGTATCTGTATGTATTGAACGTGAAATAGATAGCCACCGAACGAATTAGATAAATATACTATTCTTTCGCTTATCGAACCATCAAACAATAATCCTTACTCTATAGAAATGGATCAAGGAGGAGAAGAACATCTTGTTACATTAAGCAGATGGATTTGATCTATTGAAGCTAAATTAGGTAAACTACAAAAGAAATTTTACATCAAATTGTTCAGCTTTTAGAGAGGTCATAAGTAAAATGTGTAAACAATTGTATTTAGGAAATTTGTATAGGTTAAGTATTTATATCATAGTGCCCGGTTGAGGCAATAGGCTTGCCCCTTATTACGTTAGTTTGATAAAATTCCAATTAACCAAATGTGGGTGTTTATTACACCTCTGCCTACCCCTTAGGGGATATAGGAGTGAGCGTATGTATGTACGAGCGAAAGTTTTTTTTTATATATATTATGCAACTGGACCTGCAACTGGAGAGTCGTAAGTGCGCTGCCCACCTTTGAGGGTGAAAAGGGATGAGGGTATGCGTGGAGGGGAAAGAGACGTGGATAAGGAGATGGGAAAAGGTGCGGGAGGTCAATGGAGAGCAATAAGGAGAGGGGAGTTGGGCCTCCGGAAACCTCACTAATTTCGGGGAAGTGCAACGCAAGTGTTGCTTCACAACCGGTTTTCTGTGAGGCTGTGGTATCGCACCGGTCGAGCCGGCCCGTTCGTGCCTAAGCATGGCTCTACCACGTAAAATTTGTATTTATATTATTAATATTTGACCCGACTGTATTCATTGGGAGGGATATTTGATCAAATTTGGAATAGCAACAGGGCAGAGTCAGAAAGATCCAGAAGAAAAATGGGTTAGCTAAAAGTGTTAGCTAGTTAAAATTTTCTATTTACTTAACACTGTTAATAAAAGCTAGACAACCATTATATTAACATGATTTTCTACGGTTGAACAAAACTTCATAAATAACATTTTCAAGTAATACGATATCAATACAAAACAAATGAGGAAGATTGATAAAGTCAATGCTGTACTTGCCAATAAAGCGAAAAGATATTTTTATTAAGGTAGATATTAAGTCTTGTTATCGGAAATGATTGATTACTGTTTGGTGAACAAACACAATTTGGCACACAATCTTACTTACATCAAGGTTGCGTTCGAGAGTATCGCTGTAGCGCTGAAAAAATAATACTAAATCATAAGAAACGTGAAATTGATCAATCAACTGGAATACAAAGCGGTATAAGGATATGAATCAAACAAAACAGTTGAGATATTTAATTGCTATGTTGCAAAGGCAACCTGGTTCTTGGGACTTAGACATAGTGTTTTAGAATTTCGTAAAAGTATACAGGAAAATTCTACAACTAAGCTTTCAGTGATTGCATTGATCCTGTTTCTTAGTCAGTGTCTAGAATTCGTTGTTTTTATAGGTAATTTTGCATGAAATAAAAGCGTTTTCTATATATGTCATTTCCGATATAAGCTAATGACTAAACACTCGCACTATTTATTCTCCTAGGTGCGCTTGCCCGAGTCGCGATTACCCATTTCTATAGTACGTTAGATTTTGTTTCCACAATACTGATAGAGTAATTTAAATTTAACATGAAACATCTCACACACGTTTGATCGTCTGTTCCTCAACTCATAAAAATAAGGCTTTTACTATAGTGACCACATTGATGGTAAACACGCTTATTATACATACGGGGGTCACACTGAATGTTTTTAGAAAAAAAATTGGAATGATATGAAAAAAGAGTGTTCACTTTTCAAGGCATTTGTTAATTCTGGGTTATTATTTTTAAAAGTAAAGAATGATTACATAGGGTAAGTAAGCCTATCGCGTAGAACGAACAATATAACAGGTAGTTGTATTTCTGTTACTGCATTACACTACAATACATTTTCTCTTGACAAATTGTGGCGAGTTTCCCCACAAACAAAGTGCTCTCGACAAGAACGAGCTACGTTTCGCGGCTTACAGCGAACTTTAATTGCGTAATCTGATAAAACCCGGCTCAAAGGAATTAAAAAAAATAATTACTAATCCAAATCTCATTGCAGTATGCTTCATATATAACGAAATATCTCGGAAACCATACTTTTAACTCGCCTTTTCAAGGCGTAGATGAACTGACGCAATCCAATTTATAGTTAAAGAGCTCAGTCCGGATGTTATAAAAACTATTTGGAACACACAGCGCCATATTTGAATGAACTTTGCATGTATCTATACGTTTTATTAAAATATACTAAAGGAAATATTATGAAGCGTACCCGTGAGATCCTGAGTGGTTGGTTTTGATCGGCGCCACCGTGCATGCGGAAGCCCCAAGGCGCGCCACCTGTCAACTCTACCTCCTTGGCAGTCATCGCCTTCTTTTCACTCCATTTGCTTCTTACACATTCACAATACCCGATTTCACTTCCAAAATATAGTGTCAATATTTTGCCAACTTATATTCATGTCGTAGAAAATATTAAAGCGTAAAATGGAAGCCCGTAGTCATTTCATATCACAATTTCATTATATTCAGTCAATTTTGCGTTGCGTTGAAAGCTTGAGCGGTGTTAGATTTCAGCCTGTAACAAATATGATTAAATGTAACATCATTTTGTGGCAAGCTTAAGGTATTACTCGTCATACAGAAAGTATTTCAGTTTATTTAGAATAAATTAGTTCAAGTGAACACTGTGGTGCAGCAGAGGTGCCATAAAAGAAATTGTGTTGTGTTGTGGCATACTTAGTAAAATCTTTGTTATTCAAAGTAAGTAAATTTTATAATGAGCATGACTTTTGGCGTATGAAAAACATTACTAAATAATAGTAAAAATGTACAATAATTAAATTGGGTCAAGCATTTATGCAGTGAAAAGCGTTCTGCCGTTTTGGTTATAACTAAACATACATAGACATATACATAACATCTGCGATAGTAGCAAAAATTCAATGAATTCTTTTTTCCTTTATTTTCTTTTTTTTAAGACTACTCCCATATTAAAATTAAATATTAAATTAAAACACTGCATTTGCTGCAATTAGTTTTTTCGTGTGACTAATGGTTGGTGTTTGTAATAATAATTACTTAACACTATTAAGTAATAAGGTGCGTAATGTTATTTAAGTCCAAGAGTCACAGGCGAGGGCTTTCATTATTGGAATGTGATATCCTAATCATATGGCTGCATTACTCAATCACACTTAACTACCTGGGTAGTTTGTATATTTAGTTTTATGAACCGCCTTCGTGAACACTTAAATACATCGTAAAGAAGGTCATTAAGCACGCCGCGGCAACAGATGTTTGAGAAGGGAATTTGAAAATCAATAAATATCTAGAGTTCAGAATACTTTTTAGTTATTTTAACACTTTAAGCAGCCATACACTTTTTGTGAAACTCATCTGTGTAAAAAATCAAGAAGTAGTGGTATCCACACAACACTGCACTACACCACACAACTCTGCACTAGGACAATTCATAGATCGTCGGGGAAAGTCCCGACAAAAATTCAAAGAACACCCATACTCCGAACAACAATTTAAGGATTACACAAAGTGTTGTCCCTTGTGAACCCTAGCTGTTTATAAGGGTAGGGGAGGGTAGGGAAGTATATCCACTAAAAACAACCTATCCTGGGAAGCAAGGAATATGTAATCCCTTTCTTTAAAATGGAATATTTATTTATTTATTTATTTAGACTTATTGCACATATTGTACAAAGCCGGACATAATGCCTCAGGCATTCTCTCCCAGTCAACCTTGGGGTGTGGCAAAAATAATTGGTATTAGGTGCAAATAGGTGAGAGAGGTACCAGTTTAATTATTATAAAATATGACCTTATTATATACATATATTACTTTTATACATCAAAAGCTAATATATAACTATATACATATATATAAATAAATACAAACTTATATACATAAACATACATACAACGCATATAATAAACACTAAAAGTATATACGCGTTAGTGATCGATGGAAACCTTTATTTTGTAGTATGAAAATTATAGAGATGTTCTTTTTCGAGCATATTTCGCTCTGTCTAGATCTTTGTAAACATTTAAAGCGTAACTAGGTAAAGAGCAGTGTCATAAACGTAATAGTAATTTTATTTGTAGCGAGGTCAGTGTGTGAATACTGAATTATTTTCAGACAGAGATGCTGACTTCATAGAGGCCGAAGGTTGAGACGTATGTACATTGTGAATCATTTTTCAATTTACGCTACAAGCTCCGTAACAAACGAGCACTAATAACGTTAGGGACGCTCTACAAATTGTATATCCACTGAAAAGTATATAAATAACTAGGTATGTTAAGCGACATGACGTCAAG
Organism: Tyria jacobaeae; assembly: GCA_947561695.1. NCBI lineage: Eukaryota > Metazoa > Arthropoda > Insecta > Lepidoptera > Erebidae > Tyria > Tyria jacobaeae. Next base: position 4,033,738 of record OX387211.1, on the reverse strand, counting down.
TATGATAGAAATAGTTGTTGAGTGATGGCTTTGGTCGGTTCCTTCCCTACATAACAGCTTCTCCCAGACCTCTAGATGCCAAACTTAAAGATAAGTAGACATCAACATGTCGAATAATCATCTTTACTATATGTGCAACGACCGTGAGGATTGCGGTATCATAGGTTCAGGTCCTCTTTACCGCACCGATTATGGCTAAAGGGTATTCGCCAACAAATTTACAGGTTTCAAACCCTGAGAATCATTAATTGAGACATTGCGTGATTGCAAAAGGGTCTTAACCATAAAAATTGGCATATTTCAAGACCTTAAGATTCATGCAAACATTGCAGGATTGCGAAGTAAAGCAAAATACGTTAGTCCACAAAGGCTTAGTCTACTACAAAAGCTGTCAGGGATATTGTTGTTAGATTGGGATATCAAACTTGTCTATCTGAGCTTATTGATTTAATATATTTAGGTATAAATTTTAATGGTTTTTAGTTTAATAACTTATAATCAATTATCGAAGTCACTATAAACAGATCTTTGACACAGTTAACCGCACGTTTACTTACGACAGCGTCGGACCTAACTGAAATGATGCGGTTAGTTCGTGGCCGTAAGCGCACAGCTTGCACCCAACATCTGACAAATGTGTAAACATGTTTCCACTATTTTAGTGACACTGACAACGAAAAGCCCCCATTCGGTGCAATGCAATTGTCTACAAATCAGTTTCAGTTATAAATAAAAATTATATACTTATATGTTAACATATGACTATTTCATAATTATGACTACGGCTTTTCTCATACTTATTCATCGGATCATATATTCCTGGGAAAGTTTATTTTTCTGGAAGAAAGGTACTTTGCGTCCGTTTTTGTGCCCTGAGTGACGACAACGTGCTATCCCGCAGTATATCATACAAATTAGCGTACATAGGTAGTTTATGTCATCGTTATTGTAAATGTTGAGCAATTATTGAAAATATACAGGTAAAATATAGTATAAAACAATATTAGAAACTTTCGCTTTCATATTTATACTTTATGAAATCTAATATCATTCACTTCGCATTCTGTCCGACACAACTGTTCTCCTGGACGTCAATTTAAATTCTTGATAACTCGATATAAAATATAGGGTTTTGCGTATATGGAATACTGTAAATAAATATCTCCAATGGCTGAAAAGACAGTGATCCTGTTGTAGTAGGTATTTATTAGGTTGGCAGTTAATAAACCCGCCATCTTTGTACACAAATTTATTTAATTTTTTAAGTACACAAAATCAAATTATTTCTCAACTATATAAGCACCGTCGCCAACGCGCTGGCAGACACATAATGCTTTTTAGGGTTTTGATCAAAAAAGGTGGTTAGGTCACTTTTAAGCTGGTTTTAATTTTTTATTTTTTTATCTGCTAAGTATTGGGCTTGAGAACGAAATAGATGATAATCTGAGGGCATAATGTCCGAAGAGTGCAATGGATGAGGAAGGACAGCCCAGCCACGCGAAAGTCAAATTCTTCACGAGTCGCTTTTGCTACATGTGGTCGAGCATTATCGTGCAAAAAGTATAGTTTATTTAGATTTTTCGGTAATCTTGCTGCTACTTTATCCAGTTGGTCACAATAAATATTGGCCGTGATTGTAGTGTTAGATGGCAACAACTCCCAGTATATAATTCCGTTTATTCCCCACCACACACTTAAAAGAACTTTTTTACTCTTGTCAGATTTTAGCGTCGGTACTCCTGCTCCTCCAGGTCCAAGCCACTAGCGCTTACGCGAAAAATTTATGTACATAACCCGCTTTTCATCCCCCGTAATTACACCCCTCAGCCACTTATTGGTACGATGATAACTAAGTAGTTCCATGCACACGTTAACTCTCTTCTGAAGTTGAAACGGCGTCAACTCGTGTAGCAACCAAACTGAATATTTCCAGGTCTTTTCTTTTCTTTTGCAGTGAGTTGTTTTTCTACTGCAGTATGAGAACACTTAAAGCTTCTCTGCCAGACAACGTGAAGTGAACCTGGGATCCATTTCTATTTAACTCATCTACATCTATTGTAAGAGGTCGTCCTGGATGAGGTTCATCAGATAGGTCATAATTTCCATCCTTAAATCTTCTGAACCGATGTTTGGTTGTATCGTAAGAGAGCATGCCTTCGCCCATCGTTGCACATATATTGCGCACTGCTTTAGTCGATTTTCGACCTAAGCGAAATTCGTGAAGTAAAAGCAGCCGAAGTTCTCTACGAGAAATATACATAATTTACTGTAGTTTTACTGTCCAAGATCCAATCCAAGATCGTACTGTTACATAGGCGACCAGATTTAACAGTATTAAAAAAAAATATACATACATTCGCACCCTTATCCCCGCAGGAGTATGCAGAAGCGTACCTAACGCCCACAATTAGCCAATTATAATTTAGTCCCATTTACGCAATAAAGCCAACTGCCGTTATCCGGGCACTTTTGAGAATTCATTAGAATTTAAATAAAATTTAAATTCTAAAAAAAATCTTTGGGAATAGTTACTACACATACAATGTTTTTTCACTCATAAAGTTATATTATGATTATGGAATGGGTGATTATAGCCTATAAACTGTGGTATCGGGTCATTAAGGGGGAACGGCATTAACTATATTTTATTACAATAATTGGACATACATAACATTAGTCATGTCAATCATCAATTTATTTCTAGTAGTAGTAACGCACCCATTATAGATATAAGTATATAGAATTTTATTTCAATAGTATTCCTGAGTGCAATACTTATGAACTGCATAGCGTGCGAGCGCTCTAGAGACTTTGCACTCTCGGATAAACATTGTGCTCATCTCCAAACAGAAATGGTTAAATAATAAGACCATGATGACATGAAACAATACAGCTACTTGAACAATAACTTGTACATAAATTGATGTGAGAGATCGAATATCAAGTACAATTGATATCGATCGTGTTTGATTTGACGTAAATAGATTAACTTCAAGCCAAGTGTCAGTCAAAGACGTTGGAGCTTTTAATAGATTGATCAGAGTCTGACTCATGCTGCATTTGGCTAGTCGAAGGTTAAATATAACGGTAACATTACACAATGTTTATAATCGCAGACTTTTCATAGACGCAATATATTTAGGAACCTTGATGGATGTTTTTTAAATTTACAAAATCCAGTTCGTTATAGCACATTCTGCAAATTTGACGACACATGCAATTTCAAGCATTTATTTGAGTAATACTCTGGTATTGGTATTTTGATATATTGTTTGACATTTTGACTGGCCTGTTGGTCTAGTATTTAGTGACCCTGACTGCTGGTCTGGAAATTTGTTTGATCCACAAATGGTCGTTCCGAGTCTGGGTGTTCTTTGTATCCGATGTTTGTAGAGCTGAGTTACCCTTTTCAACCGACTTCAAAAAGGAGGAGGTTCTCAATTCGACTGTATTTTTTTATGTTTGTTACCTCAGGAATTTCGACAGTGTGAACTGATTTCGACGATGTTTTTTTATTTGAAATCTTGTGCTTCCCGTGTGGTCCCATTTCAATTTGGTCCAGTTCTGACAATTGCATCAATGAGAAAACCATATAAGTCTTAAATTTTGCATTAAGCATGTGCGCGACAAATGAAGGAATAACTCAATATCACGCCAATCGACTTCAATGATTCTTTTTTTATTGGAAAGGATGTACTTCAAGGGTAGTAAGATAAGAGTTTGGTCCAGATGTGACAATGGCATCCATGAGAAAACCATATTAGTCTTAAATTTTATGATAGATGCATTGAAGTCGGTTGTCTACTTTTTTAAAGTCCGATTATTATATATAAGAAAAAACTATTTTTTTGTCTGCTACATGAAAACTAAAAATTGCCTTCGAATTGAAATTTCTAAATAATTGCTGAGGTGCTTCTGCGTCGTTTCAATAAATATAGATCATAAAAGTTCAGGTCTGAAGTAAAGATAAATAAGTTTTTTAGTTCCAAATCGAAGCCATGACCACATAAAAGTATTTCACATAATAATTCACTGTCTAAGTGAAAAGTAATAATGGTAAATAGAATCGTAGAACACGCAACTAAGGTTTAATAGGGCACATGTCGCGGTTTCTGTAATTAATTCAATTGACCCTTACCCCTGGACCGCAGAAAATATGAGGATAGTGCGTTGCACAATCAAATTTGAACCCTAAATCAGTGCGCTAATATTTCTTTTAGATAATCTGTTGCAATTAGAAGTATCCAAGAATTTCGTATTTTATTACTTCGAATGGGGTACCTAGTGATTTTCTAAAGGGTATAACTATTAAAGGAGTGGGTCTGTCCCTCCGCCTAGCGACGGTAACAAGTTTATATTTAGGATTATTAGGGAAACATTTCGTATTTTGACGTTAATTTTACGATTATTCCAAACCCAAGGACACGTGAAAGGTTGGCATTCAAAATAAATTTTTGCTCTTCGTTTGGTTCCATAAACTTTTTACATAAAATGAATTTTCATCCACTGATTTACAAGTCTTGTCACCCTTGTTTTCAATATATATATGTATATATATATATTTTTTATACTATAGGGGGACAGAGGAACAGATGGGTCACCTGATGGTAAGTGACAACCGCCAACCATGGACACCTTCAACTCAAGTCGTAAGTGCGCTAGGGGATGAGGAGATAGAAAATAGGAGGAGGTGGGGAGAGGGGAGTTGGGCCTCCGGAAACCTCACTAATTTCTTGTAAATGCAACACAACCGGTGCTTAATGCACCGCAAATGTTACTTCACAACAGGTTTTCTGTGAGGCCGTGCTATCGCAGCGGTCGAAAAGGCCCATTCGTGCCTGGCTCTACCACTAAATAAGAAGTATTCATCGATTCACTAAGTAATTATATACGATACTCCAGTTTCTTATAAAATTCATTGACATAACACCTCTACAATGTTCTTTCTTTTTGTTAAGAAGAAAAAGCTTCCTGTACAAAAATGGAAGTGGGTACATTATAGAGATAAAATGTCTATGAATTTTATGAACAACTGTGAAGTACCGTATCGTAAGAAAAAAAAATTTGTTAGAGGACTTCGCACTTCCCGGTACCAGCCAGTTCGAGTTATAGGTATGCGACCTTGACATGCGTGAGCTATTGCTTATACTCCCAAATCCATCTGTACAAGCAATATCCCTTTCCTTTCCTCTCTTTCCTGTCAATATACTACAAACATATATATTACGTAAATGAGACTAATTATAATCGGCAAAAGGTGCCCCCTCTGCCTACCAATTCGCGAAAAAAAATAAGTATAATACGGATAAATGGATTGTGCTCTTAATAGTCCATGTTCGATATTACTTTCCGTAATCAGAACATACACATTAGACAAAGTCCTGCTACAAATTTTTAATAAAATGATAATATATGTAATATTTTCTTCCACTTACAGAAAAAGCAACAAAAGACAATACTGATTAAAATCAAAGTCCAAAGTCTACTATAAACTTTACCTCTTCAAATTCAAATACAAATTAAATCTTTATTTAATAAAATTGCTCAATAATTATTTCAAATCGTCTTATTTAAAAAAAAAGTTACAGATCAATACACACAGCGTCACCGCAACTACAAGTTTCCTTGTCAAATGTGAAATTAAAATGAAAAAGATAAAATAATTAAATACCTGCCTGTGTTGATCTGTAACCGCCCGTTTCCAAATGGTTTATGAGAAGAAATCGGGCTAACAAACTCATGGCCACTCTTTTAAATTTCCAGATAGATATTACAATATTTCGTGTACAACACATATGTATGTATGTACTACTAATACACTAATACTACACAAAACAAGCTCACGCCTTTCTCCCACCGACGTAGGCAGAGGAAACAGACAAAATAGTCAAGACACATTAATTTTACAATTTTAATATTGTTAAGCGACGTAAATAATCACAAGATTAGCCTCTTGACATCATTCTGTTTTTTCTGTTTCCAAAAACATTGTAGGCAAGTCGCACACGGCAATCGGCCTTTGAAATGAAAAAAAAAATATTTTTTGTTTATGCAAGAAGGATAATGTTTTTGAGAAAATGTATGTATGTATTTATTATATTTCTTTGTCATGCCTCAGAGCTTAGATGACTTGATTGATCTTTACATGTGAGAAAGGATCATTTAAATCGTCCTAATAGTGGAAGTGATATAGTGTATAATAAGTAAAATAACATCGACACAGTCAGCCAAAAATATTTAAATTAATAATGCAATCGGGTTTTATCATTTTTTTAATGCAAAATAATGTTATCGCCACATCAAAAGCTAGTATTTTTTTTTCGTGTGGAAGCCCCGACCCCACCGCAGCTGACGGTGTGATGGTATGTCGGACTCGAACCGACTGAAACGATCCGATGTTCCGTCATATTTCATTTATTCTTATCATCTTTGTTACTGTTACTTAGTGAATTCGAATGTTTATAACTATAGTTCTTATATTATATTGTTGTCATGTTCATATATATATATTATACTTATATTATATTATATTATATATTTATGTGATTGTTCATTGTTAATTTTCTTTTTTCTATTTCTGTTTTATTATTTCTAGTGCACCTAGTGACTTATCTCTACACAACCCAAAGGTAGAGAATGCCTGTGGCATTAAGTCCGCCGTTATACAATATTGTAGTGCATATAAGTAAAAAAAAAAAAGTTATTTTATTAAATAACCTACAATAGTACATTATGTAACTATTCTGTCAACATTTTCCACACAGTTTTTATACCAGACATGTTCGCCGTCATTTTCAGCTCTATTACTTTTGCTAATGGGTCCGGTTGAACATAAATAAATTCTTTTGATAAACCGTCCATAACATTTATTTTCGATTGAAATGTTGGTACAGATGTTTTAAAACTTTTCAGAAGTTAACGTTTATAAAACAACATAGAAACCTGTACCATGTGTCTGTAATATAATATTGGATCATATAATTTAGGTCAGTGTGATTGCATGAGGGAATGATCGTAAATAAATATCCATCAAAGTTACGATATGTAGTTTAAAATTCATTTCCTTGGTACTTATGAACAAATAATAAAATAGCTGTATTTTGGTGATTTCGAAGAAGTATAGAAGAATATTATTATTATTAATTAAAAGAATATTTATTATACACCATAAAGATTTACAATAAATCTTAATGAATCACTCATTAAAGCAGTGTACAATGGGAGGTTTTATCGCTAAAAGCGATCTCTACCAGACAGACCAATTTTTTTCAACCGACTTCAAATAGGAGGAGGTTCACATTTCGACTATATGTTTATATTTGTTTGTTACCTAAGAACTTTCGACTGGGTGAACCGATTCTGATGTTTTTTTTTATTTGAAGGCTGGTGCTTCCCGTGTGGTCCCGTTTTAAATGGTCCAGATCTGACAACGGCATCCGTGAGAAAACCATATACATAAGTCTTAAATTTGCATGATTCTTTTTTTATTGGAAATGATGTACTTCAAGGGTAGTTAGATGAGAAAATGGTCTAGTTCTGTCACTGGCATACATGAGAAAACCATATTCCTCTTAATTTTATGATAGTCGCATTGAAGTCGGTTGTCTACTTTTTTAAAGTCCGATTATTTAAATTAAAACACGAAATTGTCTGAAAACATGTAAAATAGTAAAAAAAAGATCGTGGTTCTAGTCATGAGACAGTTGTGTCAAATATTATAAGATAACGTGGATACTATATGGCGAAAAAAAAAACAAAAGAAAATCGGGTAATGGTCATGACTATTTTCCTATAGAACAAAAAATAACCTGTGCTCAAAGAAATGAGCAATAAGCATTTACGAATAATTAACAAAATAGATTTACTGATTTTTAATGAATGAATTGAATCATGAACCGATCAGGCGCTTTGACCAATCATAGATGCGTACAACAAGAAAACAAGGGTACTAACTAATCATCATTATAATAATTAGGTTATTATTGAAATGCAATTGGTCGTTACAAGAATACGAATTCTACAGTGGAATCTTTAACAATTTTAGCCTTAAGAAGAAGCGTAGATAAATCGCATTATAAACCATTTAACTCTTACGCAAATGCCGCCGTTTTCCTTTTACTTGTTTTGTCAAGCGTAAACTTAAAAAAATATTATGAAATATTTTTCTTATAAAATAAAGAAACCAACAAGAAATGTATCTTATTTTTAAAATAACTTATTTATTATCTCCATGGCTTTTTTTATATTACGGGCGTTTAAACCGAGGCTTAAATCCAGAATCCGAATCCAGTGATTGCAATACTTTGAGGATATAATAAATTCTAGAGACGATTTATACGTCTGTATACTTTTCATTTGATACTTTTCATTTGACAGTATACCTTTCAATTGCCCACAGTTTTTACACAAAAAACAACGACAAACGAACAAGAACATTTAAGAAATTTGGGTCTTGTTTACAAATGTTGACATATTTTTTTTGTGGCTAGTTATTTTAGAGTATTATACCATTTTAGAATCTTGATTAGTTGCGCCAATTTTAAAAACAACTTGCTGTAGTGGTGTCCATACTTTTTTTTACAAGACCATGAGTCAAAGTACACTAAGAGTAAAAATATTTCAAAATTGTAGGGAAAAAAATGATTTTGAACGTTTTTTGTGTAAAAACTGCGGGCAATTTGGTGTTTTTAAGAGTTGTGGTGAATAGTAGCACTATTTAGGTACAAGATAAAAAAAAAAAATCTTAAGTATATTTGAGAAATTGTCATCATGGTCGTTCAAAATATCATGAAGGGTGTAAATTTTCAAAGAAATTCTAAATTTTTCTTGTAACTAAAAAAAAACTAGGTATATTTTTTTTATTTATTTTTCCTTATGTACTCATGAGCAGGTCTACCTTTTGGCGCCCGCTTATCGTTGAATTTTGTGACACATTGTATATACATATATATGTATATAAGCCTACCATAGTGACTCCACTTTGCTTGATGGCAAGCAATAAGTGGAGTCCAAGAGTGGTGGTCACCATCTTCATTGCATGTCTAGTCAATGCAGCATGGTGACCTACACCATAGCGGCCTGGTGACATGCTCTTACAATGAAACTGGTCTAATTTTTTATATGAGACATCAATCAATCCTCGATATTCATTACGTTCATTCATAACCTCGAAACATACATTTACGCCCTTAGATTAAAGAGGTTCTCTAAGTTTTCACCTGTAAAAGACCACAGATTTTAATATTTGATATTAACTGTCCAATACCTCTAAACTGTAAGTTAACTATTAAGTTTGAAAAGAATGAAATTACTGAGAGAAAAAAACTTTAATTATATAGACTGACAACTGGAACCATAACGACCCCTTTTTCTTGTTTACAGGGTGGAAGATACTCATGGGTGTCCTTCGCCCATTGGGGAGGGCGTCTATCGGACTCCTTGCGACTAAAAACCACCCCGGTGTTCCTCTTGTTACCAATGACCGGAGGGGCGAGAATCAAAATTTATTCTTCTGCCACCCAAGACAGGCATTGACCAGTCTCACCCAAGACGGGTCTCGGGTGAGACTGGTCAATGCCTGTCTTGGGTGGTGCGACCGCCACCCTTCTGGCCCAAGCTAGGCATTCCGCCAGCATGTGAAGTGCCGTGTCGTCAGGACAATCATCACAGTGATGGCACCGTGACGTCGGCACGGGTACTTGCCAAAGCAACCGTGTCCGAAAACCTGCGTCATCCGAGAGGTGAGGACACGTGTTTCCTCTCCAGGTACTCTCGTAGGACGGGTCATACATTTATAAAGTAAAATTTAAATGTATGACCTACATTAAGAGGAAAACAAATTGATTTCATGAAAAGCTACTTTAAATTAAAAACACCGTATTTAAACTGTATTTGCGTCAATATAATAAATAATTCGAAAGACTCAATAACAAAGTCAAGTTTGTTTCAGGAAAATACGTTTTGATTTATTACAAAGTTCTTTGTTACGGAGCCAAGGTAACATTAAATCGCATTACGTTAACAAATAAATAAAACAAAGTTGATAACTTTGTTTCAAAATGTATATTATATTTGATGTGAGCAATTTTCATGAAAGAAAAGTACTGTAGCACGGTTAGCGGACTCAGATTTTCTCAAATCAGCTAATTCGAGTTTTTTGTTTATATTACAGGGGGACAGACGAACAAACGGGTCACATAATGGTAAGTGACAACCGCCGCCCATGGGCACCTGCAACTACAGTCGCAAGTGCGTGAAGGGGGTTGCAAGGAGGGGAAAAAAGAGAGGAGGAATGAGGATATGGGAAAGAGGAAAGAGGAGAGAGGGAGTTGGGCATCCGGAAACCTCACTCATTTCGGGGAAATGCAACGCAACCGTTACTTCACAACCGGTTTTCTGTGAGGCCGTGGTATCGCTCCGGTCGAGCAGGCCCATTGGTGCCTAAACATGGCTCTACCACTGTAACATGTACATATACATGTAGTAACATGGTATGCGACCCTGACATTCTTGAACATGACTATAGCAATATCTAATTCTTTCTCTTTCCTCCCTTTCCTTTTCAATATACCCCTATTTTATTTCCAGTGTCCGGAGAACGGCGTTAGTACGCCTCTACCTTCTACTTATGCATACAGTCGTAAGTGTATGTATATATGCCTGTATGTATGTTTGTCTGTGTGTGTGTGTGTATGTAAAAGAACTCAATATCACTCATATGTGATATATCACTGCTGCCAGCATAAAAATCCAATATAAAAAGTATCCAGCATAAAAAGTAAATTAATACACATACAACATTTGCAGTGCACACTAAAATTCACGCAAAGTTGGAACTAATTCTCACAGCTTGTCTAGGAAACCAAACGGTCCTTGCAAATTACAATGACTTACTTCGCCAACGGTGTAGTTTTTCAGAGGATTTTGTTTCATGATTCAAGTCCATATCTTGCGAGCCAGCAACAAAAGCCCACAAAATGTTGCGCCAACGGATGCTCGTTCATTTGCTGCCCCTGAATTTATAGCTGTCGTGCCACTAAATGCATATTCTACTCAAATCGCTAACATACTTTATTGCATGGCTTTCCGCTGAAAATATAAAACGGGACACATTTCATTTGCTCGGATTTACTACGCGAAAAAACTTATTCGTGTATGAGGTACCTACCCATATGTACAAATATATGTATGTGATTTCGAACATGGCAACATAAGACAAAATCTTGATTTAATTTTTGCATATTTACATATATTTAATTGACATGTTGCGTACGAAATGTTCTCTTGAAGTGTTAGTCTAACGATTAACATAATATGTTAATTCCAACACTTACAAAGCAAAGTATTATAAGCAACAGTCAGATCACCAAACGCTTTTGTAGTAGTTATTAAACGGAGCTCTCAGATGTAGTGTCAAAGGCCACTTTGTTGAGAGTAGCAAGATAACATTAGTCAGAGGCCCTCAGTACTACTCCACCTCATTGTATGAGAATGTAAGTGCTTTAAACACTAAACAATGCATTTGTTGTACCACCGAACTGTTTACATCATATGACCTATTTTTGGTCGAATTTCGAATTCTACAATAAAATAATAGGAATTTTGAATAAGCTATGGACATGTTCCGAGTTCAAAACCGGATAAGTGTAATATGTCACCGGAACTAATTAACTAACGAAGATCGGAAGATATATTTAACATATCAAATAAACAAATAATATTGATTGACCTTTTGACCCAAGACACTGAGCTATCTAAAACTGCTTATTTACTTTGTTGTGGTATTATTTAAATTCAGGGAAGGATGCTTTATGAACAATATATTCATTTTATTATTGAAAATAACGTAATGAAATCACAGAACAAGGCAATTAGCTTAACGCAAAGCACACATGTTTGGGATTACCGTGATGTACAAATGTACACATATTGGGTACACGAATATAGGCCATCATGACATGTAGCCCGATAATACGCCGGTCCGGCTATTTTACCAGGATATTGTCGATATAGAGCTGCATATTTTATACCGGAAATTTTATTTCCATTGGAATTTTGCCAACTTCTCATTTAGCTCCCACTAACAGATGTCCTTTTAAAAATATTTTAGCTTTATGATACTGAAAATGTATATGTATAGTTTTTTTTTTTAAGACAACTCCCGCACTAGGATTAATTCCTTTATCGCGGGGGAACTTACAAAAATTTAAATAGCAGACACAAACAACACCCAGACTCAGAACAACAATTCAAGGTTTACACAAAGTGTTGTCCCGTGTAGTAATTTCATTTTTTAATTTGGACGAAGACACAAATCGAGGTCAGTAAGCAAAGAGCTTAAAGAAAATACCGATTCTAAAGTAAAAGAAAAATTATCATCAGAAAATTAATGTGAACTCTTCAGTCAAGTTAATAGAATGCCAATTATTTGTTGGGAAAAGATATTGGAGCATAGTAAACTTCAACAAGAGCTAAGAAGATAAAAGCATTTGAGAAGTGAGTGACATCCCTAAAAATTAGAGCTTAAATACTTAGCTTTTCACACGAAAATAATCCTTAAGCGAAACCCAATAATATTAAAATACTCGTGTGAACAGAACATGTCCAAAGATATGCACAGGTTCATAAACTGAGCTTCGCCTTTGTGGCAGTAAGGGCAGACGCACACTTATTTCAGTAAGTGCAATAAAGACAAAATACAGAGCTACAATCACTCGTCACGTACGTTGCTATAACGTTTCTAGCACGTTTGTTCAAGCAGAAAAGTACATGCAATTCGAAAGTAATGTTTTATGTAAAGAATCGAGTCTTGCAAAATAGGCAAGTTTTAAAGCGCTTCTTGACTTCCAAGTAACAATAGAAAAAATTGTTTAAACTTATTGAAAATTATATTATTAATTGACTTTAAAAAAAAGATAACTGCTTTCAATGCGCCCACCCCGGTCCACCTTTAGCGTTAAAATTCATTAAAATATATTAAAAAAAAACCGTTTAAAAAGAAACATTATTCCTCCTCCTTTTTACTCTATGGCGTGTCAGATTTCAAAGCCTTATTAGTCGCTGTATTTCGAACAAAATTTACTACACACAAAACACTATTATTAAATATTTTATAAAATATTTATTACTTTTATCTTACAAAATTAGCCCCACCTCCCATTATTAAAAACTGCCAAGTATTAACTGGAGTGTAAAGGAAGAAATTTGAAACATCAAAATGTTTACCTTGTTTGATGTGAGGTTTAAGAGGTCGCTTTTGATGAAGGCGCGTATGTACACACATTACGTTTCTTTAGAGATGGTACACTATATATGCGAAAGGGTGATAATTACTTGCTTCCTAGTGCTATTTTTTAAGATATGTACTCATTTACTGACATTTGTAGACAAGGAACAAATATGAAGATACCGACCACAGTAATTATATTAAACATATTAAGGATGTTAGTCTTGCAAAACATTCTTGTTTTTTATTATGCGATAGGGGGCAAACGAGCGGACGGGTCACCTGATGGTAAATGACTACCGCCGCCCATGGACACCCGCAACTCAAGAGTCACAAGTGCGTTGCCGGCCTTTTAGGTAGGAGTACGCTCTTTTCTTGAAAAACACTTTCACTTTCTTTAAAGAGCACTATTAAATCCGATGCAAAATAATACAATGTAAGATAGAAACAATCCTTTATAAAGATGTTCATACGTCTAACAATTTTCTGCGGTAATGTTCCTTAAGTAATACTAGAGCTGTATGTCTGGATATGTAATCCAGACAAATCCCACTCGAAATAACACGATCTTACGGCGAATAGTAACGAGTCTATAAGTCCACAATTATAATTAATTATATTTAATATTTTTGAGGTATATTTGATTTGCGAAGCATGAGTTATTATATAATTATGCATCCTGACTACTGGTGAACATTAGCAAGAGTTCCTCATGGACATACTATGTATGCACAACTAGTTGTGTCATAAGGGATATTTTTTTTAAAATCATTTCCATTGGCACAACTAAACAATTTTCAATTAATATTAGTTCATAGATACACAACTAATTCCAATCGGACTCGCCATACGTATAATTCGGTTCTGCTTCGTAGCGGTAACCTAACCTAACCTTTTTTTTTTTTTTTTTTTAACGTGTGGAAATCCCCTCGGAACGTCACCCCGCCGGGGTTTGCGGCGGGGCGGTGTGTCGGAATCGAACCGACTAAAACCACACGGTGTGCCACTCTGCGCCTGAGACGGAAGGGATCCGGGAACTGCTGATATTAAGACATCCGGACCCCTCCCAGCGCTTGCCCGCACTGAAGCGGGCACCGTCTGCTGTTAAACTCTCTTATTAGGCGGCGCACGGCACACGCGTACGTCACCCCCTCGCGGGTGGCTACTAGAGCGGATGGAGGGTAAAACCCGTCCCGACCATCCGCGGCCACACTCAGGGCGGCATGAGGCGCTGATAGGCGCGCCTACGCCGCCCAGTTCGCCGGCGGCGGATTGGGTCCGAGTGGATATCGTCCTCCCGGGCCTTCTCCGCCGCCTCCTTCTGCGAGATGACATCTTCACAGAAGGTTGCGACCGCGGTAAAACTGCTATCGCTACCGGCCATGGAGCGTATGACGGCCGGTAGCGAGAGATCTCCTCCGATGACTGCAGTGAGGGCCCGGCGCTGCGACTCCCAAGCGGGGCAGATCGCCAGCGTGTGCTGGGCCGAGTCTTCACTGCAGTCGCAGTGGTGGCAGGCGGGACTCAGTTCCCTCCTGGCGACCGAGTGCAGGTACTTCCCGAAGCAGCCATGCCCGGAAAGCACCTGCGTCAGCCGGAAGGAAAGGGTCCCGTGCTGCCGCCCTGCCCACTCGAGAATGACCGGCTGGAGAGCCTCCACGGCGGCAAAGCCAGCGCGCGGAGTCTCCAGCCGGAACGACCATCTAGCCATCGTGGCTCGACGGGCGGCTTCACGCCACTCGCGTACCTCTTCGGGCGGAGGGCGAAAGCCATACTCCGCCCGATATTCAGCCACCCGTCGATAAACTTCGGCGAGCACCTCCGCCTCCAAATCCCACGGGGGTGTTCCAGCCAAGGCACACGCCGCCTCGGTGGACACCGTGCGGTATCCGCGTATGGCTCTGACCGCCAATACCCTTTGAGGCCGCCAGAGGCGCGCCTTATTCTGGGCGGTCAGAGCCGCCACCCACACCGGTGCCCCATACAGCGCCATCGACCGGACCACCCCCGTGTAGAGGTGTCGCGTTGCGACGCTGGCTCCACCCAAGTTGGGCAAAAGTCGCCCAAGGGCAGAGGCAGCGTCGACCAGCTTCGGACCAAGCTGTCGGAAGTGCTCGTCGAAGAGCCACCTACCGTCGAGTATCAGGCCCAGATACCTCATCTGGGCCCGAACCGGGACGAGGACCGAGTTGACCTCGATGGAGGCACCGGCGGGTGGACCACGACGGGGCCCATGGAACAAAAGGGCCTGCGTCTTGTCCAGGGCCACCCGTAAGCCCAGTTCCTCGATGCGCCCGACCACCAAAGAAACACCCCTGGTGGCCAGGCGCGCCGCCTCTTGGAAGTTCGCCCCCCGGGCTGTGACCAATGTGTCATCAGCGTAGCAAATTACGCCCAGCCCGGGGGGGAGGCGACCTCGTAGAACCCAGTCGTACCCCACGTTCCACAGGAGTGGTCCAAGGACAGACCCCTGCGGAACGCCGCACGACATGGGTCGCCGTCTCAAGACGCCCTCTCGGTCCTCGTACACGACGGTACGCTCCTCTAAATAGTCTGCCACCAGCCGCCTCAGGTACTCTGGCACCCCGTGGTATTGGAGTGCTTCCCTGATGCAGCTGAATGGCAGACTATTAAATGCGTTGGCGATGTCCAGAGACACCGCCAACAGCACGCCGCCACAGCTCACTGCCTCTCCGGTCACGGCCCTAAGGCGCATCACGGCATCGACCGTCGAACGCCCCTCCCGGAACCCGAATTGGGCGTCCGACAGGTCGGGGCCCACCTCGCTGAGGTGCCGGACGATGCGGGCAGAGAGTATCCTCTCAAAAAGTTTACCCGCCTCGTCCAGCAACACGATGGGCCTATAGGCCGCGGCCGAATCGGCAGACCGTCCCGGCTTCCTCAACAGGACCAGCTTCCCGCATTTCCAGCACTCTGGGAAGTGTCCGGACGCCAGGCTAGCGTCTAATACTTCCCTGAGGCGGTCCGACATATGGTCGAGGGCTCGGGCCATCACTCGGGCTGGTACCCCGTCCGGCCCGGGGGCGGTGTTCTTGGAACGGATCCGTAGAACAGCCGCCCCAACCTCCGATTCCCTAACGGGCGGCACATCGGCCTCTCTACCCCCGTCGTCTCCGACCGCGTAGGCCATCGACGGGGGTGTGTGCTCCGCCCGCTGCGGGAAAAGGCCCTCGACCACTTCCTGCAGGAAGCTGGGCTGGAGAGTCTCGGTAAGGGGGGGGCCCGACGTGCGGAGCTTCTGACGCACCGCACGGTATGGGCGACCCCAGGGGTCACGGTCGAGACTCTCCAGCATCTCCTTTCTCTTTGCGTCGTTGGCGCGGCAAATGGCCAGCTTCAGAGTTTTCCGCGCTTCGCGGTACTCCTCGTGAAGCTGGTCCTCCTCACCGTCTCCGCGGTGACGCCGCCGGCTGTGAGTGTAGGACCTCCGGGCACGAGTACAAGCCGCACGGAGGTCCGCCAACTCCTGGGACCACCAGTAGACCTCCTTCCTTGGAGGCCGACGACCCTGGATACGGGGCATGGCCGCATCGCAAATCTGCGTAATCGCATCGCGAAAGCGGCCAGCCCCCGCATCGACCTCCTCGGTCAGGGTCTGCGGAGACAGCCAAGAGTGAATAATGGCTGCCTCCTCTAGTAGGTCCCTGTCCAGCTTGGCAACAGCCCACCGCGGAAAACGGGAATTACGCCGCGCCGCGTGACCCCTACTGGTGCCCTGGGACCGGGAGAGCTCAAATCGGATATACAGGTGATCCGAGAGCGTCTCAACCTCTTCCAGGACACGCCAGTTCCTTACTCGTGCGGCAACAGCAGGGGTAGCGAACGAAAGGTCCACTATCGACCCACCCTGCTGTCGCACGCACGTGTTGGTGGAGCCTCTGTTTAGTAAACAGAGGCCCACCGAAGCCGCCCACTCCTCGACGGCCTCGCCCTTGGCGTCCGTCCCGGGGGACCCCCATGCAATGGATTTTGCGTTGAAGTCCCCCAGCACGAGGACGTGCCCAGACGCTAATCGCCGCATCGAGGTCTCCAAGCCGTTAAGGAAGACCTCGAAGTCGCTCAAACTCCGGTTGGGGGAGAAGTATACACCGTAAACGGTGATCCCTGGGGGGGGGGAACCTAACCTAACCTAACCTAACCTTTTTTTTTTTTTTTTTTTTTTTTTTTCCTCGTGTGGAAACCCCCTCGGGCCGTCATTCCACCGGGGTTTTCGGTGGAACGGTGTGTCGGAATCGAACCGACTAAAACCACACGGTGTGCCATGCTGCGCTTAAAATTGGAGGAATCCGGGAACAGCTTCATTAAGACATCCGGACCCCTCCTAGCGCCTGCCCGCACTATGCGGGCACCACCTACGGGTAACCTATCAATAGGGCGACGTCCAGACACACGCAGACGTCACCCCCTCGCGGCTGGCCAATCGGCGGATGGAGGGGAAAACCCGTCCCGACCACCCGCGGCCACACTCAGGGCGGCATGAGGCGCTGGTAGGCACGCCTCCGCCGCCCGGTTCGCCGGCGGCGAAAACCTAACCTAACCTAACCTAACCTAACCTAACCTGGGGCGCTGGTCGGGTAACCTCCACGGCTTTCCCGTTCCTTCCCCCCTTGGACTACGGTCCTGGGGAGCAGAAGCGTGGAGGCTGGTGCGCCCTGGACAGCGGTCAGTATACTCTGACTCTGAGGGGATCGAGCTCTGTATGCTGGCCGTTGACTAATAACCCGACAGCCCTTATCAGGGCTAGCTGACTCCATTGCACGAGGGGGTCGTGGGATCCGCACAGCCATTTTCAGGGCTCGCCGTCGCTCCCGTGATCCCTCTGCTTTCAGAGGGGACAGGGGAGAGACGGTGTTAGGGATCGAGGGACGGGTCGGCCCACTGCTCGCGCGGGGGCTGACGGGCACTTGTGCCACCGTGGGAGGTGGGAGAGGCTTAGCCACCCTCTCGCGTTCCGTAACCAACAGGGGCTCAACAATGACCTGACTAGTGGCTCAAGGAGGGTATGCTGGGAACCTGTTGGCCGGAGGGCTTGCCTTAACTGGCCGGCCCACGTCAAGGAAAAGACTTTAAAACCCGACAGCAATGTCGTTAAAAGCGGACCTCTCGCTGTAGGCTGTGGTTCCGGCTATGGCCGGCGGCGATGAGTGTCGGGCTGCCGTCGCCTCGTTGCTGATGGCGGCCTCGAGGAGAGGCTCTGCTGGGGCGGGAGTGGGCTGGGCTCGCTCTTCCACCCCGCGGGCCACCGGCGGGGGGACGCCGGCGGGCGCAGTTCGCACGCGTTCCTGGGTGGGAACGCCGGCGGGCGCAGTTCGCACGCGTCCCTGAATGAGAGTGGCCACGGGCGGTGGGTCGGGGGACCTGCTGCCCCATGCTAATGTGGCGGAATGCGCTCCTCTGTGTTTCTGGGGTGCATTCATGAAGAGAGCCCGACAAACAAAGGGCGTCCCTAGCCGAGTCGCGGTGAGCAAACTATCCCGTGGCTCGGATTAGGTGAAGGAGGAACACCGTGGTGGTTTAGTGGGTAGTCTAGCCTCTCCGAGGTCAGGAGTCCCACACGAAGCGAACCCCCTGCCCCCGCGGAGGGTGAGCGAAGTGCCTAAATGCATTCCACCACGTAAAAAAAAAAAAAAAAAAAAAAACCTAACCTAACCTAACCTAACCTAACCTAACCAAAACCTAGCTGGGGCTGTAGTTGTAGAAATGATAACAGTAAATCAGTTGTGCTTAGCTGTGCGTAGTTGTCATTAGGAACACATTCTGAGATGGAACAACTAGTTGTGAGTACATAGTTGGTCCATGAGAAAACGCTCAATTAGTAGCATGTAAAAGGAAAAATCTTTATATTTCAAACACTTCTGATAAAGTAGCTTCAATGTATTTATTCCACGTAGCAAAAAAAAAAAACATTACTGAACACTAACAGATAAAGAAAAGGTCAGCGCCGTAAAAACGGGCAATGAAACCGTAAGAAGAGATGACAATCAGTAGAAATCACGCTATCAGCCGGACGCTAGATTCTCGTGAATCCACCACCCAAGATAGTCCAGTAATAAACTACCTCACTGAATGAGAGTGTGTGTGAAAAACTCCACCATTTTTATATACACAGTAAACACTGCAGAATAAATTGATTTTTGTGGCAAATCTGCATTCTTCCCAAGTGCACTCCATTCTATCTCACAAAAATAACTTGGCATAACTTAGAAATTCTTTATTTATTTATTATACTTCCTGCAGTTAAAATATTGCTCAAGGCGGACTTAGTAGTAGGCATTTTCTACCAGCCAACCTTTCGGTGATGCAAATTGCATTTTTAAGACTCGGTATTATGAACTTAATCTAAGTAAACTATGTCGATAATGATATTCCAGGGCTTAAGAGCTTTAGTTCAGAATTTTAACGCATCTAGAGCATTCCGCAAAAAGTAATTTTCAAACTAAACTTAGCAAATATTTTGTAAAAACTCATTAGGACAACTGCGTTTGTGCTTACTCCAAGTGCCGTCCGAAGTTAGACGCATATATTACAGAAAGATGCAATCGTTTTTATTCTTCAAACTACTGCAATATATTCCTAGAAATGCAGAACAACTTAATATAGTTATTTTATTACAAGTATTTAGGGGTGAGTTAATCCTTTCTTAAATATTTTTAAAGTTTATATTTCGTATAGGAATAATACATTTGCCATGCGAGTTGTGGTGGGCTACCTTACATCTAAATAAAGGTATTCTATTTAGGTATTCTATTTTTTGACTCTCCAACTTTTAGGTTTTTCTAAAACCTTTCTCCGATTGAACAAAATGGTGTGCAGCAAGTGACCGTTTGAACCGTTTGTTGTATGTGACAAAAACCGTACTGTCGCCATGTCATCTACTCAATAAAACGTAAGATATCTGTAAGAGTTATAAGTTAAAAACCATAAATTTACGAATCCTGCACAAATGTGTACGTTTAGGGCACTCGGAGTACACCGCTGTGAATAGTCGTTCAAAGTCAAGGTACCGGACTGAAGGGTTATTAGTCCCGTTCCTTGTCCTGAGTGAAATTTAGATGACATTTTGAAAAAATACTAATTGCCAACACTGACACAAGTTTAACTCGATTCTGACATACCACCGCAGCCCGTTAGCCCCTGTGAGGCGATGACCAAAACGGGGTTCCTACAGAAAATAAAAGGACGGTTCTTAAGAAGACAAAAACGTGGGGTTTTTGTATGACTGACACCGTCTAATAGCTTTTGACATTAAGAAGTCTGCCTGGTCAGCTAATAAATGGAGTTCCATCGTTACCTTATACCGAGATGTTGTTTATGAATCATATTTTAATACTTGTCATATTTTTAATGCTTTAACTTTGAACTATTGCAAAACTTAAATAAATTTGGAGTCCAAACAAGTATATTCAACACAGGCAATAATGAAACAAAGTATTGTCATTTTATTACTCACAAACGTTAAAATGATATTGTTGGAATAGTTAAAATGTCACGTAGAATAAGTAAAGCTATGATCATTAAAATAATAATAGTTACTTTAATTTATTCGTAATAACTAGCATCTATGGTGCAATAAATTTACGAATAAGTCAAGGGGAGCTAAAGGACTATAGTAAAAATACTAATCCCTCGATAACGAATGCGGGACGTACCGAAGGGCGAGGGTTGACCTCTGAACGGCCAGCCGATAACCGAATCGTGTGTTACTAGATATACAGAGAAACAAAAAGTAATACTTTTTAATAGAATTGTAAGCAAAAGTGTCGTAATAAGTAACATATCACTGAATGAATCGTAAGGCTGGCAAATTCATTATCATTGTTATTTTTTTGAAAGTACGTAAATAAAGTACCAAATAATGTGGTACAAATAACAATAAGCATTAGAGTAAAAAGTAAACTCTTGGACATAGGTCTCTCACTATGCGCGTATGCGCCCCTAACCAGTTTTGCTGTGGGACGTCATACCAATACAATATTATATCTACTTATCCTCTTAACTAATCAGCGGCTCTTAATGACAGAGGGTTATTACCTAAGGTTATTACCTAGTTATTATATACACTGAGAGGACTCATAAAGTCTAAAGAACATAGCGGCTCCTCCTACCACTTACCAGACTACTAGTAGGCTATTGTTGGCTGGCCGTGAGTAAAGGCTTTTATGGAAGAAAATGACATGCCAGTTTAATAATCTACCTGAGGATATTTTTCCTAATACAGGGTAATATGTAGACTTACCGGTAATGGTATGAGTACCTATCAATACACGGTTTGCCCGGTAAGGTAATAAGAGTATAATGTAATTTTTTATTAGTCCGAAATATAAATTTATTTTAATGATTTAACAGAACTCTTGTAGGCGGACAAGTATCATTAAATAAGAATGTAAATATGATATAAGTATCAATAAAATGTTAATTCGCTCAATTTAATCTTCTGAACGGAATGAGCTACGTACATCATACCTAACGTAACTCAGAGTCGTAAAATGATTAAAACCCATTAAATTGTCTAGAATATGGCAATAAATGAATCATACAGTCGATCTAATCACGAATGTTCGGAAAAGAATACTTCTCTTTAGTAATTGTCTACGAATGTTGAGTACAGACTTGCCTTACGACCTCATGACGGCAGAGGGTATAAAGTTAAGGCTATATCAGAGCGGATGGCAGTGAAAAGGGTTGGGTCAACGATAGATAAGGACAGACAGTTGCCACCGTGATTGTCCAATCGTAAAGCCACTTCAAAAGATACGCTTAATCAAGATCTCTTTGATGTTTTTTCAATGCTACGTCATATATTTTTCAAGTTGCTGTCAGTTGAGTCCTTTCAGTTGACTTAGTACTATTGAATGTGTGAAAGGAAATGTTTGATTTTCATTATATATTGATTGTTTTTTGATAAACAGCTCTACGGGAGTTTTGTTTTTACCCGACTGCGAAAGAAGAAGGGCTATGTCGTTTCTTTGTCAAGGCCTGGAGCCCAAACAGCTTAATGGATTTCGCCACGTGAGGTGTATGTAGTATGAATCCTGGTTACGGTCGCAATGATTTTAATTTCTGCTCGGTTACCCTACCTCATACCCTACCCCCTACTTCATAAACATAGGAAAGTTAATAATGCAGTTAGTTTTTTTTTTGTAATTGTATTTGATCTATTAGTTCACATTCAGAGACAGGCGAACAGACAGGTCACCTGATGATAAGTGACAACCTCCGTTCATGGACCTGTAACTGAAAGAGTGTAAATGCGTAGCCCGCTTTTGATGGTGATGAGGGATGGGGTGATGAGTGGAGAGGAGAGCAGAGAGGGGGGATGAGGAGATGGGAAAGATGAAAGGGGGATGAGGGGAAAGCAAAGAGGAGAGGGGGAGTTGGGCCTCAGCAAACCTCATTAATGGCTCTACCACTGTTAGCTTGAAGAAAATACTTGTAGGTATCGTATATACATACATATGTACTTGTTGACTCGCCTTGATAATGACAATCAACTAAACATGACTTTGATAATATAAAAAAAACTATAAATATAAGCTATATATTAGGGATAATTGTGACTTGTCACTCTTGAGTTGGGTGTCCATGGGCGGGGATAGTCACTTACTCGTTTGCACCCTAACGCATAAAAATAATTTCAAAGCTCTATTCAAAATCTATAATAACAAGACAACAGTCAGAAATACGAGTGCATCTGTTGTAATTTGCTAAGATAGCAATCACGTAATTTCTTGAACATGAATATTTTACATTTTAAAACGAAAAACAGAAACTATTTGTTTGGTACGTCATTTCACAACATCGTGATTAGAAGCAGTTCAATAACTAATGCAAAGTAAAAAACCATTAGATATCTATATAATCCGTTTATATTATTTATACACGATTCAGGAAAAGAAAATTTCCCTGCCGCCGAATTCATTCTTTTACACTACTCTTTCAGACTTTTACAATTTGCACTATGTATGTTCAACCTCGCACGTTAAATTTGACCTTTAAATTAAATTGTGAGAGGGGGGGTGAGGCCCTAGAACTTCAAGGTATGGTCGCTTCTTGCAAAAGAGGTGGGCTAAGGTCAGCAGGAGTCATCCCTCCTAGGGTATACCCAGGTCCCCTGGAACAGACGCAGTTGTGACGGAACACCATGTGGTTTCAGTCGGTTCGAGTCCGACATACCACCCCACTATGACCCGTGGGGGTCTCCACACGAAAAACAAAAAACTTTAAATTTTACCTACTTGTGTCTGATTGAGCTGAAAGTTTGAATACATACTTCAGTTCCGATGATAATGCATTTTAATCATAAGCATCTCCTCTAAAGACTCTGAATCTAAAGCTTGTTTTAAAAAGACGATGTTTTATTCGAATGCAACTGTTACACTAAATAAAAGAGGAAAACAAAGAACTCGCCTTTATACAAACGTAAATTTATGAGGATGAAATAATTAAATTTAAATACCAATTAGTGAGAGTAAGCGAACAGACGTAACACTTCCCTTTGTTCATAGTTGCATACAAATTAACGAATTAAGATCTGTTCACTATCACATTCCGCGAATCTTTCACGGCTGAGTAGAATGGTAATACCCGGCTCAATCCATTTATCAGATATGCTGATTCGATGCTTTGCACTAAGTGGAATGTCTATCTGCACGTTGATTTGTGTAATCACTAATCAGGTATGTCTTCAGCATCGTTGTGTGTAGGGCAGTACCTATTTGTAGCACTGTCTCTCTCTCTCTCTCTAATTTAAAAGCTACGCTCTTTGACCTCTTCACAAGTATCAAGTGCAACCCTTTCTGCTTCAATTGTTGTATTAAAACATCTTCTCGGGCTTCCTCGTCTATTCTTTCAATCAATTTTTCCTCCCAATATTGATGTAAAGAAATTGACTTATCAAGCAATTAGCTATTTTTCTCTATTAAACTAAGCGGATACCTACATACTTCAATCTCAATCAGCAAAAACTTCAAGTTTTTAAATAGATGGAGCAAAAAAACGTAGAAAGGGAATAAAAGGAAGTATTAAGAGTGGTTAAATGAACATTGAATAATGTGATTGATAGATTCGGCCTGTCAAAGAGCCTCCTATGTCTCTTGCAATTTGTTTTAGTTGAACAAGTATTATTTGTTTAAATTTTATCTAAAAACCTTCCTCATACTGTTATGATTATTTTATATAATCAAATTTAGAAAAGTTCATACAGACATTCTCTGGTAATCCACTTAACAACAAACTGCATTTACTTTAAAAAAAAACATCTCTGGTGATCCTACAGATGATCCTACTTGCAGAAACATGGCCCACCATATAGTCAAACAGTTCAAAGATATGGTATGCCGGTCTAATATCACGACGTGATCTGGCAGTTCTTAATCAGCCCAAATTGACGATATGTCCAAAACATTTACACAAGCTACCCAGCTGTTCACTGTACAATAAGTACTAAAGTTGCATTATAAAATCGGTTTTATAACTTGTTATATGAGTAGTGATGCACAAAAATGTCGTAATTGGAAAAATGTTCGCAGTACACAACGGAGCTGATTTGTTTCAGGAAATGGATAGAAACTTGGCACAAGCTTTATATTTAATATTTTCTGATTTAAGATTAAAAAGATAACAAACTTTGGATACAATATTAGGTTACTAGAGCATTACTTTAGCTACTTCTAGTAATGGTATAGATAGCAAAGCTGCTGTTGTCATTTTACCTAAGATTAGTTACGCTATGTTACCCTAGAAGTAAAGTTACGCTACATCCACGTAGATAATTTTCAACGTTTATAGTCCCTTCCAAAACAAGCATGAGATAATCAACTTTTTAAAGTATTTTACCGGCTTCGATGATAAATATAATAAGATGTATTATTAATTTCTTTATTTTCCACAGCAGAGGTGAAATAATTTCTTCAAATTAAAATGTGACCAAACTAGAAGGTACTTTAAATTATATAAATAATTGTTTACACAAGAAAATAAATCTGTTAAATGGAGAACCTCTTCCGTTTTTTCCAGTTTGTTTAAACACGTTTCTTTTTTTATAATATAGGAGGACAGACGAACAGACAGATCATTTGATGGTAAGGGACAACCACCGTCCATGGACACCTCCAACTCAAGAGACTTAAGTGCGCTGCCCACCTTTGAGGATGATGGGGAAATCAGGGGCGTGGTTAAGAGGAGAGGGAGAGCCCTCGCTACCCTCGCCCAGTCGGCAGGACAATGGAAACATTGATTTCCTACCGGTTTTTTTAAGGCCCTGGTTCACTCCGGTCGAGCAGGCCCATACGTGTCTAAGAATGGCTCTCCCACGGTACTATTTATAGAATAGTTATTTCAATCAACAAAATATAATTTAATACAAAGAATGACCTGAACTAGAATTTAAATTTAGAATTCAAACAATAAGACGATTTCATTGCATAACGCGTTTGGACTACACATTGTCGCTTTGTTGGGAATACAGTACTGTGTACAAATTAACAAGTTATTAAGAATAATTAAAATTCATTGCTTATAATAGAACTAGAGTAGTAGCTACATGCAATAGAACGAGAGATACCTTGAAGTTTTACCATAAGCTTTAGTGTTCCTACTTTAACGTTTGATGAAAGCGATAATAAATATTGTTGTACATACGTAAAAATGCATGTTTACCTTTTGATTTCACGTTTTATCATATACCCGAATTCGAAAATTGTGAACCTGGTTATTGTAATATGCCTTATGAATGCGTGTATGTTAGAAGGATTGTTATCTTTCACTGAAAATGGCAAACTGGACATCCCCAACAAATTTCAAGCCAAAAATTTGTTGGAGTTTTTCAGTTTAAACAATTTATAGCTAAACGAAGGATTTATGAAAAAGTTCTTAACCAAAATGTTAAATTCTGTGCCCAGGAATCGTGAACGTCGGGCAAAACATGGAATGTCACACTTCATGTGTAATCAAACCAAAATAAGAAAGTGAGACCTAACTTTGGTTGGCAGAATTCAGGTCTCTAATGAGCCTCTAAATTGCCTCTGTACCCTTCGGGGATACAGATGCATATTTATAATGTAGGACAAATTTGTAGGATATTTTTTTAGTACAAGTATATCATATATATTGTATATCTTTATATATATATAGTTCTTTTGTACGTGTGTATGTCATTGAACTCCTCCTAAACGGCAGGACCGATTTTAATGATTTTTTTGTATGCGTTTGGGTGTCGCCCTGGATGGTTTAGATTCACAAATCAGCCCGGCAGATGGCGCTGCAGTCGGTATCTAGGTTATTTATTTATACTGCAACTGCAGGACAACTAGCGGACCCGACAAGTATATATGTCTGTATATGTGTCTGGAGCACATCGGGAAAGGCCTATGCTATGTCCAGCAGTGGACTATAGTGGGCTTATTGATTGATATGCAATGATATTTAACTTTAAAAATATTGTTTTTTTTTATTATAGGCAAATCAATTTAGAGCACGTATATTAAAGTGCATACATGGTTAGATAGATAGATAGATAAATAGATAGATTAAGGCTAAGATGCAGCTCTGCAGTTTAAAGCATTGAAGTTAATTTGTTCAAAGCATTCAACTAATACCCAATTATCTGGCCAATTGGTAGCCCCTACCTCTTCTGTCTACGTTTTCGTTTAGCTATTATTATTTGAATTATAGTTCGGAACTAGAGCTATTTAATTGTTCCTAATTATTTAATTATCATATATTAAACATGGGGAAACATGTACATTGGCAGTATATTTTATAATTGAACTTTGGAGCATCTGCTCATAAAAGCATATGGAGGGGACCATAATTAATAAGATCGGCTAATCAAATTTGATGTCGTGGAATACAGTTATGTTAGAAAATGATGGCAATCTTAGCATCAAAAATATTGAATGATCATTAATTTTCCCTAGATGAATAGAAGCTAATACTCTAAACTATGCGTAAAAGATTTTTAATATTCAATTAGCCCTATAGATTCAGTGTATTCTTCTAGTTAGAATCTACTTAGAAACAATACACACGACTCTATATAATTAAGTAGTTATATATTTTAAAACCTTCATTAGATACTTTTTACTGCTGCAGCCTGTCAATCATAAGCTACATATAAGTTGTTTTTTTTTTATTTGCGAATCTCTTAAAATATATAATAATTGCTTTGCTTATCAGCATATTATTTATGTATCATAAATTAAAAATATTATAAATTAAGTATACAAAACTTACCTTGAATCCCTGTTAATAAACAGGATATTTGTAACGAGGAGAAGGCTTTTTATTGAATATCGTTTTCGTTCGTCGGTTTTACAATTCGATAGTAAAAAAAGTCAACACTTCACTTATGATATTTTACTGTAAATAAACTAGCAACATCCGCGCGTAGCTCGTAGGTCTTTCATACTGTACTCAATATTCGATCGCGGAAATGTCTATTCAAACAGCTTCATTCATAACTCGCGTCTTACTAAAAACACACGGTGCTTCAAATTACGGAGCTCTCAGAAGCCGGCTGCACCAATCTGTTGTCTTTCAATACATAAACAAACTGGCAAACGGGATGAAGCTAGCCACAGACCGAACGCTACTACTATTACAGTTCTGTTTCACGCGTCTGTGGGAAGCAGCCACGGCTTGTTGCAAATACGAACTCTTAAAGATGTTAGAAAACAAACTAAAAATAAAGGTGTAAATGATATTTAGAGTTTTAAACCGAAAATCACATCACGTTATAGTAGAGCCGAAACAATACAAAAACAACCTTTTGTTAAAGCAAGATTAGCGCTAGTGTGACGTAGCGATTAAGCTTCCGCGTCTGCGTGATGGGGTCGATGCGATGGGTTCAGAGTGGAGCCAATTTGAACGCTGTGTCAGTGCAACAGAATCTATCTAGTCGAGCACTGTCACTGTAGATTGCAGCTTAATACTCCTATCCCTTTAATTTTAGACTCTAACGCATCCGCGGGCAATCTAATTTAGACTGAAGTGTAATAAAACACTGCAAGCGTATGTATCACGTGCGTGCAGGGGGCCAGATGATTGCAGTTTGGTGAACCCCTCCATGACCCAATCAATGTAGAATTTTAAGCCAAATAAGCTTTCGATTTTTGTTTTTTGAATTGAAGATACTTATTAAGAGAATACCTTCCTTAACGCAAATTGTTGGTAAAAGAAGAAAAAGCTTTCAGCACGATTATCATACGTATAATAAAAATTTCGCTAATGTTAAATAAAAATTATAAATAAATGACTGATTTAAAAAACAAAGAAATACATCTGCGGTGCCAAAAAAAAGCAGTAAGTTTCCCTCGGGATGATGCACCTAAGGATTCTAACGCTACCCCATAAATCCTAATCTGTTTAGGAATTAAGACGTTATGGTGTACCTAATAAAGATACTCACATAAAAAAGAGAAAATATTATCATCACTGAGTTAAACCTCCAATCAAATTGAACTGTTATTTTAGTTATTAGGTTCTAAAACCATATTCTTTTCACTGTTGGAACAAAGCAAGAGAAGGCAGAGTGGAGTAGGAAGTACCTTACCGTATACCAAGTGAACTTACATTGCCACATTGCTTAAAATTTGTAAAGTTTTGTCAAGTCCGACAGAGCATATCAACTACCGCCCATTAACGAATATAACGTGCCTTGCTAGAGAAATATAATAAACTCGACTAGGAAATCACTAGAAATAATCATAGTCAGTGACAGCTTGATGATTCCGGAACATGAGCTTTATAGTTTAAGTTATATAAACACGTGGCACGCTTAGCAATTCACATTGTAAAACAAGAAAATACTCATATATTGAAAATGTAAAAATAAAATAAAATAATT
This sequence comes from Tyria jacobaeae, assembly GCA_947561695.1. NCBI lineage: Eukaryota > Metazoa > Arthropoda > Insecta > Lepidoptera > Erebidae > Tyria > Tyria jacobaeae. The sequence goes on along the minus strand of OX387211.1, from coordinate 4,004,648 downwards.
ATATTATAAATTAATATTAATGAAGACGTCTTTTTGGTGTGACGGTGGAGATGTTATTCAGTGCGTATTTCGGGGATACCTACTTGATAAAAGGGAATAATATACTTATCTTTAATTGTTACGACTATATTTAGAAACATCAGTACGCAATCACCAAAACTCGCAAGATGACGCGTAGATAAAAGAATAATGAATGAAGTGTTAAATATGTTTTATTCATTTAATCACACAGAAAACATCCATTAGACAATAGTAATTGATAACAAATTGACACATTTTACAATAACAATATATTTTCACAGTAGGTATTACAAATTACATTATACAATTCTCAATTTTGGTCAATAACTTGATAATCCTTAACCTATTTGTTTAACCGTGTTGTGCAAAAATGATCCCATCTACAAACAGACCTAATTAACAATGTCAAATTGTATAAAATTATCTTGCAAATTTATATTGCAATAAAACTCCTTTGTGTAGTGTAAGTACTACGATTACGTAAGTATTTAAATAAGTCTTTTCGAAAACTATTTCTTACCATTAGTATTAAAAGGTATTCCATATCCAGTAAGATAGTCGAATTCTGTCAGAGGGTTGCTGCTACCCTCCGTCCATATCGCTTAAAAAAATCCACTCATTTTCCGAATAATTGATTATGGTGACTTTGCTGCTACGATCGATCTTTTCGATAAACTAGACAGGTCTATTGTTAACCTTCGTAAATATGATCATGTGTCATGCGACTGCCAGCCCTCGTACACCAACGTATTTCTAAACAGTAAATATAATAGAAACCTTCGCACCATAAATAATTTACTTCTTTCTTGCCCCCTCTCACACTTCTGGGTACGTCAGCTCTTTTTTCTTCGTTCAGTCTGTTCTTCTTTGGAATACGTTTCATCTCGAAATGAGTTAGAATGAGAGAGAGCTAAACAATTTTTATTTTAGTCAATCATTTACACTATCTATTCAAATCATTAGAAATTTTAAATTTAAACAACTGAATTGAGGATCATTGTATCCTATCATGTCATTGAAAAGTATATTGTAAGTAGACGTGTACGTAAATACATAAAATATGTATATGTAAACATATTTATCTTCTTATGTATTGTATTCTTCTTATATGGTGTGTATAACGACCTTACAAATTATAGTTTTTTATTTTTTAATGTTTAAGTTTTAATGTTTAAGTGCACCTACTCTGTGCTTTCTCTGTACCACAAGAAGATTGACTTTCAGATTATGCCTTAGGCATTAAGTCCGATTCTGTACAATAAGTGCCTAAATCTTAAATAAATTATGATGTTTTAAAAGATTTGATGTATTCTTTTATCAGTGTGGGTTATTTCTGCACAACAAGGTCCATTTACCGTATAAAAATTAAGCCAAACGATCACAATATAATTTCGTAATGTGTCTTAGTAATTTCTTTAGATTATAGAGTTGATATAATATTTGACTAGAATAATTGTTAATACTTAGGTATCATATCATGATTATATCCACCATTAATACATATATTATAAGATTATACTTAAACAATAACACAGCATACTTTAACATGAAATAGGAAGTACTTCTCGATGTCTGTGAAGTACAGTCCCAAAAGAAATCGTAAACCTTACTAACCACACCCAATATATTTTTTTTCCTTTTGTAATAATTCAAAGTGAAATATTTGAAAGTCTACAAAAAACAATGATAAATCGAAATCACAAAAATCTATTTGCGTTTATATTATCTTATATTATATTTGTACAAAAACAAATATTTTTACAAATAATCTCATAAACGTAACTATATAATATAGTGTAATTTTATTCATTGTTTTTAATAATAAGATATTATTTGGCAAAAGTTACGAAGAATACCTGAAAAAGCCTCGTTTTTGTCAAAATATGCAGCGTTGTTCAAATCTCACGAGGTTTCTATCGCTAAGTACGTATGTGCTATAATTAAATGAAAACGTATTCGAGATCAAATTGATTAATATTTTATAAATGTTAAATTACGTACTATCATAAAATTTAAAAAGGAATATAAAACTTTGGGTATAACATTTCAAGCATTAACTTACATTCACTAGCCATATAAAAAGAAAAAAAAAGTATAACTTTAATAGACTCGATTATATTTTTGAAATCGTAATTGATTCAGATATAATAAACTCATTATTTGTGCTAAGCGACAAATTTACAAATTATTTTAGTAACCTATAGGTACAATGTGTCTAATAAGGCCAGGCCCTCTCCGCACCTATAAAGCTTGGTTTTTAATTTTCGCACTAGAAAGTATTCCTGTGTAGCGGGAGACTTTATAAACATATAAACATATAAACAAAGCACACAAAGAACACCCAGACTCGGTAAAACTATTTGTGGAGCACATTTTTTTTTTTTTTCTGTCTTGTGGGAATCGAACTCACGACCTCCGGCTTAGCGGTCAGGGTCACTAACCACTAGATCAAAAAGCAAGAAGAACTATGGGCTTCAAATAAGTAGACAACTGTCAAACCGCCACATGCTTCGCAATAAGCTAGATGACTTTTAAGTCAAATCAGCATCTATTTATTTATTTATTTATTTAACTACATGCACATATTGTACAAGGCGGACTTAATGCCTTAGGCATTCTCTGCCAGTCAACCTTGGGGTGTTGAAAAAATAAAAGTGGTAGGTGCGAAGAATAAGAGAGAAAAAAGGAACTAGTATAAAAGTAATATAAATATAAGAATATAATTTAGTAAATGACAAAACGGTATGTTTAGTACATTTTTGTATAAAATACGTAGGCGTGCACATCTTCGATTGTCAAATCATTCCCTTTAATGTCAATTTGATTTAAAATAATATAATAAAAAACGTCACAGTAAAACGGAACGACAGTCATCAACTATTTTTAGTATCTTATTGCCCGACTTAGTGAAATAATTAAAGCAAGTCATGTACCCAATTTGCATGCAAATTCAATTTTAAACGTAAGGTCACACGACAATGCAACCCGGTCAAAACCTCGGGTAATTCAAAGGTACGTAGAACACCTGTGGAACAAATTGTCGCCTGCTATATTTCCGGACCGATACGACCTTCAAACCTTCACGAAAAGAGCGTATTCCTACCTATAAGGCCGGCAACGCCTTTCTGACTCTTGAGTTGAGTTGTCACTTACCATCAGGTGACTCACCTGCTTGTTTGAAATTATCGCATAAAAAAATGTTTTTAGTTCAGCTTACGTAACAGCAGTAAGATCTCACTGCGTGGATGAAAAGTTGATGTAATAGTTAAATTATAACATATTGGCTTATAAAAGTTCCTTAAGATGGCGTCATATTGTTTACAATTCGTACCGATACGTAATGTACTTTCGTTTATGACAATCATTAACAGATGTCAAGGTTCTCCGAGCGACGTTTACGAATCACAATAAATCTTGTTTCCGCAACGCTTTTATGTGCCACGGCCCGGGAGTTCACAAGAAAAGAATATTAAATAATATAATAATGCCCTATAGTTAAACGTTGTCGCTTATTCTCGAACACATTTGAGAAGGGAAAGCGATTACTTTCAGCTAAAAACGTTATATCCAGTTCACAGTTTTATTAAAAATGTGAACGATACCTTTTTAAAACGATATTTACTAAAGGACCAGATAGCACTATTCGACGGCGTAGATAAGCTTCCTCATAGTACGGCTAAGGATTTTTGTAACTGGAAACTGTTTAATTATTTTTCCGTAAAAGGAACACGTGTCTACCACAGCCTTATCAAACACCACCACAACAATTCAAATCCATTTTGTTTGCACAATTCATAATAGAGAGTAAATACTTAAAAAACTAAGCTAACTAAACGAAAATACTTTTTTCTAAGCTTAAAAGTGGATAACCTTGTGTAACCTATTCAATTGAAAAAAAAATTGAAATCGATTAACATTTGTCAATCGATTTCAATACAAAGACAAAGATATTGCATAATTTATCCTTCATTCCTTCATTTTCCACCTTAGGGGTAAAATCAAAATTCAAAATTATATGAGAACGATATCAAGTTCTACCCCTTTAATTCCCCTCTTCAAATAAAATAATTAATAAAAAGATTCCAAATGTAACCTTCACAAAAAAAAACAGTTGAACTGAGAGCATACTTCCTTTTGAAGTCCCTTAAAAATCAATATCACTTCAATATTTTTATTACGACCCTGTACCCTGCCCTTTTTCAAGAAACAGCTTTACGAAGTTTTTTCCAACTATCCGTATACAAAATGCGAGTGTATAGGAATACTTTTGACCTATGAGTCTAAAATGGAATATTAAATAAACAGCAGTCCCAAAAACTAGAAAAAAAATCAGTCTCATTTTATAAATAGACCCTTTGGGAGTAAATAATTTTGGTTCCAAATACTTAAGTGGGATATTTACAATATGCTTACAAAATGTAAATAGCAAATACTTTTGATTTAGATAAGATAGTACAGTGTATAAAATATAAAATCACAGATTAATAAGTCTAGCATAAACAAATCGTCCTTTCTTCTTTTATTTGTAACCTTTGAAGGGATAGTCGACGCTTGCCTGAAGCACACAGCATCGCATATTCCACTGAAGATTCCATTCTGCAAATAAAATAATTATACTATAAATACAAAATAGTAAAATATATGGGACTATAATGAATACAGTGTAGCTTGTAGTGTAGTTGGCAAAGCAAAAAATTCAGTTGCATATTTCTTTAAAAATATCAGAACATTAAACTGTTATGTCAATAGAAGTATTTACAGCCTAATGTATGTATGTAGTTTTGAATACAACATAAATTAAGCATTTCAAATTTCATAATTCTTTGTATATAATAATTTGCCTTTAAAAGAGTTCTAAATAATCTCTATACATAATTAATTTATAGATAAGTCTATAATAAAAAAATCTTAACAAGTTACAATACCTTTGCATAATTCTGTCAAGTAAAATCTCAATGGCACGATCAATGTTCTGGCCTGACTTGGCACTTGTTTCTAAGTATGGCAAATTGTAGTTCTTGGCAAATTCTCTAGCACGGTTCTGATTGACCAGTCTCTTCTCTTGCAGGTCACATTTGTGGCCACATAAAACAATGTCTGGATCATCACTTAAACTGTGTGTCTGAAATCATCATGACAACAAACATTAAATCAGGGTCTAATGAATACAAAGATAAATTTAATTCATTACTACAAGGAAATAAAATAAATATAAAAGGTAAGTGGTGTTAAAAAGAAAATAAAAAAGTAAAAAAAAATACTTACAATAATTACACAATAGGTATAACAATTGTAATATGGTAAACTCAAAGTTCTATAATTAATATTTTAAGCACTGAAGTTAAATAAGTTTGTGAAAAGGTACACAGAGTTCTGATGTAAAGAAAACTAAGAAACATTTTTTGTATACATTAATTAGTATACATTAATTTTTAAGGGTATAAATGGAAAACACAAAGCACCAAAGATGAACTTTGTAGTAGACACTTTTGATGGACTGTGAGGCAAACAATACATACTACACGTTAAAGATTCCAAGTGGAAATACACTGCATTGAAATAAAAAAAAAATTAGAAATGAAATACCAAATAGCTAAAATATTCACTCACATATCAGGAATGAGTGACACAGATCACCTATGAAAAGTAATACCTAAATTTTGTGTATTGATAGGATAATAAGGTAATTTTAATACCTTTAGCTGCTCAATCCAATTCCTGACTTCAAGAAAAGATGCTTCATTTGTCAAGTCAAACAGTAAAAGAAATCCCATTGCATCTCTGTAGAAAGCTGTAGTTAAGCTACGGAATCTGTAACAAAAAAACACTTCTAGAACTTGCTTGCCACTTGTAAAGATTATTATTTTGTTTGCCTTATACTTTTAAATTGAACAGTACTGACCTTTCTTGACCAGCTGTATCCCAAAGCTGTAAATGTATGCGTTGCTGCCGCCCATTCTGTTGGTAAATCTGAAAGAACACAGACAGACACAATAAATTTTATTATAAAAACTGCACTTAGTGTCCTAGAGTAATGATTCAGCCTGAATTAATCCTCAGTAAATAATGTGATACACTAAAATATTTTATTTAATTGACTGTTAGTTCCGCAGATTAGCACTACAAAAAATCCTTCAGATTTATTATTTTATTAGTATACATTAGATTAAAACATCTTGACATCGTTATTTCTAAATATTATATTCCTATGACACCTCATATTATGAAATCCATAAAGCTGCATCTCTTATATAGTGTCTGCAGTGTTTGATCTGATCAGATCATTGCATAAACAATGAAGTTACAGGCAAATGGCATTAACTATTCAATCTAGTTGTTTTTCAAAATTTAGCTCTCCCAAATCACTCAAGTTGCATATCTAAAAATGTATAATAATTCCCTAAACTAGGGCTGCCATTTCTAAGATCTGGCAACCAGGGCAAGAAGCATAGAAACGTCAGACTTAACAATATCTCACATATATATAACGTAGTCATTTTTCATCACATATTGTCACCTACCTATTCCGGACTGATACCAACCTTCAAACCTACAAGAAAAGAGCATACTCCTACCTAAAAGGCCGGCAATGCACTTGTGACTCTTGAGTTGTGGGTGTCAATGGGCGGCGGTAGTCACTTACCATCAGGTGACCGTCTGCTTGTTTGCCCCCCATCGCATAAAAAAAAAAACAAAAAAAAAAAACTTACATTCGAAAATAGAATCTTCATACAATTTTAAGAAAGCTTTATTTTACTTTTGAAATTTGGCTATGAAAACAAACCTTATTAAATTGTTAAGAAACTTTTCACAATCTTTTATTCAATTTCACATTTGAACAAAAATATATATGACGGTAAATGCAGAGTCAGTAGATAGCAGTTCAGGATTTGTAAATTTTAAGCCCAGGCTAAACATGAAACCCCGCCCGGATGCCATCTAAACGAAAACAAATAAGGGGAAACTCAGAAGAATGGCAACTCTAGCCTTAACCAATTGAGAATACTAAATCAAACTTGACATTAGCGAAATTGTGGTTACATCTCCACAAAGGCCACAATGAAGAATTGAATTGAGAATACTAAATAATATTTATCTTAGTTTGAACTTACCAAATTTTTTTCTCTAAAGTCTATGCCGACAGTAGAAATGAACTGAGTATGAAAAACTCCATCTGTATATTTATATAAGAAGCTGGTTTTCCCAACGCCGGAATCACCAACACAGAGAAGTTTTATAAGGTAATCGTAGTCCATATTGATGCAACTAGAGCGTTCAATATCAACAAACATACATCAGCCGTGAACTTAATACATATGGCTAATTTACACGGCTAGTTTTTGTGTTCAAATGATTGTATACTTTCTTATCTGTTTTTTTTTGTTATTAGTTGTTTATGGACTCTCTCGCGGTAGATTCAACGCAAATATTCCGTCAATGCTTTCAAGTGTTTCGAGAGAATAATGTGTTAAATCTTATCTTGTTTGTTCTTATCAGATAACTTCCCGAAGTATTACTTTACTCTTGGCAGATAACACTAACTGAAAACTGAAATCGATCGCCAATATTTCTATAAACGTCATTGCTCATTGTCATCTGTCAAAAAAGTTATTATTCTTGGTACCTTGGTATTAAAATATACAATCAAATGAAAAGAGGAATTAATTTTAAATTAAGTTTTATTTATAATATCTATAGTTTACAGTCTGTAGTCACGATAATTCAAGTTTCATGTTATTATTAATATTATTAACGTAATAGTATTAAAATATAAATCAAAATAAATCGATCAATGAAAGAAATATTGAAATCCATCAATAAATGACTTAGAAATAGATAACTTGAAGTTTACGTATTTTTTTGACGATGATGATGTTGTTAGTTACACCAGTTTCGGGCCCGGCTTCCTTTTCTTCGAACTTAAAATCAACTACCCTTTATTAAGCTTAACATTTTTTACATATGTTTTTAAATCATTTATTTGTAGATGTTTTATACCGTTCACCATAATAAATATTGAATTATTAGAATTCTTAGCATATCTTTAAACTGTAAAGCCGTATCTTTAAACTTTAAACTCAAATGCTTAAGCCGCGGTCGGGTCGACCAAAAACTAGTGCATTTAGAGCTAGTAAAATTAACCTTATGGTTGTCAGATCATCTGACAATTGTTCCTATTTTTCATTCTCTGGCAGCACTGGCAACTGTCAATTATGGCATGCAAAATAACTACTTATCTATTACAATTGTATGATAACGAAAGGATTCTATTGATATTTTATATTATAAGTTAAATAAACATATATTGCGTCTAATGTCGGTTCCTTAAAATCGCGAGATATCTATTGTTAAATATGACCACTAATGATGATGCAAGTACACAACCGGATAACAATCCTCGAGTAAATGTTGAATACTGGTATGGTTAAAAACAATAAATTTAGAATGATAAACGAAAAGCGTGAATAGGCATTCCTGCTTAAAGACTGGACATTTGCTAGTTTATTTAAATAACAATGATTACTATTACTAACTTATTATGCGGTTATTCAGTTTTCCTTTAACTAAAAGCTAAAATTTATATTTATTGATGGAAATGCATTTATCCATTTACAACTTCACCTTTATTCTTTCCAGTGGTGCTTGCGACTACAGTGGTTATTGTGTAGCTCTTGGTCAAACTATTAGAAAATCAACTCCTAATGCAATAGTATTTTGTAAGCGTGGCAGACAAGGTATTATCCAAATCATACTTAACTTACTTAAACTGTTTTTTCTTATAAAATAGTGGGACAGATGAATAGATGGGTCTGTCCATGGACACCTGTAATACTAGAGCTGCAAGTGCTCTGAGGGTGTTGAGGGCTGAGGGGATAAGGAGATAGGAAAGAGGCGAGGGGGGATAAGGAGATAGGAAAGAGGTGAGGGGGGATAAGGAAATAGGAAAGAGGTGAGAGGGATATTAGAATTAATTTGATGTGCATCAAGACAATTGAGAAATGATTTGACTAGTTCTTGTGATCTTTTTAGAATATATGAGTTACTGTGTAGTGTAAGGTTTTGGCACCAACTTCCTTAAATTATTTTATGTATGAAACCGTTACTCCTAATGTATTTTCAATTATACTTGATTATTTTATCTCATGCTTTGAAGAGTGCACATAATAAAACACCTTTTCCTACGAAGAGACTGATAGTCCCTTAAAAGAAATTTATGTTTATCTTCTTAAAATTAATATGTAATTTCTGTTACAGGCTCTTTTGAAGTTGAAGTGAATGATAAATTAGTGTATTCAAAACTGCAGACTATGGCCCTACCAGATTTTAATGAAGTAGCTGAAGTAGTAAACAATGTATCTAAAGGTGGGGAACCTATGTTAATAAAAGGACAACAACCAATCAATTGTGTTATATCATAATTTATTATTGAATCTCTAGCTTAAAAATGTAGTGCCTACTAGTCATAAAGTATAATAAATAATTATTGCATATAAAATATAACTGATTTATTCATGCCATCACATTTTTATCTTAGTTTTTATATTATATAATTAAACTAATACAAAAATAGTAGTGTGTATTATATAACTGCCTATGACAGATAATAAATTTATTAAATGGCAAGTTTGGATATTTTAGGAATCTTTGACTCTTTCTATACTGTCTTACCAAATACATGTTGCAAATATCATTACTTTCATCAATCCGTTTGCCCCCTATCGCATAAAAAAAAAAAAAAAAACAATCAAGTTTGATTGTTTTGCAGTGTGCACATTTTTACAAATCAGCTTATTAAACTATAGAAAATGACTGCCGAATTATAGCGACTGAACTATCACATGGGCCCTTTAAAAATCTACCGGTAGTACTCATTGCATCACCAACAACTATTTGAGATTCTTAAGGACATGTTTATAAAAATTACTTAATTTTACTAATATATACTTAACATATAAATAAAAGCTTAATATAAAGCCTCAATATGGCAAGATGTGTATATAAAAATGTCTGAATCATTATCACAATTATGAAGAACTACAAAAATACATAATTATGATAATAAAAAAAAAATATATGGTATAAACCCAGGATACGAAAAATTAGCTACGCTTGTACAACCAAGTGCCAGTCCACTGATTATATATAATGTATATAAATATGTAAAAATATGAGCCATGTCTATGTTACGTAAGGCAAGTTCGTTCGTAATGGTTTTTCAGCAAACTGAGAGAAGACATGGTTGCCTAAAATATTAATTTTTGTCCTTTGTTAGAACACTATTTTTAAATATTTTTACAAAAATAACATTATAATATAGCTAAATATTTTCATAAACCTATGCTGTATAAATTTTATACTATAAAAAGATAACATTTATGATATATGTATATATCTCAAGTAATATTTATATCACATCAATTTTTAACAACATTCATTTTTATTGTATATAAGTTTCACAGCCATAATTCTATTGTGTTACTATTTACTATAAAAATAGAAGCTAATGAATAGAGCATTTTATTTATTAAAAATAGATCCTTATCTCATCAAGATAGTCTTTATTGAAAGAAGTGTTTGTGAATCTGTTGATTAACTACATAAAAGTTATCATTACAAGTGGTATAGTTTGATTTGCATTGTTTGTACCAGAGTTAGTGAAAATAATAGTCTAACAAGGATTACCTTTTACAACTTTCTTAGTATGTAAAATTCCATAGAAAAATTTCATTCATCTTGATGAGACCGGAAAAAGAGGTTAGATTTCTAATTTTAAAACCCATAATAACAAATTACATTGCGAAATACCCCAATTTAAATAAATAACCATCACCTTATAAATAAATAAAGAATTATCCTAGAACGTAATAAAATACATTATTTCGAGAGCTCTCTTGCAGGCTGAAGTATAAACAAGAACCTCTGCATTATGTTTGGGACGGCGACGAAAGAAATCGATAGCTGTAATTACTGTCTATACCGTTAATTTTTAATACCGCGGTTTATTGGTACGAGGGGAGAGAGCGTGAGCTCATGTATAGAAATCATCTTTAAGAAAAAGTTAGGCTACCATTTAGACATACATAAAGGTCATTCTCTGTTGACCACCTGCAATATAACGGACTTGAGCCGTACATATTAGTACTGGTAAATATAATTATATTTTCACTATCACTGTATCACTACGTAAGGTATTCAAAATTAAATAGTGCGACAGTCTATCACTGTGCGGTTAAACCTTCTTTTCTATTTTCTATACAATGTTTATGTACCTATTGATGCAAATGTGATGCACTTTTTACCGCAGCAGCTGCAAGAGGTTCAAATAATTTTCTAAATGTTTCACCTACTTATATCATCATCGTTAATGATAGGCGTCACCGGTGTATCTACCTTTAGTATATTATCACCGTGTTCATCCAGTGTACCTATATAACTTAAGTAAATACCAAAACGCATTTTTCCTCCAAACAGTTCAGATATTGTCCTCAAAGGTTCAGCTGTTTTCTCACCGGTTTGTTGGTCAATGCACACCATTTGACATCTACTACATTGTCCTTCAACCTGCAATAGAAACATATATTACTACAAAATATAAGATGTAAGCCAATTTTCTAGCTAAAGGTATTCATTATATCAAAATATTCCGAGCAATATCGCAATGCAGAATTAGCATAAAAATCCCATGTGTTTGTTTGAGAAGCTTCTCTTACGGGATATAGGTCATACATATGAGTGTAACTATGTATGCATGTATTTGTTTAACTAGCGAATCAAGGCCACGGCCTGACCTCTAATGAAAAAAATATGGATTTAGGTACTTACCCTGAACTCCAGATTTCCGATAATTAACTTATGCCAGTCCCTTTCCACCAGTTCGTTATCCATATCGATTATAATATTGCCTCTAAAACGCTCGGTTAAATGATCTACATTATCAAGAAATAATGGGTCATGAATCTTGTCATGCAACCAACGTACTGTGGCCTTGTTTATCAAAAGAAATTGTGCCTGGTTACTTAAAGAAAGTAGTGTCTCTTCCCCAGATATTTTCTTCTTTTGAATTCGATTATCGGAAGCGGATTGTCTGATAAGTCGCAAATAGGACATTTCTAAGGCTTCAGAAATCCAGTTAGCAACTTCATCACCACAGTCATAACCCTGAACAGTGTCGGTGCACACTTTACTGTTGCAGAGTGATGATTCTTTGAGTCTGCCTTGCGATGTATAGTCAATGGGTATTGTGATCGGAGCTTTACCTGAAATATTATTGTTATATTTGGTTACACAATAATGATCTTAAATATGAAAAACTATAGATTAAAAACTAGAAAAACTCTTCTACGAATAGAAAAGAGCTGATTTTCAACGGCTCCACAGAATTTCTTGAATAATAGGTAAGCGCACACTCGCGAATTTACCTTTTATAAAAAAATTAAATATAGCAGGTATTTTTTGTAATATACTCGTCTGTCCCCAACAAACGAACACAAAAGTCAAGTGTAGGTGTCCACGAGCGGCGGATGTCACTTACCATAGTGACATCCGCCGCTCGTGGACACCTACAACTCAAAGTGCGCTGCCCGCCTTTGAGGGTGATGAGAAGGGGATCATTCCCATGAGTAGAGGGGGTGCTAGGCCTCCGATTATTTACTCGGCAATACAATTCTAGCAATATTTTTTTTTAAAACCCTATGGTGTTCCCCTTTATACTTCAAATCCAGAGAAGTTTTATATTGTCAAGGTTGAGAGCTACATAAGCTAACGCTTTTCTGCCATCGGGGTAGGCAGGGATAACAGACTACCACCTACCCTTTAAGAGGTACCTATTTTAGAAATAAAATACTGCTTTTTTGACCCAAAATTTCTTGCAAAGGATAATATAGTGTGACTTACAAGTTAAGGAGACCGAATACCATGACGCGGACCATGTGATTATTTTGCCCTTGAGTATGAAGAAAAGCCTCGTTTAGCTCAGTCACGATTTTATGTAACAAGTTGGTAATTGCCATATATCATTACTAACTATACGTTACTGTACCGTACATGTATTTATATTATGATATCATGGCATTACGTAGCAATATATTGTCTGTAGTAATATTATAAAGCCGAAGAGAGCTTTGTTTATTTTTTAAACAATCACTTTAGGAATTTTAGATGGGATTCGAAAAAAATATTTTTTGTTTCGGCTAGAGTATTAATTTAGAAATAATTTACGCTTTAAAACATAATGCGATATTAAGGAGTAGAGCAGTAACAATAAGTTAATTATATATTTACCTTTAAAATGCAACGTCATGGTTCTTTGTGTGAGGTCTATTTTTGGACGTATCATACACATTCTCGAATTATGTTTCTGTGTTAAACACACACCAGTGTCTTTGACTATCATCCATTCTCTGTCATATTCAAAACCTTTCGGTCCGATTTTCCAAGCAGAACGAATTTTAAATGCGCCGCATGATTTAATGGGAAATACTGCTACTTCCTTCACTACAATCTTGGATTCTAATTGGGCATATTCCTGGTCTTCATCCAAATTATCAACGAGTTCATCGTCATTACTCAGAATTTTGTGTATATTCGCAAGACTGCTAATAAGCTTATTTGACTTTATAGACTCTAAGAAAGTGAAGCTATTGTTACGAATGCGATTTGATCTTTTAAAGTTGCCTTTAACAAAGCACCGGCATATCATATTGATTAGCTTGTCAACGTCATGGAAAGTGTTGAAGTAGCCGAATGAGACCCTAATCGCTCCGGTGGGTCTTCCGTTAACCAGATCGAATTCGTCACCACACACGTGTCCCGCTTTGTACATGTCTTTCATTTCTTTGTTAGTTGATATGAGGTGACGTTGGCAGGAACCAGAGTTGCAAAAGCATCCGGTCCGAACACTGATGTTGAATAGATCGGCCATGTGTTGAAACTGGAAAACGTAATTTAGTTATGCAGCCTTGGTTTGCTAACCACTAATTATGACCGATAATGGTCAGAAACGGACTCTACTATTCATATTCTACTAAAATAATGACCGCAAAAAGAATTAATTTAATTATTTATTATATATATTTATAAAAAAAAAAAATATTTATAATTGTCATTGCTTATCCTCCAAGTGTATTAATTTGTGTGATAGAAGTTTCCGAACCTATTATGACACCAACTGTTACAATACGGGATAAAATAAAAATGAAAATTCATTATCAAAAGATTGTTTCTTAACACAAATGGTAGTGAAACACACGATGATAATATTTTATGCAATGTTGTGACACATCATAGTGATTTATTGAAGGTAATTTTAAACCCATTAAATATGAAAGATAACAGCGATAATTGATTTAATTAAAGGACAACTTTGATTATTAATGTCTAAATACCGAATGCTTTTGCACAAACCAATTGTACTTTATAATCATAATAGTAGTTAATTGACTATTTTCATATAGTCACAGATAACTGTTCGAAAACCTTTTTTGGAACACCGAAAATTAAATTGGTCATGGGTATTTTGGACCTTGTTTTCATTGCGTTAAATGTAATACATTTATGGTAAAAACTCTAATCTAAATTATTGACAAAAGTAAACAAGAGTTTTATCTTACTGTAGATAAAACCTTTGATACCTGTATAAGGTTTATGTTTGATTAATATAGTAATTGTTGCATTCTCACATACCTATTTAAATATTTATTAGCTATATGCATAGATATGATGCTCTCCAACCTCCGATAGGATTAGAACACAAAGACGTACCTATGTATTACTGTAGTCAGTCAAACATATCACCTGTTTGATTTTTTTATAAAATAATTCTTACCTCTGCATAGCCAATATATGATTTGTCGTCCCTAAGAAGGTTGAACGTCACTAATCCACCCTGTTTCTTAATATCGGAAAAATCAGAATCCATATAAAGAACTGCAACTTTGTTCCCATTACTATGTCGTAACTCCTGAAGCTGATGATATAAATCTTTGGCGAGGTAAAATGTGTGATAGGATATAGTATCCATCATATTGGCATGCCTTGTTCTCGGTATTAATTTTTGCAAAGTATCAAAACAATGCTTAAGAGCAATAATAGATAGAAACGAAACAGTGCCATCTTCGAAACTGTAAATAAAAATATTTTAAATTAACCTTAAGATTCAGTGGGTGCTATAATTTAGTTACACCATTTTATATCCAGACCATGAAACCTACTAAGCATGGATCAAATTTGTAAACATTATTATTATTATATTTTATGTTGGGGACAGACGAACAGTGGTGGTAAGTGACAACCGCCGTCCATGGACACCTGTAACTCAAAAGTCGTAAGTGCACTACATGCCTTTGAGGGTGATGAGGGATGGGGAAATGCGGGGAAGGAAAATTGGGCCTCCGGAAACCTCATTAATTTCGAGGAAATGCAACGAAGCGTTGCTTCACAAACGGCCTTTGTATCGCACCGGTCAAGCGGGCCATTCGTGCCTAACCATGGCTCTTCCACTGTTAAGTGGATCCACTTTAGCTATTTCTCGACGTTTTAGACTAGCTTCGCGTGTTCCTACTGTCTCTCCACTGTTCTATTAGAGGGAGAAAGTGAGGGACTTGATTTGGTTTCGAACTAAAACGGAATCCTGACCCCCAATCGATGTAAATTTAGGTTAGTTAAGAAACGCAAACATTCGAACGCGGACACCTGCAACTCTAAGAGTCGTAAAACTCGTAAGTGCGTTGCTGGCCTTTGAGGATGATGAGAGGGGGGTAAGGGAAGAGGGGAAGAGAGGAATGAGGTGAGCGGAAAGAAGAGAGGGATAGTTGGGATCCCGGTCCCCACACTCGAGTTTGTCAACTGGTATTCTGTGAAGCCATGGTATTACTTGAGTCGAGCCATATAGCCGTTATGTAATCTGCTCTACTTGGACATAGAGGAAAAGTGTTCAATTTTTTTTTCTGATTCCCGTCATCAAATTTTTTTTACAATTAAAGATTTCTATTATATTGGTAAGTGTATGGATAAACCAATGCTATTCATCATTTAATAATTAGTTAAAATTAATGAAGAACAAATCAAATTCCAAAGTTAAAAATCATTTAATTTAATTGCTACTCATTCATATAATATATTATTCTTTCAATGAGATTAGTAATTTTCAGAGATTAAGAGAATAATATGATGTAGCAACAATGAATAAATTATCATATACATTTTAGTGCTGTAGCTGGAAACAGCTGATCAAACAACTGAATTAGTTATTGTTTAAATAAACAGTATTCTTAAAACTTTTCAGTTTTGTTATAACTTATTTAATTTTAACACATGTTTTCATGTTTCAATTTCATGTTCCTTTGTGAAGTTTTTTGTGTGTAATTAATGTTTCTAACTACTGATTTTATCACACTTTTAAGCTACATATAATGAGTATCATATATATGTAGTTTAAAAACAGAGCTAGTTAGCAAAGAGTTTTGGAATGATCAACCGGCTATAGTTTGTCCTATAGACTACAGTATATAGTAGTAATATATTTTTTAAGAAGATATTAATTTTGAAAGACATTAAGAGAATGAATTTAAGATAGATAAAGGTACCTAAATCCAACAAACTCAACTATGTCAACTAAGTAGTTAGAAAGTTAATGGCACATGTTTATAAATGTCCCTCACCAAATGCTGCTGAGTCAAGACTGGGTTTGTTCCTAATTAAGGATTATCACTGACCATTCATTGTATATTTTATCAGTATATTTAAATAGAGGACACTGCTTCGTTTACTTACTTTGGAGTTAACTTTTAACAAAATGCCTAAATATACCAAACATACAGGCTCAGCTTTTTGTAACTATTTCAAGCATGTTGTTTGAGAAACATTTAAAGAATACAATTACCGTTCACAAAGATTGGCCTTTTTCACATGGAAATCCTCAGAGCTTAAAACAATATCCACAGTTCCACCTCCAAAATGTTTCTTTTGTGATAGTACATCTTGACTGCTGTTTTTAACTAAAATTGCACCCAATCCTGTAGGGTAACCGAATATTTTGTAAAATGATAAACAGACAAAGTCAGGCTGAGTTTTAGACAAATCCAGTTTGCTTGTTGAAACAAATGATGCTGCATCTAATAAGATATACCAGTTATTATTAATTTCGCACAAATTTCTTTTAAGAGTGTTTTTTAAACATCCATCTTTTATACAGTCTATATTATCAATTGGATATTTATATCCATTAAAATTGCTCTGTGCTGGATACACAAATAAAGTGTTGGCTCCATCGCTACTTTTGAATTTGTCTTTCCATGAATTTTTTTCTTTCTGATATGTGTTCATAGCTGTTAAGAATTCATCATGGCCTATGTGTATCATATCAGCATTTTTATCTGATGCTAATTCTCTTAATCCTAATACTGATGTGTGGTTGTCTCTTAAATAAACAAATGCACCATTATTTGATTCTTGCTTTGTATCTGAGGTTGATGAAAATTGGAAAGCCTCAACAATTAGTTTTAAAGACTGAGTAGTTCCTGAAGTAAATATTACTGTATAATTTGCTGGATCTGTGTTGAAGTGCCTTAAAATCATACATCTAATTTGCTCTACACAGTCTTTTGTATATTTATCTGAGTGTGGGTTCATGTAAACATTGCTCATAAGATCTTCATTCACATTTACAAGTAAACTTTGTGGATATAGTGTGGTACCAGCATTTTCCAAGTAACATCGATCTGAAAATTAGAAGTCCTTTTAGTTTCAAATACATATTTAACATGATAAGGGATACTTAAGATTTTAAGTTGTGTATTATATTCTACTATATATTATTATTAGGTTACAATCCCAAGTGAATTTATTTTATAAAATTCTCTGCAAAACAAAATTGTAGAAACCATTGAAATGATAAATATTTGAAGGACAGTGAAACCTGAGTTTTGCTTAACAGTAATAATAAGGTAAATTAAACTCAAGTTCATCAGTGACTGAGCTGATAATTACAAACTAGAGCAGTATTGTAATTACAGATAGTGAATTAAGCAAATGTACTACCTCCAAGCCTTTTGAAATTTGAAGTTATTTTGAGCATATGTTCATCATCAATCACTTGACTCAAAGCGCTCATCTCGATGGGATCTTCATAGGTACCTGACATTATTAAATGAACTTTTTTATTATGAGATAAAAAACAATAAATTTAAGTAAATTGACATTATTATACTAATAATAATTAATTAAAGTATTTTATAGTAACGAAATTCAACTTTATAATTACATTTACGCATAACCTTGTATGTTACAGTGATGAAAAACAAATGATCGTAACAATATACTTTTATCTCAAGAAAAACACTACGCACACCGATACACTCATTATAATACTGATTGCTATTGAAATTGATACCGTTTGTTTGACAATTCATTTCAGAAGACTGACGTTAAAAAGACGTGGTCTTGCCAGAACATGATTGCAAGAATTCTATGACAATATTTAAAAAATTAGTGAGGCCACTGCGGCCTTACTAGAGTATAAATATTTATTTTGCTGTGAGCTTTTTACCGTAACAAACAGGGGGACCCAGTTTGTTACGTTATTTTTAACTTTTACTTTTTAATTTTTACGTTAGAATTCGTTTTAACTGGTGTCGGCAACAATATGTACTACATTGTTTATACATGTAAACATTTAATTGATTACATCGGCAACACTGGGTTTAAAAGCACAAAAATTAAAAGAAGTCCGCTTTACCTCAATATATTTATTCAAACTAAGTAGTGGTACGACGTAAATAAAATTGTGATATATTTATAAATAGTTTTAATATGTATGCTGTTTTAATGTAAATACGATTCTACGCAATAGTAATGCGAAACTCGTCAATTTTAGATGAGGATGAGGGGAGTACCTCATTTTTTTTTATATTATAGGGGGACAGATGAATAGACGGATCATCTGATGGTAAGTGACACCGCCGTCCATGGACACTTGCAACTCAAGAGTCGCAAGTGCGCTGCCCGCCTTTGAGGGTGATGAGGGATAGGAGATGCAGGGAGCGGAAAGAAGATAGGCGAGGGATGAGGAGATGGAAAAAAGGAGAAAGGAGATGAGGGGAGAGAAAAGGGGGGTGGGGGAATTGGGCTTCTGGAAACCTCACTCAATTCGTGGAAATGCAACGCAAGCGTTACTTCACAACCGGTTTTCTGTGAGGCCGTGGTATCGCACCGGTCGAGCCGGCCCATTCGTGCCTAAGCATGGCTCTACCACTGAAGAGAGAAGAGATTTTACCTCGTGAGGTACTCGCGAGGCACACCTCATTTGAGGTGAGGATTTGCTTGACACGTGAGTGGCTAGTTTTCAACTCACAAGCAGCACGTCTCAAATAAGTGAGACGAGCGCGAGATTTCACCTCAGCGCAGTATGTTAAGTCTTATTATCGTTTCTCTCACATACATCATCTTTCACTCACAAGGTTTAAGCACCTAAATAAACAAAATATGACACTCAATTACCAACTTTATTCGTAAATGTATAATAATGGATATGTAATATTTATTGCTTTCAAATTCATGTTATGATTTTTATGTTTCTCCATTATCTAAATAATATGCTACGAAACTTCACACGTTCATACTATCTCATAATTCATCATTTTTAGCAACACTCCAAGTGATGCCGCATGCCACGAAGAACAGGTATTTTAAATAAATGTCAACAGTATATAATAAACTCCTAATAGCTAATGGCTCATTTTCAAGCAAATCGACACTCACACCCTCACTCATTTATCTACTAACTGTAATAACCGACTCACTCACCCATCACTCCTTCACACCTCACGCACAACGCGGAAAGCGCCGCCATTTCACGAGAGAACGAGGAACGAAGAGCGAATGAGGACAATGAGGTGGTTCAATGTCAAAATTTGAGTAACTCTTTCAATTTTCTGTCACGAGTACCTCAAATGAGGCAACTCACGAGTGAGGAACTCATCACTACTACGCAATATGGAGTTATTATCTCGTGCGTGCAGGAAGTGTTTATTATTGAAAGAGTGGTCTTCAGTTAGAAATTTCTTGGCTAATAAAATATAAATTCCAGCGATATGTTTAATGTGGTAAGAGGTTCTTATTAATTACACAAGAAATTATTTAATAAAAATTTTTGCTATAGTATAAAACGACTAATAGACGCAATTCTTTAATCTTACTTTAATGCAATCTATAACTAATATTAATTTAATTAACTGCAAAATGATCTTTCCAAATGGGTAAAATTTTTATTTTTATAATATATATATATATGTATATATATGTATATATATATATATATATATATAATATATATTTATATATATATATATACATATATACTATACTTTTTATTATTATACTGTTAAATAAGAACCACAACTTACGTCGCCACCCATTAATTCGAATTTCGTTATTTATTTTAATTTTTCTTGTTGTTTCGTTGATCATATACTATGCGTTTCATCTAGTCAAAATGTTTTTTTTTACGTTTAACACATTTACTATTGAATCGCTACTATTTAAATTTAATAGAAAAGAATTAAAAATATATAATATCACTAATTTTGAAATCGGAAGGAAAATTTACTGTCACATTTTTTATTGATTTATTTTATTAGTAGGTATTGCTTTCTGGGGTGCAGGAGCGTTACAACCTCGTGGCGGTTATAGGCGTGGGTAGCCTCTCGCTGGAGACCATGGTTATGCACATGGTCCAGCGCGAGAGAGCTTGGGATTACGCTGCTTCATTCTGTAAGGTAGTGATGCAGGCCAAGGAAGCGGCGGAAAGGGAACGGGAGAGAAGTAGCAGTCTTTCGTCCCGCAGTAGACGCACCAGGCGCCGGAGAGCGCAAAATGATCTCCGGCCTCCATGAGCGCTGGCCTGGGGGTGACGGACAGGGCTATCCGTCGTCCTAGCAGAAGCAGGCCCGAGATGGTAGTGCGACGTGTTCCGCGCGCGCCTCTTTAAACATCTTACCGTAAGGCCCCGGTGAGGTGATGACCCGTGGGGGTTTCGACACACAAAAAAAAAAGTAGTGCTTTAAAGTGTTTTCGTACACTGACGACCGACTTGTGTTGTAAACAAGTAATGAATATTTTTTTATTTAAAAGTTTATTTTATATTAATTGGTTTTTGTATAATGGTAATTTCTTTTATAGTTTTAGAATAAAACAGTTAAAACTTATTCAAGTGACTATGCTCATGTACATTAGTATCTAGGTAGATTCACGTTCGACAGCATCGCCTTACTAAATTGCGTTACACCAATTTAATTATTGCTTTTATGGAGGGCTTTTAGTAGCTTTTAGTAGCAAGCGACGTCATGATCGACTCCCCTTAAGTGAATTGACGTCCACGACAGAGGACATTCACTTTACTGCTTAGTACAATTTTCTCTTTAAGACTACGTAATCTAGCTTAGTTTAGTAATTTAAACTTCATTTAGTATTTAATATGTCTTTTTTCAATTAAGTTTTCTAGTGATTTGGAGTGCGAGTATAGTTCATTTACGATGAACGTTCAGTAAATGTCAAACAAACTATACCATACTAAAATAAGGTCAGAAGTTTCACCTCTGCACAATCATTTTAAAAGATACTATTATGATTACGTGACAAAAAGTGCAAACTTAGTCTCAAGTTTTTCTTTGCTCCTACTATTTTCTATTTTTATGTTCCATTTGTTAGATATATGTGTCTGTTATGAACACGTGGTTTCAGCATAATCTGATCCATGTGTATAACTAAATTGAGTATCAGACTGGAACAAGAAGAAAGTGACCTTAGTCAAAAGGATGTAAGTATAATATAGAGATATTTAAAAGAAACGAGCGGCTGCTGTTAATGTATGTGTTGTGAATAAAAGAAAAACGAAAAATGTAAAAAAAGAATGGTATGGCTATAAAAGAAAGGAGTAGGCTGGTGGTAGGATTGTTGAAACCGGCACCGGCGGGCTAGTATGAAAGGTGTAATGAGAGTAAAGAAATTTCTCGAGGTATGTAAGATATAAGGAAGTAGGCACACCACTTGTTTCTATTGTCTGTTCGTTCTCTGCTTTGAAGGGGAATAGGCGTGAGTTAATTTAGCTGTATTTTTTTTTTTATTTTTTTTATTTTTTTATATTAGCCTACCATAGTGACTCCACTTTGCCTGATGGAAAGCAATAGGTGGAGTCAAAGAGTGGTGGTCACCATCCTCATTGCATGTCTAGTCAATGCAGCATGGTGACCCACACTATGGCGGCCTGGTGAGATGCTTTTTCACGCCCCGCTTAAAAGACCCGGGATCAAAGTGGGAAGGAAACACGTGCGCTGGTAGAGAATTCCAGGCTTTTACCGATCGGCACAAGAAAGAAGAGCCAAACCGTTTAGTTCGGGTACGTATATTTTCGACGCTCAAACGGTGACTCCTCAGGCCAGCACTGTAGAGCACTCCCCGTGATGTAGGCGATAGAGGACTGCCATAGAGGCGACATCTCTTCGCAACTGCAGAGGCTCAAGAGACTGGGTGATCTCAGGACAGTCGATAATGCGGACTGCGCGCCGCTGCAACCGATCGAGAGCGTCAAGCAAATACTGCGCATAGCCGTCCCAGAGATGAGAGCAGTACTCCACGCAGGAGTGAACCTGGGTCTTGTACAAAAGACACAGTTGCTCGGGCGAGAAGAACCGTCTCACCTTGTTCAAAACGCCGAGCTTACGCGAGGCCGCCTTAGTGACACTCTCGATGTAATCGCGCGGATTGAGATACCAGCAAATATCCATACACAGAATACTAAGCCTATCCTGCAGTGGCAGTTGAGTGCTCTGAAGAGTAGGAAGGGGAAGGAATGGAGACTTTTTGGTAGAGAACACACACGCTTGTGTTTTCTTGGCGCTGAACTCGACCAGATTCCCACAGCCCCATTGGGAAATGCGGCTCAAGACCCGGTCGAGCTCAGCGACAAGCTCCTGTCGTTTTTCCTCAACATCTGCCAGCTTGGCAGTAGAATGCCCGAAATATCGCCCGTGCACTGTACTGTCGTCTGCATAACAATGTATATTGCCAAGGGCCAACATGTCATTGATATGCAGAAGAAACAGCGTAGGCGATAGGACGGAGCCCTGAGGTACACCAGCGCTTACCTCGTGGAAGTCTGAGGCCGCGCCGTCGCAGAGAACCCTAATGCGGCGCTTATGGAGGAAGGCAGCAACCCAGTTGCAGAGTTTAGGTGGCAGACCAAATGCAGGAAGTTTGGAGAGAAGCGAGCGGTGCCACACCCTATCGAAGGCCTTGGCAATGTCGAGGCTGATGGCCAAGGACTCCCCATGCCTATCCATAGCCTCACCCCAAAGATGTGTGACGTACGCTAGAAGATCACCCGTGGATCGGTTCGGCCGAAAACCATATCGCCGATCATTTAACAAGGAGTGATCCTCTAGGTGGCGGATTAGTTGGGTGTTGATGATCCGCTCGAACACCTTACAGAGTATGGAAGTGACGGCTATAGGTCGGTAATTGGCTGGATCGGAGCGGTCGCCTTTTTTGGGAATGGGTTGAACATTCGCTTCTCTCCAGGCCTCCGGAACAATTCCTGAGGAATAGGACAGGCGATACAAGCGCGTTTGTACGGGAGACAACTCAGGTGCACAGTTCTTAAGAACCACCGCCGGAATACCATCGGGTCCACTGGCTTTCCGGACATCGAGTGACCGAAGCTCCGCACGGACATCCCTCTGCCGGATGCGAATATCCCGCATTGCGGAGTCGCAGGACGGCGTGTGCGCGCAACGGTCATCGATTCGGGAGTTAGCCGCAAAGAGGTCAGCTAGCAGATTCGCTTTTTCTTGCGGCTCGTGGGCCAGTGATCCGTCAGGGTAGTTCAACGGCGGCTGCGAAGGTTGGCAATAGTTGGACTGCACGGCTTTGGCCAATCGCCAAAACTTACGGCTACCCGTAGGGTACGCGACGAGTTCTTGACCAAACCGTGCAATGCGCTGGGTATCTGCTCTGATGTAAGCCCTCTTGCATTCCCTAGTGGCTCTGTTTAGTGCTGCTTTTAGGCGATCAATGTCTGGGTCACAATGTGCGCGGGCCCTGATCCATGCGCGGTAGGCCGACTGCTTTTGAGCAACGGCCCGGATGCACTCGCGATTGAACCAGGGACGGGTCTTCGTGCTGGCGACTTCACTGTAGGGGATATAATACTCCATACCGACAGTGATTTCGTCAGTCACGGCAGACACACTTTGCGACAAATCCCTGTCTTTAAAGCAGCGTTGAGCCCACGGGATGGATGCAAAATATTCCTGCATTCCATCCCAGTCTGCTGACGAGTAGTGCCATAACCGCCGCCTTGTTACCACAGGTCGTGGAGGCGTAACAAGAGGCACTGAGGTCGACACCAGGCAGTGGTCGGAGGATCCTAGAGGGGCGAGAACCGATACGCTGTACTGCGCTGGGTGATTCGTCAGCAGTAGGTCCAGCAAAGAGGGCGCTTGACCCGTTATGTCTGGTATCCTGGTGGGCTGGATTACCAGTTGGGTAAGGTCATGCGTGAGAGCAAATGCGTGGGCAGTTCGACCAGCGTGGTCAGTTTTGGAAGATCCCAGCCAGGACTCATGGTGGGCGTTAAAATCTCCCAAAAACACCAGTTCGGCGGTTGGAAACTGCTCCTGCCCTTTATCCGTTGCTTGACTCAGATGGTCAAAGAGTCGAGTTGTCTCGGAGTCTCCGGAATGGGAGCGATAGAGGCACACGTAAACCCGGCTCGTATAGCCAAAATCCACGTGGAGCCAAAGGATGGAGAAGGATGTGTCTTCTAGGCAGTGCAGACGGCGACAACAAACATCCGCCCTGATGAAAAGGCACACTCCAGCCCTTGCGAGGAAGCACTCCTCGAGCACGTAGCCGGGATAGTGGAGATATGCCGTGTCGGCAGGGCGGCGTATTTGTGTCTCCGTAAGAAAGAGCATGGCTGGCCGAGCCGTCTCGAGGTGTTGGTGTACGGCGCTGAGGTTTGCATGGAGTCCACGTATGTTAGTGAACTCCACCTCAAAAAGCGGGTTGGTGGGAGAGGAGGATGCCGCTGTAAGACCACTTTTCTTTTTTTGTGCTGCCATGATAGAAGAGGAAGGGGGCGTAAAAGGCATGACAGTCATCGTGGCAATGTAAACTGAGACTAAAAATGCTGTGTCATCATGTATCGGTAAAGCATGACGGTGACCGAACCGCCGGACGGAAGGGCCCCCGTACCCTCCCGGAAGTGGTCGCCGGGTCCCACCATCCGGTCACCAACCGGCACGACGAGCCACTCCGTGGATTATGCGCGACCTGACGGGGCAGCCTCCCAGGGTGGTTAGCCGTGGTTGGGCCCCTCTCTATGCCGCGGGCGGCACCGCCGTTTCTACGGGTCTCCCTGGCCGACGGTTCGATCCACGCCACCCTCACAATGACTCTACAGCACTCCACTGCTCACACACATACCACGATAACTGTCACCCCTGCATTGCCTCCGGTCTCTCACTCACCAGCGAAAGGCGACACCACGAATATTGTCACTTTAGGCTGGTTTTCTGTGAGAGGGTAGTACTGCCCCGGTCGAGCCGGCCCATTCCTGCTGAATAAATCAGCGTGGCTCTACTACCTACTAAAGTACATATGTATGTAACGTCATGAGCCTCTCCTCACTGTATCAAGGATAAAACTGTTTCAAGGACAAGAACACCGTCATACCTGGTTACATATGACGGTATCTACATACATTAACTAGATAAATTATACTTAGTAGTTTTAACTAAGCTAACGATAAAAGAAAGTATGTATCTAATATTGATGTGACTTGTGTAAATGACTGGTGTAAATGACATACAACATCATTTAGATGTATTCTGAATTTATTAGCTCTTTAAGTTCGTTTTTGCGTTAACATTTTTTGTTCGTACTTTACTACGAGTAATGCTTACTTGATGAATGTCGGTAGTGCTGGACACCAAGGTCAGTTTTGAATACCAAGGCAAACATTGTAGATACGCCTCAATCACAGTAATGAAGGGCTTGTGCTGCAGTCGGTGGTTCAGGATAACCTTGATCAATTCGTTTTCCTTTTGTTTGATGCTTACCGTTCACCTGGTTTAGTGTTTTGTTAATGTAAGTGCAATGTTTCAATATTTTATCTACGGTACTATACCCTACACACGTTAGACGCACAGATAATAAGCAGGCGACTGACAGGTACTCACATGTTAGTCCACAATACGAAAACCACCCAAAGAAATCTGAACAGTGTATGCAATATCCTAATATGGAAAATGTTTTGATTTTCTTTGAAGGCTTTTTTGGAAAAACTTCTGGTCTCCTCGTATTTACTCTAGAAGAAGAACACAAGGTTGACAGTTTGTTATTATCCACGACCCATATTTGAAGGTACTACTACTATACTAAGTTAGACATGATGAATGATAAACATGTGCTGGTTTAGGTATATCACCGACCGTCAAGCCGGCAAAGGATTACACGGTCATATCGTTCATAGCCTCGTGTCTATGAAGTCACAGTCATATTTATCCTTCATAACTAGAAGGAGGCTATGAACATTAAGAAATACCCATTAGGAAATACACTTTCTTATCGTTCATAGCCTTCTGGCTATATTTGCGATTGAGAAATCACCTACATTATAACTGAGCATGTAAGTAAAAATACATTTTAGAAGACCCCCGTGGAATCACATACACTGAAGAACTCGATATCCCAAAAGGAAAATAAATCGATACTATAATTACCAGTTTTCTATGCAACTGAAGGCAGTAAAGTAAAATACAAAATTGGAATCCTTAATAGAAATGGGGTTCGTTGTAGGACCTTGAGAAACTGATTTGATTATATTAATTTTTAGTTAGCATTGCTCCAAATTCGTATAAATCGACACACAATGCATACCACAATAATAAGTTGCTTATCATAAGCAAAAATAAAAAAATTGGATGACAAATACTTTTTATAAATATATTAATTTGCCAGGGTTGTTCCATAATTGCTTCTTTCCAAATGTTTAAACCCTGTGAGAAGAAATCGGCAAACAAACTCAAGACCACTTCTTTAAATCGCCAGATATATGTTTCACAACGTAGTGAACAGTAATACAGCACTCTTTTGTCGTGCGCTATTATGTTACTAAAAGTATATAAACTAGAATTAGATCATAAATAAGGAAACTGATGAATAGAGGAAAAAAAATAACACAGTTTAAAAGCTGATCGGGCCCAAAAACAGAATACGTCTATTAAGAATATCCACACATCTGAGCCTAGCCAAACTTCAAATCCCTGGACAATTTACAAACTGGAACAAAACTGAACTGACACTATCCATAACTACTGCGCCGTGCTCAGGTCATGTGGCTATTAACTTAAGTATTTTGATGCTTTAAAACCGCGTTGTCTTAAGTGGAATTTAAAAAAATACACCAATATTCATCTTTAGAAAGTTATCATCGCAAGGTAAACAGGACAGGATTACAGGAAAAATTAAAATGTCGAAATCCGTTACGCTGGTCCGACTAAATCTGCTTCACCGTCAATACCACGGCCCACACTGCTATACACACAATCCAAACAGACAGACCCAAAAATAGAAGTCTCGACCCTCAGAATTGAGGAACTCGGAACAAGGAGGAGCACTTATCTTTAGAAATCTGACGATAAATGGCTATCTAAGCATTAATAAAAAAGTATTTAAAATAACAATTTCTTTAAATAATTTCGAGTTAAATTAAAATTTACTATTTAATAAACTCAGTAAAAACTTTAGTTAGAATGTTTTTTGAAACGCGCTAATGTCTGAAACTATCAATGGGATTTAAACGATTATTTTTGAACGTGCGACTCTTCGCTCCGAAGAGTGAGCATAAACGCAGGTAAAACCGCGTTGAGCGGTTAGCCAAAAAGCATCGTGTCTACTTGATTGAAAGAAAGTGATTTACTTCGATTTACTTTAAAGTTTTTTAGAAAAAAGAAATCATAAATGTATTCAAAAATTACAAGATACCGAAAGTAAAATAAAACACAGTTTTTGGGAAGCTGCTATTTCTAATTATATAAAAAACCTTTTTAACTGTGACATAGAAACAGTACGCTTTCAAATACAATAAAATAGAACACAATCTACGCTGAACAATACACAGAAAAGAATAGATTTAATAATGACATATTATCATGGAGTAATTTAATAAAGAAACATCAATCTAATATGTTTCCACGGTTAATCACTTTAATAGTTATAAAAAAGAGAATAAGGCACGCAATAGACAGTCATAGATAAATAAAATAAGAATATTGAATAATAATCGCAACACATTCATATCTAAATAAACTTACCTCTAAATTGGGACAACTTTTGCTTTTGCATTTGACACATTGCCACTAACTACTAACGCTACTTAATGCTAAGTTTGATATTTAAGGGACTGTGAAGCTAAAATTTAAAATCTATAGCTGTATTTGATTCAATTAAATACCTTATAGGTACAATTAAATAATTAAAAAATATATGATTACAAAATTTCTTGATTTAATAATAACATGTAAACAACATTCAAATCAAAAAAGAAAAATTGAAACAAAAATTAACTTACTTTATATGAAATTACTACTTACTCAATTATTTTTTTAATTTATTAAAAAAATAGAAAACAGATGTAACCAAACTAAATACAGCAAAAACTAATAAAATCTTACCTTTTCTCTCGATCTCTTGTCGATATCATTTTGATTGAATGAAACAATAATAGTAAATGAGTTCAGACAATACTGTCACTCAGTATTATATATTTTGTTCACTTTACTGAAATGCACTATGCAAGTAAAAATCAATAAAAAATAACTTAAATTCCCAGACTACGTTAAAGACGTTCTTGGTGCGTCCTTCAATGAAGTGACACGTTAAACTATTTTTAACCCTTTTGTTTACGAACATGACAAATAATAGCTACTGTTAGCTAGAATAATAAACACACATAGACTATGCTAAACATAATAACTCCATTATTACAAGAACAATAAACGATGATATAATAGTTGCTAATCTCCGCAATGCGTTGGCGTGTGCAATATATATATTTTTTTCTTCAAGTTGGCAAACAAGAACAGTTGTTAGATAATCTAACTCATGAATGTGTGCAATTAACATTCTTTACGGTATTCGACCCTACTTCCTATAAAACAATATTTATTATTTTTCTAATTCAAAGAAGTCTTAGAACTTGTGTGCAACCTGTTGTACGTTGAAGTAGTTCCCAAAAAATTCTCGGAACTAATAGGTAAAAGCAATTCAATCGCTCTGAACCTGAAAAGAAAGGTTCATTGCTTAATCCTCTTATAAAAAAAAATCATTTTTTTTCTATTTAGGAATAATTCATGTCGCGGGGGATTTTACAAACATTCATACAACGGTCACAAATAACACCCAGACCCGCGGCACCTAATTGAGGATCACACAAACTTTTGTCTTGGAAATCGAACCTACGACCTCCGGCTCAGCAGTCAGGGTCACTAACCACTAGTCTAAATTATAATTATGTAAATAAGTTTAAGACATTATGTTGTAATCCGTAGTAAATTCAAATTTTTGTTGTAATTTCTACACTTAATTAAGCTATTATTACAAAATAAGACGAAAATTGTGTCACATTTGGTTGCTTGTTACTTTATTTTACTATGCACATTAATTATTAAAGGCGTCGCCGAGTAGATTTATTTTCAAATCGAACTAGCGACGTCATAATACTGGAAAAGACAGTATACCCCCCAGAACATTATGGTTAAATGAAGAGTGCGGTTGTCGAAGATTCATAGAGAGGGAATTGGGTTGCCAAAAGTCGAATTAAATAGTTGGTAGAGAAAGGTGGTAGTTAAATTCTAATATATAAAATTCTCGTATCACAGTGTTTGTTGCCAAATTCCTCCGAAACGGCTTAACCGATTCTTATGAACATTTTTGTGCATATTTGGTAGGTCTGAGAATAGGTCGTAAAGTATACTTTATACTGTTAGGTGATCAGGGTCACCCTATACAGATTTTTTATGGCAGAACAACGTTTGCCGGGTCAGCTAGTTATCTATAAAATTAGTGAGTTCATATTTTGTTGAAAATCCTTTAGTTCTTGCAACCTTATAGTTTTATAGTATCTTTTATGCTCATAAATGTATATTATTTTCTCCATACAAGTATTGTGTTTTCACTTCAGTAATCCCGCGTCCTCTTAAAGGAGGATGGGAAGAAACCGTATTACATTTAGAGTGGATGCTGAAGCATGTTGAAAGAAACAGGTATATTATAATAATATAGAAGTAGTAACGTGTGCGTAAAAGATTTCTTACACACATCATACTTAGTATCTCAAAGTTTAAACCTAAAACGAAGAAAATGTTATGCATTTTTCCTTTTTATCTCTACTGATATAATATGTAATTGCGAAAGTATCTATTTAACTGCCTGTTACCTTTTCGAGGATAAACGGATGAACCTATTTTTGTTTAATTTGGTATGTGGATACTTACGAATACTGGGGAAGGACGAAAGCCACTTATAATAATAACGGGTTACATTACTTTCGAAGTCATAGCCTGACATAAGACTCTAAAAGGGTTTTAATTATTATCAAACCGTGAGTTTCACGTAAGCAAAATCGTTCGTATAATTAAGTTTTATTTTCTGATAGGTAACAAATCTATTCGGATACGTCGTACTCGTAGGTTCACACCCTGGCTGGTCGCACAATGGTGCGAACCGTTTAAGGACGGCTCATGGTGTGAAATAACGAAGTAGCTATTGACACTTATTCTGTAGACTTTTTAAAACTTTTATGTGTTAGTGTAAATATGATACTACACAAAACTTAAATAAATTGTATACAACGATAATGTTCAGGGGAAATGCATTAATTCCATCATCTAGACACGAAGGATATGATCTAATGATAAGTTGAGAAGGATGAGATGAGAGAAGTAAGAAGCCCGTTTAATTACTGTAAAACAGTGACGTATGTATATCTATCAGTCTAAATAGAACGAGGGGATATGGGGTTATTAAGTCTGTCAACAATTGGGACTGTGACAGTGTGGATAATCGTAACGATAGTTAATACGATATAATATAACATCTAGTCCCCAGTGACCCTATTCTGGCAGGTCACTGTAAATTAACAGATATTACTGCCATGCAGTGATCAGGCTGCTACGCCAACAAATACGGCAGCCTACTCACTGTTGTTGTTGTTTATATTAAACTTTTTAAATAAAAGTTTGAAGAACAGGGTACCTCCTACTAGCACCCAGTACGAAAAAGACAGATTAATATCAAAAACAATCTGCTGCTGCAACTTTAGGAATCAGCGTATTTAATTTTGTATTAATAAATAACTGAGGTCGTTCAGTCATGTCTGGGCTCTTTCTTATAGATTGTATATTAACGCTAATGTGTTTTGTCCTAGAGCCAAGAAAGATTCATGCTTGATAATGCTTTAATAACCTACAGAGAAGTGCAATATGTGCGGTTTCTTCTTCAAGACTAAAAATTCAGCCTCATAAATATTCCGTATTATACTTCAGAATCATAAATATTCCGTATTATACTTCAGAATCATAAATATTCCGTATTGGAAACAATACGATTCATTACTTTATATACTCTATGCACGAGAAAATCAACTGGTCTTGCGATAAACCTTGACATGAATGTCATGAACCCGCATCCGATGTGCTATGGTCTATTGACCATTATAAAAAATATATTTAAAAGGTATTTCTTTGTTACAGCGATCTCCAGCACATTATATGTGTATGACAGATAAATATTCATAATATGTATAACTATAGTTCCAACCAATAGGACACTTAGTACAAATACAGTAAACATGTCCTATTTCATTCCGAATTTCATTTGCAAGTAACAGAGATGCAATTTTTGCATCTATTTGTCTTTTAAACTTGACAAAATTTTCGCTCAATGATCTATTACGACTTTCGTTGCCGTCCTACTCTACAATGTATTAGACTTCGATTGGCATTTCATTACGAAGCACTATCTCATGCTACTGTTTACAACTGGTTGAATGAGTTTAAACGTGGTCGAAGCAAACTTACTGATGCTTCTCAAGAAGGATACGTGAGTGCTGTACGGCTAATGATAGAAGCTGATAGAAGGGTGACATCTGCTGAGCTTGTTGACCTTGAGTTAGGCAATTTTAGGCATTCAGTCAGACAGCTTTGTCCTAGATGCATAACTCAAATATATATATATATATATGTTAATTATTATTATATATTTGAGGAAGATAATTTTGAGGAAGATCAAAAACGGTGTCGCTCAATTCTTGTAAAGTTTGACGGAATGATATCATCACAGGTGACGAAAGCTGGATATATTAAACATTCTGCGCAATGGATGTTTCCATTCGGTTTGTTTTTGTTTACGATTTGTCGACAAAAGTAACTTGATATCTACCAGATCCTGGACGGCAGTACACATACCAGTTTCCCGATAACGCTGATACACTCTATTGATAACAGAGAGGCTAAGATGCATCGAACAGCCACAACACGCTGACTATACCCTGAATCCAGAATACCACGACTTGGCCGGCTGCTGTGGGCGAGGTGTCCATATTAAAAAAAAAAACTTGCTAGGATGCCACAGAGCTTAGTTAACAATCACTACTAAAAAAACTATATTTTTTTGCAAAATGATTAAATGCAGAAATTCAGACGGAATTCACACTGTAAGCATACTCTTCCATTTATAAAAAAAAACTAAATTTAAATTTAAAATTGGAATTGTGGTACATCATTGTGTAAACTAAACTGCCATGTATTTATTATATATATATTACAGATATCAGTCCTCTTTTTTTTAATGCCGTCTAAATAGTGTATTATACCGATCCGATCTCGATCGATTCTGTTGGATAGAGACTTTGATTTTTAACTTTACTGCCATGTATGCCAAGCCCGTTTCAGGAATCAAATGAAAACAACTACGTGCTTATCCGATTTAGATTATAATGATATTTGATGATGGAGTATTATTTCATTCTTCCTTGATAGTTATCAATTGATTCAAATTAAAGTCTAAATAAGCTATGTTATTATTTTACGACTTTATATGTATAATACGATTTCATAGCTATCGAAAAACGGTTTCGCCAGCTAGGAGTTACTTATAATTTAACTTTAATTGAAAGATTTAGAATAAAACTACAAAAAAAAAAAGAAATAAAACAATAAGATAGGAAATCATATGAATGTTGTTCTCATTAGATCTATTCTCTTAATTTATTTTCTTTACATAAACA
Source organism: Tyria jacobaeae (assembly GCA_947561695.1). Taxonomy (NCBI): domain Eukaryota; kingdom Metazoa; phylum Arthropoda; class Insecta; order Lepidoptera; family Erebidae; genus Tyria; species Tyria jacobaeae. The sequence continues at coordinate 3,971,284 of OX387211.1, read as the reverse complement.
AACGGTGTTATTTCATGGTGCAATAGAGAAACTGATCTCATGTAACAAATATGTTCAAAAAGAAAAATTTTAATGTATACAATGCATTTTAAGGTTTCAACCTTGCCTTAAACTTGTTACTCTGGTTTATCAAATATTTTATGACCTCACGCTTACGTACATAAGTCAAGAGTATCAAGAGTATCATGTACTTCCGATTGGCCGATATTACCTGTAGGTCACCGTCTAAGGTTATAGTTACTTGATTCTCCACATAAAGCTTGTAGCTTGGCATTGACTGACAACAACCTAGTAAATAACAGTGTCGAGTGGGTAAAACTACAGACTACCGTTTGTATTTGCGACAGCGAGACGTTTCGCAATCACTATGAATTTCGGTTACGCGAATGTATTTCAGTGTGTTATATTTATTTTTTGTTTCGGCTACGTGCAGAATAGACGTAAATTAAAAACGAATAATTCAGTAGACTTTAAAGATCGAAACTCAGAAGTGTACTTAAACTCATTGCAATTAATTAATAAATATGGATACACGCCTGAAGTACAGACAGTAATAACGAAGGATGGTTACTTAGTGAACTCTTACAGAATACGGAATCGTGGACCTCCAGTTTTATTAGTGCATGGAATCGGTGACAGTTCTGACTCGTGGTTGGTGTTAGGTCCTTCAAAGTCAGTGGCTTATCAGTTGTCAGATCTGGGATACGATGTGTGGATATACAATGCTCGAGGGAACAAATACAGCCAAGGACATGTTAGAAATCTTAGTCAAAATAAGTATTGGGATTTTACCTATGAAGAAATGGGAACTCAAGATTTACCTGCCGTAATTGACCACATACTTAATACTACTTCTCAAAAGAGGTTGACGTATATTGGATTCTCTCAAGGAACTACAATTTTCTTAGTTATGTGCAGTATGCGGCCTGAATATAATCTAAAAATCAAGAAAGCAATTCTATTGGCCCCAGTCGCATGGATAAGTAATATAAAGTACCCATTTATAGACGTTTTAGCTACGAATGTAAATTTGTTAAAGTCATTTTTTGATGGTATCGAGGTGTATAATTTATTTTCGGATAATGTATTCTTAAACCTGTATCACGCCAAGGTTTGTCAAGACGGAGTGCCCGAACAAATTTTGTGTGCATTGGAGTTTTATATCAGTTACGGTATTAAGAATATTAACAATCTGTATCCAGAAAAACTTCCAGTCTTAGCTAGTCATATTCCTGCAGGAGTGTCAACAAAGACTTTTGTTCATTATTTTCAGGCTTATTTAAGTAAAAGTTTTAAACGATTTGATTATGGTTCTCAGATGAATCAAATAATTTATTCGTCTTCCGTACCACCTAGTTACAATTTATCTTTAGTAACAGTTCCTCTTTATATTTTTAGTAGTGAGTCTGATTGGTTTAGTACAACCCAAGACGTAGAGACTTTATTAAGTAAGCTACCAAATGTAGTACAATATGTAAGTTATAACGAATCCTTAGATTTTACACATCTAGAGTTTGTTTATGGAGCTCGAATAAATTTGTTTATAAATGATAATATCAAAAATATACTTGACAATAGGTTGTAATACAAGATTTAGTTTAGAGTTTATATTTAGTTAATACAGCTATGTGTTTCATATATTCTGTGATAAAGCGTAACTATATCAATAAATCTATGGAGTAAGTGGGCTTCTTTAGTAATTTAACCTGACGTTTTTACTTTTTTTTTATATAGGATAACAAATTCATGTCTAAGCATGGCTCTCCCACTGTGAAATGAGTTCTGCCTGCTCTTGTCGAGTAATAAAAAGATATTACATATATAGCATAAAATACAAATAGTAGAATAACATGAGCCAATTAAATTTTTGCCGAGAACAGCCCTTAGTGTAAACTCAAATCGTTTATCTAAGTCATAGGTATAAATATTTCATGTGGGGGCCTTGGGCAGTGAGTGCTTTCGCCCGAACAGCTTAATTTGCCGATCGACTATGCATGGTGCTATTGTGGAGTAGTACGTGGGTCATTGGGAATATAACAAACAATATGCGAAATGCTGCAAAAATTTTAAGCATAATGTTATGTTATTGTTTATTTCCTTATTCTCATAGTTTAACCATTGATACAAAACAAGTACATAGTCTAAATTGAAATTGGTATTGCAAAGGTGTTTTCAGTTGCATTTTTTAGTTGTTAATAATATTAATTTAATTATCGATTGTATATTTACAAACTCATATATACAAATTCAAGTGCAAGCTGGACAGAGTATGGGTTCTATATCTTAACCACGTTTTTGAAAGTGTATAGTTTATATAATTTTACAGTTGACTAGTAAATTGCAATGCATTTTTTTAATGTTTTTTTGTTCGGAATAATTCTTGTGTCGCGGGAGGCCTTACAATAATTAAATCAACGGATACAATTAACAACACCTCAGTACAAATATTTTTAGATCACACAAAGTTTTGTCCTGTGTGGGTCTGTCTGTGGTATAAATGCCGGTGAATTATCTAGAAATATTTAGTTTAGTGTTTGTATTAATATGCGATTCCTTGGCTTTCCGCATCTAAAAACTAACTTCCAACGTATATTATTTGTTTACGCAAAAAAATATAAATTTATGAAATACACATAATTGTAATACTATGTTTATAGTGCATGGCAATTATTTAATACTTTTCACATAGAAGTAGTACTAATAAGTATGAGTAAAAACTAGTTATGTCAAAAAATATGTTTGTGTAATAATGTTTCGTCAATGTTTGTATAGTAGTGTTACATCGTCATCAGCCCATCACCGTCCACTGTTCACTGTTTTGTTTTAATGTTTCATTAAACATTTATTTAAATCTCACGTCATTTATTACGTAGTAAGTAACATCACCATATTTTATACACCACGTGTAAGACTTTAATAAATTACTATAAATAAAACAAATCAGAAAACTATAAAAGAAGTATTTTTATTATTTTTGTGCATAATATTTATAATAGAAAGTGTGTTTTGCTAATTACACATGGAGTAAGCAGCATTATAGTTCTTATTTTGGATATTTCAATGTTATTTCATTAAAATAAACTTAGTTTGTTGATAAAAAAAGTCCATATTGAACTTTGTCCCTAGCTAATAAATGATTTATTTGTGTTTTGTTTATTTGAGCATTGGCATAAGAAAATATGGTACCGACTGCACAACATATAATGTATTAGAAAAACACTAAAATAATGTCACTTACGAGTAAATTATAAAAAAAAGAACAAAGCTCAAAAACTACTCATTGCTAATCCACGCTTTGGCGGTTGGAAAAGAGTGACATAAATATGTATAATAATGTTGTTATTGTTCAATCATATTAACCTTGTTATTGTAAATCATCAAATCAAATCATCAAAATGTTTCATTTGCAACGACCTGTGACGACAAAATAAATATCCACCACCTGACTGCTGAGGTCATGGGTTCGATTCAAAACACTGGACAAAAAAATTGTGATCTACAAATAGTTGCTCTGAGTCTGGATGTTCCTTTTGTTCGTTATTTGCTCGCGACAAAAGAATCCTAGTGCAGGAGTTGTCTTTCATGATACGAAAGAAAATTATCACTCAGTTTGAAGGGTTATAACCAAATTTTTTTCTGAAGTGTAAACTTATTTTAGCGCGGTACGTATATTTTTAGATGAGATAAAACCTATGGACTCGCGACACCGTTACAAGACGCATATGTCCAATTAACGCAATATTAGCACAACCAGATATAAAAGTACAATTGATGCGGTATTCACGAGATATTTAAATAACTTCGAATCGAAATTGTTTATTTCCTATTTTAGTTACCATGAACCTATAGTTTCTATTTTAGATTGTAATAATTTTAATGATAATGATGATGATACAAGAGTTGTCGAAATTGTTAACGATGATTCATAAAATAATATTAAATGTTTTTTAAAGTTTCTAATAATTAATAAAATACAATTCGTAAATAAAATGCAATTCATTACCCAATAACCCTAGTACCCATCCAAAAAATGTCTAACGCGCCACAAAAATGACAAAAATACCAAACGGCTGAAAAATTGCATTAAATGTTGTGAAAACTATTTGAGGTTTCTAGCTTAAGGAATGTACTGTATAGATAAGTTTTATATTTATATCTTTCTTGTAGATAAGAAGTATTTAATGCAGTATTTGAGTTCTTTTTTTTAATCTTGCTATGAAATTTCTATCTAATAACCTACTTAACTTTTGCTAAATATATGAATCAAAAGTTGCAGTGCATCTCAAAACAAAATTTTTGTTTTTTTAACATAAAATATTTGTTTTTATCGTTTAATTTGTATCATCATCATCATCATCTTGAAAAGGTTTTGCGACAAAAAACCAAACCGAAAATAACTACGAGGGTCTTTTAATAACTGGCTGGTACTTTTTCTTAAACAGGCTAAAATACTCTTACTTCGTACATTGTTCGATTTTATAAGCCAATTCATTACGCCTTAGTCAATTTTGAAATTATATACCTTAATTTTAGCAAGAGATTCGTAATAAATAAATATATCAAATATTTATTCGTAAACGGGACCAAATTATTATTGTCAAAATGTGGTAGTTAATTACTCCTCTAAGTCGTAACTATCCTTTACTCTCTTAAAGGAATCTTGAAAATTTCCTACTTATTATAAGTAAATTACACCCAAACGTAAAAATTATCGTGCTCATCACTCAGTTATTTGTCCTTGGTAGGAACTGCATCCGCGTATTCTAGCTCAACTGTCAGGATCACTAATCACTAGACCAAGAGGCCAGTCTATTTTATCTTATTTAAATCATATTAACATTTAATAACTAATCAATAAACATATCAATTTCAAAAGCCCGACACCTTTTACGTTCAAGCAGTTTTGTAGAATAATTAATACACTACGATAGATATACATATTACGTTAATTAATCATGATTATTTGATAATGAAGAGGCTGTTGTCTGACCCAGGTAGCCGTGTTCATTACCTGGACAAAGCAGAGTGTTATCCACGTTAAATTGAGTGTAGAAAGGCAATTTGAACGGGCGTCTGGTCACGACACCGGCCCGGACGGAGTTTTTTAATTTTTGGCCCTCCCTCACCGTTTCGACATACATATCATTCTGTCTACGGCATACATATGTATGTATATAGTTCATGTTAGTGTGCATGCATATGCTGTACGAGACTTTTCAATTATCTACACTGACTCGCCAATATTTATAAAATGGTTTTTTTTTGTGTTGAACCCTATTCAATATTTCGAACATGTGAACCGAACAAATGATTATTGATACACAAGTAGTTATTAAAAATGTAGCTCTGAATTTCAATATGCGGTATTTCTCTTTACTGAATATACAGAATAATTACAAAAGAAGATAATTAACACATGATTTTAAGATCTAAGAGAAATGTCATATAGCAAGTTTTTAAGAGAGTCTCTTTTTGTAAAAACATTTAAATTATTAAATACTGCTTACTCAATACCTACTAAGTTAACGTAACACTTATTTTTGTAATTATATAGGGCAGGTCTGTAGGTAAAAATAATCCAAAAATGTAAAAATCATATCAAACATTCAAACTGATGGATATTTTTCTTTCGTTTAAAGAAAGAAAAGCTCCAGCTCTAGGAATTATTCGTGTCGCCAAAGGACTTTACATCATAAATTACGGACACAAATTAGGCCTCACGGACTTTTTTATTTTTTTTTCCTTTAGACGGGTCATCAGCTCACTAGAGCTGAGGGTGAGATGGTATGTCGGACTCGAACCGACTAAAACCGTTCGGTCAAAGTGGCTCTATTGCAGGGGACACGGGATACCCTAAGAAGGAAGCTTTCGGAAACTCCTGCAGACCTTGGTCACCTAAATACGTCGCATTACCGTCTCAGACCTGCTTGCGCTACGGTAACGGTCAGCCCAACCAGTTACCCCAGGCCAGCGCTCATGTAGGCCGGAGATCATTTCACGCTCTCCGGCGCCTGGTGCGTCCTCTGCGGGACGGAGGCCTCACACACTGACTTTAGACTTAGAATATGATAAATGTTCAATGTATTTATTACATACACACACTCATGCCTAAATCCTATACGGGGTAAGCAGCGGCGTCAAGCCTATTGCCATTATCCGGGCACTATATGACTGTATGTTTACTGTCTTTTAAATAAAAGTCTAACCCCTTATTCGCGTTTATTGGTACCTAGGGGAATAGATAAGGGGCCGCATTGTACTCCACTGAGAACTACATGACGTAAGTAGCTTAGTTATTTATAGTTAGCTGGTGCCGGCATTTCCTTTAAGTAACCTTAAGAATATTAATTTATTTTTATCTTCCTAAAAATAAAAAAAACCATTAGTCATCGATTCGGCAAAAATATGTATCTAGTGTAGGGCACCCTGCGGCACGATGGCCGACGAGTTAAAGAAGGTGGCTGACAGCGGATGAATGTGGACTGTTCAAGACCTATTACCCCGGTATCCTTACGCTTCTTTCGAGATGCCTTCGTTCAGCAGCGGAAGGTGATAGGCCGATGATGACAGCGAAATAAAATGAAACAAGCTCATGCTGTTGCAATGTGCTAAAGTACTCTCTCTCTTTACCAACAAGTGTAACTTCCGGTTTTCCTTAGAGATTTCATGTATGTGCTATCATATTGGATCTACGGGTAATGTTAGAATCCATATCCATGGCAAGTGCTGCTGGATACAATTCTTTACTAATAAAATAACTGTCGGGAAACAAATAGGTACTTACATAATTCACTTTAAAAAGTAGACAACCGACTTGAATGCGGCTATCGTAAAATTTGAGACTTATATGGTTTTCTCATGGATGCCATTGTCAGAACCTAACCAAACTCTCATCTAACTAACTACCCTTGAAGTACATCTTTTCCAATAAAATTGTGATATTGAGTTATTTCTACATTTGTCGCGCATACACTTAATGCAAATTTAAGACTTATATGGTTTTCTCATGGATGCCGTTGTCAGAACTGAGCCAAATTGTTATGGGACTACACGGGAAGCACCAGCTTTTAAATAAAGTACAAAAATCATCAAAATCGGTTCACCCAGTCGTAAGTTATAAGGTAACAAACAAAAAAAAACCTTCAAAAAGGAGGACGCCTTTTTAAAGTCGGTTGAAAACAGTTTAACTTGTGAGATATAAGATATATTAAATTACAATATAACAATATTCAGCTCACAAGGAGCTTGATAATTGCAATGATACATACGTAGTAAACACGATAAAGACGAATACCTAAATTAATGTTATTTTTCAGGTAGACAGGAAATGACGTTAGTTACCTTTCTATATTTTTAGTTGGTTTGTTGATTGGTTTAAATATCTGGTTGCGTATCTCTGAAACTATATATCGGATTCAATAATTCTTTTTGTATTGTTATTGAGGCATTCAACACAAACAACACAATTGAACAATTTGACATATTATCACATCGCCTTATTAGGAGATCCGAATGTCCACATTCATGGTCAATCGTCTTTTCACTTACTTTATGTCTACATAAAGCAAGTGAAAAAAACATTACAAAACGTACATAGTCTTGACTACCACATTCTTAATGCCACTCATGGATTATTGCCAATACACTTAATCCCCACAAGAATTGAAATTTGTCTTGACGATGTTTTCTTGAAGTACAATTGACATGCTATCACCCTGTTCCTATCATCATGCATAATAGATCGTAAACCGATAATTACTAAGCACTAAAAACAAAATTAAAATAAGAGGCATCCAAGAAAGAAATTACACGTATTTACAAAATTGCAGATGCAAATGAGCTCACAAACACATTCATTTAAATTATCTCGTCCATTTTATCCAAGCACACACCCATAAAAATAAACCTAAACAGCAAGAAGAACCTATTAAAATCATGTATAACACCAGGTCTACAAAGTGTATCGGTGTATGTAAGAAAGCAGCTAGCTGAACCTATCTGAGGGAAGAGCTACAGCTAGATCGTCCCAATGAAGTAATGGCTAACGGTGGTTATGCGGGGTAAACAGGGGCAGGAGACACAGGAGGTTTTAGCGCAAAAGTATTTTCCTACCTGAATAAAAAAAAAACACACACACACATACCACTGTACCACACATATCGTGTAAATAACGTGTATTGATTTGTAAGTTTCTTAGTATGGTTTTAAGATAGTACAGCTTATTGGCTTTGTTATTAATATTATAATAAAATATATGGTTTTAGGAACGGGACAAAAAACAAAATACGTAACTTATCACAATTTCCTGTTCTACAAAATATTTAATTTTACAAATGTTACGTACGTCTTACGTTGCTAACTTATAACGGCCTTACCCTTGACAGTTTTGATCATCACCTTGATATAAAGACAAGGCTAATGCCCATTCTGCTTGTTAAAGTGCAGTAAAATTGCAAGGTACAGCATAGCTGTAAGGACAAATAAGGTTACCGTGTTTTTATCCACGCTGAAATTAGGGAATAGCTGAATCATTTGGAACTGCTTTAATGATTTTCAGCTTAGTCTATTTCCAACTACCTCTCATATTTGCAAATTATTTGTTATGGTTACAAGGTAGCATAAAGTAATAGGTAATTGTTATGTACACATATGAAAAGTACGTTGAATTATTGAAAAGAGAGAATGCAATTTAAAAATTAACTTGGATAATTAACAAGTAAAGTTTTTTATTAATGTTAGAATGCAAAGTATTTTAGTTAGACTAACGGCAGGTTTACCTGTACCTATTTGTTATTTACTACTTTGTGTTACTTGTACATGATAATGATAATATTTATCACATTTGAATTCCCAATGAACGTCAAATACCATTGATAAATCATTCTTTTTTTTTTTATAATAAGGGCACTGAAGAATAGAATACAGGGAATATTACTTAAGTATTTAAAATATTTTCGGTTCAATGACTTTGTGCTGATATAATATAATTTTTTTACAGTTTATAATACAAATTACAATACCTTTTTGTTCTTTTTATTGTTTATTTAATTTTTAATAACCAGTATTGTCTAAATCTGTTTTGAATCTAACGTTTAAAAAGTCATAGGGTAAAGTTTATAACAATTTGTATATAAACACATCAAAAGTGTCTTGTTATTGGTTCTTTTTAATGAATTTAATTATTTGAATTAAGTTTTTTTTTTTAAACTTAGATCAAAAATAGAAATCAACTGTCAAACAGGATTCCTACAGAAGTGTATGATAGCGTTTTTACAAAACGATTACAATTTATGCATCGGAACTGATAAAAAAATTGCATAGATATGGAGCGACGACATCATTTGCCACGAGAAGATAGAATGAGAGCCGTCGGAATGTTGTAAACTGGTTCAGACGAATGTTGCAACGTACTGTGGCTGTCACTCTTTCCACTACATAGAGTGTCATAAGCAGCCTCTGGACACGCTATCGCGTCACGGGCAGTGTGGGTGAGCGACATGGAGGATGATCTCGCATCAGCACTCACAGACAAGACTGATACTGCTATACCATGACCGCCATGATGTTGTCTACGAGGCTTCACAGCTCTCCAGGGTTGCTAATAAACGACCATACCATCCTAAATCGTGTACGTGAAGCAAGTTTGCTTTCCCGAAGGCCGCTGAGAGTTCTACATATAGCACCCTGCAATCGTAAGGCTGGTTTACATGTTCTTGTTCCAAATAAATAAAATCACTAGACCGTAAGGCTACGAAGCACACCTATACAATATTTAATCTCAATGATGCCTTCTTTCTTTACACAGACGATCTAAAAGGAACCAACTGTTAAAGCACTTAAGGAGAATGCAGTTTTGTCTAACTTAGGCTTAACGTTAATTCCATGCTCGACACTTACGCGTTTAAAATGTTTATAACATTGATTGATAGCGATTTTTTTTATACGTAACGGAAATCGCAACAAATGGCAAGGCCACGCGCGCGCATTACAGCGAAAGTTTATTCATAAAACAGATAGTCGAGGCGAAGCAGTACTTAATAGCCTTCAGGCACTGTCTGTAATATGATTTCCTGGCCATCAGTCCCAGTCCGAAAGACTGAATACTGAATATGTAAGTCACACCCGTCACGTGCCCTTAGCTGAAAATAACGACCTTTGTTATCAGTTTTAAATGTTTGCATACAGTATTAGTCAGAAGCAATGTCAGAGGGAGGTCTTGTAGCCTAATACTTGTGTAATTATGCCTTTATTTTAAGGTAATGAGATTACAACAACTACCGTATCAGTACAAAATTATAATATATGAAAATGGTTTTAGATAAACAGTCATAAGTACCTAGGTATTGTTTCCCCTAGGGAGCAGGCAAATCTCAAATACACGCATCAAAAAATCTAAGTACTCTGGAGCATGTCCCATACGTTCTCATGGAGTTGAAGGTCTGGTGATTTTGCAGGACAGGGCAATACCCCGATGTTATTTACTGTCAAGTACTCACTGGTCTACAAAAGTGTGTGTGTGAACGCGCATTGTATTAACATGAAATCAGAATGAACATAAGGCCTCAAAACATCATCAACGAAATTTACTAAAACGAGCTCATTACATCAGCCCAAACCATAGTTGAGCCGAGGTATAGATAAACTTCCTGGACGCACCTTAGCCTTTCCCTTTCCTGTATCAGGCCTGAACCCGAATGGAGACAGACCGAAACATAACATTTTACCAAATAGTTTTGGGTCCATATGATTTGCTCCCTTCACCATTGATTTCAAAGAGTGTGATTCCCGTGACGTATAGAGCACACGATTTGGCATCGTTCTCATTCAGCCAATTTAACACGGCTTGGGGGCCAAGACTACTTGAGTTTTGTACTTAAACCTATGTGTATCGATTTTGAAGAGTGGTTGTAATCACTTGTGGGATCTTCTGCGTTAGTGTAATGCTGCCAAAGATTGCAAATAACACTTCTGTAGACATCAAAATGACTTGATGGATGTTGAATCAATCTCAGGCATCTCTGAGATTGATTTGAGCGATAAAATGACGTGAATCCGGGACGTAGAGAATGTCTTACAATTATTTTTTTATGATTTCTATGATCATTATCTGTGATGTGTTTACTACTATGAGAAAAACTCTCACATGAACGCTCACAGAAGTGTATTCTACATACACATTTTGATGCATCTAACGTAATAGCCCCCTATGACGCAGAGCCTATTGCCGTCAACTTCAATTGTTGATAAATCTCAAAATGATTCTCGTAATCGTGAAAAGTGATTTCGGTATTTTGTTATAAACTCTGAAACCCAAACTAATTTTTTTAAGTAGATTTTATTTTTTATAATTTGGGGGACGAACAGACGGGTCATCTGATGCTAATTGACAAACACCGTCCATGTACACCTACTCAAGAGTCATTAGTGGGCTGCCCACCTTTGAGGTGATGAGGGGCTTGCCGGGAGCGTAAAGGGGATGAGGAGACGGAAAAGAGGAGAGAGGGTATGAGAGGAGGAGAAAGAGGACGGGGTGAGTTGGGCTTCCGGAAACCTCACTAATTTCATCGCATCGCATGCTTCACAAGTCACAATCGGTTTGTTGTGATGCTGTCGCACCGGTCGAGCCGTCTCATACGTGCCTAAGTATTGCTCTCCCGCGATAAGAATAACCTGCTAAGAATGATAATGTTACAGATAATTTTGTATCAAAACATTAGTTACAGATATTTTTATGTAAAATCAATAAGAATTCACTGGATAACTTTGTTACTCTTCTATTTATAATATTTTTTAGTTTATCTTGATGTTTATTATTATTATATTAGTATATCTTTACACTAAACACAATTTGTCACTAGAATGAGTTAAGTAAAAATATTAGTTACGAGACACACCTATGGGTTATAGAATTCCGTTAGTGTGACGTCAGGTGGATGGAAACTCCACCGAGACGTCGAAGCGACTGCGCGTGTCGATTTGTTGGTAGGCTTTATTTCCGCCTGTCACGTGGAAATCCGATAGCGGTTATGTTTTATTTCCAATATTTCGGTAATCGAAATAGAAACATGGCTCTTGCGTTTGTGAAACGTGTCCGAGAGCTCGCTGTGAGCTGCTCTGGATTTTTATCAATTTAAAAAATAATTTTTACTGCACATGTTTGTTTTTCAAAATTGAGCTTTACTTGCCTGTCATAACACTGTATACCTATGTAGTTTTGCTAATATTTTATTAAAGACTTAGACTTGCAGCCTATAATACACTTTGCTCTCTCCTATCGGCTAGTGCAGGTACTCACCGGACACGGATATTTCGCTAAGAACCTGCAGGAGCTGTTGCTAAGTTGCTGCACTTCACACGTTAGTGGAGCGCTGTGCGACTTTGTGGCAGCTATTGATATGGGTAACCTTTTGCTGGAGAACGTAGATATGTCTATGGTCCAGAGCGAGAGTGCATCTGATGGGGCCATGATGATAATTGCAATGGAAGCGGTGGATAGGGAACGGGAGAGATATGCCCAAGGCGCCGAAGATTGCAAAATGACCTTCGGCCTCTAGCAGAAGCAGGCCTGAGACAACATATTGGGGTCGTCCTGTTCAAAAGGTGGCTAGTTCTACCAGGGACAGGTACTTCCTTTCCCTTTCCTTACACCTGGGCCCCGGCCATAAAACCCGATGACGGAACACTGTGGTTTTAGTCGGTTCGAGTCCAACATACCATCTTACCCATTACCCCGATTAAGTGATGACCCGAGGGGGTTTACACACCAAAAAAAGCCTATAAGATACGTACTTATTTCACTAATAAATAAAAAAATGAGCAGGGTGGTAACATTAAAACAACTTAAGGGGTACGCAAAGGGAGGTCACAGAAAAAATTTATTTACTGCTGATAAGTTTTTACTATAGAGCAACATTTTAACAAGCAGAATGACCGAGTTTCTACCTAAAGCTCCATAGAAGAGTTCAACGTGGAGTGACGGAGCCATATTTTTGTGAAAAACGTGTTAAAACATCAGAACAAGTGTATCAAGATAAAATTCTTCTGTAGGTGGTTAAACCTCTTGACAAGACCATGTTCCATAACCAATAATGGTTAGTAGTTTTGGAGAGTATGGCATGCCCTAAACGCCATTATAATCATTCCATAACATTGACAGTGCAAAATTTTCCCATGAAAGTAGTACGTGATTCTATTGAAAACTGACCACAACGTTTAAATGACTGTTTTAAAGCCAATGTAGATAATTTTGTATGAGCTTTATATAAGTATTTTTATTATTACTCTATGAATGTATACACATATTACAGTAGATAATAAACGATTTATGCAATAAAAAAATATATTTTTCCTTGTAACAATATTTATGGCAAGACAAGATATGTACATACGTGAACTAGTTGACATTGTGCCAACTTTCTTTTACTATATAACTTATTTCTTAAACATGTTATCTAAGAAAATAACATGCCTTATCTTCCTAGTCTTGTGATATTTCTATGTGTGGCTCATGTTCATACATATATGTATATCATACAGATATTTTTACGATAATCCATGCTCTCTACGAAATTGAACTGTCAAATTGCTTCACCAACAAGGAATGAACTGGGCAAACAGAAAACGTTGAAAAAGTGAACCACGTCCGTTACACACCTCACTTTTTAATTGAATTTCATTGAAAATTTTCATGAAAACAATTTCATAGAATTTCTGTGAAACTCAAACAGTTTTGTTACGAGTTATTTAAAGATATAATGAAACTGGGCTCATTGGGAGTAGATTTACATTGAATGACTAATTTTGCTGAATGAACTCTTAATCCTTCAAATATAACAAAGATCCTTTTAAATCGAGTTAATCACAAATTATACGACAATCATTTCTTAAGGCTTTCTTGTGTGTCGTTATGGATACAAATGACAAATAGATTGTCTATTTGATATTTACAACTAGATATTACTATAATTTCAGGAAGTTTTGGTCCAACAAAGAACTCATTTAGAAGTAGATACGTTACAAAATCGTGCTCCTTCTTTGGGAAGTCTAAAAATAATTCACATTTTTTGGCTAACATTTCTGATTAAGTAAATATTTTTGTGGACTGAGCGAAACTTGTAACTACGTTTTCTTCTGTCGTATTTACCATGGGAAAGCCATGCTTGCTTGAGCCATGGCACGACTGGGACGGCCTAACCGGAGTACTACGACGGCCTCACAGAAAACCGGTAGGCAAACAAATGCATTGTGTTGCAGGTTGAGTGAGAGTACAGGAGGTTCAACGCCCCCTCCTGTTTCACCTCCCCACATCCCCCCTTCATCTCTTTCTGATCCGTATCACCGTCTTCTGTGGACAGCGCATATATGAGTGTTGAAATGCTGGTGTTCATGGGAGGTGGTTGTCAATTACCTTCAGGTGACCCGTCTGTTCGTCTGTCATCCTATATCATAAATTGTAAATATACGTTATGTTTGGGACTCAATAATGTATGTTATTTATTTTGTTCCAAGACATATAAATTACATCAGTACATAAATATTTTGAAAAATGTAGCTCATGCTTTTTTTTGCGTATCTAGTGTTAGTCAAGCTGCATTTCAAATTAATTTAAATGGTGACCAACCAACTTGTTTTTTACACTCGTCCGGTGCAAGCTTGATGTAAGCTCATGCGTATGAATCCAGCATGAGACGACCTACAAAAGGGTCAGAAAGCGTTTTTGCGTTTTTTGTCCAAGTGAACATACGCTTATGACCCCATACTTAACTTCACAGTGATTCGACTTAATGTCCTAAAAAACTATCCACTTGCTGTTGGCTTTTTGTGAAGTCTGAATGATGTAATAATTGTATAGAATGTAAATAAATAGGTATAGAATTTAATCCACTCCACACACACACACACACACATTAAGTCCACTGGTGAAGTATGAAAATGCACTCAGAGTTCAAAGTTTAAATTAAAAACAGAAACGGATACACTGAAGAGTAGAAAGTTCACAAGCAGCAAGGGTAATAAGGAAACAGTTTACAGACTATAGAAAACTAAATACTGAGAACAGAGAGAGAAATAGCACGGAAATAGAAAATTACAATTGAACTTATACTATTACGCGGATATATTTAAAAGCGATCGTTTAGCGAGCAAGCGTATGTTTGCCTCGAGTTTGTGTCCGTTGATTGTTGAATGTTTGTAAAGCCACAGAAATTATTCCTAATGCGGTAATAGTCTTAAAAAAAAAAACAAGTCACAAAAGTGTTACACTTTTAGTTAAAGAATGAATCTTTATGTCCTACCACTAATGGCGTATACATTTTAAAATAAATTATATCCATGCATATACATAAATTTAAGCAGGTCAGCTTTTCAGTGCAAGTTAGTTCAGAATAACAAATAAATTATGTCGGTATTTTGACGCGATCTTGTTAAAGATTAATATAGTGTCAATGCAATGAGGATAATATCATAAATTATAATTTATTAATAAGAATCAATCACTATTATAAATTGTATGTGGAGATTTTGTTAAGTAGGTATTTAGTATTGCCTAAAAAATCCGATATATAATAACGTTTACCTAGTGGCTTGTTGTTACTTGACTGTCAAAAAAAAAAAGAGTTTTCTGGATTCACATAAGTATATAAATATATTTATTTTAAAGAAATAAACGCACGTGTTACACTCGTACTTTGATCCCGGGTCTTTTTAGCCGGGCGCCAAGAAGCATCTAAACAGGCCGCCATAGTGTGGGTCTCCCATACTCTATTGATTACTCTCGCAATGAATCCTCATTGCGAGATACCATCCGGTGACCACCACTCTAAGACTCCACTTGTTGTATTCTATCAGGCTGAGTGGAGGCATTATGGTAGGCTTATATAAAAAAAAAAAGGATCACTTCTAGCCTGAAAATATTTTTCATGGGGTTTCGACGTGTCTTCTATATTTTTAAATAATTATTGCTGAAACTGGGTATAATTTTCTTAAAATTACATACAACCGAATCGAGAACCTTCTCATTTTAAGCCGACTAATGCTCCTCTGAATGTTTGATGGTAATTATTAATATTAGTCATGTTAAAAAACACAATTACAGATCTATAAGTTCCCAGAAAGGGCCAGACCGAGTTACAGGTATGTATTGCTAATATTCCGCAATCAATTCATTTAAGCAATATTCCTTTCCATTCTAGCCTTTCACCTTAATAACCTTTCCCATTGACAGTCCCATGCCTAGGCTCGAATGGGCCGGCTCGACCGTTGCGATTCCACGGTTTCGTAGAAAACCGGTCGTGGAGTAAAGCTTGCGTAGCATTTCCCAACTCCCCCTCTCCTTTTATTCCCACCTTCCCTTTTCCCATCTCCTCATACCCCTCTCTTTTTTGACCTCTCCGCATCCCTTCATCCCTTTCAAAGGCGAGCAGCGCACATATTTATGACTCTCGAGTTGCAGGTGTACATGGACGGAGGTTGTCACTTTCGATCAGATGACCCGTCTGTTCGTCTGTCGCCCCATATAATATATAAAAAAAAATATATTTTTCCAATGTTTACATTTCACATTGGGTTAAAAAAATAAGTTAAAATCCATAGGTTTGATCCTATTACATAGTGTGACAATTATATTTTCTAGAATGTGACTTCCCTTCGGGGATTCACAACTGCTCCAAATTCTATTTAGTGGCACCTAATAAACATTCAGCACATGTGTAAAAACTTTTGAATTTTAAAGCACCACACCTTACTTTGGGTCTATATCACCACAACTGATTTCTACGAAGATTACGAAACTTTCTTTCAATTGCCACAAAATCCGCACTTGTACAAGCACACAACTGGATAACTTCGAGCAATTTGGGCACTGTAAATATGATCATGAGCGGTTGCAGCGACGCGCAGTCCGTATTATAGACTGTCCTGAGGTCACCCAGTCTCTTGAGCCCCTGCAGTTGCGAAGAGATGTCGCATCTATGGCAGTTCTCTATCGCCTACATCACGGGGAGTGTTCTGACGAGCTCTTCCAATTGGTCCCACCTTCTCCCTTCCTCTACAGGACTACACGTGCTGGCCTGAGGAGTCACCGTTTGCGAGTCGAAGATATGCGATCCCGAACGAAACGATTTGGCTCTTCTTTCCTGTGCCGATCAGTGAAAGCCTGGAATTCCCTACCAGCGCACGTGTTTCCTTCCCAATTTGATCCCGGGTCTTTTAAGCGGGGCGTGAAAAGGCATCTTACCAGGCCGCCATAGTGTGGGTCACCATGCTGCATTGACTAGACATGCAATGAGGATGGTGACC
Source organism: Tyria jacobaeae (assembly GCA_947561695.1). Classification (NCBI taxonomy): domain Eukaryota; kingdom Metazoa; phylum Arthropoda; class Insecta; order Lepidoptera; family Erebidae; genus Tyria; species Tyria jacobaeae. The sequence continues at coordinate 3,953,989 of OX387211.1, read as the reverse complement.
ACCACTCTTGGACTCCATTTATTGCTTACCATCAGGCAAAGTGGAGTCATCATGGTAGGCTTAAGAATAAAAAAATAAAAAACACGTTTCTGAATTTCGTCAATAGCTCAAGGGGCTTGCAATGACCTTCAAATCTTCACCACGGACAACATCCACACGGTGAACTTGATCATAGCGAAATATGTTAAACATAAGCCTCTATACCTGGCAATTTATTGATTATGCCAAAGCGTTCGACTCAAGTTCCCAAAAGCATGTGGAAAGGTCTGCACGAATGCGATGTTCAATCAGAGACCATAAAACTTTTAAAAGACATTTATACAAAAACTGTAAGTCGTGTAAAAATTGAGAAATTAGGACCAGAAATAAAGATCCGTAAGGCGTTAGACAGGGCGACCCTGACAGAAAGAGCAAAACTTCATAATTGTTTTCCAAAGCATCATGAAGAACCAAAACTGGAAAAACAAAGGTATCGATATATTATAGAAGGCGACACCAAAATGAATTGGAGGCTGGATATCCAGACGGACCACCTCATGCAGTAATTTTTTTATCCAGAGAGATCCTTTGTATGCCAGAGGTCGATGGAACATAGTATATTAAACATCAGACATTAGAGAAAGAACAAATGTAATACACCCTAAATGAAAGTGGGCTGGTCATATTGAATAAAAATAAGTGGACTAAAAAATAACTAGTTGGCCAGGACCAATCAGTGAAAATCAGAGAAAAAAGTGGGAAGACCAAAAAAGAGATGGCAGATGAGATTAACAAGGTTGCTGACACAGACTGTATGATAAAAGCGAAAGACAAGGAGACTTGGAGAAAAATGAAGGAGGCCTTTACTCGTTGAGAGGTCCGTAATAATACCAAAAAAATACTTATTCATTTAAATATTTTAAAATACACGAATACTATATCTCCATTCTAGGGGTAGTTACTTACTAATCAATCAAATGAAATACGTACTGAATGTAAAAATATTGCTGACATAGATAATCTATTTGTTTTAAGGGATTAATAAATAAACTATTGAAATATTTTGTTCCATCAAACTACATAAATATTGTGCAATGTAACTTATTAAAGAAATAAAGAGGCTGTAATAATAATTAACATACTCGTATTTATTTTTTGAAAAATTATATAACCTTCCTCAAACTAAAATAGTCCTTACATAGAGTAATTACCCTTTGAATGAAAAAAATATTATGTAACTGTTCGGTTCGTTTTGAACCTTTATCAAGGCGGTTGAAAATATTACAGTAATTTTGTCCAGAAGAGTAGTGTACCTTTAAAAGGAATAGCCACAATGTTAGTATTAATACAATAAACTAATAAACGTTATGTTTTTCAAGCCTTGGGTCCATTAACGGGATAGGTCCTGTAAATCGTTACTATGTTTATCATTTCAGACTATCCAAACATTTTGGGTTGTTTAACGTTGTTTGTTTTAGACTTTAGACGCTCTAATCTAATAATCTAATAAGTTATCTAATGAAAACGTTTATACTGACCCTATATTAAAAGACATATTGTAATCAGTCTTTACGATAATTATTAGGATGAAACTGTTCAAATAATTACTTAATAGCATTTATTGTGGGAGAGCCATGCTTAAGCACGAATGAGCCAGCTCGACCGGTGTACGACCACGGCCTCGCAGAACACCGGTTAGGAAGCGAAATTAGTAAGGTTTCCGGAGGCAAAACTCCTCTTGTCCTGTTTCCCCCTGACCCCTCTCTTCTTTCCATTCCCCGCATACCCCCATCCCTCATCACCCTCAATGGCGGGTAGTGCACTTACAACTCTTGCGTTGTAAGTGTCCGTGGACGGCGGTTGTCACTTACCATTAGGTGAAACGTTTGTTCGTCTGTCCCCCTATATAATAAAAAAAAAATACTATTAGAACTTATAAATATTTTTCACTACACATGTCTGGTGGTAAGGATCACCAGACATGTGTAGTGTCGCAGTGGAACTACTAAAAACATTAACATACAAAATAAGCCCCCTTTGTTTATATATAATATGGTGCAACATTATACGTATTGTTACTTTTATTCTCAACAAAAATAGGCTGAGTATAAAAAAAATACATAATGATTTTATCTCCGTTCCCACACTTTTATTGGCATCACTTAAAAGCCTTTTAGTTCATTACAGCGAGCGTTCCATGAATCCTGTTATGGTACACATACAGGTAGTAAGTACATAAGTATAGCTGTAGTTCTGTTTACTGTGATACAGATATTGTTAAGCATATGTGTCTAGGATGTGTGTAATAGATTGAGCCATCGAATTTCTAATAATATACTCGTAGATATACGAACCAAATGCTAATGTACGTTATGTATGTAACAACGTTTACTGTTCGAAACCAATACGCTGTTATTAATCATGCAACAGCCCTTATGTAGCTGTACAAATTATAAAAACAATTTCTAGCCGGAATATTAATGGATTTTCCCTTATACACCTTTACATTAAAGGCTAATACGTCGAAAATTTACAGCATCGCTATATTTGTTTAATTATAAACGGGTTCTTTGCTCAATAATACGTTCTAATTTGTCTAACACGATCACCCGGCCCACCGGCCGTGAGAATCTTTCACTTAATTAACCCTTTCAGAGGACTGCCCCACTTCAAAGTGCTAAGTATAAATAAAATTCATTGCTGCCTGCCGAGCTGATATGTTTAGTGGAGTAAATCATTAATGTTTATATGTTTTCCAACGTATGTTCAGCTTGTATCAGTTGTATGCTTCGTTCCTAAAATTATTAGGTAATGGTTTAGCTAAACTTCACCTGTCATATAACTGTTTTGGCTGGGGTCAGCATATTGTGTTTATAATTGATTGCCTGCAATACATAAATTTCTCGATTTTCGGCATTAGCATAATTAAGTCTTACACTCACTTCGCAGAGTACGATTTCGACTACCGACGATGACTACCGTCTCAGGCCTGCTCCTGATAGGGTAGTAGGCAGCCCGATCCGCTACCCCAGGCCAGCGCTCATGGAGTTCGGAGGTCATTCTGGCCCTCCAGCGATTATCTCCATCCTGAGGTTGTCTGGTAGTATATCCGTAATCTAATTTGTAACACAATTATTGAGTTATTACTTTTTCAGCTATATTTAATGAGTGGTATACAATAAAAATAATACAAAAATTATATGTATTTATAAAAAATATATATTATTATTATTAACATACTTTAACCGTAATACCAAAAATCGTGTTTAGGAATGTGGTGGATATGAATGGGACGCGCTCAAGCGTGGACTACTTTTATTAATTTCGATTACACTTATAAAATATAAAGTGACCCGCGCGGTACCTTGAAAACACGATTCAGTAAGTCGCGCACTGCTATCTATTGGCATAAACAAAAATAGACATACATACATTGTTCATATTTAGCAATACTAGCCTTTAATCTTTGCTATCATAGTTAATTAGAATATTTATTTATTTGTTGATACGTAATATCTGCAATCGAACATATTGAAGTTGCGATTAAGTACTAATATATGCGTATGTTACGTCTCTTGCAATACATATATTGGTTGAACGATACATGCTTATAAATGAGAAATACTGAACAATGAGAGTATCCGCGCCGGTAAATCACGTTGAGTGCTTTTGAACTGTTATCGAACTACACAACTAATTGTTTTAAAAGCTTTTTACCTCGCGGATAACCGCTTGATGATGGAAAAACATTATGCAATAAAGTCTACTATTTTAATTTTTAAATTATGTTTCAGTCAATTATCTTACATGACAAGGGCATCTTAAAGTAATCATCAAAATACTTTGAATTTGTGCCGATATTTCGCGAGTTACTCTTTTTAGGAGAACAACTGTTTTTTATTTAAAATCTATTAAATCTACAGAATATATTTTATGTCATTTGGGTTTATTAAAATACCTCACATTAAACGTGTTTTTAGAAAAATAAAGAATACGAGGCATGCCTTTTAAGTTGTCGTTTCCATATTTCCCGGCTATTTTGAATTTGGAACTGTTCTATATTCGAATGTGTTTAAATTTTGAATTTCAAAACAGTTGAAAGTATTAGGATTAATGCTATTGTTTAGTCACAGCGTCGATTGGAATCTGTCAGGTTACGTACGAAAATGAATCTTTCTAAGGAAAATGTTCGTGCACTAATTTTCTACAACTTTAGAAGTAGCCTGACACGGCTTCAGTGTTTTGAAGAGCTAACATCTGTATTTAGTGATGAAGCCCCATGTCTGCGGACTGTCGAACGCTGGTATTAAGAATTCCAGCGTGGACATACTAGTGTTAGTGACAAATCTCGCGAAGGACGCCCAAAATCCGCCTTCACTGAAGATAACATCATTGCTGTGAGACAACTAATTCTCGAAGATCGTCATGTAAAGTATCGAGAAATAGAGGCTCTATCTCAGGGACAACCATTCAGAAGATCTTGCATGAAGCGCTTGGTGTGAGAAAACTAGTTTGCCGTTGGATACCGCATCTGCTTTCCGACGATCACAAGGCGGCCCGCGTCAGATGGTGTAAGAAAACTCTGCAAAGGTTCAACCGAGGAGAGTCATATCACGTCTACGACATCATCAGTAGTGGCGAATCTTGGATTTGTGCCTACGATCCTGATTCCAAACAACAATCTACAATCTGGGCTTTCAAGACGAGCCAAAGCCGACTAAAGTTGTTCGAAGCACTTCAAAGAAGATGGTGGCCACGTTCGTTGGAAAAACCGGCCATGTTGCGACTATTGCACTTGAAGATCGTAGAACGGTTGACGCAGAGTGGTATACCACAAGTCATCGCTGAACTTCGAAAATCTAATTTAAAGCGACGTATCATCCTGCACCACGACAACGCAAGCTCACACAGCGCTCGTCAAACGATTGAGTATTTGAAGCAGGAAAAAGTAGAAATTCTTGACCATCCTCCATACAGTCCTGACCTAAGCCCTAACGATATCTTTAAATTTCCTAAAATTAAGAAAAGTCTTCGTAGTCAAAGGTTCCAGTCCGGTGAAGAAGCAGTCGACGCTTTGAAGTCAGCCATTTTGAACACCCCCACTTTAGAGTGGAATAAATGTTATAATAACTGGTTTGAGCGAATGGAAAAGTGTATTAAGCTACGCGGTGAATACTTTGAAAAACAATAAAAAGTACTATAAGGTTCTAGTTGTGTTTTTTTCTTCAAACGACGAAACTTAAAAGGCATGCCTCGTAGAATCAATACTTTCTTCTTGGTCTTTTTTTTTTTTTTTTTTTTTTATGCGATAGGGGGCAAACGAGCAGACGGGTCACCTGATGGTAAGTGACTACCGCCGCCCATGGACACCCGCAACTCAAGAGTCACAAGTGCGTTGCCGGCCTTTTAGGTAGAGGTACGCTCTCTTCTTGAAGGTTTGGAGGTCGTATCGGTTCGGAAATACGGCAGGCGACAATTTGTTCCATAAGCTGGTTGTGCGAGGCAAAAAGCTTCTGGAGAAGCGCACAGTGGTGGAGTGCCAATCGTCCAGGTGATGGGGATGGATATTTTGTCGCGTAGGACGATGGCGGAAACCAGCAGCCGGTATAAGTCCGAACAATTCCTCTGAACACTCCCCATGATACAAGCGATAGAGGATGCAGAGTGAAGCTACATCTCTACGCAACGCCAAGGTGTCAAGTCGATCAGAAATATCTTGGCAGTCGATGATGCGAGTCGCTCTCCGTTGAATGCGGTCAAGAGGCAGAAGTTGGTACTGGGGTGCACCTGCATAGAGATGAGAACAGTATTCCATGTGCGGCCGAACCTGCGCCTTATAAAGTTGCAGGCGGTGGGCCGGAGTAAAATACTGTCTCGATCTGTTTAGCACACCAAGCTTCTTCGAGGCTAATATGGCCTTACTCTCTAAGTGACCGCGAAACTGGACTTCGCTTGATATATCGACGCCAAGGATTCCGATACTGGCTGATGCAGTTAGGGAAGTGCTCTCAAATTGAGGTGATACGACCAATGGCATCTTTTTAGCGGTGAACGCGCAAACCTGTGTCTTTGTGGGGTTAAATTGGACTAGGTTAAGTCGACCCCAATCTGAAACTTTTGATAAAGAAGTTTCGATTTCAGACACAAGTTTGGATCGGCTTTCGATGACGTTTACCCGAGAAATGTTAGCGCTGCCGGTGTAAAGGGCATCACTCGTGCTATCGTCTGCATAGCAATGGATGCTGCTAATCTGCAGCATGTCGTTGATATGCAGAAGAAACAGCGTGGGTGATAGCACACAGCCTTGTGGGACACCAGAATTAACAGACTTGGAGTCGGAGCATGCACCGTCAACAACGACCTTGATGCTTCTGTCTGTAAGAAAACGGGTGAGCCAATTGCAGAGTTTCGCGGGAAGCCCATAGGAAGGAAGCTTCGCAAGGAGCGCTTTGTGCCAGACCCGATCGAAGGCCTTCGCCACGTCCAAACTAACGGCCAACGCTTCCCCCTTGTTCTCGATCGCCTGTGCCCACCGGTGAGTCAAGTATACGAAATACGGTCTTACCCCAATAAAAATTCTAATCACAATACATTTTATTGATCCCCAGCGAAAAAGTTATATGTTGCAAATATAACGTGTGTCTGTTATCCCCTAAGGGGGAGGCAGAGGTGAATCAAACACCCAAATTTTGCCAGTTAGAGTTTGGTCCCACTAACGTAATAGGGTGCAAGCTTATTGCCGTCACCGGTTACTATATGTCTGTATACATAACGTCTGATGGAATACATTCCTATCCCTTAGTCGCCTGTTACGACACCCATGGGAAGACAGGGGGCGGCTCTATTCTACTCTACCGAGAACACGTCTAATCTTATCTTATCACGGGTTTTGTTCAGATTTTTTAATATTTAGTTTAATTTAATTGATAATAAAATTATTTTAACTTGTTTATACTTGTTCTGATGCCGTTGCCTCTATTCTAGGTCATTGTACTTACTCAGTGACGGTCTGAAGGTGATAATTAACATACTCAACATAATTAGCATTAGTTAACTAGATTTAATATGACATTATACATTCGCATATTGCATAATGTTACATTTCAACTTGTTATGTTATCTGATAAATGAATATTTATTAATTGAAATTTGTGCATTTATATGATAAAATGTTGTATTAGCTGAGTGTTTCTCTACTGGAGTCATGCTGACTTGTCCGATGTGAGGTTGACGGTGTGATTTAAAGGTATCATAAGTGAGATGTTATGTACATTCTTATTGAAGAGCAGACCAAAGGCGATAACGCTATGTAACAATAAAGTTATATTCTCATAAAATATACTCGTACCAGAAATAAAAAAAAATAGTAGTTATGAGACCGACCCACAAACCTACAGAGTTGGTAAAGGTGTAAAATTGAAGGCACGGAAGAATTTAAGACAAATTTGTCTGAACCGTACATAAAAGGGCGTGTAAGCGATCACCGGGTTAAGTGTGGTGCGATGAGAGGCACGCGCGGTAAGCATGTTCATGAATTATTAACGTGCCGCCGACGAGTCTGGCGCACTGCACCTTTATATTGAGATCGCTTTGAGAACTTTCAAAGGGAGATGACTGAATTTTTTGTCACAAATTTGCAATACGCTTAAATTTATACACAAAGTGATCGAGACCCACGACACTCCCTTGTTAATTGAAATATTTTGATTATTTGATGCAGAAATACGATAAGGACAATAAAGGAAATTAAAAAGTGTGAAACTCGCGTTGATATCTTGAATTCAGTTGAAAAAAAGTATTTGTAAATTCCGTAAATGCATAGTTTTTTTTTAAATATAAACCTACCATAATGACTCCACTTTGCCTGATGGAAAGCAATTAGTGGAGTACAAGATTCTAATCCAGTCAATGCAACATGGTGACCCATACTATGGCGGCCTGGTGAGATGCTTTTTCACGCCCCGCTAAAAAGACCCGGGATCAAAGTGGGAAGGAACCACGTGCGCTGGTAGTGAATTCCAGGCTTTCACCGATCGGCCCAAGAAAGAAGAGCCAAACCGTTTTGTTCGGGATCGTATATTTTCGGCTCAGGCCAGCACGTAACATATAGTCGTGTAGAGGAAGGTAGAAGGTGGGACCAGCTGGAAGAGCTCGTCAGAACACAATCCGTGATGTAGGTGATAGAGTACTGAGATAGAGGCGACATCTCTTCGCAACTGTACAGGCTCAATTTGAGAGCACTTCCCTAACTGCATCACCCAGTATCGGAATCCTTGGCGTCGATATATCAAGCGAAGTCCAGTTTCGCGGTCACTTAGAGGCCATATTAGCCTCGAAGCAGCTTGGTGTGCTAAACAGATCGAGACAGTATTTTACTCCAGCCCACCGCCTGCAACTTTATAAGGCGCAGGTTCGGCCGCACATGGAATACTGTTCTCATCTCTATGCAGGTGCACCCCAGTACCAACTTCTGCCTCTTGACCGCATTCAACGGAGAGCGACTCGCATCATCGACTGCCAAGATATTTCTGATCGACTTGACACCTTGGCGTTGCGTAGAGATGTAGCTTCACTCTGCATCCTCTATCGCTTGTATCATGGGGAGTGTTCAGAGGAATTGTTCGGACTTATACCGTCTACAGGTTTCCGCCATCGACCTACGCCACAAAATATCCATCCACACCACCTGGACGATTGGCACTCCACCACTGTGCGCTTCTCCAGAAGCTTTTTGCCTCGCGCAACCAGCCTATGGAACAAATTGTCGCCTGCCGTATTTCCGAACCGATACGACCTTCAAACCTTCAAGAAAAGAGCATACTCCTACCCAAAAGGCCGGCAACGCACTTGTGACTCTTGAGTTGCAGGTGTCCATGGACGGCGGTTGTCACTTACCATCAGGTGACCCATCTGTTTGTCTGTCCCCCATTATTATAATTAAAATATATATATATATCTTTATATATATAATTCTTCTGTGAGTGTGTATGTCACTGAACTACTCTCAAACGACTGGACGGATTTTGATGAAATTTTTTGTGTGTGTTCAAGGGGATCTGGGAATGGTTTAGATTCACAAATCAGTCCGGCAGATGGCGCTGCAGTCGGTATCTAGGTTATTTATCTATATTGATCCTAATCGCTTGAAATATCATGCAGGACAACGTCTGTCGGGTCCGCTAGTATATGTATATAGTAAAATTGCTAACATCGATATCATATTTAAAGTACCTATTATGATTAATTAATAAATCGTAATCTATTTATAAACAAATGAATAAATTTATATAAAAATTAACCTTAACGGTGTACTCACGGGAAGGGAAACATGAATCAATTAACATATATTTAAAAAAAAAATTTTGTGATACTGACAACACTGTATTACTTTACCTTACTTTGCTTCCCTTGTTACTTACGCACAATGTCGATGTGTTTTGATTTTTCTTCGATTTCTTTTACTTTCACTTGGCTAGTTATATTATTCAACTTTTTACTAACAACTTACGCTTTGTTCTATGTATTATATTATATTATGTAAATACATGCCATGATTGTGCTTTGGTATATATGTATGTGTTTTGGGCAAGATATGTTGAATTACTCTTAAAACTCTTGTAGAACTCTTATGATAAGTATCTATGTAGTTAGTCACTTACCATCACGTAACCATAAAAAAAATTAAACAATGAAAAAAGATAAGTTCTTAAATTATGTCTAACAGTTGGACACATTTTCATATAGTAAAATAACCATAAATACGTTGTTTTTTATTTATTTATAAAATAATGACGTAAATTTGAATGTACTTTTTAAAATAATATCTAATACTATCAATATTTCAAAACACTCAACTTTTATTGTAATTTGGGTCTAAGACACTATGGAGAATAGGCATTCCCCCTTGATACTTTGCCATAGGTAATATTAGCCTGCTAGTTAATTGCCTACCAGCTAGAATCTGCCTACTTATTAGCTAGCTAATATTCGAATACATTTTATATAGAATAAAGAACGCATTATAATAGAATTAAAAGCTAATGTTCTGATGACAGGTGATGAGAGCGTATGTTAACAATTAGGTACAGGCAAGAACTTTGTTCTGCGTCCGTATATACATAGCTCCAGAACAAACAGCAATGGAAAAAGGTTTAAACTCTTTAGAACGATGTATGAATTTGTATCACATTTTAATTAAAATACGGTCTAGACGCTAATAAAGCGTCGAAATGCCAAGAATATATGAGATTTTGAGGTTATGTTTGAATAATTAATTCATTAGCAATCTATGTAAGTATATATAAGGCAAGAATTTATACATGTTTCTTTCGAGGTAAACAATTTAAAGAATAAAGACATGTTCATCACATAAGGATTTGCAGTGGTGTGGGAATCGAACCCATAACCTCTAACTTAACAACAAGGGTCATTAACCGCGAGACCAACGAGTTCGTCGTATTACTTACATCATTTTTATGTTAATATTTCTCTATGTAAGTTTTAAATAAATATAAATATAAAACACTTTTATACATTCTTTATTTATTAATATTCATTTTCTATATTAGAAATTAGAATATTGTCTAAAAATTTAAAAGAATTTGCTCATTTTCTAAAACCAGTCACCAGTCAGAGTATATCGATATTGCAAGTACCTGATCAGAGTCCATTAGAATAGCAAGCAGTAAAAGACATATACAAAATAACAGAGGAAAACAAAAGATCACAACGAACTATCGAAGTGACAGCTACTTGTTAAAAAAAATCAAATTAGTCCATCAATCAATCAGAAATCGATTTTGATTTTGTGCAAGGTCGTAAATTAATTTGAATCGATACTCGGGATACTTTATTTCGTGAAAAATTGGTTTCGTTCTTGCCCAATATCATAGATATTGAGGATTAAATTGAATTATAGTATTTATTTATTGGTGAAGTGTAAAATAACTATGTTATTTAATAATTTTCATGATTTGAAAAAAATGATTCCGGAATTGGCCAATGACATAACATAAGCAATAATCATTATAATATTGAATTTGATTTGACTTTTTTTGTACTCCTTTTATGTAAGACTTTTGGGTATATACTCGTATGTATGTACCTAAAAGTTTAAACATGTAACCAAAACCACAATTGTAAGTTATAAAACGATTATATTACTTAGTAATCGATTTCTTTCAGTTTCATTTAGCTTTAGTTTTTAATCATTTCAATATTGTTAATTATTAATTATCGAACAGGTACTTATCCGTTTAATACAAATATTTGCCTCTATTTAATTAAAATAGATAAATAATGGTGTAAGCCACATGTTTGTTAGTTTTGGGGCGAGATACGGCAATTTCCTTTCGGACGCGCGCTTTATAAACCTCCCATTATTGAGTTAAGCACATCAAGCTTGTTTTAAATAGTAATTCTAGTATGTGATCGTATTTAGATGACACTTTAATTTTTACCATTTAAGTAACGCAACTGTTTGGTCATTATTGCAAGCGCTTGAATTACATTGACATTCAAAGATGCTTAGTGGTTCCCTTTAGGTTGTTGTTTACTAGCAATTGATGACCGCTCGACGGGCTCCAAGGATAAGTGGTAATAAAACATCGTTTTACGACCCAAAACCTTTTATACGACATACAGTAGTATTTGATTGATTAGTATAAAAGCTATCTCTCGAAACAATGCCTACAATATGACAGTTGTCGATACTGCCATAGCTTGCTAAGTTATTTATTATTAAATTAAGGTGCATAAAGCACACGGCCCCTTGATACTACGATTTATCACATTAAGTATAAGTTACAATTAAAACAAGCCATGACTTGAAAACCCCCAAGTAATTAAAAACACAGAGAGTGTAAACGCTGAACAGATTTTTTTAATTTCTAGGAAAGGAACACTTGAAAAGCACTTGGTCCGAGAAAAGAAATTCGGTCCATGCGCGTAAAAGCTATGTTGCCACATATAGACATACGGATACACTGGTTAAACTTCTAATGCCCCTCCTTGTCACGCCGATTGATAAATAATCGTACTCAGAAATCAGATTTGCAAATAAGCCCTTTAGGTTTATAAATAACAGGTAGAATACAAGTATGTAGGCTTAAGCCGAGGCCTTAGCCCCGGGCTTGCCCCCTATTACGTAAAGTGTGCGTTGGGGATGCCTCTGCCTGCCTCTTCGGGGATTTCGGCGTGAGTGTATATATATACAAGACAAGGTTAACAGGCCCATCAGAGGCTTACAATTAGTTAATCTTCACTCTTCACCGCATGACATGATATGACATTTCAGAAATAAGAATTTCTGATTTTAGGAACTGTTTAACCTGATAGCTTTTATCCCAAAATTCTGATATATCTTTGATATTAATTTTAAACTTTGAATCACTCCTAATATAAACCAAGGAGTTGGGAGAAGCTTTTATTAAACTGTTTTATTTCCTAACTTTATAGATACAAAACAAACCGACCAATGAGGGACGGTTCATAATTTTAGGGGTCATACAACAACATTAATTAACAGGAAAAATTATGAACCCTGTACCCTTTTACATTTTGTCAATTTGAATTTCAATTGTAAACAGTTGTTTTACAATTTTCAGTCAGTCAGTTTATGGCCGAATCATTACAAACTAACGACGTCTACGATCATCGGTGACATTTTATATATTATGTGTCCTTTGGTGAATATACTCGTAACACCTATTTAATTTATTCCAAATTCAAAATAACGGTGACACCACGAGAGACGGTCGGACACGCGTGACGGCGCGATACGTCCGCTAGTCAGCAATTCCGTGTTTTGAGTGACATCTTATTTCCTAGCGAGACTAGCGCCGTGTCTCCTTAATAGCCATGTTCTATTCTATTGAACGTTACCGGAAATCATACTGTCCCCTTTTACATACACTACACGCCTTCAACAAGTTCCGATTTTAAATAGCACATTCATATTATTAGATGTAAGTGTTACGTTACCCCAAAAACTTTCTATCAAAATCTTTTTGCTGCCAAAATGATCATCAAAAGAGGTTGCATATTAATAAAACAAGACCTAATGTTTCGAATTAGTAATTTTTAAAACCGTTGCTGTATTAGGTTTTATAATATTCTTATTATACATGTAATAATTATGTACTACAGTGCCGACAGTCGGGTAATTTGCTTTAATATACATTTTTGCGTTAAATTTTAGGGTCTAGGCATTTCTTTTCAATTTTTAGTATCTTAAGCATTATTTACATAATTTTTAGCATGTTAAGGATAAAATGATAAGATCATAGCAAAATGCAGTTAATTAAAAAAGGAAAACCTACTTATAAATTTTTATAGCGAGGAATATCTCAGATCCTCTGTAAGTCTGTATAATACTTTAGAGAGCTCTTGATAGGGGAGTAGTGTAGATGAAATAGCCGTCTAGATTAAACTATATAACTTCATTAGCTATTTATACGTCCTATGAAAGTACCAATTTAGCATAACGTGAAGACTTTTCTTAGCGTGGGAGAGCCATGCTGAGCCCGGCCTCACAGAAAACTAGTAGACAAACAATGCTTGCACTGTATTGCCTGGTAAGTGAGGATACCGGAGGCCTGACTTCTCCTCTTTCCCTTCCCCTCACCCGACCTCAAAGGCCGGCAGTGCAATTACGACTCTTGGTTGCCATGAGATCTCCGTGGGCGGAGGTCGTTACTTAACATCAGACGGATTCAGTCTGTTCATCTGTCTCCCTATATTATTAAAGAAAATCATGCAATTAATCAACTAAAAAACTTTTACGTCCAGCTGTTCGCTGTATTTTATTCATTTAACTTTTTATTTATTATTCTAAGACTTTCATATTCAGTTCTAAAATTTGATTTACATTTAAATAATGGAACACACAAAATACTAAATTCTTTAACGTAATTTTTTTTTGGTTCTTCTTATTAGCATTTTTCCTTTTGTTTAAGCGACGTTCAATTGAGGTGATCCTTTCTAATTATTTATTTTGTTATTCAAATTAGAACAAACAGATTTAACTAAGATTAAAAGACACTGGAAGTTTTTTAAATGTTTTATCAAGTTAATAAATAATTAATTATTTACACAATAATTACAAATTGTTTACTATTAGTTGATTTAGGTAGTTGCGTTAAAGGACTCGGACTTTCTGCACCAGCCAGTTTGTGTTGTATGCATGCGACCCTGACTTGCTGGTACTATTGCTTATAATCCCCAATCCAGCTGTATAAGCAATATCCTTTCCATTCTCTCTTTCCATATCATTGAAGTCCCATTTCTCATATTAATATCCAAAGCCCCCGATGACGGCAACAGGCTTGCCTTCTATGACGTGGCTGGGACCAGATCACGGTGTGGCGAAAGCGATCAAATCAATATATATGTATTAAGTAATAAGCATAATTTTTGAATTATTAGTTTTAATAAACACAGTTAATATAAAGAGTACATTTTTGTGTTAATTTAACTTTTGAAATATATTTACACGACGTGTTGGTTTGTAGTATAATTATTCTTGAGAGTTCTTATTCAAAATTTAGAAAGTAAAATTAAAGCGTCACTTTACCCGTTTTACGGCGTTTTCACCGAAGTTGCCGACGAAGTTTCGGGCAATGTTATTTATTGTAGTGATATTATCGAAGAGTTATACACTACTGTTTCGAAGCAGGTTGGACAAAAAATGGGTTTAAGTTGTAGTTAATAAACTATTCTAATCGTTGAAATATCATGAACCGTGTTTTGTAAGTATAAACTTTTCAACTGGACCTCGAGTGGATTAAACCTAGGAATTTGATAGGCATTGTTTTATTTTTTCAACTTGATAGGCACAGTTTTATATTTCTGTATAATTTAAGCCTATCATTTAGGTATTTCAGAAAGAAAAGCAGCCGCTCAGAAACAATTTGTTTACTTTTAATTTTTTATTAACTTCTTGATATCAATTTAGTCTCATTCATGTGCCAACCTACTGCCATCGTCTGGGCTCTTCATGATTGTATATATACTGACTGAGAGATAACTGTCCGATGTGTCAGACTGATGGGGTGGCCTCATTCTACTCCATCGAGTTCATAGCTGTTTCTAATTAGCAAATAATATTTATTTCTTTATTAAAGCAAAAAAAAAACATAGAACGATGGCATCAATCCAAAAAATTATTAATTTTAAGCAATGATAGGCTTTCAGTAGTCTGTAAAAGCAATCAAATGCCCCGTGATTTACTGTACAACTTGTTAAAATGTTTTGTAGAGTTGTACAAACCGATTGAAACTGATGAAAAAAAAGACTAAAGAAAAAGGATTCTTAATTTACGAAAGAGATTAACTTTACATGACTCATACCAGAAATTACTATTAAGTTTCCTTTGAAGCAGTGTATAGCGTTATTATAATGTATCACAAGCAGAGACTAACAGGATATCGTAATTGACATGTCATGACCAGTAGCGGACACAAAGGGACAAAGATTGTAGTAATTTGCCGGACCGACATTATCGGCCCGGCAAATACGTTCAGTGTGGCCGCCGAGTGCGGTCGACAACTCGTGAATGCAGATGTAACAGAAAATGTTCTGTCAGCGGTTATCTCAAAGGTTAAAACGAATTGTTTGAGAATTTGGAAAAGTTTTAAGAGATTTTAATCACTTTGAGGTTCACTTCTATGTTTTTTTATTTGAATTACATCAAATGATGTACTTTTGAGATAAGTAGTATTCCTTAATTGGTTACGCAGTTTCCTTGAACTCTTATTTGTAAATATTTGAATATATTTACTTAATAATATACTTATCTATGCACTTCAGTTTCAACCAAACAACCATAAAAATAAATAGACAAAATCCTGTTAAACCTTAGAAATTAAATGGAATATATACTTGCACAACATGGATGGATATGGGAGTATAAGGCAAAGAGCTATTGCTCAACAATCCAGGCTCGCATACCTTTAACTAAAACTGGCTGGTGTTGGGAAGTCCGAGTCCTCTAACTAAAGTCCTTTCTTATACAATTCTAAACATACATATGGATACATACAATATACATTATTATTACTTTAAAAAAATGGAAATAAAAAATTACAACTCTGAGATAGAAATCATACACAAGTATTATTAAATAATGAGGCTCGTATACAATTTTACTGATTTAAGATACTGGCCACTTTTAAATACTTCACGGGCCTTTTAGTCTTACAGCTTAGTGGCTACAGACCCTGATTGGACACTTCCAATTTCAAATTTCTTTAGGACCACTATGTTCATTATTCAAAATAAATAACCATTTTTTTTGCATTTCAATAGTTTGTATTATGGCTTCTGTGTACATTAATGTAGTAAAGTTGAATATTTTAGTACATATTTATTTGTACACAGATACTTTTCTGAGGAATTAGATATTGACTTTTATAATAATTAAGTTTATTGTGCTGTGTTTAATTGAACTTGTAATGACCTGCAAAATGAAGCTGGAAAACAAGCCTGCTGAGATCGACATTGAGAATTGCAATGGTAAATTCGCGACTGCAATTTATGTGAAGCTGATAACAGTGTGCATAAGAACCATTTTTCCTGCAATTAACTGAGATAACAAGCACTCGGCCGAGCTAAAGGTGAGTAGTTACCATTTTAATATTCAATACTCAATCATTTATTTGTACTCCACAATGTGTACTGGGTGGTTGGTTTAACATTTACGTGTAATTAGATCATCACCGACCCTGACAGGCACAGCAAAACACATTTAAAATAAGTGAAACAATTGAATATCAATTGATAAGAAATGGAATAAAAATTTGTGTGTGCATTTTTGTTATAAATATTTTATAGAAGAAATAAATTTAATTTATGTAGGTAGTAGTTTATCATCTAAATAAACATTTACGGAAAAATTACATTTTTGTAGAAGAAGTTTAGTTGTTTTCTGGTAGTTTATTG
Source organism: Tyria jacobaeae (assembly GCA_947561695.1). NCBI lineage: Eukaryota > Metazoa > Arthropoda > Insecta > Lepidoptera > Erebidae > Tyria > Tyria jacobaeae. Next base: position 3,937,072 of record OX387211.1, on the reverse strand, counting down.
AATATTTTTATGGACATAACATAAGGACTGTTCGAACGTATAGTTAAGTGAGAGGGAGGCAAATTTAATTTTGTTTTGTTCTTTAAAGTGAATTTTTTGTGCTTATCCTCCTTTTTTTTTTGTTGTGGAATAACCCCAGCGGAGCTGACAGTGAGGTGGTATGTCGCACTCGAACCGACTAAAACCACATGGTGTTCCGTCACAACTCTATTGCAGGGTACCTAGGAATACCCTAGGAGGGATGCTTCCAGGAAATGCTTATCCTCCCTAGCGTTGCGTCCCTAGCGTCCGTTTTCCTTAAAGGATAAAACAGGGTTCAACAGTATGCAATGAAATATTTATTTTTGTTGTAATTAAAACTTAGAATATATTTCGTTAGCTTTGAATGACAAAAAAGATTTAAAGCAAAGTGTGTTCGACGTATCGCGGTGGCGTTCGAGTTAAAGCTTGCACCGCGCCTGGTTCCACAACCCGTCATCGCCCGCGCCGGCCCGTTGAATTGAGCTCTGTCGCCCTTAGGTGGCCTTACTCGTTAACAATATATTAGGAAGGGTCAATATTGTAAGTTTTATGAAGAGGGCTTGTAGCTCTCCGTCTGTTTAATATTGGCAAGAATTCTTATATTTGTTTGTGAGTGTAAAGAGTGTAGGTGTATCGGTCCTGTTTCCCCACAAGATAATGCCATAACTCAGCCAAACGTATCCATAAGCATAATTTTGTCAGTGTCAGTTTTTTTATTTATTTATTCAAAATAATTACATCATTATGCTTATGCATTAAAAGAGATTTAAATCTGTAAAAAGTTTATAGCTACGATAGTGAATCGCCCAATGCTATAATTATTCGTTTTGAAGAATATAATAACAGGTTCACAAGCCTTATATATAATTCTTATAATTTAAAGGTATTTTTGTGTGCAGTTCATCACCAAATATGTTTAGTATATTAGGAAGCATGTATTCCCACGTCCTACCATATTCATTATTGCATTTAGGTAGTGCATATTCATTTATGTAATATAATTTTTGTAAGTGGTTGGGTCTACATTTATTTTTTAATTTTTTCGGTGTTATGGTATTCGTCCAATATGTATTTGGCAGTGCTTCAGTTAACCGTTTTCGTATAATTTATATTTGTTTCTTATGTGCTTTGTTATAGTTATACATTTATTTAATTTATTTAAAACTTCCTTTTTTCTAATTCGTCATCACATTAGCTACTAAACATACATACATTAACTCTTGTATCCCCGAAGAGGGTATGCAGTGGTGTGTTATACCCCAATTTTTTTGCTGAGAGGGGCCGGGTGTGGAGGAGAGTAGAAATTTGGCCTCCGGTACACATAGGTATAAGCATTGTTTGATTACCGGTTCTATGTGAGGCCGTGGCATTACTGTAGTGGAGCTGTCCCATTCATGCCCAAGCATGGCTCTCCCCTGTTGACCTAAGCATAGCTCTTCCACGGTAAATAGCATGTTAGTAACGTTACTTATAACCGCTAGATATCGTTTTGAAACAAAGAAAGAAAGAAAGCAGAAAGGAAAAGCAGAGTTCTTTTGCATGTATTTATGTTTGTATTCTAACTTAATGTACGTTAAGATTATATCAACTAAATGAATAATAATTTCCCAGTGCATTTGACTGCATAGAGGATATACAAGAATCAAACCACTATAAATGTCCCATTCTACGGGTTAAAAGCAATTTTGCCCAACAACAATAAAGTAACATTGATCCTAGATTATACAATAAACTTAATTTAAGAAACAAAATCAAAGACTTATCTAACTACCAAATTAAAAACATAATTAAAATATGGCTTAAAAGTTTAGGCTATGATTATGTATAAAGTTGAACCTACATTCAATACACACATGTTTACATATATGAACACAATTATACACGCCCACGCACACACACAACAAAATCTGCCGTTTAAGTTAAGTATGTTTCATACTATGTGTATTCGACATGTTCATTGTAACAATTTTTGTATCATTTATTTTGTTTTTGTGAAGGAACTGAGTATAAAGCTCATGCTAGTTTGGGAATCAGGGCTTGCACTTGAATTGTATTGTATTGTTACTTTTGTTACAATTTTATTATTATTATTATTATTATTCCCTTTTAATTAGTATATATATATATATACATGTAAATTAAATTATTAAATTCACACACACACACACACACACATATAAAAAATAGTAGAACACCTACATCGGGTACAAGCACCAACTTCGCGGTAGTTGGGGCACCAAATATAGGAACCTGCTAACAGTGCGAGTAGTGGGAGAACTGCCTTCTGCATCAGTCCCTTGATCCAACATTCAAACGACAGCTTCTTAAGGTGTTGATCGAAGCTCTAACCTATTAATCCGTGAGCAGAAATGATTATCGGAACAACGATCGCCGAATCAATATTCTATATCTCGACAATCTCGTGAGACAAATCGAAATATTTTAGTGATTTATCTTTTTCAACTTTTACGAGATTATCGTCATGAGGAACAGCAATATCGACAAGCATTCATCAAGCTTATTGGCAACAATCGTCCTGTTAGTGATGATAGATTGATAGCAATACAATGTGGCTTGATCATTTTCCAGAACTGGGTCGGGCACATACCTGTAATATGGCACCTCTAAATTCACAAGATTATATTTAAGGGTAAATTGTTGATGTACTATCCTGGCCACTTGGTTATGCCGGTGGTTGTTAACCAGAAATAATATGCTTGATAGATTCGCCGAGACGGTGGCATTACCAGCATATGTCGACCGTTTCAGTATACATTTCCGAAAGTTATTATACGATCATAACAACTTCGTCCATAATTTATTGCAAAAACAAAACCTTCAGTTTATCCAAAGAGATTATAGGTCTTTTTCCTATAATTAGTCCGTTCTCGAAAGTCTAAATAAAACGGCAAACAACACAATAAATATATGTAGGTATATTGCAATTCTACAAATGTAAACTTTACTTAGGAATATCACTTAAGTAATTCTAAATTTGTCCGGTTAACACTAATAGATATATAATACAGTTATTATTCCACGATTAAATGAAATCTAATCACTGCACTCTTTAACACATCTGTCGCCATGTGGCACGAGTTACATGTACGAAGATATAAGCCAACCGGTAGGGAGACGAACGTCCGAACACTAACTAGTGGCGTATCGTAAAGGTATCAAATTTATTCCGAGTCCATCTGAGCCAGATAAAATACTTTTAATTTCTTTTTTTCATGTGAAAAAGAATTGCTCTTGCAACGCCTGTTTCACACTAGATTCAGGTATTCCTTATGACTGTGATACAGAAACATGACGTTGGCCTTACCAGCTGACGCAGCTTGTGCGCCCATGTCACATAACGCATTCCATGCAAGAGTACTTTCATGCTCTTTCATTTATTATTTTATAGAATTAAACTCTTTTATAATGTAAGACATAAGAAAGACTTTTCATTTTAAAGTAGCACAGATCGCAAATATAATGTGAGCCTCTTCTAAGATTACCAGATTCGAAACGAGACATTTTATAAATGTTAATCTTTACCTAATATTACAAATGTGAATGTAAGTTTGTTTGTTAGCTTTCACGCTGAACTACTACTCAACTGATTATCATGAAACTTTTTACACATATTCTCAAAGGAAGGACATAGGATACTTTTTATTAAAAAAAAAAAATATATATACACGGGCATACTTTGGGGACTGCCTATAGAAGTGGAAACTAAGTAACCTGTAAATTGTATTATATTGAATCGTCGATCTATTAGATTATGCACAGTAGGTATACATATAGTGCATGTACACCTAAAATATGCTCAACGCGCCTAAAGAAGTTTTCACTTCAAAAAATATTTTTTACGGGGGGTAAAAAAAAATATGTTGGATATGATTGTTTGTAAAAGAAAAAAAAATAAAGCAATTTCAACGCCAATTTATGTTTAAATGTTTTCCAAGGCCATGAAGACTAACTTTATTCACTCTATCTAGTAGAATGGGCACTTCCATGCATACATACGTAAATACTCTCGGCGTCTCAAATGCGCACTTTTTGCTCACTTTTAGTCCCACTAACACAATAGGGGGCAAGCCTCTTACGCACTACGCACTATATGAATATATATTATTTATTGGCATTGTGACCCATTACAACATCGCAAAGTGCATACAATGGAGAAACGCCGACAGCCGACGTTTGGTCGGGGGGACGAATTTTTAATTTTGAATTTTTTTTCTTTTTTTTATACCATAGTGGGAGAGACGAACAGACGGGTCGCCTGATGGTAAGTGACACCTCCGTCCATGGACACTTGCAACTCAAGAGTCGCAAGTGCGCTGCCCGCCCTTGAGGGTGATGAGGGATAGGGGATGCAGTGAGCGGAAAGAAGAGAGGAGGGATGAGGAGATGAAAAAGGAGAAAGGAGATGAGGGGAGAGAAAAGGGGGGCGGGGAATTGGGCCTCCGGAAACCTCACTCAATTCGGGGAAATGCAACGCAAGCGTTACTTCACAACCGGTTTTCTGTGAGGCCGTGGTATCGCACCGGTCAAGCCGGCCCATTCGTGCCTAAGCATGGCTTTAGAATTGCATAACATTTAAAATATAGTGTCAATTATATGATAATTAATATTGTAATTTAGTAAATTAGTAAATTATAATGGATATGGATGAAAAATAAGTAGATTATGCATTAAGATAAAATATATATTTTATCTTAATGCATAATCTACTTATTTTATATTAATATAATAATAATTTAATCCTATAAAATTTGGTCTCATAGATAGATATATATACATAATAGAGATTGTAATAATGATACTGATACATAATATACATAATGATAATGATACATAAGGTCATACAACTAGCTTTGCAGTAGGATATCAAAGTTTTTTATTAAATGTATTTAAATTTATCTTTAATCGATAATGGCAATGTTAGATTTAATTTTGTCTTGTCTAATTTTATAATATTAATTGGCATGCTGTGGTCCTTGAATTGAACACGTAAGGAACAGATCCATAAACACATATTGTGACAGTGCTGTGTATTCCTTGTTAGAAATTAAAATTAATAAATAAATATTCTGTATGATAGAAAACAGCCTGATCCCTTTGTCGCATTTTACGACACCCACGGGAAGACATGGGGTGACCCTATTCTAATACACCAAGAACCATAGAAATGGGCACTCCGTGCATAGAATAACCAATGTTATTTACTGTGGATTACAAGAGATTCCACAACTTTTTACGCTACATTGTGAGATTTGATCTGATATTTTTATAGTAAATAATATATATAATAATAACAAAAAGTAACATCACTTTGAACCATAAATTAATTAGCCCATACCATAAATACATTTTTTAGAGTTTTATTCTAGTTACAAGCATAAAAGCACCTGAGCTTTAATGAGTCGTAATAGCCTGCAAAGGTGTCCCCACTTTCGTACTAACAAGTTTCTAGGCGTTCTTAACTGCAACCTGCAATATGCATGCATTATACTACTTTTTGGTATGACATTGGTCGAACTGCTTTTTTATATTATTATAGAGTAAACACTAGACACTCTTTTTGATCGACTTCAAGAAAGGAGAAGGATTCATGTTCGACTGTATGTATCTTTTTTTTATGAATGTTAAACGATTTTTTAACCAATTATCTACATATGTTGATTTTTGTCTTCTGAAAGTTTTCTGAAAGTTCACTCCTGCGGTAACTCCTATTGTAACCAAGTTAGGATTGTAAATCACCAAAAACGTTTTCTTTTTATTCATATTAGCTATTAACCGTTACCTATCTAAAGCTATTTAGATATTTTCGTCTCATGTTGCTAAGCTGATGGTTGAAGAATTCTTTACAAAACTTATAATGTGTCTTAAGACTGAACGTTTTTACGGTTTATCTTGATCGGCGCATTGAAGCCGGTCACACGAGGAACGATACAAACATTCATATATAGAACAGAAAGACTCAAATAATAGAGTTCGTATATTAAGTTGAGGGTAAAAAAGCTTGTGCGTGTAGCAAAGTTAAGCTGCGGTAGGGCGATGTAGTATGTGCTAACTATGTGCACAGATGAGTGACGTTAGTGCACCTCGCGCCGATGGAGCGGTTAAACAATCAAATATTGGCAACTGGCAACCCCATACTCGCAGTCCGCAAGCACATACTACCAACAGATTTTTATTCAAGTTTTTTCAAACTTTTTGTTTTGCTGTTTGCTATTCGTTGTTTTGCTTACTCGTATAGAGATAACCGAAATCTAGATTAATGAAGTGGAAGAGTTTACTTGTTAGATTGTTTAAATGCGTAATTGGTAATCTATATTAGCGGAACATCTTGCTTGTTTAAACTTTATCGCCACATCAAAACCTAGTTCTTAGCTATTCTGTTAAATTGGGGAAACTATAATAGATTCATAAAACTGTATATATTTAATAAAATATGTTCTCAGACATTATTATGATAAGCTACACCAGAAGCGCCACGCCATTCGTGCGCCCGGCAAATGACGGCGAATGGCGAATGACGTGGCGGGCTTGATAAGTTTAACATTGCTTACTTAAGTAAAGATCAAGACACGTGGTCCGGGAGGTAGCGTTGCATTTTAGGCAGTCATTTTACGCATTGCTTGTCGTCTTTTTCGATAGATCTAGGATGACTTACAACTGAACCATTGGAATTGGGAGACCATGTGGAATTGAGAGGTTGCGGAAGTGGTAAAAAAAAACAATTTAAGTGATAGTACGCTAGCTGAAACTTTTTCCATAAATAGTTGTTATCATACCGAGCTGAAAAAACTCGTCAGCTGTATCGTGGAGGGGGGAATATGCGTCAGCTGCTCACATGCACTTGTAAAAAAAAACGTAAAATAAAGTTATATTACGCTGAATGAAATTTTGACTACGTGATTCTTCAAATAATTAAGAGTACGAAAACAACAATCAGCTGTTTGTATAGTGGTTAATCGTTAATCTGTGGAGCTATCAGCAACCGCAACTGCTCTTATTGTCAGTAGTATGACAATAAGAGCAGTTGAGTTAATAGTTTGAAAAAATACACAAAATCTAAAATATGCCTTTGTTAGTAACCACTGAAGAGTTTTGCTATTTATCTCCTGGAATCATCATTAGATCATCGTCATCTTTAAAACGAATCATGTAACCCAAATTCGATTGGTTTACTAGAAGCTACTAAATAGTCCACTGTCCACCTCCTGGCCCCAGATCGGCTCCAAGACGCAAAAATATTTTATTGTCATACTACTACATACATAAACTTTTTGTTTCATTTAGAATTTTGAGAAGTAGTTTGAAATTACTTCGAATTGTGTTATACAAGTGAAGATAATAAAATTCACCCTTCGTGTTAAATGAACCAAAGAAATTGCAAAACGTCGTAACTTAAAATAAAATCTAAAGGTCGTCTGCAAGAAATAACCGTGTAGAGTAATGCTTAGGCGCGAATGGGCCGGCTCGACCGGTGCGATACCACGGCCTCACAAAAAACCAATTGTGAAGCAACGGTTGCGTTGCATTTCCCCGAAATGAGTGAGGTATCGGGAGGCCCTCTCCTCTTTCCAATCCCCCGATCCTCCACTCCACCAACGCTTTCATTGCATTTCTAGGCCCAAGTGTCCCCTCCTCTTTCCTCCCTTGAGTTGGAGGTGTTTATGGATGGCAGTTGTCTCTTGCCGTCAGGTGATCCCTATACTACAACAAAAAAGTGCATTAAAACTGCCAATTGTCATAAACATATTTGAATTCTGGCCATTCCCTTAATGGCAGAGGTGAGTTAAACGCAAACATTTTGCTAATTATTATAAGTAATTTAGTGCAACTTACTAAAAGGATTAGAGAGCTCGGACATTCCGGCTATGAGTTTGAGATAAATTTTATGAGAAAGAAACCTGCTTGAGCTAACACTTATACTCATCAATGCATCCGTATGCTTTCTTCATCTGCTATCCGTCTTTTCTATCTTTTCCCATTTGATTTTACGGTAAATTCCAAAAGTGCTTGGTTAACTGCAATTTTTGGCCTCTGAAAAAGTAGAGCTCGTAAACCTATCCAGTACAAAGTCCGGACTTCTCACCCTGTGATTTCTCTGTTTTTCCTAAAATTAAATATTTGATGAGAGGCTTTACTTTTACAAGCTCCGAAGAGGCAGTGACGGCGTTAAATCAGCACGTTAAAAACATGCCACCAGACTATGGTAATATTGGTTCGAAAGTATGAAAAAATTAATAATAATGTAAAGGAGAAAACTTCGAAAAACAATGAATATATTTATATACTTCTAACTTGTTTAATTAATAAGTTACGCAAAACTTTCAGTGCGGCCTACGTATGTACCACCACATGGATTGTACAAACATACATACTTCCAGTACCAATGTACTTAATAACTACACACAACAAATCAAGATCGGACTCATTAATGCTCATAGTAATCATTGGAATGAATTGTTAAAGTATGCACATCAATTATGTCGTTCTTATTTTGAAAATGAATATTCTAACTGCGGCTTTACAAGGATATTTTGAGTATAAACAAAAAGTTCGAAAAATGTTTCAGGCGATTTCAACTTTTTAGTTTTTATTGACGCCATATCGATACCAAAATGACTCCAGTCTGTCCGATGGAAAGAAATAAGTGGAGTCCAAGAGTAGTGGTCACAGTCCTCGTTGCAAGAGCAGTCAATGCAGCATGGTGACCCACACTACGCGGGAACAAAAAGTGGGAGGGAAACACGTGCGCTGGTAGTGAATTCCAGACTTTAACTGATCAGCACAGGAAGGAAGAGCCGAACCGTTCAGTTAAAAAAAAAGTATATGAATAGTAGTATAAATCATTCAAAGATTGCCGAGAACAAGTAGTTACTTGACTTGCGTCGCTCTCGTCGACCTTCGACGCTTGCGAACAAGGGAAATCCCACCAGTAATAAGAAACTGATAGTCTAAAATCATCATATGAAGCTTAGACAGCTGGTTAAGAGATAAACATATAAACAAGCAGCCTTGATATTAAAATAAATTAACATTAACTTTACTAGCTTTGAAAAGTATATATCACGAATCCTAAGTATATTATGTATTTCGAGGATATTTTGGGGAAATATCAACAAAACAATAAGCTTAATAGGAAAAGAATAATAAAATTTCCAAAGGTCATAAAATGTATTTCTGAATAATAATTAAGTAATATTATTTTGACTTCTAATATAAATTAAGTCTACGAGACACGACAACGAAAATAATTTGATTCAGTATCTGCTTATGAATGAAAAGCAACAGCTAAATCAATTTATTTAATTACAGCTACATAGCACTGTGGTTTTTAATTGCTAACATTAAAGTGTTTTTAACAAATTTTACCACCATTTCACAATTATAGTTCGTTTATGCATACGGAGGTATAAATTCATATAGAATTATTGATTTTGCATATGTGAGGTATAGCTATGGACAATGGGTGAACTTAAAAGCCGATGTTAATTGAATTGGCTTCAGATTTCAGGACGCCGTCGGTACAGTGGTAATTGCGTTAGCAACAAACATGTCCGAGCTCTCAGCTTCTAACAGTGCTTATTCAATGTGACCTTTTTTGCATGTCACCTAGAATGCAATTTTATTCGTTACATGTGAATGTGATTTATTAAGTTTTCGAAGTTACTGGTATGTGACATTTATTTTATACAAATTTGAGCATAGCTAATAAATCTTTTGACATTTCTATAATCTAATAAAATATTAGAATAAAATAAAATATGCCCTTATACAGGTAAGAAATTCTGAAGTTTCATGAACTGCTGCTTTTACAATGATAAGAATGTGTAAACGGCTATTTTATGAGCCACTGATTAAAACATAGTTAAAGATATGCATGAAGTAATGCAAAAAATATAAAAATATGTATATACTAAAGCAAATATGTATACATGAGTATTTGAATAGAATTAAGAAGAATACTGTTAGTGACACCCGTGCGTGTTAATTGTTTAAATTTCTATGAATTTTAATTACGTACAAGAAAACGGTATTTCATATGGAACATCGTTTTTTTTGTATGTCCCGTTGGCAGTATAATGGTTGAATTTCTTGATTTGTTTGTCTTGAATTACCAATTCAGAACTTTCTTAATCTTAATCGTATTTAATAATTGTGTAGTTTATTTCTGTTATGACTAACCGATGAATTTCCCGAGTGGCCTACCGTACAATTATTACGTTTACTGGTGATAACGAATTCAAAAGGGGAAAAAGAAAATTGCTGTCTTTATCTAAGAACTTAAGAGGTGCTTGAAATGACTCCGGGTTTTTCTCTTAGTCACTCGAATAGCAAGAACCAATTATAACTTGTAAGTAATCCTCTTATCTGAAACTCTGCGAGTCGACGCTGCCCGCCATTCTGAATATAATTCACTTTATCCATATTCAATATCAGATCGTGCGACGGCGAGCAAATAGAGCGATTCAAGTGAGAATTATTATTGGATAAAGCTCGCCTCTTTCCTTCTTGTCTGTTTTCAGTGTTCGTTGGGGCGTGATAATTTACGTGTTGTAGTGGATATTGCGCTATGAAAGTGCCATCTTTATTATCAGTTTTATGCTAACACAACTTTATGGTACCTCCATTTATGATTTTACGGCAATTATCGGTGTCTTACAGATCATTAGGTGTTTTCACTATTTATTTTTACTTAATTTGAGGTAAACTATATGAAATAGTTTTAAAGACTGTGACCCCTCATGAGGCATATGGGGCATAACTAACGGCGGTGTTTGAAATGTGACCTACTTATTGCTATTCCAGAAGAAGATCTGAGGCGGTGTAAACATTATCTGTCCTATGTGACTAAAGTCTTGTCTAAGTGGCTCTAGCGACTTAATGAGGATTTGATGTTTTGAGTATGCATTTGAATTTTAATAGTCTTTGATACGGTAGCAGTTATGGCAAAACTTGCGAAATTATGTGGTATATTAAATAGTACTCGTTCTAGGTACCTTATACTCGTATATCTTGTACGCCAAATATAAGTTTTGTACATCTGCATGATTCATACATCGTGTTGACACTGTTCATATATCTACTGACACGATAAAATAGCGTTTTATTAAATAGTATATGTCATTCACATAATTTTGTTACAACTATCTGGTGCTTTAAAAGAGTTGCAGTGAGTTTGTTGCCCAATTTCTTCTCGTAAGGTTCAACCATTTGCTTACGATCGGTTATATATCAACATAGACAGGTTTTTAATTATTTTATCTTTTTAATATTAATGTCACATTTGACAAGCTAACATTTAATTTAAAAAAAAATTATAGTGCAATCATTTAAATATCCCCTCCATGTCATTGTTTTAACGGAAACCTGGCTGTAAAATGAAGATGAAGCGAAAAGAACACAAATTCCGGGATATAAACATTATTATAGCTATAGACGTAATGTGAGAGGAGGTGGAGTTTCAATTTTTGTACTTACTAATCTACAGCACTGCGAAATTGAAGAACAATGCTCGAATTACAACCATTATCTTTGGATACATTTAAAAATTACTGCCTAAATATTGGTGCCATATATCTTTCATGTGTTCCTTTGATTCCGGGTCTTTTAAGCGGGGAGTGAAAAAGTATCTCACCAGGCCGCCATAGTGTGGGTCACTATGCTACATTGACTAGACATGCAATGAGGATGAGGACCACTACTCTTTGACTCCACTTATCCCACCGTCAGGAAAAGTGGAGTCACTATGATAGGCTAATATATAAAAAAAAAATAGAAAACCTGAGACTACAAATACAACAATACAATATAAACCCCTTTCTTGACACCTTCAATCGATATCTGCACAAAAATAAAAGAAGTACCATATTCGGTGTCAACAAAGACTTCTGTACACGAGAAACAGCTACATCTTAAAGCATTATAGATCACGTGTGTGCTGACCTGATGGAAAACAAACTCCATTTGTCTATTATTGAGACACCAATGTCTGACCACAAACAAATATACTTAGAAATAAAAAAACAACAGCTACAACGTCCTATAAAATTCAAGTATGAAGCAATAAATTACGATACATTATATACAATTACAAAAGAAAGTAAAATCAATAACGAAGACCACTTGTATCAACTGTTCGAAGAGAAAATTAAATTTAATGTAAATAATAGCAAAAAGAAACTAAAATAAAATACGGAATCTACCAAGACAAGCTTGGATTAGCAAGACATTATACAGAAAATTAATGAAAGGAGTAAACTATGGTAAAAACATAAGAAAACCCCTATTAACAAAATAAACGAAGAAAATTTTAAGGAGAAACGAAAGTCAGTCTCAGATAACATACAGAAATATAAATCCCAATATAATAAGAAGGCTTTTGACAAGTGTAAAATAAGCCCAAAAACATATGGAGTCTTATTAATAGCCTCTCCAGTATAAATCCAGTATCCAGTAATAAATACAAACAATTCCTAACAAACTTCAAACCCTAACAGGACTTATAACAAGCGAAAAAGAAATCAGTAATCATTAAAATGATTATTTTTCGAACATTGGTTCAATTTTAGTTAGTCAAATCCCAAAACAATACCATCATAAATCTATATACAATACCACAACAAAAATAAGCATATCCAGTGACAACACTCATATACTCACTTAATTTACACCAACCACTGTAAACGAGATCACCAAAATAATTTTCAGACTGGATTACAACACTAGTTCGGGGCTAGACGGTTTCAATACTAAATCTCTTAAATGTGTGGCTCTTTTATTAGTAGAAGAACTAACAAACTGTATCGCTAAAGTTAATTCTATTCGTAAATCCGACAGTAAAATAGATCTTAGCAATTACCGGCCAATTTCTGTGCTCCCAGTCTTATCAAAGGTCTTTGAGAGAGTGTTATACAATCGCCTTGAAAAGTACTTAACTGTTTCTACCCAAAACAGTATGGTTTCAGGCCAAAGTGTAACACGCTCTCATCAACAATAGATTTAGTAACAAAAATAAAAACTAACATAGGTAATAAGTAAATAGCCCTTGGTATCTTCATAGATCTAAAGAATGCTTTTGATACAATAAGTCACGATATTCTATAAAGAAAGCGTAAATATATAGGTATCAAAGGGGCAACACATGAGATGTTAAAATCTTATCTTTAAAATCGTCGTCCCGTCGTCAAAATAGGACAAACACAAAGTAACTCTAAAACCATTATTTTCGGAATACCACAAGGTTTAATACTTGGCCCACTTTTATTCCTCGTCTACATTAATAGTATATATCAACTTGGAATTAAAGGTGACCTGACTTTGTACGCTGATTATACATCATTATTTTATTTTTGTCACTCAATTGACACAGTAATGGTAGACGCGCAACATGACCTAGATAGGCTGAATGTGTTATTTCTATGTAATTTACTAACCATAAATGCACCAAAAACAAATTTCATAATTTTCGCTGCTAAAAATCAAAAAAATTGCTCATATTTCATCTTTATGTATAAATAATCAAACAATAAATAAAGTAGACGAAGAAACATATTTAGGACTAATTCTGGATAGCCATCTTACATAGAAACCAGAAATTCATAAAATTAAAAATAAATTAACTTCTTTAACAGGCATGCTTCACGGTATTGTGAGGTGCCTTCCGCGCCTTATACGCTATACCATATATAATTCTTGTGTAAGGCCACACGTGGATTATTTAATAGAGGTATGGGGCACAGCAGCAAAAACAAACTTAGAACCTTTACAGATAGCACAAAATAAAGTTGTAATAAAATTATTCCACTACGACTACCTGACCCCAACTCAAAAATATATAAAGACACCAAAGTAATGAGTATCATGCATACACATATTTTAATTGCATATTAATACGAAAAATATTAAATAATCATATACATACACAAATAAATTTCACTAAGAAACATCAGATACACAATATTCAATTGAGAAGTGATATATACAAAAGTCACTTACTAATTACGAGAAAAGAAGCATAATGTATGAGGGTGCACAAATATGTAATAAGCTACCAAAACCTATAAAAAACATTAACTCTCTCTCTATACAAACAAACAAAAAATACTTAAAAACCATATATTAGAGAACACTAACATACATTGATAACTACACTCGCCTCTGACATTGTTACATCCAGATAGGCTTAGTCCATGTTTTGTTTACATAAACTAATACAAAGCCAGAGTTTAAATCAAACATTTATAAGTTTTCCCACAATTTCTACTTATAATTTGTCTTGCTCGAGCTTGTTCTTGTTTTGTTTTTCTGTTTTTTTGGTATGTTTTATATATAAAAGTAAAGTTTTTATATATAAAAACTATTTTAATTATCTGTCACGACTATCACAGAAATAATTAGTTAAATTACACAATGTAATTTAGTGTTAATTTCTCATGTAAGTGAATAGCATGTATCCTTTTTTGACAAATGAAGATATCTTAAACCTGAACCTTTAGTTGCAGTGATGCTGTTTGTATTAATGTTTAATTTTTTTTATTTTTTTTAAATAAGACGATTTCAAATAATTGCTGATCAATTTTATAAAATAAAGAAATTTAATTTCAATTGAAAAATTTAATTTCAATTTAATAACATAGACGTAGTGTGTTTTTAATAATTTGGTTAAAAGGAATTACGTTGTAGGCATTCTTTTGTTTGAATTTTTACTTAACGATTATTATTCTCAAACAACTTTTACTAAACAAAAACTTAGGTTATTATTTGTTGTATTACAATTGGAAAAATGGTGTTGGAGATGACAGTTTATTTCTTAAAAAGTTTTAACATCTTGTGCACTAGTACTAAGAAAAAAGGGAGTTACCAAATTAATAGAAACTTACGAAAAATTTTTACGCTATATACCTAACTTATTCTTTGAGTGTCTTAGATTTTAAAAGGAAAACTAATGAGGAAATACTACTACTACTAAATAGTGTAAGATTTATATTCTTCACGAGATTATATCAAATGTTACAAATAACAATTATGAATGTTCGGTGTTCACATTTTCAAAGTAGTTATGTCTCTAGTCCAACGTCTTTTATAGCCGTTTACTCTTCCGCAAAAAATAATTTGGTGCAACCGATTTCATTAGATTTTTAATGGACATTGTAAATAAAGAGACAAATATAATTTGTAAAATTGAGTTTTAAAACATAAACACAAAGTAACAGAGATAAATTATTGGTTTAGTAGGTAGCACCGATGTATTTGCTTGGGCGCACGTTGGGTGCCGCTGTTACGTGACATGAATATCTAGTGGTGAATTCACTCGTACAAAATGTTCCATTCATGAAATTTAAAAACAATAGGCTTAATGGTAAAACAAAGCACCGTTTGCAATCTATTATTTTATTTATTTAATTAATCATTTTCTTCTAATTGCGTAACACAGAGTGCTCATGGATTACAAATGGTGTGAATTTTCTATATGAGAACTTTCTTGTATCCTATTAAGAACTACAAGTACTGACAATATCCTGAACTTCACTGTCGTTGAGTTTGTCTCAGCATGTTGAAGAATGAATATGCAGATGTCATTTTCTGAAAGAATAAACAAAGTAGGTATAACCTATTTTAGGAAATCTGGAAAATTGAAGAATTCGTATGTTACATAGATGAAATAAAATTTGGATTTAATTATGAAATAAGGGTTGCATATGCCTACACCTTATAATCTATACACGTGTTGTAGGCTACAACAAAACAGCTATGTCAATTGTATATTGTAATAGTCTGATTATGGAAATTACCCTATTTTACTACAGTTTTTCAGGGTACCTGTTTGAGTATTCATTAAAAAAAAATTACAAAAGTGATAATTGATACTAAATAAGATCATTTTATTTCATTACTATTGTGTCTAAAATGTCGAGGTTTATTCGATTATCGTCATAGTTTGTTCAACTATTACTCATATGTATTAAATGGAGTTCAGTTCCAACATTAATAACTTTTTCAGAATCTATTTGATTTTTTACTAAACTTTATACTGATATAAAGTTTAGTAAAAAAATCTCGACTGTGCAAATAAGTTTATTTAAAACTTACTTTTGAGAAAGTCTGCAAAGAAATGGGCTGAAAGCCGGGTGCGTAGAGCGGCAGAGGTCGCAGAGACCTTTGCATTATAAGAACCATGTAAGGACGTATAACCGGTGTTGCGTTCCAGAAAGGAATTTCCCAACATGCATCACATATAGATCTTGCCTGGCAATGGAAGATTATGTATAAGTAAGTGCAACAGATAGGTAAGGTCTGTCTTACACTGAGTGTAACTATAAAGTTAATAGTTAAGTTTGGCAGTTAATTACTAATTTTAATTATAAGACTGTCAATTCTCATTTTTAAGTGAATTACAGCGACTCGATTGCGACTTGACGATTTCTACTAATTTAATGAGTGGATCTTGTAAATGATGACTATAAACGTAGACTTACCTTCTCATCTAGATAAGTGCAGTAGTAGCTCGGGATAAAGTGTAATACTATGGTTGCGACAAAGAGTAGTGGTAATATTAGTTGAAATTCACCTTCGTCGAGTTTCTGTACAGACAATTTTGTTTCGAATTTGAATTTATGTAATACATACTTAGCTATATTATGACACGTTGGCCATATTACTGGTGCGTTGAATTTTAATGCTTATTTTTTTTTCAAATTGATAATATTCCTAAAGCTTTGTTTATTTAATATCTTAATTATTAGTTAGTTAGTAGTTACGTTCACTCATACACAATTTCTTACAACTTTGTGCACCTTAATTGTGTCCATAACGATATTGTAAAATAGTACTGAAAACCCTTCTTTCATATTTTAAATAATGATTTACAAATTACTAGTAGAACCATTACCTCAGCAGTACAATAAGCGGTGAGGCAAACTACCGGCCCGCAGAATTTTTGTTCATACAACAACATTTTCTTGTAAACAATTGCGTAATCATGCACTAAGCTGTAAAATTAAATAAACACTTTAAATTAATATTATACGGTTATACACAGTTCAATCAACAACGTATATTATGAAAGAAAGCTCTTTTTTACTCGTAGTTCTTCACCGCCAGAAAAAGACTAAATGTATTTTATTAAGCTTTCAAGGAGAAAGTTCTAATTTTATATTTTTAGAATCAGCGAGGTAAATGCATTATCCTCTGCATTGCAGACCTGTTTTCAGTGAATTAATATGTGCTTATGGTGGATTGCTTCTTGTCGAGGTTTAAATAGATAAAATAGTTAGGGTTATTTGGCCGACAGTAGTAGATTTGATAGTTAGTAGACTTTGGCCGTGAACAAAGCCTTAGGTATCTATCTATATTTAAAAAAATATTGCGAACAAAACCTTAACATAGCCTGATGATGGATTACAATCTTCCTCATTCTCATAACAATCAGGTTAGAGAAGTCTTTGAAATCTTCTTCGGTGGTGGCTGGATGAATTCCATCAAGAAGATCTTGAAGGCACCATACAATAATGTCAACTTTAGATGTTATATGACGGATCCATACTATTTGTGTTTGAATCATAACTACAAAATAAAATAATATAGTTAATTTACTATCCGAAAATACATGTAAAGCGATGTAAATTTGAGCAGCAACAGACAAGTTAGATGGCTTGGTTCCTTGTAGTTGTGAGGAAGGTGCCTAACTGGTTCTGGTTCCAAATTCTTTGAGTATATAGTATAGTAAATAATAATCTGTCTGATGCAAATAATAAGAACTTACACACATAATTGTATCCATAGAGAATAACACAGATATTAGCGAATGCGAAAGCTATTTCATAGTACGGTGTCTCTCCGAAATCAACATTTGGTAGCCAATATGGGAATAACAATGGTCTTGCAGTTCCGTCTCCTTCTTTATGTGTGGCCAAAAAGAAAATCAACGAGAATGTGGCAAATAATGCCATTCCCATTCCAATACTAATTGGAAAGAAGCAAGCGAATGTAGATATTTTCCAGGTCAGCACCTGATTCTCAAAGAATTTATTTCTGGAAACAAATAACAATTATTTATTTCTCAAAAAGTGTCTTGTTGTGTAATATACCTATTTATTATTTACAATATGTTAGCATCACTTGTTGCTTACATAAATACGCTCACGCCTGTATCCCTGTAGAACTAGACCGAGTTGAATTAAACACCCACAAGTGTTGTTCACTTGTTACAACTAACTCTATAATCTAATCTTGGAAGTGAAGTTTTGTTTTAGTAATCGGTAACTGCAAAGATATTATAAAAGCATCATAAGGTAGCGGTAGAAGAAAATACAAGTGACGTCAAACATCATCCAATGAAGGCTTCATCTTTAAAAGCCTCGATAACATGCAGGTGTTGTTTTCAATTGGACGTTGCATGGCGAGAACGGACCAATCCAAGCTCTGACTGAAATGCTCTGAAACTGTATGTATTTTTTTTGTATATTACTTAATCGATTTCTCTGCCAATTATCTACTGATTTTAAAATATTTTTATTATTTGAAAGAGCCTTTGCTGCGGTGGTCACTGTAACTAACTCAGGATTTGGTGATGGGACCCCAGAGAAATTGATTGATACCCTCAAATTTAATGGGTACTAACAATGTATTTTTTTCATATACCTTTATAGCTATTAAAATCTTTGGGTCTGATGTTGCAGAGCAATTTTTTTTTATTTTAAAGGGGGACAGACGAACAGACGGGTCATCTGATAGTAAGTGACAACCTATGTCCATGGACACCTGCAACTCGAGAGTGATTGGGGATGTATGAGGAGATGGGAAAAGGGACGGGGAGTTGGGTCTCTGGATACCTCACTAATTTCGGGGAAATGCAACGCAATTGTTGCTTCATAACCGACTCATTCTGTGACGTCGTGGTATCGCACCGGTCGAGCCGGCGCATTCGTGCCTGAGTATGACGACGACGTAAGTGGAAGGTATAGCTCCTCAATTTGAGTTTTTAAATTGCATGTTTTATGAGTTATGTACTACATATTTATATAGGCACATGAAAGCTGTTAATTACTTTTTACAGTCAATTATCTTATTCATCAAAACTTCTCTAACCTCTGTTTTCAGATTGTATATCATAGTTTAATAGATATAATTCAAGCTTATTTTTAAAGTTATGAAATTATATATTTGATTGAACTTAATGAGTATTCATTATATATAAATGATTATAACTATTATTATATTTAAATTTTGATCCATGACTTATAAAACTTAAGGATTAATTAGAGGTACACGGCTCACGATCTCAAAAGTTGAGGTCACGGCGTTTCAAGAGACCATTCAGGAGGTTGTTAAATAAAAATACCTCTCGTAATGTTTTTAAAGAACAGAACAGGGCGTTTATTGTGAGGAAAAAAAAATTAAAACTGACAGTACCATATATATAAGAACTAATGGAATATGACTTATTTTTACTGAAATGTAATTTTGTGCATCAGCATCCGATGTGGAATGAGAAAGCAGAGAGCTTTCTATCCTCGCCCGATATCCTTAGTTGTCGTACATCTTCGTTTGGAGTTTTCAAAAAAGCTATACTCTCCTGGGTGCATAGATTTTAGATGAATTTTTAAAGATGTGGTGTTACGGCCCTTACGAGAATAGATTTCATCGCATATTTTTCAATTAGTCTTACCGTGGTCATGTTTATCTGGTGAAAAATAAGTTCAAATCTCACTTTGTGTAGGTAGCGACATTGTTAATGATCTTATCCAATAATCTTTTAACAGCTAAAACTACGTTTAATACACAATAGTGTGTATTGTGTTTAATATAATCACAGCAACACTCAAATAAGATACGACTCAGAAGTACGATAAGTCTAACTAAAAACGTTGTCATTTACTTGCAGTTACTAAAAAGGAATGATAAACTATAACAAAGGCGTCGGATCTATTAACTAAAATCTGCTATCCTGTTGCTCTATCAACACGAACCAGGAACATGCCACTCGCCGGCTCCGCCCAATTTCTTTCTTTTCGAGACTAGCAATTCATCAGCATTCGCAAGAACATCCGTATTGATTATTGCGGACATGGTTGCGGCTGCACCCACAAATCCATAACTATAAAAATATTTTTATAGAAGAATCAAAGTACTTTACCGCATTTGAAATGAGTTAAAATAGATGTACGGAATGTGATTTTACTCACCGGTATTTGTTTCCCTCAGTACAAATGTAATAAAAATCTTCTTTCATAGCTCTTTGCAAATTATAATATTGAGGCAAATTCTGTTTGGTACTACATAATATCATCAATTTGTAGAACAGCACCAAATAGTATGTTCCGGCCTCAGTTATGTGCGGAATATCGAAGGTATTCACCCCATGATATAATGATATCAATATAATTATTGTGGCGATCAGTCCATTTATGAATAAAACAGCATTTTGATTTAACAGTCTAGAATATAGCATAGAAATATTTAAAAAAAATATATATAGGAGAGAGTTCACTTGAACCTGGAAAAATCCAACCTATTTTTTCTTAAATGGGAAAGGTTGGCAGAATGTATGCAATGCATTTTCCTCCCCAATTACTATTGAAAAGTGAATTTCATATATTGTTACATACATTTTGAAAAAAAAAAAACAACAATTTACTTAGTCAAAATAGCCAAAAGTAATTATACTTGTAAGACGACCCTGTCTTAACACTTTTTTTTATGATATTAAACGATACATCCTGACGTAGTGTCATATTTTGACATCTATGCAAAGATACACTTATTGATGATTTTTAGATGGTAAGAGTTCGACACAATTTAATCCTCCGCGTGCGAAGATCATCAAGGGGATCTTCCATTACCAAAATAAAAAGTACACCATAACTTACTTTGGTTTCTGTTTATATTCTATATCAGCGACTTTGAATGCCACGAGCACTTGAAAAAAAGTTTTATGAAACTTAAAAGGGTCAACGAGCCCCTCAGAATAATCAAAATCATTTTTATTGAAAAAGATTTTAAATTGTTTCAACATTGTCGCGACCGTTCTGTTACAAAAGCTTCGAGCAATAGAGGTAATACAAGGGTTTTCAAGGTATTGCGTTCTATTCGGTATAATAAACTCTATGTAATTTCTATTAATAAAACTTAAGGGTAATCTCTTTTATGTAACTGTAGATGTGGTAAAATTAATTGTTTATTTTCATATATACTTAGTATGCCAGAATTTACCGACTAATAAATGAAACGTCGTTTTTTAATACACAATAGATATCAATGACATTTTTATTGTAATTGGAAATATTATATAGCAAACTAACGATAATAGAACTGCAAAGAGAGATGTCTGAAATTATTATTTACGTGGTAGAGCCATGCTTAGGCACGAATGGGCCGGCTCGACCGATGCGATACCACAGCCTCACAGTAAACTGGTTGTGAAGCAACACTTCCGTTGCATTTCCCCGAAATTAGTGAGGTTTCCGGAGATCCAACTGCCCTCTCCTCATTCCTCTCCCCTGACCTTCCACCTCTTTTCCCATCTCGTCATCCCCGCCTCTTTCCTCTCTCCGCATACCTACCTATTTGTTGTCACTTACCTATCTATTCGTCTGCCCCCCCTATAATATAAAAAAAAATATTATTATTAAATCCTATCCATTATAGTTTCTTAAAATGGATGGGATTTAACAACATCTAGTTAAAACTAATCCTTAACCACACATCATATGCTCCACAACCACAAGAAACTTGATGTGTGTGAGTGTGTGGCATCTGATATTGATGTATTTGATATCGGGTAACTATTATTTTATTAAATTCACCTGATGTTACTTCTATTGCTATAAAAAAAAGACTGCTATATATACAGACAATAGCCGTATGTGAAAGTGCAGAGGCACTTTCTCTCTCTCTTCTCTCTCTAGAGAGAGAACCTCTGACAATTCAAAATACAACACAAAAAAAACATATTAGTAATAAATTGTAGTAGGAACTACTTCTTTATAAGTTATTCGTTAGTATTGGCGAAGATGACAAGATAATAAGATGTTTTTGCAAATAAACAGATCCTTTTGGTGACTTCTTTCTAGAGGATGTTTCTATATAGCTGCATGCTTATAGCCTCCCCAAGTTGAGTTCAAGTGATTAATTGCCAAGGCCTTAGATTTAATGGAATTAGGATAACGTTAATTGATGTCGACCTCTTCGCTCCTTTTGAAACATTCATCAAATCTTGGCCATAATTAAATACGACAAAAGTATTAAGGTAGTCATGCTTGATTGCGATCGAATCAACTAACTTACTGTTGGTTAAATGTTATCGTGAGAAAGTCGGTACTGTGACCAACTTATAAGATATTACCGATGGTATTTTTTAAAAGATACTGCCAGAACGCCATTTGCCATGATCCTCACAAACAGATTGCGCCTCTTCCACTTTCATCAAAATGTATAATAAATGTAAATTGATTCTTAAAATGTTTATTGATCACGTCAAAGCTGTAACCAATTCTTACTCATAAATAAATAATTCGCCTTGACTATTACTGAAAAACTGTGTGAACCTTGCGTCTTTTCTAAAGGTTTGTGAAGTGAGCGTCAGCTTGAGGCATAGCTGATGGGTGATTCAATCTTACCGCTGTTATAGAGACAGTGCGCTAACATCAATCAATGTACACACATAAAAAGTGTCTAGATATCAATAACATTTTTAACTATAAAAAAATATCTAAATTATATTCAGCAAATCTAGTCTTTCAGATTAGCTTATCTCCTATATTTTGTAATAATTAAGAAAAATTGCAATTTTTACAAATTAAGTAATTAATTAAGTAAAGAAATAGTTTTTGTGTATATATTTGCATTCAGTACCCATATTAGTTGAAACACAAAATACTTACTATTTGCGGTGCAATCCATTAAAGAATTTACATGTTGCACTTCAATTAGTTTCAGAATGTCTTCTTCTGTGAGTATCATCAGCACCACAATTGACAATTGATGCAATGTATAGATTCCTCATTATTAGGCGAAATCGGAATATCATCATCTTGTAAAGCGTGTTCAAAATCCAAAGAATTGCCATGTTCAATATTTGTAGAGGGTACAGGGTCCAAAAGCAAGATGGGGTTGTTGTGAGAAGAATTATCGGAATACATTTTTAATGTAACCGTAATGATACTGGCTAATTAATGAGAATATTCAAAAATAAGCACGAGGTGATAATTGCCGTGCGAAGTGCTAGAAATGACATTAGTCAAGTGTTGATAGGGTATAAAAAAATACCCATGCGCTTTTTAATTTTTCATTACATCATTTATTTTCAGACATACATTTTCGTCACAAACATTGTCGCTCAAAAATCGAATGAATTGTATTACATAAATAAATTTAGATAATTTCAAACACTTTTTTTATTGTATTACCATTTCATAGTAAAAGAAAACTGATCATTTTAATTTATTTACATAACTTCTGTCTCGCTTCAGGACCGATTTCTATCAGCCTCCTTTTACCAGATAAAGAACAATGCCTCTTTTACAATAAAAATTGAAATACCTAATAAGGGAAAAACTTGATGGCATTAGAAATGATTTGTGCCTTTTCCCCTCTTTTATTAGGCGCGTACGATATTTTCTGGACAGTAATTTCGTGAGCCAAATAACACAGTATTATCGCCGCGAGCAATATCGTTAGCTAAGTGATTGTGAAAAAGGCAATTTTGTTCGATTTCATGGAGAAGTAATTAAAACCTGTAGTTATTTTACGATGTTATGTAGTATTGTGTTCTAATTTTTCGTCAAATTGTTATGGAACACAATTTTTTTAAAATGTATTAGGTTGGCATATTAAAATAGAAAAACATTGTGTATGAACATTTATATAAAAATTATATTAAGGCTTTTTAATTTATTTATTACTTTTTTAAGGCGACTAAGGGATGGGACTGTTAGCTATCAAACAGTCCAATCCCGGTAAACGGCAATAAGCTTCCCTCCCTTTATGTAAATTAGACCTAAATTACGGTTGACGAAAGGTGGTCATATAATAAGATTCGCCTTATGTAAGCGTGGGGGCACAAACATACATACATATGTATCTAAGTAATAATATATTGGAACATAGTACATGTACATTAAAATGCAAACAAATATAGTCCTATACATTGTTTTAAAATAAATATAATATAATATACATATGTACATTCCATTCTACAGTGAAGACGTCTTAAAATGGGAAAAGCCCTCGAAATTAGCAGCGAAGTGGGTTCCGCCACCGTTGTTTAACATAATGTAGGTAAATCCAAGCGTGAGATTGCTTCACAACTGAAGTTATCGAAGACTTGTGTTCATGGCACAATAACACTATACAGGGAGACATGCAGTTTTCAAGATCTTTCACGCTCGGGAAGGCTGAGAGCTACTACTTCAAGTAAAGATAATTTCATTATTGTCACCAGCAAACGAAATAGATGCTTAACAGCACCAGAAGTCCGCGTTGAAGTAAACAAACCCCGAGTTAAACCTTTATCATTACTAGTACACTACAGTAAAATGGCAACTGAGAGATGCAAAATTGTATGGTCGCGCCGCCGTTCGAAAACCTTTACTAAGGCCACAAAACAAGATAAAATGGATGCAGTGGGCTCTTGCCCATCGAGATTGGACTTTTTTGGATTTGGATTGGATTTTTTTCTTTGACCGATGAATCCAAGTTTGGACTATTCGGTTCAAAACGAAGAATTTACGTTCCACGCAGTGTCATAGAAAAGATGATGCCAGACTGGGGTTGCGTCTTTAGCTAAGTAACAGGCGATTTGATCAAAATTGGAGGAATTTTGAAAAAGGAACAATAAAAAAGGAACGATTAATTGGAGATAGATTCATTTTCCAACAAGATAATGATCCAAAGCATAGCTCGAAATTAGGTAGAGGATATTAAGAAGGGAAAGAGGCACAAGGGGTGTTAAAAACACCCCCCTCAGAGCCTGGATCTCAAACCCATTGAACTTTTGTGGGAAGAGCTTGAATGATCCAATTCCTAATCCTTGCCCATCCTTGCAAAAAAAAAATGTGGAATGCTTTATGTAAAAGTTGGAGCAGTATATCACAAGACTGGCGGCGTGCTGTTGGCGGTGTCGTTAGACATCGCCAACGCATTCAATAGTCCGTCCATTCAGTTGCATTAGGAAAGCACTCCGCTATCACGGGGTGCCACAGTACCTGCGGCGGCTAGTGGCAGACTATTTAGAGGAGCGTACCGTCATGTACAAGGACCGAGAGGGACATCTGAGACGTCGGCCCATGTCGTGCGGTGTTCCCTGGACACTTGCTTGCACCAAAGCTGGTCACTGCGCTGCGTCGGCCCTTGGGCGACTTTTGCCCAACTTGGGTGGACCCAGCGTCGCAACAAGACGGCTGTACACGGGGGTTGTCCGGTCAATGGCACTATACGGTGCACCGGTGTGGGCGGAAGCTCTGATCGCCCAGAATAGGGCACGCCTCTGGCGCCCACAGAGGGTCATGGCGGTTAGAGCCATACGCGGTTACCGCACCGTTTCGACGGAGGCGGCGTGCGTGTTGGCCGGAACTCCCCCGTGGGACTTGGAGGTGGAAGTGCACGCCGAAGTATATCGGCGGACGACTGATCGATTGCCACTACCCGCCCGGGTAGTGGCAATCGATCCCCGCCCGAAGAGGTACGCGAGTGGCGTGAGGCTGCTCGCCGAGCCACTATGGCTCGTTGGTCGTCCCGGCTGGAGGCTCCACGTGCTGGCTTAACCACCGTGGAGGCTCTCCAACCGGTCATCGTCAGCACGGGACCCTTTCTTTCCGACTAACGCAGGTTCTTTCCGGGCACGGTTGCTTCGGAAAGTACCTGCACTCGGTCGCTAGGAGAGAATTGAGTCCCGTTTGTCATCACTGCGACTGTAGTGAGGACTCGGCCCAGCATACGCTCGCGGATTGCCCCGCTTGGGCGGCGCAGCGTCGGGCCCTCGCTGCAATCATTGGAGAGGATCTGCCATTGCCGGCCATCATACGCTCCATGGTCGGCGGTGACAGGAATTTTACCGCGGTCGCAGCCTTCTGTGAGGAGGTCATCTCACAGAAGGAGGTGGCGGAGCGGGCCAGGGAGGATGATCTCCACTCGGACCCAATTCGCCGCCGGCGAACCGGGCGGCGGAGACGCGCTTACCAGCGCCTCATGCCGCCCTGAGTGTGGCTGCGGGTGGTCGGGACGGGTTTTTCCCCTCCATCCGCCATATAGCTAGCCGCGAGGGGGTGACGTCCGCGTGTGTTTGGACGCCGCCATATTGATAGGTTACTCGTAGGTGGTGCCCGCATAGAGCGGCGGGCGGCCGGATGTGTTAATAAAGCCGTTCCCGGATTCCTCCTATTTTAAGCGCAGCATGGCACGCCGTGTGGTTTAAGTCGGTTCGATTCCGACACACCGTTCCACCGAAAACCCGGGTGGAATGACGGACCAAAGGGGGTTTCCACACGAAAAAAAAAAAAAGAAAAAAAGTATATCACAAGACACCATTAACAAATTGATTGCCCGTATGCCGAGATTTGTGAAAAAATGAAATAAGATGAGTCCGGGAACAGCTTTATTAAGACATCCGGACCCCTCCTAGCGCCTGCCAGCGCTATGCGGACACCACCTACGGGTAACCTATCAATAAGGCGACGTTCAGACACACGCAGACGTCACCCCCTCGCGGCCTGCTAAACGGCGGATGGAGGGGAAATTCCGTCCCGACCACCCGCGGCCACACTCAGGGCGGCATGAGGCGCTGGTGGTATACCCCTCTGCGCTAACCGTTCTACGATTTTCAGGTCCAATAGTCGCAATATGGCCGTTTTTTTCAACGAACGTGGCCACCATCTTCTTTGAAGTGCTTCGAGAACGAACAAGTTTAGTCGGCTTTGGCTCGTCTTGAAAGAGCCAGATTGTAGATTGTTGTTTGGAATCAGGATCGTAGGCATAGATCCAAGATTTGTCACAACTGATGATGTCTTAGACGTGATTTGACTCTCCTTGGTTAAACCTTTGTAGAGTTTTCTTACACCATCTGACGCGGGCCACCTTGTGATCGTCGGAAAGCAGGTGCGGCATCCAACGACAAACTAGCTTTCTCAAACCAAGCGCTTCATGCAAGATCTTCTGAATGGTTATCCCTGAGATGCCTAATAGAGCTTCTATCTCTCGATACGTCATATGACGATCTTCAAGAATTAGTTGTCTCACAGCATGACACAGCACAATGATGTTATCTTCAGTGAAGGCGGATTTTGGGCATCCTTCGCTAGATTTGTCACTAACACTAGTATGTCCACGCTGGAATTCTAAATACCAGCGTTCGACAGTCCGCAGACATGGGGCTTCATCACTGAACACAGATGTTAGCTCTTCAAAACACTGAAGCCGTGTCAGGCCCCTTCTAAAGTTGTAGAAAATTAGTGCACGAACATTTTCCTTAGAAAGATTTATTTTCGTACGTGACCTGACAGATTTCAATCGACGCTGTGACTAAACAATAGCATTAATCCTAATACTTTCAACTGTTTTAAGATTCAAAATTTAAACACATTCGAATATAGAACAGTTCCAAATTCAAAATTGCCGGGAAATATGGAAACGACAGAACTTAAAAGGCATGCCTCGTATTGCTATTACGAATAGATTGGGAAGTGTATGTATAATTGAAGACGTCGTAGTCGCATACCTGTAACTCTAACTGGCTGTAGCCGGGAGGTCCGAGTCCTCTACCTGACTGAACACATAATAATGAAGAGGCAAATATTTCCTTTTTGCTCTAGTTTATCACGATACTTCTCGGTAAGATCGTGATAACTGATATGTTCGTAATCTAATACAGTAAGAGGAAGGGTTTGTGCAAGCGACCTTTTGTAGCCTTCGTAAAGACTCCACTTTTTAATACCTATATGTATTTTAGTACTCAGTGAGTCTTTTTTATGTACCATATATTGGCCGTTTCTAGGCAACGTACCTCGTCTGTCGGCCGAAGGCCCAACTTCCTCTCTCCTCCTTCTCATCTCCTCATTCCCCTCTCTTCATCCCCCCCCCCCCCGCATCCCCCTGTCCGTCATCTCCCTCAACGGCGAGCAGTATACTTACTTCTTGTAGACGTACGACAGTTTCCGACAGACTGCCATTGCACTCCTCTTTCCTCAGCGCATTGAGGACCCTGGATGTCCATGGACGGCAGTTGTCATTTACCATCAGGTGACCCGTCTATTTGTCTGTCCACCTACAGTATAAAAAAACGTACATATTATATTCACACCCGGCATACGAAATAGTTAATCACTCAGGCACACAATCAATTAAAACTTTCGTTGTTAACTAATTGTTTGTAGTAACTTCCAATTTTTTTTAAGAAAATATATCTATTCGTTGTATTTTGCAAACTAAAGCATTTGACCTACCTTTAGGTTAATTAAGGCTATTATTTTAAACATCTACGCAATAAAGAAGTTTGTCACTGACGATAATAATGTCTTGAAATATCTGTTTTGTCGGGCCACATTTTGTAGAACAAAATTTTGATGGCCAATTATGACACAATATTTCTGTATTGCCTCTGGCATTACAAATCACTTTTATAAAGAAGTAAGGGATATGACGATGGGTAGGCCATCGAATTATTTTTTATTTTTAATATACTTCAAAAAGGAGGAGCCTCTCAAATTCACATTTTTTTTTGTTATATTTGCGCCCTTTGTGAAACGATTTCAATGATTTGATTGAAAATTGATGAAAGGTTAAATAATACAATCAGTCAATCAATTAGCAAATTGCAGGGTATAGGCATAGGCTTCTCACAATATGTACCATAGCAACCGATTCTCCGTCTCCGCTGTTTTTGAGTGTATACTCGTATATGTTGGCACTGCATATTAATACAAAATGATTTTTGCAGACAGCTTCTTGTATGATGGGTACCGGACATGGATTTGGTATGGACCGGCCTCGAATTTGGTATGACATCATGTACCCTGGGTCTAGTAGGAGACTTTCTTAGTTCTTCTTCTTTCTTTCTTTCTTTCGAAGTTTAGTGATTATAATATAAACTTAATTTAATGTAAATTAACACAATCAAATATAAATGTTTTACGTATACAAATTTTAAGATGATGTGTCATTTTCATAGGCCTAATACAATCTGCAAAAGTTTATTTATACGGCGTCCGTTGTGGACATTCGGCACTTACAAATATGGATAGTAAGTCCGATTTGAGAGATGCAACTTCAGCCACAGTGTGAACAGACGTATTTTTGATCAGAAGATGTCAGTTGTTGCGGCTTGGCAGCACGTTGGTGACGCAATGAGCTGTTGCGATTAAAATAGCCAAGCTAGTCTTTATCATGCGTAGTAGTATTTCGCGTTCTCACACCTTCCGCTATAGTTTTCCTCCAAAGAGCACGATCCGCAGACTCCTTTTCCCAGCTGTTTTGGTTTGTCTTAAAGGAAACCATGTCTCGTTTAGCGCTATCTTTAAAACGGAGTGCAGGATGACCGCGGGACGCTTAGCATTTGCAATTTATCCAAAGAAAATTAGTCTGGGCAAGCGAGAGCTACCGTAGTCGCCTCTGCTTCAATATGCCAGATATGATTTGCAATTTTCCAGTACCGAGCACCTTTTCGTTTGTGACCTTTGTGGAGAGAACCTGTGGCTTGTGCATTTAATCCAGTTGTTGGTTCCTGAGTTCTTGTTAATCTGACGATTTTTAACAGCTGCAATACGTTCCTTGACCCTTTCAGCAATAGTTTTCTTGGTCTGTCCTATATAGAAACTAACTAACTTTTAACTGCAGTCTATTTTGCATACAAAAGGTGTCTGTAGAGAAATGGTAGTTCGGAGTACGCAGATGATAAGCAATTTTAGAGGGTAAGTGAAACCAGATAAGGTGATGGTGGGTTTTGACCAGGCGTCACTATTCACCAATGTTCCCTGTTCCCCAATGTTCTTATTCAGGACTGCCTTGATGTCATCAAGAGGAAGCAAAGGGAAAGCGATTTGCCTAAAAGGCATACTGGTCTACTAAAACGGTTGAAACGTCGAGTCATAACAGGTATTTATGCCTTTAATATATTATAGCTATTAAAACCTGTAAAATAACTTTTAACTATGTATACAAATCGCGAAGGTTAAACTTGTTGATACGTCATTAGTTTTATCACCTCGAAGCCGTTCTTTTCGACTACAAGACATGAAAGTGGGAAAATCGCTGTCCTTTTAAAGCCGACGGGGCACGTGGCCGAAACGGTAGAATACAACAGACTCCCACTCAAAGGAGGGCTGCCCCACCGATCTAGAGAGAATTATTCGAGAACTACTGAAACTAGTAAAAAACTCCTCCCTCCAAATGGAACAGTTAATGTCTATTTGAACTGAAATTGCTAAACTGGGAACTAAGAAACATAAAAGCCTAGGCAACACAGCAAGAACAAGTATATAAATGTATAATCTTCTGTAATCTTGGTATATTTATGGTTGGTTATGTGATATGGTTGGTATATTTTTGTTCAGGCTCGAACACTATTAAAGACCTCTCTGCTTGACAAAATCGGTGTACAATTAAACTATGTAACTAACGTATTTGAATGTAGATTAGTAGACATCTTAACAAAGTCAATTGTACAAATTTCGTTGTCTGTTTCAATTCCAAAACCTGTTTCAGAACTAAGTTGGAATTAATTAATGTTCTTTTGTTTTGTATCTCCTTGTTAATAGATGTGATTAGAATGAGAAAAAGTACGTGCAGTTAGTCCAGACTAAATAGTTAATTGAAGCTAAAGTATTGTGTTTGTACATTAAAGAAATGTCTCTAATTTCAGTACAAATGTTTTATTATTAGTTATAATAAATTGTGAATTAATATTCAGCTTTCTTTAAAAAAAAAACGTTACCGACTTGTAAATATTTTTTTTTAAATAAGAATAGCTAGCTAGCTACGTGGTGTCTGGTGAGGTTAGACATGTGGGGGTTTCCACACTAGAAAAAAAGAAAGCTACGTGGTGTACTGAAGTTGCATTCACACTAAGATTTATTTTTAGAATTGGTAGTAATAAAAGGCTAATTACTACTAAGGAAAATCTATTTGAGGAGAATAATAATACTGTTTAAACATATTCTGCACATTCTAATGAAAATCTGTTCAATTATTCTATTAGTGCATTATTTGTTTTCAAACTATATAAATAGTTATATTAACCATTAAGGTATTCCTGCAATCCTTTAATAAGGGATAAAAGAAATAAACAACCTTAAAATACTTCAGCTTATTAGAGTTACCTACCATTAAAGGTTTTTTGACAGCCTCAGCTTTCAAAATTAATTCGGATTAATATTGACTATTTTCCAAAACCGTTTTAATATAAAGTTCGCTAACAGTGCGAACAAATTGTCTTCTGAATAACACTTGAACATTTACAAGTCCCGAGACGCAGCTGGTTGCAGTTAAACCGTGGCTTTATGTCACCGGAGCTAGTATTAGATATAATTATTACTCTTACCTACGAATTTGTAACTATTTAATCTGCTCCCGTACTCGGAAGCTAACTGCGAGTATATTTCAACTTAGTATGAATTCTCTTAAATATGATGTTATATTAAACTTTAGATGATATATTCAATTTCATATTGGTTTGTTCTCTGGTAGATTTTAACTTCAAAAGGAGACAGAAGCTTGTAGATTTATATGTAGCTCCTTAATTGCCTCTTTATTTTACTCAAAGTGCATACAAAGCTGGTTTTGCGGAGAGTACACATACAGAACATAAAACCTAAATAGAAAATATAAAGAGAACAAAACCAGTAGTAGATTTTAGTAGGTTAATTAATTGATTAATAAGTATTTAAAAATGTAAATAAGCGTATCTATGTATATGTATTATAAAGTATATACAATATAACGTAGACATATACTTAATTATCGTCTTCGTAATAAAATAATTGGTACTTAACATGTTTAAATACATTAAACGGTAATACTTATCATTTTATTTTATAATATGGGGGACAGACGAACAGAGGTGGTGAGAGGTGTTGAGGGGAGGGGAAAGAGGAGAGGACCCGCGGAAACCTCACTCCTTTTGGGAAAATACAACACAACCGTTGCTTCACAACAGGTCTTAGGTCAGGCCGTGGTATCGCACCTGTCGATCCGGCCCATTTGTACTTAAGCATGGCTCTACCATTATAATCTATCATTAGTAAAATAATCTGAAGGTAGAACGTAGAAGTATAATATTTTAGAATAAGAGGATATAACATTTCACCTATACCCTAAGAGGGTAACTGATTAGTAATTCAGTGGAATGTGATTGGACAGAACGTAATTATGAACTAACATTCATAATTACATTCTGTCAGTTACGGAAGCTAACATAGTTACTGTAACTGTACTATATTCATTTTCCTTTTTGTTTTTTTTATGCTATGGCGGGAACAAACGAGCAGACTGGTTAGATAAATAACAACCGCCGAACATGTTCACCTGCACCTCAAGGGCCTTAAATACGCTGAGGAAAGAGGAGAGCAATGGCAGTCTTTCGGCAACTGGCAGTCAAACAATATTTGTTTGACTGCCGGTTTTCTGGCAGGCCCTGGCAATACTCCGGTCGAGCTGGCTTATTCGTGCCCAAGCATGGTTTCCCACGGTAGTTTATATCTATCTGCCATGAGTTAGACTGCCCATAAGCATGTTATTTATATAAAGTGATAGTTGGATACTAAGATTACGGCTTTAGGCAATACTTTATGATTCGCAGGTTCAGTCGCTCAGTACCAGCTTCTCCCTCTATACCGCATTCAACAGGGAGCGACTAAGATTATCGATTGCCAGGATATTTCGGATCTGCTTGGCTCCTTAGCGTTGCGTAGATATGTAGTTTCACTTTACATCCTCTGTCGCTTGTATCGTGGGGAGCGTTTAGAGGAGTTGTTCGGACTTATGCTGCAGAATAGCGCCATCATCCAACGTGACAAAACTTTCATCCCCATCACTTGGATGATTGATGATTGGTACTCCACTGTGTGCTTCGCCAGAAGCTTTTTGCATCACACAACCAGCAAATGGAATAAATTGTCACCTGCCGTATTTTCTTACCGATACGATATTAAAGGTATTATTATTATTGATAAACTGCAATAAAGTCATTCGGGTCGAGAAAATGATATAATATGCGTCAAAGTTCAGGGGTGTAGAGGTGGAAAAGCTCAATTAAGTCTTCGGTACCGGATGTGAAAAATTAATGTGCGTCCGTAATGGCGTCGAGGTTGAGTCCGGTGGCAGAGACCGATCGGCGGTCACCCCGCCCATGTTACTGCCAATTATAATCAAAGCGACACATGTGACCTTACGAAGATATTTGTACTATTCCCATCTAATTTATCTGTGGTTGTTGGCCAAGGATTCCTAAGACGATTACATATTGTGGGTGATTGCAGTTTATATTTAAGGATAACTTCACTTTTGATAAAACATTAACTATGTGGTACTTAGAATAGTTCAAGATAAGATTTGATTTTTAAAGAGTTGTATAAAACATATCATTATCCAATTATCTAGATAAGAAAATACGAATAAAAAATAGTTATTGCAAGCTGGATTAGCTATATTACAGCTGGTATTAACTTAAAAGGCATAGTTTTAAGATAAAAGTTGCAAATGACAACCCGCTTTTCAGTTTAGCTTATGTGTTACGGGAATTTTTTAATAAAGAATGTTAACTCTGCCTTAGCTATTATATGGATGGAGAATCATTATGTAGAGGGTCGTATTCCATCTGTCCTTTCATCCCATTATGGGCAATTTGTTAGCCGATCCGAACCATCGATGCAAGAAGTTCGCTACCTACGATGAATTTAATTTTGGTCAGTGTGATTTCAGGTACTTATTTGATTTTGGTTGTATATGTGTTATAGTGGTTAGTTGGAACAAAATATTTTTTATCTATCCGTGTAGATGACTCTTGACTGTGCGTGCGTGGATTCAATGGCTAGTATAAAGTCGAAGTATTTTTTAAGTGTATTGTAAAATTTGTAAAAATATAGAACGAATTTAGATACTATTATTTTTATTATTTACTAAATTTTTACTTCACATTTCTAGCATAAAAAATGGTTAATCAATATTAAAAAGTAACCTTTTCCTCACACCAACCCTAAAATTTAACAGTTTTATGCATTTTATCTATAAAACGATTTGTCAAATATAGGATACTACTAAATCTCACAACCAGCCAACAACTTCGGATTTGTTGAATGCTGGTTTAAATAACTCTTAATTTTGAACGAACCAAACTAAAACTGAATGGCTACATATTATTTTATATATTATAATTGTATTAAATTATAATTGAATCTTTCTGTAACATTCTTTAAATCTTTTATTAAGCAAGTTTCTTACAGGATTTCAATCATACGAGGTTAGCTGGCTTTTTTTCCTAGACTCTATTATTTCAAAAAGTTATCAAATAATAAGCTCCTCTACTACGTAATTGGGCCTAAATTATGTTTCTAAAAATGTGATCGTTTCATACTACTCTGCCTGCCCCTTCCAGGATAAAATCGTGAGTGTACGTGCATATGTTTGTATCAAAAAACAACACAAATAACAAACACAACAAATAATTAACAACAACACTAATAATAAACAATATACAAACTTAAATAACGTGCTCAAAAATTTAACCTAAAATAAAAAAAAATGTTCTTGTACCGAAATGTCATGAAATATAAGAGCTAGATTTGCATAAAAATCCTAGCATGATCTAGTTAGAGCTTATCTGTTAAAAATGGTAATATACATATTATAAACTCTTTAACAACACAGTACTACTCTGACGAGGTTAAAGCCCCTTGCTGCGTTGAAGATTTGATGACCGACAATTGTATGCGTATATGTATATGTATTTAATTTTTTATTGCTCGACCAATATGAGATTTTAAATCAACAGATCAAACCTCAGCAAATGTCTTTCCTACTTACTAATCTTCCTTATGATATTGATGTTCTTGGTTGTAACTTAAGTTGTATCTAACTTAAATTAATAGTGATAAAATTAATAGCTTCATTCCTGTCGTTAAACACTCTCGTCAACACGCCCATAAAGTGTATGTCTGGTTAATCCAAAGTTAGTGTTATGAATGAATACGTGACTTATCTTCGAGTCGCAGGCTGAAACCTCGCAGCTTATACCGAATGCACGCTTTCAGCCATTCAACGATCACGTAAGCAGCCAGTTTTGAACATAATGATCATCCATCATGCATCACTTTGATGAAAGATTAAATGAATATTATTTCATATGTTCCATTATTTTTTTGGTTTTTATAAAGAAGTATCAAAACATATTTCCACCTGGGATTTGCTATTGCTGTAGCTGCTGTTAAATGGAAAACAGTAGCCACAGCACTGTTTTTGGAAAGTAGCTTTTGGTTCGTAAACCGGTAGAAATGGAATATCCGTCTACAATTTAGACAATAACTTAGATGACATTTATTTTATTGTTTATTTCATTCTAATGGCATCAAATACCTAAAAAAAATTTAAAAAATACACCAAATTTTAACAATTATATCAGCCTCACCCGTTATGTTAAACCCAACGTTGGAGTCCCGTCCCGAAGATTGTTCTGCGCTCTTCAAGTAAAAGTGTAAAGAGTAATGATTAGAATAGAATAGAATATACTTTATTGTATACCTTGAAACAAAAATTTACAGTATTTATGCATAAAAGAAATGTAAAATGGGCGGCCTTATCGCTAAATGCAATTTCTGCCAGGCAACCTTAGGATGGACAGAGAAAGACAAGATGCAAAAGAACATACGGGTAGTTTAGGTGTAAAAAGAAGAGAGGAAAAAAAGCGTTTTATTTAAGAAGGATCACATTTAAAACTAGGTACTTATATTATATATATATATATATATAGACATATATACATACAATTATATATATAAACATGCGCATACGTATACATATATTATTTACCATGGGTTTATTAGATTGATAAATGCAGCAGTTAGACAAAAGTATAAATGAGATTTAAAAAAAATATACTAGGAAGCCAATCTTTCACTATTGTATTAGATGTGGGCAGCGTTTGGGCACGTCTAATGTGTGAAGGTTAATTATTCCATAGGCGTACCGCCTTACTTACGCCTTGCCTTGATTACGTCAGCACTGTAGGTCGGTGGTCAATGATGATGATCCGGATGTCTTAATAAAGCTGATCCCGGATTCCTCCTACTTTCACCGATATGGCACATCGTGGGGTTTTATTCCGTTCAATTCCGACTCACCGTTTCACCGAAAACCCAAGTGACCAAGAGACAAAACTAATACGTATGAGAAGTCATTTCTTTTATATTCCTATATAAGAAACAATTACGACGGTTAAAGTATTCTTGTTTCAAGTATATTATTGTTTATAGGTGATGTTAAGAACTATTTGGTAGTGATAGTTTTAATGTTCTGCTAAATGTGTTATATTAACTCTAAGACTACACTTAACCTACATTGTGTAAAATTTGATTACATTTCAGCGCATCTTTGTTGTATTTTAGTGTTGTGTTTTATGGATAAACTGCGATCGTATAAGATCAAAATGTAAAACACTTTCCTCATATAATTTGTTTTAGGTTAATGAAAAATAAATGACACATAAGAAACAAATATATATTTAAATATAACAAGGTCGGTATAATCATGATAGGTGGTCAAACTATTTAAAACAGGAAAAGTATAAAGTGTCCCGGAAAAAATTATTCAATCCAATTCAGTTTTTCAGAAAATCCATAATATATTCTAGATTTAAAAGTTAGTTTATATGAATTTTGGATTGTGTCATTGCAAAACAAAAAAAAAACGTCAGATTTCGATCTTTAACTTAATATATTTCACCTGTATTTATGTAAAATGGAGGTGATAATACCAGGAAATTAAAACAGCAATAACTTTTACACGAGTTGCCTTTTTTACAATTTCTTTATGCAACTGCAGGTAAATAAAATCATAATACCGCGTTTAAACTTAAAT
This sequence comes from Tyria jacobaeae, assembly GCA_947561695.1. NCBI lineage: Eukaryota > Metazoa > Arthropoda > Insecta > Lepidoptera > Erebidae > Tyria > Tyria jacobaeae. Next base: position 3,899,983 of record OX387211.1, on the reverse strand, counting down.
CAGTGATAGATAGCAGCTTAGGCACGAAACAAAAAAAAATAACAACTTTGGTTTATAGCTCTGTTCTGACAGTAATTAATCTTTATATCACTCTGTGCTATCGTAGAACAGCCTTTAAATCCGTAAAGAAAAACAATTATATTTCCTCGAGAACATTTGCGTTATTCGATATACTAGTTACATGCTTCAATGCCAGCGGTTCCCATATCTATAGTTTTCTCTCGAGGCTGGTAATCGTCTAATTATTGATCTAGTTTAGGTTAGTAGCGTGGTTATAGATGACTCACTAATAGACTAAATTAGGTAGGAAATTGCAAATATGTTGTTGATTAAACTTCTTCATGTTATACAACTTATTAGTTTTGTACGAATAGCATATACATACGTAGATTGTTATGGTACAATCTATATAAGAATTCTGATACTTATGAAATAGTAACAGTGGTAGAGCCATGATTAGGCACGAATGGGCCGGCTCGGCTAGTGCGATACCATGACCTCACAGAGAACTGGTTGTAAAGCAACATTTCCCCGAAAATAGTGAGGCTTCTTTAGGCCGAACCCCCTTTCCTCTTTCCCATCTCCTCTTCCCCTTCTCTTCTTCCCCTCGCTGCATCCCCTCATTCCTCATCACCCACTAAGGAGGGCAACGCACTTACAAGTTGCAGGTGTCCATGGACGGCGGTGGTCACTTACCATCTGGTGACCCGTCTGTTCATCTGTCTACCTATAATATAAAAAAATAAGCAAGAAACTTTCGTTTTTTTTTTAGTTGTAACTTTTTTGGTATTGAAGGTTTAAAATGTAATCAATGTAGACAGGATCACAAGTGCAAGGAAGATCCGTCCCGCACCCTTGTCTCGCTAAACACAATTTCTGATATTTAACAAAACTGTACTTTTTAGTTAAAGGAACAAAAAAAAATGTTTGTTAATTCAGCGAGTAACTTCAACAAGTAAAGGAATAAGGAAAGAGTTTCTAATCTTTGAACACCCGAAGACGGCCGAAAATATTCCCTTAAGCCGATTCTTCAGGCACGTTGTTAGCCGCCAACACAAACAAGTGCCAAATACTTGAAAAACACTTTTACATATACCCAGAAGCTTGGCGAACATGCATTGTCCGGACAGGCAAACATGGCGGATGAAGAACTTGCGGCAGCTTGAAAACACACCCAATGACAAGAAAACGGCTGAACAGATTTTAATAGAATATGTCTTAGAACCATCGCTAGAAAACCTGTTTTCAAATAAAAAAAAAACGCATTCAAATCGGTTCACCTGTTCAAGAGTTACGGTGCCAGAGATAGACATACATAGTGGTATAATAACACCCCTCTCTTAACTACTATTCTGCCAATGTTCGTTTACCATCGTTTACTTATCATTCTGACAACGTTAAGAGAAACTACAATTATCAATTTACAAAGAAACACTATAAATGAATTTTGTTGACAAATGGGGTATGAACTAGGGTTAAGAGATGAGCAAAATTAACGGGTCGAGATATCTGTTGAGGGAGAAGATCATAAAGACGGATGGAATTTAGGGCAAATGTAAAAGATATGTTTAAGAGTGCTTTCTTCCAGACCAAACTTTCATAGAGAGTAACGAATCCTAACCGTAAGCGAATTACAGTAGGCTATGCAGTAGGCTGGCAGTAGGAAATGGAAGGTTGTAGAGAGTCATAAAATTGCGCCTTTGTCAATCAAGTGGTTTGCTATTTGTCATCACAAGACTGTTAGTGACAAAATAAAATAAAACAATTGGGAACATAAGTAAGACGATGGTTGACGTTAAAAAATCACAGTAATAATAATTAAAAAAAAAAATCATATCGGGCAAGGAAACTTAGTATAATTTACATATATTATGTACTAGTGACTTAAGAATAAATCAAATATAAAAAACCTTACCTTAAAAATATTGTACAAGTATATTGTAAGTCATCAGCTTCTGAAATAAAAAAATGGGTTAATTTATGTACTTATTGGTATACTTAATTTATGTACTCATAAATCGCAAACATGTTTGCCAAACATCCTTTGATTTATGCACAAAAACCGACACCTTTTTTTTTTTTTTTTTTTGTTGACGGGGTGAAAAATCCTTCGGATCTCCAGCTACTCGGGGACACAGGAGCCAGGAGTATGTGGTGTTTCCACTAAAAAACCGACACCTAACATAGGCCGAAAATTGGCCAACACATTTTTTCACTTTAGTTGTTTGGCATTTGCTGTTTGTCATTGTTTGCCAAGCCTATGGAGCTGCCTTTAAATTGCAGCTAAAACCGCTAAAACCTACTTAATTAAGTCACCTATCGAATAAAAATAAAAAAAATGAAATCGGTCCCTTTCAGAGCTATGGTGCTAAAGACACACACACCATAAAATGATAGCACACACACAAATCTCGATACATTCTATTGCTTCAATACCTTCCGGCTTAAGGAATTTCTTTATAGGTTTCGATATGAATGAAATATTAATCGGATTACAATTGATACACAGTGAAAAGCAGTCGCCGATTAAAAATCAATTTATAAAGTGCCTTTGGATGGAGTTCTGTATAATAAAAAATGAGTGAATAACTGTTCAGAATTTTCTTAATGTTTTCTAACTTTCCCTCATGCGTATATCTTTGTAGTATGTCATCAGATAATTATGAATGAGTCGGTCGAATAGGTACTTTATATTAATATTCAGGCTTTTCTGTATAAAAAGACTGATAAATTCTACTTAACTTGCTTTAATTGACGAACGACTGCACAGATAGAACAACAACCAAAAAAAAGTTATGTTAAGTTACAGAGTTGCCGTACTAATACGTATAATGATGTGCAACGATGCCGTGGCTATTCAACCAAGATCAAAATTTTCACATAGCAAGTTAACACTTTATTTCTTTCCTACAACAGACTGGGGTTAATTAACTATAGTAATGTTCTTACTTACGTCTTTTCAAGACGGCACGACGTGTTCCACGCGCCCCTGACCAAATATGAGGGGGGGGGGGGGTTCGAGTCCGACATACCACCCATTAGCCCCGGTAAGGTAAGGTGATAACCCGTGGGGGTTTTCACACAAAAAAAAAAGAAAAACAATAAATCATACGTCATACATATATGTATGTATACATATAAAAATACACTGACAAAAGGTCATCATTTAATTATGTAACAGGTATTTATTTTATTTACTTGATACAAAATTGACGAAATTCATAAAATCTTAAGGAAATTATAACCCTATCAATGACGCGTCCACGTCATTTCAACCTGTTTCTTCAAAATCTATTCAGAGCTCTTTGGAATTACGGTCACGTGCAGAGAGATCTAACCGTCTACGTGTGTGTTAGCCAACATATTGATATTTTCCAGATACAAGTTCTGCAAACAAACTCTTTCATCGCGAAAAACAAACGAATACTACAAAATAAAACATTGGGGGTAGTTTTTGGCCATTGCTAATCTCATAAACAACTCCAGCAATACTAAAAATAATATTTATTTAGAACGAAGTTTAAAATTCCATGTTTTACTTAATTGTACACCTCAACAATACTTTCTCGCTTGTATCCCCCAAGGGGTAGATGTAAAGTATTAAACGCCCTCCTTTTGGTGTCTTTAATTTATTCCTACTTATGACATCTGAATTGGAATAAAATGGGCAATTGTTAGTAGCTATAGAAAGGTAGGTAAAAGTGAGCATCAAATGTCAGGAAAGGTACATATGTAAACTATACGGATGGACTAGGAATTGTAAGCCCAGCCAAGCCAAACAGGTCACTGTTACCTGTAACAGGAAATGGATGTCTGGCAATTGGCGGCCTCTAACGAATAAATATTTAAGAAAAAAGGATAATTATCATATTTTTAAGAATTGGTTTCATAATTCCATAAAATTCGTCTTAAATTAATTTCTGCATTACTAACTAATAACTGAAACTAATAATATTAAAGTGTTAACAGACAGGACAGGTCTAATGTCATTTACAAACCCCTTCATAAAATATTAATTTCTTTTTTTTTTCATGTATAAGGAATTATATTAACATAGACGAATGATTATAATTATGACAGATTTCTGTAAAACCATAATTTTAAACTAAAGAAGATGTCAGTATGAGCACCAAATGTATCTCTCTTATTTATATTCAGCAGAGACTAGTACAATAGTCATAATCAAGACGTTTAGCCCATGAATTGATAATAAATTAACTTGATGTCATCGTCGTACGGGTCGTACCCTCCGATCTCACGAACTTACTACGGTATAAGGCATCTTGATTTTATTATTTATAACTGCTAAGAGACCTTTGAAATACGTATTGTTTTCGAAGTAGGTGTGTATACTGATATTTTTTGTATCTTAAATTCATATATTGTTTATTTTTTAATAACAGCAACTCTGAGGTGTGAAGTTTCAAGTTTGTCTGCGACTCTTGAATAAAATAAATACGCAATTACCTCAATAAAAAAATATTTTACAACAATAATTAAAAAAAAAATACCACCCATTAGCGGAATGGCTTTCGTAAAAAAGATTTTTCAAACCCTATAAACACACACACATACACATACAGACTAAACATCACTGTAGCCATATCGTGACGTTTGTTGTCTTAAGTGGGACGGTTTTTCTATCTGCCAAAATGAGTCAAAGTAACGAAAAAGTTCAACACAATGTGAAGTTTTATTATAAAAACAAATTATGAGATTTATGGACTCAATGTGCAGTGTCATTAATAGTAGCCTAAAGTTAACTCAAGTCAGTCATGAATTGTGTACTGTGTGAAATCGAACCATTTTTAAAAATATTGAGATAACCCATTTTTGAGAAGACCGTAGGTGATCCACTTTTCATCACCAATGTGAAAAGTGGATCACCTACTACAAGAAGGTGCAAAAAAGATCTAGGCCAAAAGGTAATCAAGCTCCAGAGACTAGAGAAACCCGGATTAATACGCGATAAAGTGATGCTGTGTGTATGGTCAGATTGGAAAGGCATCGTTCATTATAAGCTTTTACCGTAAGGCAAAACCATCGATTTGGGATCTCTACTGCTAAAAACTAACTAAACTCAAGCTAGAAACTGAAAAAAAATAAAAAAAAAACTGACCGGAATTGATCAACAGGAAAGGAGTTTCTCATCATGGTAATGCCAGACCACATACATTTTAGGCTACTCAGCAAAAAATTAAGAGACCTTGTTTGGGAAGTGTTAATGCATTTACCATATAGTCCTGACCCTCAGATTTTCACCTGTTTTGTCGCATTTTTTGATAAGAAATCCCAAGATTTCTACAGCGACGGGATCATGTCACTACCTACAGAATGGCAGTAAGTTATCGAACAAAATGGCTCATATTGTTGTTAACATTACGTCTAGAACCCGTCTTGACCGAGATTATAAAACGGCGGTGCACGAGTAGAGCGTTCTCTTTTACGTCCAACATTTCGTACGGTTAAGAAGTCTTGAAGATTTAAATTATTACCTTAATATTTCTTATATCCTTTACATTTACCTTGTACCTCACAATTGTAAAAGAAAAATATTAAAACGTGATCACATCTTGAGTTTATTTGATTTAATAAGTAGAAGTTAATAATATAATTAAACTTTGAAAAGAAATTTCTAGAATTTTTATATAAAATACGAAGAAACTTTTCCCCGACCTTATAAGTAGATAGTTATATCCATTACTCCTACAAAATTATTAATTGCTTAGTTGTAAAAAGTTTTTGTGCTACATAAATTGTATCGTTATTAAAATTGCACAATATATCTTATCTCGCCATAAATGCAGTAGGAACGCAGTATTAAGTTATGGTCAAAGTTAGTCTACCACTTTAGTGGATCGCGTATGCAGGAAATCACTGTTTCTAAAGCCATGTTTACAGTATATTGCATCCGACAACAAAGAAAAAAGTAAGGAAAATATTTCAGCATTTAAGTTTTATTTATTATATTTTTTTTATTCTATTATATTGCAAAAGCTGACATCCACATTATTCTATCAGTAACCACACATACATACACACTTACGCTTATATCCCCTTATATATATACATATATATATACAAGGGGTAGGCACAGGCGTATTAAACGCCCACATTTCGCTAACTACAATTTAGTCCCAATAACGTAGCAATTGGGCAAGCCCATCATCATCGCGTGCAACTCAAGAGTCGTAAGTGCTGAGGGATGGGTGGATCGGGGAGGGGAAAGAAGAGAGTGGGGATAAGGAGATGGGTAAGAGGAGAGAGAAACCTCACTCAATTCAGGGAAATGCAACCAAACAAAAAAGGTGCTTAGGCATGGTTCTACTACTGTGAATATTAAACCAAATAATTGACATTAAACCAAATAACGTAGCCGTTTTCAGTTAAAATAGACTTCCAAAAAATCATAAAAAGTAAAAGTTTTTATTTTCTGTTTTTATTTTTCTTTAGTTTATTATAGTAGTATTATAGTGCATTGAGTTTTAATTTATATTTTTTTGTCTATAATAAAATAATGTTGTATTATTATACATCATGTAAGCAACCACAGACTTAATAAATATAGTCTCAATAACAAAATATGTTTCCTTAAATGATACCTAAAAGTAATTGAAAAATGAAATTTATTCACTGTGTCCCAAACAGATCTAGAAATAAAGAGAGCATCTCAATCCAAATACACATATTTATTACAAACAGTAAATACGTGCACAAATAATATTAATTCGACGATGTGCTACATACCTAGCTATAAAAACGTCAAATGAGTTATTAATTTTATAACCACTTGACGCGGTCAGAGCAGATCCTAATATGATGACACACGTAATATCATAATGGGTACACACTCGATGTCAAGCCGCCGCCGACACCGATTTCATAATATATTTGCCCGTCAGTCTAGCCTCGACTCAAGTGATGTTACATACATGCATATGCCACTTTAATTGATCACGTATCACTTTCAAAGTTCAGGTATGCATAAATTAACTGAATGTTGAGTCGTCTTCGTATACAAGCTAGTGTTTGCTTAGCAATGTTATTCTGTGTGTCTGTTTTCTTAAGTTCGTAGGGCGAGTTTATCTTATATAATGAAAATGATTGATGTTTTCGTATCCTTTTATGTTCAGAGTTACAACAATTATGAAGATCCTAGAAATACAATCACAATGTTTCAAGGTTAATTATTTTTTGCGTCACTCGCATTTCCCAAAACCATTTCTTTTCGTTACTTGTAGAACAGATATTGTAAAGTTTTATGTAATGATGAATGATACTTTATCGCAATACTTTACTATAAATAAGAAGTTATATATTAATATAATTCCTTCCATTTCATATATTGGACCAGCCTTACCCTACACACCTAAAAAATCTGTAACTTCTTATTTATGTTATATTAATATGTATTATTAATCCTACTCTCGTAATAGGATTAATAACATATATTAATATAATTCCTTCCATTTCATACATTGGACCAGCCTTAAAACTAAATGAAGGCTTTCTGTAGGTATATTTTGTATATAGGTTTTTAATTCATTTTGTTCTGTTAGGCAAAATTAAACGTATGCTAGGAAGATTATTTTAGTCTATTAGAAGTTACTAAACAGAATATTTTCTACAGCTTGCCGTACATATAGATTCAACAAATATACACATTATTTGACATTATAGTAGTCATTGCTTGTTTTAAATATGATATTGAAGTTTGTAAGAAAATTGAGGAGAGCATCTAAGTACTATACGCAGAAAAGATTACGTAGCAAACTTTTATAAAGTTGCTGGAGTGCGTTTACTCTAGAGATATCATTATGTCTCTAGAGTTGCAAAAGGTCCGGGAATTGTGTAGGAATACTTTTAAACATTAGTTTAGTTATGACAACATCCAGTAAGTGCTGTTCTGTCTTAGTTGGGAACGTGATCTTGAAACCTGATACTCCAAGACATTTTTTTTAAATTCGCGAGGATGTACATTTATTTAATGTAATTTCTTTCTTATCATTATGATCCCTAAAATTTAATATATATTATATATAATATAATTTAACTAAAGTGTTGGTCATGCATGATGCATCTCTTGTTTGTTGTTTTTATTCCTGATACATTTTACTTCCCGGACTGTTGGGTGGCAAACAATAGACAGACTATGGAATACACTATTACTGATTTTTATTTTGTTTTAAAAGACAACTTCCGCATTAGGATTAATTCTTCTTTTGCCTGGGACTTTACAAACATCTAAACAACGGACACAAAGAACACCCAGACTCAGAACAACAATTTGAGTTTTACACAAAGTGTTGTCCCGTGCGGGGATGAAACCCGTGTGCGGCGCGGCAGCGTTTTGGCGAGGTGACTATTTAAACCGCTAAGCCATCTATTAAGTTGTTGTTTTTGGATGTTCAAAATTCAAACCACTTGGCAAAACAGTGTTGTTGAAGTTTTTTAATGACTTTTTATTTCATGTCAATAGTATCAGTGTTTGTGTTCGTACCATCAACTACTAGTTTCTATCTTTTTCAGTCAGACTTTTTTTCATTCCCGCATTGCTGAACAAACTAATTTGAAAAAAAAAAATGCATTTACAATATAAGTGCAAAAAATCTGTGTAGTTATATATAGGCAAAGGGCAGTGTAGATATATATACAGGCAAAGTATATTTAAGGGGAGTGGTTATATAACGTCATTGTGAAGCACCGTCAGGTTCAAGTTAGGTCAAAATTGTTAAAACTATCAATTAATCTTGTGGCCATTACGTTGTTTTATTATTACATGTGCTTCTAAAATCCATTGGATACAGTTATAATTTCCTTTTTTTTTTCCTTTTTTTTATAAACGTATGCATAATATACTTTTTAAAATATCAGTTACCCGTCATAAACAAAGATTTCTTCAGTAATCAAGTCCGACCTCAGATTTAGTCTACACCTTTAACGTTTACATTTAAGGCTGCTTGTAAAAGAATATTCATAAAATCACAAGCTTAGTTGAATGATAACAACTGTAGGTTTACGTACCGTCTACATAAATCCTTTATACTTTTTGGTCTAACATACAGTTGTAATAACATTGTTATATAATTTGCATATAAAAATTTACCTAAAAATATTAACATTATAGCGAAATTAGGTTGCTATTTGAAAAAAACCTACTTCAAAAATAGATCGTATTAGTAATTATGTGTTTTTTTTTCTTTTTTATAATATAAAAATGTAGTTAAGTTACCCAAATTTTGCATTACCCATATTTTTACGACTCCCTCTCTTCAGGGTAAGCAGAAAAAACATCTCACCAATTACGACCCTCACGAACTTCCTCTACTGTAATCACAAACCATTCATACAAACCCGCCAGGTACTTCTAACCTGCCATTTCTTTAAAACAGCACCAATTTGATCAGCGTATGTTCTGTGTGCTCGATTCCAACTAACATTTTTATTGAAGTTATGAAATAATGTTCACTTATATAATTTGTTTTTTTTTTATTATTTCTAACTCACTTAATGGAGAGTAATGACAAAAACAAAGATAGTATACGACTATCTCAAAGATTTATCTCATTGATTTACTCATGAACGTTCCAGGATTTTAAAAAATCTGGAAAAATAGACACTGCCAGTTCATTCCAAAAACTAAAACTCGATCCTCGACTCAAATAAAAAATGAGCTATCGAAGCGTTTAGTTTGACTTTTTGGGTGGGGTTCGAACCCGCAATCACTTGATCGCAGTCCGAGGCCTTAGCTATTACACTACCGCCTTTTTAAAATAATTAAAATCTGTTAATAATTTTAGAGATATTTGCTTTTAAACAAATGAAATCAAGCCTTCATCTTTTATATATCATTTAAGCTGTAGTTTAGATTCGCTCCTAGCTGTATGTCTAAAAATGCAATGTCTTTCTATTCACCAACCCTTAACGGAATCACTTTACTTCTTTAAGTAGGGAATCATGTAAGTTTGGGTCGGAATTTCGCTTTCACGTTCTCAAGGGACTGGCAAGAAAAGAAAAATCACTGAAGTAATCTCTCTATGATCAAATAAATAAGTTGCTGATACAAAAGTTTGAGTAGATATTCCCCGAGTCATGTGAACGTAATTTAGTAGTTAATTAATTTAACAAATTTAAACAAAGTTCGTGCATCCCCTAGTTTTCCAGTTTAGTAAAATAACATGCCATCAGGTAAACAGAACACCTCTGTTTCGTGCCTATGTCCTAGAAGGGTCAGGCAGAGGCGCCACATATGCCCACTTTTTGGCAACCATTACCATTTAGTCCCACTAACGTAATAGGGGTCAGCCTATTGCCGACATCCGGGCACTTTTGATGCTTTGATATGTTCGGGATATAAGCGAGTCGATTTGTTAATTGAACCGTACTTAATTTTATAGGGTCCATGCATATATGATACATAGACTCACGCTATTATTCCCAAATGGGTAGGTAGAAGCGTAATTTAGTTCCACATTTGGCTAATTACAATTTAGTCCAATTTACGTAATACGGGGCTTTTGGGAATTAGATGGAATGATTTGGAGTATGTTGACAGGAAAGGGGGTTTAGGAAGGGAAGGGATAGCTCAAGCAAGTCAGGGTCTCAGACCTACAAATCGAACTAGCTGGTGCCTTATAATGTAAGGTAACCGATATGTATAAAAAAAAAATCTTAGTCCACATAGCATGTACTCGTATGTAAAATAATTCATGAAAAGAATATTCTGTTCATGTAATGTGTTATAACTCCTAAAACTATCTAGAGACCAGACTATATAACTGGTATTAGTAACACTCGTGAAACGTTTAGGAAACATTCGTGAAGAAGTGTCGGTGGTGGTGGTGTTTGATCCCTGGGGAAAGATATAGGCTACTTTTTACAGAAATATATAGGTATAAGGCAGTAAATTTATAAAACGAACCATTTATTAAAAGCGTAGTAACTATTCGTATTGAAATGATTTAATAATACTCGAAATCAATTCTGCACCATCACAAAAAAAAAGAGTTATGTAATATCTTGGGTTACACATTACTAGTATTCTTGTTAACCCCCCAGCTAAATGCTTGTGTTAAAGGCGGGTGTACGACGGTAGTGTACTGGGCGGGGTTTGAACCCGCAACCACTTGATCACAATCTGACGCCTCAGCCATCATGCTTCCGACGTCTTCCGAGTTACAGTTTATATAAGCTCGACTGATTTTAGTAATAATATGCTATGATTAAATATGTATCCATATAATCCCACCTAAAGTCAAAACGATAAAATGTCTTTTCTTACTCATTTATAGAAACAGTTTGTTAGTAGTTGTATAATTTTCCTAAAGTTGATGAAGCAACACATAACTTACTTCTTGAAGCCGTGAAATGTTCTACCCGTCACGTCATTGTCTTTGTACCGCCATGTGTTTGTACCGCGTGTGTTCGCCAGATAACGGCTCTAGGGATGCTAGCCAAGAGTACAAATATACAATTGCCATGTATAAAAAGGGAAATTGCCATTTTACAAACAATACAAGACTGTTTGAGCTGTTTGGCGGTCGGTAGAAGCATAATGTTTCGTTATCATTATTATTATTTTGTAATGAACCCAAAACCAGAACACTTTCGTCATGTTTGTACGGTCATGTACCTCATGTTCGGTACCATAAGTGTCTAAAATAGTTAAAGATTACCTCTTGAATTATAATATACACTTATGGTATAAGTAGTATAACCTGTATTGCTTTAGTGACTGTATATCGGATTGATTGCTACAGGAAATGATTTTAACGCATCAACCTAACAGTTCCATGGCCTCCACGATGAGTAGTGGCTTAGCGTCTCAATTTTAAGCATGCTAGTGGCGTTGGTACAATTATTTCATCTTTCGCACCCTTTCAAGTTATAGTAGGCCTAATAAGAAATATTGCATCAATCTTCAACTACAACACTGTATTCTAAATAAATACGATGCAACTTGGCGAAGTAGAAAACAGCTGATGCATCGCCACCGTAGTAGTCTAGTGAATCATATTTCCCACATCAAATTATACATGACGATGTGCGAGTATCGAATGAATTTTGAACTTGGAATAAACTTGCAATCTAAATTCATGGGACGCTAGACCGGACTGCCGGACCGCTGCCAGTTTTACTTATTCGTTCGCTTACACTACGTTTGTTTACTATATGTACAAAATATTGCACTTGCTAGTAAACGTGAATTCATAGTTTTAAAATTAAAACTTTAGTCTTTAACAAAAATTCAGCTATTTCATTAATTTACGTGAAAAAACTATTGAATAATACCTATTTATGCTCTTGTCTATTAATGAACGGTAGCAGGAGATGGTTTTATATACCATTATTACGTCATGTCATGTCATGTCACATTTATGGTATGAGCATGTTATAATGTCAGTTCAGTCGTGCCGAGTGACGACTCGGAATGGATGACTGAACGGAACGTCGGGTCACTTGATGGTAAATCACAACCGCCGTCCATAGACACTTGCAAGCCAAGAGTCGTAAGTGCGCTGCCCACCTTTGAGCCACGTAAAATTCTTTGGTAAAATCCCACATTGACTACTTGATTGCAGTCTTTTTTTTCTTTTTTATGCGATAGGGGGCAAACGAACAGACGGATCACCTGATGGGAAGTGACTACCGCCGCCCATGGACACCCGCAACTCAAGAGTCACAAGTGCGTTGCCGGTCTTAAATCTGGAGATCATCAGGTGAAAGTAATTTGAAACATCTGCTAATTGTACAAAATAAAGTAATTTAAATATTTTTTGGATACACACATGTATATCCTACTTTAAATATCTACAATGTAACACGACTAATGAATCTTGCTTAAACTTATCAATACATATTGTAGTACTGTAATTGCAATAAAAAAATGTGAATATCCATTTGCACTGACATTGAAAAAAATTGACATTCATAAACGTCAGATAGCATTTGTCTGACACTTCTTACCACTACACAGACAAATAAAAGATTTTAACGTGTGGAAACCCCTTCGGGTAGTCATCCCACTAGGGTTTTTGGTGGAACGCTGGGTTGGAATCGGACCGACTAAAACCACACGCTGTACTCCGCTTAGGAGGAATCCAGGAACGCACAAGCTACGGATAAAAGGGCTACCTATACGAAGGAGTAAATCAACAATAAATTGCATAGATAGATAGGAAGCCAAAACATTATTAGAATTTAAGAACATACTATGGAGCTACTAGGTCTTGGAAATATGAATTACTACTGTTAAAACTAAGCAACACCAAATACATATATTCATATATGTATATATATTCTTAATACCTTTTAAACCCTCCTTCTATTTAAGTTGAATATTACTCGGCCATAGCTAACTATTTTTGAGATAAATAAATATCTTAAACCGTAAGTGTCGGACGGTAAGACGGTAATTCGATTACTAAGGCTCTTTTAACCATGGAGTAGATTATATACACTTTATAAAATACTTATGTTTTTGATGATTAAGGTGAACCTGGATGTAAAACTGAGATAAAAATTAAGGTGTGTGTCTTCTGTTAATTTTACGAAATTCCTTAACCGTGATCAGATAAAAAAATATTTAAATAATGATGCTGATATCTGTCAATTACAAATATCCGTCATAATCATCATTTTGGAATATCAGATAGACATTGCCTTGAGTAATATTCTATTTATATTTCAATAATATTTTATTTCCATGATAATATTTTGAATGAATTATAACTTCGAACGTTTAGTTCCGAATTTTTATATGAATGTGTTATATGCTTTAAGGGGCACAAGTAGTGTGAAATTTAAAAATAAATGTTTATTTTTTTAAAGTAACATATTGCTTATTATTGTTTAAAAGTAACATATTACAATTTCAAATCGATATCTCAAATAGTTAACCGTTGTATCGAGCACTTCATAAATTAGAACGTTTTATTTAAAAAAAAAACGCAAGTTTGGAATAGCAGATTAGCTGTAACTATGTTTTTAAATCCATTTATTACAGTGAAAACGATCATTTTATCTTTAAACGCGTTTTTATCGAAACAGCATTTTCATATTTGTTGCAGTGATTACTCGACTACAAATGATTCGATCACTACCAAATTTTTTCTGCATGTTCTGTATATAGTTTTCCATACAATGAGCTCCAAGTTTTTTGATTTGATCAAAAATCGAATTTTGGCAGGCCCAAAACGACATAAATTTTGTGTAAAATTGTGGTTTTTAAAAAACGCTTTTTTTTAACGTGTGGAAACCCCCCCGGGTACCACCTCATCGAGTAAAACTCGATGAAGTGGCTATGTCGGAATCGAACCGACTAAAACCACACAAAAAGGTGTTCCGAAACAAATGTGTGTAGTCGGGGGTTAAGGTATAACCTAGGAAGGATGTCCCTCGACCCCCGACAGACGTGACCACCTGTTTATAAAACAGGTGGTCTCGAAACATGTTAGGAATTACCTTCCCAATCCGAGCTCGAAGGGCGTGCGTAGATCGCGTCACGCCACATCTCGTCTTCTTCAGGCCAGCGATCATGGAGGCCGTAGATCGTCTCTACGGCGCCTGGAGCGTCCTCTGCGGGACGGGAGAGTGCTAGACCTCTCCCGTTCCCTTTCCACCACCTCTTTGGCGTACATAACGTATTTGATCAAAAATCGAATTTTGGCAGGCCAAAAACGACCAAAATTTTAAGTAAAATTGTGCTTTTTAAAAAAACGCTGCCATTTTGTTAATTTTGATATTTGAGTTTTTTTTTTTCAATGATAATTGTACGGACAATATCTTCTAATTTAACAAGATTTTTTTTTTAAGTTTCATCCATGGAGAAGGCCGGAATCACTGCAGAAGTGCAGGACCTTTTTTTTAGCACCGTCGGGGATCGCGTGTAACTCGGAAAACCTTTTATTTTTTTTTTCAAAAATTTTACTGTATATTCTTAAAATATGTATTAATATACCCTTAATTTTTTTTTACTTACTTTACTTTAAAAAAGGAGTTTTTTTATTTTAATTCCCAAAAATCCTTTTTTTAGGCTTGCCCACTAGTTGTGCCCCTTAACTCTTAGATTTTCTACCAGAAGCATTAGGTGAGGTAGTGGAGGTAGTAGGTATGAGAATTTGTGGTATTTTTATGGTTATTTCATTATTATTAGTGTTAAGGTACCAAAATTTACCTTAATTTTCAACCTTTTTTATTTTTCGGAATTTTCCCTTGTGCTGTAAGACCTTGCTTTTAACCAAAATGTTCAATTCTGGGTCAACCAGAAGTATCCTATAGGTTTTGGGTCAAAAACCGTAGTTCGGGTTGAACTAGAATCACGAAATTCGGCAAAAAGTAAGGTAAAATACAAAAAGTTGTGCCCATACATACTTGACGCCAATTAGGATAGTCATCTGAGTTATATGGGCGCTCATACAATTTAGGGGACTAGCTTAATCGGCAAAAACCTCAAATAAGGTAAATAAATAAAATTGTGCTATTGTGAAAAAGAAAATATTTATTGCAATGTTGTGCTCGCGTGCGCAGAACCATTTACAGTAAAGACTAAAGCGATCGTTACACTATGCACTTCCCAATTTGTGGAGTCCGAGCCACCAATAAAAATGTTACCGATTTTATTATGGCGGTATAATGGGTAGGTACGGAACCCTCGACGCAGAAGTTCGACTCTAGCTTGACCGGTTTTTTTTAAGAAGCCAATTAATTATTTTGTAATTAAATACAAGTTAGCTGATGTAATTATTACAATGAATGATAATAAGCAAGATAGGTCCATAGAGCAGCCGCAGGAAATGTACTATGGTGGTGATATATTGTATTTGATGTGAACCATTTTATAATTAAATTGATAAAGCTGCTCTTTAGAGGGATTGTGTAAGGTAAACCATTAATTTTGAAATATTATGTTATCAGCTTCAACATAAACGGACGTGGGGCCCATATTATTGGTAGTTTACACACAACGCGTCAAAATAATAGTAACATCAATATGAACAAAATACGTTGACAATAGAGCTGCTATCTTATTGTACGTGACGTGGCGAAGCGAAACACGCGTGATTGGGTCTCGTTCAAATGTAAACATACCCTTACTATTATCGCGATTCATACGAGTCCCTTGTGTCGTTAGTGGCAATTCGTGTAACAATAATACTTACAAGTATTTCGATGAGGCGAGAGTCCTCGTTACACAATATAAACCTATGATTACGTTTTATTTCCACTTGAGAAAGCTTCGAAAGATCGTGGTAGGGCTTGTATACATTCAGGTGTAATGCGATAACATGTGTGAGAAATTTAACAAAAGCGGTCATTTGACTAGTTTTTTTCATAACCTTGCTTTGAAATTTGTAATAAATACATATTTTTTAGCATCTCTTTATGCAGCAATATTGTGTGTAATTCGGAAAAACATTTTTCATCTTAATCGTCTGTAACAATAAAAAAAAAAGCTAGAAAAATGTATCACATCACAGCATTACAGTAATTTTTATTGTTAGATATGTATTTCTGCAATTTGTAAGAACATCATACATATACATATATATCTGTAGACGTGAATACGTAATTAGTTCATACTACCAATAAAGTTGGTAATATTAAAAAAAAACATTACCGTACAATTGAATTGGGGTATGAGAGAACTTTATTTTTTTATAGCAATACAATTATTTACATACATAAATATACAAATTAACACAAAAACACTAAGTGTATTTCACCGACGAATAAATAATTGGTTGTGAGCAATGTGAAATAATCTTAGTTCAATACTTTTGTTCAAATCAAATCAATTCAAATAACTTACTTTGTGAGCATTGGTATTCATATTAAGGTGTTAAATATAAGAGTTTAATAATGAACATCCACATTCTATCTTAAGGCATCAGCACGTTCTGCTTTAAGGCATAAGGCTCGAATACAATTTTACGGAAATTATGCCAGATGTGTTATTCACGTTACAAATTAAACTTTTGAGTCTTTTATGCTTTTAGGTTTAAGGCTTAGGCCGATTCAAGTAGTATAGTAATTTAGTAGATTTCAATATGATGATGTCAGAAGGCAAACGGATATTAAGGAATATTCTTGATTGTATTTTTTTTTTGTGAAACAGCAATATAAAAATATATTTTATTTGGTAAAAAAATATGATTGAGTTCAAGAAAGGTTTCAAAGTAAGCTAAAATGCAGTCCTGAATCATATGTTTTTTGAACACCCGATGCAGAAGGTTTTTTTTGGTTTGGTTTAAGTTTGACTTGTATGTTTGTATGATTGTTTATTTGTCTGCCTGTGGAACAGTAGCACACAATTTTTGTTTTGTCTGTTGTTGTCTGTATTCTATATGGGTAGCTAGGTTTGGCGTCTCATTTTGTTGATAAGAGCAGTAAAGTAAATGTATGTGGAATTGTGAGATATATACAAATAAACACAGGGTTTCGATAACATAACAGTTCAATAACAATTCAATTCTATAACATAAGGATGATACTGTATTGAAATTGTCTTAAGAAGTTGGTGGTGGATGGTCTTTAGTAGTATGTTCAAAACCTATAGATATCATATGTAATTTCATTTAAGTTTAATTTACTAAAATCCTTAGTACGATACGTAAGTAGCTTTATATTTTGTTGTCTAAGATATTACTCACAATTTAGTCGTTAACAAATATTTTGTGAACAAATATTTTGTATACAAATTTTCACCGGCAGCGGCGGCCAGGAACATAAAGGAAATGCGATTACACTGGAACCGGAAGTTAGTTTAAGTTGAGCGCGGGAAGCGTCCGCATTACGCGGACATAGACAGTACATTATTATTATTAGTTCAGTTAGTCATGGCTGTTTGGTTATTGAGTTTCACGGGTGGAATGTCTAGGTGCTTATTAGTATACTAGCGTTACAACGTAATTTGTGGTTAAATGCGATTGTATACTAGTGTGGTATGCGTTGGTACACAATGTTTGCATATCCGAATGCCGTGTAGTTGCTGAGTCAATAAGTTAACAGTTTCGTTATATTAAAGCCTTCGACTATGCTTTGATGTTGAGTAAATACCTATATATATATATATACATATATATATATATATATATATATATATATATATATATGTATACGGAGGGGGTGGACAGAGGCGCAGTTAACGCCCATATTTTGCTGATAATAATTTAGTCCCAACCACGTAACAGGGGCAAGCCTATTGCCGTCATCTAGGCACTTTTGGGAATAAGATGGGAAAATTTGGGGCATATTGACTGGAAAGGGAGGATAGAAAGGGAAGGAAATGGAAATTGCTTATACAGATGGATTGGGAGTATTAGCAACAGATCAAGCAAGTCAAAGGGTAACTGTAATTACAAACAATACCCATTTCTCGTATATGTCACATACCATGTATAGTATGATACTAAATGGGGATTTACTCGAGCGTTGTAATGACCTATTAGATGCTGTAGATTGATAATAAAAATAATAATCGTTTTTATAATGATTCCTCTTTCAGTTCAAAAAAATAATAACACGGAATTACTTAAGCGATTACTCAACGTGTCTCTGATACCCAAGGTGTATTCATCTGCCGACTTGCTTGGTGGGTTAAGAAAGAAAAAAGTTTTTTTTTCTAACTCGTTAGACATTCTGAGATGTTAATTGAACTTTAAAAATGCTCCTATTCAAGAGACTGACGTTTCATGGTGACGTACGCTAGTAGCGATTTTTTAAAAATTTAAAAATCACCATACACCTAAAGAAGGCTTATCTTGACGGTCCAGTCATCGTAGTTCGCATCGGCTATCCATCGCACTAGCAGAAGCAGGCCTGATATGGCATCGCGCGTGCCTCTCTAAATCAGTGATAGGATCACACCACTGGGGTCGCCTTGTTAAGAAGCGGCCAAGTCTTGTAGCCGGGACCGGCCAGGAAAACCCTGTGGGTTTTGGGCTTCCGCACAAAAAAATAAATCGTTATTACCGTTGACCATATCATATTGATTTCATGAGTAACATGTTATCAAAGTATTAAAAAGAAATATACCTACGTTCTCATTCATTGATAATTTTTATTACTTCGGTTGTGGAAATCGGCAGATTATATGTGATATAGTAATTCTTGCATATTGCCTGAACAATAAAAAAAATCAACCGTACGTTGCAACTTACAAACAACTCACTTTTTGCAACTTCGGACACTCCTTTACGTTACCAACAAATCGTTGCATTTTCAAAATATAGAAAGAAAGAAAATATATTTATTTTGTACTCATACAAGGCAAGGATAACAAATTCATCAGACGTTAGTGAAGGTACCTCGTAAGAAGCAGCGCTGGTATTATGCTAACACCTAATGAATGTCACAGACAGACAGCCATCTTATTGGTATATATATATATATGTAAGAGTGAGTGAGAGAGAAAGAGTACCTGCATAGAGTATACATAACCAACTTAATCAATGCTTACTCAATTACAGATTATATAAATTACATTATTATGTGTATATGTATATGTATAATTGTGTATATTTAAAATATACTACTTATCCGAAAATTAAACTAAGAACATGATTTCTAGCGTAACAAGAGAAAACTGAGAAAGTAAAAGTTTTAAAATTAAGTAAAAAGCAAGCTTTTATCCCCGGCAGAGTGAACGGTTAATGGAAATTTTATAATCAGTAATTCAGTGTTAGTTTGTGAGTTTTGTTTCCTATATAATAGTATACAGTAGACTTAATTATTGAGTGTTATATGTATAAATAGTCATTGTGACTTTGAAGTAACCAAGAGGAATTAGAGATGCGTCATTCAACACAAAGCCGTTGTTTATCATTTTTTTGTTGGTCTGGTGACGGTACCAAACAGTAGCTGGTGATGTCGAAACCGAAAGTAAGTTATAGTCATTGTTTTTGTAGAGTAAGCAGCCAAAGTTGCCAAAGTTTCGTACTACACTTTTTAACTAGTAAATAACCCATCTTACCTTAATCTTGCTTTATGATAATCAAATTTTAGGTTTGGTTCCGTACCCAAAGTTTCAGTAATAGCGTCCCGTTTTACCAACGGGACCCCATTACTGAGACTCCGCTGTCCGTCTGTCAGCCGGCTGTATCTCATGAACCGTGATAGCTAGAAAGTTGAAACCTTAACGATGATGTATTTCTGTTGCCGCTATAACAACAAATACTAAAAAACAGAATAAAATAAATGTTTGAGGGAATCCCACACAACAAACGTGATTTTTTCGCTCGTTTTTTATCGATATTGATAACGACAACAGGAAGACGCTTGAAATATTCACAGAATGTTTAGTTATATATCCACTTTAAAAATAAATAATTTAACTAAAATAAAACAATTATTTAAGGGAGGGGAGGGCTCTCAAACAACAAACGTGATTTTTTAGCCGTTTTTTATAGATAATGGAAACCCTTTGGCTGGTTTTTACTAATCTGATGAACTGTCCTGCCCTAGATATAGAGCTTTTATATGGTGAAGGTACTCAACAGGATGCAAGGTCCCCTCTATATACACCTGCCGCGCTCAAGTAAATCCCAAAAAAACACATTTGTCTCCCGTACTATCACATTGATAACGCTGACAAGTATGAAAATGTAGGTGTATAAACAGCCAATTGGGTAAATGAAACGGCAATCCATCCATCAAAAGGGGTGTCAAGCTATGTCGAGATCGATTTGTGGCATATCGACATGAGACATATTGGAAAGCGTCATGCAGAATCACGCACCACGTCAACATAAGCCTGCTGATATTATTGTAATGGTTTGGATTTTCGCGTGCGAAAAAAAACCGTGTGTATCATAATAATATACTTTTTCATACAAGACTTTTGATAACTGACAGGAATCGTGAACGCGTAGTATTATGTTGATCGTCAGTAGACCGTCATCTTAATATTTAAAAAAAATATATGTAAAAGAAATTGGAATAAGATGTACATAATCACATCATCAGAGGCTTAAAGCTATAATATACAGGTCCATGCGGTTTTGGGAATCAGTTAAATAATGTAAATTGTCAGGAAAAGAAGGTTAAAATAGAAAAGAAATTGACTTTTAATCTTATAACTTTTAATCTCCTAACTGCTGTTTTAATTATTATTTATATTCGTATCTACAGTACAAATAAACCATGTCTTTCTCTACAAAGTATAATTACATATTAATAAGGGTTATTGGTTCAATTTTCCATTATTTGTATTTATTTTGTTTACTCAGTATCTGCTGGTAGTTTGCCTATTATAAAAGCTTGTTGTGTGAAATTTTATGTATACTAGGAACAGGTTATTTATTTATTTATAAAAGAACTAGCAACGTGGATTACAAATTACTGTTATTCTTGTTGACTCTTTCATACATACAAATACATATACTTATGCCTGTCTGTCCAAAGGCCAAAGGTAGCAGAGGCGTAATAAAAGCCTAAATTTTACCAGTTTAATTAAATCCCATTTAAGTAATAGCGGCAAGCCTACTGCCGTCGTCTGGGCACTTTTGGGAATTACATGGGAAAATTTGGAGTAAATTGACAGAGAATTGGGAGTGTGGAAAGTGTAGGAAAGGGACATTACATTGATACAGATGGATTGGGAGTATAAGCAATAGCTCAAACAAGTCAGGGTCGCATAACTATAACTCTAACTGGCGTGTGCCAGTCGAGTTATTAGTTAGGTCCGAGCCTTAGTCTGAGTTATCAAATGAGTCATAGGTAATACGCATAAGTTTTTGAAGTATGGATTACCTTCAGAATTGAAGCGACATACCTTTTAAAAACAAATAAGCCATTAAACTCACTTCATTCGTTTAAAATATGACTCAAATAAAAGCTAGGGCTTATAAAGGTTTTATTTATTTATTTTCTGCTTTTTGTTAGAACGCCTGAATCTTTTTATATCTGCCAACTTATCTTTATTACAAATACCTACTGTATCGTTTGCCGATGTAACGAATCCATACACCAGACAATTGAGGGATTACCTCCATGCCACAAAAAAAAACAGTCAAACTTTTTGGTACTTGTTTTTTTATTGTTCGTCGCGATTGGACGACCTACTCCTTGAGAAAGGTCTCCTGTCCAGACCGAAACTAGTCGGGCATCCCCGAAATACACACGTGAGTAGAACCGTATATTTAAATAAAAACTTATTTTTTTTTCATTCGTTATCTTAAAATTGTAAATAAGTGTGTATTATAGTATAATTCACGTCTTATTAATTAATAAAAGAATTCTTTATTAGCATTTTGATGGATTGAAAAAATAGAAAAATAAAAAAGGACTCGCAGAAACGAGTCATTTGTAATAATAAATAAGTAAACATTAATTTATAGACAAAACTTATGAATGAAACTTATAAACAATAAATACATTTTACCAAAAATAAACGTTAAAAATTGTTTCAGAAAGGTATGGTCATATTTTGTAGTGTAGCTATGAAAATTTAGGGAAAATTCGTGATTTCTAATATAGAAATCTCGAAATTGATCTATACTTTAAATATTTCATAAGAGAAAAGGCCGACATAAATGAAACAATACGTATTAAATATCAAGAAGATTGGTGGCATATCACAAATTGTCCGAAAATTTATGCATAAAAAATCAAAATCTTTCAAATTGACATGACAGAAATATAAAAGAAAAAAATATTTTCTTCTAATTTTCAATCTATCCATTTTTCTAAGCCAAATCAACATTTTTACGGCTACACATAATGCTCTTAATTGTTTCATTTAAGCAAATATATAAGCAGCCTGTATATATTGAGATGTAGGTAATGATACCCAAGTCTGTACAGTCTGTACAAATGAGTGTTCAGGTTATACTGGCCATTGGAATAATGGTCGAACCTCGTTTGTGTTATTGTGTCAGTTCTTTGATAGTACTCTAACGGTCTATTTTTTAAAGGATAGAAAAGAGAGAAAATAAAAATATCAATTCGAATATAATACATAAATGGGGTTATTCTTGTATGTCACTGAGTCTGTTTTAGCTTGCATTTTTCTTTACGTGAATCCGTCTACAGTCTTATGTTTGTATGGCTTTGGGCAAATCAACTTTCCTAAGAAATAGTAAACTATGAAGATTGATTTATTATTTATTCAGATCATTCCGGACCCGAGTTTTCAATTAACTTCCCAGAAAAATATTTTTATATATTGAGCTTTTCAGTCTATAATGTCTTTTTCTTTTATTTTTATGTTTCTGTTTAACTTACATATATGTATGTATACATAAATTTAATACTATTATTAGGTATTGCTCTTATTAAAATACTAGATATTAAGAAATGGGTGTAGTATAACTTTTCCTAAGTTTTGAAGGGATCAACACTTGGGAATGGGAATGTCACTTGACAGTGTGTCAGTCAAAATGTTGAAGTAATGCTTCCTCAACTTTCTTGTAGACCTTGCTTTACGCGTCCCATGCCTGATAATATCGGGTTAGATGTTGAGACAATTGATGATAATATACACGGAATAAAATATTTCTATTTCAATTAATATAGATAATACTGATAAGCTCAGATACAGTTAATTGTCGGAAGAGCGTAAATAACACTAATCATATTTATACATAAGCTAGCCGTGCCCTCGTCTTTGTTCGCCTTTATGTCAAAAAAAAAAAAACTTTTTGCGCGTTCACAAAACACAGGGCTCATTAAAAATCCACGAAACAAGGACATGTACTTAAAATTGTCTGTAAAACCACCTTCTTCCTCTCACCGAGCGGCCAGCAATAGCAGACGTTGACTACTTACTTAAAATAATTACTAATAAGGCTGATTGCCCCAAACTCCTTAGGCAAATTGGGTTTAACACACCTGTGAAGACTATTAGACATCACGCACCTATTCACCTGGTCAATGCATCCTCAAATTACCGACTGAATAAATTTCTCTGGCGATCTAGCAATACATGAAATAATAATCTGCAAGTCACATGATATTCATATTTTTTTGGTAAAATAAATTTAATACGTTTGTATAAAACAGTACATATCTGTAAAGACCTTCAATTAGCTAAATGTTACATGTTATTTTTAATATGCGATGTTGCAGCTGTTGGTTTTTCTTCAAATAAATAAATAAAATAAATAAAAAGCAATTACTTTTCTCGTGGAAACTTTTATTTGTGACCAAACGGCCCTACCTTTATGCTACATATTACATTTATACTATACTTGAATGTAATATAATTGATTCATAGAAAATGGGATATACACTTTTTGTATGGTTATTGATTTTTATTCGTAGCAAAATATAACAGTAATCAAATTACACTGACATAAACTTTTTATTTACCAGATAACGATTAAGACACTAACAAAAACACCTAACACTAATACTTTGATATAACATTATACTAAATTTGGATATATAATAATACATTTTCTTCAAGTCCTTGAAGCAATTATACTTATGTGTATGTACATAATGTGTCGAAATCGGTAAAAAAAGAGATATCATAGACAGAGATAGATAAATTCTTTATATAATAAATTTTTTTTTTAGTTACTTTATTTAATTGCTGCAGACTGTGGCAA
This sequence comes from Tyria jacobaeae, assembly GCA_947561695.1. Lineage (NCBI taxonomy): Eukaryota > Metazoa > Arthropoda > Insecta > Lepidoptera > Erebidae > Tyria > Tyria jacobaeae. The sequence continues at coordinate 3,875,432 of OX387211.1, read as the reverse complement.
ATGTTATTTGCATTAGGTGGATCATTTTCATTGTCATTTCCCATAATTTTTAGCAGTGGTAGAGCCATGCTTAGGCAGGAATAGGTTGGCTCAACCGGTGCGATGCCACGGCATCACAGAAAAATGTTTGAGAAGCATTTCCCCGAAATAACCGAAACGAAACCTGATGATAAGTGACAACCGCCGTCCATGGACAACTACAAATCAAGAGTCGTAAGTGCGCTGCTCGCCTTGGTTGTGATGAGTGGAGGGCAAAGAGGAGAGGGAAAATATTGAGGCTTGGGGAGGGGGTATGAGGGGAGGTAAAAGAAGAAAGGGGAATATGGTCTGCGGTACCCGCACTCTCTCGGCAATACAAGGCAAGCATTGTTTGAATACCGGTTTCCTATTAGGTTCTGCAACGGTAATACATATTAAGGAGATATATTATGATAATCATGTTTTAAAGGAAAAAAAACTGTTTCATCTGTTTTCCACAACAGGCGAGGTTTCTTATTTTCTTAGTCATGTTATACCTACTACTAAACACGATCAGTAAGCTATTAAATTAATAAAACATTAGAATGACATGAACATGATAAATTTGCCTAGTATGTAGCCGAAGCGTTTAGTTTCTGCATATGTAACGCAAGAAACTAAACGCTTCGGCTACGTGAGTTATGTTATATTTAATCTGTGTCAGTGCGCGGGGTTTTTGTGAACTTTTGAAATAAGACTCTTAGCATTAAAGCCGTAACTTTTCTGTTTGTGTTTGAATCTATTCTGTTGTGCTGCTTCTAAAAAGTAAAACGTAAATAAAAATCTGTTAATAAAACTGTAACGGTAGTAACTAGTCTGAAAAATATTATAAAGCAACAAGTTTTGGTGTGCCTGCAAAAGGTAAGTTTTATTTTATTAAACACGTTTTGTTTGTATTTTTCTATTTAAGCTTAACTTTGGAAATTGAGTTTGAGGTAACAGGAGGTTAATATCGTATAATAGTACTTGCTGGCTTTAAACGCCCACGGAGTGCGAAGAGCGGTAGTTTGATGTCTTCGTGTTAATAAAAGCCTATAAAGTGTAAGTTTTTAACGGTTCCGTACCAAAAAATACTTAAACTTAAATTTCTGGCTAAACCAAAAGTATGAGTGAAAAAAAAACCTCATGCGTACTATAAAAGCAACGACGAATCCTGGTTTTTCAGTGTTTTGTTAAATCCTGACAATGCTACAGAGAACCATTCATGCGCGCGTTGGTTCGTCACAAACTTGACTTTTGACTAGCTTTTGAATCGTCCGACTCGAACATGGTTGATAATTATTAGTAATTAGACCACTCACTTAGAATGAAACCAGAGAGGAGTATTAGCAATGTCCTAGCATCTATAGGTTTCAACTGCTTAATTTCATCTTCATTATGTTCCTATTGTTAGGGAAACAAGTAATAACCACTGGCGGTGGGGCCCCATCGACGCTGATCTAGCTTCCCGTTTTATACCCCCGAACTGTATACTTACGTTGTCGTCGTGAGGGGGCTTCGCGGTGATGAACATATGTATATTTAGTTCTTGAAGATATAATGTCCATGTGTAAAATTTATTGAAAATTCATTTAGCAATAATGTCATAATTTTCTTCTCTTCTATTTTATCCAGAACTTTTTCAACTGATGGGAAGCTTTTGTATTTATTTATTTTTTTAACAATGCAGAGGTAAAATTGGTAATTTTAAATAATGACAAAGATTTCAAAACAATAAAAACAAAATATATTAAAGAATGAAAACAAAAATCTATTCTAGAAATAAAGGTTTCACCATTTGGTGCAGCTTTGTGTAACGTCCTTTATTCCCACGAGAAACAGGAGACGAATATTATATTTTAATGTCTCCCTCCAAACCAAAATCCAAACTGCAACAAAAAGAGTTTTTAAATTATTTAGTCATCAGTGTAGTGAGTACCAAGTGCAATGGCAAGCAGTTATCAAGGGTTGTGCTCGTAATATCATTAAATCTTCATAAATTAAATAAATAAATAAATATAGTTCAATACGTACAGTCGTACGTACGTCAAATTGATATTAAAATTTTTAGATATATATGTGCCTGCCTGTGTTGATCTATAATCACCCCTTTCCAAATGGTTTAGCTTTATAAAAAGAAATCAGGCGAACAAACACAGGTCACTCTTTTAGTAATCATCAGATAGATATTTCAATGTTTACTGAATAGTAATACAACACTGCTTTGCCCTGCACTATTATGTTACTTAAAGTAAATAAAATAAATATTAGGCTATTAAGATATATACTAAAAATACAGCAAACTCAAAATATAGGATAAATAAATTAAAATCACTAAAGATTATATTGTAATGTTTTATTTTTGAGCTAATATGATTTTGTTCTCAGTGTTTAGTGTATTACTGTTTAGGTAAATCGCCCTTTTTAGTCATTTCTTACACTAAGATCCTATCTTTTGACATTAAAACTATAATAACAAGAACTATAGGTATCCACTGGTACTTACTGGATAAAGATTTTTTATTACTCTTGGCAACGACAAATGTTGTGTTCAAAACCAAGAGACTTGAAATTTGAAATCAATTACAAAGAAATACTGAAAACTATGCACTAGTTAGTTATTCATAAAGAAATGAAGAATTAATAAAAGTATTGTATTTAAAACAGGCAATACCATATTAAATATAGAACAAAGAACGTTTTCAGTAATAACTTTGTTATTCCACATAAGTGGTTAACTAAAATAAGCTATTTAGAAATAACAAGAGTTCGCATTACGGTGTACAGAATAAATATCGGATGCCATTGAAATAGAATAAAAAAGGTTGAAAATGTTTCGGCGTGGCTCGCAGCATGTTTACACTCAGCTCGTTCCGCCGGCAACTTCCGAACGATGCACGCTTAAATATTTCTCTTTTAAACCTTTACATCATGCGAATAGCACAAAACATGTTTTGCACCAAGAAAAATAACGTAATAAAAATGAGTATTCGATGTTTTCATACATGACTTACCTTTAAATTGATAGCGTTTTCAAGTGGAATTCCAGATATAAGTACAGGAAACTTTGAGGATGATATTTGTGTGTGATTGTTTTGTGCCCCTATGCAAAATTTATTAATTTAATTTAAAACACTTCCTGCATATTACAATGCACTCAACTGTATAAAAGTAGTATAAAAATGAAATATTGAATAAAATTACAATAACACATACAAATGCACTTAATACAAACTTAAAAATAAATATATATATATATGCATATAAGTATATATATATATGTATATATATATATAATTAAATACAATATATAGATACAAAATTTCCTTATAGTTATGAAGGTATCGGCGTCAACTGTTTCAAATAGAATTCATGGAGCTTTAAATGTGTCACGGTCGTGTAAATATGTTTTTAATGCGATGGGGGGCAAACGAGCAGACTGCTCACATGATGGTAAGTGACTATGCAAAGGAATAGAAAACAACTTGAAGTGATTTTAGCTTTCTCTGAAAGTATGCAACATAAACTATGAAAGTTAAATAGAATATACTAATTAATAATATAATTCATAAAATTGATATTGTAGTAAATGATTAAACTCGATCTGATATCTGAAGATTACCTTTCCATTTGTTTACCTTCAATTTCTATTATTTGAATAAATTTGTTAAAAAGTAAATCGGTATTATTTTATCATTCGTTCTTATTTCAAGAATATTTCATGTTTATGTATGAACATGTTAATGTTTTGAAAGTGGAAAGATTTAGAATATTTGTAAGTATAAACAATTTGCTAAATGGTGTTCAAATGAACATGATATACGTACTTATGTACATATATCTGTTGCAAGCAGAAAGCAATACATAATCCATTTGAACTTTCGTACATTTCTAACACGAAAGTTAAACTTCCCCAAACAAAGTCGAAATTATGGACGCTCATGAAGGAAAAACTTAACTAATTGATTGATGGATTGTTTTTCTGTTTTTGTTGTGTTTGGAGTACACATGAACAAATCATTGAGAAAGTATTCCCATATATAACTTCCTCCTATATTTATTATCTTAATAAAAACAGTTCACCTTTATAAGTGAGCTTTGAGTAAACAAAATATTTCACAAACTGAAGCAACATACAATAAACAAAGAAACTTTAACAAGATTATTATTTTGATACAAATCTCTTACGATTGCTACAAATAAAATATGAAGCAAAACTTCCCCTATATCCTACGAAGCATCCGAACTCTCTAAAAGCTCGCCCGAAGGACGAGAAAATTTCTGAGTGCACAATACAAGCTGTAACGTTGCATAATATGGCGCGTGTTCAGCCAAAGTATTCGTTATGGTATTTGCTACACCTAGCCAACGGGGGCATACGTTTTTCGACATGACGCCGAACGTCAGGTGTTCATCTCGTGACCTAGATATCAAAATCTATTTTAAAACAAAAGCTTTAAGTTTCAAACGAGAGTGAGACGCCCGGCGTGATTTACTTCATTTCAGTTTTGAGTATGTTGGAGCCCTCCCTCTAGGAAAGAGCGTTGCCAAGCGCAGAGAGCACTTGAAACTCTGGCGAGCTGATCCGAGTGGCGATATTCGCGAGCTGGGGGGCTCACTCGCTGCATCCCTTTTGCACGATAGCGCGCGACGCTAGGCGGGCGGGAGGAATCCGCACCGGGCCGGCGTCACTCACGTCGTTTCGGTCTCCTTGATCGTGTGTCCGATCCTCTCCTATCCGCGACGTACGATCTCTCCGAACCCTACCGGTACTAAATCTAGCGCGCCGCGTCTGACGCGCGATTTATTAAATAAACAAATCCTTTATCGTGAAATATCCTCCACGATTCAATCACCTGGTCTTCGATCACGGTTAGTAAAGTTTCATTTAGTAGTTAAGTATTCAATTTAAAACTTTCTTAGTGGTTTTATTGTAAGGATCGTTAGATTTAAGACTTTACACGTGGTCTGTCATCATAAAGTAATTCTGAAGGTGCAAAATAAAGGATTGTTTGGATTGTGGTAAACGAAAATCGTCCTTAGTGAAAAGCGGCCGGCTCGTGCCGCCCGGTCTCATTTGCATCTGTCAAGCACTTGGTGAGTACCTGCCTGCTGCGTCTGCTTTTTAAAACCCTCCTAGTATTTTACAAGAGCTCTTGTAAAGATCTTTCTTAGATAGCTTTAATCTTGATATACCGTAATTACTGAATACACAGATAGCGGCTACTTTAATTATTCCATTTTCATTTTACTACAATTTTTTTTTTAATATGTTGGACTAAAAGTGAATTATTTATCAATTATGGATGTTGAAAGATCAGTTTATTACATTGAATACTATATTTATTGACTGTTTGATATGTTTAAATGTTTTTATTTGTTAATTTTTCTTTCGAAAAGTAAACAACGAGTAATATAAATGTGTAAAACTATTATCATCATATTAAAAATATTTTACTAAATCTAACTGAAATATGTGTAAGTGATATTTTGCTAAATCTAACTGTAATAAATGTACGTGAAATGTTACGAACACTCAAAATGTTATTTAAGACATAAAATGTTTAAAAAAAAAAAAAACGACAAACACGAACTAAGAAGTGAAAAACATTCCCTCAACTATCTGTGGTCTGCATCATCAAACCTGTAATGGTACTTAGAACCCACATGGGTGAAAAGTTCTCATCAATGGAAATGAATTAGGTCCTAACACCAGGTAATTGCTGTAAATCGTTGAGGAGTTCCCTCGACTGTCTTTTGGTTCCATCATCAGATCGACTTAAAAACCTTCATTAAATAACAGTGCCTTAAATTACTTAATGAAAAAAATAACATATGCTCTAGTCGCCACTACCAATTTCGAAGGTTCCCCTTTATTTCTGAGAGATGCCATCATCAGATCCTAGTTTCCTTATTATGGTAGTAGTAGGTACCCTTGGTGTATCTCCTTTCCAACAAGAAAAGAATCATCAAAATCGGTGCATAAACGACGAAGTTATCCGTAAACACACAGAAAAAAAAAATAGGTTGAATTGAGAAACCTCCTCCTTTTTTTAAGGTTGGTATAAAATACAGGCGTCGATGCCGGTACACTAAGCGAAGTGCAGTAATTTTCTAATCGGGCGATTTAGATTTGGACTTTTATTCCCACTTCGGGAAGCGACTAATCTTCGTAGCTATTAATTAAAATAAAAAGCAGTTAAAATATGTCAGAATTGCAACGACTACAATGTTAATTATAGGCGTCGTTTGTACAATGTTCAAATAGGTAATTAATAAAGTTTCTTTGACTTGATTCAACTTTCCGTAAACTCTGCTTTCTGCTCAACTTTAGAGACTATTACAGGGTTTCTAATAACGAAATTCAGTAACCTATTTTAATTTTATATTTTACATTGTTTAGCAATAGATTGCTATATTTGTAAAATATCAAATCAGGTTCTGTAATAGTATCTGTTGTTATTAATTTTTTGCAAAACTGTCACAGCTGTAGTAAATAAAACGTATATGTGGTATGAATTTTAGTACAATAATGACATAGTTATTGTATTTGTTATTTGGTATCTAAAACCTTTACGACGATAGGCTGTCTACTATCGTTACAGAGTTTGATGCCTTAGTAACTAAACACCGTATGTCAAAAACAACATATTAAATTACTGTATTAGCCTCATTTGTAAGTCTCTGGTATAAATTAATTTACACAAACAAAACAATAAGCCAATAGTTTAATTTACTCACGATTTAATATTGTTCAGTGTAAGTCGATCCTAAGCAGATTTATTATTAAGTACCAGAAAGGCTTAGGAGGTCTAGCGGTATTGTACCGACTAGTTGCAAGATCACGTGCAGGTAAAATGATCTCTTCCATATTAGTATTAAGCTGGGTCACTGCACAGAGCACCGTATTTCACCCTACTAGCTCCCTCCTGGCTCGAGTTACTCTGCCCGACCGTGCGCGAGCACTGTCTCCTAATATACAACGATTTATAACTAATAGCTATTACGAGTAGTCATAAAATTATAATTATACAGTATAGTATAATTATAGTACAGTAAAGTTTATAGACAGAGAGAATAAACACATAATAAATTATAATTATACAGTATAGTATAATTATAGTACAGTAAAGTTTATAGACAGAGAGAATAAACACATAATAAATTATAATTATACAGTATAGTATAATTATAGTACAGTAAAGTTTATAGACAGAGAGAATAAACACATAATAAATTATAATTATACAGTATAGTACAGTAAAGTGTATAGACAGAGAGAATAAACACATAATAAATTTTAATTTTAATTATGTATACTACAAACTGCAAACACAAATGTACGTAGATCAGAATTATATTAAGTGATCAGATCTTTAAAATGTTTGATTTGTTGATTGGGAAGAGCAGAATAACTATCAAAACTTTTTTTTAATGATCAGGAAGCGCTACAAAGTTCGCCGGGCTATCTATTTTAATATTTACTAAAATATATATAACAAATACGATACAAATTTAGTATTTGAATCATACTCGTTATATATATACAACAATAAAAAAATATTATAATAAGAATTGACCTTAGCCTGTTCGCTGTAAAGCTCAACTCAGAGGCTTTCAATTGACCGCTATCAATGTCCATCTTTAATGGTGTGGAAAACGTTCTCAAAAGAATAATATTATTGGATTGTATTGCAATCAAGATACATCTTATTGGTCCTTCGACCTGGTTAATCGCTTTTTGTATCTTTAGGGCAACGCCTGTGTTTGATTTGGACAATGAGAGTTCTACTACTTATATATGTATATACACATATATATTAGCTTTTATTACTAAATACCTTAAATTAAAGGTAACTAGACCAATTGATCCAGTTTTACTGTCCATATTTTATAGTACCAACAGTAACCTACACAGTATATGATGCCCATAACTTTAGCAATAATTACGTAAGTGAATATCAGGGATTACTTGCAATGCAAATGTTACAATAATAATCAAAAGGACTGATGTGTATTACACGGTACATTGTAGGTACTACAGGTAAACATTCAGCTTTTTATTATGTTCAGAAAACGTTATCTTATATTATTTATATTAAAAGCATTTTTGTAATTGTAAAATGCAATGTTGTGCCAAATCCAAATAAATAATTTAGATATGTCCTATTAAATGATCGAACCTCCAAAGGTCACTTACAACTTTCGTGAGCCCAGTAAAGAAAACAGGAAGTTATTGTTTACCACGATAACACGTAAACGGCAAGATATTAACTTCTTTTGCAATTTCTTTCAATGATGGAGAACTTGAGTAATACAAAATTTAAATGCTTTTTTTTCGACGAATTTTTAGTCAATATAAATAATAAAATGATTCAATGAAGCCTCATAATGTGCATAACTAGCATATTCGTAGAAAACATTGTAGAATTTGATTAAATTCCAAGAATTCGCCTTGAATCAAATGTATAAAGAAAATATTTAATGTTATAATTATTTATTATGGTCGGTGTTTCCGTTATTTGAATATTTGTAAAGTCCCCTGAGATGCATGAGCTAATCCTAGTAAGGGAGTCTTAAAAAAAATTTTTGCTTTTATTTTTTAGAATCCAGATGATAGTGGTGATGTAATAATATTTTTAATTGATTAAAGTTAAAAAAAAGGAGTTATACTCGTAAATAACATCTGCAAACTTCTGACGTTTACGCAAAAATAAAATACAAGTTAAATGTCAAGCAAAGACAGTAAAAGCTAATTTGCAAGCGCCGGATATTAACTTCTAGAGCAGGTTTCCTTCGGTAATCTTATCGAGATAAAACTTAATATTTGTTCTATCAGAAACGTTTTGTATTTAATGTTCCTTTAATTTATTCGTTATTTGGTTGCGCCATTACCTTCTTGCGCTTTGTTTGTTTTGTATTCTGTTCATCTTACGATTATTCTAAATTATTTTCTTTTAAAGTAGTTTTACCATTTCTCTTGCATCTGTTAGTTATTTTAGCAAGTTTTCTTTTTAACAGCCAAACTTTAGAAAGTTAGTCAATAACTATGTTAGTTTAAACTGGCCCAGTTACACTGACCATTGCCGGACGGACGGATGATCTGAAATCTCTTGAGACGCATTATATGCAATAGAATCTGCCACAAATAAATACTAATTGCCCTGCCAACCACAAAACTACAAATAAATTATACAAAAACAAGTAAACTATATAGGTATTTCAGATGTCAACGAAAGTTATTCATTCCTGCAAATAAAATAAATACGTGGCAAAACTTTCTCCTTTTGGCTCTTTAAAGGCTAAATTATATACGCTGGGGATTCCAAAAATGGAGACATATACCACTGTAGGGACTCGGGAGTTATTATAGCCGACCTACCTATATGGGTAGGCCACATCGAGCTACTGCATCTATTCATATTTTATATTATATTTCATGGCGGAATTGTACGTTATTCAACAGCGGGCTGTGACCACCATTTTTATCAGAATCAATCCTTGATACAATTTGTTATCGTTGACGAGAGAAGAAAAAGTTCATGACATAGGTTTTTATCTCCAGCAGCGTGGAACACTCTGTATGGGTATTATTCTCTTTATTGTAATTTGAAAAAAGTTACTTACTGTTTTGGGAAAAACATATTTTTCTAATTAATGTGTCAATCTGCAGTTGCCATTTCGAACGAGAAAATAAAGCTTTTGTCACATTCAAGATACTTTTCCTATTTTTTTTTAGAAATTTGAAATCCAGAAAAGCTCAATGTTTACATTAAAAACGTTTACATTAAATTCTACTCCTAGTGTAAAAATCCTCAACAGATCCTGATGGACGCGATCCGCATCTTATATTTATTATTTTATTCCATTTGTAATAAACAAGGTAAAATGTATAATGATAACAAAAAAATGTTTTGATTTTTAGTGTCCATTGTCAACCTTGATTGTAAGCGCACGAAAATAAAAAAATATACAAATCATATACCCAATATTGTTAAAATACTTAAATAAGCACTGCGGCTTTCAACTGAACACATCGCAACATTATAATGAAGTGTAAAACTTTTCATTACTTTGGCTTTACTTTGTGTAATATTATTTTATGGCAGAAATAAATTTGTCTGAAAACATAATATTATACATAATTATAGGTGATACCTTAACTTTTAAGTAAGTTAATACCTTGTCTGAATTAATGCCCTTCACAAAGCTTTCAGGAGTAGGACAATGTTACTTTAATTTTGCTCCCGGAGGAGTAATAAGCGATCCAACACGCCATTTTGTTGCTATAAAACGTTACAAACAAAGGCTACCACGAATCTCACAGACTTAATAAGACCATTAATAATAATACGAACAGACAACAAAAAATTAGGAACAATTTAGATCAGATAGAATTTGGTACACAAGTTATATCTATGATAAATATTTCAACAAATTAGTGAATACTGCTTTCTAATAAAGTTTATTTTTGTGGCGACCTACACATACAGTAGTAACATACATAAACACCACCTAACAAAGACAAACTGAATTACATAACAACTTCTGCAATGACGTAGTAAGATCCTGAATCGCCATGTGGGAGTTCTCGCGCCAATTATTATATACATATATATAATACGACTACTCCGTTCATCTCCCTCTCTCCTCTTTCCCCTCCCCTCATACTCCCTCTCCTCTTTCCCATCTTCTCATCCCCCCATCTCTCATCACCCTCAAAGGGACAGAGGGCTTGCAACTCTTGAGTTGGATAATAGTCGAGTTAAATAAAATACTTAAAAATAAATCTCAACAAGTCTTTTAGATAAACATCACTAAAAAGGCCATTACTTGAATAGTAAACATTATCCTAAAGTGTCTTCAGGTAGTTCTACAACAGATTTGCTTGAGACTAACTCAACTTTCTTTACTCACTGTAAATAAAAATGTATGAGCAATAAACCTCAGGGGATTACGAGAATCGGAGACACAGAGTAACACACGTAAGACAATAAAACTTTTTGAAATTTCCGAGAGTATGAGTGACGTTGAAAGCTGGTACTATTCGGAAATGAGATGGGAAATTCCTTCTATTCGTTTCTGAAATTGTAAAAACAATGTAACTTTATAGTTTATATGCTTTGCTTTGTATTATTTCAAACGTTTGATTTCATTATTTGCCTCTATGGTTGTCTAGTGGCAGATCTTAGAAAGAGAAGGAGGAAGAAAAATATACTATCTCTGGCACGCGATATCGCTCGCGTTAGTTTTTTGAAGACAAGTCAGTTTTTAGAAGGCAATCGAGCAGGCGGGACACCTGATAATATTTGACTATCGCGCCATCGGTAAATTCACTCACATTCAACCACAACTTGTTTTTTGTAAGTAGTCTTGTAGTAATATCACGGGTATTACTCTCACTCTCTCTCAATAACAGTAACTACTCTTTTTGATAAGTTTTATATTTCAAAGATAGATTCTGGTCTTTACTTCTATACCCTTGTATACAAAGTAAAAAAATGCAAAATTTGATGGATTACGGTAACATACTACTTGACTACGATCAATTATAATATTAGTGAAGGTATGTATATATATATGAGTACATGTATAATATACATGTGCATATGTGAATTATTATTTTAAGAGGGATTTCTAACTATCGTATCTGTCGTTATCTATTATTGTAATAACGATATTTAAAACGACTTCAGAATTTTTCGAGTTTGCACATTAACAGGGTGACACAGCTGTGCTCCGCTGTTTAACCGATTCATATTAATTTGAACTTTATCGGGATACTGCTCATTTAATTATTAGAAACTGTATAGGTGACATGTATAGGTATATCAAATTAAATATGAGTGGAAAGCTTTGGCACAGGTAGCACTTTGAAAACATATTTACGTACAACACTCACGCTTGTATTATGAAGGCAGAGGCATATGGAGAGCTCACATATTGCTGACTATAATTTAGGGTCTATTGCTGTCAATGGGAACTTTTGGGGTATATTGAAAGAGCCTCCCCCTTCTAATTGTTTATATTAATAGATTGTATATCGAGCAAAATAATATTGATTTTGATGAAGTAAGAGCCCTTGTTCTAATAGCTAATAACAACGATCTCACCAATTAAATCAAACGATAAAAACTGATCAGTATCTTATATGTATATCATATAAAATTATTAAACTAATAATAAGTTATTTAAAAGTTTTTTGACAATAATCACAAAATTAACTTTAAAAGTATACACGCCCAGTTCTTTAATACGAATATGTACTGGACCTATCGTTTTGAAGTTTATTACAAAGGCTTGACTTTATTTGGTAGGGTTCTTAGTCATTTAACATACCATTTCAAAAAGTTAATGACTCCTAACATAAATAATGTGAGGGGTAGAGAAGCGTTCCTATGTGGGAAGTACAGTAAGATGCGACTATAGTGAAACTCAGTACTGCGAAACGAAAGCCACATTGGAGTGGACTGCTTAGATTACTTTTTATTAACCAACGGCGTGTTGTTAAAGTGTCGTACCGATAGCAAATATGCTATTAATATTTCCTTTACTTGTTGTTGCATTTACCTGTACCAATAAAAATACACCGCACTATTGAGAAGTCAATAAGTGTATGGAAAACATACTATTAATTATATTTATTCATGCGTATTAGCCAATAAGATCATCAATAAAAGCCTAATTCAATCAGTATTTTGAATGATTGATTTTTACTTAGCTCTTATTTTTTTTATAGATGTCAAATACATAAATTAGTTTATGTTGTTACTTGTTTTATTTTACAACCTTCGACATTATTTTACAGTTACGTTCGTTTAAAATATTTCGTAAACATTACACAAATGTCGTCGGCTACATAACTCTAGTATTCTAATTATACAATAACGTCACGGTCAGTCTTATGACAAGGGTCTTCAAAAGAAGTTGTAATATATAGATTACAAGTAATCAGAAACACAATATTATTTTAGTTATGTAAATACATATGTTTAAGCGTAGGTAGCGTTGTGCCTGAGGCGTTGGACTTGCGATCAAGTGGTTGCGGGCAAACAAGCATTTAGCTTAGCTAAAGGGGGTTAACAAAAATAATACTAGTAATGTGTGACCTACGTTGCTAGTATTCCAAAAAAATCTAAAATAAATATATATATATATATATATATATATATATGTATATGTATACATACATACGCTGCCTATATCCGCGAAAGGGTCGGCAGTTTCTTAAATAACGACCATAATTCGGTCCTGTCCACGTCATAGGGGTAAGCCAATTGCCGTCATTCGGGTACTTTTGGAATGAGATTTCGAAATTGGGAAAAATTTAAAGGGTCTATAGAAAGGAAAGAAAGGTGAAATGGCTTATTTAGATGGATTGGGGAGTACTTATAAGCAATAACTCAAGCCAGTGATGCCAACGTGGGGGTTTTCTCCCTAAATTTACGGGGAAAAAAATTATACTAGTAGTTTTAGTTTGAATTTATTAATTATTAATTTAGTGGTATTTGAAATTGCTTTAGAGGGAAAGTTTTCAAACAGTTCACAAACAGGACACTGGCTCAAGCAGTTCCGGATCAAGTTATATACCTATAACTAGCTGGTGCCGGGAAGTCAGAGTCCTCTAACGCTCTTATTTATATAAGGACTATAAATTGTATAACTAACAATCTAAAAAATGTATAAAAAGTCACCCTAGACTGGTCATTATTCGCATCGTGGCATTCAAAAGTCAAGTCCAATATCCAAATGATCGAAGCGGTATAATGATATCTTATTAAAGTAAAGCAATCTTGAACGGTACTCTTATTAATGGACCTATATTGCTAATGGAGCGTTCCGAAGAATAGTAAATCGTAAAATAGGAATTTTCATTCGATCTTAGTTCAAAGCGAGTTGTTAAATCGATTTTATTACTTTCACATCATAAAGTCCCGAACGCATTTTTATATCTCCAGGCGTCTAAGTGCCTACCTTCTTCCTTCGTGAAGCAAGTATAAAACGTGCTTCGAAAGAGACCGCTTTTATTAAACTTAACATAAAAAATAAATACAAAAAAATATTTAATGGATACACTGTTGCTAGACACTACACATTTATTAACATATTATTATACAGGTGTAGTGTGTGTAAATAAAATAAATGCCAATAATATGCGATAGTTTAAACGATTTTTTTCTTTCTCTACATCCAAGAAGTGTATCTTAGTCTATAGATGAATTCAAAGGCATCGTTAATATTTTTAGTGTTTTTGGAATAAGAGTCCTATGCCATATACTTACTTGCATCATAACATCTTGGATGATATGGAATTCAAACTGATGGCCCTTGATAAAAATGGTCGATAACTCATATGAAAATGTTTTTTCAAAACAGAATATGTTTATTTTTCGGTCACAAACAATGGTAGTATTGTTTTTATGTCATCTAATAGGACGTTATAAAATTGAGGCAAAGGTTTAAGTTCTCCGTTTAGTAAGTACTTATGGCCCGAAAACAATCATTTTAACACGTTTATATATTTTCCGATAGAGTGAACTATCCAAACATTATATTTTATTTTAAAAGCTCATGAAATTGATATAGAACAATTAATGTCATATTGCGGAATACTTTATAGGGCTTAGTATTATACCAAAAGCAAATGATTCAAACTTAAATTAAAAATGACATTTTGCTATCGGTACATAACTGTATAACGACTTATGTAGGTGCATGATAGTGTCAACAACCGGACAGGTCTTAGCTAGCTCTTCCTGAACAGGTTCCCGCGATGCACCTAGCGGCCGAGCGTAATCCTTGCGAACGGCGACCTTAGATTATGTCGTGTATCGTTTAATGTACTTGACTGCCTGCTATAATTTCAATGCCTCATGTTTTAAGGTATTTGGTTTGGTTTAATATTTAGCTGTTGTGATTACTGTATGTTTGTGTTTACTATCGAGCTTTTGCTAATTAGCTTGTTTTCTGATACATATGCATATGTACATTGGGAATCCTTACTACTGTACTACTATTAGTCATTGTAACATCCAGATGAAACAATAAAAATCACCCCATTTAATACAATTAAACTTATAAATGCGACTTTAAGTGTAAAACAGTTTACAAGCATAGAATTATAGGCTAAATAACTCACATCAAACTATGTGCAATAAATGACTTAATCCTACAGTGTTTGGTCTAGGAAACCAAAATATATCAATTGAATTCAGAAAAAGTATAAAGTTTATCTATAAATAAAATTTTGAGTTTTTTTATTTTTATTTTTGTTTTTTTAATTCTGGTGTCGCACAAGGCTGTGTGCTATCACCCACGCTGTTTCTTTTGCATATCAACGACATGCTGCAGATTAGCAGCATCCATTGCTATGCGGACGATAGCACGAGTGATGCCCTTTACACGGGCCGCGCTATCATTTCTCGGGTAAACGTCATCGAAAGCCGATCCAAACTTGTGTCTGAAATCGAAACTTCTTTATCAAAAGTTTCAGATTGGGGTCGACTTAACCAAGTCCAGTTTAACCCCACGAACACACAGGTTTGCGCGTTCACCGCTAAAAAGATGCCATTGGTCGTATCACCTCAATTTGAGAGCACTTCCCTAACTGCATCAGCCAGTATCGGAATCCTTGGCGTCGATATATCAAGCGAAGTCCAGTTTCGCGGTCACTTAGAGAGTAAGGCCATATTAGCCTCGAAGAAGCTTGGTGTGCTAAACAGATCGAGACAGTATTTTACTCCGGCCCACCGCCTGCAACTTTATAAGGCGCAGGTTCGGCCGCACATGGAATACTGTTCTCATCTCAATGCAGGTGCACCCCAGTACCAACTTCTGCCTCTTGACCGCATTCAACGGAGAGCGACTCGCATCATCGACTGCCAAGATATTTCTGATCGACTTGACACCTTAGCGTTGCGTAGAGATGTAGCTTCACTCTGCATCCTCTATCGCTTGTATCATGGGGAGTGTTCAGAGGAATTGTTCGGACTTATACCGGCTGCTGGTTTCCGCCATCGTCCTACGCGACAAAATATCCATCCCCATCACCTGGACGATTGGCACTCCACCACTGTGCGCTTCTCCAGAAGCTTTTTGCCTCGCACAACCAGCTTATGGAACAAATTGTCGCCTGCCGTATTTCCGAACCGATACGGCCTTCAAACCTTCAAGAAGAGAGCCTACTCCTACCTAAAAGGCCGGCAACGCACTTGTGACTCTTGAGTTGCAGGTGTCCATGGGCGGCGGTAGTCACTTACCATCAGGTGACCCGTCTGCTCGTTTGCCCCCTATCGCATAAAAAAAAAAAAATTCAAAATCTTAAATAATTAAATCTGAATATGTGACCTTGCACAATAAGTACTTAAACAGATACACGTCATCCGTATCAATTCTAAAACTCTTATTCTAAATAAAAAATCTCTGACTAAGAAGATTCGAGATCCCCTTAACCAGTCAAGCTATGTATGAACAATTACTTACATGTTTCTCTGTGTGTTATGTTGTGGATTACCCACATACACTTCTCTAAACAAATATGTAGAAATTATAGGCTTTTTGTATTAACAAGAAGCGAAGGCCCTGTTCCCATTTCTCGAGCCCATAATCTGTAGATATCGATTCCGTCTATGAATATGTTTCCATTTCTAATTAAATTACTTCAGTGTACGATAACAGGTGTAATTGGATTATATTTGTTTATTTTACGTATTTGTTCACCTTAAGCTTCATAATTTATTATTAACATAAGCGTATGTAACTCTGAAGGGTTAGTAGGCAGAGGTGTATAAAACACCAACGTTTTGACAGTTAGAATTCTAATTATTTTGAAAATGGCGTCTTACAAACGCATTTTTTTTTTCAGTGACATTCGGGATTTTGAAAGACTTCAAACGACACTCCTATATGCGAAGGGATATGATGGAATAAAAAGGTTACATTCATGAATCTTAACAAAGCAATACTTTTTTTTGGAAGTCGTGTAAATACTATTAATTTATTAGTCTCCTTGAGGTTAGTTTGAATGTAAAAAGTCCGAATTCGTGGCGAGCAATTATTACCAACGCGTGGCAGGGGTTTCGTTTGAATTTCATGTTACAAAGGTTAATAATTTGTATGGTTTGGTTAGCATCTGCTTGAAACCTGTGTGTCATATGAACTACTTAATAAAACTTCTAATCTTTAATTGATAGGTTTTAGATACTTGTAAGTGAAAATATATACATATGTATGTTAAGACTAATGACTGGATGAGCTGTGTGTACCTAAAAATTTTAATTTAATATTAACATCAGAAAACAATTAAATACCTACGTGTGACTTTTTTATTATTTATCGCTCGACACCGTGCACATCACCACCACTCTACACTGTGTTCCCCACCGGACCGAACCTATATAACGGCCGAAGGACCGAGCGCAGTCTTCTTTCTCCCAGCCTCAACACCGAATTTAATACATTATCCCGGCCGGACTGCAAACGAAGCCCCTCGAAGTCCTACTCTGAGCCTTACTCTCACCTCCTTTTAACGCCAGTATCTGTAGTATCATTCTATAATAGTTGTCTACTTAAAATTGTGAAATGGCCTGACCTCGTGTTCTCATTTATGTCCAATAATTAGTGTTCTTAGCCGTCCACGTGTCTGGGACAAGGCGGCCACACCCACCACGTAATTTTTTTTTTGTAAATAGGTGTTTCCATACTATCATTTAGGGTTTGGTATCTGTTAACTATTATCTACTATACGAATCCTGATATACAGCGTTGCATTATAGTATCAGCTTTATAGTGAAAATCCACTAAGTTTTAAGTATACGCACAATCGAAACCTTTTCAAAATTAATGTTTTAGTTAATTGCGCAAAGGTTAACCGAGACCTATAGACAAATATATTTTAAGAACTATTATTAGGAAAATTTATATCAATTCGAATAAAGCTTTATTCCGATCTACATGTTATTAATTAGGTAACGGATATATAGACTTTTTTGATGATTCGATCAAACACGGTACACACAACATACTGAACTAACCACTTTTAAAAGCAGGAGCTCTGTGAGTAGCTTAAGAACAGTTAACTTCAAACCCAGATTATACACATACTTTGCAGCTATAAATCTGTTCTAAACTTTTGCTATAAGAGAATTTTATAACATGTAAAAACTTGATATATGTGTGTATAATATTTATTAGGTGATGCAGTGATATGATTAGGTGAAATGTCATCTGTATACACTACTTTGATCCTGAGAAAACCTTACGTATTTGAGTTTCTTTTTCTATGCGTTTTAACCTTATTTTGGACCTCGGATGTGCATGAAAAAATAAAAAACATATGTACATATTGCACATATATACATATATAAGTACAATATATATATAAGCTTACGCCTTTCTCCCATCAGGGTAGGCAGAAAGCCCGCCCGCTCCTAATCTTACATACACCACGAGTTTCCTCTATTGTCATGAAACCTTTCGTACAACCCCGACGCTTTCGAGTACTTCTGACCTGCCCTTTCTTCAGAACATCACAAATTTCGTGTATGGTCATCATGGTCGACCCCTGCCGGCATGCCCATTCAAGTTTACCTTATATACTCGTTTTGTTATTTGATCCGCATTCATTCTTTCAACGTGCCAAAACCATCTCATCTTAACCTATTCAATTTTCGTCACTACGTCCCATGGACCCCCGCAACTCAAGAGCGTTGCCGGCCTCAGACAATGATACCTGTAATTGGTTTAATTGAAATAAATTATGAAATATGAATTTGAATTGAATTTATGATATTACTAAGGATTTGGACTTAGTTAGTACTGACCTCATAATGTAGCAGTCAGAGAACGGGCCCAAGGTGACACAGTAAGCCTGTAAGTAAGTTTGTCAATACGGTTTTCATTGTCCTATGTTAACACTGACTATTAGCTAAATGTGATTATAACGAAAACAGATTCTGAGATTTGATTAAGGTTTAGGTAAAATCCCGGCTAGGGAAACTCGTGCCAAGCTTTGTATAGAAAATATGTTGGTAGAATGTCCTTATCGTACATTTTTTTTATGATATAGGGGGACAGACGAAAAGACGGGTCTCCTGATGGGAAGTGACACCTTCATCTCAGTAGCCGGTCCGTTGCCTATCTTAAGGGTGATGAAGGGGGTGAGGGAAGGGAAAGAGGAGAGAGGGAGTAAGGCCTCTGGTGCCCTCACTTATTCGCCAATATAATGTAACCATTATTTACCTACCCGTTTTCTATGAGGCCATGGTATTACTTCGGTCGTTCCGGCTCGCTAGAGAAAAGCATTTAAATTTTTCACACCATAAAATGTACTATATATAAATATGAAAACGCACTACTTCCTACATAGTTTCATAATAGATACAAACTTTTAATATAAGTACATATTTATTGTGGTGATGACGGTATTTGACTGCCCTGCAGGGCAAACAATTGTGTGGTGAGCACTAGTATTTATTCTGTGTCTGGGTCTACACATATGTACATATGTACATATCATATATATTTTTAGAACTATATAAGTCAGTTTATCTACAGTCTGGTCAGTAAAAGCACTGCTTAGTTTCGATTCAGATAGTCGTGTGTAAGGAAGGAAAGAAAATTATTAAGTATTATTTCCTTTATTTTTTTTTTTTATACTATAGGGGGACACAGACACGGTCAGCTGACGGGTCACCTGATGGTAAGTGACAACCGCCGTAAATGGCCACTTGCAACTCAAGAATCGCAATTGCGCTGCCCGCCTTCGAGGGTGATGAGGGATATGGGGATGCAGGGAGGGGAAAGAAGAGAGGTGGATGAGGAGCTGGGAAAGAGGAGAGGGGGCATGAGGGGAGGGGACAGGAGAGAGGGGGATGAGGAGCTGGGAAAGAGGAGAGGGGAGGGGAAAGAGGGGATGGGGAGTTTGGCCTCCGGAAACCTCACTCATTTCGGGGAAATGCAACATTAAGTGTTACTTCACAAGCGGTTTTCTGTGAGGCCGTGGTTTTGCGCCGGTTGAGCGGGCCCATTCGTGCCCAAGCGTGGCTCTACCACTGTGTGCATGCATGCATGGCATCCAATTCCGTCTGAATCCATCTAAGTATGCTAAAAGAATAGGTAAATAAATTATACGTTATTGGCCCGTACCTTATTATCGCCCGATAAAAGACTTTTCAATACCTGTTTCAGTAGGCCAGAGAAGCATTCCTGTAACGATTACTTCATAGTACATTTATTTATAACCTATATACTAGTAGATTTCGTTTGTGGCAAGACGTCAAAAGTGTGGAATCAATTCAATCCCTTTAGACCCCACACAATACTGCCTTTTTTACGTGCATGACTGTACATTTATCTTTACCAAACTCCAACCCGATACATTTACTAATGGTATTATCATTATTATTCTCTTTATTCAAATTAAAATACATATAAATTACATTTTTACATACATAACAACAAAGAAAATATATTTAAAATATAAGAAATTGTGTCCCACCGGTATCAGGGACAAACAAAATACTGTTCACCGTTTATAACATAGCTATGAATTGTAATACGTCTCAGGGTATTATTCTTGTTTCTTAACTTGCAAAACGATATATTTTACATGTTAAGAAACAATATTTAACATTTACTTTTATATGATGCCAATCGTATTGAAAACAATAGAAATGTTAGTTACGATAAGAGCTGAAAAACTAACTAGGGCACTTCCCATACGGTCGCGTTCATGAGATAACAATTTCAAATCATGTTATTTTGTATTTCAGTTTGGGCGTTTGCCGTATAAAAATAAATAATCAATGGTGTAATAACTATAATAAGCCGTAACTAATTTTATGTACAACATACATATATGAATACAAAACTTAAAGTACGTGTAAAAATCTGTCGCTTCAATATCGACGGCTTTAATACTACAAGTGCCAACACAAACATAGTTAATTACGTGCGTCATAATGCGGAAAAAATAAAACATTCTATCAACATTTACGCCCTATTTGTATGCTGTGAAAGCTAGGCCACCTATGTGCAAAGAAGTACCGACAGCAAAGCTATCATTTGTAAAGCTCAGAGGACGACAGCCAACCGCTCACATCCGCATCCGTTTGTTGACGAGAATCTACCTCCATAGAGGAAAACATGCCATTACCATCGGTTGTATGAGGTAGAGATTTGATTTAACGCACGACATATATGTATACACCTGCTACGAAAATATTGTTCGTTTTACATTTTTGTTTTCTTTGATTTTATAAAAGTTTTGCTAATGAAGATCGCAGTATCACCTATGTATTGCTTCTCTCATTTTCGTAGGATTTAATCAAATGAGAGCATAATGTGTAAGCGCGTTTCAAATGTATGAATCACATAATACGAGTATATGTACGTTATAATATACACTTTAAACGTCTCCATGTCAAAAGTTAACACTTTATACAACAAAATAGAGACTATTCCTAATAATTGGTGTTGTTTGTGTGTATAAACGATCATTGCATTGTATTTAAAATAAAGAACATGAAGACATCAGTGTCACAGCCGCTAGGAGAAAACGTCCTTGTTAAATGTGTCATATTTTGTTTATATGTAAGAGTATACAAAACGCGTTGAAGTTTTAATGCGGGTATCATTTGTCAGGACACACCCTCTCACAGTGGCATCGCTTTGATCGCATAATCACCTCTTTGTGATGTTAACTGTCACTCGTGTTGTGAGATAATTAAGTATTATCCTTCATTCAATTTAATTTATTTAAGCTTAAAATGAAAGAAGGATCCCAAAGAATGAATGGATGCATGTTTGTGATTTCGAATAACCAAGAAAACGATTAATTATCAACAGTTTTATTATACATACTACATTAGTTGATCGCTATTAACTGACATTACATATGTATATATATTGACATACATCATATTTATATGTATACATTCACTTTATTATATATTAAACATGTACCCTAACATTAAGGGTGAGACGTTGGACATCCTGACTTCTTTTATAAACTGTTATTTAGTTATTTAATATAATTATGAGATACATATATAATGTGTGATTTAGTTTTTATGTTTATCAAAACATGTATCTAAAATAAACATTATATCTTTTATCTGATGATTTAGAAGTAAAAATATTATGTTTTAATAATTGCTGTTAGCAGTAGAAACCTGTAAGTAGAAAATGATCATTTCTATAACTCGTCAGCTGCCAATTTATGCAAAAACTTTTTTATGAACCATTTTCCCTTTGTCTGTCTACCTTCCAAGGCTTGCGATCCGTGCATAAGTATTAAGTCGTTTAATTTGTTTTACTGACTTGATATATTACTCACATGAGTAGCATTTTACTTTTAAAAGCCTAGAATATTAGTGCTAGGAAGAATGATACTTGAAACTTGGTTATTCTAAATTTAAAAATAAAATACAATGATAATATTATTTAGTTATATAACATAAAAAAGATTTCATGCAAAGAGCATCTCACATCCATTTGAATTTTTGAAAATGTTAATATGAAGTTAGACTATGGAAAAGACCCTCGTAGTTTTTTTCTAAAACTTATACCGTTTCTTCACTTAAAATAATTATATTAAATAGTCAGGAAATGTCTACTTTATTAATGAGTATGTCATAGCAACACGATAGCTTTACAGGAAAATAATGAAGTTACATCATTATACCAGGAACATTACCAGATCCTTGGTCAGAATATTGCCATGGTTACAAACTCTAATAATAGTTTTCAGGCCGGCCCTGAAAGTTATTTTAAAAAATTTAATTAATAATTACTTAGTATAATATGAACTTAGTATAATGTTCGAAAAATCACACTAGAGTGTAAATAAAATAAATTTCAGTTCTATATGCTGAATTATTGAAATGTAGAGCCATTGAAATCAATGTCCTGAATATTTCCGATAAAAACGTTATTGAAAATAACCGTGTTTCCGCCTGGACAACGCGAATATTGCATTTTCACTCGGATGACGTGTCAACTGCATTTTAAATAACTTAGTGGGCCTCGGCTCAACATTCGATATTGATTTGAGGTAGATCTGGCTTCCTTACTTTTAGCTGAAACTGTGAGAAGCTACCGAATTGTATTTAGAGCGATATACGTCAGTCTATTTTGGAGTCTAGGAATAACACCTTCATATTTGTAGTTTTTAGCCTTCTTTTTTATTAAAGAGCTTTTGTCGGTAGTGCAATCGCAGTTCCTTCTTTTTTGATGGATTTAACTTTTTGCTTGGACAGACTTGAAAGGAAAGCAAGGAGGAACTTCTTGATTTAACTGCTTTTTTGACCGTCTGTACATGCAATATCTTCGGCGTTGGGAACAGATTTCAAGAATTTCTTTTTACTTGAAAGAGTAGTACTTTAGCTTAATCTCATTTTAATTTCAATAAATTATTCCGTCTGTAAGAGGAAAAGTTAAGCAATGAAAAATACCGCTTATTATAATTTATCAAGAGTCGTAACTGCGCTGCCGACCTTGGGGACAAGAAGAGAGTTATTGATTCAGTCATCGTAGTTATTAAATAAAATATTTTAAACTTTTATTTTTAATTGCTTATCGTATTCCATTTTTCCCACTAATCATTTGTAATTTTAGCAAAGGTAATATGCCTTATACTAGAGGTAGTTAAATGATAATGGACTTCACGGATGACGCAGTGGTTTAAAGTTTAAGTTTTTTAAAATCGATCCCCACATGGTAAAACACTTTATGTAAACCTTAAATTGTTGTTATGAGTATGTTTGTATTCATTGTGTCCGTTATTTGAATGTTTGTAAAGTTATTCTTAGTGCGGGAGTTGTGTTTTTCTAAAAAAAGGGATATTGTAAATTATGAACCATAGTTTCTAATTATTAACAATGAAGGAATTCTAAACTAGTCATAAGTCATAACAACCTAGCATTACTGTAAGCACGCAATGTACATTACAATACCGATAGTGTAAACATTATTTAAGACCCAGTGCTGAAGTTGCTGCTCTGATCGGGTCACCATAACTGGTGCAAGTCGATTAAAGTGCCACGTTATCAAAAAGGTGCTGACGTCAACGTATACCTACCGCTGTACCTATGAATGTTACTCTTTATTAATCTAAAACCTTTGTACAAGTCCGGAATTTCTTAAATTTGGTTCTATGGCTCATAAATAAATAGTTGTTTGAAGCGGTATTTTCAATTTACTTTACTTACTCTAGAAAGAATAAACGCGTTGCAAACAATACAAGTATATTTTACACAGACTAAATAAAATAGACCTAAATGTATTAAGTTCGCTTCACCGTATTACTTTGATAAGAAACTCTTTCGTGAAACATCAAATCAAATTTGTTTCCGCCCTCTATAGGAATTTTCATTATTTTTATTGAGAAGAAAAGCTAAGAAAAATGTGCTCACGTCTTTGTTTAGATTTCCTTTTGCATAGTAGTCATAAATTGATTCTGTTTTTATAACTTTTGTAGTTAAAGATAACTTTTAGGATAATAAAAGCAGTATTATCTTATAAGTGATAGTAAAATCTAAAATTACTATGTTAGTTTTAGTATACATTCCTCTACTGATCGTTAAGTAATACTACTAAGATATCTTTGGGATCAGTAGAAGCCGCATTACCTGTGTATACGAGTTGTTTGTATGTCGCGACCAGATCATAAAAGTGATCGACTGACCATTTTATGAACGGGATGAAATTGAAGTGTTATTAATTACTTAAGAAAGATACATCAATAATACCTAATAGCTTTCCTTGTTCAATTTCCAAAAGAATTAAAATGCGATCTCTCAAAAGTATGAAAAGTTAAAAATATTCCAAGATGTCAAATCGCTGTTCTCTTTATAAATATTAAAAAAGGCATAACGATGGAACCGGTTATTTTCGACAGTTATCAATCTGCCACGCGTGACTGAATACGCTTTCTGAAATAGGGACCCAGATCGAATTTTCTCCAATATGGAAGCGATCCTAAAGATAAATACAGATGAGAATGATAAATATGTATCGCGACATATTTACCTAAAATGTCCTATACATAAATCACTTACGGCCTCTTTAATAGATGTTTATTGACAACAGAATATTTGATTTTCTTAAGGAAGTTCACATATTATCCTTTTATTATTCTTATTATTCCATATTAGCTTTTTGAGTCATGTGAATCAATAGGTGTAATAAAATAATTTGCCCAAACCGACTTTTTTTTTTTTTTGTGTGGAAACTCCCACGGGTCATCACCTTACCTGGGTAAGGTGGTATGTCGGACTCGAACCGACTAAAACCACACAGTGTTCCTTCAACGGGTCTTATGGCCGGGGCCTCAGGTGTACCCTAGAAAGGAAGTCCCTGTGTACCCCGGCAGACCTAGTCGCCTTTTGAGCAAGGCGCCTTGTGCGTCTTCTGCGGGACGGAAGAGTACTAACTCTCTCCCGTTCCCTTTCCGCCACTTCTTTTGCAAGTATCACTGCCTCGCAGTACGAAGTGGCGGAATCCCATGCACTCTCGCTCTGGACCATAGCAATAACCATGGTCTCTAGCGAGAGGCTACCCACACCAATAGCTGCCACCAATACCACCAATACCGACATAATATAATGCAAAAGTAACTTTTTTCTTAAAATATATTTTTTTTAATATTATTAGTTTATTTGTATTTGTTGTTATTGATTCTCAGCCGGCTATAAATAATAACATATATATATATATATATATAGTGTAATACGATACGAACTAAATATTCAGAAATCTAGGTCTATTGTAGTAACTTTTTTTCCAAATTCCCTTGTAAAGGTCTCTTCTGGGAGCTGTGTTAATTATAAACGGCACAAATTGATATATCAGCCTATTATCTAGTTGGTGTTCGAAACGCAACCACGCGTGCGCCTCCCGGGACTTTTTATTAACTGTTAACCAACTCTAGCTTTTAGAGAGGATTACTGTTTCAATAAAGTTTTTGTGATCGGAACCAGTTGGCAACTTGATATATTTGATAGCAATCGTATTTGTGCTCTTAGTTTGATTGATATTTTTGTACATGGTGTGTTGTAGTTTGTAAGCGTTTAATTGATTTAAACACACATACATATATACAGGGTGATATATACTCGTATACATGGTGTATTGTAGTTTGTAAACGTTTAACGTATAATGTGATTCATGTGCTATCTGCAATGACTATTCGTAAAAACTTTAAAGCAATGTGATAATCCTATTTATTCAAATCCTATTAAATTACTAAATATGCATTGATTATTAAATCATTTTTCCCTATTTTTTCATAATAATCTTGACAGTGACTTAAGGTTTAACTTGAAAATTTAAAATTTGAACCTAAAACAGCATTGAATAAGGTTTTCGATTCCTCGATGAAAAATTAATAATTGAATACAGGCGAAGCGGTAAAAATGTTTCTTACATGTCCTTTACGATTTGAGGTGAAAGATCAAAGAGTGCGTAAAATTTACGACGAATTCATACTAAATGAGCGCACCAGGTATTTCTATTGATATTAACACGGGAAAAATTCACAAGATTTCCCGATATACTTCCACTTCGCCACGAAAATTTTAGAAATTCTTTATTTTGGTATTTTTTTAAGGAATAATATGCAAATGGAGTTTTTAAGCATAATAGTCTTGTTCGTATCACACGGATAAGTTACTGTCATATGTAGCGGTTAAGCTAAATAAAAATCACTTAGCTGGTCTGGGTTGAAGTTAGGCCGTGTGAAGAGAAAGTTATACAAGCTCTTAGCACCAATTAAGTTTCCGATAATTTATCGTGGAAGCCAGAAATTAAAGCTCGTTCCAATATAATTATTTCCATTACCTATTGAAAAAAATAAAGTCTACGTAAGGCTAGAGATTACCTTAAACATTTGCTCTGTAAAGTGAAATCAATTAAATATATAACCTTTTATTATATTTACCGTTTAATTTAATTTGATTTAAGGCTATAATGCTGTGAAGTGGATTCTGAATTGTACTTAGGGGGAATCATACTACTTCTTATTGTTGCCAAATACATTTATGAAACCGTCTATTTGACTCGACGTAGAGACGAACCTGTTACTTCTACATTTCTTATCTCTGTTATGAATAATTTGGCTCTTGTTTCTTTTTTAATCAGATTTAAAAAAAATATTCATTTATTTTAAAATTAATGCACAAAATCCACAGAGCCGGACTTACTGCTGAAGGTATTCTCTGTCAGTGTACCTTAGGGTGATGTAGAAATGACTACTTAACGTCCTAAAAATATAGGCAATATATGGGATTTTTCCGTTAAAAACTAAGTGACATACAAACCGTGGGTTTTCAGTATTTACAATATTAATAAAACATTTTGAAGAATAATATATTATTTGCAAGTAAATTTTTCAAGTTGAAGTATTGTATTGTAGAGATACTTAGGTTGAATTTTTATGATACTGATGAGCGCAATAAGTTCGTTTTGACTCTCTGCTCTGCGTACCCCTTCTAGGGTATAGGCGTAATGTTATGTGAAAACATTAAGTTCTTTCGTGACAAACCAATGAATAGGCTCTTTGGCTCTTCTTTTCTGTGCCGATCAGTGAAAGCCTGGAATTCTCTACCAGCGCACGTGTTTCCTTCCCAATTTGATCCCGAGTCTTTTAAGCGGGGCGTGAAAAAGCATCTCACCAGGCCGCCATAGTGTGGGTCACCACGCTGCATTGACTAGACATGCAATGAGGATGGTGACCACCACTCTTGGACTTCATTTATTGCTTACCATCAGGCCAAGTGGAGTCATTATGGTAGGCTTACAAATAAAAAAAAAAAAATAGGCTTCATACTTGTCATCCAGAGATTTTTTCATTTCTATTTTTCTATTTGAACCGGAAAATCATACAAATTCAAATTCAAATGGTGGACGTCACTGAAAATTTGGTACTCGGTTAAATTTCCTATCGATTTCTTCCAATCTAGGAATGTACCTTCCGTCCTGGTAATCAAAATAGTAGTAAGTCAGCAAAAGCGGTTTCCAGCAAACAGTGCGCAAAGATTTTGTTACAAATTTAGCGATTGTGATAAAACTATAATACACTTGATTTTTATGTTCTGTATCAAAAAAAGAGTAAAATATGTATTTTACCGTAAAATGACACTGTATAAACAATTTTATTAGGGTTATCGTAAAACATATGACCATGTCTTCAATACTATGTTCTTAACTAATTTTAATTAATATTTAGGTAAGAGGGCAGATACTGCACTCTTGCTTAGTATTATTTCATGCCGCTATATGGCTTATATAATTCAAAATTACAAATTTAAGAAATCATCATACTGCCTTCTACTTCTGTACTCACTCTGTTACACAATGCAAGCATTGAAATCACTATGGGGTAAAAAACGTTATTGCTTTTTTCAGTAGTATTTTAAGTAAGGTGTTATAAGAATTTCATGAGCAGTATGTCTACAAGGTGGATTGGAAAGTTCTTGGTCTAGATCAGAAAACAAGATAAATCGCATACAATTTTTTTTATTTTTCTACATAGCTCAAAAGCTCAAAGATTTTGCACCAGTTAAAAAAAAAAAAAGATTTTTGAAGATTGTCAAATATTCATTTGCAGCAACCCCCTCTTCATTTATGGAAAATTTGGCCTGTAAGCCTGGCCATCCAGGTGTGCTTTTTTTTTTGGGTTTGGGAATAGATGAAAGATAGGAGCCATGAGTCCAGTGAGCATTATCCTAATGGAAAAACACTTTCTTTCTGACCAAACCTAGACGTTTTTCCTTAATTTCCTCACAATAACAGCACAGAAGAATGTAATCATACTATTACATTCTTTTGCATTCTTTTTAAGTTTATCGTTTAGTGTTTCGCCTTCCCAGCCTAAATTAACTTCGCTTTCTATGGGGGTCGGTTCACTAGATTTTTTCCATTCCTTTTACTGTTATTTCGACTGTAGTATAGTTATAGGCCCACGTTCTATCTTTTTTTACAAATCTTTTTAAAGAATCCTGCGGATCAACTTCAAACAACACTAAACAATCCCGGCACTTTGTGAGTCGAACTCGTTTCTACTCATCTGAAAACAATCTGGGGACCCATCTAGCGGAAAGTTTCGAAAATTCAAGTTGATGGACAACGATGTTTTGTGTTCATTCATACGAGATGTCTATGATGACTGCTATCTCCCTGATAGTTAATCTGTGGTCTTTCAATATGAGATCACACACTTTGGCGATGTTTTCTTCAGTTGAAGACGTCGTGTGCCGACCGGCGCGAGGGTCATCTTCAAAATTCTTTCGTCAACGTTTGAAATCACCAACGCATTTATTCACAGTGCAATAAGATAGAGGCAACTCCCCTAACGCTGATTTCATGTCATTTTTTTTTCAAACAAGTATTTTATGGCCTCACTTTGTTTAATTTTCTCTTTTTTCAAATTGGTACAAGTCTTCTCACTTAACTTGTACTAACTTATAATGACAAAAGCTATAGTTATAAAATTTGACACTGTATCAAGTAATATATGAACCTAAAGAGGGTAGTATTACAATGATATAACAATGATTGATATCTTAGGCCGAGAACTTTTCCACCTACCAATATGTAAGGAAAATAACAAAAATCATTCAAAATGACATCAAAAACTCTATTTATTAATTAATTATAATCAAAGAGCAATCCACAATCTTAGCTTTAGTTATTGGGCATAATTGATTAATAATGTAGTAGGGGGCTATACAGTCCTTATATTTGTGTATTTATGAGATATTCATTATAATTATTACTATCTTAAAAGTGCAGTACAGCTTTATATAGTAGATGTTATGTTCAAACTAACGTAAAGAGTAGTATTTAAGAGATTTAAGAAGGTAAAACGAAGAATAATCATTATTTTACACCAAAGACATGTTGCTATTGAGATTTACTGCTCTTTTGTTAAAAAAAAAAGGTTGTATATCAATGAAATACTGCTCGTTTACGTAGTTAACTAGATTATCTTACCGTTCCTACTGCTATTTAACGTAAATGTATGAAACCTAGATATTAAGAAAGCTAGTTTGACACACATTCCATATCAGTAATAGTAAAAACGGCCACCTCTAACCCACTGCTCTTTTGATAACCATAACATCAGCATTATCCCCGTATACAGCAAAATAATGAACGTATATTTCATGATAGTACATACTAAGATATTCTTACCTTTTTTGGTTGTTGTCTTGAGATCACTAATTCGAAACCATACAATATGTAGATAATAACTTTGTTCTGTATAAAGCCTTGAATAAAAGCGGAATATAACATAAAAGAGGCACAGTCGACTATTATTATGCGTAATTACGACTCAAAGCCTAGCCCAGCTTACATACCTTTTCTCATTAGTGTCCGAATACTCCTTTCAGATACTCGGTAATAAGACTAAGCACTAACAAAAAAATTTACTTGATTTATTTTTGTTTTAATTTTAATATTTGGATATTAGCTTACCGATTCTGATCTTTTACTAATATTATTAATGTGAAAGTAAGTGTGTTTTTCCCGTAATCTTGAAATTTTATCATAATCCTAAGAAAAAGTACTACGTCTAAGGCAGGGGTGCTCAAACTTGAACTGCTGGCGATCTACCTCAATATTTTTAGACTACTTACGATCGACTTGAGAGGCTGCAAGTATGTGTGATGCAGGGTTGTCGTACATACACGATACACCCTACCTACCTAGGTAGGGTATATAGATATTAGCTTTCCGCACAATTTACATTATCTTAGTCAAGGTTTGGGTTAGGTTTACTTAAGTTCTTCTCTACAATATCAATGAAAAAACTCCTAGTTATTCAAAATTGCGAGTTTATTCGTTGTTACAAAACAAAAGAGTTACATATGGTTTTAACTCAACTAAGGAGTGACTTTGGATCTTGAAGCGTGGCACTGCATGTCCTCAGCATACTTTTCATAAGATGGTGCGTAACCACTGAGTGCCAATCGCAAGCATGATGACATATGATCGTCAGTTAGTCGATTGCGATATTTTGACTTAATTATCTTCATTTCAGAAAATGCAGACTCGCACAAGTAAGTTGACCCAAACATTACCGTCAGTTGAAGGGCGATTTGCCTTAGATTCGGATATTTATCTTCAGATATAAAACACCAGAAATTTGTATCAGATGCTGTAGCTTTGAGATGTATATCTGATATAATCTGCACCAACTCATTTTCAACAGAACATGAGTTCATATTAAACTGACTTGCTACTTCAGTGGTTAATTCCTCAATGTTTTTACATGAAAAAGGATAACTCATAAATGATGCTATATTTGCCAATTTACTGCAATCATAAAAACGCATTTCGAATTGTCCCAAAATATTTGATAATTCAGCCTCATACGTATCATAATTCAACTGAGGAATCCTTGCTTTCAAAGACGGAAAATGTTTCAAATCCTTTCTTTTCAGTTGATCTATCATAAGTTGCAATTTACTTTTGAATGCGTTTACTGCGCTAATCATCTCAATAATAGTTTTTCCTTTACCTTGAAGCTCCAAGTTAATGGTGTTTAAGTGCATTGTGATGTCTGTCAAAAATGCCAAATCAGTCAGCCATTTTTCGTTTTTCAACATCTCAGTGTCATCACCTCTTTCGTCTAGAAAAGCTGTTATTTCGGGCAATAATTCTTGAAACCTTTCTAGGAATTTTCCGCGACTCAACCACCTGACGTCCGTGTGAAGAACTAAATCAGTGTGTTCAGCTGACTCCCTATCTTCCAACTGCAACTTAAAGAGCCGCCGTTGCAAGCTACGTGCACGGATGGAATTCACAATTTTTGTTGCAATGCCCATAATTTCCTCCGTGTTTAAAACTTTTGAACACAAAAATTGTTGATGTATAATGCAATGGAATGAAAAAAATTAAAGGAATTCTTCATTAGCTCGACACAATGCCACAAAACCGTTCTTGTTTCCAGTCATTGCTAGTGCTCCATCGGTTGTAATGCACACTAATTTATATATTGGTAGCTTGTAGTTTTTTACAAAATTGATGAAAACGTCATATATATCTTCGCCACGGGTCTTCCCCTTCAGAGGAATGATTGTCAAAAATTCTTCCTTAGCCAACATGTCATTGAATACCATCCGAATAAAAATACACAGCTGGGCAGTGTCTGTCATATCGGTGGATTCGTCGAACTGTAAAGAAAAGTATGTACATTCCATGATATCATGTTTTAGTTTATCTGCGATGTCCTGACTCATGACTTCAATACGCCTTGTGACAGTCGGACGAGATAACTGAAGTTCTCTAATAGCAGACATGATTTCTGTTTTATTTTTAAAATCTCCAAATAAAGTCTCACCCGCTTCAATATATGCTTCCTTCACAACCGATCCATTTTCGAATGGTTTCTTGTGTTTCGCCAATATATGAGATATTTTAAATGACGCGATCGTAGCAGCTTTTGATTGTTTGGCTGGTCTTGTGAACATGGTTTGTTCTTTTTTCAAACAAGATATCAAATTACTTACTTTTCGTTTTCTTAATTCACTCTGTGGCGGAAAATCCTTTTCATAGTTTTTATGAACCGTTTTATGATGCCTCTCTAAGTTACCACGCTTAGGTATTGCAACTGACGCACGACAAATAACACAAATGCACTTATCCTTCACCATACAAAAGAAAAATTCTTCCTCCCAATCGTTATTAAAATAATACGTTTTAGATTTCTTCACTGCACTCATTTCGCACTATTTAATAATAAACTTTGTATCGACGTAGTATAGCCTTCAAGTTACAATTCAGAATGACTCCAATTCCTGCAGGCGCAACATTTATATCGGCGTGAACGAAAGTCTCGAATGTTCCCGTCAAACGCGCCGCCCGAAATGGTCTAGTACAGTCTAGTCTAGAAACAACGCGGCTTTTCTTTGACAAGTACCGCGCGTTCCTTTAATAAAGCCGCCTTTTGCCGCAAGCAGTGTTATTACGTAATAAATTTTTGTAGTTTAGTTACCTACTTATTAAAAAATTTTTTCTTCTCAAGATCTACTCAAAAAGCACTCGCGATCGACTGGTCGATCGCGATCGACCGTTTGAGCACCCCTGGTCTAAGGGATATTTAAAAAATCTTGATGAATCAGTAATTATTGTATTTGCTTCAGTGGAGATAAAGTTTTAATACAAATACCAGATTTAATACTCGTTGTAGTTGTCTAAATAATTGAAAAACTAAATTTTTATACAAATGTGATAAATTGCTGGTGAATATAGTACTTACTTATACACTCAGTGTAGTACACCTACCTATATTGTGCCTACATATATGTATATGTATGTACACTGTCAATATTATATCCAGTTATCTAGTGAACGTAAGGAATTTCATATGTTCTCGATTAATTCTTATCTTAATTATATACGCACCGTTGTATCAGACGCTTCGTACTTACCTGTTCGAATGAACAAACTTTGTTTATGAAACTGGAATTTCCAATTAAACACAGTGCAACTTGGTCGGAATAGGATTAACAATGTTTATTTTGTTAGGTCGTTATTAGTTTCCACGTTAAAACCTTACACTGTGTGTTCGTAGACGCAAAATGGGTGGTATTCCTGTCATGTTAACGTTCTGATGTAGTGTTTGATTTATTCTGAAAGTATGGCCGAACATGTTGTATCATTTCAAAACACATCTTATGAAAAGAATGAAAATAACAAAAAAACAATAGGAAAATTTATAATTAATTAGGTAACAACATAAAAATTATCCTAAAGACTTGCTTAAATGGATAGTGATAACTCTTGAATTAACTTGCCGACATTTATAAATGATTGGCAAGGCTATCTTTATGCGGCCACCCTAGGAAGCGGCCTGCGGTAGACGAAGCTTTTGGGGAATTCGTAGACCGAACAGATACAGGCCCGAGAGGCAGCGCACAGTGTTCCGTGCGCCTCTTAGAAGACTGTGACCGAAGGTTGATGGTTACAGCGGGTGATGGGAACCGTCTTGGCTGAGACGGGTTCGTGCCGGTCGGAGGCAGCGGAAGAATTCAACGGCTATTCTCGCCGATCATAGGCAAGCATAGGAACACCGGGGTGGTTTTTAGTCGGTAAGAGTCCGACATCTCTCTTTGTCTGTATAAAGAATATATACATATATGTATGTATAAACTTTGTTGAGGAAAAAATATTCTAACATACAATGCAGTCAATTATCAAATTGGAAATATAAGATAGTAGTTACTAGTTACTAGTTAGTAGTAGTAGTAGTATAAAATATATTTTTTTTTAAACTTTAATTCGTTGACGACATTTTTTATAAGGTTAACATGAACATTATGTTCTGAGAGGTAATAATATTCTAAAGCTAAATTTAAGGCCATGTTACCAATGTAATAAATGTAACATATATAGGAAGAGATGACATTATTTCGCTAGGCAGGCCAATTGCATTATAAGATGGTTAATAAAAAAAAAATAAACATGTTTTCTATCAAATAGTACACTTTAACACACACGTCACATAGTGCTCTGACAAAGGCAGCGCTTTTGAATGCTATTCTATGGATGACATTATGACTGGTGCAGCGAGCTTTTCATGTCAATATGAGTTAAATGTACGTCTACATTTCAATATGTGGATAAGTGACGTCACTCCACAGTGCCAGTGGCAAGATCGACCTCAAGTGGATTTTATTGTTTTCTTATGACGTCACAAACTTTGACGTATAACTTATATGCGTCTTAACAAAAGTTAGAGTAAGTAAACTAAATTCAGGGATTTCCGTATCATTAGCAACCAAATAAAACAATTCGCTTGCATATACATATATATAATAATAATCATAATATATATATATAAATTAAATTTACTTACGTACTAGGGGCCTATTGCCGTCCACCGGTCTGGCAACATTTGAAAATTGGGAGAGAAAATGATCATATAAGGATATCAAAAATATATATTCCTTATGCAGATACGGGGAGTTTAGTAAGCGACAAGCGAAAGCAAGTCAGGGTCGTATACCATGTCACTTGAACTGGTATATAATCTACATGCATCAAAGATTGCCAAGATCCCTCATACTTCCATCTCCTCTTTTCCATCCTTATCCCCCTATCCTCTTTCCCCTCCCTTAATCGCAACCCACCCCCATCGTGCTCAAAGGCGGACAGCGCGCTTACGACTCTCGATGGTTGTAACTTAACAACACACCATCCGATGAACCGTCTGTTCGTCTGTCCAACAATATCATAATAAAAAAATATTTAAGTCATTGAACGACGAAGGTCAAATTCGTGTGGTCTTTAGTCTCGATTAGGACTTCTGATATAAGACACTTTAAGTGCAATTTATAACTTTAAGAGACATATGTTTGCTAGTTGTTATGGTTACATCTTAATATTCGTACGTATTCGTAACGTATTTACCTCATACTGGTCTGCAAGGAGTATTGGTGTTATCGTCACCGAGACGACAATTTTACAAAAAAGCTTTATGAAATGTAAATTGTTTTAAGCAAGCGTAGCCGCGCGCAACAGCGAAAGGTAAAGCCTACCCTCAAGTACCATAGGACTTCACTCCTTTGAAACCATCCAAGTGCAGTGAAGCAACTACAGATGAAAGATACAAGATAATGCAAATACTGTTTGTACCAACGCAGTGACAAAAGCACAAAACGTAAACATTACTGTCGGTTTATATAGAAAATATAGGCGCTAACTTAAATAAACAGTTTTATAAGAAACATACATAGATTTGTCTACGCTTTCTACATAGAGATACATATGTACAAGCAGCACTCGTGGAGAGTGATGCGTGAACGCTTTCATTCGTCTCCACTAAGTATATTAAGAAAATATATTGAAGATTTCAAATATTTTCGAAACATTGAGAAGAAGCAATTAGTTATAATGTATATGGTTTAACTTAAAAATATTATTTATACTACAAATTTAAGTAAAAACGTTTGTAACGATACAATTTATTGTGTCTGCTTTAAAACATGCGATCAAAAATCACAGGTTTAATCTTTGAGACTGCACGAATGGCGCAGTGGTTTCAGTGGTCACTTCACCACTACGCTGCCGCCCCGAGTGTTGTGGGTTCGAGGTTTTGTCCCCACATGGGACAACACTTTGTGTAATCCTCATATTGTAGTTCTAAGTGTGGGTGTTCTTTGTGTACGTTATTTTTATGTTTGTAAAGTCCCCTGCGACACAGGAATTAAACCTAGTGCGGGGGTTGTCTTTACATACAAAACCAGTAAATTAAAAACGTGAACCAATTTGTATCACAAACATTAAGCTCAGTTGGAGGGTTTAGAAAGGATACTGGTAATGGATACATACATATTAGCAAAGGACTAAAAAAAGAACCAGACCACTTAGCTGTTTTTACATTTGCTTTTAGCTCGCGAGTCGTTTTAATAATACAATTTTGTAATAGTAATAATTATTGTTAAGAAAAGACATCGCCTTTAACGTATACGGCAAAAAAATATAGGATGAAAAATATAACATCGATATTTTTAACGTCAAACGCTTGTGGTGCTTCTTGGAAAGCGAAATTGATATTTATAGAAATATTTACGGAATTCTAAACTGTTCAAAATATTTATTAGTAGGGCTAAATTGTTAACACTCAAATTAATCAAATAATTTTATACAGTAATTAAAATAAACGTTTATAAACGATAATTATATTTCTGTAGAGGAACTGAAAACTGATTAAATTTCACTTTTAACGATATACCATGATTTTTTAACAAGAGACGTTTTCGGGCTTGTTAACACTCTGTGTTCAGCCTTCTTCTTGTGTTTTATACGAGTACAAATAGATTTGGTCATGAATGTAGTCACCCAAGACTTGATTTTATATTATATTGGACTTGACTGAATATGTCAAAATACGTGAAATATAGATTAAAGAATTTTAACTTCGTAGCCTTTGTCGGCGGCTGCAATGTAATGGGAGGTTTCAGGGTGCTTTTTAAGATTCTAAAATAGTTTGTAATGGATCAGCAGTTAACAGTTAATATTCAATTATTGCAACAAAAAAAAACTTATAAGCGGCGATGGCGTTTGACAGTCTATGTAGGTTAGGCCTACAACTCTTACCATTACCTATGACCTATAATAACCCGAAAAATTATCGACGTCTTACTCCTAATATGTAGTAGTATTTTGATTACAGGTGCTAAAAATAACTTCTTAAATCTACGCTTAGTTTGTTAATAACTATCTAAACAAATACCTAAGTGTCTTATTGAAATTAAATTTTGTCTTTATACATATATTATAATTTGGATAACAATACTATAATCTGACATCTTGAACGGGATCTGATGATTGAGCCAGGAAATAGACAGTAAAATCTCTTTAATTGATGATTATTTTGGTTGAGTCAAACATGGTCTCGTAATGAAGCAGAGCTGTAAAATTGCGAGTGCGAGTAAGTAAGAGATTAAACAAGTGTATTATATAATAAATAGTACACAGTCTGTGGTCAGGCATAGCCTAAGGTCAATTAGTAGAAATAATGGTAGTTAGAGGTTTAAAACCAACTGAACATAGAGCTTCGCAGCTGCGAAGTATTTTAAACAAAACGTGAGGGATTCAATTATGTATCACGTTTTGATCAGCGACGTTTATGCAACATAATAAGTGAGCTACGCAACCCTGTTCATTCGTACAATTTAGGGCATTATTTGAAATATGGATCCTCTCTACACCATTGCCGACGGTTATTGGATTACGAGACAGTAGGTACCTATATGGTACTCCACGGCTAATAAAATCTGTTCAATAGGGTCGGTTTTTTCTTACTATTTCTTCGTTCATATTATATTGTTCGAAATTATTACAGACGTTTATAATATTTCTAATTATTGTTATTGTTTAAAGTGTTTGGCATTAGCTGTCTATAGGCACACTATACCGATAACCTCATTTGGATACAATTTTCAAGTTTAAGGTAGTAAGATTTATTATTTCTTACAAACTAGTTACATTATAATTAATCTATTACATAGGTACATTCATAGTCAATTCGTTATATTTGTTACATATATAAAGTAGCAGAAAAACTCACATTTAAAATTAAATTATAATAAGGCGCACCCTCGACCAAACCTACCCATGACGCTGGCGGCTTTTTCCCGCCGAGCCGAGCGTGGGTCCCGTACCCTACTCCGCAGTCGGCGCCCCAAATCAGCCACGAACCTTTTGGCCTTTTGGCCCTTTAGGCTGTATCCCGTCGGATCGCGACAGACCAGGGGGCTCCAAGACGCAGGGGATATCCGCGGAAATGAGCGCCCTTCTTAATAAGTCGTTAATGGAGTAGTGTCGCGGTCCTCTTCCGGCACTTCGGGTACAACTTAGCCCATGCAGACCATTTGCCTCCACCTTTGCGCCACATACGCAAGTATGGGGTTCACAAACAGCGCAGCCAAGTCGGAGTCCGGCTGCCACCCTAAGCGAGTCGTCGTCCAACAGCGTGCCCAAATTAGGGGATGGTAGGGCATAAGAGCCAGGCACCTGACTCCGGCTCAGAGGCGGCATTGAGCCGAGTCAACTCGACTCCGGACGCTCCGCTGCGCAAACAAGCGAGGATGTGAGCCCCAGACACGTCATCCCAACCCCTCTGCGCTCCAGGACTTGTGGGCAGATCGGTATCTGGATAAAGTGTGGTCCAAGTCTCAAGGCTTCCTTAGCATAGGGAATGGCGATATTGTCGCCCACGCGCGACAACAAGTGGCTAACTAACCCTGAAACGCCAAACGAGGAAGCGAGAAAGGCGATCGGGCCGCACTCCTTCAAACGGCGCACTCCCAAACCTCCAAATCGGACCGGCAGGGCAGCCTGGCACCACTGCCGCTCACTTAAGCTGATGTTGAGCATCTCCTCAACAATACGCTGGAGCGCTTCGTCGAAGCAGAGGACACCGTCCGGGAACTCCCATGTCAGTGTGTTATTTCTTAATATATATTTATAATATTAAGAATTAGGATCTTCATATTATTAACATATATTAAGTAAAACTAAGAATCTCTATTATGTTATAATTAGTTTCTTGAAGAAACTATTAAAGACATGCTTTGCGCAGATGCAAGAAAATAACTGTGTACGTACATAAGGGGATTTGTTTTACTACATAATTATCCAGTCTACCTGTGTTGGCTTACGCTACGGCTACGCTTTAGGCCGTGGAGAGTTCCTTGCCTGGAACTACATACATATATACTTACATAATCAAGAAGCCTTTTTATACCTATCAATAGTAGGGTTTGACTATGGTAAAAAAATCATGAATGGGT
Organism: Tyria jacobaeae; assembly: GCA_947561695.1. NCBI lineage: Eukaryota > Metazoa > Arthropoda > Insecta > Lepidoptera > Erebidae > Tyria > Tyria jacobaeae. The sequence goes on along the minus strand of OX387211.1, from coordinate 3,836,133 downwards.
CCTTTCGACCGAAAACCGGTTGTGAAGCAACGCTTGCGTTGCATTTCTCTTAAATAAGTAAGATTTTCTTAGGCCTCCCATCTCTCCTAATCCCCCTCTCCTCTTTCCCATCTCCACATTCCCCCCCCCCCGATCCCATAACCTCATTCCTCATTACCTTTAAAGGCAGGCAGCGCACTTACGACTCTCGAGTCGCAGGTGTCCATGGATGACGGTTGCCACTTACCATCGGTTGATCCATCTGTTCGTCTGTCCCCCTATATTTAAAAAAAAAAAAAATTGTGTATAAATTGAACGCAACATTTTCTTCGTAGTTGATATCAAAGCAGTTCTGATTGTCAAGTTGACGTCTGCGACGGTCGTTAAAAAGACTGATTATCCAATTTTATGGTAGTCGCCTTTCAATCCAAGACTGTAAACCACCACCGCATTCGTGTATTAAAACTATTATTATAAAGTTGCAGTTTTTTTAGTATGTCACTAATACAGATTAACTGATAACTAATACAAACGAAAAATCCTGAAATGTGGTTGAAAAATGTAACGTTGATTCATTGATTGATATAATATTCAGAAGAGTATAATACAATATTTTAATTATATCTGGATATTTATTACCTACTTGATTTTTTGATGTTATGTGTTACGTAATATTATATATATATACATGTGTAGTACATACATATATACGCTCATGCCAGTTTTCACCTAAGGGGTAAGCAAAGGTGTATTAAACCTATATTTTGCTAATTAGAATTTGGTCCCACAAACGTAATAGGTCGCAAGCCTATTACCGTCAACCGGCCACTGTATGACTGTATACATACTGTTTGATTGATAACAGTCTAATCCCTTAGTCGCCTTTTACACGGTTTGACACCACCGGGAAGAGACGGGGCGGCCTTATTCTACTCCACTGTCCACTCCACGAGCAGACGGGTCACCTGATGGTAATTGACTACCGCCGCCCATGGACACCCGCAACTCAAGAGTCACAAGTGCGTTGCCGGCCTTGTAGGTAGGAGTACGCTCTTTTCTAGAAGGTTTGAAGGTCGTATCGGTCCGGAAATACGGCAGGTGATAATTTGTTCCACAGGCTGTTGTTTGGTTATATCAGTCAAATCTTTATATTTATGTATCGATAACATATAGGAGTGAAACATCATCTGAAGTATAATTTAAATATAATTACTTCAATTTCGTTACAAATGCGTACGCGTTTTAACCCGTTTATATCGCAGGCCGCTCTCTCCGCTCCCATACAATCTGAACCCTAACTGCTAACGACATTTGCAATATTAATTATGCGAGTCCGTCCGCAGCTTGATGTTACCAGTTAATAACAGACAATTCAGGATTAAACAATATGTTGGCCGTAACTATTTGATGAGACCTTTTTATGATACCGCTGTTGGGATTAAAAACCTTTTTGAATACATTATACTGTTTGTTTATAAGCAACTATTTTAATGAGATATAAACAAGTTTTGTATGACACAAAACTGTGATTATCTAATAATTGTGTTTTGAGTCGTTGATAAACGTAGAAAATCGTGGTAAGGAGTTTATCAATGTGCTAGTGGCGCGAGTTGATTACTTACTTTGTTCGGAGACACATTAATCAATAAAGCATGATTAATGATAGCCAGCACACCATCCCGATCAGTTGATGGATTAGCGCCCATATGGTTCTGCATAATTTGCTGAGAGCCACCTGTGCCTGTTCTCTTAGCTCTCTCCAATGAACAAGTTTGATAATTCGAAATATAATCCGTATTGTCCTGTTCTTAAGGTGCCTGTTATTTCGTTATTTTTTTCGAGAAAAGAATTTATTTTCGTGTTAGGTACGTAATTTACACTTTTTGGCGGTCGAATGTAAATCTAAGATTTTGGAAACGATTGTACCTCAAGGTTGTTAACGAAAATAAGTACTGGGAAGGCTCACCTGTCGTTTTATTGTTGTTTTACACAAAGAGAAATGGAAATATATATTTTTTTATTTTAGAGGCTGCCTCCAGGAATCTCTTAACAAGGAATAAGTAGGACCTTTTTATCCAGTAGAAGTATTCAGTTGCCCCTAGCGCTTGTGGCGGCACAGATTGGCAGCCGCCAAATCCCTACAAATCCCACGTAGAAAAGCTTTCGTCTGGTTAACAAAAGTAAAATAATACGATTCAAATCACAGAGCAGGTAAAAACAGTTTTCAAAAAATATATTTCGATGACCTTTATACTACTGTAAACTAAAATGATGACTAATAAGGACTGACGAGAAAAAACTTGAAAGGCGGTGGACCGGGTGCTATGGCGCACTTTGGGATAGGCCTCTGTCAAGCATATTTTTTCTTATTTCTAAAAAAAGACCACTACCACATTAGAAATTATTCCTGTGTCGCGGGGGACTTTACAGACATACATAAATACACCTTACCATGAGCCGGGACAACTAATTGTGTGGATCACAAAAATTTTCGACCCGTGTGGGAAACGAACATATACAGGGTTTATATATATTTTAAAATAACAGTCACCAGTAATTGGAACAAAAATCAGGAAAAATGTTTCAAATATTCCTTTCAAATGGTAAATAAAACTTCCCCTTCGCTTCATACAAGACTAAGAGAGAGAGGGTTATAAACTCTCACATATTGCACTCTTTTAGTGTAAAGATGTAAAGCCCAATTTGTCAGTACCTTTAGCAGACTAAACATTCTCGTACCGAATTAGTGTGGAGTTGTGCATATTGTAGTGAAATAATTTACCTTTTGGAAAGACATCTTGGTAAAAATATAAACTCTAAGCTGCGCCTAATTAATTCAACAATACGTCACATAGATATTTATACAGTATAAGAGAGGCCTTGTTATTTTACTATTATGAATAATGTAAGCATAACATTACAGATACGGTAAGGATAAGAATATATGTACATACACAGATAATATTATCGTCGGCATTAAATCTGGTCGAATTATTTTAGTGACTTCGGTAGACTTTTATTATCTATTTTTATTTTGTTTATGCTACGGAGAAAATTACGTACCCAATGATACGAGTATTTTTCTCAGAATATTGATAGATTTTAGTCTACTTTTATTATGTATCATTTGGACATGTAGTTATAGGTTAGTAGAAAACACAATATTACATATTTCAGTTTGTACATATTTTTGTGTCATCACTTTTAAATACTAACTATTAACTAAGTACTTACTAACTAAAGGTAGTTTTTATTTTTGTCTTTATAAGCTTTTATTTTAATCTCTAGCTACTGATAACTTGAGGGATCAGCAACTTTCAAGACATAAGAAATACATTATCCAAAAAACATATTGCACTCTTTTAGGGCACATTTTTGGGCCACATTTGGGGCACATCGATGGTTTCAAAGTCTATAATTGATATAGTAGAAACAATATTAATATACATACATATACATATACATATGTATATCCAAAATGAGGTAAGTAGACACAGGATAAAAATTATGATGATATAGATATCACATTTTATTATACGTACTTATTTTAACATTTAAAAATTGGTACCTTGATTAATAACTTCTTAATGCTCTTATTATTTTTATATTTGAGGATATAATAAATATCCTCAAACCCTAAGTTACCATTTGTTGTTATGAAATATAATTTAACACTGTTGATTATTATTATATGTCTTTCGTATTTTTGTGAATAGTATAAAACTTCTGGACTAGTTTTAAACAGTTTAATGTAGGTAGAAAAGGAAAAAAGTCAATCGGAAGACAATAGGAAAGCACTCTAGCACGCAGCTTGTTTGTTTGAAAGTGAAACAAGAAATTTTATAACTTGATAATGATATTGTGTCAGTGTCAATGTGTTTCTATATGTTGTACGTCTTGCAATATCACGTATTTTTATAATTAAAATTACCATGTTTAGCGAAGAAATGTGTTATTGGCGAAGAAAGTTACATTGATTGGAATCAAGGCTTTTGGAAAAATTAAGTTACCGGCACGTATACTCGTAATAAGCTTGAAATTTGGATGTTCTTTAAAGTGTCTTTTTGCTAGTGTTAATGACCTGGATAATACTACGGGCGGTTAGTTCAGAATGCTGATTTTTCACTTAATCTGTACTAATGAAAAGGAGGAAATTCTAGTTTTTTTTGTTTATACCGAACCGAACCGGTTTGTTTGTACCATACGATATCAGCAAATTCTTTTTGTCTTGTATCGAATATTTACTAAGAAATAATATAGACTGTACTAAACCCCTAGAAATATTGACTTTAAACGGAAGAGAACGGTTAGTCAAGACATATGTATGGAACATGGTCAGATTGTATAAAAATAGAACTCAACACCTGCAATTCCATATTTGTCATTTATGTGTTTTTTTGAGATACGAGCTTGATACGATTGCCATTTACATTACATTTACAGACAGTTCAGTTAAGTAATCAGACCGATAGGTTCTTATATTATTATTTATTGTCTGTTTGTAATAGCCTCACTTAATTTAAAGTAGCTCAAAGTCTGAAAGGGCAAGCAAGTACGAAAGTAATGAGGCAGTCGTATCAGGCTTTGACAGCACACAGATTCCAGTTATTGTCTTTGTGCCGCGCACAAACGTAGGACGATACGTGCCAATTATTTTTAAAGTGTCAGCCTCGTTGTCTACACAACATGTATATTAATTTGAATCTTAAAGAAAACGTAAAAAAAAACTTATCCTGTAATCCAGAAACAAATACTAATTTTAAATACTACTATTATATAACATAGTTCAGTATTCAAACGCAATCTAGTTTCCTTTATGTAGTTCCTAGCTAGAACTAATTGATTCAAGTTTTTGAATATTTTTTAGGGTAAACTCTATAATAAATTGAAGGGGGGTAAGGCCCTCCGCAGTTCTCAGTGTGGCCGCCCCTTGCTAAAGATGTGGGTGAAGGTGTGCAGGGTTTCCTGGAAGCATCCCTCCCAGATATACAAAAATGGTAAACTCTACAATAGACTCAAAGTTATTAGGTTGGATGGCATGTAATCCTATATTTTAGGTACAATTTCAAAATTGAGTTCTCTTGATTACATGTGAACAATGTGATCAAAATGTAAACTTGTAGCAGTTTTTACGTAGATACTTAAGTTAAATATGTACAAAATATTAGTGGGATTTTTAAATTCGAGTTGCCACGTGATTCTAAACTAGCAGATACAATAACAATGTCACTGCACAGAGCTGCGTGGTAAATGGGTGCCTCATGAATTAACTGTGATGCATAAAGGAGCACACGTTAAAGCTTGCCCTGCTTTGCAAGCCTTGCATGAGGCCACGTACCAAAATGCACGGATTTTAAACTGAATTGTGACACATTTTGAAAGTTTTATTGTTGAGCCATCATGATAACTATAAGTGAAAACGAGGTGACAAATTCCAAAGTCATAACAATAAAACATTTGAAATATAAATTGAAAAAATATGGTAAATAGGTTTTGGTCTTCTAAGTGTGTTATTAATTTCCATTACTAAGTTTAAAATCTAAGAAGATCTAGACTGGTCCAGCGATATTATATTTTCTTGACAATATATATGTATATTATCTATCATTGATATTATATAGAATTTCTTCATGATTACTTATTATTTACAAGATCTACACTTAGAAAACATGCTTCATCAGCTGTGTTTCATCACCTTACATCCAGCCGTACGAGTGAGTTCCAAAAAATCCTGCATTATAGTGAGAGATGTTATTCTGCTAGGTGTTAAAACCATGCTTGACCGTTGTAATTGTGAATATGTGGGGCCCAAATAACCGCTTGTTTAATTTTGCAAATGTTATTAGTAGGTAGGTAGACAGTGGAGGGTCGCGCACTACGCATGCCGCACCGAGCCGTGCCGCCTCGCTGTGTCGCCACACAAACAAGCCACAAAAGCGGCTAATTAAGCTACTGGCATGCACTGCGAGCCTCCAAAATGAACTGTTAATCCGTTTTGATAGGCACTCGCTTAAAAGCTTCTTGAAATTGCCTTCCCACTTTTGTAAACTGGAAGATAAAGATTTGCTTTTTATTTACATACTAATTGTAAGTAAAGTTTTGAAATAAAATATCCAAACCCTTATAAAGCTCACGGCGTGTGTTTAGTATAAATTATATTAAGTTTGCCTAAGCTTAAAATTTAAGGATACATAATTATTTATATTTAAACAGGTAAAATAATACCTATACAATTAAAAAATAAAAGGTAGGAAATATTTGTTTAATAGTCTAAACTTTTCGCTTATGTGGTAACATGAAATGGCTGGATGGGATGGATTTCCATTCTTATTTCAATAACGGTGTATAAAAAAGAGATTCTCGTGATTTTAATAGTCATTAGTCTGTCTGTCAATTTTCCCCTCGCTCGAAAAAGTTTCGTAAACAAGTTGATGTGCAGATACTTAGCCATGACTTCTACCATCCTGTATTAACACGTTTATGTTAATTGTATTTATATTAAATAAACTATTAATCATATTGAATACTATCAGATATTTATTGAAGTGTAAAATACACAGAGTATATAGAGGTTAGTCACGAACGACGAACTGTGACTAATAAAATGATTGTTGTAAATATTGTTGTATATAATAAGTGCCGGTGTCTAAAGCTCTTAATAAAATGAAATTAAGTGAAGCGATTGACAAACAGAAATTAAAAGCTATGCGCTGTTTATTTATCTTTGATATTGTATTTTAATATTTCATACAAAAGCGACAACGCGTGAGCTATAGATTCGTTTATCCCAAAAGTTTAAAGGCTGGGGTGAACACTTGTGTAATTGTTTGTCACATCGGTAGTATAAAAAAAAATATTCATGTCGCCAATGAACTTCGGAGTTTTACTTACAATTAATTGTTACTGCTAAGAGCACCAGTTGGTGTGTAAACAAACAATGACTCCGAACGTAAAGCAGTTCAATAAAGCGTGTAGACACGAGGACCGATAGACATGCTAATTAGTTGCGACGTAGTTAGTGATGCAAGGCTGACTTGAGTTAACAGAAGGTGCAAAATTAAAGTCTGTTGTCAAGAGATCTTGCTTGAACTGAGTTGAGGGAATAATGGGACCTCAAGATAACTCTGAAATTAGTTCCTGAGAAACTATCTGTGTATTTCAATATGCCGTATTGACGAAACTGGGATGGAGAAGAACAATAGATACGTAATATTGATGTTAGTGCTTACAACACTAAACTATGTTTGTAATTTGAATATTCTAAATGTCAAGTCCCAACGAAAATCAGCTTTGAGAATACCTCCTATTCTGTCAAGTGGTTCACGTTCAAATCTCTATTTATATCCCCACACTATTTACAAGGATTGTTTCAAAAAGGTGTGGTCATATTTTAGTAGTCGTTATATGTAGCAAATAGTTAATTCAGCTTAAAAAAAAAAAAGAATTTTGTTGTTTTTCTTTTATTAAATAATATGCTTTGAGAAATGCTTTTCCTGCTGCTGCACATTTTTGAACAGCCCAGTATATTTTTGTCTGTCAATTTCAAAGTTTTAAAAAGAAAAAAGAGAAAAAGTCTTGATATGCCACCTAATTCTTTTGTATTAAATACCTATAATTGAATTCACGACAGCCCTTTCTGACCTGACCAAATGCTAGCTCTGTAGATTAATTTCAAGTTCAAATTGTCAGTTTCATTATAAATTTTAAAGAAAGTTGATAACCGCCTTCAATACACCATTTGAATTCTTTTCCGCTTTCAATCATAATAAGCCATTTCATAAGATAAATAGCTTACGCGTTATAGTTCAAACTGCACATATAAACAAAGCAATACGTATATACGGGATGTTATACCCTCTCAAACATTAAAATATTTTTTTAAATCGGTTCATAAATGACGAAGTTCGGTGGTAAAAGACAAAAAAATAAATAAAATAAAATACAAGTGACTTGAGAACACACCTTTCTGAAACTCCGTGTATAACCCCCTCATTTTCTGACGTTCCTAAATTTAAAATAATAAATGACCTTCTTGGTCTTAATGTTTGGTTACCAAAAGAAACAACTTGCGCCTACATATTAAAACAAAAAAGCCAAACAAAACTCTACTACGACTAAATTACAATGATGACTGGAAAAGTAACATGTATTTAAGGAATGCATTGCACTATTTATTGCTGCAGCACTAAGTATACAATAAATATGTACCTGTATAGGCAGTAATAATAATAATGAAATTGATTGAAAAAAGTCTTGGCCAACATTTCAAGAGGCTCACTTTAGGCGGTTCGTTCAAGAACTTGATGCAGATGCTCCTCGATACGACATGCATTGTGAAGAGTTTTAAATCCCGGCTGTTCTTATAAATTTATTTTTAACGTATTATTAACGTTACAACTGAGACATAGACGTAGTTTCTACAACTATGCAGATACTAAACGAATATCAAGTAAGGTACTTGTCTATACTACAATCCATTGCTACCTATCCGTTATTATTTTGTTATTGATTATTATTTGCTGCTGCCAAAAGTTGCAAAAAGTCTTACATGAACTTTTTTTCAAAAAGCTGTGTACTACATGGGTACCTCATAATTTGAGGGAAGATAAAAAAGCCGTCCTTTGTATTAGTGAATGACTAGCTTTCATCACTTTGTCACATCGAACCCGCAACCAAAAGATAATCTGTGCAATGGCTATTGCCATTCGAAGATTTGCCGACAAAAGTAAGGAAGGAAGGAAGTCAAGGGAAAAACATGATTCCCTCACTCTTTAGACGGATGGGTCATTTCGCCAAAATTATTCTAGAAAATTAAAAGGACTGTTACTGGAGTTTGGTTTATCAGTCATTGTTTACCAGTTGCCTTAGAAAATGTTAGACAGCAAGCGCCGAAGAAGCAGGATCCTCCATCCTCCACCACTACAATTCTCCAGCACGATCTGCCAGACGAACTATCCAATATTTGTCTATCGAAGGTGTAGTTTGTGAGTCTTCCTCCTTACAGTCCCGAGCTGGCACCTTGTAACTTTTATTTATTTAAAAATAATTAATAAACTTATTGGAATTAAGAGATCCCTGAAGAACGGCGAGTGCACTGCTTCCATCACAACTGACGGTGCTTAGAAAGAAAAGGAGACTGCTTCGAAAAGCAATAAAAATGTTAACAGGTATCTATATCATTCCGTCTTTCATTTATTTTTTTAAATTTTAAGTATGATTCCCGTATAATCAGTGTCAGTCGGCATGATGTAAGTGTTCTAACGGTGCTAGATATATCCAAATCTGTTTTAGCATTTAGAACTTAAGGTGGAATAAAGAAATTTACACATGCATTTTACTCCTTGTTGCAGTCAGAGTAAAAAGAATCATGGTCTAGAACTTATGCCATGAGACTGATAATATTTATTTTATAAAGAATGTATCAGGAAACGAAACCTGCCGAATTTAGTGATTTTTACACGACTTTTTTCTTCGATGGTATGAATATAGGTATGTACGCGTATGTTATGTGGGTACGCTCTAGAGTCTAAACGGCTTAATGGATTACGCCACGTGAGAGAGAGAGATTACATAGCGTTGTATATATTTTATTAATAATTTAACTTGCTATTTAAATCTCGTAAACGTTAAGACTTTATTTTCAAAATATAAGCCATACACGTTTGTATTCTCTGTTTAATATAACATTAGCCCATCAAGTATTTTAATGTTACGTTTTTGAGATTAGAGTCGCCATTCGTAATTCTGTTTGTGCAAGTCACAAAGTCAAAATGAATTAATTATTAATCGGCGCTCTCTCGCGAGTTTGTCAGTTATTCGTATAATGTAACGAGTTTAACTGCTACGCGATGTTGGTATCAAAATACTGTTCAACTATTTATTTGCGTGTGTAGCGATGACTAATTAGTTCTTACTAGATATATTTGGCATGGACTAAATTTACTGTCAACTACATTGAGCTGGTACTTCCATCTCAGAAATAGCTCATAAATTCAGAATGCGGAATATCAGGTGCAATTTAATAAATATTTTACTGAGTATCGTATAACATAAATTAATGAAAATGTAGTCCTTTTTGTTTTAGACATAAAAAAAAAATATTGTTATAAAGAATATGTATTAATTAAAAAACACTTTTTTGTAATTAACACATATTTTTACGAATCTTAGATTTTTCGTTATATCCAGTACAGTAAAAAATAATTTACTTTTATAAAATAGATAACAGCCTTCAATCCTCCCTTACAATAATATTACTCTACAATTAATTTGCACAGTACTTTCAATCTTCAAAACGTGCAACTAAACATAAAACGTCATTCGTAATGTACCTGGTATCCTATGATCAAATCCGGAATTGGTTACAATTGCAGCAGTATACTCTTACGAATAAAAAAATAATACTACCAAAACACTACTACAACTAACAAAGTCATAGTTAATCGAGAAATCGTTTAACATAAATTATAAGTTTTTGAAGTCGGCTACAATACCTCATTAAGATTGGATTAGGATTGTATCCAAAAAAATAGACTAAATGTTTATTAGTTTTGTTTTTTAGGATTAAAAAAAATATTTTGTACTGGGTTACGCTAAAAATAACACAAACAAAGTATTGTTAAATCTAAATATTTGAATTTCAAATGTAATATTCTATGCGTTTAAATATTATTTATAAATTATAGTAGAGGTAGTAATACACACATATATCTTACGTTTCGTAGGCATGTAAATTTATAACTCAAATGTAAACAACAAACAAAGAATTTTAGCCGTTTTGCAATCATTTATAATGATGAACACAGGTCATGTCATGTCATTCACAACAGGTCAGAGACAGATTTTTTTAAGAACTGATGAACAAGTAATTGTAAAATAATAAATTGCCGTAGAAGACATAAATGAAGATGCTAGTTAGAAAGTGATCAGAGCTTTCCACTCAGTAGACTACAAACATGAACATCTCAAGTTTCTTATAGTGAATATTGGAGGAGTGAATAAGAATGCTAGTGGACTGTTTTTCTCTGGATATTACCGACTTTATCAGCAATTATATATATTTTTTTCGTCCGCTTTCGTCTTCTGACATAATGAGCATCTCTTAAAATGTTAAGGCAATAATTATAAAAAATACATACCTAGGTATACATAGTAGGTTTAGGTAAACCTGGATATAATGGGCTATTACGTAAATAAGACTAAATTATAATCGGTAACTTAACTTAATTTAAGATAATAACGCGTCTGCCTACCCCTTTGAAGATACAGACGTGAGTATATGTATGTATGTACACCCTTTATTCATTACGATTTTATAATTACTGAGACAGAATTTTAGCGTGTTGTCTAAGTGATATAGGCAAAAAGTACTATTTTGTTTCAGAAAGTATTTTAATGGGAAATATAATGAAATTCATGCTTTAGTTGGCACATTTTAACTATTCAATGGGCCGGTAAACAGTTTATTGTTTTATGTTGATGAAACGTTAATCGGTATTTTGTAGAAACATGTGAAATGATTGTTTACAAATAACACGTACGTAACTACTTTCAAACATTAAATATAATATATATTGTCCAAATGATCATTTAATTGCGCAGTGACATGCGGCTGAGTGATAGAATAGAGGTACCCCATCTCTATTCTATGTTGTCGTTAAAGGCTAAGGAATTGGCCGGTTATCTATAAGACAGTATGTATACAGTCATACAGTGCCCGGTAGACGGCATTAGGCTCGCTCTCTAGTGGTACCAAATTCTAACTGGCAAAATATTCGCGTTTAATACAAGTTAGCTTTTATACCTACCTCTGAGGAGATAAAAAGTATGTACGTATTCCTTGTTACTTTAAATATTAGACACCCAACTAAACTAAGTAGTTAGGACGCTAGGAGCTAGGTGAGGACTAGGAAGAGTAGTTTTAAATCAATGCTGTAATGGCTGGCATTTCAAACCGTTAGCAATACCCGAACCCAATCAAACATCACACTGCACGGCGCTCGTCGCGCGTCGGTCTATATACTCTTAAGAGGACTGCCACGCCACTAATAGCCTAGTAGAGAATTTAGGACTTATGTAAGTACTAAGTGGAATACATTTTACAGCTCTTATAGATTAGCATTACTTTTATGGATAGATAGATAGATAATTTACTATTATATATACGCCAAACTAATTAATTATAAGCACAATCTATGAAACATAAATTGATTCATTTAACTTTGAATATAGTATACCACTTATACAAGTTTCCGAATTGTAGAATGTGACACAACGTCAGAATAGTGCAGCAAGGACTTACAGTAAATAGTTTGTTAGTAAACAGGCGCCTTCTGATTCAGTTGTTTCTAGCTGAATATTGTGTTAAGTAAGCTTTAGTTCGGAAGTGCGAGCAGTATTGTAGATATATTCTGTTGCTTTAGTACTAAACTCTGAATTATGTTTCAATATCATATATGTATGTATCTGTACATAAATACAACAAAGTTTTAATAGTTCAACCTCATCTTTTAGGCACTGCAGATTTCCGTTGAGATTTGACACCACGATGTATTATATTATTTTTGACTAACTTCAAGAAAAGAGCGTACTCCTACCTAAAAAGCCGGCAACGCACTTGTGACTCTTGAGTTGCGGGTGTCCATGGGCGGCGGTAGTCACTTACCATCAGGTGATCTGTCTGCTCGTTTGCCCCCTATCGCATAAAAAAGAAAATAGAGGAGGTTTTATAACTTTGGTATCTTCAAAATGGACTGTTCAGATAAGAAAAATTTCGTCAATAGATTAGTTTTAAAAATGTAGATATTATAAAGCTGAATTGAGTAAAAAACCAAATGAAAAGCACACCGAAATACAAAAAATAGTAGACTGAATTGTGAAAAATTCATGTCTGTTTTTGCGTTCTTTAGTGAGCTGTAATAATGATACACGTAGAAACAGAAATAAATAAAGGTAATGAACTTAAACCACTTTTATTAATGCCAATTGCCGTCCACTGCTGGACGAAGGTCTCCACCAAAGAGCGTCAACTATCCCGGTCTTGGGCAGTGAAATCGTTGGTGCATCGTGCTAATTAATACCAAATGAAAGAATTCATGAATAATGAATCAAGCTTATGCTCAAGGTTAAACTTGAAACCTGACGGCACATAATGTCAAAACTACCAGTTGGTCGCTCTCACAACTTCGCTTTTAGCTTTAAAGCCTTATACGTATGCAATACACGTTGTGAACTGATTGCACTAAACTGCCAAAATCGACGAATGCCGTGTCACTTGCGGGAACTACCAACATTTTGGTCCATTCCTGTAAACTGAAAACTGTAGACGGAAAGTTTTAACGTTTGACGATGTGTTGAACAACCTTTGGAATACTGTACTCTAACTATAAATAAGTAAAACGAGATGAGAATATTGCTGTTTAGGATGAAACTACCGATGAATTCTTTATTAATTAGTAGTTTGTCCATTTGAAATTCGTCTCTTAGACTGTGCTTTTTGAAGATATAAACATCTTTTGGGATTTCATACAAGTTTAAAGTATTTTTATGCTTATGCGTTTTATTTTATTTAATAGATATTTCTAAAATGGAAATGCTCTTTTCAATACTTAATTAGTTAGAGGACCGCTATCATTTAACGCTATATACCTGAATTATACCAGTATGTTATATTATACATCGAATCAATCATTATATACCATTATACAAATATTATTTCAACGATCATTCAAAGCGTTCAACATCTACTTAAACTTACTTGCAGCATGCTATAGTTCAAATTTGCAAAATGTTCTAAATAGATAAAATAATAATTTCTTTTTAAGTAATTTGAGTGTCAATGTTAACTAAGAGCTACTTCTACTTGACCTAAATATTTTTAAAAATATGTTACAAGCAAAATAAAAAATATGTATATTATGTAAATGGTAGATGGCTTCACCAGAATGTTTAGCACTTACCTACACACAGACTTAGAACAACTGCACAGACTGACTGCACGGATGGTGCAGTGGTTTAAGTGGTCACCTCGTCATTAAGCCGCCGCGCCAGTGTTGTATTTTCAATCTCCACACGGGACAACACTTTGTCTAAAGCTTAAATTTTTGTTATAAGTCTGGGTATCCTTTGTGTCCGTTATTTGAATATCTGTAAAGTCCCCCGCGATATAGCAATTAATCCTAGTGCGGAATTGTCTTTTTAAATAAAAAACTATCAGTTACCAGCCAGTATCACAAACAATAATCTAATCCACAAAACTCATGCTAATTTAAATTGTAACTCTCCAACCAAAATATCTCAATATATCTTTAAAAATTGAACGCCCCCATTTCTAAAAGAAACGTTATCCTGTCGTAGTTATTGTGTTTTAAACAATGTTTATGTCACTATAAATATAATATTTGTGTACAGAAACCGGAGGCACATCTAAGTAATCAAGTTATACACGCCCAGCTATTTGAACGTAACGACAAATCACTTTCTGCCATTTCCATTGTCATCCATCAAACTGAACAGGTGTGCTTTGGTAACAAATAAATGAAAACGAAACACCACTTTTCGATAAAATAATACATTTTGCGTGTCAGGCCCTTAGTCAACATAAGGTTTATAAGAGAATCGATGACAATAGAAAAATCTGGTACTTTCGTCCCTGCCACTGTATTAGAGGGTTTGCCAAACAAATATGGAAGTAGCGGATTATGATCACATTTCCCTTTACAACCCTCCCATTGCTTTATCCGCGGCACGTATACGATATAGGGTGAACGGAAAAAAGGCTTTTCCACATTCATTTTTTAACGAAAGGGTTCGTATAGTGAGTAGGGTAGTATATACATATGTCGTTACAATGACAAGTGTGTAAATATTTTATTATTCAGGTTTATATATTTTTGAGTTGAAATGGCCGCTTAGTTTTATTTTGACCTATTTACATATTCGTATTTTGTAAATCCTACTTGAGTTAACTATTCAGTTCAGTACCTACTGAGGCTTTTGATCAATGCATCTAGTTTGATGGTATTATTTTTCCTTGTGTTCAATATGGTAAGTATTATAAAATTATTCTTGGTTTTAAATTTATTATAATAATAGTAATTATTCAATTTAAAACTGTATAATGTATAAAAAGAATAAAAAGTTGTGAAAGAAATGTATTTTATAATAAGAAACAAATAAAAGAATTCATTAAAAAGAAAAAATATGTTATGTTATGTATTTTTAAAATTTAACTTTATCAATCAATTTTGAAAAAGGGAAAAATAGGGAAGGTAAATAAAATTATTTGATTTTGGTCCACGGAATATTTCCAAAACTAAAGTAACATTTTAAAAAATACGAAATATGACTAATGTTGACTACATGTATAAATCATATCTATATTGCTGACTGATTGCACAGATGGCGCTGTGTAATACTTTGTGTAATTTCAAAATTATTATTCTACGTCTGGGAGTTGTATGTGTCCGTTATTTAAATGTTTGTAAAATCCTTCACGATACAGAATTTGTAAATTGACAAGGTTTGGAATGAGGTGCCTGCGTTTATTTTTATAAGAGTACTATAATCCGTGCACCTTCCTTTGTAAGTAGAGTGAATAGGTTTATTATTATTCCTGGTATTACTTAAAAGCGGGCAGCGCACTTTTACCTCTCGAGTTTGAAGGCTGAAGAAAGAAGGCGGTGGTTGTCACTTACAATCGGGTAACCTGTTTGCGTCCCTATGCCATAAAAAATAAACTACTAAATTGAATTTCAATTAAACCAGCTTCTACTAAATTCTTGTTTAATAAATGAACAACTGACGCCGCTGTCTATACCGCAAAAAGCGATGACGATATTTTTACTTTAGGGTAAGTGTTAGGATACGTGGTCACTTTTGCTAATCCTAATCTCGGATCTCGGTTGTCCCGAATACCTTTTACTGTGGACAGTATGGTGACAGGTATTCGTGATAACTGAGATCGATATTTCAAAAATATGCTTATCCTAAAAATATATAGATAGAAGTTTGTTACAAATATTGTAGCAAACTTCTAAAAAAGAGGAGAGAGAACCTCCTTTTTTTTCAAACTTCGTTGGACTATAAGTATGTATCTCTTTTGTCTGATAATCGATTTCTCCGCCAATTCTAGACTAATTTTCCATTTTTTTTTATTCGTGAGAGGAAAAATCAAGATTTGATCATAGGATCCCAGGGTCACCGAGGGAAATTTTATAGGTACTAACAACGTCTTTGTTTTCTATACTTTTTACAGCTATTAGTTATTTGCGTCGTATTTGCCGTGTGGAAGTCCTTAACAGTGAGGAGTTCGAGAATAATTCTTTTGATTACATTACGTTACGACAAATTAAAATGTACAACATGTACCTTCAAATTTCTTTTCTTTTTTAGAGGTTTAAAATTTTATTCATATATACAATTTAGTCACCCTCTTAAGCTTGAACAGAAAGGTAAGGTTTAGAAGTATAGTAACTTAACAATACAAACATTAATGATAACGTGCTTTATGTCAACAAACTTAAATTTTAAAACATATTATCTCAATAACAGAGAGAAGCCATTATCTTGTCAACAAATTTCTTTAAAGAAAACGACAGGCTCATTAAAGACTTAGTATAAGATTGTAACAAATTGTTCGATCCTCTTGTTGACCAAATATTTGTCTTTTTTATACCTATAAGAAAACTTTGTTCTGCAAGGCCTTTTATAACAAACTGTACCTCACCTTAGAGAAAATATTTACCACTACTACGCGCGTGAGTGAGAGGGGTCAGTTTCCGAAACTATGGATAATTTGGAATCTGGTCCTTATCTGGAAGGAGAGGCTCTGAAATCACCGTCTGTAAAAATAAAAAAAACACTGTATAACAAGGTGACAAGGTCCATCATATCCATAGAGATATACATTCAGTGTTTTGTGGAAGCGTCTCTCGCTTTTTATAATTGTTCACCTACCCACATTAATATTATACGAGTATATTTAAATTACGGAGCATTACCTTTTTGAACAGATCGTCAGATCCGGTATTTCTCTCATTTAAAACGAAACGAGAGTGGACTATAATTTCAAGATTTCACAACATTGATAAATATAAAATGTTGTAATATAAATATAATAAATAAATTTCTATTCACCGAGCATATAGTACATAATACATACCTACTGGCCGCATAAACACAGGTGAACACGTATAGTAGGTATGTAGGCCTGTGGTTTGCGGTCATTACCACAGACTATCGGAGACAATATGATGCCTATCTTATATCTTTAAATGAGCAATTCTTGTATATATTTAATTGGAATCTCGGAATCGGCTCCAACGATTTTCATGAAATTTAGTATATAGGGGGTTTCGGGGGCGATAAATCGATCTAGCTAGGTTTCAGTTTTAGAAAACGTCGTTTTATCCGTGTTTTCAGGCAATGAAAAACTGCTACAATATCATCAGTATACGATGGTAAATTTCGCCACCATCTATAAGGTTGTAATAGCTCAGGTGGGAAATAAGGCGGTCCCGTAACCAGATTACCCCGGTTCGAATCCTGATGATTATTTTATTAAATTTTTTTTTTCGTTGTTTTACACGATTTACCAAAAAATACCGAGCAAAGCTCGGTTATCCAGGTACTGTTATTTTTATAGGCCAAACAAGGCTCAGGAATGTATTCCGAACATATGATACTAAAATAGTTCCTTGTTTTCAAATGTATTCCATTTTAGCTCTGTTGGAACACTTTGATAGATATATTACTAAATCAATAACATTGAATAATATTTATTAATACAATTTTGTTAGACATTATTTTGTTAATTACTTACTTCGAGCCTTAAACAGACGAGATGTGATTCTCAAATTTCTTAATTCAAAAGTTTGTTTAGAATATTATACGTACATTAATTTATCAAATAGCATCTGTCAAATATCAGTCAAGTAATCAGTCAGATTTATCAAAATACAATTTATATTTAAATTTGATTAGATATTAATGGAGCTTTTGTATCTTACAATTTAGTGAAATTTCTTTTCAGATTTCCTAAAACAAATCACAAATTCTAAATGTTTATTTGAAAGGCATTGAATAACAGTTATGGGTCTGTCTTATGAAAAACCTTAACAAATAGATCAAAAGATCAATCAGAATCAAAAGATTTATACTTTAGTTCGCAGTTCGTGATTTTGCGACAGTTTTGGTTTCATGTTAATACATTCTACGTTCTCAGAGGAAGGTCAAAAGTTGTTGTTATAAAGAATGACGGCAAACCCTCAACCCGTGTAAGGCATTTCACGGGATCAGTTTTCACAGAAAATACGCTTTGCCGATCCTGTTTACTAGTGTGATGCGGGCCAGCTATGTTTAAGCCGATATAAGAAGGACGTTCGTGAAGATTTTAGTACTTTTTGGTTACGAAATTTTTTCTTTATGTATTTTGATTTAACTCAAAAAAAGTGTACGCTAGTGGATTTATGAAAACGTATTAAGGGTTCGCAAGTTTCTCGAGAGACTGGTAGCTTGAATAATAATTAGATATTCTATTCTACTATAAATGCAAGATTATCTATTGTATCTAATCTATTGTAACTTACAAGAAAAAGTGCTTTAGACTGCTGTTTTTTTTTTTATTTAAAAAATGCTATGGACCAATTAGGAGTCAGACTGAAATATTTAATAAATATTTCCTTAATAGACCTTTCAAAACTGTTTCATTTAGTTTGTGAAGATATAAGGTATTTTGCAAAATGCACGTACAATACTCTCAGTTTACACGATCGTTACTAATGGCGGTATCACTAGCCTTGTCATCAGGTGCAGCGCAGTGTTACTATCTCAATCTGAGCTACCATTTTCTCTATTTACTCTGCAAGAGTGATAGCGCCTCTCTAAAGCGTTACATAGATTGATTACTTTTATATTAACAACTACACATACTTCACATATTATGCAAATATTTTTATCAGGTTGTTAAGAACTGTTGGATTTTTGTCGAAAGAGGATGAGGAGATTTTCAATTCCGTTCTATATTCTTTTTTGTTCGATATCGTATAACTCCATCATATTTTACTCGATTTTGAGAATTCGTTCCTATTCAGTAGGGTAAGGTTTTCATACATATGTATATAAATACACTTACACCTTCATCCCGAAGGGGTAGGCAGAGGCGTGATATAAGCCCATTATAATTTAGTCCCATGGACGTTATAGGGGGCCAGCCTATTGCGGTGTCTATTTGGTCCTATTTAAAAATAAAAGAAAGAAATGAGTGTTCCGCGATATTTTTCGTCATTTGTGAGCCGATTTCAAAATTCCTTGTTAATATTGAATTGATTTTACTCGAGCTTAGTGTACGTACTTTAAGTTATAAAAAAAATATCTTTATAAAGATGTACTCATTGAAATCTGTTATATATTTTATTGAAGTTAATTAGTTTTTACTATGCTCGGTCATTATAGTATCAAATAATATAAAAAAAATATCTTGCAAAAAATATAGTTTCTTTAAATCCTATATAATTAAGATAAATCTGAGAGCTTGACATTTACAGCGGCATTTGACAGTACAGGGGTACTCTAATGGCGATGAGCTAACATTATGCTTGTCGTACAGTCCTCTTACCATCCCCAATAGTTGTTTTTCCCCAACGCCGGGCTAAGTGCAATTTATATTAATGCCGTCATATTTTCACGTTGGTTACCCGCATTTTCATATTAACCGCGGACCGAGCTCCCATGATAATGTGAAGGTCCCACCTTCGTCATTTGTTTGCCTGCTGATTAAATTTACACGGCTAACGCGGTTTGTTGTAAAATTAATTCCCTTAATACAATGTGTGTTGTGTAAGATTTAAAAAGTAATTCAGTACGGAGTTGGCGGAATACCGCTGTAATGACGGCCGGCTGCGAATGTACCTGTTTGCTTCCCCAATTCTGTAGACACTTCACCGATTTCTAGTTTTTAGTATTTATGCAGACGTGTCCGTTGTTTTTGTAGTAAAATATTTATGTAAACTTAACATTAGTGACAGTTGTTTTTGTAGGTGTAGTATATTTTTCATAGCTTGGTTTAGTTTAGATTGCCTATAAGACTTTTACATAGTTCATTAGTGTAGATTAAAGTTAGTTTTTAACGCAGACCTTAATGCAGAGCCTTAATGCAGACCATGATGTATACTGTACCTGTAAAAATTTTATGAACGGTGCAACATTTTATTTCCTAATACATTTTTTGAGCATGCTTAAATTGAGAACTGTTTATAGCAAGAGACTTTCAAATCTCTTTCGATGTCGTCTCTGTGTATATCCCTTATGGATATACACAGAGACGACATCGAAAGAGACTTTTTCGCATCGACGACCTAAATAAATTCGAGTGTGTACTTAGATAATTTGTTTTATGAAAGAGTAAATATAATTTTTACAATTGTAATTTTTAAATAAAATATTACTAAAATGCATCAACATTTTACCTTGGATGAACTTATGCAAGGTGTGATGTTACAAATCAAATAAGTATGACAAGATATGGAAAAATACTATAGTTTGGAGAAGCGTACATTTGTTCAAGGATACGACCCGTGTTGAACATTTCACAGTTAACAATATCTGAATGAAGACTAAGCTACGATTTAATATTGTAAATACCAGTCCAAAAAGTTAATTATTATTTTCCCATCTCATATCATACAAGCTTCTCTCCATTCAATTTTATACTCTCAAAACTCCTCTGTGTTCTGTGTTAAAATACCGTTAGTTCTAATAACACGAAAGCAATAAATACCCTTTTGTTTTTTAATTGTTCTACTCATACTGTTCTAAGATAAGATAAATTAAATGCGTTTTTGTCGTTGGAATTTATATACGTTATGATAAGGGGCAGGGTAATGATAATACAATTTTCATTAGAGCTGTATATTAATATGGAAACCCTGATTTAGACTGGGATAAAAGCAGTTCAATAAAAATGATGTCTCTTTGTATTAGCGATAAAGTAGTAACCAAGGCGATTCCGTAAAATGATTATGCAAGGAATACAAAAGTAAATAAAACAAGAAACTAATTTATTTCTTATTACATCTTGGTTGTGCAGGTAAAGTAGCGTGTAGACAAAAAAATTAAGTCACGAGCAATTCACAGAAAATAGATGTCGCAACCGCCTTTCACTGCTGACATGCTACTTCACTTTTAGTCGTTCCTGAAATAATAAAACTACATTTTGTTTCTACACTTAAATAATGTTCAACTAAATATTGTGGATTCTCTTCCATAAAATCTTTACATTTGCAAAAAGGGCCACATTAAAACTTCACGCGCGCTTTTTTTTTTAATTAAACAGTGTAGCAAAGTTCATGACGGATACAATTTTATTTAGATTGCATGTTTGTATGTATTGTTTAAAAACAAATATAAAAAGTTTTAAATTAAGGTCACTTGTCATTTTAATATTACTGTGGTGACGTATATAATTTTATGCCATTTTATTAATTTTTAAATTTGGTAAGTTTAGATGTAGAAGACAGTTTTTCTGTAGTACTTTTGCAAGTAAAAAAACAAATTTGTATATCTGGACGATTTCAAATACAGGTGTTCACAAAAATCGAAAACGTTATTAATTTTCAGGAGAGTAGGTAGGTTCGCTGAAGGAATTCATTGAGCATTTATTGAAAAGCCCAGTGCACAGAAAGCTTTTGAAAAGGCGCGTTTGAATAGCAGCGTGACGTAAGGCGACGCGTCTATAGTTTACGCCTTTTCAATGCGTTGAATTTATCGTAAGGCGTTAAATAATGGACACATTTCTGAGAGTTCATATGTGAATCTTTATAGTTTTACGTATTCTATTCTTTATTTCCTTAATAAAAGTAATTCCATAAAGAAATTACAACATTGCCCTGCCATCTGTGACTAAACAAATGTTGTTTTAAATGAGTATTTATATTTTATTATGTTTATATATAAAATTCATCTTCATATGTAACGTCAAACAACAAATTAAAAGCTAAGTTCTAGGAGGTGAACGTTTTTGCGATTTCGTTCCAAGGCTGTAAACATTCTTCAAGTGCCTCGTGTGCAGCCATTTCATGGCGTCATTTTATCGCTTTAAAATTAATTTTAGTTTGAAACAAGAAAATGGCTTCATTTTTCCGTATTTCTCTCTAGCAAATTATTTCGCTTCAAAACAGATTACCTGATAATAAATAAAAGAGTTACGTTCTTGTAGATTAGAAAAGTGGAATCATTCTTTTTTGTAAATGCCTTTTGATTGAATACTAAAACTTGATTTCTTTTATTTTTGAAGTTATTTGTATTCAATAAAAAAATAAGGCTAAGCTTATTACATTTTTTTTAAATATAATTAAACCTGAGAATACGTTGGTACAAATGATTATTTAAATTATTGAAATTTAGAATGCTTCTGTTGTGAAAGCATTTAAGATGGTGCTACGATATTTGTTGCCGGTAATATTTTGGTATGTACAATTTCTCCGAAATGTATAATTTTCAACGATACATCTTGGTCTATCACTTGGCTTAGCGTATAAGGTATTTTCGTCGTTAAGTCCTTACACAACTATGTACGCTAGCTATTTTCAGATGATAAAACAACAAGTGATACAGAATGTGAGTTACAAAAATATTGAAAATAGACTACAAAATATAGTATTACATATAACGAAAGGCCTGTTTGTCTAGTGGTTAGTGACCCTAACTGCTGAACCGATCCCATGCGGGATAAGAATTTGTGTGATCCACAATTAGTTGTCGCCGGTCTGGATGTTATTTGTGTCCGTTGTATAAATGTTTGTAAAGTCCTCCGGACACAGAAATTATTCCTAATGCGGGATTTGCCTTTTAAAAAACATAATGTTGTCCAACTTACGTAATAAGACAGACAGAAGCTTCATGTAAACCAGGCATGGTATACTCCAGGGCACGCCACAATTGTGGTGATAAGACTCATTCTGGAGGATTGGCTGGAGAGGCAACATGACAGTCTCTCCTGCCGGCTGACACAGGTGCTCATCGTTCACGGCTGTTTCGGTAAGTACCTGTGTCACATAGGCCGGGATCCAACGTCTGCGTGCACTGCGGAGGCTGTCACGACAGCGACACGACCTCGTGATAGCTACTGGTGTGGGAAGCCTCTCGCTAGAGACCATGGTTCTGTCCATGATCCAAAGTGAGAGTGCATGGATTTCAAAGAGGCGGCGGAACGGGAATGGGAGAGGATAAGTACTCTCCCATCCCGCAGAAGACGCACCAGACGTCAGAGAGCAAACACTGATCTCCGACCTCCATGAGCGCTGGCCTGGGGGTATCGGGCTGGGCTGACCGTTACCTCAGCAGAAGCAGGCCTGAGTCGGTGGCGTAACGTACGTGTTCCACGCGCGCCTATTTGATGTAGGGGGCGTAAGGCCCCCATATTCCAAAGTGTGGTCGCCTGCTAGTCAGGTGACCAAGGTCTGCTGGGGTTCCCGGATGTTTCCTTCTGAGGGTATCCCGGGTCCCTAGCAATAGAGGCTCTCATGACGGAACACCGTGTGGTTTTAGTCGGTTCGAGTCCGACATACCACCTCACCGTCAGCTCTGGTGAGGTGATGACCCGTTACTGATGACTACTTTTACAACTAACACCAACGAAAAGAGATGGGATGGTCCTTTTTTACTCATCTGAGAACCAGATTTCATAACATAATATAACATTTTCATATTATTAACACATGCAGCAATCGTTTGGTGATTTTATTATAAAATAAAATTTTGATTATCAATATATGGTAAATAACTTCTTGTTTCATGTATAAAATTTAACTATTTATACAAAATGACGCACATTAAAATTAATTATATTTCTGCAATAACACATACATATCTAATTTAGTTTATAAGTTCATATTAAATTTCTTGTCACACAGTCACCTTCCCATCTCCAGATTTTATTAAAATACAATTAATAAATTAAAATTTTAAAAATTGCTGGTGCATCCAGTACCAACCGTCACTACATAATTACTTTAATAATAATTACGAGTCAACCCTCGTTTCAACAGACGTTAATGTCCTTAACTTAGAACATCCTAATTTAATTTCAAGTAAAATTAATTATGTTAATACTTGGGAAAGGATTTTTAGGCGATTATTATGATTATTAACAAATGCACATTATGTTGAGTAGCGAATACATGAAATGTTTATAATTCTTAACATTAGCGTTTAGTATGACATAACTTGTTTTTTTTTGATGGCCTGTTTTTTTTTGTGTGGAAACCCCCACGGGTCATCACCTCACCGGGGCCCTAGGAAATCCCTGTGAACATCGACTGTTGGAGGCGACCCCGCTATGGTATAATGCTCTGTCACATCACATCATATCACACGTCGCGCTACCATCTCAGGCCTGCTTCTGCTAGGACGACGAATATACGCTATGGAGGCAGAAGATCATTTTGCGCTCTCCGGCGCCTGGTGCGTCTACTGCGGGATGGAAGAGTGCTACTTCTCTTCCGTTCCCTTTCCGCCGCGTAGAGACATATTTAGGCACGAATGGTGGGTGAATCTTGATACCTCACAGAAAACCGCTTGTGCAACTCAAACCCCTCTTCTTTGCCCTCGCCGCATCTTTCCCATCCCTCATCACCCTCAATTATGACTAAAAAGAATTATACATATACATATGTAATCATATATAAATTATATATAATATAATTAAGTTAATTCATTTTTTTTAACAGTTATCGTTTCTTGATTCAATTAAATTTCGATTTCGTCCGATAGCAGTATCTTAGAGTGATAGTGATATCTTATAAGTTTTTCTATTTAATTGAGCTTGACGAACCATCAAATTGAGAACCTTCTCCATTTTGAAGTCGGATAGTTAATGTAGAAGTTAATATAGTGTATACGTCCAAATAAATAACTTCTAACACACTACGATGATAAGTATTTGATGAGACCCTTCGAATTGGATAAATGAAAGAAATCATGTCAATCTAACAACATATTTCTACAAAACCCCTTTGCAGTGTAACATAGGGGTAAAGAGGCAATTTATTATGACATACAAGATTTGTTGGAGAAACCTGAGCGGTACAATAGACATATATATACGTATATTTTCGTACGTATTCAGCAGGTAAGATATTTTGTATTTATGATTTGGCTAACGTAAATAAATATCTTCGCACACGGTTTGTCTTACCATTCTTAATTAAGTTTCATGTAATTTGTAGACCGGTAAAATATTTTTGGTAAGGATAGTTTTTTAATTATTTTATCATTTGTGTTATTTTATTATTTATTTATAAACCAAGGGAATGACTTATTCTTTATATATATCTTATCATTGCCTTAATCTGATTTCTGTTACTGACTATTTAATATATATTTTTTAAATTAATTACATAATCCGAACATGTATTTTATTAATATTGTAATGTAATTATAACATATAATAAAACCTGTACTTATTTGTGAAAGCAAAAGAAAACACATAAAAAGTCGATACAGTAGGTAGTAGAGAAGGTGAGCCAGTAGGCGCGAATTGGCCGGTATGACCGGTGTGATACCACGGCCAAAAACCGGTTGGGAAACATTTTTGAGGTTTTCTGAGGCCCAACTCTTTCCCCTCTCCTCATCCCCCCTCTCTATTTACCCCTCCCCGCATCCCTCTATCCTTTATTACCCTCAAAGGCAGGCAACACACATACGACTTTTGAGTTGCAGGTATCCATCCATCCATCCATCCATGTACGGCGGTTGTCACTAATCATCAGGGGACCCGTCTGTTAGTCTCCCAATACTATTTAAAAACCATATTGTTACGTAACGTTAAATATTCAGTCAAACCAATGAAACAGCACATTGTCAAACACTAAAACAAAATTCGTGTTTAACAGAACGTAGATAACGTTGTATAGAACAAAACCGCCTCCCGCAGCTGCGAAGACATATTTTACAGCTTCGGGCTTAAACACTAGAAATCCGGTATTAACCAAGCATACAATTACATCAAAATATTACCTCTGAGATTTCATTTTACTTCAGGATTTTTATAGATTTTCTAACCTTTTTAAATTATGGTTATATTGTTTAATCGCCGACGATCAAGTATTACTTACACCTTCGGCGAATGAGTTGCGACGTGATAACAATCATGTTGTTGACGTGATAACAATCATGCATGATGAACTTGAACTGAAGATATGACAGGAAATACAGGTAAAACGAAGGTGAAGGTTTTTGCAAGAGGTGAAGGGCTGTCTGCTTTTGAGGTAAATGTTGGGAAAGACAGACTTGAACAAGTTAAGGATTTCGTATATTTTAGAAGTAAGTTTATAAGAGATGGCAAGCAATTTAGATATATCGAAATTGGAGTCCAAAAAGGGAAACTCAGTGCCCTTGACTCCCAAGTGAAAAGTTAGAACGTATCATTTAGAGCACATCTGGCTGTTCATGAGGGAGTGCTGGCACCAACTTTGATGTATGGCAGTGTTAATTATTAAGCGTTATTAAGCCTTAACATTAAAAGTAAAATTAATGCCGTGGAAATGCATTCACTGACAATGTTAGATTGATTGACAGAGTTAGGAATAATATAGTTAGAAACCGGTGTGGTTGGAAGAGGATGTAGTGACACAAAAAGGGGAAGGAATGATGGAGGATGTTGAAAACGTAGACGTTGAAATGTTGAGTGAAGAGCGACTGTGTAAAGGAATTTATAAAGCTTCTGTGAGTGAGTGAGTTGGTGCGGATAGGCCCAGAAAAACGTGTACTAAACAGATCGGCAGTATACTAAAGAAGGGTCAAATTAAAAGCACACGCAACCGACAAGCGTGTATAAAAGGACTGATGAATGTTAAACAGGCGAAAGTTGTATATCAGGATCGTGCCATATGTATGTAAGTATGTTTTTATCTTTACAAATTCTTTGTGACAATTTACTGAAGGTAACTCAATTCTAATATACCAGAAAAGTAAACAACACGACAACGAGAAAAAGTAAGCGTTGTTTTCTAATGAAATAAAATAGCAAATTTACCGCCTTATCCGAATTGTTGCAATTGCATTCATAACACTGATCAACAAAAAAAAATTTTTTCTGTGTAACAAGAAAAATTTTGGCTGATTCTATTAGGAATAAGGTCAAGTAGAGTAGAATCTTAGTCTAGTATTTCAGATACGAATAGTTTTATTGTAAAATGATTTTTTTAACTTTTCTTAAATTACAAGTTATTTTAACAAGAATTAAATTATTATCAATGTTATAATAATATGAGTACATTTTTATGATTTTCTCCTGTATTTTGCGTCAGGAACATCCCTCTGTAATCCCCAGCAATAATCTGCCAGCATAGTTGGACTCCATTTTCCCTGGTATCGTTTTTCTATAGTAAAAATGTCTTGGTGGAATCGTTCCCCGTGTTCATCACTAACAGCATCCAAGTTTGGAGGAAAAAAGTCTAAATGTGAATCTAAAAAATGTATTTTTAAGGACATATTGCAGCCTAAGGCTTTGTAATTCTCTAAAAGTTCCTCGACAATAGTTTGATAGTCATTTGATCGGTGATTTCCAAGAAAATTTTCAGTAATTTTTATAAATGATTCCCAAGCTGGTTTTTCCAAGTCATCGAGTTGTTCTTTAAATATATCGTCTTTTATCACTTGCCTGATTTTAGGACCTACAAACACACCCTCTTTAATCTTGGCGTCACTGATTTTAGGAAATTTTTCTTTTAGGTATTGAAATCCAGCGCCATTTTTATCCATTGCTTTTACAAAATTTTTCATCAGGCCAAGTTTTATATGGAGAGGTGGTAAAAATATATCTTTAGGTTGTACTAATGGAGCATGTTTTACATTTTTTATTCCTGGAGTAAGAGATTGTCTTTCGCGCCAATTTTTCTTAACGTAATGATTCTTCCTATCCCTACTGTCCCATTCGCAAAGAAAACAACAAAATTTTGTATACCCAAGTTGCAATCCTAATAAAAGGGCAACAACTTTTAAATCTCCGCAAATTTTCCATTTATGTTCGTCATATTTAATCTTTTCTAAAAGAAATTTCATTGTTTCATAGGATTCTTTCATGTTAGCACCATAACCTACCGGTACGGAGGGAAGATTATTGCCATTGTGTAACAAAACTGCCTTTAAGCTTGTTTTTGAAGCATCGATAAATAAACGCCACTCTTCAATTTTGTACTGTATTCCCAAAATATTCATAACACCACAGACATTGTTACAAAATATTAAATCATTTTCTTGTGAAAAAAAGCTTTTTAACTCTTCATCACGATGCCGAAAAAAAGTTATTTTTGTGTTTGGTTGCAATAAATTCCATCCTTTTAATCGAGATCCTAAAAGTTCTCCTTGTTGTTTAGACAAGTGTAAATCACGAACTAAGTCATTAAGATCTCCTTGAGATAGTAGGTGTGGCGTTTCTTCCTTGAGACAGATAGATGAAGAAGAAATTTGAAAATCAGGATCAGTACTTTTATAATCTGTTTCCTCTGATTCAGTTGAAAGATCAGAGCGTTGAGGTGGTTCTGGTATAGGTAATTCTTCACTGTGAGGAATCGGTTTTATAGCAGATGAAACATCAGGGTACTTAATTTTTTTTTTAGTTTTAATTGTAATGCCTTTTGTATTAGTTAGACAAAAATAACAATTAGTTGAATGGTCTGTCGGTTCCATCCAAATCATCGGAATTCCAAAAGGCATAGATCGAGATCTTTTTTCCCATCCTGTAAGAAGTCCTACACATGTAACACAACAGATGTGAGGAACCCACACTTTATCTTGCTGGCCAACAGGAAAACCGAAATAACTTTCATACAATTTTTTTATTAAAGGTGTTAAATTTCTTCGTTGAGATGTAAAAGTAATTTCACCACAAATGTAACAGAACTTGTCAGGATCATTTTTACACTTTCTTGACATTCTTTAAGAATCACTTCACTCAGCAAACACAAAACACAGCCACTTTTCTGAAAAATAAAACACTGAATTAAAAAATAATAAGGAAAAAACAATTAATATTAAATTTTACTGATAAGTGCCGGTACACGGAAACTAGTCCAAATCAAATTAATATACATATGATTTTGTGGAGAGGTTAGGTAGAAATTTCGAAATTTCTGCTTACTTTTCTTGTTACAAAATTTTGTTGATCAGTGAAATTAAATAAAATAAATTGCATTAAATTGTAATCTTAAATTAAGAAATACTGATTATTCAAACTAGTAAAATATGTAAAACGATGTGAGTATTTCGTTTCGATTTTGTGATATTCTGTAATTTTAGGGTTAATATATAATAATAAACAACTAATAAGTAATCCGTGTTTGCACTCTAAATTTAAACAGTATGTCCGTTTTAAAATATTTTCGTCCACGTTTTCGTGGTTGCACAACATTATCTCTATGTTGGAGCTACGTCACGTACTCACTAGACCATTAGTGGTATACAGCAAGTATGCCAACGTGCTTATTTTGAGCACGCTGCTAAACAAATGGTATATTTTATACTTTCTCTTTCAGTTTTTGCTTTTAATTATTTCAAAAGTAGTGTTCCTTTTAACTATATAATGCATCATTTAAAACATATGTAGAACAATTAAAATTGGTATAAAATACCATACCCACCTCGTTATTAAGTTCCTGAAATACTATAGACTATGTCATTTCCACTGTTAATACAGACATACTTGAAACAGATGACGAAAAAATAAGTCATACGTATATTACGGCAAATATACAAATAAGACAGATAGTTGATACAACATTTATGCTATAAAGGTTTGATTACTATAAAGCATTTGATTCAATGGTGAGCGGTCACCTGTATCTATAAAGATTCACAACATGAGGAATGCTGGATCGAGAGTCGCTTGTCCTGACAAGCACTTGTGATCTTAATCTAAAGTAGAAACAAGATAATTCTACTATGGAGGCATTTAACAAGTTTGGTTCTGATGGCAGTTGAAATTATATATTTATACCATAATAATGCTTTTTATCGTTCTCTACTCTTATACTTATAAAAGGGCATAGCTAACGCTTAACGTATTTAACATATACGTACATACATATGTACATATGTATGTACATACTTGAGAGAGACGCTTACTCCTGACAAATATCGCAATATTGTCTACAAAATATGTGTAGGAACATCTTATCCAGTATCTAATATAACTTTCCTCTTGCCAACTGTTGCAATTAAATTTCTGATTAAATTAAATATCCTATAAATAATTGCAAGTCTCATCAAACAATTAGCGGAATAAATATTGTATTTACGCAACATAAAAAGAAAATCATAGAAACCGACGGACTTGTATGACAGGTTTAATGAAGATAGATGAAGCTCATGACATATGGTAATGATAAGCAACTTTCTGCCTACTCCGGAAGAAAAAAGGCGTGATTTTATGTATGTTTAGGGTAACCGGGAATGAATAACTCGCCCAGTTTTGTCTCCAATAAATAATTACTATTATATTAGTAACATACCATTTATATCCCAAGTAAAAAATGCATTTTCAAAGTGATAATTAATGCACTTTGAATTATTTAAACCGTCTATAAATCGCTGAACATACGCCTCTAATAATATTTTCATGCCCACCACTTTAAGTTGTTTAAAAATTACCGTTGTTTGTTCGAGTATGTACGTTATGCAGGTCGCATATTTTATGTTGTACCTTATATAAGTATGTACATATGTTATTGTAAATCAAAGTTTATACACAATCTGCTTTACGTTCCTAATTTGATGTGAAGTCTTGAATGAAGCCTTTGATATACTATTTACCCAGAACACAGTTTCATAGATGAGCGAACACAGAAATGGAATATTAAATAAGACGTCAGTAAGCATGAAACTGTACCTTCACTCGAAATTGAATCAGATTATTGAATGAGTGCGCTGCGACATACGACATCTGTTTCTTATGCTGAACTAAAAATATGTATACTGGATGTGTCTAAGTAATACTTTTAACTAACTCTGTGACTGAACACGCATTGATTTCAGTTGCATGCCAATTTACACAATAAACAATAAATTAGAATATTTTATTTATTTTTTATTTACATTTTATGCAATTTTTTTATCTAGATCACAATCAGTCAGTGAAGGCAATACTAAGGACTAAATTTATACTGTCAAAAGTGGTAGTTTGTGGCACCTCTGCTTACCACTTCGCTCATATAAGCGTCGTATACTCACGCCTATATGAGCGAAGGGGTAAGCAGTCAAATGTCAAAGGGGTAAGGCTGGGGTCAAATGATATTTTATAAAACATTTAGACAGTTTTTAAACTTCAATTTTAATAACATAAAACGAATTTAGATATTAACATATATGTATGTATTAGAGCTTCATGGGCGACATGGCGGGCATTCTTATAGTGTGGTAAGGATTACACGTAGCGGGTGAAATGTGGATGGGTGGGCGTCACTTGTCTTATAATACTGTGGGAAACTCACTACTACACTTTAGTTTATATTATTTATAAAATTCAACTGTAAATTGCATACTATACATGTTAGCGCGTTACCGACAGTAAATACTTACCTACTTTTGTTTTGACTCGTCTGTTTTATTTGCAAGAAAGTATAAAGTTATTTTAAACTTCCTTGTAGACATAAACAAAATTTCTATAGGTGATTTTCAAGTTCTGACAACAATTAATTAGAATATTTTGGTGGGTATGATTTATACCGCCACCATCTTAATCAGCCTCCCCTACAAAATGTCAAAAATGAGTAATGATGTCTTAAAACTTTATCTACTTTAATAATTGTCCAAACTTATTTTCTTTATTATGAGTGTGATAAAGGAGATGACTAAAAATATTACACAACATTAGACAACATTTTCTTTTGTTTCTTAAACTAGATTACACATTTTCTCAACGTGGTTTATCTAATTACTTATTGAGATTTATTTTTATTTATAATACATATTAGTAATAAGTTGAGACTAAAACTCTCTCCCCGTTCATGTTTAAACGGGGAGAGAGTTATCGTGGTAGCTATCGTGGAATAGCAATGATTTGGCCCGTATGGGCTTTCAAGTCACCACGAGGTGACCCGTCTGCTCGTTTGTGTTATAGGTACTATAAAATAAAGGCACTATTTATACTACGTATTTATACTACGTATATTTGAAAGTAAGCTTATAAATATATATATAAATATATATATAATAAGCTTTGCAAATACATATTCTGTAATACTGGAGTTCACTAAGCACTTGATTAATTGTAACTCTTTACTGCTACTATTCTAAGGTATAAGAATGCAAAATATCCAAAAAATCTCGAATTAGCCATTTAAATGATGATAGAAAAGTAATTCAATAACTAAAATGACTGTATAATATTATTGCTTACACGTACTTACGCGTGGCAGTTCTAGGGAGATATATTTCGTAAACCTGAAACTAGATAATAAAGTTAGGGGCAGGTCGGTTTACAGGACACGAGAGTCTCATAGCGTCCACCAGAGCATTCGTCATGTTTCGAATATCTCGTTAGGATGCCACCCCGATACCAGCTTTTACATGGTTCTTTAGTCTTAACAGTAAGAGGTTTTAGAAGTTTTTAGCACTGAATTTCATAATGTTGTAGTTATATATATAATATAGAGCTTATTTTAATATAATAGTAATAAAAACAGCTATCGAGTGTAACGTGCATTCCATAAAAATTTACACGGTCTTGATATCAAGTATAAAGAGTAAACTTAAAATACAATCATAGTATAGTCCAGTAAAGGGCCTAGACAAGACTCGGTGAACACAAGGTTGGACGCATCTTAATTACATACTCGCAGACTGACAACCTTAAGAAGGTATCTCGGAAAGATTGGATGCGCAAAGTGGAAAGTGCAATGGAGCACATTGGAAAAACCTTACGTTCAGCAGTGGAGTTAGTATGCATGAGTAAACTAATTAAAAATTAAATTGTCAAAGTAATGACATTCCGAATACCCGCTTAATCTATTTAATTTAATTTAAGTAATAAATTAAATTGTTATATCATCACTAAGGGAGTCGAATCCTCAGGATATAATATTTTGACTAAACATCTTTTATATTATTCGCGCTCCTTCCTTTAAAAACATTGCAATTTTAATGAACTCTGATTTTTCTTTTTATATATATTATTAATTTACATGCGGACGATTTTTTTTAGATCTATTGTATATATATGTATATAATACTTATATATGTATTTACATAGGTATGTGTACCTACCAGTGACAAACTGTTCTAAATTTCAAAGTTGTTTGCAAGTTATACCAATTGGTTATCTATCGAATCTTGATTAGCAATCAAGAGAGTGTCAATAAACTGGTTAGGATTTTGATATTTGGAGTTTAGATTTTCTTCAGAACATGGTTATATAATTGTTATAGAACCTGTTCGTTGGTATATTTAATTGTTACTCTGATCTCTCTAATAAAGAGTCAAGAAAGAAAGGATTTCGAATTTTAGTCACATTGATTGTATGAATATGTTTGCCAAAACTGACTCAGCAACAGTAAAAACATAATGAAATGGGAATGCAAAAATTTGGTGCTGGTAAATTGCTTGTCGTCTTAATATAATTAAATGATTCATTTAAGACACAACCTGTGTCGAAATGTGGTAATTTTTTCTATCCACGTGCGCACATATTCTAATTTCCTATTAATTAAATCCCTCTCACGATGGGGACTTAATCCATTTTGCAGCTTGCTAATACGCGGGGACGTGAAGACGACCCACATCTCAGTCTTGACGTTAGCACGCAGATATTTCGTAGCTAAAGGTGAATTTATGTACATAAAATTATGAATATTGCGTCGTATTTACGCCGTATTCTTATTTACCTACATTTCACATATTAAGAACGGTAGTGGAAATATATATTATATATCAACAGAGGAATATTAAGTAGTTGTACTGTTCACATATTTTTTCTTGGCGCAACAAATATTTCACTGTAGCTAGCGTATACGTTGGAGTACAAACCCGTGATAAATTCAGAAATAAACGTGATAATATTTTTCAAATTTCTATGTTCAGCGTTTTAAGTTTCAGTGGAAAGTTTAACCTTTTTACACAACTACCATTTGTTAATAAGAAAAATATGATTTTTAGCATTTTAGATTTTTTTTTAAGAGAATTGTGATTTTTACAAGAGCGTAATATTAAGATATGTTTACGATGACTTGCAAAGTATATAAGTGTATAAAGTCATTAGTAAAGCGATTTACCTACATACTTCCATACCACCACCATGGAAACCACATCTCAATAAAATATAAATGTTTAATACGGTTCTACCTACCTCTTATTCCACTATATTTGTACTGCTTGATGTGTTCTTACTGATGAATAGAACCACTAACGCCACACAGACGGTTGAAGTATTTGAAGTGTAAGTCACATTTACATATATCTTCAGCTATTTAGTAGGACTGCTTAGGTTACCTGTGTAGTATGAAATGAAAAAAAAAAAAAATAACAATATTCCTACTTCATGAAAACGTATTTGATATTCCGAGTACCGCCTACATTTCACCGAGTACATCTTATTCATTATAGCGACCATTAAACCTGACACGTTATTACCTAAGGGCTTTCCTTACCGGTAGTTGTAACTGCTAAGGGGCTTACCCTCTAACAATTACCGCTACTAATGTTTTATTTTCGACATAATGTGTCTGTAAGTGGAGACGCATTCATTCGAAAGAAATAAGATAGCAAAAGTACATAGCAATAATACTGTTTTTATTTTTGTATATTATTGTAAGTTATATATTATATTAATATACAAAAGTAATTAAATGTTATAGAGTATGGATAACACTTAGCATATTCGTCCGTACACTCATACAAGTAAGCCTATATTTAGGAAAGAATGTTCTACAAACTCTCTCCACATCTTACAGTCATACCATAATAATGGGTGACTTTAATACCTGTCTTCTGAGAAATTATTCCCGCTCTTCCTCTTTTCTTTTCATAGTTGAATCTAGCAATTTTTTTGTTCTACCTCTACACATGCCACTCACCACTTTCCCAATTGTATACCTTCTCTTCTTGACTTAATACTTGTCTTATCTCTAGATCACGTTGTTAAGCATGGCCAATGTGTAACACACGATTTCTCCTATCATGATCTTCTCTATATATCCGACAAAATTCGTCCTCCCAAGGCAAAGACAAGGGTTCTCTTGCAACGAAATTTTAGTAACAAGGATGTTCGATCTCCTTAGAGAGGACACGAAGCAGATCAACTGCGTCCCTCTTTTTAACAGCAGAATCTATCGTCGAAAAAGTGGCATACTTGCATGTTATTACCAATATCATAGCGCTCTACGATATTCATTCACCGGTTCGAGCTATTAAATTAAAGCATTTGCCATCAACTTGGCTGACTGATGATATTAAAAAAATATTGCTCTAAAAGCAGAAGCGTAGTCTAGATACAAATCAAGACCGACCAATACCAATAAAGAGAAGTACCTAAAATTACGAAATTTTTGCAACAAGGTGTGTAGGAACGTACAACGCCGGCATATCCATAGCTCCGTGGAAAATGGTGACCCAGCTAAGGTCTGGAAAATCATAATTCTGCGATTACCAGGGGTTGGAAAACAGCGCCAGGACTCATCTCCTAATCTTATGGATATCAATCAACTTAATCAGCACTTATCTACCTCGTCTATCTTTAATGGGACAACTAAAAATAATAATTTAAATTATTTTTCAACAATTCCAACCCCTGACTATATTACTTTTGTTTTTAGTCAATTGTCTGCATGTGATGTTGAGAAAAGTATTCAGTCTATTATCTCTAATGCAGTTGGCACTGATTCTATCAGTCGTAATATGGTCCTTCCTATCCTTAATGAGATTTTACCTATAATCACCCATATCCTTAACGTTTCCATTGATAGCGGAGTATTTCCATCAGCATCGAAAGATGCTCAACTCATTCCTTTACCAACGAATCCCAAACTTGTCTGCTTCTCAGAATATCGACCCATTTCAATTTTACCGTCTCTGTCAAAGGTTCTAGAACGCCATATCCACCATCAGCTCAGTGCTTTTCTTTGCAGAAATAACCTACCCCATTTCAATCCGGTCTCCATCGGAGCCATAGTACGACCACCTTTCTAGTCAACATTACAGATGATATAAGAACACATATGGAGAATGGAAAGGTCACAGTCTTATGTCTCCTAGATTTCAATTATGCTTGTAACACTGTTGACTTTGACGTTCTCCTTGCGATACTTCACTCTATCAAAATATCTCCAACTGCTATTGACTGGTTTGGTT
The DNA here is from genome assembly GCA_947561695.1 of Tyria jacobaeae. Classification (NCBI taxonomy): domain Eukaryota; kingdom Metazoa; phylum Arthropoda; class Insecta; order Lepidoptera; family Erebidae; genus Tyria; species Tyria jacobaeae. Next base: position 3,799,818 of record OX387211.1, on the reverse strand, counting down.
TGTTAGTTACCTGTTTAGCCATCGGCAATGTGTCAAACTGGATGATAACTTCTCTAACTGGTCTAACACTACTGCTGGGGTGTATATATGGGCTTCAGGGTATTTCTGTATGTGTCTGTATGTATGTATATATTACCAGTTTTCAATTGTAATTTATTTTTACTTGTTTATTATTGTTTTATTGTTTTAACTCTTTGTGCACCACCATTACCTAATGCTTTATAGTATAGTCCATCAGGTTATCTGAAAGAGATCGCAGATTGTGATAAGATTGCCATTTATACTCTCTTATTATTATGTTCTTTGTTTGATACCTAACGTGTACAATAGAGAGTATCTATCTGTCTATCTAGGAAAGGATAAGTACAGGCGTTTTAAACACCCACTTTTTGGAAACAACTATAATTGAGTTCAACTTACGTAATGGGTGCAAGCCTATTGTCATTATCTGTGTATACTGTATGACTTTTCATATATGTATTGATTGATTGATGAGAGCCGTTCCTCAGTTGTCTTTTAGAGCACCCACAGAAATATATGTGGTAGCCCTACTTAAGCATATGTTAATATGCTTAAGTAGAAAGAGAATAATAAAATGCAATACATCTCACGTCACCTAAGCTAAATTTCGGTCGCTCTAAACATAAACCGACCAAACAAGCCTCTATAGGCCGATAGCTTCAAGTAGTGTATTTACTTTTTTGTTAAGCTAAGCAAGCGAAAAATGGAAGAACGCCTAATAGTACTTTATTATACATATTATATTTAGCTTAATGAGGTATTTATATACTGAGGTATTTTGTAAATATCTAATCAACAACAAGACATGTCTCCTAATCAATTTATCCGAATGAGTGTTCAATCCGATCTGTACTAATAAGTCGTAAATTTATATCACCTACGTGTGTAGGCACGAACAAATTAACACAAGCTAACTTCGCATACTGTATGTTTGTATTGAAATATTGACAGGGATAAAGCAAGCTTTCAATTAGGCCAAGCGGACAGTTTGCACCATCAAATTTTAGGATATTTCTCTACTCAGTTGCAAGAGTCAAATTCAAATTTAATGTTTAACAACGTGGCTTATTTTTTTCAAGTCATTTGCCTTAACTCTTATTCTTACTAAGTTGTAGCCGGACTTTATTTACAACTAATTTGACTACAAATATTATCTATTTTTCATGAGCTGTTACACTCTTTAATATTTACCTTTCTACTTTTATAAAGGGATCTTCCTTAAAATCTTAAAATCTAACCATTGATCTGGTGGTTTTAACTTGTATCCGCAGTCGCGATGCCTTTTGACACCTCTGACTTTTTATTTTAGTTAAATAAAGCTGTTATATATAAAGCATGAAAAGAAAAGCTAGTAATACTGTATACCTAAGAGGTCCAAAATTATCTATTCAAAGATTTATGATATAGCTTTATTCTTTGTACACTACGTAGGATTCAAACCCATCATTTTTTATTTCAAGTCTCCTATTTCTTTGAAAATGAGGTTACATAGAAATGTGAATTGAGAATTAAATATTCATTTATCATTTTAAAACCTTTAAAATAAGTTTCTTTATAGCCAAAATAAAGAAAAAACTTTATAGAGAGTATGTCGACAAAATTGAGAAGAAAAGTTAGCGATAGCAGATTTATAATTCAATTTACCATTACTTAATTTTTCATCTAAAAGTTTCTTGTAAAGCAACTGAAATTCTCAATCAGCATGTTTATAGTTATTTATTAGAGTTTCTATAAATGTGAAGTAGAATTTATAAGCACCGGTACATAAAATTTATTGGCACTTAAATCGGCCATTATCAGTAATCCAAGTGGGTCCACAAACACCGGTTAACTAAGCAACTATAAACTACCATTTTTCATTCATTTAATTAGAGTTCAGTAAAATATCCTCCAGTTAAAGTTTGACACTATCTGTTAAAGCCCTGCTTAAGTGTGTTAAAGTTTGGCGTTTTAATTATTTCTTTCTTTATGTACACCTTTGTGTAGAATATGTTAAAAAAAAATGTTACAAATAATTAGGTATAACAATCCGCGTTCTTGTCACACACGGGGATTTCATCCATATAAAATTGATACCTTGTTATCTACTATTTGAAAATATTTTATTCAATAAAAGTTTTATATTAGTTTTTTATAATTATAAGAGTTGTAAAGTGTTATCGACTTAAAAATGTACATCACATTTATAAATTTATTCATATCAATCTTTTCTGTTATTGACACAAATTTTGGGGCTATGGCTGTTTATTATATAACGGGAGCTTTAAGCATTATAATAGAACGGCTCTGAGTACTTTGTTTTTTATAAACTCCTATATCTTTGCCCATTGGTAAACAGCTGTAAAAAATGTATAAGTAGTCTTCCTAGTCTTCATTAACACTTCGATATGTTATACATATACATACATATGAACGAGATTGTCCGTAAATATGAACAGAATTGCCCTAAATTATACATTTTGTTCATGATAAGTTTTTAATTTTTTCCAACAGACAGTAAGTGGTTATGAATGCATACGATTATACATACATATGTATATACATGATTATTTCGCAACAGTCACAGTACCAGAAGATTAAATCGTTGTCAACACTGTAATATTTTCTAGTCTCGTATTCGGGATAAACCATAGTCGGTGTTGACTTCACATGCATCGCCAGCCCGCCTCGGCTCGTGTCGGCTCACGGTTTACGGTCAAGAGGCAAGCCTCGTGTCCCCGAGTCCCCACAGCTCTAGCATACACCATCAATATTAGATGACCCCTCCTGTACTGTTGGGACGTGCGCGCCGCTCAAATGGACTATATTATTTTTTTCATTTTTAGAGCCCCGTGCGAAATGGTTGACACCGGTGATTATGTTGGTGATTACGCGGCTACATTAAGGTTTTCTATGTTTTCTAGAGTAATATTAGAATATTTTCAGGTATTAGCTGCTAACAATATTGCTTCTTTTATTGACTTTTATTTCACCAAAAACATTATCAATATGTTAAGTATATCACAAAATGAAGCCTATACTCTAGCAGTATACATTTTCACATTACAAAGTAGTATTTTAAAGGGGTCCTATAGGTAACAAGTCCTTGTTAAAAGTTACTTTAAACTTAATATCTTCAACAACTTTAACAACTTCTTGTTAAAAGTTGTTTTTAACTTCACCTATATGATTCGTATAATATGTACACTATTTTAAAGTGTCTGTTTTGATGAGTTAGCAACACGATAGCGTTTGTTACTTGATGCTTGTCAAAATATGCTGTACTATTATCCTAGAACCTTCAAGAGTAGAGTTAATAAGTTTGTTGTAGGCGTGTACCATTTCGTATTCATTGTCATTTCCCGTTAGGTGCCTATCCCAATTAACACTAAAAAAATATTTTCGCAACAACACTCCTTTTATAATGCGGGTACTGTTAGTTTTGTATGGTTTATATATATACATATATTGTGTGTTGTCTGTATTCTGCATAATATATGTTTAGAGTAAAAAACTTAGCAACATTTTGTATCTTCGTGTTTTGATGTATAAACTTAATAAACGAGACAAAGTTTAGAAAGCTAGGCCATCTTATCTAGATAACAATGGTTAATTTTGAAGCAGTTCGCCCCTATCAAGGATATACTTTTTTAACATAATGTCTAATAATGCGACGTATATTTTTTATAGAAAAAAAGTTATCTCGACTAATCAAACCTTCTTTTTTTCAAATGATGTTCTTTTAGCTTTAAAGGATTTTTAATTTGTGTACTGTTTTAGCTTAAAAGTAGGTGCTTCCCATTAAAAAAATATAAGTCACCGTAGTAGCATTGAGTTAAAAGTAACTGCAATAAATAATTTTGTAGACCCTCTAGAAAACGGATATCAGCTCAGCTTTCTCATAGAAATTACGAGTTTTAAGAATCTCAGTATTGTTAACGTAAGATACATCATAGATAATATAAATTTACACTGATACTGTTGTGGTCAGACGGTGTTACTCAGACTGCAAGCTCAAATTTATTATGCAAAGACTTTGCTTTGCTCTTCACCGCACATACTAGTCAAACATACAATATTATGTTAAGGGCAGTGTACCACACAACACTAACCAGTGATGCGTTACTTTTTGATATAAAAGGCAGCACGGACAGAAACTGGTTGCCGCTAGAATTTCCCTATCCATATTTGATCGGATTTAGTCGACAACACTTACCCCATCCGCAAACTCGCACCAAGATGCTTTATATATCGAAAAATTCTTTTTATCCTCTAGCTACACTATATTTGCTGCTTGCTTCAAGATTCGATACTGTCAAAAATTTCAACGAGAGTATTAAAGTTACAATTGTGGATCCTTTTCTAAAATATTTACTGAAAGTGACTTAATGGCTCTAAGTGGTTTTGATGTTCAAGTGAACATATTAGAACAACTAATTATATGTGTGAAGTAATGCTATAACTCTCGGTGTACTTCGTTGTTTGTTTGCAGTCCTAGGACTCCAGTAAGAGTACCTCTAGAGGTACGACGTTGTCCTATAGATGGATGGAATGGTTTGTACGATTACATAAGGTTAATTCTAATCCTAACTGTAATATTGGTAATAAGGTAGTGATCTGTTTGCTTCGTCTTAACTACTATAACAATTATCATAGAAGTTTCATACATGCAGCCAAGGGTATTGAAATGGGCCCAGCGTACCGATAGGACGATAGTCCAGAAATAAAAAATCAAACAGACACGACTACAGACTATGAATTATTCCTGTGTCGAGGGGGCTTTACAAATATACATACAATAGACACAAAGTCAGACTCAGGGCGAATATTAGTTAATCAAACAAATATTTATTCCCTATCTGAATAGAACCTTATACCAGTCAGGGCTACTAACCACTAATGCACATCATATTCTTGAGTTAAGTGCGTGAGTGTTTCTCATATTATGGTTTTTCACCATGGAACTTTAACTGACATCCTTATGATGTTTTGGCGTAATTTAGTAAATAAATAAGACGTTAAGCCTATCTTCTGTCAGATTACCTTGTAACAATGAGATGTTTGTTGTCGCCGTCTGCACTGCCTAGAAGACTCATCCTTCTCCATCCTTTGGCTACACGTGGATTTTGGCTCTATGAGCCGGATCTACGTTTGCCTTTATCGGTCCCATTCCGGAGACTCCGAGACAACTCGACTCTTTGACTACATGAGTCACGCAACGGACAAAGCGCAGGAGCAGTTCCCGACCGCCGAACTGGTGTTTTTGGGAGACTTTAATGCCCACCATGACTTCTGGCTGGGATCTTCCAGAACGGACCACGCTGGTCGAACTGCCCACGCATTCGCTCTCACGCATGACCTTACCCAACTGGTACTCCAGCCCACCAGGATACCAGACATATCGGGTGAACCGCCCTCTTTGCTAGACCTTCTGCTGACGAGTCAAACAGCACAGTACAGTGTAACGGTTCACGCCCCTCTGGGATCCTCCGACCACTGCCTGGTGTCCACCTCGGTGCCTCTTGTTGCCCCACCACGGCCTGTGGTAACAAGGCGACGGTTATAGCACTACTCGTCAGCAGACTGGGATGGAATGCGGGATTATTTTGCATCCATCCCGTGGGCTCAACGCTGCTTTAAAGACAGGGATCTGTCGCAAAGTGCGTCTGCCGTGGCTGACGAAATCACTGTCGGTATGGAGTATTATATCCCCTACAGTGAAGTCGCCAGCACAAAGACCCGTCCCTGGTTCAATCGCGAGTGCACCCGTGCTGTCGCTCAAAAGCAGTCAGCCTACCGCGCATGGATCAGGGCCCGCGCTCATTGTGACCCAGACGTTGATCGCCTAAAAGCAGCGTTTAACAAAGCCACTAAGGAATGCAAGAGGGCTTATCAGAGCTGATGCCCAGCGCATTGCACGGTTTGGTCAAGAACTCGTCGCATACCCTACGGGTAGCCGTAAGTTTTGGCGATTGGCCAAAGCCGTGCAGTCCAACTACTGCCAGCCTTCGCTGCTACCGCTGAAGTACCCTGACGGATCACTGGCCCACGAGCCGCAAGAGAAAGTGAAACTACTTGCTGACCTCTTTGCGGCTAACTCCCGAATCGACGACCGTGGCGCTCACCCGCCCACCATTGCATCTTGCGACTCCGCAATGCGGGATATTCGCATCCGACAAAGGGATGTCCGTGCGGAGCTTCGGGCACTCGATGTTCGGAAAGCCAGTGGACCCGACGGTATTCCGGCGGTGGTTCTTAAAAACTGTGCACCAGAGTTGTCTCCTGTACTGACGCGCCTGTATCGCCTGTCCTATTCCTCGGGAATTGTTCCGGAGGCCTGGAGAGAGGCGAACGTCCAACCCATTCCCAAAAAAGGCGACCGCTCCGATCCAGCTATTTACCGTCCTATAGCCGTCACCTCCATACTCTGTAAGGTGCTCGAGCGGATAATCAACACCCAATTAATCCGCCACCTAGAGGATCACTCCTTGTTAAATGATCGGCAATATGGTTTTAGGCCGAACCGATCCACGGGTGATCTTCTAGCGTACGTCACACACCTTTGGGGTGAGGCTATGGATAGGCATGGGGAGTCCTTGGCCATCAGCCTCGACATTGCCAAGGCCTTCGATAGGGTCTGGCATCGCTCGCTTCTCTCCAAACTTCCTGCATTTGGTCTGCCATCTCAGCTATGCAACTGGGTTGCTGCCTTCCTCCACAAGCGCCGCATTAGGGTTCTCTGTGACGGCGCGGCCTCTGACTTCCAGAAGGTTAGCGCTGGTGTACCTCAGGGCTCCGTCCTATCGCCCACGCTGTTCCTTCTGCATATCAATGATATGTTGGCTCTTGGCAACATACATTGTTATGCAGACGACAGCACAGTACACGGGCGATACTTCGGACATCCTGCTGCCAAGCTAGCAGACGTTGAGGGAAAACGACAGGAGCTTGTTGCTGAGCTCGACCGGGTCCTGAGCCGCATCTCTCAATGGGGTTGTGAGAATCTGGTCGAGTTCAGCGCCAAGAAAACACAGGCGTGCGCGTTTTCAAACAAAAAGTCTCCATTCCTTCCCCTTCCTACTCTTCAGAACACTCAACTGCCACTACAGGATAGGCTTAGTATACTGGGTATGGACATCTGCCGGGATCTCAGTCCGCGTGATTACATCGAGAGCGTCACTAAGGCGGCCTCGCGGAAGCTCGGTGTATTGAACAAGGTGAGACGGTTCTTCTCGCCCGAGCATCTGTGTCTTTTATATAAGACCCAGGTTCGCTCCTGCGTGGAGTACTGCTCTCATCTTTGGGATAGCTATTCGCAGTATCTGCTTGACGCTCTCGATCGGTTGCAGCGACGCGCAGTCCGTACTATAGACTGTCCTGAGGTCACCCAGTCTCTTGAGCCCCTGCAGTTGCGAAGAGATGTCGCCTCTATGGCAGTTCTCTATCGCCTACATCACGGGGAGTGTTCTGACGAGCTCTTCCAATTGGTCCCACCTTCTCCCTTCCTCTACAGGACTACAGGTGCTGGCCTGAGGAGTCACCGTTTGCGAGTCGAAGATATGCGATCCCGAACGAAACGGTTTGGCTCTTCTTTCCTGTGCCGATCAGTGAAAGCCTGGAATTCCCTACCAGCGCACGTGTTTCCTTCCCAATTTGATCCCGGGTCTTTTAAGCGAGGCGTGAAAAAGCATCTCACCAGGCCGCCATAGTGTGGGTCACCATGCTGCATTGACTAGACATGCAATGAGGATGGTGACCACCACTCTTGGACTCCATTTATTGCTTACCATCAGGCAAAGTGGAGTCATTATGGTAGGCTTACGAATAAAAAAAAAAAAAAAACAGCAATCAACAAAACTTTATTTTCTTTTCATAGTTACTGTAAACAGTAGAATCAGTCGAGCACAGCAATACTACAGAGCACTAACTTCTTGTAACTAACTCACACTTGATTCGTAACAACTAAATCCAGTAACGTAGTAAGTAACTATTTTATGCTTAGATATCGCATTTCATTTACACATTGCCTTGTCTACCACGTATATAAATAATATTCTGTTATGTAAACTCACCTTTAAAATCAGAAAATACCTATTAATGGTTTAACATTAATGTAGGCGCATTTGCTAAAATTTAAAAGTACACAAATCATGTGAAAACGTGTACAAAAATCTATACGCGTTCTACCTAAATTTGTCTAAATCTGTTCCTGTCACATATTGGTAATATAAAAAAAAATGTCTAATAGTGTTTGTGAATTGGTACTGATAAAAGTGAAAAAACAAGATTGGCAAAGTGTTGAACGTAATTTATTTTTAATTAACATAATATTTATTACCTATATAAGTTACTACATTTTTATTATCTTTAAACTTAATTACTCTGATTTTATTTCATTACAACATTTAGCTAAAGTCCTGGGAGCAATTTCTTGCAACGCGATTTGTACTAATTAAGCTTGTTTTCTCTTTTAATTATCTCCTGAATATTCACCGGACGAAATCGCTTGACCCCAAAATTGTTAGAGATATTGTTTGTTTACTCTCCAGAGGGTGGGCGGAAAACAATGAGTACTTTTTTGTAAGCAAACGGCGATGGAAGCAGGTAATGAATATGCTGAAACAAAGAGCCCAATGCGGAGCCTCATTAGCCATTCAGTCGTCGTGCCTGCCTTAAAAATCATTTACAAAAGTCTTGATGAATGTTAGCCCTGCTTATTTTGAACATCCAGCTCCCATCTCTGAAATTTGTATTACATTTCATTATAGCATTTTTTATATTATCTCCCGGTTCGCGGCATTTAACGGTACGCTTATTAAACATCTGGCATGTATGTTATTTCGGAACATTACAATGAAGTTTGTAACAAATTTCAAATGTGGGTTAGATGGCAGTTCGATGTCTCTGGAATGAAATGAATAATCCATAATAATTTAACACTTGATACTTCGTGAGGTGCAATGGAAAATCAGCGCTGCTACGCTATGGCTGGATTGATGGAAAAAATACTCGATAATTTTAAAATAACACTATTAAAAAAATATATATTAAATACAAACGAGACATATGTATAGTTTCAGTGCCCCATGGATTTTACAAAACAAGCTAACACTGATTCATCCCTTCATTTGTCTCAAACACTAAATAAAGAAGTGTCAGGAACATCAAACGCTCAATAAAGTGAAACCCTCAATGTACCGGATTTGACCGTCGGTACTTGAATTTTGTTGTAATTTAGTATTAGTGTGTGTACTGAAGTAGACCTTTTATACTTTCTGGGAAAGCGCGATGAAAAACAAGTGTCACGTTTTAAGTTGAAGCCAAGTCTGCGTTTTTTATTTTTACCAATAGCAACGCTTATCGCGTCATACTCTGATGATTGAATTGGTGCAGCCCGACAGGAACAATGTTGCCAGCCACATGATTCATTCTTTAGCATGTGCGTGAACACTCAATATATTTGAATAACCGATTATTAACAATGTATTACGACTGTACGCTTGTATATATACATATATCTCTGTTGCATTTATTGAAATATTATTTTTTGGTGTACATAAAAGTTTATTTCTATTCTATTCTACGACTTATACAGAATTACTCGAAAAGATGCCATATTTTAGCGTCATTTTCATATTTAAATTTTAATATAAAATCTTGTCAAATTAAATAATTAAAAAAAAAAACCGACTGCGTTATTAATTTCTCTTCTTTTTGTCGATGTTATCTCGAATTCTTATACTCTATGTCAATACCACCAGGAGCGTGACAAATAAACATCATATATGTATATACACTTGACAAACATAACCATTCACAAGATTTACTTTGCAACTGGGTTGAATTTTATTTATTAAGTGGTAGATTCGTGTAAATAGCAATAATAATTTCGTGTATATAGCAGAGTACTTTGGGCTGAAGAACAACGACTGCTGTTATGGATAATAAATATGTAAATAATGTTGACAACTTTTTTAAACTTTCTTACTTGAAAAAATCTAAATAAAATAAAGTAAACTCCCCAAAATAAAACAACAAGTATTTTGATGAAGGCTACACTTTAACTGGATAATTAGTACCTACAAATATATCTTACTTTATCAAATAATGAAGTAACTAACATTTGTGATATAACTTTTGGTATATTTCTAAGAAAAGTGACCTGTTACGGAATCATTATCATTACAAAGTAAAGGTTTGCATTATATTTTAAGTAAACAAAAAGTCTCAAGTATATGTACTCATTATATTGATCTCTCGTAGAAAAACTTTAGCGTAACGTCAAATAACCTTACTTTATTTTACAGAGTTGTATTTATGTTCGTCCCTTATCTTTATTAAGTGATATTAAAAAAAAAAAAACAATATGCGAAGAAATAGGCTCACATTTTACTCAGCATAATTTTCGTCTTACTTAATTTCGAATATTAATAAGTTATTCTTAATATTTTCTGGTTCTCAATTTAGTTGTATTGCCAATGCAAATGCGATATCTTGTAAATTAGCATGCTGCTCATAATTCTGTTTGCGCAAATTCACTCCACTGTAAGCTAGCCAACTTTTAGTGAATAAGTACGGACTTGTGAAGTAAAAATTCAACTTCTGAATGCAATCAACTGGAAATTTTTACGGTACTTAAGTGTTACTCAGAAGTTGTCATGTTTTACTTTCGCCTTAAAAGTTTCTATATAAAAAGTTAAATAATACATTTTGAAAGTATTTAAAGATAAAAGTTAAGATAATAGAGGGCTCTTTCACAATCACGAAAGATTTCCCGAGGACGTAATTCACCATTGTCACCTTTACAAAGTGTAAAATTAATTCGAATTAATTAGTATTCAAACAGGGATTTATTGTTCGGATGGATCGTGTTTCGAATTTCTTAAAAATAAGACTCAAACACAATTTGATGCCTTTATTAAATTATTACTTTACTTGGAAATGTCTTTCGTTGTCTTCTATAATTACAATGAATAAATTAAATTTCAAAAAATCTATTATCACAATATAATATAGGTGACTGGTGACCCAACCACATTCCGTGTTGCCGCGATCACTCTACGAATATGATAATGCGTCGGACCTGCGATCAAGTGGTTGCAGCTTCGAAACCCACCCAGTGTACTACACGGAACCTACTCCTAACATTCACTTAGTTGGAGCGGGCATGTTGCGAGTATTCTTTAAAAAATACTTTCATTAATAGTTTCTGTGAAGATCAAAACGGCATAAACACTTGTGTGACAGTATTAATTTATTTATGTCTTGACCTTGACCTACTCTTGACCTTGTTTACATATTCATACAAAGACAGTTCACCTAATGATAAATGTCAACCACCGTCCATATACATCTGCAACTCAAGTGTCGTAAGTGCGCTGCCCGCCCGGGTGATAATGGATGGGGTAACATGAAGAGGGGCAAGATGAGAGGGGGTATTAGGACATGAGAAAGAGGAGAGGGGGGATAAGGAGATGGTAAAGAGGAGATGGGAAAAGGGAAAGGGGGTATGAGGAGATGGCAAAGTTTAGGGGGAGTTGTTGGGCCTCCGGAAACCTTATTAATTTCGGGGAACTGCAAAGCAAGCGTTGCTTCACAACCGGTTTTCTGTGAGTCCAAAGTATGGCTCTACCACGATAAAAACATCGCTTATTTAATTTAACGGTATCAATTTAATAACATGTTAATTTTAAGCAGAAGCCGTATATTAAAAGATCACACGATAGGAGCATGAAAAATATATATTCTTACCTAGGGTAGCATCCGCATCGTAAAAACGGAGGGTAAGATGAAGCAAGAGGTCGTGTGTATGGCTGGCCTTATGCAAATGTAACGATAACATGCCTTTAGGGTCAATAAACTGTTACCTACTCAGTTTTACGACATGATAAGTATATTGCTTGTCTTATATCTCTCTCCGCCATTAGCTTTTGGGTCACGTTGGCTCTTACTGAAGTAACGTATTGTTTTTGTTACAGATTGGACAACGTGGAATTTACGGAAAAGGTAAGGACTGCTTTTCAGCTTATGACATCCCTGCGGCTATACTCAAATAATATTCAAACATTCTGTGTTTTGAACACACTTCTAATCTTCTTCTAATGTATTTTTGTGTATATCATATACCATATATGAATGTTTCGTGGTGTGAAATTGTATATAACAATTTAGTGCATTTGGTTATAAATTTTAACGTTTGTCTTTCCAAAAAAGGAAGTTTAATTTTGTTTGTAACAACGGTAGACAATAATTCATTTTTGCAATCCTTCAAAAATATAATGCAAATCTTTCTGGTTTTCTAGGCTATCTTTCATAACCGTTACAGTAAGTTATGTACTTACTGTAACGGTTATGGAAGATAGCTTATATATACATAAATTACAAAATCCTACTATAATGACTCAGAGTCCAACTCGATTTTTTATCACCACACGCGTAATTGCTTAATCTAAGTTAAGTCGAGAAATACCTACATTTGTTAGAGTCTAGTGCCAGAGATGGGTATAGGGACACCCGAGTTACGGTGACCAATGATCACATGTATGTATCTACCTACTAAATTCTTTATCGTGGTAGAGCCATGCCTAGGCGCGAATGATAATACCATGACCTCATAGAAAACCGGTTGAGAAACAGCGCTTTCATTGCATTTTCCCAAAATTAGTGTTGTTATCCCCCTCTCATCTTTTCCGTCTCCTCATCTCTCCTCTCAAGCTTAGTCTCCCCGCATCTTCCCGCCTCGCATCACCCTAAAAGTGGACAGCGCAAACAAAAAAACTTAACACAAATGAGTTTATCCAGAGAGAAGTTATAGTGCTACAGACAGATTAAAATAATATCACACACACGTTAAACTAATATCACATTACTTTTGGTTAGGGGCTTTAAAATAGCAATTACCACACTATAAAAGACAATTTTGTGAATATTGCTGAAGATTACTTTGTAGACAAGGAAAATTTGGAGCCTCCCTGAACAAAGTAGGCTGTATTAGGTAAATGAGAAAGATAGTGATAAGTAATCGGCTCCCATATCAGGGATAAAATCAGGTGAAGCTCTTAACTGGTTTCGATGTAATGGAAATTCTCAGAGATCAAGATGTGGTTTTGTTTACGTATACAACGTTGTTTATCTTTTAGGTCTTTTTGAATTTATTTTAAATGCGTATATTTTCAATAATTATAAATATTATAACAAACAATTATTACATTATTTTACAATATAGAAATTATCAAACGCGGATCATCAAAACGGGTGAGGTGTAATAAACAACATTTTAATACACTAGAAATAACTTCGTTAGGGTGTGATTTTAAGAAATTAATCCTGCTACTTTGTAGACTAAAATTCATTGCCATATAGTTCACGGTGGAGTGGAATACAGCCACCCCATGCCAGGGATCGGACAGTTATGTGTCAGACGGTATGTAATATACAAGGTGCCTGGTTGTCGGCAATAGGCTTGCCCCCTATTTGATTAGTGCGAACAAATTCTAATTGTAAAATGTGGATGTTTAAATACCTCTGCCTACCCCCTTAGGGGATACAGGCGTTAGCGTTTGTATGTGTGTTATTTTATAGCTTAATAGTAATAGCTTTGAATAGAATTACAACTATTATCTTACTTTTACATAGTTATATTGTTATCATTACTTCTGTTCTCCAGAGAGGCAGTCTGATATAATTTGGCCTATAATAACCTTAATAAAATTAATAAACGAGTCTTCTAAAGGACAAAGCTTGAGATAGGATAGATAAAAAATAAGGGAGTGTGGGTTTATCCATAAAGCATTCTTATTCATCATCGAACCGAACATATTCAGCAGTTCTCCCGCTTTAACCATTATCTTACTATTTATACATAAAGCATTCTTATACGTAATTGAACCAAACATATTCAGCAGTTCCCCGCTTGAACCATGAATCTTACTATTTAATCCTACAATTGTAATTTGAAAGCGAAAGACAAACATTTTAAAAAAGGCAGCGAAAAATGTTCACTTAATTTTTAAAAGGCTTTTATCTATTATTTAATAAGTTACTGTTAACTCTACCTTAATTGTTTAAAGTGTTTCAGTTATAGATAATTTACATCACAATCAAAATATCTTTATTCAATATCGTCTCAGCTAATATTTCCGTTGTTGACAGTATTAAATGAAACCTTTGAAGACCTTTGAGTCAAGAATTTTATTCAGTTTTAGACTGGCCTGATGTTCAAGTGGTTGGCGATTCTGCCTGCTGACCCAGAGGTCGTGGGTTCGATTCCCACACATTTGTCAATGTCATATAGTCTGGATATTTTTAATGTGTCCGTAAGACAGGCTAACCTAACGTAGAAGTTGTCTTTAATTTTTTTTTTTTTTCAGAATTTTCTTTTTACTTAAGACCTTTTTTCGTTTTGATATGTTTTATTTGAGATTTTTTATCCACATAGGTATAGTAACAAATAACAGATTAAAAACTTACAAATAGCACAATAATAGTAAAAAATATATAAATCTGTAATCCAATAATTAAGAAGAGATACGATGGATTCTGCTTGTTCCTGACATAAAAGCCCGCACGAAATTAAACCAAACTTTAATAATATAGCTGACCACTGATAAAAACATACTAATTATTATCAGTTGCCCTAATCAATGCCTAAACATGTCTAACATTTACTACGGCTATTGTAGATCCCAGTCCCCATTTAGTAGACAAAGACGCCATATTGCCAGATGGTGAAGCTACATGACTCGAAGGCACAACACAATTGAACGACTGTATTAGCTTATTGTTTACCGAAATTGACATAGGGATTACGTCATAGATAATATAGATTACCTCAGGATGCAAACATTGAATCAATTCAATCATTCAGCCTAGCTACTACTTACCTTATAATTACAGGAGAGCATTTAGGTAATTGCATTTTGTGTACTAGAATTTCAGTATTACCAGAAACATAATGGTGTAGTGGTTAGTACTTTATGTCAGTTATTTGTATATTAGTGAAATTCCCCGCGATACAGGGCTACTTCCTAGCACGGGAGATGTCTTAAAAAAATATAAGTTTTAACCTTACACTTTCAAAATACATCTAAAAGCTATGAAATTTGTCTGAAGCACATACCAACGTATCTTTATATATGTATATAATTCTTCTGTGAGTGTGTATGTCACTGAACTGCTCTCAAACGATTTGATCGGATTTTGATGAATTTTTTTGTGTGTGTTCAAGGGGATCTGGGAATGGTTTAGATTCACAAATCAGCCCGGCAGATGGCGTTGCAGTCGGTATCTAGGTTATTTATCTATACTGCAACTTCAGGACAACGTCTGTCGGGCGCAGCTAGTATAATTATACAAAATTACAATATAACTAGCAGTTCCCCGCAGTTTCACCTGCATTTGTGCTCACTGTTTCGCTCCTAAACGTTGTATAGGGTGGTTTAAAAAATAAATTAACATAGGCAACACTATAAGTTGCCTATATTCATGTTGGTTTCTCTTCAGTATCTATAATGAGCAGACAGGACTGTTACAATTTTATTGTATGTATTCATTTTTGTCATTTGCTGTTCGGTTTTACAAGAGTCAGTCCTGACGGCTGTCCGACGTCTTTTTTTATAATATTCTTTGTTTTAAATACCTGCACAATTAAATATATACATCTGATAAAGAGCTATAAACAATTCAGCTTTTTCTCATATTTAAACCTCTCATTTTTCTCTTCTCATTTTCTTACAAAAGAGTTTAATATGCTACAGCACGTAACATACAGAGGTGATTAAGGTGCGTTCCCTTGAGAGTAAACAATTTTGGCTGAATGTACCTAACCTGTTAGAACATTAATCCTTTCGATAGCTTTCACTTAATTGCCTGAATATGCAAATATCCCTGAAAATGACTAAAAATGAATGAACGTAACCAGTCATTCATTTTTAGTCATGTGAATCTTATAAGGTGTGTAGAGACAGAAGAAGTAAATAATTGCACAGAGGTCTCATATTGTATTTTATGTATTGACTAGCTGTGCTCGACCGTGGCTTCACTCTTGTTAGCATATTTATGTTTTTTAGTACGGAACCCTTATTACGTACGTAAGCACACGGATTTTGTCCTTCGGATTTGGCATAGACAAGGGCTCGCTACTTGCTTTTTGAAAGGTAGCTCGTGATTTATGTAAGATTATAAGCAAGTTGTCTGTTGTTTCTGCCTACCCCGATTGGAGAAATGCCTGTGTTTATGTATGTATACTTATTTTTTTAATAATAATATAGACTGGTCACCTGCTGGTAAGTGATAACTACCGTTCACTTATACCTCCAACTCAAGATTCGTATTGTATTGGTTAAATATACATGCGCATATACATAGTACACGCATGTAGATATATACAAACAACACGATAAACATTGAAATATTCTATACAAAACATTTCGTAATTATGAAATCAATACGAGATATATTCATCTATCCGTATTGATTGAATCCCATTAAAAAGGGAAAAATTCACAAATTAGATCGTTAATTCCCAATTTGTTTCGGCGGTATTACAATGTTTTACGTTGAGTAATTTTACAGACTTACAAAATATGTGTATTTTACTGTTCGATGAACTTTATTAGAGTTGAAATAACTAGAGACCGTAGTCGAGACGTAGTCAAATATAGTTAAATTAATTAAATGTTGAAAGTTTTGTTTTGTATATCTTTTTCAACAATTTGGAAAGTAAATCAAGCTAGTAATATTAGTGTACCTATATATATATACTATTTGTACAGTTGTAGTATTTCGTATTATTTTCACATAATTGTAGGGTACCGTATGTCCAAACAAGAAAACAGAACTCTTATAGGAACACTGTCCGTTTATAACAGCCAATTTGAATATTCTTCTCTTCTTTTTTTAAAGAATTGTAGCAATGCGTGTCACACATTATAAAGAAAACTATTTCAAAATTTACTGTACCGATGAAGTTTAAAGGTGCCTTGTAAAGGTTACACACAATTAGACGGCTTTTACAAATATTATTTAAAATTTTAGCGATCGCTACTTTTATGTACTTATATCTTCAATTATACATAATTATAAAATTTATGTTTTCCAATTTTTCCTCTAAGTAACTAGGTATTCTCCTCATTCCTGGTCGAGTGAAATTTGCTTAAAAAGAGGTACTAAGAATTCACGCGTAGAAGATATTTTTCCTCAACATAAATTATTAAATACATTATTTATTTACAGTCGTCTATAACGTCGAGACACGAGAGGGTAAATAATTATTTATACTAAGGACTCGGAATCAACGAAAATTGTGTAATCCGTCTTATAGAAATCCATAGAGTTAAGAACATCACAGAGACAGACGCTCCGATATTGAGAATTACGCTTGAGTGAAGTCTTTTAATTAAGACGGATAAGTACGCGTCTACGTCAGTGCGGGCTTTCACAACACCCCATCAATTTCTGCTTGACTTCTGATTGTTTGAGCGAACCTCGTTAGCGTACGACGCAGAGCCCTGCAGAACCCTCCCACACACAAGGTGCAAGCCTGACCCGAGCCGATAACACGCACGACGATTGATATTGGAACGCACCGCTTTTACCTACGCTCACCTGAACTTCATTGTGTATGCTTGACTTCACGAAAGTAATTAAACGAAGTTAATTTGCGAGCTGGAATAATCCTTGAGTTGGATATTTGTCAAGTTCGATAGCAAAACGATTTTGTAGAAGCAGTTGGTTGATTGATTGTGATTGTTCTTTTAAAGTATTTATTAATGATATGCATATAAAATAACTGTTTATAATTGATCTTATTCTAAATCCATACAAACGAAATAAATAAATTAAACTTATTCATTTTTGAAAGCAATTCAATATAAATTATTAGGCCTCTTAAAAAGTATACTAAACTTTAATATTTAAATGTGTAGTTTCGAATGAGGTAATGTTAGAAGAGACTTATATTTGCAATCTGTGTTACTTTAACATAAAAAAGTATTTCTAATGTACGTTCAAGTGTGTGTTCAATATGTATGTATGTTCAAGTGATACATATTATGGTAATAGCATAATTTCTATAAAATAATAAATTAAAAGAGTCGGTAGGTATTTTTGCATGGAATGCGTTATGAGACACGGGCGCACGAGCTGCGTCAGATGATAAGCGAGTCACGCCATGTTTCTTTGAGGAAATAGTGATGGGGTAAACGTTATTGACTGTAGGTCCGCGGGTAAGATAGTGTATGTAATCTATGTTTTCCTATATATCCTATAGAGATCAGATGATTATAATGTGAGGGATTTTTACGAAGATAAAATTTACTAGATAATTTTAGTGTGAATTCTTTTATCAATCGCTACTTTATTCGTATATGTAGATTTTTCAGGTTAGTCATCAGATGATTGGTATTATGTTGAAATCGTATACTTATCATTATTTTAAGCATTTACTGGACATTACTCCCCCATTAGAAATGCCTGTGTCGTGAGAGACTTGATAAACATATAAACAACTCGTAAGAACTATTTGTGAAACACACAACTTTAAGTCCGTGTTAGAATATAACTTGTGAATCTGACCAACAACAGGTCTTTGGCTATAGGACCATTCCGTGATAAAACCCATTTCCTCTACCAATCCAAACTTCAAAGAATCCTACCTATTGTACCTTTGCATTATTAAGAATCAAATCATATGTTATGCATGTGTATTTAAATAAAATATTATAAATATACCAAAAACTTTACAATCAGCTTTTTGGAACTAACAGCAACGCTCGAGCCAGATCAAATCTACGTAACTTGCACAAACGTTCATTCAGTTCTCTTTATAGAAAATTGATTCGTCAATACCACAGTCAGTTTTATAACATACAGATTTTTTGTTTTTGTTTGTGACGCACTTTGAAAAAAGTCAAATTATCATAAAAAATATGAACCGTCGTTACCTAACGCTTTAATTTTTTTATTGTATATCAACATTTTAAAACCCTCGCATTTAAAAATTAAGCTTTTTTTTTTTTCAATAACAATAAAATATAAAAAATCTAGGAATGGTCACATCAAAATAAAAACATGAAAGGAAATTGCTATTCAATGGATATTTGTTATAATAGTGTTTCATTAGCTTAACGTATATTTTTACTTTACTTTAAAAGATAAACCTAATTTTTATTTCTTTTTTATTGTTCATAGTATGTTATCCGTCAAAAATTAAATGTCTACTGTTGACATCAGTTGTTAAATCATATTATTTTATTCCACTATCTAACTATCTGTTTACATCATAGTAAAAATATCTTTTAAAAATACTTCACAATAGCAAGTGAAGTTCTTTTATAAATATAAATAAAGAATAACACACATTATTAAATAAAGTACTTCGACAAAGCTTTGTTCTTACAAAAGTTATAACTAAATTATATCGGACCGTGATGTTTTTCTAAGTGACTACCTAATCTTGGCTCATAAAAATTGCATTTGGTTTCTTCACGTCAAGATATAAGTTTTGCTAAAGTTAACTTTTGTGAAAGTTCTTTGAAATCTAATGTAAATTTCGGAAATCGGTAGAAAAAGAAAGTATTAATCGGTATACCGCAAAAATAACTAAAGCGATGTTAACCTACTTTTATTGAGAATATGATATAAGAATGCAACGAAAGACGATAATTATTATACTAAACTAAATAGATTTACAAAATAGAATTCATAAATCTGATAAAAAACGAAATTTTGCAGATTATTATTTAGTCTTATTTACGTAACAGTGGGCTAGGCTATTGCCATCATTCGGGCACTTTTGGGAATTAGATGGGATAATTGAGAGTATATTGATACGAAAGGGTGGATAGAAGGGGAAGGAAAGGGTATAAGCAATAACAAGCTAGTGGTCCAGAATGCAGTCAGTCATTAGTTAATATCATTTAAACAAATATTAATGTATGACTTATAGTTATTTGCACACAGGTTTTCTTACCAAATTAAGAGCTGGAACTACACAAAAGGATTTCTTAAATAAAATGCCTTTCTTGTTTATTTCACACCTCCATCTAACGTTTCTATGTAAAGGACGTTGTACTCAAAATTTAACGTCTTCTTATTGAATAAATTATTAACGTGCTGTGATAAGAATACTTAAGCTATTTAAAAACTTTACGGGTATCCTTTTGTGCAGCATAGCCAGCTTATAGGCTATGCTGCACATTGAACAACTTCTTTCAAAGAATAATGGATTTAAAAAACATTGTTAGTGTCTAATTTGAGGGTGTCCGTAGATCTCGCTGGTATCCCATCAATAACGGGGCGGTTACAACGGGATCTCGGCAGGAGTTTACTCTTTCGAAAAAATAAATTGAAAAGCGGTTGACAATTGGCGGAGTACAAAAAAAAACATATTTAATAGAAGATGTCTACAGTCTAAGATAGAACCTCCTCCGTTTTTGTAGCTGGTTAATAATTTAACATGTTATTTTAGTTTTTTTCTCCTCTACGTAAAGTTAAATTATTATACGGCTAAATCTTAATAAAAGATCATTTTCATTCCCCTTTTTAGAAACAATTTGTGTTCGTGCTTTTATTCTCTTCTATCCAATTACTGAAATTGTGTTACAACCACACAAAGCTATGATATTTGTATTTCCAACGTTATACATGTGTGAACGTAAACTTATTATTTCACATTCTAAATACATTACTTTTATACGCATTTGATTTCGTTGTATAATTGTGTTTGTCTTCAGACTTTAATCAAGATTAATTTTCTACTAAGTGAAATTATATTCATCACCGGTTTTTACTCTTTTTTAAAGAAGACAATGAATATGTATCTCGGTAGATCTTTACATCTGAATGAACTGTAGACAGATAGTGTTTAGCAATATGAAAAATGCAAAATATTGTTATATAAATTCTACGTGACGTCCTAACTTTATCATCATTTTCCTACCCTTGTCTGAATATTTTTTGTGACCGGTGCGAAGTGTACACTTTGCAAGAATAATCTTAGAATTTAAGTTGGTATTGCAAGAGAATTATAGGTAATTTCTTTTATGGCGGACTGCTTGCATAACGCCAACCCTCCTTGTAAACGTAGTCGCTTTAGAACGGAAAAGAAGAAAGAGAGTGAGAGTTAGATTTATATAAAGAAAGGACCTTGGGTTAACTGGATACCGAAAGTATCAGATGAGGAGATATCATACGTAGCGTACCCGAATGACGATCACTACCTGTGACTAGAGCGGCCTCTAAGATAGGATGACCTACTGGGAGTACATAGTACCTTTCCATGTTTAATATTACACATGCCAAAGTGGGTTTGTTTGTTTGTGTCGGGCTTTCACGCCTTAACTGCAGATCTTTAAATTTACATTGAAATTATCTTAGCGAAGTGAAATCACTTAGTTTTTAGGTAAGTAATAACATCTTTATATCTTAACAATTAAAGCTCTAAGAACGTAATACCGACGAACTGTCCTGATTGACTGTGCACAGTTAAGTATTAGGACAGTTCAGACATGATTATATTTTTGAACGAAGTTCCTTATGGGGCGTTGCGGAGGGGTACCCTAGCCGTCAAAAACGTCCGTAACGTTAAAAAAAGGCATGAGATTTTTTTGTATAGTCTACGTATGATGACTATACAGTGTGTAAAGTATAGTCTACGGGATGACTGTTATTATTATTGCAGTTTGCTATTATTATTCATGTAAATAGCTTTTCCTTTGTATATTATTATTATTTAATTTTATAAATCATTGTAAATAAAATAAAGGTGTTAAGATAATTTCATAAGGTAGTTTTTTTTTTTCTTCTAGAAACTTAGTTCCTATCTGGTATCCCACGACACCACACATCTTTTTTTTTTTCAAAAGTTATTACGTCATTAGAGCTATACTTGTTAAAATATAAAGCAAATGAAATTTACGAGAAAATGTCTTCAAAAATGTCAGTAGTATATACTACTGACTAGTACACAATGAACACGAACACAATAGTATACAGTTGCTCGGCTGGACTTTTTGTTTGGGGAAGATTACTTTCCTATTCAGGTTGCATCTATCTTAAGCGGTAGAGCACAATGAGGTAATTATACTAAATTAACAAGCTATACAGTGCTTTTACATCTGATAGAAAACAAAATCATTCTAGAATCAATCCGAATGTATTATCTACAGAAAAGGAAAACTACCTCCTTAAGCTGGGCGGGTTTTATTAATAATTAAGAAATCAAACGGTTTTGTTAAATATACAACTCGTTTAAAAAAATATATTCAAAAACTGCTCCATCCTTAATACTACTCAAGGAGGAGATTATAATATAGACTTTACAATATGATGTACATTGATTAAGGAAAAACACCGAAATAGAAATCGAAAGAAAGAATCACTGCCATAAACAATGGGACAGATGCGATATAAGATGATCCTAAGTACAAACTAGTAAACAATGTGCATCATAATAAACAAGGTGGGTAAGTACATGATTATTCAACCCAGTCACGTCTGGCCTACCGGTCAGAAGGTGAAGACAAGACCTTTAATAAGCCCAAAGCTACTAAATTGTCTCTGAACGTTGGAAGTTCAGGAAACCCTTCACCTTGGATAAGACCCTGATTTTGATTAACATGTGAGCCTCTAAGACAGATTAATAATTTTGTACAGTATTGAATATGGCTTCAAGTTCTTCAATAATGTTGAAATGGTTGCTATTTGTAAATAGTACTTAGACAAGTCGTTTAACTGCAACTGTTATCTTTGTCATATCATAAATCAGTTATCATTTTGATCAGCGTTTTAAAAAAAAAATTGTGTCATCATTCGTACATAAGCATGGCTCTATACCACTGTTTATTTCTGTAATTCATATATAAATATTATTATCCATGTATAATATTACCATACGCATACTGTAATTATGTGCAATTCATCGGATTCAAAACTAGCAAATTAATCAAAATAACGAGTAAAGGGTGACCATTATTATTTTATTATCATATTTTAAAAAGTAAACTGATTTCATTCTGGTCGATTAGTTGTTCATAAGTAATGTTGAAAAGTAATATGAAATACTTATTTCCTACTTTCTTTCCTTATAGTCAGATATAGACTTTCTTATTTTTTATCAAAATCTTTTGTTGTAGATGTTTCAGAAAACCGCCGTGGGGATTATAATTAAATGTGTTTTGAAATGTTTTTATGATAGGTATCTTCATTAACATTTAAATTACTTTAGGCTTCATACATTCTTTAAGAGATCTTTCTACAATATTTATCTGCCATAAAACTGGAAATGAAACTTACACAACTATTATAAACTAAAAAAAAAGCCTTTTATTCCACTTCATTACATTATCTTCCAAGATATTGGCGCTGTTTATTATTACTACGAAGATTAAAGTGCAGTATAAACAAAACAAAGTCCTAAGTAATGACGGTCTCTTTGTGTTGGACCTACCGCAATTGTAGAGCTTGTGGTCGCTGCTGCAAGCTCAAAAAACAACATCAACTTAACCTGTTCAGGCGAGTGCAAATTCCCAATGTGTTCTGGACCATTAGGCTACTTATTGTCCGGTCGAAACTGGCACCGATAGGGTCTATTTGAATCTTGATTACGACTTTACTCCTACTTGATCTAAGTAATATGAGTTTAATGGTATTTTAATATATTTTAATAATTATTATTATTTTTATTTATCAAATAGGGACAAGTACTTGTGAATTGTATCGTCGAGTTATGAGATTGTACACAGTATACATATAGCTCATGGGAAGCGTGCGGTGACAATGACTCGAGTTCCATGTTTTGTGTTCACTCAAAAACTGCTCAACGCGCCCAAACAAGTTTTCACTTCATAAAAGCCGCAATGTAGAAAGCTATACGTAGAAAAGGAACATTCTCTCAGTTATAAGGTCGAAGCCGGCCAGTTTTACCAACTAATTTGGTTAGCCCCAGAATCATAGCAGCGCCATTCCTGTGCAATAATTCTGCCAATAGGTTCGTCATTTTATCACATTCAATACACCGATGTCATACACCTTTGGTTATCTCTTCGCAATGATGCTTATATATGAATGTGAATTATAATAATGTTTAGGCTAGCCATTAGCTGTTAGACACTCCCATACACAGATTAAAGGTTTTTCCATAAATAATATCATCAGAAATAATTTCTGTATACAAAGAACCACGGTCTAAAGCCACCATTTTGCGAGGAGTTGATGTTGCCTAAAGAAGCGGCGGATAGGGTACGGGAGAGGACGACTACTCTCTCGTCCCGCAGAAGACGCACCACCCAAATAATCTCCGACCTCCATGAGCGCTGGTCTAGGGGTAACGGGAGAGCTGTCCGTTTCCTAGCAGAACCGCTCCTGAGACTGTGGTGCTACGTGTTTCGCGCGTGTCTATTTAAACTGAACTAGATCTGGGCTGGACTGGGCTAGATCCATTACACAGTGTGGCCACCTGTGGAGGTAGCCAAGGTCTCCAGGGCTTCCTTCTTAGGGTATTCCTGGATCCCTTCCGGTCGTTTCCACATGAAAAATAAAGTAATAATTTTATTAAAGCATAGCAAGTCATCCACCTACATAATTATAAATAACGAATACTTTAAGATAAATAATTAATCAGTATAAAAAAGCTGTAGAAAGTTTAGTTTTAGAAATGAGATACAAGATGTCATAAATTTTCACTTGTCACAAGTACTAGCTGCAAGCTACTAAGTTGTGTTCAAACGAACTGTTTTACCCGAGGGATGTTTGTGTTAATCGGCTCAACACTAATGGCTATCAGCCCATTTTCTTTTTAAAATATTTTATTCTGTTACGCGGTGCTCGAAAAAAATGAAATTCCGCTGTCATATAAAATACCTTCACGTTTATGGTTCTTAAGAAAATATTTAAGATCTCGGAATTCTAGGAAAAATGTTGTCTTGTGGTTAGTATTTTTTAAACGAATCATTTTAACAATGTTTGTAAGTATTTTTTCAGACGTTTAAAGTTTAACGAACAAAAATGTTTTCGTCTACGTCCGGGTCCCCGTTTAGTATTTAGTTACACAAGAGAATTTATTTTATTTCCCCGTCTTGTAACTTTTATCCACAAAACATTATTTAGTATTATGTCTATCTACATATTTATTTACATATATACTATATGTCCAAGTTGTTGAGACAGTTCAATTTTTTCCTACTAGTTTTTGGCTAGTAAGCCTTCAAGTGTATCCGATGACACCGCACGAAAGCCCAAGATATCCACAAAAAGTGTGGAGTAAAACTTCTGCATCAATAAATTATGAGGTGACCTAAACAGTACGCACTAAAATTAACATTAAGGGAATTTAGATAAATGAATATCGATATCGTAAAAAAAATGTTTAGTAGTTTTTTGTGGTAAAACCATGCTTAGGCACGAAGGTGCTATCTTGACCTTAGAACCTTCCCCGACGTTAGTGAGGTTTCTGAAGGCCCAACTTCCTCCTCTTTCCCCTTCCCTCACCACCTTAAAGGCTGGCAGTACACTTACGACTCTTGAGTTGTAGGTGTTTATGAACGGCGGTTGTCACTTACCATCAGGTGACCCGTCTGTTCATCTGTCCCCCCATTGTATAAAAATATAGCATTTCATGTCAGAACATCAAGACCAGATGTATGGTTTAGTTAAAAATGGAATTATAATCCTTCTGGATGTAGCTACACCACAAGACTATGCTTTATATATACAGCGGCATATACACCGTTATATTAATGTACTTTGTTTATTAATTTTAAAACAAATATACGAATATTCAAGATGAAAAATATGAAATAAATTACTGTTTAGACGTTTTTGGTTGGTGTACACAAACGGTGTAATTTTTAAGGTACTTTCACTTTCATTTAGATAATGGGCCGTAATTTACAATTTTTTTGCTAGTAATATAAATTTATACAGTCTTGTCATTGATATTTAGTCGGTTTTAGCTAAACTGTCGGACTTGATTACATTGTCTTAAAGTTAGCGAACTTCCATTTTAGTTCAACTTTTTGAGTCGTTATTCGAAGTTGAGAAAGACATAGATTGAGTAAGTATTTTTTTTAGTCTGTATATGTATTTATTCCTTTTCACTTGAAATTATTCCTGTGCAAAGGGGGACTTTACAAACATACAAATAACGGATACAAAGAACACCCAGACTCGGGAGAAGTATTTGTGGATCCTTAATTTTTATCCCGTGTGGGAATCGAACCCAACGCCAGAGGTCGCCTTATGGCTTTGTAATTAGAGTCATTAAACTTTGGATCCACAGGTCTGTCTATATAGACTTATTCACCACACAATATTTCCGTAAGGCGAATGTTTCTCGTCACTAGACAGTGGTTAATGTATCAAGTCAGAAATGATTTTGCTAATGTCTAAGAGTAGGGTCGCTCGGAATTGGCCACTTTACCTTTTACCCCACAACGTTTTGACGTTGATTAATGGTTTCTTGTTATTATGTCCAAGATGTGGCACCAACTATTCATTCCTGTTAACAAGAAGGATTGCAGTTGCAAAATTTGAAAAATAGACAGGTGCATCATTAGGTTAACTCCAAAATACATATATTTATATCTCGCAAATGATAATGTAGTGAAAACTTCAATGAAGATTGTTGATTGTTCATTTTGTTATTTTACCTGTTTGCCTCAGATTAACCGGTCAACATCTTGTACAAATTTTTATAAAAAAAAAACAATGTCTGTTGGCAATAAAAACGTATATATGCTTACCCTGGTCATAAACACGCCAAGGTAGGCAATGGTAACTCCCAAACTACAAAAAAATGCAATCGGAGGAACATGAAATCATTAATACATATAGTTTAAAATCATTTCATATTTTAGGGTGATATAGTAGACTTAGTAAGAAACTAGAAAAGGAAAGGTCGCTGTTTTTAATAAAGGAATCATATAGAAAAGGGTAAAAGCTATGTGTCCTGTCCAGTACGAGAAGTCTAAACAATCTCATGAAATAAACGATCAAAATCAATATACGAACAAAATGCACATACAATAGTATTCTAGCTCAGAAGTATTCTCAGAAATGTCTCGTTTCATATTTATTAATTGCGACATCACCATCAAAACTCACCATCAAAAATAAATTAGGAAGCAGCAAAGCAAATACAACGCCGATTTGAAAAGAGGGCTTGGTGACATGTTCAATTTGCTCTGATTGACTTGACGGCACACACGACACTCGATACTTGCTGATTGAAATCCCGATTTCAACGATAAACTCAATTTAGTGTTTGATCGTATCTGTAACTAAAAACGGAGAGCAAATTAGGTTCGTCCGTCAACGTAACAGATACTGAATTTACACTGGTTTAAAATATACAGGCGTTTAAAGGCTTCTAGAAATAATTAACTTTTAAAAAGACAACTGACACAAACAAACTGACTTCAATCGCATATCATGTAAATTTGGTATGATCCGTTTATTTGATTCATTAATTTTCCCCCTTATAGGGGAAATATTTTCTTGAAATTTAAACTGGACCATCCTCGAGTATTGAGCTGATAGTAGTTTTAAATATTTGATTTAAAATAGAATTATTAAAATGGATTCACAAATCATAAAGATCGTATAACACGTATTCTTGATTGCTTCATTTTCTATCTCTAATATTTTCTTATAGTTTATTAAGATTCTGTATTAGATACGACTAAACTGGAAAGATACCCATGGCATCCCACATTGCAAAATTTTCCAAGTTGGTATTAAATGACGGACGTGTGCGGTAACAAACAAACAAAAAACATACAACTGAATTGAGAACCTCCTCTTTTTGAAGTCGGTTAAAAATAAACAATGTTGTTACGTATTCATGTTTTGTTGAAAATTAGGTAGAGCACTGTATGGAATGTTTTAGTACAGCTAATGGCCTCTTTTAGAAAATATTTTAAGAGGAAATCTCTTAGGAGGATCTATGCACTTGATAATACAAGATGTGAGCAAAATAATTCTCCTTCTTAGATACTACATTCTGTTTAGAGAATAGTGTTTTTCTGTCATGTGCATTATGCTGCAAGCGATATTGGTTAATTAGACGCGTATGCTGTACGCGTATATTCCACTCTTAGATTAAAACTAATTCTAACTTAGAAATTATAAAGTATATATGCATACCCATAGTAATATATCTACACGTTTGTTCATCGATGACCTTTTCTATATTTGTAGAAGATATTAATAAATTAATAACGTATAACCTAAGTTAACATTAGTATATAGAACTTTCTAACCTTATATCACATTTATTTTGTGGTCGGTGTTATCTGCACATTTGAAGAGACTTTTGGCTAGTTCCTTTTATGGCCGGCCGTCAGTCTGACACCAAATCTGCTTGGGAATGTAGTTATTTTATGACTTGAAAGAAGTAATAAAAGGTGATTGAAGAAAGATACAAGAATAGGAGATACAGCATGTGTTGGATAAGAAAAACAGATTGAGACTACAATTCCTTAAAAAGCAATTTCCATTAAAATCGAAAGCTATCAATCATATTTCTTCTGTGTTGTCTCCATTCGATTTTTTTAATTGATTACATTGTTTCGGGAAGGCAAGTCTTTCATAAATAAGAAAGGTCAGCAAAACGGGCATAATCTTTTGTAGTAAATAAAATATTATTGCGTGAACTTTATAACAGAGCAAATATAATGTATAACACTCACACAAACGCAATTTCAACATCGGTAAACAGGATATTTAATTGACTTCGAATATTTTTGTGCGAAACGGCATCTAACCTACTCAATTCGAGTGAGGGTGGTATTTGCAAATACTTTTAAATGTAAATATTTCTACACATATTGAGTTTTTCTGTAACCATTTCAACATATATATATATTTCGGGGCAGGTAACGAGCTCATTTTCGTCCAGAGCGTCTAGCGTCATGTCGCCGCTAACAAATTTTGTGCAAACAAGTCTCAAATCAGTATGGCAATGAAGCTGTAAGGTATTCTACATAAATGAATATTTGATTTTGTTTATGGTGCTTAAAAGTTAGGTACCAAATAAAAATTTGATGATAAGTAATTTCGTTGCTCATATTGCGGTATTTCACTTTGCGTTCGGATTCAGAAGCTAAATGTTGAACGCATTCGTGCAAAAATTTAGCGCTCTACAAGTTAATTGAATTTTAAAATAGTAGAAATATGATTACTAATATAAAAATAATATTTGTATACTAAATAGGACTTATTTATAGAAGTAACTTATCCATGTTAATCACCTCTATAATATTCTTTTGCGGTTCAGTTAAGGTAATATAGTAAATTAATGGCAATTCTGATCTTTAAAATTATTAATTACACAGCATGGGCGAGCCATGCTTAGACACGACCGGCTTAACCAAAGTAATATCATCTAATACTTATCATCAGATGACCCGTCTGCTCGTTTGCCCTCTATCTAATAAAAATATCAAAATCAATTAATAAAACTAAATTACATTCTATTGTTAGACGGGCCTGTGAGTCTAATAGTTAGTGACCCTGACTACTGAACCCTGGTCGTGGGTTCGAAAATTTGTGTGGTCGACAAATAGTTGTCCCGAGTCTGGGTGTCCTTTTTGTCCGTTTATTGAATGCTTGTTAAGCTCTCCGCGACACTTGTCTTTAAAAAAAAAAATTGATAAATATATTATACAATTCATTTACGATTTTATGACATGACATACGATTTTATTCAAACAAATCCTTTTTCATCTAGTAACTAGACTAGACAGTATTCAGCGCTGCACTATTTCAAAACTATTCTTGTGCATAAATTAAACTATGTATGTCTAAATCTAAAAACTACCGAAACTAGTTGGGCATCCCCGAAATACACACGTGAGTAAATTAAATTATAAATATTTAAATAAATATGAATCTAATTCACGAAAGTTTTTATTTTAATATGTATGTCTAACTTCTCTATATATCAGATGTGACTATATTAGTTAAGTTAACTTTTCATGGTTTTAAGTTTTTTAACAATATTTTCTGCCAATCTTAGAATTAATTGAACTTTGACTGCACGAATGCCACAGTCGTTTAGGTGGTCGCATCGCAACTACTCCGTGCCGAGTTGTTGAAGTTGTCGAGATGTGAATACAACAAGGAACTAAAACTTATATTACCTATGACTGTTACGAGTCTAGTTACTTTGAGTATGTTGTTTGTAAAGCCTCCAGAAATTTCTCTTAATGTTGAATGTTAAGTTTTTTTTTAGAACAAACAAGAAATCAAAAACTTTAAAATTCTCTTTTAAATTAAAAAAGTTAACTAACCTACAAATAACTAAATAAAAACAAAAGAAAATTAAACGTTTTCACAATCAAAGTACTTACTTTATAAATGTTCTAAACTTGTAGCAAGACGCCTCTCGGCTCGTTAAATTGAATAAAAAAGTATCGGTGTACAAAGTGAGCCGATAATCGATGCTGTTGAATATTTCAAACAGGCGGAACGTGATGACAATAAATATATGTATATTGTCCACAGTTTCTCACCTCTTTTGTCGTGCATTTTAAAACCAGTTTAAGTTTGTTTAGCAAACAATACGAAGCAATGCTAATGGTTTCCATAATAGCAACTCCATTTTAAACATTTTATAAAAGATAATGGGTTTTTTCTCTTTATGATCAATATCACAAGCAAGATAATATGTTACTATAAGATAAGAACGTATTTTCTTTAGTTGTTCTTAAGATTTGTGAGCATACTTGAAACATATTATTGTTGAAAGTCACGTATTAACAACGTGTAAAGTTCTAAAGACCTAAATAGTGTAGGAAGGGCTATAGTCACCCCATTTATGGTTTCCTTTACAGTCAGCGATTGTTTCTTAATTAAAGCTTTTGATAACTGTGAATTTGACGGGCGTCTTTGTTACGGGGAGGTGTTCTATTTTCTTGTCTAGTCTTGTCTATAGCAATGTGGAAAATGCCTTGAAAAGATGTGCTTGCAGCATCTTCAACTCAAAAATCAGACACGGGTTATAATTTTGGTTTGTCACAAAACAAAACTTCTTCGTTGTCTCTACAATTAGTATACCACCTCTTTACATATATTTAATGTTATTAAATATATAAAAGAGGGCTGATTCTATTAACAAATGGTGTCGCCTTAATATACTTATAGAATATTTAATTTGTAATATTTTCCCTACGTTTTCCTTATTGACTTGTAATTTAGAAAGTATTTCTAAATTACAGGAAAGGAAAACAATCGTTAAAAATTTAGATGAGATATGATGTATCTTGAAATATTAAAAGCCTTTCAAACGAAATGCTTTATACTTTCTTAAGATCCCGATAAAATCATTTGACGAAAATAAAAAAATAGATAACGTTAGATCTCTCTGACGTCTATTTAATTTCAATAGAGTTATCGATTGCTTTTTCTTGAGTATTTAAAGTAAATGCTATGTTATCTGTAAATTATGTTCTGTTCTTTACCACTAAAGTAGCAGAATAGATTCGAATGAAGTTAATATTGAAATAAAATTGACATAATAACGACAATGTTTTGACAAATCAATTTTAGTTTACTATAACGGTACTGCCGCCACTTGCTATCCATATATAATATTTTTGTGCACCGACAGCTTCTTACCATTAGGAGGTGTTTTTTGTTAAACATCTAGTTATTTTCTAAAAAAAAAACAAAAAAAATACGATAGATCTATGGAAAATAGTGTAAAAATAATGTTGTGCAAATGAAAAAGTGCACGTTGTTTAAAATTACGTCGTATTCATATTCATTCGCTCACAGTGCCCTCCGGGCACATAATTTTGTAAACAGAGCGAGCCAGCCTGCCGTCAAAATATCGTCTGCGGATACAAGGATTGTGTGGCGTACACAAACGTGTATAAGTGTGAGTGCACCAGGTTATTGATTCATGGCGGTGGAATTTATGCCTGCTCCCTTGCTCCTAATCAAAACTACGTCAGTGTAAACGGGATGCAGACCCACCAGGTAGAAAACTACCCACGTGGCTGAAATACCACAGAAGTTATCCTGTTATCTTGACTGACGCTGAACGCTTATTAATATTCAAGGCTTGTTGTGTGTTTGTTTACTTTTTATCTGAAATTTTCATTTCTCATTCATTATCTAACCATTTTTGAATGAATTTTGTCTCTCTTATCTTTTAAGCTTATAACTGTGATCTAAATACAAATTAATCCAAATACATATATATATGGATTTATACATATATGTATATGGATTACTGACTGTTGTCAACGAATTCGTTTGCATTAAAAATTTGAAACCCACATTTGCCCGGATTCATCTCATTTAGATTATGTACTATTCCATTATACTATAATCTATCTCTGTATCAAATTTCACTCAGATCCGTTTAGCCGTTCAGGCGTGAATTAGTAACAAACAACATTCACATAATCTTTCACAAAATATAACTTTAACTTTAATATCTGTAATCCTTTTCTTACCTGCTTATTATAGAGTTATTTTTTGTTTCTGATTCATATTACGTATAAAGTACAAGAGTATTGTATGAAATAGCATGTTTGATACCTTGACGCAAAAACTATTTAAAGAACAGAACAGAACTGTTTACTGTGTTTTTTAAACTTTCGCGCTTCATGAATTATAATCGACAGAAGTTAACATAATAAGTATTACATATTCTTTTAACAATAGAAATATCTTTGGAGTTTTGAGTTGCACTCGCCATGATCACAGGCGGGGACTTCAAGGTTATTTCATTCCTATACTAAATGATAGTTTTTTTTTTGAAAAATTTTAAAAGTCTATAATTATGCTAATCATGGATATTAACAAGTTTGCAAGGACAATATTAGATCAAAATAGTTTTAATTACAATTTTTTAACAAATCAGTTAAAATAAATAAGATTCGATTAAATCCATTATTATTTTTACATGTATTCAGTAATTCGAAATACATTTTTTCATCATCAGCCTATCGCCATCTACTGCTGAAGGAAGGCTTGTAAGCTCCTTGGGAAAGTCCAAGGAGCACACACAGTTGATTTAATTTCACTTTTAATGAGGTTGATATTATTTATTGAAGCTTATATATAATAAATTACGTAACAGGAGAAATACACACATGGTACATAAACAGAATGTTGCTTCTTAGGAACACAATAGTTTGTACTTAACAATAAAACATGTAGCAATGTTCTCGTTAGACCTGTTCAATGTTCACGAATACCCGGAGGCGACAAAGCAATCACGGTGCTAAAGCAAACAGCCTAAACGACTAATTAGTTTGTTCTATCGTCAGAGGGAAAGCTACATTACACCCCTGCTTTCGGGATACCATTTAACAATTATTCCCTGTACAAAACTCTAAGCAAATATCAACAGAACTGAAGACGTGTTCTTTAATTATTGTGTAACTTGAAAATATGAAAAAAAAATAAGCACAAATCTTAGGCCTTTTACTTTTTTTTCTTAAATTATTATTAATTTATACAATAATTTCATTTTTTTTTAAGTGGATAAAAGCAATCTAATATTATTACTGTAAGCATGTAGATTTTGCGACGGCCATAGGTGTGGGTAGCCTCTCTTTGGAGACCATGATTATGTCCATGGTCTAGCGAGAGCGCGTGGGATTCTGCCGCCTTTTGGTGAAAAGGTGATGCTTACCAAGGAGGTGGCGGAAAGGGAACGGGCGAGGTCTAGTACTCTCCCATCCCGCAGAAGACGCTCTAGACGCCGGAAAGCGCAGGCTGATTTCCCGCCTTCATAAGCGCTGGCCTGAATGCAACGGATGAGGCTATCCGCTGCTCTAGCAGAAGCAGGCCTAAGACGGCGCCGCCATCTTTCGCGCGCGCCTCTTTGAATAGTGAAGCTACAATACAGCGGGTTCGTCTGTTGTTCAATAGGCGGCCAGGTCGGCCGGCGGTGCACATGGATTTCCTTTCAAGGGTACACCCCGGCAATAAGACTATGTGACGGAACACCGTGTGGTTTTAGTCGATTCGTGTCCATACCACCCTACTGGTCTCGGTAGGGTGATGACCAGTGGGGGTTTCCACACGATCAAAAAAGGCCAATTAAGTTATAAAAGCATATTTTTACTTCAATTCAATTAAATTTTAAGTGGTGAAATGAAATAATAAATTATACATAATAATAAAGAAAAAAAAATACTTCAAATATGAAATATAGACAGACAATTAAAGCAGAGTAACGTATTTTAATGACTGTTAAATGAAATCAAAATGTGTATAAAAGGAAATAACGCTGTAATAATGAAATATTATTATAGCTGAAATATTTATTTTTATTAAAAAGATTTCAATGCACCTGAAAATACTGCTACTAGAAACTTCCGTAACTTCCGTTCCGTAAGTTCCGTAACTTCTTTTTTCTGGAAGATGCATTTCTTTAAGAATAATTTTGAAGAATACAATTGTAATCCTCCCCCCCCTCTCCCCTATCATTGGCAAGAAGAGAAACACCGGGGTGGTTTTCAGTCGGTAAGAGTCCGACAGACCCCTTCGCCCTCCCCCATGGGGCGAAGGACATCCACGAGGATCTTCCACCCCGTAAACAAAAAAAAAGGCTCATACAGATGGTTTTGGGAGTATAAGCAATAGCTCAAATAAGTCAGGGTTGCATACCTATATCTCGAACTGGTTGGAAAACTGGCCGGAAAGTTCAAGCCCTCTAAGTACAGTTAATTTTAAACTACATTTAATTTAATACATAAGTTAGGCAACATAAACAAAGAAAAACTAAGTTAATTAGAAAATCTCCGTTTTTGATGTCGATAATATAGCCGCAGTGCACTTCAAATAATATGGAAAATGTAGTTAAATTGTTACTGTAAACAAAGATTCACATCAGTAATGAAAAACGATATTAAATCGATTCACAAAGAAGCTTATGTTTGTGAGCGTAGCCCATGAAGCATCTTAGTGGACCTCATTAAGAATTTGCAAGAAATTAGCTATGCTCAGTGTTGGCTTCATTTCTCAAATTCCCATTCTCATAAGTTCTCAAGAGCATTAAATTTTCACGAAATTGCTTTCAAACTTTTCCCCTCTCGATAAGCTCCTAACTCGATTTTAGAAGACATAGTTCTGATCACGTAGTTAGCTGTTGTGTATTAATTTACTGGTTACGTTATATCAGTATGCTAAGTTAACAACTTAAGTGATTTTAAACAAATCAGGTATATCCAGCTGATAGTGCACCGGCTGTATATTTGTAACGTATAAACTTTCAACGATTAAAAAGGTTTTAAACCACAAATTGCCTACTGTGGCTTATATTCATTCACCAACCACTTTATCCGGGTGTCAGAATTGAAAATGAGCCTAGTTCCGTTTGCGAAGTAATATATACGTATACATTCAGACGTCGACTGCTGGCAGTACGAATATAGAGCCAGCCGGAGTTGCCTTAATAATTCAACAGTGCAATGCTTTTACAAAACCTGTCGGCGTCAATCCTAATTTAGCGCCGCCGATCGGCTCGCTTTTGGAAAGTGTCGCTAGACAATCGTAATGGAACTCTGCTGTTCTAGCAGTAACAGCTCGTTTTCTTCTGTGAACGAATCGCTTAGCCGGTTTTAGCTCAATTATTTTTGTATTCAATGACTGTAAATTAATGCTTGACGTTAACTATTGCCGTTTAACGTTTATGTACCTGGTTAACCGTGTTTGGTTATTGTTCTGTATTCACTTGGCATATTTAATATTAGTAATTTTTGTTATAAAGAGTTAGCGTCTACCACTAGTAAGTTTCTTTCGTGACATTGTCATTAAACCTTTTATTAAATATACATCAGTTGATCCATTATAACCGGATAAAGCTGATTACTACCGGGAGTAGGATTTGCTTTAAGTCTTTTGAATAATACTCTCGTATATTTTTTATGACTACTGGGATTCCTAGTTAAAAAACGTTTATTTATGAGGTTTTAAGTTCATAATACATGATTATACATACATAATAGTGGCTAGTAACATTCTAATACTAATATACAAAACAAATAATACTGTATTACTAACTATATCACCGTGTGGTTCACGAGGAGTACAATACAGCCACCTCATCTCTTACTGGTGGTGTCATTAAAAGCGACTAAGGAATGGGACTGTTATCTATCACACAGTATGTATACAGTCATGCTGTGCTTAGTTGACGGCTTGCCCTCTATTATGTTGGTGGAAACAAATTCTAATGGACAAAATGTGGGTGTTTTTTATGCATATCTGCCTACCCCTAAAGGGATACAGGCGTGAGCGTATGTATGTGTATTTCTGTATTACAAATTTTAATATATTCTCTTCCAAATATTATTTTTTTATCTGTACATGGCTTAGGCATTTGTCATCCAACTCACCTGATGTTAAGTGAGTTTATTGTGCATATGCCTAAACACTAAAAGGGTTGTAGAGGTATCTTTATGGAATATTTAACAGAGGAGAGGTAACCCCTAAAAATAATAGTTAACAAATTTGTTCGTTTCGATTTAGACAGTAGGTATTTGAAATTGGAAAACTTCATGTTTTATATAAAAATAAAAAACATAGGTATGTATGTATATATAACATACAAAACAAGTAAACAAACATTTCCTTTCATAACATTAACTCGCTCATGTCTGCGATACCACTCTTTTTTTTATCACAAACTATACCGCAGAAGTAAAACGTCAACGACTGTACAAAGTTTTAATGTAAATTCAAACAGCCAAACAAACTATTTTTTTATATAAATATGATTGTATCAGCGACATATGGTGGTATTCTTTTAAATCTACACACAAAGTTTGTGAGGAAGCAGTGAAGTGGCAAGTGTATGAAGACACAAGTCTAGTTTGTTGGTACGGCGAGATTGCTGAAGTTCACCGCGACTCAAACGTCTACCTGCACTTGCACTCAAGTTCATTTACATTAACTTGTGACGTGTAGCCGCTCGCGCCAACTTATTGCGGCCTTCGTTTGAGCTGATAAAGCACAACTTTCTTGGTACAACTTTAAATTTTCTTAAGACTTTCTTTTTATGTTAACTCAAAACTTAATTAATTATTAAAAGTAAAGAAATAGAGAGGTAAAAAATATTTATTTTTACTTTATTTCCTTTAGTGTCCGGATGACGGCAAAAGGCTTGCGAGAGTGGGACATCTTTCAATCTTTGGTAACAAATGGGCATTTGAAGACGCTTCTGAATGTATATATGTATTTATAAAATATATTCTCTGTGTCGTTTTTAATTGAAGGAGTAATACGATACGACCTCCAAGAAAAGAGCTACCTAAAAAGCCGGCAACGCACTTGAGTCTCTTAAGGTGCGGCGGCGGTAGTCACTTACCACCAGGTGACCCGTCTGCTCGTGTCCCTCCTATCGCATAAAAAAAAGAACATAAATTAGGGAGCAAAATTGAAAAGGGTTCGATGAGGTGGCAAAAGTAGTGTATATATGTATGTATTACATAGGCTATTTCTAACCGTGGTAAATGAGCCCCACAGGGGCGATGACGGTGTCAAAAACTAGTAAATTTATTAATGAAACTAAAACTAACGTATATTTACTTTATATTTAAAACGTATAAAAGTGCTTTCTAAACTCTGATATTTAAAGCTAGCACCTAATAACGGTATTTTCCTGTTAGATTCACGATTGAGGAAAATTACAAAGAAAATTATCATCCCCAAACATCTATATAATTGCTGGCATTGTTCCTAAAGTGCTCAAATAACAAAGTGAACAAGATAATCACTGTTATTTGATGCTCGTTCTTATATAGCTAATAGCGTTTATTATCTGCGATTTATGATCGCTATGTGAACATTTAATTTGAATAATGACAGATAGCTCCACAGTTATTAAGATAGCACTGATGAGGGTGCGAACTCTTGAATGTAAACATTAAGTTCGTCAAAAGGGACAATCAAAAGGAGGTCCCTTAGATGCCTTGTAACAAGGAAACTCTAATTAATTGAAATGTTTATGATATCAACCTCGGGGGCTATCTGTCTGTGAGCCAATTTAAACTAGATAAAATTAACAAGTTTATCCAAATAGCATTTTGGATATAAACTTGTATTTAATTTAATATTTCCAGGTCAGAAGCCATATTCAGTGATTAAAATTTTATGTATTTACTTTTGCAGAAAATATTCAGCCAGAAACATGTTTCGTAGTGGATTTAGAAATAATAAATTTAAATTTTCTAAACAATCTGTTCACGAAACCGTTTATAATTATCAAAACAGTGAGTGTCTGGTGAATTTTCGTCGTCGAGGTCGTTATGAAATTGTTAAAAGTTCAACGTTTTTAAACATATGTACAGTGGTAAATTTCCATCCACTATATCACTACAGAATAATAAGGACATATTTAATTAAATTTGCATGTTCTACTTGCACTTATAAGTGACATACTTATGCTCGCCTAGAAATCCTGCCAATGGTTGCGGTTGCGTCGGGTCGTTCGGCTCTCTTTGATATGGTTGAGGTGGACGATGGCTCATGCTCGTGAAAGAGCGCCGTTATTCGGGCTCGTTATCTCCGTACAGCAACTGACTAACATATAGCATGGTAGTATTTAGTGCAAATATTTATATTTTTGAAAATTTTACATTTCATATCAATAAATGAAAATCAATATGTAACAATAAAAATTCTGATAAATATATTTTAAAAGGTGTGTCCTGAGAGTTTATTGTCTGTCCTTCTCCAAGGGATCTACGTATTGGATCAGAAAACAAGCTTGACGACTCACTTCTCCCCTTAATAATTCAAAACATACCTATAATTCGTTTAATGGCTATAAATGATTTAAATTGATGTGTTTCATTTAATATCACTCTTATAACTACTGCAAAAAATTGTGTGATTAACAAATACTGGTCCGAATTTGGGTGTTATTTATGTCAGTTATTTGAATGTTGGTGGCGCACCCCTTTGACAGAGAAAGCATTTCTAATGCCATATAACACAGAACACTAATACACTTTATCAAATAAAAATGTTTAAGAAATGTACTTCTTCTATTTTTGAACACTTTAATACTTCAAAACAAACGCCTAAATATTCAAAAAAGGTTGAGTTCTAAGCTTTCTCCGTACGTGATCGTGAAGGTAACTATTTTCTTATTCGTTTGAAGTCTATTTTCCATACATTTAATTCAATCAAAAGGGAACACGGTCCGTAAACATGAGGTGTAATCCCCTCAAGCCCCACCAGGGTTCTGTTTATGAATTCTGTATTATAATAGTTTCAGATTTCCTTGACATTTTATCAAAGCTTAATGTTGAGCTCCAAACGTAAGGGTATAAACCTAAACAAAACTTGCAAATTAAATAGAATTTTGTACCATCGACTTTAAGGATAATTCTATTGAGTAATATCTGCAGCATGTTTTACTACTATTAGGAGAAAGAAACGCATCTCTATTAATAATTGTAGGTAATTTTACGTGAAATGTAATATAAGAGAGAAAAAATCTGTTGAATGATTTTTATTGTAATTCGGTTACCTTTTCTTTCTTTTATGGTGCATTCCATTAAGCTGTCGCAATTTAAGCAATATTTTAATATTTATAACTACATAAAAAACTCTAAACTAATAGTTTGTAGATAAGATTAATTATAAATAAGGACACAATTACACTCGTAAGTAATTAAGCTCAAAAGAATGTTTACTCTTTTTTTCTATAAGAATAAAATCACTTAGTTTCTATATATTACAAATCAGATAAAATCAATAAAATATAAATAAAGAACTTTGTACTGACTATCCACAAGACCGCATCCTTAGTCACAAAAGTAATATCCATGATATGAACTTTGAGGAATGCTCACCGACTTTTAAAAAGTAGAAAACCGACTTCAATCATGATAAATCGTAAAAAGCTTTATTGGTTATCTCTTAATTTGCCACCTTAGAGGATTGGCATAATTTCCTCAAATTTTAAAAGAACTCAATGGAAATCATAGGGAATATCTCGAAAGATAACGTTAAAGGTATGCAATAAAAACAAAAAATAACATCAAAACAAAGAAATATATTCCAACCTCTTCTATTTTAGAACTCGTTTAAAAATATAAATTAAAGGAGTGCTATATTCAGTACATTTCTTTATTTGTTTAAACAGATTGTTCTACGATTATAAGTAAATATGTGTATAGTTTTAGTCTTCTTACATTTAATAATGTAAGATAACACAGTATTACACAGTAATGTAATATTGCATTTCTATTTATATATAGTCAAATTTACGTAACTCAAATATTGTAAGCCTAAGGATAAGTTGTTGTAACATTCAGGGTTACCTACTAAATTTCCATACCGTCTATCAAGTTACGAATACTTTGAGAGGTAGGGAGGGTTTTGATTTTGTAATCAAATTGTCTTATTATACATCAATAACCGTTATTAACATAGTTTTTATGTAATAAATACACCAAGAAAACGAATTCTATGAAACGGCAAATTTAAAAATAAGTAAAAAATACAACAAAATCGATCATTCATAGGATTTGAGACAAATAATTAATAAGTTGTGTGTAGTGTTTATGGACTCTCTTTCGCCTGTAGATTCAACGCAGAGATTCGACCAATGTCATGAATGCATTTCGAAAGAAAAAGCTATTGATTTTATTAGACAATAGTAAAACGCACACGCATAACTACTGTATTTTAATTTCGAAATTAATATGTATAATGACATTTATACTGATTACACGCCTGACTCAGTTGTGGCTGGAAACTAGCCGGTCATCCCAGAAGTATTAAACGTATTTTTGGTTTCAAGTTTCTACATAATTATTATACTGTAATTCTGGTTAGCAGAACCGAGTCTGGTATCTAGAATGTACGCATCAGCTGCCATAATAAGTCAGGTCAGGTAAGAACCTGACCTGACTTATTATGGCAGCTGCAGAAAGATCTGCAGCATAAAAATGCGGTCACTATTTAGCAGTTACTCTATTTGTTCTGAGCGCAATACATCAGTGAGTACAGTGGTACACATATACGTACATATATTATATGCATGTAATAGACATGCGTTTACATATTATACGTATCCGCAATACTCAACAAAACTCCTTACATTGTCCATGAACCAGTAACCAGTTACTTTGAGAGCAGCGCAAACTTTCTAGATTGCTCTGGTCTGCGTTGAAGCAGCAAACCTCCAGAATTTAAATTCGTTAAGGGCTAGTAGGTTTTTCAAGCAAAACCATGAATCAAGTGCGATCTCTTAAGTTTTTAAGAAGTTAGCCTAGTCTCAAATGTAAGGCTAACTTCTTTAATATGTATGTATATGTGAGTTCAAATTATTATTTAGGTATTCCTATCCTAACTTACTATTGCAAATAATGTCCATTATCGTTTGATAGCTGCCTCTAAGGGTATTAAATGGAGTGCTACGCCGACCCCTGCCCTTGTATCATTAATAGTCACCAAACCAAGATTTAACGGCGTAAATAAAAAATGCCATATATGCAGGAACAGTTTATTGGATTAATTTATTACCACCAGCGACCTATTAAAAAATCGTGTACAGTGATGGCCAATCCACCTAAACATTTCAATTTTCTCATAAAGATTTTTAAATAATTGGTAGATAGATAAATAAAATTTTTAACCCTTAAATGGACGATTTTTGTTTCACGTTTTAAAAAAAATATTTGTTTAATAGACATGTATTACTGTCTAGGAAAAATGAGTAAAAAAATCTAGACATGAATTTACTATACTTTTTTTTGCAATAATGTGAGTGTTGTTTATAAACTACATTGCGCATTCATTGAGATTTTGCAAGTATGGGTAAAATAAGAGTGGATATTGAAATGTATTTATTTATTCTTCATTATGATATTTATAAAAACAATTGTTTTTTTTTCGTATCACATAATGATACACGACATTTTTGGCACATTTTGAATGTAAAGCCTGAATATTTTGGGAATTTGCACCTCTGCTGTTTATCCAGCCAAACTGCCCAATGACATGTCTGATCCAATCTGACGTCTTTCAAAGGAATTGCTTGAGCTGGTCCTCGGAACTTCTTTATTACAAGTTCTCTTTGTATTGTGCTCCCACTAGGTCGACCACGTTTAGTGCCATTTGCAGGTAGACCCAATTTGCAGAGGATTTCAGCAAGTTCTAGTCTGAATGTACCCAAATTGAGAAATTGATCATTTCCTTTTATATTATTTACCTTCTTGAACATAACCCATGAATTTATAACTGCGAGGTCCAGGAAATGATAAAATAAGCGCATGGTCCACTTGCGGCTCTTCTTTGTGATGTGATAACGACCTATAAATGAATCTAATAAGTCCACGCCTCCCATGTGGGCATTGCACTCCTTGATGACTTTGGGGCATGGAATAGCAACTCTCTCTTTCTTCGATTTATCAAATCGTGTGACTGTGGTTGCTGGTTCTGCTCCTACGTAAGTGGAAAGAAGGTT
Organism: Tyria jacobaeae; assembly: GCA_947561695.1. Classification (NCBI taxonomy): domain Eukaryota; kingdom Metazoa; phylum Arthropoda; class Insecta; order Lepidoptera; family Erebidae; genus Tyria; species Tyria jacobaeae. The sequence continues at coordinate 3,757,376 of OX387211.1, read as the reverse complement.
AACGGGCTTGTTATCTTTCCACACAACAGCACTTACGTCAATATCATCCACAGTCGCCACGTTTTCCTCATAGAATCCTCTGGGTACATTCTTTTTCATTATAGTGTTTTTTTTTTCAGGCAATTTGCAGTTTCTCAATCGGTTTACTCTTACTGTTCCCAGTGAGAAAATTCCTTCCTTAGCTAAATAGGTGACGAGAGGCACAGAAGTATAGAAGTTATCGAAGTATATAATGTGATTCACATTGCGTGGTACCATTCTACCTAACCTGACGACTGTATTGCCAGACTCTCCCAAATCTGGCTCACCAGGTAAGATGTTATTTTTGGAGCTCCCTCCACTGTAAAACTCAAATCTATGAGCATATCCTTGTAGACTGCAGATGAGATATAATTTGAACCCCCACTTGTGGGGTTTATTGGGCATGTATTGTTTTATGTAATGGCTCATTTTGGTTGCACACATCTGCTCGTCTATGGAAAGCCTTTGGTCTAAGGGAACCTTCCCAAAGTGGCAGTTGAGCGTTTCCTCAAGAGGTCTTATTTTGAATAGCCTGTCATAGTCTGGATGATCTTTGGGCAAGCATAGCGTATTGTCGGCAAAATGGAGAGTGGATCTTATTTTTTCATTTTTTTTTAAACGGCATAGTATTTTTTATGTGATCATAACCAAATTTTTCACTCCAGTAAGCGCTGGTGTTTGAAAATTTTATAACTGAGGTGTAAATCAGAATGCCTAGGAATTTATTTAGGATATTTTCATTTATAATTTCAGGATTGGAGATTTGTTTCTGGGCTGCGTATAAGTTACTTTGTTCTACAATTTGCTTTTTTAGATCTGATGTAAAATAAAATGAAAAAAAATCATACGGCGTGTTACAAGACATCAATGCTTCCGTTATCTGAGTTTCTCCCCTAAAAATAAGGCTGTCTTCAGCAGTAACAAGATTCCGTTTTCGCCAAACCAGAGGTCGTTTAGAAATCCCTTGTGATCTACTCTGGGGTGCTGCTTCTTCGGCTTCCAAAATAGGAGGGTCTGGCATATTTTCATCGTTGTCGATTACGAGAGGAGGATCAGCATCCACTTCATCAGACTGGGCATTCTCACCTTCATCACTATTTTCAAGGTCTCGAAGAACATCTCGAGCTGTTTGATAATAGTGACCTTCATCCTCTACTTCGGAGTCTGACCCGTCTAAGCCATCTTCTGAATCTTCAAGAGTTTCTAAATACTTTGTAATTTCACTTTCTAGTAATCGCGGCATGCTGAAAAGCAAAATAAAAATCCTTCACCAAACATGCATTTATTTAGCAGGCAATGCGCATTGTAGTTTTCCTACAGCATACCAGATTTCGCCTAATTCGACAGTAGCATCAAGTGATTTTCAATGTTTTACAACATGAACATGTAATTGAAGATATAATCAAGCAAATAAAAATATGTTATATACTTACATTATATTTTATCAAAGTCCGAACACAGCTACAAAACTTAGTTTCGCGCCACTAGAATAGTTTTCTTCAAAGTGACATTTGACATTAACTTATTTTCAATGCATAAAAATATTGGATAGTGCCAACATTAAAAAAAAGTACAAAATTCGTTCAGAAATAAGAACTAGTCAAAATTAACAAAAAATTAAAAGAAGGTCAATTTTATCTGTGATGTTTAGTATGTTGTTTAAAAACAACATTGTCCATTTAATGGTTAAAGTAAACATATTGAAATAAGGTGGAACTTTGGATGTGTGTGTGTCTGTGTGCGTGTGGATGGCAAAATATATTGTATATAAACAAAATTATTCAAAATAGCTGGCCAACATATCGTGCTTTATAATTAACATATTCGGCATTTAAATTTAAAAATTTAAAAATATAATTGTGCATTCAAAAGCGAAACATCATTCATCATTCTAATTATCATCATCATTCTAATTACCTGATTGGTATATATTTTTTGGAAATCTTGCTTTAGGAGTGTTATCTATCAGACGGTATATTTATAGATATATGTACAGTCCTACAGTACCCGGGTGACGGTAATAGGCTTGCCACCAATTACGTAGGAGATTTCTCTGCCTTCTGAGAGTGAATATGTAATTATCATTAATGTATAAATAAAATTGAAATTGAAATTAAAGCAAAATAAATTTAATATATAAATTAGTTACCACTTTCAATTACATTACTATTGACAGTACCTCATTCACATAAATAAACAGTGTAGAGAGATAACATTCTAATTATCCCTTTTTATCAACGAGACTTTTATTCTCGGTGGAGAAGAATAGGACCACGCCGTCTGTTCCCGGTGATGTCGTAAAAGGCGACGAAGACATTGGACTTTAGACAGTATATATACAGTCATTCAGTACCCGGTTGACGGCAACAGGCTTGCGTCCTATTACGTTAGTGGGCCCAAAAACTAATTGGCAAAATGTGGGTGTTTAATACACCTCTGACTACGACGTGAACGTATGTATGTGTTATTACTTGCTTACCCAGATTAAAAATATACTTCAAAAATGCATCAAAAATGCCCAAGTATCTGTGTCTTTTAGCTTCGGCTTCATCTTTGGGATAGCTATACGCAGTATTTGCTTGATGCTCTTGTTCGGTTACAGCGACGCACAGTACATATTATCATCGCGGCCACTGAGAAGAGATGTCGCCTCTATGGCAGTCCTCTATCGTATACATCATAGAGAGCATTCTGGAGAGCTCTTTATTTTATTTATTTAGTTTTCATTTATTTATTTTGCATAGCAATAAAATCTTGTGTAAAAGCCTACAAATAGACATACTTATTAAAAATTTCAAAGATTTCATCACTTTTATCGATTTTTAAAATAATAGCGCAATTACATACTTCTATAAATTATATATTTTTTTTTCTTTACAATTATTATATAAATTTATACACAAACAATATTAACTAGGTACTCATATTTATGTAATTTACAATATATTTTTTATAAATGTGAACATAACTGAAATGATTTTAAGACACATTCTTTGTTGCTGCTACTGTCTTTCAAGTCATTTATGGAATATAAGCATTTATGTACAAGAAAAGCTTTATTTTATATTTTAATTATTTAAGGTAAAGAGCTGATTTTAGTTCTAAATGAAGTATATTAAATATTTTGACCGCCATGTAATTTGAGCTAAGCTTCACTTAGTTCAGAGTTCTTTCATTTGGTTCCACCTTTTGCATTTCTCTACACGACAACACATGCTGGCCTAAGGAGCCACCAGAGTGGAAAAAATATGATCTCAGACTTAACGGATCGGCTCTTCCTTCCTGTGCCTGTGTGGTAAAAGCCCGGAATTCACTATCAGAGCACGAATTTCCCTCCCATTATGATCCCATTATCCCCTTTACTTATTGCTTTCACCTATAAAAAAAGAACAATATGTGTGACACCTAAATCTTTCTGGAATGTATCTTGTCATTTTAAGATTCTAAGCAAGAAAGAAAGGGATATTTGCAGAAGAAAATGGGTATTGGCAGGATCCTAAACGTTACACCAAGTTGAACTGGTAACTGGGGAGACTACTAGAACAGGAACACCTTGTGGCTATAATAATGAATACATCAACTATAAAAGTACGTTAAATAACTTTAAAATTATTATAAAAAAAAAACAAATATAATATGTATACATGTTTATTTGTAATATACTACCTCATACAATAAGACAATACCTATCTATTCCGTAATTTAATACCAAACCCGTATCAATGTCTGCTATTGAAATAGAATCTACTACAAAGCTATCTCCCGATTTTCTATATTTAATTCAACAACTTCTATACTCAGACATGATATTTCACTTCAAATAGACTAAAATCTAAAGATTAGATATCCGGAAACAGGATTTGATTGCTACGTCTATAGAGTATGAAGTGAACACATAAATCGAAATTCTTTCGAACTGATACAAGTTGAAAATAGATTTCTAACTAGCTCACCCGTGGTCGTCTTTTGTTCTGAAATAGAAAAAAGATTTTAGCAAGTCAGGTACACGTCATAAGAGTATAATAGATGTATCAAATCTTTGAAAAGTTAATTTTATCCATATGGACAGAAAATAAATGTGTTGCTATAAAAAGTATTATAGCAGGGTTTAGACATGTTTAGGATAGCTAAAGCGTTGTCGAAACATAGGTGTGTACGCCTGAAAATAAATTGTATTCAAAAATAAACTGTTCGTAGAGTTCATTTGAGAGCGTACACAATTATATTTCTCACATTCAGACTAGTGGGCTGTTACATTGTTGTTAGATGTTTTGATATACTAAACAATGTGTAACAATTTTTATATTGGAGACAGCAACTTTAATGTTAACATTTTTAGAGAAATTCAGACAGTAAAATCGTTGGCATCTGACACAAATGATTTATTAAATTTACATATTTTCTTTTTTTGTACCTGAGCGGAGTGAAAGCGGTAATTTGATGAATGAAGAAGGAAGTGTGTGTGAAAGGGATGGAAGGAATATTTTGGAAGTTTATTTGAAAAAGGACAGCAAGCTGATTGCAATGGAGTTGAGCACGATGTGAGTTAAAAACGAAATTAGTGTAGATGAAATAATGGAAGCAATGAAGAGTTTGAAAGTAGGAAAGGCTGCGGGGTGTGACCGAATTACAACCGAGATGCTCAAAGCTGGAAAAAGATTTATTGTGAACCAGCTGTACCGCCTTTTCTAGCTAGGATTTAGAAAAGGAATGGGATGTACGAACTATGTTGTCTCATTGCGAGGCATAACCGAAAAGTCAAAAAGTTCACTGCGTATGCGTGGATTTGAAGAAATCCTACGATCGAGTGGAGAGGGAGGAATCGTGGAGGGTTTTATCAGTGAATGGGGTAAACAGCAAACTGATCCGAATACTGAAATCTCTATATGAAAATTCCAGTGCTTGTGTCAGGGTGACGGCGCCTACACTGATTGGTTTAAGATTGAGAAAGGTTTTAGACAGGGATGTGTAGGTTCGCCTGCTGTTTAACTTATTCATTGATGATTGTCTGAAGGAAATTATAGGGAAAGAATGTGGCTTGAAATGAATGGGTTACTCGTCAAATGTCTCCTATATGCAGATGACCAAGTAATACTTGCGTCATCAGCTGAGGAGTTACAGGAGATAGAAACAAGTTTGCATGGGGCATTAGAAAGAAAGGCTTGAAAATTAATGTGAACAAGACGAAAACTATGGTTTTCAACCGACTTCAAAAAGGAGGAGGCTCTCAATTCGACTGTATTTTTTTAATGTTTGTTACCTTTCGACTGCGTGAACCGACTTCGAAGATTTTTATTTTTTATTTGAAAGCTGGCGCTTCCCGTATGGGTTCATTTTAATTTGGTCTAGTTCTGACAATGGCATCGATGAGAAAACCACATAAGTCTTAAATCTGCATGACGCATGTGCGCGACAAATGGACGAATAACTCAATATCACGCCAACCGATTTCAATGATTCTTTTTTTATTGGAAAGGATGTACTTTAAGGGTAGTTAGATGAGAGTTTGGTCCTGTTGTGACAATGGCATCCATGAAAAAACCAGATTAGTCTTAAATTTTATGATAGACGCATTAAGGTCGGTTTTCTACTTTTTTAAGGTCCGATTATTGTAAGAGATGAAAATAGAACGTTTTGTGAAATTATGATTGGTGTTAAAGAAGTGGAATTAATACATCCGGGAAGTGAATTTATACATCCGGGATCAAAGTTTACTACGGACGGAAAATGTGATAGTGATATAAGGAGTGAGGAGTGAGCTGTGCATAGAGATGTGTTGGTGCCAACGCTTATGTTTGGCAGCGAAAGTTGGGTATAGCGGAAGAAGCACGAAAGTAGAATTAATGCGGTAGCAATGCGAGCATTGCGGAGTATAGCTGATGTGAAATGAGGAATAGTGTGCTAAGGGCTCAGCGTGTTCTGAAAGAGGATCCCTACAGGACTAAAATAGAAAAAAGTATGCTGTACTGGTTCGGTCATATCGAAAGGATGACTGAAAGAAGATTGGCAAAAAGTATTTATATGGCAGAGGTAAATGGAGCTGTAGGAAGAGGAAGACGAAGAGGTAAATTTTCTTGGACCAAGTTCAATGCAATCTAAGTAAAGGCCAGCTCAAAAGTACATTTAACCGACGAACCTCTATGTGGAACGAAAGTTGAAGAAGCGAGAAAGGTATGTCAGAATCGTAGCAAATGGAAGGAAGTGGTCTCTGCCTATACCTATGGGAAAGAGGCGTGATATTATCTATGTATGTATGTATGATAAGTGACAACCACCATCCATGGACACCTGCAACTTAATCTGTATCATAAGGGTGATAAGGAGGAAAGCGGGACGACGAACGAAGGTTAACATATTGCCAACCGAAAAATAAAATAGTTTTATAGGAACTTGTATACTTAATAATAAACTATGTGGTAGAGCCATGCTTACGTGATAGAGCCATGCCTAGGCACGAATGGGCCGGCTCGACCGGTGCGATACCACGGCCTCATATTTGGCCTCATTATCTGTTCGAATAATCCAGCACATCAATCATATATAAATTTTTAATTTATTATAGATATAATTAAGTAATCTATGTAAATGTTTAAGTATGTAGGTATATATATCTTGTTTATATTTATATATATATATATATGTGTATGTATGTATGATACACCTAAATATACAAACGTCATTATATTTAGGCAATCCATGAAGCTCCACTTTATATTTTTACACCAAAACCCACGTCTTTCATCACGTTCCTGTCCATCCTAAGGTTGCCTGGAAGATATTGCTTCTTAGCGATAAGGCCGCCCATTGTGCATTTCTTGTTCTTTTATATTATTTTGTTTCTGTGTATTTGTTTGGTGTACAATAAAGAATATATTATTATTATTATTATCATAGAAAACGGGTTTGAAGCAACACTTGCGTTACATTTCCCCTGATATTATTGAGGTTTCCGGGGGCCCAACTCTCCTCACCTTAGCAAGCATGTTATCACATACGCTTTTCAGGCTTCCCTTCATCATAAGGAAAAAAAGGAACCCTTATATGATTGTCCGTATGTCTGTCTGTCTAGACTCACTTTCATAAATCAAGCTGTTATTTACCTGTCATACGTAATTCTGCTAAAGTGTTCATTACATCTGAACTTTGTAATAAAATACTTTTTTTTTTGTTTCAGAACCGATAGCTATCTAGAAAGCGTAGCAGTAAAAGGTATGTATTATTAAATAAAAAGGTATTTAATTTCAGGATATTTTTGTACAAAATGAACATCGGGACATTGATTCTTACGATTATGTACAAGTACACTTTCCAATAACTTTTCAGCAATGCTTTTTGTGTATATATATTGATATAATCTCAGTTGTGCATTAAACATAGTATTAGAAACTACACTACAAACTACATTTAACTTATAACATAACTTTAACGGTTGTAGTAATAGATTGCAGATTACCCATTGTATCGATACTTGTATGGCTACTACTAGGCGGGTACCTACTCTGTATGGTACACGAAATTCCTACATATAATATTCCCCTTTCATATTCAACAACTACCCTAGTAATTGAGTTTTTTTTAACTTTATATTCTTCATTCACTAAGTTGTTTAATATTTTGTTTAGAATTTTATTATAACTGTCGTTTTTCTTATTTTTTCATAATATATTCTCATCTTTTTCTTCTCTTTTATTAAATATACACGTTTCAATGTAAATATAGAAACGAAATGAGTAATATAACGTTTCTAAAGTTGTTCTCATCGGATAACCTTTCGATGATAGCTATAATTTTGATAGACATCTGAACGCTTGGACGAATTGAAAACTGACTTCAATATCAATTGCTTAACAAGAAAGGCAACGTGATGAATTATTTATTGATTCCGTTTCGGGTCTTCTGAGCTCCTGCGATGCTTTTATAAATGAATATGAACGGGCCATATTTTGATTATATGTAGATATTCCAATTGATATAAATATCGTAAATACCCATCAGCTTTTAAAATAAGCTTCGAAAGCCCTTCAGAAATGATTTTGAAAGTTAAGATTAATTGGATTGCTCTTAGGAACTCTTTAGAATTTTGTCTCTTTATAAACATAACTATGTACTATATTATTTGAAAAATCAATACTATTCTAAACTAAACTGGTATTATACTAATATGTATATTGTAAAACATATTACTAAACTGGTCAAAAATGCTTATGCTTAATTTATTATAAGAAAAATTTCTAGTAACGCTCCATGAAGCTAAACTGTTCATCATCGTATGAACGTACCTGCCAATAAGTTTGCAATTCTATCTTCTGCCAATAAAAGAACTTCTCTTTAATATTAAGAACAGTCTGTTAATTATTGTTATAGAACAGAAGTGATAAGTTTTGTTTTATAATTGGTACATAAGGTCTCACTTAAATATAACGAAAATCTTTGTACCGAGGTCCTTACACGCCATTTAATAAAATGTTTAATACTTTAGTTCATATATCACTTATCATATATGTGAAACAGCTGCTGCAAATTATTTCTGAATTAAAATTCAGTATTCAATAGCTTTATAAAGTAATTATCCGACTCATGCATGTAAGTCTAGAAACTTTGCGTTCTCTTTATAATATGGAGAATACGGAATATGCTAACTTGAGTTTAACTTATCATCTGATTATGCATTTATAGAATATATGCTCTAGATTATGTATAATAATCTTAGTTGCTTATTATATTCCAATCGAGGCTTAAAGAATTAAGCAATTCTTTTTAAGACAACTGAAGTAATATTGAATGAAGTGGTAAGATATACCCTCTTGTTAAACTTAAGTTACATATTAAGTATATATAATAACAAAATCAATTAAAGTTCTAATTTAATATTTCATATTTATATTTACGATCTTGAAGGAGAGGAGGTTTGGAATTCGACCGATTTGTTTTCGTGCTAATGCAATTTTTTTGGTTACGTATTCATATAACGTTTCTGGTACACGGGGCAAAGTCTTGCTGAAAGACGTCTTCTAAGCACAAATTGCTTTTAGCAGTGGTGATGTAGTAGTAAACGCATTAGACGACCTGATGGAGCAATCAGGCAGACACTCAACATTAATGGCTTAGATTAAAAATCGATGCGGTAAGTGACAGCGTGCACGATAGCATATTTTGAACCATGTTGTGAACGACTTCAATACATCTATTTGTATTATTAATACAGTTTTTATATGTAATTTGATTCACATATTATTTTTATTTATTGATACATGAAATAGGTATTTTCTTCAAACGGTAGGCTTGTTTCGTTTTTCCAAAATTTTACTGCAACTTCTTGTAAGGCTTAGTAATTTTTTTTTTAATATATTAGCCTACCATTTTAGGACTCTTCTTTTCAGTAGAGCAAGATAGGGCAATCTGCTCTATAAAACAAGAGCTTTTCTGTATAACGGGAGGTTGCACGTAGTAGGGAACAAATTCTTTGCCTGATGGCATGTGTGGTTGATTCTGTCACTCTACTTTTATGTAAATGACAGATAAAGCCTAATATTAATAGATACGCTTTCATCCCGTAGAATTCAAACCAGGTATCAGAGGGCACTCTCCGAATTTAATTGAACAGTTGATTGTTTTTATTTCGACAGTACATATATTTTGTTTAGGCTACTAGGGTGTCAAACATTGTGTCGAAAAAAAATATATAACACCTCTGGGTTACTCATTTAATATTTCTAAACATATATTGTCAATAAGTATTAGATATACGACTTAACAAAGATTTATGATAGCAGGCAGTATCGTATTTAATTCACCGGAGCCCTCAGTAGAAGGTATTTCACGGAAATGAGACAACTTCACTTTTCAGCGTGAAAAGCTGGAAAGTTGCGCGACGGCGTCGTGAATATAATAATGTTATCTACGTATATTTGTTTGTTGAAAAATAAGCTATATTTCAGAATATGCTTTAAACGATGTTTTTATACATTGCAATATTTTTGGAATAGAAATCGATTTATTAAGAAATGTTTAAGATTGATTGTATTAATACTTTTTTTTTAAACTCGTTTTATTACTTTTTAGTGCCAAAGATTAAAAAATAGTCTTAATAGAAAACTATTAGAACAACGCTTACATTAAACTGCCAAAATGTATCTAATAATAAAATAACTAAAATATTAAAATACGACCTTCGAACCTTCAAGAAAACAGCGTACGACCACCTCAAAGGCCAGCAACGCTCTTGCGGCAACTACTGAGTTGGTGTTGTGGTGTCCATGGATGGAGGAAATCATTGACCATGGGTTGAGCCGTCTGCTCGTTTGCAACTTATAACATAAAACTGAAAGAAAATAAATAACAAAACAAAAGATTAAATTAAAACCAGGTATAAGGTGCAGAATCAGACAAAACAATGGTTCTAAAGGTAAACAAAAAATACACTGTTACGTAGATAAATAACTGCATGTATAGTAAGTACCCAGATCTTTGGTACTAAGGATCTTTCGTGAAGCAGTGCCTCGAGCGACTACTCTGAACATTTGTGTAGTGAACCCCTTAGCTTTTCACCTACATACATCGCAGCTACACTTGACACAGTCAAATGTCTGCACCAACTTACATCGTTATACAACAAGGCTTTCATGCAACAATGCGTCGTATACATAAAAAAATATGTAGTACGTTAACGCTAACGTTTTTAGTATTAAACTACAATACGTTTGACTTTTATATATATGTGACATATGTATATGTACACTCAGTGACCTCTCAAACGCACAATTTATGATAATCAGAATTTACTCCCATTTATGAAATAAGTCCTCTAAGCACTGTATGATTGTACTTACTTATATACTCTCTGATAGATAACAGTCGCGATGGTAAGAGTGCGTGTGTCCCTATTTTATTCCGCCGAGGACCACACGACGGAATTGACTTTCAGTATAGGCTCTTTTAACCTCACAGTAATTAGGCCAGTCTTCGAAAATGTAAGATGAAATGTAAAGTACGTCTCCTTACCGTATTTTGTCTACCATTACAAATATTAGTAAACACTATAAATATAAATAAAGTCAAGAATCACTCTCTTAACTTACTAAAAGGAATAATTTACAAATCGCTTTCGCTTTAGTTATTGAAGTTTAAGAAGAGTTACGTTATTATTTATCTCATAACTGACTTTAAAAAATATTGGATAACCGCCCCATAACCTTTAATACGCCTTGGCAATTCCTTTGCGTAATTCGTAAATCGTAAAAACGTGCAATTTAAAGACTCATTTGTAAAGACAGGTAATTTAAAAATATATCATATTTCTCCTAACCATTAAGGAGAAGAAGTAGGAAAATAGAATTGGAGGGTTCACCTCTATTTCCTTGGGATCCCTCAACGAATCTTGATAAGGTTACAATGGGACCACGCCAGGACTATACTCTTTCGAATAAAAAAAAAAAACAAAATTGAAACTCCTGAGCATACCCCTTAGGGGATACAGGAGTTTCAATTTTGTTTGCTCACAGCTTCCTTAAACACTCACATTTTGATTATTAGAATTTGATCTCACTGACGTAATAGGGGTCTGATAGATAGATAGATAGAACTGTTAGTCGCTTTTTACAACACCCACGGGAAGATGTGGTTTGACTCTGTTCTACTCCACCGAGAACCACATGGTATTTAACAAAGAAATCTATTTTATACATACATAACAAATAAATAAATATACTTAAAGAACATAAAGTTAAACATAGAGCCTCCTCTTTTTTTGAAGTTGGTTAAAAAGTACAAAAGAAAACGTCAGACACTTCACATAAATCGAAATAATTTTGTATATTGGAACAAAAGTATAATATTACATCGTTATTTAAGTTGAAATAAGACGAACAAAATTACAAATAAGTGACTTGGATATTTGACTGGTTTATTATTATGACTTAGCCTTTAATAATTACAAGGTAGCAATCTAAACGAAATGTCTCAAAATATCTTCAGTGAGCTTCGTAATCTGACTTTAAAAGTTCACGTCGAAAGCAGATAAAATCTGATATGATAAAAAAAAATTTGAAACAATATTTTTCTTTTTTTAACCTATAATAATCGGTTACGTCAGTAACACGGCTTACAGGCTCCCGGTTTTGAACTTTGACAGTTTTAATATCCGTTATTGTTTGAAAACGTTTTAAATAGAGTGGAAGCCACTTCTGTGCGCGATGCGGGGATGACAACTTGGCAAAAATTATTTGATTTTCTTGACTCACTAATCGTCTTTAAGGACACCAATCGAAGCAGCTTCTAGTTCAAAATTAACACTATCTAAAAAGTTACTGGCATTATTTTCTATGTTAAACATTGAATTCCTAAAAATCTGAGAATTCTCTAATAACTGAGTTCTCAGGTTGCAAATTACGAAAAAGAATAGTGATTCTAAGAAAGTGATTATGTTAATAAGTTAGTGCTAATTTTCCACACTTTTTGTTTTAGTTGGAAAAGTAGATGACAGTTATATCAATGTGACTAAAAGCTGCCTTTGTTTTGGTTCAAACACTAAATACGTTTTTACACTTTCAGGCGCAAGCCGTGTTTGATTGCATGCTTTTATTTTTTACTAGACCTCTCAAGAAGGAAGTGTAAGTTTTTCGAGTGTTTATATGTATGTATATATATGTTCATACATATATCTGTCTCTTAGTTACACCCTAGACGGGTTTATAGCAGGAATAACATAGGATATTATTAAGATTTTTATTAGGGTCAAGAGTAAAAAAAAGTTTAAAATGCAAACATAACATAAAAAAATTACTTGCTTTGAAAATATTACTTGGTAGGTCTGCTACGTACAATGATTTTTATTTTCGTAAAATGTAAAACCTACAAAGCATTGTAGTACTTTGTAAAAGGATTTCAAGTTTTTCAGTTAAGTAAATTCAGTAGAGTGGGAAATGTGTCTATCACATTAGGATCCCATTCTGTAGTCGACGAACTGTATTGGCTACGCGTATAATACCTTACTTTTACCTATTTCTTCAGGTATTTCCTTTAGTGAATTGTAGGTACCAGTAATTTCAGTAAATTAGGGATTCGTGTTTCTAAGTAAGGTTCTATTACAAGTTCGGTATGGTCAAAAGGGTCGCTGAGTTTAATGTTTGTGCATATTGTATTGATAATATCATTCCTATAAGGAAACGACGGCATCTGTTCATTGGTTACGTATTATTTGGATTTGAGTAAAAGCTGTGGTGCGTTACTACTATACATACATACATACACTCGAAAAACATAACTGTCCTTCTTTTGGGCAGTCTGGTTCAAAGTAAGAGTGGTTAGACGGTAGTAAATGAAATAATTTACATACGTTTTAATCAACACCAGTGGTTATATGAGACGAATGATTAAGAATTCCACTAAAACAACTTTTTTTTTTCTAAAGTGCTTGTGTGTGACCCAAGCAGCTCAGGCAGTTTGTATACCAGCACAGTATTCTAAGTCCTCAACAATCCAGATGCCACCCCGGTCTTCTTTAAGTGACGGGTGGTATTACAAAGTTACAGTGCTGGCATAGGATGACTTTTTTAATGCCTTAAATACTGTAATATGATATTGATGATGATGTCCTTCTATCTATCCTTTCCTATCTTATGCTATCCTTAGAAGTACTGGAATGGTCTTCCACCTATCTTCAGGGACGATCTCTACACTGCTGTTATTTTCTATTTTTCTCTCTTAATCTCTATTTTTATAAATCTCATAACCTTCAATTTGCATATCTCCTCTATGCAAATGACTTTCGTTATATACAAAATCTAGGATTGAAGACATTGTAAGCCATGAATAAAGATGAGGTTTGGTTTATGTGTAAACTAAATACCAAGTAGTACAATAGTAGTAGGGAACAAACTAATGATGAGTAGACTGGACACTGCCTCTCTTCCACCAATTTTGTTCCTATTCAATTATACCTTTGAGTCCAGTGTTGAAGGATCTAGGTTAACGACTTGACTCTTGACTGGCGAGCTCAAGTTACTCATGTCAGCCAGAAAGTTACCACACGTCTGCGAACTTTATATCATCTGAAAAATGTCTTGCTAACTATAGCTATAATGTTTGCGTGCTATGCCTTAATCATTCCGTTAATTGACTTTGGTGTGTGTTATTTTGACGTGAATGCAGAACTTCTAAACAAGCTCGATCGTCTTCTCAATTACTGTAATCGATTTATTTCAATCTTAAACTTATTTGGCTCCCAATTCGACAGCGGTGAAATCTGCGAGTGATTACTTCTATTTTCTCTTTTCTCAACGCTCATCTAGCCCCCAACATTCTTCTCTTATGCTGCAATAATAACAGAGATCTTTGCAGTAGCGAATAGATGTCGCCTCTATGGCAGTCCATATCACGGAGAGTGTTCTGACGAGCTCTTCCAATTGGTCCCACCTTCTCCCTTTCTTTACACGACAACACGTGCTGGCCTGAGGAGTCACCGTTTGAAAGTGGAAAATATACGATCTCGAACTAAACGGTTCGGCTCTTCCTTTCTGTGCCTATCGGTTAAAGCCCGGAACTCACTACCAGCGCACGTGTTTCCCTCCCACTTTGATCCCGGGTCTTTTAAGCGGGGCGTGAAAAAGCATCTCACCAGGCCGCCATAGTGTGGGTCACCATGCTGCATTGACTACACTTGCAATGAGGATGGTGACCACCACTCTTAGACTCCACTTGTTGCTTTCCATCAGGCAGAGTGGAGTCATTGTGGTAGGCTAATATATAAAAAAAAAAAAACTACATTCCGACTCCTCACACCCCCGACTTCGTTAATTTTTCTTTCTAAGTTCAAGCAATCCTTCTCTGTAATGCGTTCTCGCTTGAAATAAGTATGTCAACAAACCATATTATTTTTAAAAGAAAAGTACGTGATCTTCTTTAGAAAGACCTGGTAGAGAGGTCACATCGCTAGTACAAGACTTGATTTTGGAATATATGTCATTTATATAAGTTTGTATATTATGTACGTGTATACTAATTAAACTTTATTTGTATATTTATATACGTTATCTATATCATGACATACTTTAGTACTGTTTTATATAAATATCAAAATACATCAAAATACAAAATATCCATCCCTATCACCTGGACAATTGGCATTCCATCACTGTGCACTTCTCCAGAAGCTTCTTGCCTGGCACAGCCTGTGAACAAATTCCTGCCTGTGGAACAAATTGTCGCCTGCCGTATTTCCGGATCGATTTCACCTTCAAACCTTCAAGAAAACTAAAAGGCCGGCCACGCAGTTGTGACTCTTGAGTTGTGGGTGTCCATGGGCAGCGGTGGTCACTTACCATCAGGTGACCTGTATGCTCGTTTTCCCTCTACAGCATAATATATATGTATATATATCATTAAGTCTAAAGTTCCTTCTTGCCTTTGTACGTACAATTAAATATTTCCACACTACCTAAAGAGTTGATTGGTAGAGAATACCTTGGGCAGTAAGTCCGCCTTTTTAGGAACATTATGCACAGCTTTTTAGTCCTCGCCGGACCGGAGTAATGACAAAACTTCACAGAAAACCGGTTGTCCAACAATGATTTTGTTGCATTCACCGAGTGAGTGAGGGTACCTGAGGCCTAATTGCTCTCTCTCCCCTACCTCCAAACCCCATCCTCCCCCTCCCCACAAAAGCGCAGCGCACTTACAACTCTTGATTTGAAGGTGTCCTTGGGCTGCGGTTGTCACTTACCAATAGAAGACCCGTCTGCTATTTTACAACCCAGGCAGCGAGTTTCTAAACGTCTGTTCGCATTATCGATACTTTGCATATTATCGTTATAATCCCTGAACGTTCATATTTTTCGACACTTTCTCAATGTTACAAACACCAAACGCTAATGCGATTGCATCAAAAAATGGAAAAAAACTTTTCTTCTTTGAGCATATTCCTATTTTTGAAGGTATTCAACCACTATTGTCTTGGTTATATCGCTTACTTTTTTTGAAAATAGCTGACTTCTGCAAAGAACATTATCTACAAAGATGTTACAGGATGACGGTCTCGGCATCTTTGTATTTAATAATACGCATTCAAAACTTCTAAAATTTAAAATGAGGTTTCCCTTCCAAACCAAAGAATTTTATAATGAAATCTCTTTGGATAAACCTTTTTGAACGCCTTTCAACTTCCGATGTCTGAATGACGAAATAAGGGTTGGCAGTTTTCTTAATACATTTAACAAAGTCGTATCGCCGCTTTAGTCTATTTTATGGATAAGAAAAGTTATCGGTCAGTGAATGAATTTCAAACGATCACTAAGAACAGATTATTTGTAAGTAACTTTGTGTTTAACAAGCATAGTATGTCACGTGCTGGGTATGTATAACCAGATCTTTACTTTTCATATACGTACATACACTTTATTGTACGGAAAACAAGCTGCACCAAAACTAGGAGTCAAAGAAACTATTGCTGTTGCCCAACAGAGAATTTTCATGCATATTTTATTGAATTTAAAACTGTAGGTGAGTAGAATTCGGCCCTGGGCGCACTTTATCCCTCACGAGCCGTCACAGTCGGAAGCGTATTGTTTACCACGCGTCGACGCTCTCTCTTATCTGTCACTCCAACCACCAAATATAATTCCACTTCAAATTGAACCTAACAACGCATTCCCTGTGTATAACGACGTTTTAAGTTTGGATGCTAAACGTACATATTTCAAGTCAATATAGCTCAATATACTATGAATTTAAATTATAAGTGCTTACTTGTCTGCTTTGTAAGTTTGCTCTGATGTCAGTCTGTTTATCCAATACCTATTAAGTTTACTATCATGTATTTTGTTATGAATTTTACATACTTATGTAATAGTATGCTTTCTTAATACATACCATGGAGTACTATCTTACTCAAGTTCCTTATTCTCAAACATCCGTTACACAACATTTCTATTATTAATATAAACGATTCATATATTTTTTATTCCCTGAATCTTATTTGTCTGAAAATTCAACAAAGTGCAATTAACGCATCACAGTGCGTAAGCTATTTTAAACCATACTATGGCCAAAATTTAAATAATTTTGATATAATTAAATCGAAATAAATACTATCCAATTGCCATATTTAACAATTAAACTACTCTAATACGTATAAATTCACATAAAAATATCAAACAATCTAATTAGTATTTATTTATTTTACAAAGACAAAAGCGCCGTGGGCTAAATACTAAAGTACCGGTTCAATAATAGACTATGAAATTCTAATACTATTTCTGTAAGTTGGCGTTGCCAGCTCACAAGCGGGAAGAGGCATGAGGAAGGGGGCTTCTAAAGCAGGGTGGGCGTGTTACGTCTGAAGCATAATATGATATTATTGCCAAAATAATAACGCAGAGTAGACAACACCGCATCTTCTGCCCTTAGGGTTAGCTCTTGCGTGTACCAGCTGCCACCGTTTTGTACCGACTTCGTTTAATATTTCAGAGATTCAGACACCCTACCTTCGATATATTTAAATGTGTTCGTACATTTTTGTTTTAATAAACTGAAATTAAATTATAGAAGGAAAATTTAAACAAACAATAAAAAATCAACTTACTACTTGTTTCACGATCTAGGAGTAAATTTATTCGAAAGTTGTCTCGAAAATAGCAGTAGTTTAGTGTCTTAATGTTCGTTTTAAATGTTGAGCAAAGTATACTAAGTATTAGCATTTAGTAATTTAAGTTAGAATATAGAAAACATTTTACGTTTGTTAAGTTATAAAAAAAAATCGAGCTACATTTTCAAAAGCTCAATATCAAAATTCATTCTGCACAGACAAGTGAAAGATTTTCGTTGTTTAATATTTCACAGTAATTAATAATATCATGGAACCCTTTTTCAACTATTTGCGTTCTTTAATAGGATGTTAGAACTGCTTACAATCAAAGAATATCTACATATCTATATGATATCCTTTAAGGCTTTATCCAGCCTTTTACGAAAGGCGGACTAAATTATGGTTGACAAAATGTCCGCATTTGCGACATTTCTACCTACGCCTGTAGAAATGTAGGATTGAATGTGTGTATGTATCAAACAATACATTAAAATACAAAAGCCAGTTTCAGTATAATTTGAGGAGGCATCCTTGATTGGCTTGAAAATGAAACATCGGCAGATTACAGTTGACCGTACGGTTGAGTTTAATCGCTAGACAGGTGCGTACGACGGGACTATCGTTTGCCAAACCGACTGTACTATCTTGTTCTATTTATTGCCCTTAAGAGTGCGCTAGGCGACGAGTTGAGTGCCTCACTAGCATCTTTGCTTGTTTGAACTTTGAACAATGCAATGCATGTTTATTTGTGGTAAATGAAGACCGTCAATAAATAACATTATTTTGTAGAGGAATCCCACTTCTCCATGATTGCGTGTGGCGCTGTCAATTGAGGATACAGCCTGTCTGTGTACCAAATTCGATTTAATGTTTATGACTGAGTAACGTACATTTTTCGTTGTTATTATTAACCGTTTGTTTTCTATCGGAGTAATTCAGTTTTCCAAAACTTTCACAGATCCTGGTATTTTTTGTGGGCCAACTATAATATATATTATAATAGTGTTACAGCAGTGTTTAAATATCTTAAGACTATTTGAATTCGTTTTAAAAAATGTAAAATATGATAAAAAGAAGTTATAAAATAATAGGGTGTTAAAGATCTCATCAGGCTCTCATAAGAAAAACGTCACAAGAACACCGTTCCTTTGTTCTGAGTTTAGTCAAAGACGTAAACATTAGGTAAGTTGTAAAAAAAATACCAAAAGCCTTCCCTTCCCTTGTGTACTTTCGTATAATACGAGGGTAATACCAATATATAATTTCTTTCAGATACGGAATTATTCAAGGTATATATCTGGATCTGCTGTCAAAACCTGGAATTTTATTTCAAAAATAAGTTATTATTATGTATTTTTTTTTTTTTGGAGGATTACAAAACTTTCATAAGCAATAACAAGCAATTCAAAGATTGTAACATAAAGTGTAACAGTATGAATTCATACGCACATCTTAGCCGTCAACACGTCAAAATTTAAACATTTTAACGGTTGACGTCAAAACAGAGTTGACGCGCCTCATTCCACGACTTCCCGGCTTGTCAGACACAAAATGGAGCGGAGGCAGAGCCTTTTGTACTTGTAGGCTTTGTGTGCAAAGTAAGCTTCCTACCGAAGCATCTGTGCGATGATGAAACTTGCCAGACGTCGCTTTTAAGCACGCTTTATGTCTCAAATTAAAACTTTACAGAAGGAAATTAAAAGTCGTTTTTTTTGCATATTACACTTATACCCTTATGTGGAGACATACCTGACCTGCTGAATGATTAACACGTAGTAGTAGGAGTCCTTCCGTCCAAGTTTTATTATTTGCGTTGATAAAAAAATAAAACCAAGTTGCGGTAGCGACCTTGAGTCTCCATTTACAGATTGTAAGCATTGCCTAGGACTCTTTTACTTGATCAATGGAAAGTGCGTAAATAGGGCAGCTTATGTTTAATAGATAAGAATGCGGTGACCATAACGTAACTCCATCTGATGCTTACTTCCATCTGTCTGTATTATGACATTGACACTTTATATGCAAGTGTCAATGTCAAACATATTTGTTTTCTTTAAAAGTTCTCTAAAAGTGTTATATTCACATCAACGTTCACCGCTCCTTGTCCATGAGTTGCAGTCTGATGTAAACTTTTGCACATTAAATTGTTATTAAACGTATACAGAATTATACTAATTGGACTTACAAACAAAAAAAAAATAACTTCAGGTTTATTTTATTACTATAAACCTGAAGTGTTGTGCCTCTGCTAGTAAATCTAAACTTCTGAGCACCATTAGATATGTCGCCGATTTTTATTGTTTTATATACCCATCTACTCAATATTTAAAATATGTAATACTGCCATGCGCAAATGATTGACACATTCATTCCTATTCAGTTTCAAATTGGGCTTGTACGGATACCATATATGTATGTATAATATATCAAAAATAACAGTAAACTGACTAGAAGAATGGAGGCTTAATGAAAGTATCGCAACAACAGTTTACAACGGCAAAATTATCATCGGTGGAATGTATATTTCTACCCTCTTTGGTATAACAAATTCCACTTGTCAAAATGTTCACGCTATGTTCACGGGAATCACAAAGCGAGACGTTTACAAAGAACGGCCCTAACAAATGGTTCCGTCAAGCGCCGTGTTTGCGTAATACGCGGTCGGCCGACATTTACTATCAACTGTAATATTAGGTGCGTGTTTATTTTCACCACATTTACAACATTTAAGGTCACTTACGTTAGTTAGTTAACATTAAACCTACGCCTGGTTGAACAAATCGTCGTTCAAACGTAGCTTTGTAGGTATTTTCGTATATTTGGACAATTGGGGAGATGAACTGGATATTATGGTTGAGTCAGTGTGCTTAAGCGCAGGAGTCCTGAAACTTTCTACATTAGGATTGTTTAACCTTCTGAAACTGTTTTCCTGTAATGCAAATTTATTTTCATCCTCACTTTTCTTATTTACATTTAATTTTGCTGTTAGTTTTCACAAAATACGTAGGCTGCACTGAAACTTGTGCGTAACTGATTAATTAAAAAGGTTATAAGTATATAAATATATTCATTGTTTTTCGAATTATTCTCCTTTACATTTTAAACATTTTTTCATACGTTCAAACCATTTTTCAAAACAATATGACCATTGGTCTGGTGGCATGTTTTCAACGTGCTGATTGAACGCCATCACTGCCACTTCGGAGCTTGTAAAAGTAAAGCCTCTCATCAAATCTTTAATCTTAGGAAAAACAAAGAAATCACAGTTTGCGAAGTCCGGACTTTGTGCTGGATGGGCCATAAGCTCTACTTTTTCAATGGTCGAAAATGTTTTTATTTTATTGACGGTGTGCTTAGAAGTAAATATTAATTGGATATTTTATTTATAGTTGAAATTGTGTATTTTATATTTAAAATGTAAAAAGGTTTTTATGAGCAACAAATTGTGTAACTTTTCAAACTATTGGACCAATATCTTAGATGCTCAAACATGAAATTAAAGTATGCAAAACTAAACACAGTGCCCTACTGTGTGAACTGTCGTATAAATAAAGATATTATTATATCAATCATCTATCAAAGTATTATCATCATCATCACCATCATTAAAGGAGTAACAAAGATGTATATATTCACTCTTTCTCTCTCTGTTACAGAGTACTTTCACTCTCTGTGCCTCTACACATTTATGTAATAAAAGTATATGATTCACTTTAAACAATCGACTTCAATGCGTCTATCATAAAATTGAAGACATATGGTTTTATCACAGATGCCGGATGCAGGACCTTACCAAACTCTCATCTAACTACCCTTGAAGTACATCCTTTCCAATAAAAAAAGAACCATCAAAATCGGTTGGCGTGATATTGAGTTATTTGTCCATTTGTTGCGCATATACTTAATGTAAATTTAAGACTTATATGGTTTTATCATGGATGCCATTGTCAGAACTGGACTAAATTGAGATGGGACCACAGAATAAACACCAGCATTCAAAAAAAAAACATTAAAATCAATCTAAAAATAATCTAAAAGTAATAAACATAAAAACAACATAAAGAAATACAGTCGAAATGAGAACCTCCTCCTTTTTTGAAGTCGGTTGAAAATTCTGAACTCATAAATTAACAAAAGTCATAAAGAACAAATAGAACAATTTGGAAATGACGACACTATCTCATTTTTTTTTAAATGACCTTCCATTTCTCTTTTGACCGCAAATTTGTTCTATGGGAATGGACAAATGCTTCTGTAATTACTTCTGGTCGGTGTCATATGACCAATGACGATATCAATTTTTTTTTTTAGTATTTAATGCGAACTGCATGTGTGAAATTAAATTTAAAATTAATTTACATTAAATGAATCGGTGTAGCATGTGGTAATATGTAAAGAACCAACCCGGAATTTACTTTTCATTTTCATCAGACTTATGCATCAAAGAACTTCCACTCCTACAACACTGGCTTTTTAATATACGTAAAAAATAAGTTAAGAAAATACTTGAAGTTTTATTATTACCCGAGCGTCTCTCCATCTCCCGTCACATTTTATACTACGTGAAGATTAAACCTATTGTTCTGTCACTCAGAGAATCGCGTTTCTGTCAATTTTTTTGTCCATGTAACGCGAACATGTAAGCTGAGTTTCTCTCGTCCTTTTTACTATTTATATCATACTGTGGCCCATTTCACAACGACAGTAAGTGGAGCTTGATGTACTTACCTATATAATGTGACACCTTGATATTAGACCGCTACGATTTGTCTTGAGCGAATTGTTTCACTCGCTACTTTGGAGACGATATATTGAAATACGAATAAGATACAGGCGGTTCGCGTTTCACTGGCGAGATGCCAGACAAAGGTAAAGTTACGGCTCACCACACGGATGACCTGCTAGCCATCATCAGCTTCCTCCGTTAAAACATTCGCTATTTATGTGTTCTCATTATTAAAAGTTTTTCATACACCGTTTTTTTTTAATAGTCTGTAGCTCGTTTATTCTTGTTGGGTTATTAATTTAAATTATTAATTTACCTGAAGCTTCGTACATGTGTAAGTAATAAGAGAAGTAGGTTGTCTTAAAATATGTGCCGCATAATTTGAGGAGAAGCCGCACTTGGTAAATACTTTTAGCATACGGAAAACTTGTATTACTATAATGTTCTATGTTTATTCGCTAAATATGTTTTCAGAACACACACAGTGTACAGTTTTAAATATTGGGTGTATGTAAACAGCTAAACTATTTGTAAGTTACGTAAGAAAGAACTTGTCTCAAAAGAATAAAAGAATAACGTCTCTTGGGACAACTTACTAGTGATACGTTTAGTACAACAAGTATTTATAATTACGCATAAATCGGAGCATGTGCTTGTTTGGAACATTAGTACCATAAAAGCTATAAATATTTATTTATATCGATTTTAAGGAATTCCCAGCATCAGCAAGTTCGAGGTACACGCTATATGACCCACACCTGCTTGAGCTATTGCTGTCCTTAATCCATCAGCATAAGCAATGTTTCTTTTTCCCTTTCATTCTACACTTCTGTTTATTGAAAGGGATAGGGGAAATGAATTAGTACTCCCAATTATTTCTCATTTTTTTTTTATACCATAGGGACAGACGAACAGACGGGTCACCTGATGGTAAGTGACACCGCCGTCCATGGACACTTGCAACTCAAGAGTCGCAAATGCGCTGCCCGCCTTTAAGGGTGATGAGGGATGGGGGATGCAGGGAGCGAAAAGAAGAGAGGAGGGATGAGGAGATGGGAAAGAGGAAAAAGGAGATGAGGGGAGAGAAAAGGGGGGAGGGGGAAGTGGGCCTCCGGAAACCTCACTCAATTCGGGGAAATGCAACGCAAGCGTTACTTCACAACCGGTTTTCTGTGAGGCCGTGGTATCGCACTGGTCGAGCCGGCCCATTCGTGCCTAAGCATGGCTCTACCACTAATATACTACCACATTTAATACCTAAAATACCTGAAAGACGGCAATACGTTTGCCCCATTAGTGTTCAAGACCAAATTATAGTGTTCAAAATGTTGCCTTTTATTTTTAGTTACTTCTCAGTTTGCCTGATGTATGAAGCCGTTATTTCGCCAAGTAGAAAGAAGGGTCATGGTATCCCTACCTGATGTGTACGGGTTGCCTTGCTCACCGACAATTGGCACTACTTATTTCACTGGACAGTTTCTTATACAAAAAGGATGTCAAAAAAACATGAGCACTTAATTTAATGTCCCACCGTCTCCCGATGCACTTACTAATCCGCCTAAAAGGCTTAGCTTTTTGAAAACTGTTCAAGCAACCGCTTTTGCATTATTCATAACCCAGCTAAACTAATTCGGTGCGAAAACCACAGCTATAATCATTCACTTGAATAAATAATAAAGTGACTTATTGGACGGGCGAGACGCTTACCCAAACTGTTCCTTGCTTCTGCGTAACGATATTATTCCACTTAGGTCCGCCTGCTAAATTCGAAGGTTAAAACTTACAAAGTCGTCGATTCTGTGACTTGTTAAATTTAAGTACATATTTTTAATATATCTGTTTTCATTGTTTCTAAAGTAGGTATAGTAATTTTAAAAAAAATATATATTTAATTATGAGTTAAGATGTGTGACTTAATAACGCAAAAAAAATCTATTACTATACTTAATACATATGCAATTGTGTATTATTTACATACTAGCGTAGCGTCCACTTGATTATTTAGGAAAAAGGATTTTGTTTCTCTATAAAACAATGAAGTAATATTAGAACATAAAAGAGTAATAGTAAGATACTAATAATGCATACACAAAACATAGACAAAATACCAACTAGACTTAGTATTGCTGGGGTTCAAGTCAACTGGCGTTAACTGGCATACCAATCCATTAGGGTTTGTACGCATGCCAAGATAGTAACAGACCAGGATTAAAATATCAAATAATCCACATAAATACGTTATAATATACAGCTTGCAATGCTTATATTAAAATAAGAATCAATAAAGCTCAGAATTAACATTTTTGTCTCAGTAATATACCTGTTTTTTTTTTATTTTTAATAATACCAAAGTAGCAACACCAAAAAGAAATTAACTATAAACAGCTAAAGGAGAAAGTACAGAAAAAAAATTTATCAATATTAGCGCAAAGCGAAAGCAACCAACTTGAGCGATCGAAGCAAATTATGATGAATGGACTACCCACGTCATAATAATATATTGACATGATAGCTTCTTCAGTTAAATGCCACATGCTATGTAGCGCAGAGCATCCACCCTTTTCTATATTTATTTTCTGGATATGTCTTCATTTCTCAGTAAAAGTAACGATAGATCAAAATAATTTTGAGTTAACAAGTACTTAAATATGTATTCATGAAAGACAATTGTAGAGATGTTTATTTTGTATGACATGAATGGATAAGATCGTAAAAAAAGAGATGAAAGGATTTTGTAAAGATAGTACAAAGGCAGACATGTAAAGCTTTTAGAATAATGGAAATCTTGAATTAGAATTGTTTACGACCATTCTTATTTGTTTTTTTTTTGTAGGTACCTTATTTTATATGATAATTATGAAGACACCAAGAATATGTAATTTTTAAATCTGAAATGCAAAGATTAGAAAGGACAGAATGTAACTAAGCTTAAACAAGGAAACCTGTATTTGTTACCAAACCCGTCACTATTTAGTTGCCTTTAGGTAGTAGCGATCTTTGCTAAGATGAGGGTTATATTTTTAAGTGTCTGTACGAATGTAGGAATTTTCTTTATCGCGCTCTAAACGGCTTGATGGAAATCGTTATGTGAAGTGACATTTTCAATCGTCTTAATAGTGAGAGTTACATAATGTACACGAACGAATACATACACGAAGTGTAATAAGAACTGGGACCACCATCAAGATAGTTTAGTGCCCCAGCAATTACAGACGGCTGTACAACGATCATCCGCTGTCACAATCTTCCCACATCCTACTAAATACCTTATCTACCTTTGCAAACCGGACACTGTCGGACGTGTGAGGATTTCAGGAAGAGACAATTAATAAGATAGGCTTAAATATGGGGTCCATTCCCCTTTTTCGTTATCATTTATGAGTTAGCTTTAATTAAAATATCATCAAAAGTAAAATAACAGTATATATTATGTATACTCTTCTGTTTTATGTAAATATACGTTGTATGATAAATCATCAGTGTAAGAGCTTGGGGACTGCTAAACTACGCTCCGCATTTCATTGTTAAGCTGCGCAAATACACAATTCGATAATATTTTGCATATATAATGCATATTGTTAAACCCTTCAAAACACTTATATATTTATTTCACTGTGCCAAAGGGACCAGCGCCCCACTAAGCACTGTGTTTCCAGGATAGGCAAAAAAAAATATTCTTAGTGAAAAGGCTCGAAATAAAAAAAAGGATATCGTTCAAGCAGGTCAGCATTGCATACCTGGAATTCGAATTGGCTGTTCTCTTTAGTAAATTTATAATTATAATATAATTTAGAAATGCATTTTTATTATACTTAGCTACAAACGATTACAAGATGACGTGAAACAAGCTCAAAGCATACATATTTGATACCAAGTTCGTACGTGCTCGTTACCCGACACCAAAATGTAATAAAGTAAATGGAGCTGAAAATTATCTTCTGCTTGGGCTCTCGCACTTCCCGGTTTAACAAGAACATTTTCATTAAATTCTTTTGTCTATAATAAGGGCTCATATGTTTTCACTTATATGAAGTAGTAATGCAGTCTTTAAATAAACTTGTTTCATGTGCCTTTCTCTGGTTAATAACTACGTCGTTAGTAAGTTACAATGTAAGGTAAAATATAGTGTCAATGAACAAGTATATTAAGATCACTTACGATGTACTTTTGCTAACTCGTACTAGAAGATCTACCACTCTTAAAACAATGTTACAGTATCAATTTCAAACACAAAAGATATTATTTGTGCTTTAGTTTGAGATTACATAACTATAAGAAAGGTAATGAAATGTTGAATTCATAAATTATTAAATGCGAGAATTAATAAGGTAACTTCAAAATAAATTTGACTCAGTTTTGAGTTGGTGTTGGCTCAAAGTATCAAGAAGATTAGCTTTTCTTAAATAATATTATTCAAAATATTTGCTGTTCCTTCCAAACCGTATTAGAAATTATGATATATGAGAGTCAAGGGGATACAACGTAATGTTTATCATTCAATTTTCCCCTATAAGGATCAATCACTAAACGTCATATAATGTTGATAGAATGCAAAATGGATTTTGATTCAGCTACTTTTTATTTATTTTTTAATACAGGCAACACTGCATTGTTTTAGGTAACTTTATAAATAAAGTTAACGGACACAATGCACACTCAGATTCCGAACAATATTTGTAAAACACACAATAGACCCATGCGGGGAGTGGATGCATAACTCTCGATACAGAGAATGGGCGAGTTGATTAGTTAAATCAAAAAATATGTAAGTGTAGTCACAACAATAAGTTCATAACTATAGGGCGGAGTTGGGGGTTAATAGATTACTAGAAATGTGTAACCCAAGTTAGCAATAGTCTTAAAGAAACGGTAGTAGATCGTCACAAAACTCTCTTATAAAAGACTGAAAAAGGGAATAAAAATAAGCTTTCAGGAAAAGTCTGGGTCGCTTGAAAACAGTATTAGATTGTAACTAAGTGATTTGTCGTGTAGAGGTCAATCGCACTTTATGTGGGTTTCTTATAGTTTCTGCCTTCAAAGTGACTAAGAAACTTACACCACACTTGATTCCTGTTACGCCGGAAAATAACTTTGTATTTTTTTTTATGGTAACTGGCGTAGCCGTTTATCTTCCAACTCACCTGATGTTAAGTGACGATCAAGATGAAGGTGGTACATGCCTATCCAAGAAAAACCTAAGCACTCTACTTTCAAAGAATCCAGGGTTGTAGTCTTCTGAAACATAACCGCAAGCAATTCATTACAAACCTTGGCGACTCGAACCAAAAAGGAGATGTCATTAGTTTAGCTCCACTTTTAGATGTTTCAACGACGAATGAATGGAACCCCAGCTTGTACCTAGTAGCCTGAGGAAAAAATGTAGAGGGTCCAATGAGTTCGAAGAGAGCCTTTTGCACACTCAAAAAAGAATCCTAATAAAAAACGGATGAGCGGGCGGCAGCCACAAGAGTAAAACTTGTGTTATGTCCCTCCCTTATGTTGTTTTCAATAATGTTAAAGAATGAGGAATGACCGGGTAAACGATATCAAGTGCATATGGTATGCAGTTGCAGTTACTCATAGCAATTAACCTTTGGGTATTAGGTATGTATATGAGTTTTTAATCGGGTAGTTAAGGTTTATAGTTTCACACTTTATGTACAACGTAACATTTTCAATACAGAATACGAATTGCTTATATTTTCAAGAGAATGAATATCAATTAAGTAAATTATTGTATTATTTACTTACTTTTTACGAGACTATGCAACAGAATGCAACGAACTATTTGTTTGTACAAACAGAGGCTCAACGCCAGTAAACAAAGAAAACGGATAATTAAAGCCAAGCAACGAGAAAAGAGATTTTTAATGAGCCCCGACGTTTGCCACGTAATAAGACTTTATTATAACCATAAAAAAACTGTAATTATATAATAAAGATGAGGAAAATATTCCTTCATCACAATATTGGAAACAGTAGGTATATTAAGTATTGAGCCAATTTATTTTTAGCAGGTCATCCCAGGAATTTTGTATCCGTATTGAGCCCGCTCGCTGTTTTTTTAATAATGTATATATTACTGCACAATATATTATTCATGTACAATGTTGATTATTTCTCATTAATGAATGTTCGTCCCGATCATTGATTTGTAAAATTTAAATTTCATTTATCAAAGAAATTTATAGACTACTTATAACATTTATATATAATTCAATTACTTTACCGTATAGAGAAAGGTTTTATTTGCGGTAAATTTACGTGTTAAGAAAAATTGGTACTCTTACCAACTGTCCACTATTGTTGATTTTAATTATAATTGAGGGCAAACCTAAAATGTCATAGGCAATAATAATGTTTCTTTTCAAATATTTTCTAAAGCTACTATGATATTTGCATCTTATGTTACGGAGCTGATGGTGGAAGGTACAACAGCTTTTTTTTATGTTTGTTACCTCACAACTTTCGACTGGGCTTCCCGTATGGTCCCATTTCAATATGGTCCTGTTCTGACAATGGGATCCATGAGAAAACGATATTAGTTCTTTATTTTGCATGAAGTTAGTGAGCGACAGATGGACGAATAACTGAATATCACGCCAACCGATTTCGATGATTCTTTTTTTACTGGAAATTGGTTTGAGAGATTGGTTAGGTTCTGACAATGACATCCATAAAAAACCATATAGGTCTTAAATTTTATAATAGACGCATTGAAGTCGGTTGTCTACTTTTTTAAAGTCCGATTATTATTGGAAAGGATGTACTACTTAGATGAGTTTGGTCCAGTTCTAACAATGGCATCCATGAGAAAACCATATTAGTCTTAAATTTTATGATAGACGCATTGAAGTCGGTTGCCTACTTTTTTTAAGTCCGATTATAAAGTCAAATCTTATTTGGGGAAGTTCAGTTTGCCTTTCAAATTTCATCATTGTACTATAATGGCATTTCATTACTATGTAGTACCCTATAGTAATATAGTATTAGTATAATTTACAAGTAATCAAATACAAGCTTAATGATATACAATATCTTGACATCTAATTCTGTATAACAAGATGTAGTTAGAGTAAACTAATAGAATTTTTGGAGTGCCAAAGGCGTAATCGCATCTCAAAGGCGGCCTGTTCGCATATAAATTGACGAATTTGCCTCCATTTACACCTTGCTGTCATGCAGGCAGCCTCAACTGAACTCAGGCAAGTTCGTTAATAATTTATAATCGCTTCACATTATACACTTGAGTGTTTCATAGCCAATCTGACGTGAAATATCGCTGATATGCTAATGACATATTTTATTGTAGTAATATACTGCTTCACCCAAACTTTTAAAATATTGACTCGTTGGCTTTATTCGGGTCTAAAGGCCGTCGTATGTTGGAATTGCTTCCTAACGTTTCGCTAGCATGAGTGGCCAGCTTCTTCAGAGGTCCTTCCATCTCCGATACTTTTAAAATATTGTTTTGAAGCCATTGCAACGAATCAACTTAGTAGAACTATTTCTAAAGATTTTTAGAAATAGTTCATTTTTAGAATAGTACATGGACACCTGCAACTCGAGAGTCGTAAGTGCCCGCCTTTGAGGGTGATGAGGAATGAGGATATGCGGGGAGGGGAAAGAGAAGGGAATGAGGTGATGGAAAAGGGACGGGGGGTCATCGTAGAGAAAAAGAAGAGGGGTAGTTAGGCCTCCGCAAGTGTTGCTTCACAACCAGTTTTTTGTGAGGCCGTGGTATCGCACCGGTCGAGTATTTTGTGTGTATGTGCGATGTTAAAGGACTCGACTCGTCGATCAGTAATATGCATATTACATTCCACATACTTAGTATTTTCAAGACCCCCTAGTACATAATATAAAAGCTGTTCTTTGTTTGGCTATAAGTTAATACCATCTCTAAAACGATATTATATTAAGATATTTACATCTCATGTAAAAGGAACAACTCCTTATGCAATTCTTATGCGATACGAATGATTCTTTGAATTGCTTTTACATAAATGAATTGTGCAAAGAAAAATTTGAAAAGCACATCATCTTCAAAATGATGAACAAACAATTGCCTTGTATTGCTGCAAGCAATACTCAATTCTACATATTTTGTTTACTAATGATATCTCAAACGTTACATGATTGTGTTGAAAGCATATACAAACTTTACCTCTTATTCAATAAAACATTTCTACCAAAGTTAGTAAAAATCAAATACATAAAGAAAATAAAGTAAAAATTAAATTATACAGAAAAGTCGAGGGTAAACTTAAACAAAAAGTGTATTCAAGAACCATTTACAGAGCTGTGTACTTAATAAGTACTTCCTTTCCTGAATTGCCAACCACAGAGTTAATTTTAATGACCCGACAATAATACATATTAAAGTGAGCAATGTAGATATTTATCCAGGTAGCGCCCGTAACGAATGTACCTTTTACTGAAAAAAGCGAAATTAAACGAATGGTGAAATAAAGGACCTCTCAAGATTGTGGCAAGCAGACGTGTTCAAGTAGCAAGTCGTGCAGGCTCATAATAAGAGGGTTCCATCAGGGTCGCTTCAGAACATGCTCCCAACCTACCCACCTTATCTTCTAATCGTGAAATCTTTACCTTCACTATTTTCATATTTCTTTTGTTCAGTTCTCTGTCCTTCTGCGTCATTAAATGACCGGAAATAAAATGATTCACATAATTTTATCAGGAGGACCATCAATGATCAATTAGTGAAAACAAATTAAGCCTGATGTGATTTTGAAGGATCCATCGTTTATGGATCAAATACAGGGTGTTTAAATTCAGAGATTTATTAAGGATATAATGCATATTTAAAATGTTATGAGCTTCCGAGCGAGTGTAACTACTACAACTCTTTTTAAAATAAGTAGAGTAAGATTTTTTATACTGCACGCAGTACATTATTGCATTGCAAAGTATAACATCAAGCAGTACGCTCTCTAGTGGTAGCGTAGCGTGATATCGAACGTTTGTCATACAGTTTTTTTTTTTGTTTTTTTTTTTTATATCTTAGCCTACCATAGTGACTCCACTTTGCCTGATGGAAAGCAATAGGTGGAGTCAAAGAGTGGTGGTCACCATCCTCATTGCATGTCTAGTCAATGCAGCATGGTGACCCATACTATGGCGGCCTGGTGAGATGCTTTTTCACGCCCCGCTTAAAAGACCCGGGATCATAGTGGGAAGGAAACACGTGCGCTGGTAGAGAATTCCAGGCTTTTACCGATCGGCACAAGAAAGAAGAGCCAAACCGTTTAGTTCGGGTACGTATATTTTCGACGCACAAACGGTGACTCCTCAGGCCAGCACGTGTAGTCCTGTAGAGGAAGGGAGAAGGTGGGACCAATTGGAAGAGCTCATCAGAACACTCCCCGTGATGTAGGCGATAGAGGACTGCCATAGAGGCGACATCTCTTCGCAACTGCAGAGGCTCAAGAGACTGGGTGATCTCAGGACAGTCGATAATGCGGACTGCGCGCCGCTGTAACCGATCGAGAGCGTCAAGCAAATACTGCGCATAGCCGTCCCAGAGATGAGAGCAGTACTCCACGCAGGAGCGAACCTGGGTCTTGTACAAAAGACACAGTTGCTCGGGCGAGAAGAACCGTCTCACCTTGTTCAAAACGCCGAGCTTACGCGAGGCCGCCTTAGTGACACTCTCGATGTAATCGCGCGGATTGAGATGCTGCAGTGGCAGTTGAGTGCTCTGAAGAGTAGGAAGGGGAAGGAATGGAGACTTTTTGTTAGAGAACACACACGCTTGTGTTTTCTTGGCGCTGAACTCGACCAGATTCTCACAGCCCCATTGGGAAATGCGGCTCAAGACCCGGTCGAGCTCAGCGACAAGCTCCTGTCGTTTTTCCTCAACGTCTGCCAGCTTGGCAGTAGGATGCCCGAAATATCGCCCGTGCACTGTACTGTCGTCTGCATAACAATGTATATTGCCAAGGGTTAACATGTCATTGATATGCAGAAGAAACAGCGTAGGCGATAGGACGGAGCCCTGAGTTACACCAGCGCTTACCTCGTTGAAGTCTGAGGCCGCGCCGTCGCAGAGAACCCTAATGCGGCGCTTTTCGAGGAAGGCAGCAACCCAGTTGCAGAGTTTAGGTGGCAGACCAAATGCAGGAAGTTTGGAGAGAAGCGAGCGGTGCCACACCCTATCGAAGGCCTTGGCAATGTCGAGGCTGATGGCCAAGGACTCCCCATGCCTATCCATAGCCTCACCCCAAAGGTGTGTGACGTACGCTAGAAGATCACCCGTGGATCGGTTCGGCCGAAAACCATATTGCCGATCATTTAACAAGGAGTGATCCTCTAGGTGGCGGATTAGTTGGGTTTTGATGATTCGCTCGAACACCTTACAGAGTATGGAAGTGACGGCTATAGGTCGGTAATTGGCTGGATCGGAGCGGTCGCCTTTTTTGGGAATGGGTTGAACATTCGCTTCTCTCCAGGCCTCCGGAACAATTCCTGAGGAATAGGACAGGCGATACAAGCGCGTTAGTACGGGAGACAACTCAGGTGCACAGTTCTTAAGAACCACCGCCGAAATACCATCGGGTCCACTGGCTTTCCGGACATCGACTGACTCTGCCGGATGCGAATATCCCGCATTGCGGAGTCGCAGGACGCAATGGTGGGCGTGTGCGCGCAACGGTCATCGATTCGATCGAGTCGAGTTAGCCGCAAAGAGGTCAGCTAGTAGATTCGCTTTCTCTTGCGGCTCGTGGGCCAGTGATCCGTCAGGGTAGTTAAACGGCGGCAGCGAAGGTTGGCAATAGTTGGACTGCACGGCTTTGGCCAATCGCCAAACAAAACGCCAAAAAAACTTACGGCTACCCGTAGGGTACGCGACGAGTTCTTGACCAAACCGTGCAATGCGCTGGGCATCTGCTCTGATGTAAGCCCTCTTGCATTCCCTAGTGGCTCTGTTTAGTGCTGCTTTTAGGCGATCAATGTCTGGGTCACAATGTGCGCGGGCCCTGATCCATGCGCGGTAGGCCGACTGCTTTTGAGCAACGGCCCGGATGCACTCGCGATTGAACCAGGGACGGGTCTTCGTGCTGGCGACTTCACTGTAGGGGATATAATACTCCATACCGACAGTGATTTCGTCAGTCACGGCAGACACACTTTGCGACAGATCCCTATCTTTAAAGCAGCGTTGAGCCCACGGGATGGATGCAAAATATTCCCGCATTCCATCCCAGTCTGCTGACGAGTAGTGCCATAACCGCCGCCTTGTTACCACAGGTCGTGGAGGCGTAACAAGAGGCACTGAGGTCGACACCAGGCAGTGGTCGGAGGATCCCAGAGGGGCGAGAACCGATACGCTGTACTGCGCTGGGTGATTCGTCAGCAGTAGGTCCAGCAAAGAGGGCGCTTAACCCGTTATGTCTGGTATCCTGGTGGGCTGGAGTACCAGTTGGGTAAGGTCATGCGTGAGAGCAAATGCGTGGGCAGTTCGACCAGCGTGGTCAGTTTTGGAAGATCCCAGCCAGGACTCATGGTGGGCGTTAAAATCTCCCAAAAACACCAGTTCGGCGGTCGGAGACTGCTCCTGCGCTTTATCCGCTGCTTGACTCAGGTGGTCAAAGAGTCGAGTTGTCTCCGAGTCTCCGGAATGGGAGCGATAGAGGCACACGTAAATCCGGCTCGTAGAGCCAAAATCCACGTGGAGCCAAAGGTGTATGTGCGTCACTAACTATGTGCGTATATTTACTATCCAAACTAGAGTTTGATTGACCACTCAAAACATATTCTAATCAACTTAAGTCCAGAAATGCAAAGAAAAGATTTGAATGAGTCTGTTACATTTTTCTATACTTGTTTAGAAATTGTATAAAATTATTATACTCGTACTATTAAAACGTTAGAAGTAACTCACACAATTATACATCTAAACGTTACTTAGTCGCGCTCACCATGTATAGGACATAAAATAACAGCCGATTAGAATAATAACTGGTAGTAGAGAAATAGTGAAATGAAAAAAGGTTTTTTTTTTATATCTTATAGGGGGAGAGACAAACAGACGGGTCATCTGATGATAAGTGACAACCGCCGTTCGCCGGGGAGAGGAAAGAGACGGGGGTGAGGAAATAGGAAAAGGGGCGGGAGGTCACGGGAGAGGAATAAGGAGAGGGAGTTGGGCCTCCTGAAACCTCACTAATTTCGGGGAAATGCAACGCAAGTATTACTTCACAACCGGTTTTCTGTGAGGCCGTGGTACCGCACCAGTCGAGCTAACCCATTCGTGACTAAACATGCTCTACCACGTAGATAGTAAACGTTTTGGTAAGTAAATTGACAAACAAAGTTACTTAACCATTGTTTAAAAAGCGATTAAAACTAAATTAATAGATAATTAAAAGTCTGTTTTTAGAAACTCCATTCAATATTTCGATTTACCGATAGAGATTTCAATTTCCTTTAGTCACGTGCGCGGGGATATCGGATCCCGCGGTTGGCTCAGTCGGTAATGAGCGAGCGGATGGCAATTTCACTAGATGGGCTTTTGGTAACAGGGGGAACCTGTTTTTATGTCAATGTGCTTTTAATATGTCTACCTCACTTGTATCGTGAAGCTTAAGATACACAGTATTGTACTCGTATCGACATTTCATTCCACATTATGAATTCTATATATATGTATATTTTTTTAAGACGTGGCTGTTACGATAAAATTGAATATGTGTAGTGTTTAAGTAGTTTACTATAATTACGTTTTACACCTTAATGCAAATCGCTTAAGGGAAGTAAAAATATAATAAAAAAAATAAAATATAAATGATAATAATTCAATAGAAATCATCAAATCGTGGTCTACCATGACGATGATTTGGTCCAAATAATATGTATCTCATTACTTTTAAACATACGTTTATGCAGTCTGTTGTGCTTGTACACCAGAAACTGTGACAAATCGTATTACCTTATATTACCATAAATTATTTCATATTTAAGAGGTTTATTGGCTTTAATTCTAATTTTGAAGTCGTTAAAATGTGTACATTGCAAGAGAGTGTTGCCCAGTTGCTTTTATGGTCGACCGCCTGCATGATGCCAACTCTCTCTGAAATGTTGCCTAGGAAACGTTTAAGTGAGAGAAAAGAAGAAGAAAGGGGAAGAAAGGAAGAAGATTTATAAAAGAAAGATGGTAAGAGACAGGAACATACAAATAAACAAGACTGAGGCTGCAGTAGCTCGTAGAAGCCAGGGTCGCTTACCCCTATGTCCTGTACTTCTTGTGAGACCACCAGGACAGGAATATCTGCCTATATGCATATATTAAATGTATATGAACCCGTCGTGGTAAGCATACATGACCACTACAAATGTGTAAAAATAGTTGTAGACACCATTTACAACTTTCCCGTAATATAACGACCAGGTAAACATTAAATGACATTATGACAAATAACTACACGTTGAGGTACAGCAGTGGCAATTTATATTCGTATCCATATTTATCAGACATTGTACGGATTAAAACCTATATAAAATCCAGCTTTGAATCCACCTATATCAAAATTACATTTTTGATGAATATTTCAAGAATATACACGTCAAAGAACTAACTTAGAAAATCCCATAGGATAAGTTAGAAACAGATACGACGGACCCGAAACCTTGGGTAGCTACTAAATTGAGTTAGTCATGAAAAATGCAAATGATAAAACGTAGGGGTCTGCGTAGAAAAACGCTTTACTGAGAGTGTCTAAGTATATATATAGTGCTTTTTTTTGTATAAATAGAGTCCAACAAAAGGTACTTATCTATTGTTTGATCTAATTAAAACACTCAAATGAAAATTCATAATTAATCAATGTTTGTGCTTGTTCAATATCGACCCGGAATTAATTAAATCAAGGTATTTAAATTGCTTTATTTTCAGCAGTGTACTTGGGATCATTATCAATATACAAGTAACATTCTCTGTCTGTTACCCTTTTACGGCTTAACTCCTAACTCGATTTTGATGAAATTCGGTAATATGATTATTAGACCTAGGCGAAGCCGCGTGTGGAGGCTAGTATAATATTTTTATTTCAATTACATAGCAGCTTCTATCTTGATGGAAATGTAGCTACGAATGGCTGAGGCGTCGGACAAGTGGCTGTGGGTTCAAACCCCGCACAGTACACTACCGTCGTAAACCCACCCCTAACACAAGCATTTAGCTTAGCTGGGGGGCTTAACTACCTAAAAAAAAATATGTGATATTTATGATAATGACTTATAGCTGTATGTTATAAGATTATATATTTCATAATCAAATTAAAGATTATAAATAAAACATAACAGTTAAAATTTCGAAAAACAACAGTAGACCTTATTCGCCAAATTTGACTAAAAACCGTTAATAAAATGCTTTACATCGATCTATGTTCTCTTTATAATATTTCTCCCTCGGCGATGATACAACTTTACTATCCATTGGTAAGATTCAATTGAGTATTGCGAACGCATTGAAAAATGTTCTGGAACTATTCTCATATTCTAATACTTTTCTTGTACAAATCGATGTAACATAACATACGTGATAAACTTATGATATTCTCTTTGTATATTTATTTTTATACCAAATTATAGATATACCAATTTTTTTTTTATTTAACATACAACAATACCAGTCTTCAATGCTTTCCTGTTACTAGCAGTTTACTTTCTTTAACAGAAGATGTCGCCTCGCATCTACTTCGCTTTTGACTCTTTTAGTAAGACCAAGTTTTTAAAAGCTTCTTATCTAAGTAGTCTGTCATGTCCATTTCTCTTGTCTGTCATGCCCGAAAAAACACTACAGCTACACGTTTTAATTTAGTATGAAACTGTATTTCTTTACCATTTCGGGCTTAATTCCAGGAGTTTCTTAGTCATGATATAATATAATATTTCTAATACGTAATGGTTTTATCGCACTTATTAATGTCAATTGCAATGAAACCAGAATCTGATTAATTATATGATGACATAGGTGAGTAAACATCTGACAGATAATTGACTTGTATCATTACGTTGATATATAACCTAGCACAACACATAGCGAGTGAGAGCGTATTAATATATTACATAGCTCGTATATTTATACCAGAAGAGTGAAGTAAGAGCTCTTCGCGTCATATATAAAACTATATAAAAACATATAACACATACATACGCTCACACCTGTATGCCCTAAGGGGTAGCCAGAGATGTATGATATGTAGTATATTATGTAATAGTTTTAGAGCCATGCTTAGGCACGGATGGGCCGGCTCGACCGATGCGATACCACGGCCTCACAGAAAACCGGTTGTGTAGTAACGCTTACGTAGCATTTCCCCGAAACGAGTGGTTTCCGGAGGCCCAACTCCCCCGTTCCTCTCCCCTCATCCCCCCTCTCCTCTTTCCCACTTTCTCTTTCCCATCTCCTCATCCACCTCCCTTCTTTCCCCTCCCCGCATCCCCCTATCCATCATCACCCTCAAAGGCGGGCAGCCCACTTACGACTCTTAAGTTGCAGGTGTTCATAGACGGCGGTTGTCATTTAACATCAGGTGACCCGTCTGTTCGTCTGTCCCCTATAGTATTTAAAAAAAAACACCCCATCGCATTTAGCCAATTGGAATTTGGTCCTACTAACGTAATAGAGGGCAAGCGTCAACCAAGGGGTGGCTATATTCTACTCCACGGTGACTCAGTCACTACACGGTACATTACTACATAATATATTCTAAGAAACACGTTTTACGATGGTTTCCACTACGCTCATATCAGAATTACAATTGAAAACTACACGTCTTCATTAAAATCGTTAGTTAAAATAGTTTTCATATATACCTACACTCAGCATATGAATAGCTCAAAATACTGAATTCCTTCCTCCTAATTGTACTCTATGATTTAATTGCTACAAGTTTCAAATAACAGCTACAGATTACAGAATAAAGCTCACAATAATAATGATTATCCACTCATTTGCTTACCTCGACCTGAAGAGAAACAGGTGATTATGCGTATCAACTTCTTGATATAGATTTGTTGTTGTTGAACAAGCAGTTGAAACTTATTTTTATATTTTCCTGCTGAGTGCGGTCATATCCAAACCTTTCGTATAGCCAGAATATTTTTTTTAAACTAAAACAATAAATACCTAGCCAGAACTTCATCGTCGTGTTCAGGCATTAGTAGGTTATGATGGCATAAAGAAACACAGACATATATTTGAAATATTAGACTCATATTTTGGATATTCGTTATTCATTCATCGACGTCGCCTCCTCGCGGCCATCCCGATCACCCGCGGCCACACTCATGGCTGCGAAGGCGCTGGAAAACGCGCCTCTGCCGAATTGAAAATTTCTTTCCAGTACACACGATGACAAGCAACGACAGATCCTCTCCGATGACTGCGGTAAGGACCCGAGGCTGTTTTACCTAAGCAAGGCAAACTGCGCTAACTAAGCGAATGCTGGGCCGAGTCCTCCAGCCGGGACGATCAATGAGCCATCGTGGTTCAGTGGGCGGCTTCACGCCACTTGCGTACCTCTTCGATCGGAGGCTAACTGCCCCTGCTTGCCCGAAACTCAGCCTTTCGCCGATAAACTTCAATAAACAAATTTACGATACGGTATCCGCGTATGGCTCTAACCTGGCCTTATTCTAATCTACAGAGAACCACAATTCATCCTATATTTCTGTTCATTTAACTAAAGTCAATTTGCTATCTTGTACTACACATAGTGATGACTTTAAACGAAAGTATCAATGTCATTTTACTTTATTATAGAGTTTAGAATAACCGATCTTTAGAAACTTTGTAACAATCCCGCAACTTATACTTTATACTTTTCAAGTCATCTAAATTTCCCTTCAATCAAATTTCTTTTATATAAATGATGAGAAATGGATACTTCTTATAACAAGTTCTTATTACAATTTAGTTTGCGCTTCATTTCTTTTCGCTTTACTTTAATTTACCACTTTTTGGTTTTACAATTGTTAGAAACAGTTAAATATGCATATTTCAAACGAAACCTTAATATTTCATAATCGACCGCCTGACTTTAATAAAGTTGGATTTTCAATAAACATTTGTACACTAATCATAAGTCTTCTCAACATGACACCGATTTGCATCGCCTCAACATCTTCGTGGAGATGTTACAATGTAAAATATTCATAAAGGATATTACTTACTCTAAAAAGGAACTTCTGAGCTATTTCTCAAGTTGGAATACACCTGAACTACATTAAACAAAGTAGTGGAGCGGGTCGCCAAGAAATTGAATTTGCAAATTTTTAGTAAAATATAAACCGCTTGAGACGTTTCCTTTACACAATGTGATTCTTTCGAGGTTGTGTGTAGACAAATATGCTATATGAATAACATAGATTTTTTAGAATTTTGTGGCAGATGCTTGAATATTTTTTTAAATTTATTTTTGTCAAATTTGCATCTAAATATCGCACGCGTAATACCGCAAATATAGGCACATCACCCAACTTTTTTTGTTTTTTTTCCTATCTATTTTATCAATTTAGCCGTTAACACATCCATCCGTAATAATAAATAATAAACTACTTGAGACGAAACTTATATTTTTCGTCTTTCGTCTAAACAGACCGGCTGATTGAATAAGTACTTCAAATACCAAACTCCTTACTTCTCAATTAGTAATGTACGCATATTTGAACAAGTACATAATGAAAATCCATAAATTTATTAGAAAATACAACTTTGCTCACCCGTATTTCTGCAAATGATCCAGAAATAAGTTTGCATGAACTGAATTCACGGTAAATTACCGTACAGCTTCCTGAAGCACCTTGGCTATTCATTTAATAAGAAAAGTTTGTGGAAATCCTAACCATTCATTTACCTGAAAACGCCAAAATAATGTTTATATGCTGGGAGTTACGGGTCATTGAGCAACTGAGCGTGCTTTAAGTATGGGAGTTTTATTTCAGGCTATTGATACAAAATTTATTTATTAATTTATTTTATTTCTTTATTATACACCTTTAACATATAGAAGAATGTTAACATATAGAATACAACAAAAAAAAAAACAAGTTACAAACAATTAGGCATAACAGTCGGAGGTCTTATCACACACGGCGATTACTTAAGAATCACCTATT
The DNA here is from genome assembly GCA_947561695.1 of Tyria jacobaeae. Taxonomy (NCBI): domain Eukaryota; kingdom Metazoa; phylum Arthropoda; class Insecta; order Lepidoptera; family Erebidae; genus Tyria; species Tyria jacobaeae. The sequence continues at coordinate 3,716,907 of OX387211.1, read as the reverse complement.
GTGGTGTACTAATAAAAGGTCTGCTACTGTTTCCATATTTTCTATAAACATATTAACTTACTTATAATGTATATATATGCACATACCTATATAAATATATATATAAGTAGATTTATATACATAATCATATCCTTTGCCTATACGTAATTATCATTCTTTCGCAAAAGAGATTGTGATTGTGTTTTCTTTTTTATATGTTTTGAATGAAAACGAAAGAAAAAGCTATTGATCAAATAATACATATATCATATTAATTCTACTTATTGTCCCTGTTCAACAAGGTAATAAATAAGGAGCAGTAACAATGATGAAAACAATTCAACTGATAAATAATTGATCACATTAACTCCTTCCTGCGAGACAAATTGTTGAACGCAAACTGATTTATATCTCTACGCCTGATCTCATTATTTCATTTATATAGGGAAAGCTTGATCACGGCTCACGTATTTACTATTACTCAATTTAAATCTATTTTAAATATGAACTTTAAAGGAAGATTTCTGTTCTAACTATAGTTTCCTGTCTACAGAAGTAGTTTAGTCTAGTAAATAAAATAAAAACATATATATGTTATTAAGCATAACATATATGTATATAAGCGGCGATAGCGAATATAAATGCGATCGAGTGGTTGCGGGTTCAAACCCCGCCCAGTACACTACCGTCGTAAACCTCTCCCTAACACATGCATTTAGCTTAACTGGGGGGGTTAACAAAAATACTAGTAATGCGTGCTAGTACGTTGCTAATATTATTAAAAAGAAAAGAAAATTAAATTGTTTCCCACACAGTTGTTTAAATGTTTAGAAAATATTATTTGCTAGTGTGTAGAGTTCGATTGTCAATCAGAATATTGAAAGTTTTATTCTAAAATAGTCTACTAAATGTTTAAAGCGATGTATTTAAAAGCGTACTGCGCTTAAATATCAGAAGAAACCCCGTTAAGTTGTTTTCGTTAGTGCAGTCGCGTTTGGTGTTGAGTCAACGGAGCTAAACAGACACTGCTGTAACGCTTTTAAAGGGCAAAGCCTCTCTTGGTATTAATTCCATTAATAGATTCTCAGCTCCAATGAACCAGTGGTTGCCAAACCTCATCCCCATAAACTGTTATACCGGAAACTCATTATCGTTTAAACCGACCAAGAAATCTTATAATCTTTTCCTTGAAAATTGAAAATCTTGAATAATTGAATATTAAAATTATTTGGCGAGAAAGCTTTTTCATTTCGCAACGTCCGTTCCTTCTGCAAGTTGCCTTCTCGTAGCTATTCCGTTTATTATGAAATCTTATAATAAAAGGAAAAGGGTAAAGTTAGATCGATTTACCTTATAAAACCGATAGAAATAATACATTTAACATTTATTACATACAACGTTAAGCCTGATAGAAACAATAAGGTCGTATCACTAATATTTAAACTATAAAATTTAAAAAAACCTAAATAAAATTATCTGTCTCCAAGTATATTTGGCTCTTTAAAACGACCCAAATGAAATCTTGCTGTATTCATTAAAATCAAAGTCAAAGCATTTATTTCAAATAGGCCCAAAAGGCACTTTTGAACATCAAAATTTACATTAGTAGCCACCAAAGAGTTCCAGTATACATCTCTTGATTTCATCGTTAATCAATGAATTGATATGTAGAAGTTGGTTGACTTCAAGATTGTCGATTTGTCGTTTTCAAAAACCTTGAAAGTAAAATATATTACTCTGATATATACATTCCCTTTTGGATACTGTCCAGTGTGTTCCAATTTTTATGTTATGTTAGATATTTATGATGTCATTCTATATACCTGACTGACTGAGTGCCTTAGATGTATTACGCTAGTTTTATATTCGCTGAAGAGTTATTACAGTTACACAAATATACATATTTTAAATTGTTTTCTATACAATATTTTGTGAGTATTTTGTATATACTAAATAATATATTTCCAATATTTTCAAAGATCGCGAATTGAGGAAAAACGGATGATTATACATAGCGTCAGTTAGTAAATATTTAAAATTAAATTTCAAATTATTGCAAAAATCTACTTTTAACTAGAAACGAGAATACTTTTACACCTGATTCTATATTGCAATACGAGTATTAAACTGCCACTGTTTCTCATTAGTGAGAGGCTTGCCCTCACTTAACCCGCTTCCCCCAAGCCATTACCTAAAAATGGCCACTCGTGCTAATATTTGCCCTGAAGGAAAGATTTGTGGCTCCTATTATTAAAGGCACTCGTTCCAAACAACCGCAAATAAAATCATGCACTTGAATACCCACGGTTAAGCAAAAAATATCGCGTAAATCAGTCTAACCAAAAGTTTTCCTTATGCCTTCATCTCTATTGTCTCTTTATGATTAAAATTTACTCGGGGCGAGGGTAGGGAGTTTTAAAATGAGACCCCAAACTTGTGCGCCGTAGTTTGCAACCAGGTTCGAAGGCACGAAACAAACAGACTCCGACGTAGGTACGGCTAATGTAAAAAGTTTCACGAGGTGGTAACGGTGTTGTTTGCTTCCAAAACATCAAACCAACGCGACGATCATCTAAATATTTTCACGTTGTTCGTACATTGCAGGTGCCTTTTTTATTCATTTAACTTTAAAAAAAGGCCGTACTGTTTTACGGACTATTCAGTTTTACATACGCGTAATGATATCTCGTTTGAGGTACTAAGATAACTAGCTCACTTTATTTTTTATCACTCATATCACTCTTTAATATTATTTATATAATCTGAGAATAAAAACTTTAATGAAGTATAGGTCCCGGCCTTTTTCAAGGAGTGAGGCGTCCTTCCTCACTTACAAATCACACATAAATAAAACCGTTTCTTTGATACTAAATATTTATATAATAGTATTTAATTAATACTATTTGAGATAATTTAACTTTCTGTTTACTGTTTTGCTAAGAAAATCTGAGTAACACTTATTTACATATACACATACGTAAATAAGGATTAAACAAATAATGTGTTCACATTGACACTAAACATTTTTTGGGTTACCTTTATAGAGTGAAATAATGTATTTAGTGTTTCATGCAGTTTTTTCTGTTGACAGTATACCTAACTTTACTTCTTGTAATGTACTGTGTTGACTGTGTTTGTACTCCACAGAGCCTCTTCAAGGGTCTATTGCTAACAAGAACAAGCCATGCTCCCTACTCTTTGTGCGCTGTATTTATTTCTTTAAAATGAATATACAAGACGGTAGGTATTGTCTTTTGGAGTGCGGCCAACAGTTCGCGACTTGGTAATATTTTTTAAATTCAATTTCGGTGAAGCCACAGCGCTGTATCCAGTTGGCTTAATGTACACCTGGTGAACATTTAAATGAGATACAACGGCGCTATTTGCTTATTTATTTGAGATTTTAGTATCATGAATATAATCTGTATTTTTACTGCGATGCCTAGAATGTAACAAAACATATTCTATGTTCAGACTACCAGACTTTCACTTTTTCTTTTTATTATATTACTTTATTAAAACTGTCTACAGTGCCTAAAACAACGCTTATGCTAATACCTTGAACATGAGACCACTCAGTATTGAGAATTAATAAAATTGTGATGAAACGCTCACGAGTTCGATAAAACCAAAGTGAGTACTATCCCACTGTGGCGTCTAGTGTGTGAGCTATAAAACGCTTGAAAGGCTGTTAGGGACACTAAAAAGGCAGCTAATGCACCTGCACTTTTTTAAACGCGTGAAAGCACAAGGCCAAAGGTACATACATACCGATTGACTAGACATAGCGTTTGGAATTTCTGTACCACAGGCCATATTATTCAAGACTTTATAAGGAATGATCTCGGTTAGGGTTAAAGAGTAAATAAAATGATCTTATATCGATTAAAATTCAAAATGTCACGATAGCAATTATATCTTTGTCGAAAAACTTGGCATAGGTATTAAAAGCTCCTGCAAGAACTTTATCACAGTGCACTAAATACAGTCTTGTATATTTTTTACTGTACACGGCCTCACAGAAAACCGGTTGTGAAGTAACGCTTGCGTTGCATTTCCCCGAAATGAGTGAGGTCTCCGGAGGACCAAAATCCCCCACCCCCCCTAATGATAGCGCTGTTAACAAAAAGGATACCCCAGGGGGGTACCAGCGCTAGCGTTGGAGAATCCCCCCCTGGACGTCCACCCTCAGTACGGATTATACCTGAGCGTGAACGCCCAGGCTGCCCCTCGTATTCTGGAGGGGGCTCAACTGCGCTCTCAAAATCTGCTCTTGGCAAGAGAAGGCATACCATGGCACCCCCTGTCACGTTTACCGTGGACTTTTTTAACATCAGTGGCTTACATTCGAACCTCGACACTGTCCACAACCACCTTGAGACAGCAAAGCCGGCCTTGCTCTTTTTAACCGAGACGCAGATATCATCTCCAGCGGACACATCCTACCTCTGCTACCCTGGGTACGGACTGCAACACTCCTTTGCTCCTAAGGCTGGTGTATGCGTGTACGTTAGAGATGATATCACTTCTCGCCGCCTCGGCAATCTTGAAGGTAGGGACCTCTCCATCTTATGGCTACGTGTAGACTGCGACGGCCATCCCCGCATCTACGTATGCCTCTACAGGTCCCATAGCGGTGATGCCGAAACGGACCGACTCATCGACCACGTCCAAATGGCTACAGACTCAGTGCTCCAGCAGGTCCCATCCGCAGAGATCGTGATTCTTGGCGACTTTAACGCCCATCACGCCGAATGGCTTGGTTCGCAAAACCGATCATGCGGGAAGATCTGTTCACGATTTCGCCTTGGCATATGACGACAGCTGGTAGCAACGCCTACGCGAATCCCAGATGCAGAAAGCCACGTGCCTTCACTGTTGGATCTTCTGCTGACCTCACATTCTGACGGCTACAAAGTATCCGTTGAGGCCCCTCTTGGCTCTTCGGACCATTGCCTGATTAGGAGTATGGTGCCACTCGTTCACTCGCTTCGGCCGCGAGTTACAGGCGGTCGCCGCGTATGGCACTATAGATCAGCAGACTGGGATGGAATGCGAACATTCTTTGCATCCTACCCATGGAGGCAGGTTTGCTTCTCGCCGGATGATCCCAATGTCGTTGCCGACTCTGTCGCGGATGTTGTGCTTCAGGGTATGGAACTTTTCATTCCATTCTCCCTGATTCCCACAGGTGGCAAGTCCCAGCCCTGGTTTGGTCGAACCTGCAAAGCGGCGTCCCGCCGAAAGCAGGAATGTTACCAAGCATGGGCTAATGCAGCAACATCACGGGATGTAAAGACCAGCTCATTAAAGAAGCAATTTAACTTTGCCTCCAGGTCCCTCAAAAGAGTAATTGCTGGGGCGAAGTCGGAAACTTTTGTAAGCCATCCCTTCCACCCCTGCACGTAGGAGATAATTCGTTGGCCCACGACGCTAAAGAAAAAGCCGATCTTCTGGGCACCGCCAACCATACCGCAGTGCGAGAGCCGCATGCCGGAAGTCCGGTTTACACAAAGGGCGCTTCTTTCCCTCGACGTTCTAAAGTCGAGTGGGCCCGATAGAATCTCTTCTATCGTGCTGAAGACGTGTGCTCCAGAGTTGGCACCGGTTTTAACGCGCCTTTATCGGCTTTCCTATTCTCTTGGCGTAGTCCCGAACTCATGGAAGACAGCTCTAGTGCACCCAATCCCTAAAAAAGGAGATCACTCGGATCCGTCCAACTACAGACCCATAGCCATCACCTCCTTGTTCTCCAAGATAATGAAGTCCATTATTAACTGCCAGCTCCTCCGGTACTTAGAAGACCACCAGCTCCTCAATGATCGACAATACGGCTTCCGTCGGGGTCGTTCAGCTGGTGATCTTCTTGTTTACTTGACTCACGGGTGGGCACAGGCGATCGAGACCAAGGGGGAAGCGTTGGCCGTTGGTTTGGATGTGGCGAAGGCCTTCGATCGGGTCTGGCACAAAGCGCTCCTTGCGAAGCTTCCTATGGGCTTCCCGAGAAACTGTGCAATTGGCTCACCAGTTTTCTTACAGACAGAAGCATCAAGGTCGGTGTTGACGGTGCATGCTCCGACTCGAAGTCTGTTAATTCTGGTGTCCCACAAGGCTGTGTGCTATCACCCACGCTGTTTCTTCTGCATATCAACGACATGCTGCAGATTAGCAGCATCCATTGCTATGCAGACGATAGCACGAGTGATGCCCTTTACACCGGCCGCGCTAACATTTCTCGGGTAAACGTCATCGAAAGCCGATCCGAACTTGTGTCTGAAATCGAACCTTCTTTATCAAAAGTTTCAGATTAAGGTCGACTTAACCTAGTCCAGTTTAACCCCACGAAGACACAGGTTTACGCGTTCACCGCTAAAAAGATGCCATTGGTTACGACCATTGGTCACCTCAATTTGAGAGCACTTCCCTAACTGCATCAGCCAGTATCGGAATCCTTGGCATCGATATATCAAGCGAAGTCCAGTTTCGCGGTCACTTAGAGAGTAAGGACATATTAGCCTCGAAGAAGCTTGGTGTGCTAAACAGATCGAGACAGTATTTTACTCCGGCCCACCGCCTGCAACTTTATAAGGCGCAGGTTCGGCCGCACATGGAATACTGTTCTCATCTCTATGCAGGTGCACCCCAGTATCAACTTCTGCCTCTTGACCGCATTCAACGGAGAGCGACTCGCATCATCGACTGCCAAGATATTTCTGATCGACTTGACACCTTGGCGTTGCGTAGAGATGTAGCTTCACTCTGCATCCTCTATCGCTTGTATCATGGGGAGTGTTCAGAGGAATTGTTCGGACTTATACCGGCTGCTGGTTTGCGCCATCGTCCTACGCGACAAAATATCCATCCCCATCACCTGGACGATTGGCACTCCACCACTGTGCGCTTCTCTAGAAGCATTTTGCCTCGCACAACCAGCTTATGGAACAAATTGTCGCCTGCCGTATTTCCGAACCGATACGACCTTCAAACCTTCAAGAAAAGAGCGTACTCCTACCTAAAAGGCCGGCAACGCACTTGTGACTCTTGAGATGCGGGTGTCCATGGGCGGCGGTAGTCATTTACCATCAGGTGACCCGTCTCGCCTTCCTCGCCGCTCGTTTGCCCCCTATAGCATAAAAAAAAAAAAACATTAAGTGTAAGGTAGGAAAAACTTCGTGTAAATTACATACTTCGTTGAAATTAAAACAAATACAACATCATTATCACAGAGTTGCGAGGAAACGCTATTTTTGACAGCAATAGATTAATCATCTGAATCTGAATGGCATACCTACGTAATTCTAAAAAAGGTGCAGTTATTATATATGTAAAGAAAAAAAGAGAAAACGAAAATTTTACAACGTTTCGGTAAAAACCGCGCTAGTATTAAAATAAAGTTAATAAAACACACTATTCATAGCGTATAAAGGCGCGGAGTGATCCCTTAATAACGTGAGGGTGCATCCGTGGCTTCATTAGAGCGGTTAAGCCCCCACCTGCGGGGCGGGTTGCGTTAAACTTTATGAAAAAATTGTGTAATTCTGTAATAGTTCACATACATGAACACTCTGCTTAACGCGGAATGTATGTATATATATATTTTAATTTTACTAGTGATAAAGTGAGATTAGATTTACATATACATAACATTGCTAATTGTTGGTACAGTGGTCAGTCATCCTGACTACTGAACTGTAGGTTGTTGGCTTCGATTCCCACACAGGACAAACATTTGTGTGATCCACAAATGATTTGAATGTTTGTGAAGCAAATCGTGACACAGGGATAATTCTTAATGCTGGAGTTGTCTTTAACAAATTTATACACGGTGTTTCGTAAACACTCACGAAAGCAAAAAAAAAACACTTAGAAAAAAAGAATGTTTCCGTTGAAAAAAAAATTACAAGACCGACACATGCTATGCCAAAATGTATGAAATCATACCTGTATTATTCAATACTGTTATGGTGTACAATAAAGAAATGTAATAACCTAAGTAAAATATTAAAAGAAAATGTCTGATTGTGACAAATGACAACCGCCGTCCATGGACACGTGTAACTAAGCATGTCTCTAGTAATTTTAATAAAAATATATCTAAAAGCCTTGACTATAACCTTAAGAGGCTCATGTTCGGCGGCTGGATCGAGAGACTAATGCTGAAGCAGTCTTCCTTAACAGAGTCAAGTCAAGTAAGTTCATTAGTAATTTATTATATATATATATATATATATATTTGTAAGAAATATTTCTGATATTTTTTGAATGAAACCTTATAAGTGCGTTCTTTGTGAGCTGATGCCCCGTCTGTTTATAACTTAAAACTTATGTCGAAACTGTTGTGTTACATTTACTTTCTAAACCAATTTTCTTTTAATAACTGTACTAAATAATATTACTCTTGGTTAACTACTAACTGTAACCTCTCTTTTTATTTATGCCAAAAATATTAACATGAATAAAGAAAATAATAATAAGTCGAAACGGTATAAGCGTATAACGGTATAAAAATTAAGCGTTGAATAATAATACAATTACAGAAATACGTTATTTCTAGAATATTTAAGCGATAAATATGCTTAACGTTATTATCTATCAAATTGGTTGAGGCTTTCGCGGCCGATTGATGACTCGTTGGCTTTATTCGGGTCTAAAGGCCGTCGTATGTTGGAATTGCTTCCTAACGTTTCGCTAGCACGAGTGGCCAGCTGGCCACTCGTGCTAGTTATTATCTATGTTATCGGTAACATGATAGTTATGAGTGGGCTCTGTTATGATCGCTCTGTTAGGTTAGTGTTGTAAATATGATGTGGCGGAGCCATATTACATCCCCCCCAGGGGTAACTGGATTGGGGACAATGACGGCCTGGTGGCCATAATTGGCGGGGTTCCTGAGAACGTGTCCAGGGGAAACGGATGGGTGGCCGCCCTCCTGGACGACATCTACGTTGTTGGGGTTTACTTTTCACCCAACAGGAGCCTTGCCGAATTTGACGGCTTCCTCACTAATTTGGGTGCCGTTGTTGGTCGCTGTCATCCTCGACAAGCCTTGGTGTTAGGGGACTTCAATGCAAAGTCTGCGGCATGGGGTTCCCGAATCACAGATCGTCGGGGTTACGTCCTGGAGGAGTGGGCACTGACCACAGGCCTCTCTGTTCTAAATCGAGGTTCGGTTGGCACGTGCGTGCGACGGCTGGGGGAGTCCATTGTGGACATAACGTTCGCAACCCCTGCCCTAGCATGCCGAGTACAAGGTTGGACGGTGGAGGATAGGGTGGAGACACTATCGGATCACCGCTACATCCGGTTCGATGTCTCGCCTCTAACCGCAGGTAGTCCAACTACCGCATCTTCGAGGCCCAACAGCCCGCGATGGGCCCTTAATCAACTGGACAGAGAGGTCCTGGAGGAAGCCGCCATTGTTGCGGCCTGGATCCGTAATTCCCTATCGGAGAGAGAAGTCGACGTTGAGGAGGAAGCGCGATGGTTTGGATCGGCGATGGCTAGCATCTGCGATGCAGCTATGCCCCGCATCCGATCCCACCACAAGAGGCAACAGGTGTACTGGTGGTCAAATGAAATCGCCCAGCTTCGCGATGAATGCGTGGCGGTCCGCCGGCAGTACACCCGGTATAGGAGGCGACGTCGACGTATTCTCGAAGAAGAGGAGGAACGGTACGAGGCTTACCGCCAGGCCAAGCTAGCTCTGCGACTAGCCATCGGTGTCGCCAAAGATAGCGGAAAAGAAGAGCTGCTGGAGACTCTCGATCGGGATCCGTGGGGGCGGCCTTACCATCTGGTAAGGGGCAAACTTCGCCCCTGGGCGCCTCCTCTAACAGAGAGTCTCCGGCCACAGCTGTTGGAACAAGTGGTTACAGCCCTCTTCCCCGCTCGAGCGGCGCACATCCCTCCCACGATGGCTCCACCCATAGTCGCAGAGACTAGAGAGGAGTAACGTGTCCCCGAGGTGACGCAACCAGATCTTCGGGTCGCGGTGTTACGACTCGGAGCGAAGAAAACCGCTCCGGGGCCTGATGGCATACCCGGCCGCGCAATGATACTTGCCCTTAAAGAGCTGGAGCCTCGACTCAGAGAGCTCTTCACAGCATGTCTGGAGCAGGGCCGGTTTCCTTCTATTTGGAAAACCGGCAAGCTGGTACTGCTCCGAAAGGGGGGACGCCCAGCGGACTCACCATCTACCTACCGGCCCATAGTGTTGCTCGACGAGGTGGCCAAACTCTTTGAGAGGATCATTGCCAACCGCCTTGTCGGCCACTTATCCACGTTTGGGCTTGTTGCTTGCAGTTTCGTTAGATATCTCCAACGCGTTCAACACCCTACCCTGGTCATGTATAATGGAGGCCCTAAGATACCATCAGGTGCCTTCTTACCTCCGCCGTATAGTCGGGGCTTACTTGTCAGGGCGTTGCGTCACCTACGCGGGGAAGGATGGTATTGGCCGTCGAGAGATGTCTTGCGGTGTTCCACAGGGTTCGGTGCTAGGACCACACCTGTGGAACATCGGATATGACTGGGTGTTGAGGGCTGCTGTCCTCCCAGGCGTGAACCTCACCTGTTACGCAGACGACACTCTGGTCACGGCCTGGGGGGCGACATATGGTGAGGCAGCGTTGCTTGCTGCGGCTGCAGTCTCCCAAATTGTAGATCGAATCCGGCGGCTCGGCCTACAGGTGGCCCTTGAAAAGTCCGAGGCGATAGCTTTTCACGGTCCTCGAAACCCGCCGCCGCTGGACTTCCACATCGTCGTCAGCGGGGTGCGGATGGCTGTCAAGGACACTATCAAATACTTGGGTTTGGTCCTTGACAGTCGATGGGACTTCCGCCCACATTTCAACCAGCTGTCGACGAAGTTAATGAGTACTGCAGCCGCACTGTCTTCGCTGCTTCCCAATCTTAGGGGGCCGAGTGTGGCGTATCGGCACTTATACGTTGGGGTCGTGCGGGCCATGGCCCTTTACGGGGCCCCAGTATGGGCCGACCATCTGACGGCAGCCACCGTCGCCATACTGCGCAGGCCGCAGCGGGCGATGCCCGTCAGAGTCGTGAGAGGATACCGCACGATCTCCTATGAAGCGGCGTGCTTACTGGCCGGATCACTACCCTGGGACCTGGAGGCGAAGGCTCTCGCGTCGCTACATCAGTGGCGTGAAGAGGCGCGAGAGAGAGGACACCAACCGACGCCTAGAGAGTACGAGAGGCGTCGGTACGAAGTGAGGGGGGTCCTAGTGGCGGAATGGCGGGTGCGACTACTGCGTCCGTCATATGGCCTCAACACCATCGAGGCCATCCGGCCAGTATTCAGCGACTGGGTCGAACGGAAGCACGGCTCCCTGTCATATAGGGTGACGCAGGTGCTTACCGGTCACGGATGTTTTGGGAAGTACCTGCGGGATATTCGCAGGGAGCCGGACGCCCGGTGCCACCACTGCGTCACCTGCGAGGTAGACACAGCGTGGCATACGGTAAAAGAGTGTACTGCTTGGGTTGAGCCGCGCCGTGCCTTAGTAACAGAGATAGGAACTGACCTCTCGCTCACAGCGCTTGTGCGCGCCATGGTCGGGAGCGAGAGGTCATGGGATGCAGTGGTCACCTTCTGTGAAACTGTTATGACACAGAAGGAGGCTGCGGAAAGGGAGAGGGAAAGCACAACTATCCTCCCCATCCGCAGACGACGCACCGGACGTCGGAGGAGGGCCGACAATGCCCAATTCCGGCCTCCGTAAATGGACCCGAGGGCGGTGTACGTGGGGTACAGTCCACCGCCCAAATCGTTTAGCAGGTCCGAGGTTGCAGGCGTGTAGTGTTCCGCGCGCCTCCCTCAGGGAGTGATGGTGGGGGGAGTGGCACTTTTCCCCCCTTCAAAACGAGATGTGGTCCGCTCCGGACGGTCACCTGCTGGCCGCGGAAGAATGTCGTGTTCCCGCGGCCCTCGGCAGCAGGTGCGAGGAAGGAACACCGTGGTGGTTTTAGCCGGTCAAGTCCGGCACACCCCTCCGCTGATGCCCCCGGCGGAGGATAGTCCATGAGGATTTCCCCACGTAAAAAAAAAAAAAAAAAAAAGTGTTGTAAATATGAACTTAATTATATTAAAGTTTAAAACCTACATATTTTTATTACCATACCAGAGCATGGTATAACTTGTAATAAATTTAAATGTAATGCAATTATTTACATAGGATTGCAAGTTTACAATTACAAGTAGGGAGGTGCTTATGGTCCAAATGCTTTGCCGACTCATGTATTCAGTTTGGGTGTGAGCATTCTCCTTTATATCAGCCGGGTCACTGCATGTTTGATGGTTGACACAACGATTATTCCGGTGGCAGACGAATTTGTCATTAATTTAAAAAGGGGAAGGCTTTAACAGACAATACTAAAATATTTTGTAGACGTTAAAACACCGTACTTACTAAAGAAATTGAAGATTTTTATATTTCAATAGTATATTGTTTAACAGATTGTAATTTTTTGAACTGTGTACCTACGATTACAATATTTATTCCGGGGATATTCTTGTACATTTTTTAGTTAACTGTCTTATACACAATTTTTTTATTTAGTAAATAATAATGTTTTTAGCTTTGCCATGTTAAAATCAGTCAATACAGACACCCCATCTCTTACTGGTGGTATCGTAAAGGCGACTAAGGGATCGGACTGTTATCTATCAGATAGTATATATACAGTCATAAAATGTCCGATTGACGGCTACAGGTTTGCCCCCCAGTACGTTAGTGAGTCCTAATTCTGATTGGCAATATGTGTGTGAGTTTATGTTTTATACACCTCTGCTGCCCCTTACATAGATTAGGGATACAGGCGTGACCGAATGTTTGAACTGTACATCGATCATTTCAAAAAGATTAGGATTAATTACATACATTTAAACAACGGACACAAAAAACACCCAGACTCAGAACAACAATTTGAGGATTACACAAAATGTTGTTCCTTGCGGGGATCGAACCCACAACACTGACCACTTAAACTGCTGCGTCATACATGCAATCAAGTTATAAATCGCTATAAAGAATATATTATTGTTATATATACATGATTTAGGTAGATATGTCTTTCGCGTGTAACAATCATGAAGACAGTTAAATATCCTATTGGCTCCAGATACCATATTTACAGAAAAAGTTTTATAAGGTACAGTTTTAGGGTTGAGTATCAGTTGTGGTTAAATATACCCTGTAAAATATATATATTCTCAAAATATATAGCATTTTAATTATCATTTTAGTACATCACGTTGCTTTAGTCTTAGCTCCTTGACAAGTTTTCTACAATAAAAGTACAACACCTTACCGAGTATTCTAAAGTTCAAGTTTCAACATTTAATGTTATTTCATTTCATAAAGTGACGTGGTAACTAAACAACGCCGCACTAGGTAATCCGATTGGATAAAACTTAACAACAAAGTTTGTGACTGTTAGCGGTTAATTAGCTCCACAAAGTTTAATTTCTATTCCTAGTTAACTAGTATACAGCATAGCCTTATAATATAGTTCTCATACTTTCCAAATATGGTACTTTTCTTACAACACCAGACAAAAATTATTTCCGCTCTAAAAATAAGAATGTTTCTAGGTAACAATACGAAAGAACCTTTGTATTCTTGTCATGACGACAATCCCATAAGAGGGCACTGTTGGCCGGGGTCGTCGCGAACGCCACGTTAATTACAACTTTTCACTGCGCAATATTGCGGGTCGTTGAAAAAATAAGCTGCCCTCGACACGGAAACCACTAACGCATACTTTATTACATTCGACTAACTCTTTTCAAAGCACACATGGCAGAAATCCTGTTATCATCACTGTTACGATGAGTCACATTTTAAAGTATAAATACAAAACAAGATTGTAAAGAAATTTAAATATACCTCTTGTACACATTTCGGTTGCTTTAAAAAGAGTTAAAATAAACTCAAATGTAAATATACATGCACAATACGTAAAATCTATATACATATATGTACATTTGCATATTAATTTAAATAACATCGTCCTGTATGGATCTGAAAGGTAAAGAGAACGGATGAGAGACTTCTACACGTAGCTGAAATGCGATTGTTGAGTCCGATGTGCGGTGTGACTAGGTGAGAAATAAGTATATATGTTTTTTTTTTTACTTCCTTCGTTAATGCCGCAGACCTTATCTTACTACTCCTCTGTCTCATTCAATTTCTCACTTTAATGCTTCTCGCACTTTCATGCTTCATACTGTATCTTTCTCACATTCTGTCTCACATTCTAATATATGTGTGGGATTTCCCATCTCTTTTCTATACTATCTGTTTTCTATAGTATCAGTTTTCTATCATATTCTTAGTTTTATTTATATTCGTGTTACAAGGATGGAGGGCTGGTGATTTTTTATTTATCCTTTTTTATATAAATTTTACAAGTATTTCTTATCTTCTACTTACATTTCTAGATTTATTTTTTTTACATTTTATCTTACACCATTTTTGTTTTCTTGTTAGTTTACACATCTTTTTAACTACTAGAGTCTGATTACAGCTTCATTATACTTATTAAACATTCATTTGTTTGGAGGCTTTAGTCCAATGTCATTTAGAACGTCTTAAGCTGGTTTATTAGATTATTTCTCTTATTTATAGTGTTACTTTAGTTATATATGCTTAGATATACACTAAAAACATTTAAAACATCTTTATTTTTATTATTTACTAGGTTACACATTTTTAAACAGTATTCTATAAATTTAAGACGCACAGCCTTGTTTGAGACCAAATCACCAAAGTTAACAGTTGTTACGCTTTCACCCGTGTCTTGCTCAAAGTCAAACTTGCTCTGGAGAAGACCGGACGTTCCGCCAATAGGTGGGGGACTAATTCCACTACGCCGTCGCCACACGCGCATGATGGACTCTCCCGACACTTGAATCTGTTCAAGTATTGGGAGAATCCACCATGTTCTGTAAAAATTTGAGTGAGTTTCCCTGTATGTTTTATTTTTCTTATCAGCCGATAAGCCGCGGACGCATTGTCGAAAAATAATTTAGTCGTTGATGCAGTGATACTTACCTCATATCGTGAGCTTCATGAAGATTGAGTTGTCGCGCAGTAATTTTTTCACATGCGAGACTGGGCACACATCGTAATCCGCCTTCCTCTTGCAGTTCAGGGCTGCCTCGAAAATTATTATATTAGAGAGAGCCTGAAAGCAACGCCAGTGTATGAGAAATTGAGGAGCAATAGATTATCGTAGTATGGATATGTGATGCGAAGGGATGAACAAAATGTCATGCAAAAAGTTTTATGTATGGTTCGGATACAGGAGTAAGGACGACCAAAGAAAAGCTGGATGGACTGCGTGAAAGAGGATATGGCTAGAAAGCGTATAAGCAGTGATATGACGAGTATAATGGAAGAAGGGAACACATTGCACCGACCCCAAATATAATCGGGATAAGGACCACAAGCAAATTATAAGTAACATACGAAATCTATCGCTAACCATATAAAGACATTAACAAATTAAATAACTTTAATTCGTTATATTTAGAAACATTAAATTCTGCTGTTCGCTTGATTTCATACGCCATTTTATTTAAAAGTTCCTGTTTATGTTTCTCTTAAGCAATTCGAGCCGCTCGTCTTAAGAAAGTTTAGATACCATTTCGCGCAAGAAGAATAGACGGCGCGCATACCGCCTAGGATAAACAAACTAAATATCTTAAGTTATGAAATGAAAACAAAGTTACAAGATATGCACAAAAAAGTACTTTTACAATTAAATATAAACAATGACTAGGTTTACTTTTTGGTGACTTTGTCGTCGTATCTCTTACGAGGTATAATCTATTACGAGACTTTTCACAATAGATGGCAACAAATACGCATCAGATACGCATCAAAAGCATATTTACCTAAACTTGCATTAGCAAATTTATATTAAAGTATATATTATGGTATATATTAGGTAGTCATCTTTGAAATATATTAGGTATATGAATATATTAGGTAGTCATCTTTGAAAACGTTATCTTTGATGTTATTGACGAATACTGAAATATATCACTTAGGTTAAAGCTATTAACAACTTTCTACATACATTAGTTTAACTTTCAAAATAAAGCTATTTGTCAAGATAGTAAACATTTTTGGGAGATACTTTATATCACACATTTGGATGAAAGGAAACGCCAAGAAAAACAAACTTGAAAGGTATTTTTGTAAAAGTAAGTTTCCTTTGTTATATGTAACATACACAGGTCATGTTATTTTCGTTAAGAATCCAATCTTGCGTCTGAATAAGGACTGTATCGTTTATCAATACTGAAGCATTGAAACCTATAAGATTATGAATCTTAGGCGATGACGTTTAGCTAGATAACAAAAGTTAAAAAAGTTCCAATACTTCGGAAACTCCGTAAAAAGTGGTAAGTTATTTGAAAACCCTTGAAAATACATTAAAATATCCAGAGAAGTTTTGTAAAATAAACTAACCATGACCATTCCTCCATCGACCCCTCTTCTTGTAGTCGTTAATTGTTCTTTAACATCTATAAGCCAGCGCAGATATTGAAATGCTAATATGTTCTTTCATAATTAACTCTCGATAATTGAACAACATAAAGGATTCAAATTGATAACGTTAGTACGGTAACGGTATTTAGGACCTAAGCCTTGATTGATTCTCATTTAATGCTGGTTACATCGTCGTTCATTGCATTTATTATAGATAGGCATCGCGTCTAATCCTACTTACTTACTTCTTGCTTACTAAACTTTTGCACGCGACATTACTTTGTCACACCCTGAAGTGGTATGTCAGACTCGAACCGACTAAAACCACACAGTGTTCCGTCATAAGTGGGTCTAGTGCCATGGACCTGGGTATACTCGAGAAGGGATGCTTCCAGGAACCCCTTCAGACCTTGGCCCTCTTTTCCAGGGCGGCCACTTGGTCACGTCGTCGAACCTGGACTGCTCGTTGGAGTTCGGCTAGTGAGATAAGATGACTTTTTAATGTTTTAATATTCTATACAATTTTCAATTATAGATAAATGATTAAAATATAGATTATGCCTGATATTTGTGTTCAATTAATTAACTCTTGATTGATTGTGAAGAGTATTGTTTGCCCGATGAAATATGAATAGCAAATAATGTTAAGACAGAGAGAGAAAATCAAAGATTTTTAATAATATTTCAGGAAAGTGGTAGTGACATTGCATCATAGTGCAAATCCTTGAGAGTGTCTTGTAAAATTGCTTGAGAGAGGCATAATTCTTATTATTACACTCTTGCCTGACACTAACATCTCGTCTTACGAGCGCTCGGCTGGGTGCAACAACAAACAAACAATGAAACAAGTTTAATAAAAGTAAATCGTATTACCACCTAACTTGTTAAGCCCTTATAGTGTTGCCTCGAGTGATGCGCGACTGCATTTTAATTTCGTTAGTTATGAATAGTGTAAGTTTTGTCTATAATATTACAGTTTAGTTATAAATAGGATATCTATAAGAATCATTAACTCAGCACTTTGTTGAATTAAAAAATAACTCAAAGAGTTGTATTTCAACTTATATAAATTCGCAATTCTCAATTCTTTGTTGCATTTCACAATGTATGTATAGGTGTTAAGCTTATTTTATTTTAACAATTGATATTTTTTTATTTAAATAAACACATATTACCTTCGTCCCATGTTACTACTATTTCCGTCAATCCTTCCAGCTATAGAGTTTGTTTGTGTGTGTTTCCATTCACATAAAAAATAACTTAATCCAAACCTGGCAATGAACATTAAAAAAGCTTTAGAGGTAGTCTCTCGAATACATTTTATAAATTTAATGTAAAGCAGAATATTTTTCTGTCTGTACATTTAAAAATCCGTCCTATGAGCTCAGTTTTTGTTTTTATTAACCGACGAAAAATGGAATATATATATAAAACTTTTTTACTAAAGCCTCTTTGTCCTAAAAAGTGTGTATTCACCAGGTACTTCAATATCGTTAACTGGTATCTGCTACCTATAAGTCGTATAAGGCCTCTGTAGCAATTTTATCTAATCATGTACATATATCAACATTCCACAGTAGTCCAGAGACACATAATATATCGTTTTTCGAGATAACTCCCACTCTAGGAATTGTCGTTGGCAAAGAACAAATTTTTGTCCCGTGTGGGAATTAAACCGATGGCGCCTATCTTTGGCTCAGCAGTCAGCGTCACTTACCACTAGGCCAAACGGCCAATCTAACAGTGGTGTCCGTAAGATTTTGCAGTTGATAAATCATTTCTCTACTGTCTCCAAATTAAACTACCTTCTACCTTTCCTTAAATTGTTTAAGTGACAAGCCATCCCTTGAGAGTGAGAAATAATGAGTCAAAGTTACACAGCCCGAAACTAGGCGATACTGCAACATAAGTTAATCCATTTTTTATAAAAGCGTTAAACAACCTAGTAGGTATTATTTCCCTGACAATTTTCCGGATGACAGAGTATCTATTCAGATAGTCGATATTGAATAAACTATAAAAGATAAATATTTCTACAGTGGTTCGACAGCTTCGACGTTTTGAATACAACACAATGACTCTAGTTTGGATACTGCACAAGTTTGCTTAGGACGTGGACTCATTCGCTTCCATCAATCCCCTGCTCCCATTATTTGTTTACGAGGCTAGGAATGAAAAGGTCTCATCTACTTTTCTTAGCGACAAAGTTTACACCTTAAATCGTTACGCTAAGACTGACGTTCAATTTTAAAGTATGTTACGTATCAGTAGTAACCAATGTTCAGTTTTTAGATACTCGAGACCCTTTGCTTTGTAAATCCGGGGAAAAGACTTTCAATGTTACATAGTACTGAGCGAAACATATAATTTGTTTTAAAAAGTTTTCCGTCTCTCAATACTTCTGTTAAACTGCTGGTAATTACATTCGAGTTTCATTTAGGCTTGGAAATGTTGTATAACATTGTAAATGGAGTAGACCACATTTTTAAAGCCCGTCTATATAGCATCGTGTACAACCAGCCTGCCATGTGCGATAGTGCTTAATCAAAACTTCAATTAAATTTTCGTAATACCTTTCGTCGAGCGCCCTCGCTCGAGAGAGCCAACAAATTAATACCTACGTCCCGGAATATGTTTTAATTTTAATATATCATGATAGTATCTGATGATTGTTGCATACAGTCAACATTAAATCGTAATATTTATGGTAAAATGTTGATGAGCATATTTATTTTCACTAACATTTTTACTTTATCACTTTTAATTACGGAGAGGTTTCTGTATTATTAATATTACTAAGAAAACATTGCGAACTTAGTACAATTAAGACTCCTTGTTTAAAGTCTGAATTAAAGTGAAGAATAATAAAAGATAGTTCTCAATTAAAACACAATTATGCCGAGCGGCTTGAGTTTATTTTTTCATTCGTATAAATGTCTTGGTAGGAAAGTTTGTTAATACTAATAAACGGGTCGGTAAAGGCGCCAACTCTTCGCGCTTCGAACCATTTGTCTCCGAAGTAACGAGTACGGACTAATGGGGGCCTCGGCCGAACCTAAGTAATTTAGAAAAACGATTCTTAAGATAGACGACTTTCACTTTTATTTACTAGAGAAGTTGTTGTGCAGAATTTAGTCACTGTATGTCTTACTTTTAGAAAATGAAAAAAGAAGAGGAAACCCATTTGTCGCTTGTTAATCATGTACATATTTTTAAAGATATTGATTAGCGACTCAATCGATTAAAATTAGACACCTAAATGTAATATAAATTTCAAATAAAAAATAACGCGGACTTGTATGTGGGCGCATAACTTTCCAACGACTGCACAAAGTTAGATATTTTTTTGTTGTTTGTTATTGTCGGGACAAGCACATATAAAAAAAAATCTTATTACAAAGTTTTTGAAATCTCTTCCTACCAAAAGTGAATGAGTAAGAAAATATTAAATTTTGCCGAAAAAATTACAGATTTGGGTGCCTACACCACACGTGGGGAGCCAGGGCTTTTTAGAAGATAATTGTCTAACCTCCGTATTGATTCGCAATCGGCATGCTACTTCGCTTAGAAACGTCGGGTCATAAAGTACGTGTTTTTATACTGATATAAACTTGTTTTTTTCTCTTTCTTTAAAAAAAAAGAACTCGTGCATTAGAAAGAATTTCTGTGTTGCGGGGGTCTTAACAGACATTCAATCAACGGACACAAAGAGCATCCAGACTCGTGACCACTATTTGTGGATGACACAAATTTTTGTCCCATGTGGGAATTGAACCCACGATCTCTGGTTCAGCAGTCAGGGTCACTAACTACTAGACCATAAGAAAATATAATAAGAAAATATATTTTTATAAGCTCTGTGAGCTATTGTATATTAATTTGTATACTTGAAGTACTTACTCTCATTTTCCACTCTTGCAAGTTACATATGCAAGTATACCTAAAGTCGTTTTATATTAAAACAGCTATCATTTAGTTGACAATGCATAATAATAAAAATAATTGTTATTAAGTTTGTAAATTATATTCATTTTAGTTGCCAGTTAAAGTTTTGTTTACTTAAACCTCTCAAAAGGGGGAGAAAAAGGAGAAGGCTATAGCATCGTGTTAATAAACTATGCTATTGTTTAAGAACTTCCTATTAAACTTCTGATGCAATTTACTATTAAATTTAAAGTACAGTCTCAGAATAACGTTTATTCATTTAGGTTGAAGATCTGGTGGTTTTCTATCCGATATAATTTATTAAATGTGGCCAGTATAACTTGAACAGTCATTGTATGACTTTTTGTACCTAGACGGGTCCACATTAGGTACTGGATGCGTGTAACATGTTGCCTGCAATTTTTCAAAAAGCAAAGTACATTGTTCAAAAACTTCAACTTTCTGCACAAATATATTAGTACGTATGTTGTGAGGAGACGGCGTACTACTTATATAAACTTTAAACATTCCAGATTTGAAATAAGGTGTATTAGTTTGTAAATTAAATCGGAGTCTCACAAGTTAAGAAAGACCTCTTTGCTTTAGAAACTCGACGCCAAGGTAACCTGCTATTATGATTTAGGGTAAGGAAAATTTTCAATACTACTAGAAAACATCCGAACAGGCTACTTAGAAATATATGTCGGTACGTATGGTTAAGTAAGTATATACATACATCAATAGTCTCTAGTATAAGCGTATTCGTTGTCAACCTTCATTTATGCGGCTTATAAAAATAAATTAATTGATACGCTTATTTCGTTCAATACATTCAAGCGTATACATTACACATGAGTAAGAACTTGTATAAAATCTATTATTTTAATATTACGTGAATATTTTTTCAAATCAAAGTAAGTACATATACAGAACCTAGTTTTTTTAAAGAAGTAAATAGTTAATAAATCACACGTAAGCAATAGAAACTAAAAAAAAAGTAGTATCACCAAAACAAATACTATACCATTACAACAGTATTTTAATGATAATTAAGACATCAGTAGCTGGGAATGCAATTTACAAAAGAAATCCCTGACGTTTTCGGAAGGAAGTCAAACATACTACACACGAAGTTTACTTAGGACTGCTCTCAAGACAGAAACCAACAGACAGCTAGATTAACCACTTAACTATCGTGTTGCAAACCACTGATTCTGTATTGTGTTACATGGTAACACTGTGATATTGAACAAGGATATTATTTACCTTTTACATGCTATGATACGTTATAACAGCACTAGATGAGAAACTCTTGAACACTTAAATACATCTTAACAAATTATTAAATTACATTTTAAAGTATACTAATATGACCTTACAAAACTCATAAATACCTTACTATTTTTGAAGCATTTGTATATATATGAAAAGCTGGTGGAAATTTAGGCCGCTATTAGCTCATTGGAGAATAAAGTCTACCACTTTTTCCCGTAAAAAAACAATACAAATTTAGTAGTACTGACCGCAGTGCACTCAAGTGACCAAATTGGAATTCAATTTGTAAATACAAATAGCTTTTTTCTATCGCTTATATATAAATATATATTGGTATGTAGAGGACTTGGACTGCCCGGCACCAGCCAGTTTGAGTTTTAGGTATGCGACCCTGCTTGCTTGAGCTATTGCTTATACTCCCCGATTGATATGTGTAAGCAATATTATTTACTATTTTTTATGTATTAAAGGGGGACAGACGAACAGATCACCTGGTCGTAAGTGACAACCGCCGTCCATGGACACCTGCAACTCAAGAGTCGTAAGTGCACTGCCCGCCTTAAAGGTGAAGAGGGATGGGGGAACGCAGAGAGGGGAAAGAGGGGAGGGGAAAGAGGATATTGGGAAGTGGGCCTCGGCGGTTGTTACTAACCATCAGATGACCCGTCTGTTCATCTGTCCCCTATAATATAAAAAAATATGAAAAAAATATGGGTGTTAATATACGTACACACGGCCTGTCTACACCTTTGAAGATGCAGCCCTGAACGTATGCATGTATACATTTAAAATAAAGATTTCTAGCGTCGCTAATATAAAACTTTATGTAAATTTTGTTATACTTCAAAATTAAAATGTATGCAGCAGCTGAAATTTCTCCATTCCATAGTAAATTTAGGTCAAAATAACTTTCTAGTGTGGTCCTATATTTAACACAGTTGCTAGCAGTGCACTTTAAAGAGGCGCTGTGCTATCAACAGAGGATTTATTTGTTTTAATTTTGCTTTCAGTGCAACCACCTTGAGACAAAGTTTAGAAATTTGCTCAAATATCTGAACATTTCCTCAAGGTCGTTGGTCTGCTAGCGAGCTGGGAATTCTGAATCATTTCACTGTATTTATCATATAAGAACACTTAAAGTTTATTTGTGTTCGTATGTTAAGCAAAGTCTTTAGATTGATAGATAGAGAGAACATACATACATATACATCCTTGTACGTGGTGGAGCCATGCTTAGGTACGAATGAACCGGTGCGATACCAGAGAAAACCGGTTGTGAAGCAACACTTGCGTTGCATTTCCCCGAAATTAGTGAGGTTTCCAGAGACCCAACTCCCCCTTTCTTTATTCCTTTCCCCTGACCTGCCACCCCTTCTCCCATTTCCTCATCCCCCTCCCTTTCCCCTCCGCCCATACCCCATCGCTCATCACCCTTGAA
This sequence comes from Tyria jacobaeae, assembly GCA_947561695.1. Lineage (NCBI taxonomy): Eukaryota > Metazoa > Arthropoda > Insecta > Lepidoptera > Erebidae > Tyria > Tyria jacobaeae. Next base: position 3,693,771 of record OX387211.1, on the reverse strand, counting down.
GGCCGACAGCGCAATTACGGCTCTCGAGTTGCAGGTGTCTATGGATGGTGGTTGTCACCTACCATCAGGTGACCCGTCTGTTTGTCCCCATATAATATATAAAAAAGTTAACGTCTGTATCCTTTAAGGGATAAGTAGAGGTGTATTAAATAGCCCACAATTTGAAATTTTAAAATTTGGTCCTTCTAACGTTACAATGGGCAAACCTGTTGCTATCAACTGGATACTGTGGGACTGTATTTATAAACACTCTTTTTAGTTTTATTTTACAACACCCCCACGGCACGGTCTTTAGATTTGTTTAGAATAGATCTCTTATACACCTTCTCAGCAACATAACTATCCGTGATGTCATAAATTTACTAATATATACTTACATATACACTTTGTATCATAGCATGATAACACATGACAAAAACTGTTATTGAAAGTCAAAAACAATTGACTTGAAATATTAAGTAACTTACCAAACTTGTATAAAATTTGTACTAGTACAGTGTTTATCCATTATAGGTATGACTAAACTTTTATTTTAAATTTTATACTGGACTAATAAAACGCGCTACTAAACAGTTACGATACAGAAAGTATGGACAGATATCGGATTAATTCGCCGCCGTCGCGAACATAGGACACGCGCGCTACAAGGGATGATTGCCCGTTTTCCCACCTGCAATAAAAAAAGATAATAAATATTTGTAACTAGCTTCTGAATATGGGCCACATATAATGGCTATAAAAAGTAGTCTATCTAATTCAAGAGGGTTCGAAGTAACCAGATACCAAATTTAATAAGAATCGGTTCAGCCGTTTAGTCATAAATAACAGACAGGCAGACAAAGTAACTCGTTTATAATATTAGTATAGATACAGTGACAAAAATTATGGATAAAAAAAGTAAAAAAGAAACAAAACATACAAACAAAACATCACTGAAGTATTCTAATTCAATTATTTCTTGTTACAGTTCATCCTAAGTTCGACATTCTACCGTCTGTCTAATTAGGTAAGTACCTTTCATCTAATTAATGATCTTGTTACGTTCTTAATGCATGGTTTCCCGTTACGTTAGAGAATATTCTGCGTCCTCACCATCGAAGTGTACATTTTCGTCTTATTGAAAACGAAGACAGAAATGACTTTATTTAAAAGAATTTTCGTTGATAACAAAAACAAATTAAATTATAACCATTATGTACATTTGAAAATAGAAGATTTTCATTTATCAGTAAGCTCTTCTCTTCTCTTCTACATGGACGTCCGTCCTTTTCACACTTTCCTGTCAGTCATCTGTCCGTCTGTCTATTTGAGAGTCTTCCACCCTAACTCGCTCATGGGATAGGAATGGGAGGCTCTTGAGAGGTAGTGCAAAACAAATTGATGTATAGTTGACAATAAACGTCAAACGGTTACAGATAACCATTATTAATTTTGTAATAAACAAACCCACTAACGCACATAAACCATTACGTTACGTCTCAGTTTCTTGTATCTTCAATTCTTTGCATTGAAGGAAGAGTTACTTTTTGATTCAAAACTTTATATGAAAAATTCTTTAAAATGTCTCAGTATTTACTTATTTACTTACTGATGTATTTTAATAACTACTCTATATCTCTATATCTAACTCTACTTAATTTCATTAATAAGTCAAATATGTTATCAGTATGGTACAGGATGTATTAAAATAAAAAAACAATTACATTAAATGGATGGATGGATTAAGTAGTATTTCAGTAATAAGCTAGGCTCATCTTATATTGTAACGACACACGTCATCCTCATACATCTCTGTTTCTTCTGCTGTGTTTCTCACCATACAACATTTATGAAACCGATATGCTTCTAACACGACACGACTCTATAATTTGAATCTATCTTTAATCTTTGTCTGAGCTAAATCAGTCGTTTATTGATTGTCACTAACCGGATGAGTCAGAGGTGGCCCCGATCGCGTCGGGCATTGTTTGTATATCGTGTCTGGTAGGCGGCGAGTTACCGGCTTAAACTGTCTGTGGCACCTACACAGGAGTTTCGTATGACAATGAGATAATCCGACAGAAGCGCTACAATATTATTGTAGGAGAGTGGATTAAAGATCGCTTCCAGTAATGTTACAAGCTTTTAATATGGTTATGGAGATAATAGAACTCTGTACTGCTTACGAAGTTTAAATATGATCACAATGGGGCATCTAGACCTAGCGATCAAAATTTTGGTCTAAATGCTGAGTCAGGTTAGATATTTAAAAAAAATATTCGTGGACTGGTGAATAGTTTCAATATAACAAAGCCCTGAAGCCTAATAGATGCATAAGATGACAAGCCAATGTAGTCACTGGGCAAGACTAAGATGTATACGTTCTTAGTTATTTACAGTCATTATATTTTAAGAGTCATTTGTCGTAAAATAATAATATTATAAAACTTTATTTTTAGTTCCCGCGTGTGTTTGTCTCTTCAACAGGACAAGTTACTTTGTAATAAAATAGTTAATTGTTAATTGCTTCGACTTCGACTAACACCTTCAGAGACTCACGTCGGGCAGCTGAGTTAAGGGCAAGCACGTATTGTGAGGTTCCTGTCTCTCAAGCCCTAACTTCCGGTAGCTTGGTAGGATCCATATACAATAAAGCTCCAGCGTGAATGAACTTTTGTTCAAAAACTACTTAAATATTGATGCCACAAACTGGCAACGTTATTGTGACTAAACATAGGGCATTACCAATAAATGAGTGAAACATTACAGTAAGCGGCGAGTGTTGGAAAGTGATGTCACACGTGGATGAAAATTGAAATTATCCTAACATCCAAACTACTTGCTCGATGTCAATGAAATGTGTTTAATACACGTCTGCCTATCGCTTAGGGGATACAGGCCTGAGCGTATGTAGGATGATGTTACACTTAAGACGTACCTTCTGTTACTAACTATTCAATACAAGCCTTCTGAAGAATCAATATCAGTTTAAAATTACCAAAACAAACAGTTTATAATTTCTGAATCAAACTAAAATCTTGGATACATATATTTAATGTCTTACAATCGTTAATATGTTGAATCTATGGGGAAGATGCCGAACCGTTACAATATTAAAACTCTTTCGGTCAGTCTGGGCAGAAGTCGGTCAGAACTAAGAGAGTTCGGTATTTACTATTTGCTCCCACTCGTATCTGTATTACAGGACTGAATACTAGATACCGGTACGGTTGAGAAGACATCAATTATTTCGACGTCGATGCAAGGCAGCCGGCCCTGGCTCGCTACCAGATACTATTGAATTGCACGAAGTCAACTTGCTTTGAATTCACAAGATATTGGGTTCGGATAGCAATTACATGATCACAATAACAATTTGTTTCTCGTCATTGCCAATAGTTTGTAGGAATAAAATTGTGCAGCTACCCGTAAGTAACGGGCCACCAATCCACCTTTATATGGCTTCTAAGAGTTCTGCATGCACATTATCCGCGTTATTGACCTACAAATATACACAACACGTGAATATTTACAGGTATATATAATACCTAGTGTAACGAGGTTATACTTGCAAGAAGAGATAACATTTTTGATAATTATAATATGTAGACACATATTCAAAGAATATAAATTTATGTCCATGAGCGCTGTAGTCTCTTACCATTAGGTGACAGAACCGCTCGTTTGCTTCCAATCTCATAAAAAATAATTACAAAAAATATCATGTTTCTTCGTTTTCGCAATCGCTAAGTGCAATGAGAGTTAATATTAAAATTATTTTTTGTTAACGCTTGCACTAACTTATGTTTTGACACAATTGCACATAAAAAAATACAACCGCAAACAAAATATGTTACCAAAATAAATTTGAAACATTTTATAGTGGAAAATAACATTAGTTTAACAATGTTTTTATTTTGCGCAACTCTCATTTAACAGTTCAAATATACAATTTAATCATTACGAATTCATAACAAAATTTATCTGGTACATTTAACTATCAGAAAGCGGCAACAGAGCTCTTACGTGTGTGTACAAAGTAAAATTACAGTAATTAATTATTTGATATCTAATTATTCCACATCAAAGCCAGTTAAAAGCAAGTAACTAACTTTATTTACACTTATCATTTGAAGTAGATACATATATAACCGACTTCAAATACACATATCATCGTATATTGTACATACACTAACTCCGATATTCCGAAAGGGTAGGCAGATTCGTCTCAAACGCCCTCTTTTTGCAAGCAATAGTTTAGTCCCACTAACGTAATAATTGGCAAGCTCGTACTGTATATACATATGTATGTATGTACACTCTCGGATAGATAACAGTTCGATCCCTAAGTCACCTTTTATTTACCTACGACGAAACGGAGACGGTATATACGTTTAAGCTGAGAGGATGTTTGTTTGTGCAAATCCATGTTGCTATTTTTCTCCAAAACCGCTAGTCCAATTTTGATGCAGTTTTCAGTTATGGGTTCGAGTTAGATTGGTGCATGTTTAGATAGGCACCAGGGGGCGCTGCAGAAAACATTTGTTTCTACAAAACCAAACTACTAGTCCGATTTTGATGCAGTTTGTGGTTGATTAGTGAGGGGTTTTAAATAGATTTTATCCTTTTCAATACCTTTTTTTGTGGGTTTTTGTAAAAAAAATAATTTTGCTTTTCTTGTGACACCCCCTTGAAGTGATCGGGTGATGGTGGTATACTACTTCACTGAGAACCACATGGTATTTGTATTACGCTATATTTTTCATCCCTCAGCCCTCATACCTTAAAAAATATTTTCTTCAGATAAAAATGGGGCCAACCTCAAACCTCTCAATTAGAAACGTTTTTTCATTTCGTAGATGGCACAAGCACACACACCTACAAAACACAGTTAAATTGAGAACCTACTTTTTTTGAAGTCACTTAAAAAAACACGTAATTACACTACAATGAGTAGGACAAAGGACTTAAGTCTAAAGTAAGTTATGGTTATACTAGTTGAATACCCTAGACACAAACAAATATAGCGACAACATAATACTTAAGCTCACCAACAAAGGACATAAAGCACCAAGTACAAAGTTGGATATGGTCAAAGTTCTCCTCAAGGATGCACATGGCGACACTAAAACCCACTTTGCCATAATATAACTTTGACGCTAAAACAGCTTAACCGACCACCAAGCACTAAACATTTATTATTTTTCTTAATATTGAAACACGTGGCCTTTCAGCAATATGTACCGGTGAATCCTTAGGAATAATAGTAATAATTGTAGCGACAGCAAGTTTGTTTACTTTTAATAAACTTCAAAAAAGGAGGAGGTTTTATGTTCGACTGTATCTTTTTTTTTATTTTTTTCTCCACCAATTGTCAATCGATTGTTATTTCTTTTTATTCGAAAGAGTATCAGAGTAGAAAAGGGGTTATTTTTTTTGTCAATACAGTAAAAACCAATGACAAAATACTTTTAACAGTGCTGCTGCTGAAAGCGAGTATAGACCTACATTTATTATAAGACTCTAAATCAAGATACGTCAATGAACTGTCATCAGAACAACGAGCTGTCTAATATGGTCTCGGAGGACTAATGCTAATCATCAAGTACTTGAACACAATAATACATAGATATACGCTTACGCTTCATCCTCTAAAGGGTAGGTAGCTTCTCAAACGCCCGCTTTTGACAACCATAATTTGGTCCCACTCACGTTATTAGGGGTCTAGCCTATTACAGTCATACGTGCACTATTTGACTATATTATATTATTATATATATTTTAATTTATGACAAGTAAAAGTCCAAACCCTTAGGCACCTTACACATATGCATGTAATGACCCTATACTACTCCATCGAGAACCACACGGTCACAATAATATGCAAACATGTTAACAGTGTACTTATTGCTCTTGTTATGAAATCTATTGGAAGGAGCAATCTTTACTGCTATGGAGTGTTTAAACAAAATCTGAATTATATTAAAGGTTCAACAGATTACATAATTACTTACAGTTTGTAGATTACTTACATCATTAGTCGTATGGAAGGGTTGTATTTAATTTAAGAACAAAAATAAAAATTTAAATAATATTTCTGTTTTACATTGGAATTTAAATTTTAACTTAATTCCGCATCACGAATTAACCGCACGCAGTTTAATTGGCATAAAAATAACGATGTAATTGAAATTTACGAGTTGTTGAAGGCTGAATACGCCCTGCAGCTAGTTACCTACTCGTCCTTTCATTAATTTATGATATTTGCTTTATCATTAATAACTATATTGTATAAACACAACGACATTTTAACTCAAAGATGATATAAATTGCCCAATTTGTCATATTCAGAGTTTAATAAAACACTACGCTGTAGCAGTCGCATAGGGCAGATATACTTTCCGTAGCTATATGTAGTTAGACAATTCGGTTACTTGTCGTAAAAGTAGGAACAGAACATTACCGTATTCTAAGATTGAACAATTTCTTTAATTCATATAATGTTCGAGTTATCTAGAGAATTAGGTTAAATAAATGTTACAGTTTAGCAGATTCTTTTCAAGAACTTTATAACTGACTGGCTGTTACACGCGTTTGTGCCGAAGTTTTGACATTTATGAGTTAAAAGTACCATATAATTAGGTACTTGTTAGTTAGTAGCTATTATTAGTAGCTATTACAGACTATAATTTTTTTATGTTTTTGTTTTTATGTCAAATTTCATCTGACCGTTCAGCCGGTTAATCTTAGCAAAGAATTATAAAAACACGGGTATGTATGGTACATGAAATGCTTCAGATTGATATTATGCTACTTAGAATATTATTCTTGGAGTTGTATGTTAGCCGTTCAAAAGCAGACTTCAAACTATATATAAACAAGTTACTTCAGCCATACATAGGTTACAAACTACTTCAGATTAATTACGTTCATCGACGTGGAATTTAGAATATGTGTACAGAACAAGACCAGTCGAAGAAGATAACAAATATTAGTCACTTATTTCATAATAATTAACACTTGTTGATCGTACATTTAATTACATACTGCGAACATTAATTCTTAAAATATACATCAATGCCAACATAATCATCATCTCTAATGTCCTGAAAACCTTAGTTTCTTTGTTTTCGTGACTTCATGATATCCAGTATATTTACTTATTTATTAATATTCATATCAGCTTGTGCAAGCCCAAGTTTGTGGTTTCCCACACACGAAATATAATGGTATAAATGTTTTATGATTACTACTATTTTTTTCTGCTTCTGAGTATAAATTATTTGTAACATGAATGTATTTTTTAAATATGTAAGTATATTTATCATTAAACTTGTTACCTGTGGTAAGGTCTGCTCAGTTTAAGATCAGAGGGCCGTGTGTGACATGCTAACTACTATCATTATTAATAACGATGACCACTCCCCTTTTGACATATACTTGTATGTAATCTTACATGTTTTAATTGCGTAGACGATACTTTGAATCATTTTCGAGTAAAAAAATCTAAAAAGAAGGCTGACTTTACAACCTACTAAAACTCACTCAGATCGGAATTCAAATTCTAAGAATTTGCTTTAGCAAAGGCTACCCTTGAATTGAATATCAGTACATAATTGACAAAGAAACGGTAAATTGTAAAAAGTATCCTAGGATTATCGGTTTATATAGATGTGAAAGTGAAAGAAATGATCAATTTAAATATTCTAGGCATTTACTTTTTATTGTATTAACCTCCGAAAATACTGTAATACAATAACAACTCCTTCAATGGATGTTTTGTATTAGGAAAATATGATAGAGAGTCAAAAAAGGAATTATTTCAGAAGTTTAATACGCAGCCATTTTAGTTTTAATGGGAGAAACAAAATCTCTCCTAATGCTAAAAGGTACCATACCACTTACGCGTTTATGACTTCAAATCGACGACTCGTACTAAAGCTGCATTCTTGTTGACCATATTATATGACATGGCTCTACATAGCTTGTTAACGCCAATAAAAGACCTTTAAAATATAATCTATTTAAATATAGTCTAGTTATAAAATATTTTATCTTATTTCTGCAATAAGCATGAAATTTAAACCAATCACTTACCCCTTCAATATTTATAAGTATCTTCTCGATAAAATGATTAACCCTCAAAAATAACAAGTCAGCCATCTTTGTTTTACCAGAAAATTTTACTCAAGTTTCTATAAAATTACTTTCCTTATCTAAACCTTAATGGGTGCTTAAAATTACTGCTTTATTTGATATTAATCACTTTGAAAGTAAAGATTTGAACAGTGAACAACTTTTATAATTGTAAGCTTTAAGTAGACTTTGTATACATACATACACTCACGCCTGTTTCCCAAAAGGGGTAGACAGAGCCATCATTAACGTACTTATTGTCGTATACACATAACTCTTAACTGACCGCTGCTGGGAAGTCAACAACAACAACACAAGTTACAAAATTGAGTGCAAGTGGCGGTCTATTGCTAAAAGCTATCACTATCAGACAACCTGAGGACGGAGATAATAGTAAAATCGATCATTAAAACATAGTCGTTGATGGCGTACTAACTATTCAAGATATATGTTATATACTATATGTTATTATTATTAGTATTTATTTAAATATACGGTTTTACTCACGTGTGTATTTCGGGGATGCCCGACTAGTTTCGGTCCCGACAGGATTAAGTCGTTTTTATTCCAGTTATTAGTAGGTCAGATAAGATCGCTTAAAAACCTTTTTAAAGGCGGTCAGGGTGTAAAGCTTGTCGTAATAAATTCCGGTAACGCATTCCGTTATCGGTACAAATGACCGATACAATTGAATAGACAGAACCGTAAATGATTTGGCACAGAAAGTTGTTGAGTCCACCGGCACTTTTAATATTTCAGATGTCTTTCAGCACACATAGATCGTTCAGAAATAATTCCTAATGCGGGAGTGTTCTATATAAATATAATAAAAATATGTTTTAAATTAACCAAATCTCTGTTTTATAATTTGTATATTATAAAACAGAGAAGATTTTGTCTAAAACGAAATATTTTTTTCTCGAAGTTTTTACAGATTGATAGATATAAAGTTTACTTTACGCCAATTACAATAAGGTTAAACAGATATCGCAAAAAACAATATGTGCAATGGTACATAAAATTGACTCATTGCTGCAATCAAAGGACGATTTACTCCGTAGTACAAGAATTTCTACACAAAATAGGTCAAGGAAAAAGTCCTTTTGTATTTTGTATGTATAATATTCAAGAAAAATGTCTTTGGTTGTACTGTTTGTACCTGGCTGGTTTTAATCAATAAATATAGGAAGTTAAGAGAATGGAAAAAGGAAAAGTCAAAACACTTCCTTCCATTTTTAAACTGTTTTTCTGACCGCCAAAACAAGTGAACCTAACGAAGAAATACGACGTATTATGAAGTTTTATTATAAAAAAGAAAATTCGACTCAAGACATGAAAGTAAATAGTGACTTTAATGGACCTAATGCAATTTCCGTAGCACTGGCAAAAAAATTGGTTCAACCATTTTCAATGCTAGAATTTTGATGTCAAAGGTGCAGCTCGCTCTGATGGACGACAAGGGCGAGCCTTTATCATTATCATACGGATAAGTCAATGCCATTTCTTTTTTAAATTGGAGCATATTAGTAGTTATGACAATAATATTGTCCTATTCCTCGGGAATTGTTCCGGAGGCCTGGAGAGAGGCGAACGTCCAACCCATTCCCAAAAAAGACGACCGCTCCGATCCAGCTAATTACCGTCCTATAGCCGTCACCTCCATACTCTGTAAGGTGCCCGAGCGTATAATCCACCTAGAGGATCACTCCTTGTTAAATGATCGGCAATATGGTTTTAGGCCGAACCGATCCACGGGTGATCTTCTAGCGTACGTCACACAACTTTGGGGTGAGGCTATGGATAGGCATGGGGAGTCCTTGGCCATCAGCCGCGACATTGCCAAGGCCTTCGATAGGGTCTGGCATCGCTCGCTTCTCTCCAAACTTCCTGCATTTGGTCTGCCATCTCAGCTATGCAACTGGGTTGCTGCCTTCCTCCACAAGCGCCGCATTAGGGTTCTCTGTGACGGCGCGGCCTCTGACTTCCAGGAGGTTAGCGCTGGTGTACCTCAGGGCTCCGTCCTATCGCCCACGCTGTTCCTTCTGCATATCAATGATATGTTGGCTCTTGGCAACATACATTGTTATGCAGACGACAGCTCAGTACACGGGCGATACTTTGGACATCCTGCTGCCAAGCTAGCAGACGTTGAGGGAAAACGACAGGAGCTTGTTGCTGAGGTCGACCGGGTCCTGAGCCGCATCTCTCAATGGGGTTGTGAGAATCTGGTCGAGTTCAGCGCCAAGAAAACACAGGCGTGCGCGTTTTCAAACAAAAAGTCTCCATTCCTTCCCCTTCCTACTCTTCAGAATACTCAACTGCCACTACAGGATAGGCTTAGTATACTGGGTATGGACATCTGTCGGGATCTCAATCCGCGTGATTACATCGAGAGCGTCACTAAGGCGGCCTCGCGGAAGCTCGGTGTATTGAACAAGGTGAGACGGTTCTTCTCGCCCGAGCATCTGTGTCTTTTATATAAGACCCAGGTTCGCTCCTGCGTGGAGTACTGCTCTCATCTTTGGGATAGCTATGCGCAGTATCTGCTTGACGCTCTCGATCGGTTGCAGCGACGCGCAGTCCGTATTATAGACTGTCCTGAGGTCACCCAGTCTCTTGAGCCCCTGCAGTTGCGAAGAGATGTCGCCTCTATGTCAGTTCTCTATCGCCTACATCACGGGGAGTGTTCTGACGAGCTCTTCCAATTGGTCCCACCTTCTCCCTTCCTCTACAGGACTACACGTGCTGGCCTGAAGAGTCACCGTTTGCGAGTCGAAGATATGCGATCCCGAACGAAACGGTTTGGCTCTTCTTTCCTGTGCCGATCAGTGAAAACCTGGAATTCACTACCAGCGCACGTGTTTCCTTCCCAATTTGATCCCGGGTCTTTTAAGCGGGGCGTGAAAAAGCATCTCACCAGGCCGCCATAGTGTGGGTCACCATGCTGCATTGACCAGACATGCAATGAGGATGGTGACCACCACTCTTGGACTTCATTTATTTCTTACCATCAGGCAAAGTGGAGTCATTATGGTAGGCTTACGAATAAAAAAAAACAATAAAAAAAAATGACATAGCCGAGAAAGTGAGGATTGACCACAAAACAGTATGACCCATTTGAAATCGATATTTGGGTACCACATGAGCTCACTGAAAGAAACCTAATGAATCGTGTACTCAATTGCGATTCTCTATTGAAACATAATGAATCCGAGCCATTTTTAAAATGAATGATCACTGGTGATAAAAAGTGGATCACCTACACAAGAACGTGCAAAAAAGATCATGGTCAAAGTAGCGAAACCCGGATTAAACCTACAGATAGCAATCAGTTGTTTTTATATGTAGGTATATTTAAAAATGTAATTTATATGGTTTTTTAGTTTAATGCAGCCACAAACGATAACTTTTTTCCCTACCTTATATTATTTGAATTTTAAATATCAAAACAAATCTACTACGTTAATACCAAAATGAACTATTCTGCAGTTAAGTTCTGCACTCAAAATTTTTTCGAGGTCTGAAAATACCCGCTGTCCATCAAGTCATTCATCATAATACCACATTTTTATTATACAATGTTCAAACCAAAATCTACGTGAATTTATTTGTGAAGTAAAATAAAGTAAAATCACGTTATTGCAATAACATAAATACGTCTTTAACTTTTCACTATTATGTAACATTCGTAGGAACTGTAATTTATCATTAGAAGATGGTGAATAATTCTACCTTTTTAGAGCACTCATAAATCTCGTTTCTTTCTCTCTCTTATAGGTATTTTCCTTCTCTTCTCTTAAAGACTTGTATCTGAATACATTTTGAGGTATTGAGAAGCTGAACCTTGAACTAAACGTTAGACTTCTAACTTAGATGTCAACATATCAACATCTGAGAGAATCTAAAAATCCACTCTAAACCGCACATAAAAGACGGCAAACATGAAAACCATAAAACTTATACCAATAAAGTGTTATTGTGAAATATATTATCACACATAACTATTTGCGAAGCGTTATTGTTCCGCCACCATCAACGGTCACCCTAGGTTTTAATAATAAAAGCAGAGTCCTTGAAAGCTTGTATTTTATATTAGTAAACGAAGCAGTATATTTAACGTAAAACTGCTACCGCGTGATATTGAATAGTAAAACTTCCCGGAAGTGTTAATATAAATGAGAATATTAGTAGGAATATTTTATGTGGCCATTGTTGGCGGAACTTAAACAAGATTTCCCTCGACTCTACACTTTATAATCAGCACCATGTTTTATGAATCTCAAGTTCTTATGCCGATAAAACATGCGAGCTCGCAAAGTGATACGATATGCCTTTCAAAATGTTTCTAATATATATTCAACATAATTTAAAGTATGTTTTACATTATTGTTTAAAAAATACGGGCAGTCTTTGGAGACTGCCGATAGAAGTAAAACTAAGTAACTTGTGAAATAAATCGTCAAGCTGTTAGATTGTACACAGTATACATATAGCTCATGGAAGGCGTGCAGTGACCATGACCAGAGTTTCATGCTTGTTGTTGACTCAAAAAGTACACATACATACACAGTATATATATGTATGGCTCATGGAAAACGTTCGTTGACGACGACGCGAGTTCCATGATTTTTGTTCACTCAGTCACCCAAAAAGTGCTCAACGCGCCTAAAGAAGTTTTCACTTCATAAAAAACACTTTATTCTCATTCTTCTCATTTATTACCGTGGGAGGGCCATGCTTAACTGGTAGACAAACAATACTTGCATTGTATTGTCGAGTGATAGAGAGTGTTGGAGAGCTAATTCTCCTCCCTTCCCTCTCATTTTTCTACTCCCTCGTCACCCTCAAATTTGGACAGGGTACTTACGACTTTTGAGTCTGAGGTGTCCATCATCAGTTGTTGTTGTTTACCATCGAGTGATCGTCTATACCCCTGTATAATAAAAGTATATATTAGGTATGAAGATTATGTGAATCTTTTCTTATACGGACTGACCATGCATCCTGTTCTCTAAATTGTATCTCTTGTTAATTGAGCTTGCAAGAACAGTCGCTTAGGGTGTTGGACTGCTGAAGATACACCCCCCTATTCCTGAAGGGGTAGGCAGAGGTCTATGGAACACCAACACTGCCTTTTAGTATTTGGCCCTGCTAACGTAAAAGGGGGTAAACCTATCTGTCAATTGAAAATATGAATGAAAGTTAAGAAAATTGGGAGTAAGTTTATTGAAAGGGAAGATAAGAAAAGAGAAGTGCAATGGATGTTACGGGATATATTTATAAGAATTGATTGGAAAGTATAAAAAATAGCTTGAGAACGACAGGGTCGCTTACTTGCAACTCGAACTGTAAGCTGTATGTATCTGGGGCCGAACCTTCTACTCACAAAGGCATATTTATTTTATAAATTTTAAAAAGAAATAACTAGAACACTGATACGGGTGTTGCTTATTTTTTTTTTTTTTTTAATGCAATTCAAGATTGCGCTGCCCGCCTTTGAGGATGCTGAGGGATGGGGAAATGCGGGGATGAGAGAGAAGAGAGGGGGGATGAGGAGATGTGAAAGAGGAAAGGAAAATGTGCCCCCGGAAACATCACTTATTCCGAGGAAATTCAACGCAAGCGCAACTTTGCTACTGGTTTTCTGTGAAGCCATGTCGCATCGCACCGGTCGAGCCAGCCCATTCGAGCCTAAGCATGTCTCTACCACTGTCAAAATATATATATATATAGGGGCCCAAACGAACAGACGGATCAATTGATGGTAAGTGACTTCCACCAGCTATGAACACTTGCAGGAGTCACAAGAGTGCTGTACGCCTTTTAAGTTAAGGGAAAGGGAGGAGGGTAAAAATAGAAAGAGAACAAGGTTGGGTCGGTCACCTCACTCACTCGGTCACACAATGCCAGCATTGTTTAACAGCCGGTTTACTGTGAAGCCGTAGTAATACTCCGGTTGAGAAGGCCCATAAGTGTCAAAGCATGGGATGCTTTGACACTTATGGGTTATTATTAGAGGTCTCCATTATTGTACCATCTATTTATCCGTACTAATATAAAAAGAAAATATGGTTTATTTGTCAAACTGGCTGATCTGTACAGGTATCTATATATGGTGGATTCAAAACAATCTTTTTGTGTTTGATAGAGTTTTCATTTAGAAATAGTATAGGCTCTAAGATTGCGACTTGCTCTATTGCGGAGCATGAATGCATGTAAAACTTCTCGAAACGGCTAATATATTTCATCCTCTATGCTATAAACTTTAGTAGGTTACCATCAGTCGGTTTAGCTAAAAAATACATTAATTTTAATATATTTCCCAATCGCATGGATTTCATTTCTGACTGTATATTATAAACAGGTGCTCTAAAATTTGTTCATTGCACCTACATCGATATTTGCTTATAATATTTAACATTTAAATAATCTCAGGTTAGTATCTTTAGGCACAGTTTTGTGAGAGGGCACGATACTTTAAGTTGCATACTTAGCCGCGTATAGAAGCGATGCTGTTTCAGTTGCTAAAATATTTACGAGGAGAACCTTTTCTCATGGCTTTTTATACCCGTATAATGTGAAGAATTTATTGCTTCGATCCTTTAATGTAATTGAATTTATAAAATCGACAGGATAGCGAACATATTTCGTCAGTTGCCAGACTTCAAATGCTAGTTTTATAATGAAAATACACAGCGTTTAAAATCATGAAAATCACTGTCACTTGAAAAAATACAGTAGGGCTACAGTAGGACAGTAGGGCTGTTAGTGCTCACCGAATTATAGATATAAATGTGTGTCTGCTCTAGTTATTTCTCTATTATTTGCTAAGACCAATAACCACCACTTTTATAACATGTATAATCGGGAGATGTTTTCGTATTTGTTATACTATGGGTATTAGAAAAAAACTTTCGATACTTACATTCATAATTATTAAAATAAACGTTTTTTTTATTAGTTTAAGGCATTTACTGTCATTAGCATTTAATTTTTTCGTTATTCTGATGTAATGTTATTACTTTCGTTTATTATTCCTCTCTTTAACCAGGTTAACAGTATATGTTATGTATTATTGTTTACATCTAAATTCTAGGAGATAAGCACTTTAATCCTTTGGTTCATTTTGTTAAGAGCGCAATTCCAATGTACCTACGTACGTTGGAATTTAAAAGACTAAAAACACGATGTTCATTTCAGTTCCCGAGACTCCAACACAGTGTTTTACAGGTCAACACTGTTAAAGACTTTCGGTCTAAACAATATTTATTGACGATGTTATGATTTCTTTCAATATTTAATAACTTACGGCTTACATATTAACTATAATGACATCGAATACCTACTAAATTTAATATAATGTATATTATATATTTTTTAAAGTTCGGTTTTCTAACAAGAATCTTCTGCAGCCAAATTCTTTTGATTTAAATAAAGTAAATACAATGAGTAAGTTATAAACAATTTAATACACATATTTCCCTTTATTGCATCAATAACAATGCTATGGTAAGAAAAAAAAATTATTGTTATTTGTAGGCGTTATTATCATGGAAAATCAGACATACTTTTCGCCTTCAATAAAATCCAATTTAATTGTCTGTTATAGGCACATAAAATCTGCGTACATTAAACAAACAACTGGAATTACGGATATCAAAACCGATGCTCAACACACATTACCATATTTCCGCCACACTTGTTCTACAACCTTATTTGTTATTCAACACACGCCTCCCCATCGTAACGAAAACGATTTGAGAGATACAAAAAATAGACTCACAACATTAGCACACGATGTTAGCTTAACAAACACAAATTTGTTTTATCAAAACGTGCAAATATTCTCTGCGATATCTGCCGCATCAAGAGAAACGGGAAAAGAAAAATCTAAGCGGAGTTACGGAGTTGCATAGCTACCTGCGCATAGAGCGAGACCGCCGCCCATAGCTGACCTACCGCTAATTAGTTAGGTATTTCACGCGAAAACTTCAATTAATTTCGTCAAAGCCGCCAGCGGCGGCTAGCTGGCCTTTTTGTTGGCGAGAAAAGGCAAAGGCGCGCGAAAATCGGAATGAAGTAATGCAATTTCTACTGGCGAAGCATTTAAAAATCCAATGGTTTCTTATCCGACGATTTAGTTTATACTTTCGGAAGTAAATCTGTTATTTAATAAGCCATATAAAATTATGTTGAGTTGACTTTTAGATTTTGACGAATGATGTGTACAATTTCATTACTTAAAAAAGCATTCAATTCTTACTTCACCAGCAAAAAGCACAACACTGTAAGCGTGAAGTTATCGAAGTGTGCGTCTTCAAATCGTGGACGCCGGGATAATCTCATTGGAAGATTTGATTTTCCGCTAAATTAGATAAAAGTAATGAAATACTCTCCCCGGATATCATCAAACCCGAAAAGATATTGAAAGGACTTTAAATTGGTCTTACTGAATGTACACATGCCTTCCATATTATTGGATCTCATGTGTGAACAGATTACATGTACGTTTCTAGAAGTAAATAGGTAAGTTAATAATTTCATTTTGTTGCTATAATATATTGATACTTATTCCTCATATGTTCCACCGAGACAATTCCAATCATTTGCAAAAAAATACTAATTTTGAATTATAATAATACTTTAAATTGAATCTTATAAGTATTCTAAGTCCTAATGATCAGAAATGAAATTGGATGCAACAGCATTTTTATAGATGTGTAAACTCAAAACACTGAAGACTAAGTCGCTAAGTATTGTATATATTCTTGTATTATATTCATGTTTATAGGGATATAACTTCATTAACTTAATTATTTTATTAAGAATATCTAATTCTTTGAATCATTTACACCAGTACCACCTACGGCAATAATTATTTGCTAAATTGTTATAAAGCATTGTGCATTTTATATATCCAACAGTTGTCTCTCTATTTTTGTTTTGTTTATAAACAATAAAGATTATTTACTTACTTACTTAGAATATGTACTGAAATGTATTGATAATTACATTTAAATCATAAATCAAAATAAACTGTTGTATTCTAAACCAAACAACAACCGATGATATGAACTTTCATATTTATGAGACGTCAAATAGTGTCAAAAACTTTCTACATAATCACAAGCTAAATCAGTACGCGTTAATAATCCATTTGATAACAACTTTGACAAACACTAGTTCCGACAAACTTTAACATTTCATTAGGACAGAGCAATAGCTTATAAGTGGAGTGTTTCACAGTTTAAGCGCGATATCGCCCTCTCGTCCCGACTCCCGGCGCCCACTCTCGCGGGGGTATATTCCGTGCCTCTTATTCAATTTGTGAGCGAATCAGTTCCGCCAACCCGATTATCTTTCACGTCGAGATTTATATGCTCACAAGAGAGCTTTTTCCGAGTTATACTCCAAGAATGTTTCAAAATATTCACATATAAAATTATTGTTATGAACCCACAAGACAGTGACTCGAAAGTTGTCTTACATTGCATAGTCTCATACAATTCAGGCCGTCCTTCTACTTACATTATCAATAAAATAATATGAGCAGAATTTTACATTTTATAAATTAGATGAAACTTCAGAACCTCTAAAAGACGAGTACGCAGAAGCTGGAAGATGTAAGAGAAACGTACATACAACTACTATTAGCTATTAGTCTCGTTTTATTGGCTCATTGTGTTATAGCTGGGAGTTCGTGAGAAAGCAACTAGTACTTTTCTATAATGGGAAAGCACTTGGCACATGTACAGAGCAGAGAGCAAGAGGCCACTCGGCTTAGTCAACATTTGCCCAATAATTGCGAGTCCTCAGTTACGCTACGGGAATAAATATTCGCCCTCCCTTCGGGAAACGTCGTACATTCCTTTAATTCAAAGCATTTCTTTATTGGACAAAAGTCATGGAGCTTATTGTTTTATTAACGAATAACTTGGAAGATTCCTTGGTTGCGCTGTAGACATATTTACCCTAATAGAATTATATTTCATCTATAATATTTTTAAACGTTCTAGCAGGAAGCTTTACGTCTTTTGAATTATTCTATTCACGTTTTTGTTTAACAACGCACTTGTGATTCTTCGAGATACGATAGACACTTACTATCAGATGACCCGGTTTCCCCCTATCCGATAAAAAAAGGAACACTTATTCCTCTAAAATATGATACGGTAAAAGAAAAAAAAAATAAGTCATTATTTACACACACTGCTCAGATTATTTATTTATAAAGAAATCCAATTTCTAAAACAAAGTTGGTAGAATTTGCCCCTAATCGATCCACATAAGCCTCTTCCCTTTTATGCTCTTTTTCCCCTTGAATATACTTACTACCAATTGCCCCACTTTTTTCGAAAGTGCCCGGTTTAGAGAAGTGTGCTTGCCCCTTATTACGTAACTGTGACTAAGTAGTCATAGTCAGCAAAACGTGAGCATTATTACACCTGTGCTTATCCCTTAGGGATACAGCTATCAGTGTCTAAATTATGGATATATTTGATTGTATATTTACTTGTAATATGTTAAGGTGATATCTCCCCAAAAATATATGCAACGAATTTTAAACCTTGAATTTAGGATTGAGGCGTATTTTTTTATCATTATATCTATTTTATATTAGTATACCTAAGGGTAACATTCAAATATCTAAAAAGAAATTCCAAGTAAGCGTTAGTAGAGAAAAACGTAACTTCATTTAGATAAGATCGTACTTAAGATTCATTCCAATAAAGTATAAATATTATTTACTAGACTTCTTCTTTTGTTAAGTTATCATTTGACCGTTCGCCAACCGTTCTCCATTATTAAGTAATGAAACATAAACTCTCTGATGCTTTATGCTCCTTAATCGAACCATGGGCGCATTTAAAAAATATCTCCTTGTCAACGACAATTTCTATCACCGACTTCGTTCTTGTTGTTGTACTCCATTGAAACCTTCAACTACTTTATCTTTAGTCATAATTTATTACATTAGAATTATATCTATTATAAAGGTAAAAATCAAATATGTTTTGCGGATTAGAATTTGGAACCACTAATGGAACAGGAGGCAAGCCTTTAGGTGACAACCGGACACTGTCCCCCATTGTCACCTAAAGGAATGCTCCAAATTAAGTAAGTGGGACCAAAATATGGTTGGTAGAAAGTGGGGAGAGAGTAGAAAATATTACCCAAGAAAATAGATATACATACATACACTTTAAAGAGCTAAGCAGAACTTTAAAAGTCATACAAAATGTGTTTTTAAATTTAAATTGTTAATTACAATTATAGGCTAAAATATGGATGTTAGAAAAATTGCAATGGATTTCAAACGAATGAAATAACGCCTCTTAATCTTAAATCTTCTTAAATAAAACTAAACATATTTTCATAAGACGTTCTGCTTTTGCTGACAAAGTTAATTGCGAAGATAAATTCTCTTTATTTGCAGCATCAGTTAACATTTAACTATTAAAATTATGTCTATTCATTACGTACGTATGAAATGATAATTATTTTTATTGTTTTTGTATAATGTCTTTAATTTCGTCATCTATTCTTTGATAAGCTTTTAAACTTAAAGTAGAATAAATCAACAAACTTATAAATATGTAACGGAGCGTATTATTTGCATCTGAAACAATACCCCACTATTACATATAGCGACTGTTGCTGTTTTTATTTCAAACTTCAATATCAGGAAGGAAGAGATTCCTATTTATATGTGTGTTAAGCTCACATCCAATTAGTGAACGGTAGTCGGTAACAATAAGCTATCATTATTTATTCATTATAAGAATGCATCGCAAGCTATCATATAAGTAATTCCAATTAGAGCATATTAATTATTTGTATTGTTAATTGTACTCTGCTTCGAGTAACAGGCATTTCCTACACATTTTACAATTTAGATCGTGGCGACCTCCACATACAGAAGAAACGTATCAGCCCCATCTAGCGAAGACAACTGAACTACGTACGCACTAGTCAAATGACGTAGTACGATCCTAAATCACGATAATAAAGTTATTGCACCGATTTATTATATACATGACTTCCCAACATCAACCTTTGGGCCTCGATCCACCAGGTATGATCACCTCGCCTCCTTGAGTATCCTCTCTTCGTGTAGAAGGGATATAACATCCCCTTCCTCCATAAGATATTTATATCAAATTACCGTAATATCAATTTCCTACATATTAAATGAAGCAATAATTTCAGAAATTCAAGCTTAATGTAGGTTCGCAAGGAAACGTATTTACGAACGTGAAACATGTCCTCAAAATTATTTCACATGTTATAATTAGGTTTACCGAGTAGGCTATACCTACACATCAGTCTCTTTCCTTCGTGTTATTATATATAATGTGTTCATACACTTATATATATTTAAATACCTTTGTTCCGAAAGGGCTAGGCAGACATTATAATAATTATAATTTTGTCCAATTGACGTGACAGGACAAAAATAGAAAAGAAAAGATAGAAAAATTGGAGTATATTGAAAAAAAAAAGTAAGAACAAGAGAAAGCAATGAAACAAACGGTTATTAGATACTTATACGGGGAAATTTAGAAATGTAAGCAATAGCCTTAGGACGTCGAGGTCCCATGCCTGTAACTCGAACTGGCAGTAGCCACCTACCCAATGTGCTTATATGACTTATTTAAAGAAAAAAAAATACAATAATTACTTAATTCCGTAGCGGTAAAGAAGAAAGGTAAATAATCATTACTCCTTTTTTTTACAAAATGTAGTGAATCTTAATAACGATGTTATGTGTCAAAACTAAAAATTATTTCGTTTCGGGCAACACACAATGAAATTAAATAACTTGGGATCAAATTTTAACGTGTGAGAGCCTTACTTTGGCACGTATGGACCGGGTCGACCGGAGTATTACCACGGCCTTATAAAAAACTGTCTGTAAAAAAATGAGATTGCCGGAGGCCCAACCCCTGTTCCCCTTTCCGTTCCCCTATTTTCCCGCCCCATTTCCCCATCCCCTCTTTCACCTACTCCCTTTCCCTTACCCGAAAAGGCGGACAGCACTCTAGTGATTCTTGAGTTTCAAGTATTCATGGGCGGTGGAAGTCACTTACCATCAGATGACCCTTTGCTCGTTTGTCCCCCTATACTATAAAAAACAACCTAAAAATACAAATATCCAAAATGAGTTTTGTATTAGGTAATGTAAGTATGACAATTTATAACATAAACAATACAACGAATCGACACCACTTGAATTGATAAAAGAGAAAATTTGGTGTTTCGTACGCTTCTTATTCGGTATTCAAAATTAAATTAGCATTTAGTAGATATCAGATCAAATTCGTTCCTCGTGGGTTCAATCGCCTCGGTTTCATGTTTATTTATTAGACCCTTGAAAGGATACGGCTAATAATATGCTGAGCTCAAAGAATTAGCATAACTAATTTGGTACTTAATGAGGATATAGTGGAATGTTTAACCGGTGTGAAACGAGGCCGTTTTGTGTTAACTCATAAACTTATAGTTTACTGTTGTTTACATTAAGTTACGGGACCTGGCTTGAATTTTGAAACTAAGCTTATGCGTAGGAGAGGCCAAGGCATAAAGTATATAATTAAATTGTAAAAGTTCTCGTTGAGGAAAGCAGACAGATTAGGGAATGAAGCACAGTACTTATTACCGTTGCCTAAGTCAACACTTTTTCTTAATAAGAAAGTACCACAAAGTGTAATTTTATTTCAGTTCGCAAGATATTAATGATAATATAAAAATGTTATAATGCCAGTATAAGCTAGAATATGAAATATAAGGGTATGGAAAAAGGTAAAAATATAAGAATATGTTTTTTTGAATCAATATGGAAAGTCATTACCCGCCATGGTCTTCATTGGTAATATAACCTATTTGACTATCAGATAAAGTTTACAAATTGTGTTTTGAATGGACTTTTTACTCCGGCCCAAAGCCTGCAACTTTATAAGGCGCAGGTTCGGCCGCATATGGAATACTGTTCTCATCTCTATGCAGGTGCACCCCAGTACCAACTTCTCCCTCTTGACCGCATTCAACGGAGAGCGACTGCCAAGTTATTTCTGATCGACTTGACACCTTGGCGTGGCGTAGAGATGTAGCTTCACTCTGCATCCTCTATCGCTTGTATCATGGGGAGTGTTCAGAGGAATTGTTCGGACTTATACCGGCTGCAGGTTTCCGCCATCGTCCTATGCGACAAAATATCCATCCCTATCACCTGGACGATTGGCACTCCACCACTGTGCGCTTCTCCAGACCTTCCAATTCTCCTTCAAACCTTCAAGTAAAGAGCTTACTCCTACCTAAAAGGCCGGCAACGCACATGTGACTTTTGAGTTGCAGGTGTCCATGGGCGGCGGTAGTCACTTACCATCAGGTGACCCGTCTGCTCGTTTGCCCCCTATCGCATAAAAAAAATAAAAACTTAAAAAGTAAAATCTCTGTTTAAATATCTTATCATATTATACCAAATACCACAAATGTTATATATAAAATTTTATTTGAAAATTTTTAGATAGTCAATAACATTATTTTGTAAATAAGGTCTCTTTATGAGATACTTTGTAAAATAAAATCGCTAAATATATGTAAAATAATAACGCGTAAGTTAAGAAAAGAAAACTATGTCATACTTTAATATCACCTCACCTCTGTTTTTCATTGTACATTCTGGGATCTATTTATATTTTATTGATGGAAATAAAAGAAATATCACCATTGGCAGGACGCCCATCATGATCTACCCACTACAGCTTACCGTCATACTAAATGTTTTGACAAATCAATATGACATATACTGGCGATTTAATATTGATACTTCTTCATTCGTAATTTTACCTATGCCTCAACTAGGTCATGATAGGTTTACTTTAAGACCATGTTTAAAGTACATACATTCTAATTTCTTTGTAGCAGTCCCTGTTTAAATTATTGTACACGTGTTGTAAAGGCTGACTGAAACTGTTTTTTTAACAATATATATATATATATATATACTATGTATTTATATATAAGACATTCTCCGACATGTCGGTCGACCTGCCGACCTGTGGGTGATGTATAGAAATAAAAAAGATGTGAGCACTCTGTAAATTATACTTGACACAAACTAAAAATTAAAAAATAGAAGACATAAACATACTTAAATATGAATAAAAATATATATACTCATACAGGTATCCAAAATATATATAACTGAGTTAAATTATAAACGACGGATGACTAAATTCTTCTCTAATTCTACGAATAAAAATACTTTGACTTTTAGCTTGAATGAGTTCTGATTTACGGCCATACTGATTTCGAAAGGGAGCGCATTCCATGTGTGGAGAGATTGAACGGGAAAAGAAGAACCAACAAACCTAGTGGAATGAGAGAGGCAAACGAACAGGAGGTTACTTGACGACCGAAGGTTTCTATCGTGCTATATACGTATGTCACATAATAAAAAGCTTGTAGCTCTATGTAATTAAATATTTTTATAAATAATACTTAAACACAAAAAGTGTATGTACATACATATGGATTATTAACATATTACAAATATTAATAATACAACTCTAGTCCTCTTCTTTGGTCGTGATCGTCTGAAGCTTTCACCAATGATATGTACTTATCTTTTTAATAGCTCCTAATTCTTAGTTATTATAATTCTGTGTCTTTACAGCAGTAATACCTAATAACGCGAGATCTCAAATTTGTAATCGTCACACTTTAAGGTCAACTTTAAAATCAAAACTAAAAATAACGTTACAACGTTCGTCAAAGTTGCTTACATTTGCTTTCAAATGATAATAAAGCATATTCAAGTATCTCCTTTGTCCCAGATTTCTCAGAACTCAGAACTCGTTAGGACACCCCATGTCATGTATATTAGCTGTCGTATCATGAAAGAGCCGCGTAATATCTAGAACATTCTCATACAACAACACTTATCTGAACGGTCCTCCGTTCCTTACTATTCTTGTGACAGTGACAAGTGCTTCCGTGAACATCCACCGTAATGCTGAACAATGGCTACCCTATATCTCCCTCATAATATCGTATTACTCCTCTTTCCATTTGATTTGTAAGCGTTTCCTCTCGTTCCAGTTTAGATACTCTATCGTGTTGACATATTCCATCAATGTTTAGATCAAACTTTAGATTGTCAATCTAGTTAGCGTCCATGAGCCCTGTATCAAATTTCGTGTCTTCGACACACGGTTAGTCGCCTAACTCAATCAAAGTAAAATTTTGAGGGGCGAAGGCTTTTAGCAATGTTAATTTACAAAACTTTAAAAAGTAAGTAAGCATATAGACGTATTTGTGTATATAGTAAGTAGGTATGGAATATTGATTGGGAGTAAGTAAGCAGTAGACATTTGTGGTGCATACCAATTTCAACTAAAAAACTTCGTAGCAGAACCAGAATGATGAACATCACTTGAAGTTATTATAATAAAATGCAATTGCAAGCTAAATACAACAAGGGAAAATATTTGATTTTTTTGTCTTTTATGCGATAGGGGGCAAACGAGCAGACGGGTCACCTGATGGTAAATGACTACCGCCGCCCATGGACACCCGCAACTCAAGAGTCACAAGTGCGTTGCCGGCCTTTTAGGTAGGAGTACGCTCTTTTCTTGAAGGTTTGAAGGTCGTATCGGTTCGGAAATACGGCAGGCGACAATTTGTTCCATAAGCTGGTTGTGCGAGAATATATCATATACATATATATGAATAGAATATCATAGAGTTGTTGATATATCAATTATTTGATTGACAGCCGTTGTGTTTAAGCGCGGGACCTCTCGTGAACGCATTTCAGCATTTTAATAGACGAGCCCATAATCTATACCTATAATATGGCTCTGATGATGAAGCTAATTTCTCATAAATGGTAGGGTAGTGGCACATGTGCTAGTTTAAAGTGATTTTTTTAATTTTAAGGGATGTGTACCAAAGAAATGTTTTTTAACAGCACCTCACTTTCTTTCAAACATTCGAGTAGTCTAGTAAGATTTCACTTATTCACTAGTTACTTAAATGTAATTAAATGAAACTTTATTTAAAAACAAATAAGTATATTAGTTGATAGGTGTTTAATACATAGCTCTTCTATTCGGCCTGGTAGTGGCATGTGAAAGTGTGGGCGTATAGTTACGTTTAAAATTGTAAATTAATAGTATATATTTTTACTGGTACTATATATATTTACTATATGTTTTTTTCTAAAAGTCATATTTTAAGTTGGTTTTTGAACTAAGCAATTGCATATTTTTCTGTTTTTTTTGTCTTCTATACCAGGTATAACTCTAACGTTGTGTTCTGTAATATTTTTCGCTATTATGACCAATATACTCGAATATAATAAATTGATTATATATTTAACGAATTGGTATGAGTAGTGTCAGAGTTTTCGGTACTCGTTATAATGGGTGACTCATTTGTAGGTACTGTATTCAAAATTAAAAAAATAATAAAAAATAACAATTTATCGAGTATTTTTACTATCGCACAAAAGAACCATGCTTTACTTTTTTTTTAAATTGTTACTTTTAAGTGTTGTCATGGTATATACCATGATAACCGCACGACTGCACGGCTGGCGTAGCGGTTTAAGTGGTCACCTCACTACTACGCTGCCGCGCTGAGTGTTGTGGGTTCGATCCTCGCACGCGACAACACTTTGTGTAATCCTCAAATTGTTGTTCTGAGTCTGGGTGTTATTTGTGTCCGTTGCTTGAATGTTTATAAAGTCCCCGGCGACACAAGAATTAATCATAGTGCGAGAGTTGTCTTTAAAGAAAAAAAAACCGTAATTACGGACAAGAGCAGTTTGCAGTTCCATTTTCGATGACGAGTCTGAACATTTCGAGTGTTGGCCAGTTGCTCAATCGTATGCAGCTTATCCATATAAACTTTGGCCTTTACATTAACCCATAGGAAATCGATGGCAACTCTATCTTTCCTTTTTCGCCTCCCATCTCCTTTTCTACTCGGTCATCACCCTCAAAGGCGGGCAGCGCACTTACGACTCTTGAGCTGGAGGTGCCTTTAGGCGGCGGTTGTCACTTACCATCAAGTGATCCGTCTGTCATTTATCCCTCTATATAATAAATAAATTATGGATGAGTAAATTGGTGTTATATTGAAAGCCAAAAATTGGTAAGTAATAGATTGATGAGTGTAACTCGATCTGGCTAAACGCTTTTTATATTTTTTTTATATAAAGTTTATGGTTGACTTGACTTTTTTCTCAGATAAAAATTGAGTTCAGTAGAAACTTAATAGGTCATTACTTGTGTTACTTTTCTTCATTAGTAGTCAGTTCCTTGTCCTTCCTTGTCACTGATCAACAACTGTTGTCAGAGTGCACTAATGTAAATGCGGCGATATTGTTATTAATGCTCTAATTGGCACATAAGTCTCTTTTTTATTCCAGTTACTAATAGTATTCAGCTTTAGCTACGTAACTATCTGAAAATAATTAATTCTGCTTTTGAAATATTATTTACGTGAGTCTCTCTGTATACAGCTATTTCTACACCTTTAATAACGTCTGCCTTATTAAAAGCGTCATCACTTATTCCCTTGGTCTCTATTTTGGGCTCATAATAAATACGAAATTAGCAGTCACACACACTTCAAACCATAATAATAGCTACTTATATTCATTTTTCAATTTAATTTTGTTCTATATTTATTAAATTTTCAATTTAATTATATTCTTTATTCACAAAAATAACTTTTCAATAAAATTATACGTGTTTCTGTACATTGTTTTTGTCATGTGCCTCGAAAAGTTTAATTGTATTTAAGTGCATTTTCAGAACAACGTTCTCTGTTAATATTAAACATGACAAATAGTTTTCAAGTTCTCAAAGACAAAGTTTTCTCATCGTAGCAAACGATCAAGTTCATAATTATTTGTTAGCCTCAACGAACTACTGCACAATTTTAATTGAAACAAAACAACCAAAATATGAAGCGCGCTTGACCTGCCACTGTGAAGTTAATTTACGACTGTATTGTTAGCTTAACGAGAAATGTTGTCTTCGTACATACCAGATCCATTCTGACTACTCTGATAAACAGAACAATATATAATACCCTCACACCTCTATCACCGAAGAGATCGGCAGAGGCGTCTCAAACATCCACTTTTTGCCAATCATAACTTAATCCCACTTAAGTAATAGAGGTAAGTAAGTAAGTCAAGGTAAAACAGTCCTCTCCTGTTATCTGTATCTTAGTTATCCTATCTTTTAAGACACACACCGAAAGAGATGCGATGGGCCTTTTTTACTCCACCGAGTACCACACAGCTAACTGTGACAGTGAGTGAAAAAGTAATTGGTATTTCAGCAAGTATGTGGTATCTACCACAAATATTAGGTTTAACGCATGGTATCTGATTCACGATAAAAACAATCTCTCAGAAGACTTACAAAACTCACGCAGATATACAGTCAATCAAAATATTGTTGACAGTTCCTTAATGTCGTCAATTCATCCCGATTCTCTCCAATAAATCGATAACAAACTTATTCCGAACTTATTAAATGTTAATTATTCCAATATTTGAAAAGTAATTATATTCCCTTTCTTGGATCCTTGGTATAAACTATTAATATCGCTGTTCTCTAGTTAATTTTGAATTATCTTGTTGTACTGTTATTTTACATAATAACGAAAAATTTTACCTGCCAATTAAATAATAACTCACTAGGAATAAAATTGCCTATCACCTAGTAACTTCCTTGTAATCATTTACTTTCTTGTCTGCATAGACATAAATTTAAAAAAATCATGCTTGTAATAAATGACAACTTATTGTAGTGTTATGATACGTCAATAGATTTCAAAGTAATAGAAATATTCCTCACTGCATTTTTGTTCTCAAATTGCATTTATGAAATTAGTATTTAAAACAACTTTATATGCAAAAGTTATAATATTCTAAGAAAAATAGTAACGTTACATGTACATATATGTTATATTTTATGTATATCATTTTTGTCTGATGAACAAAACTAATATACCACAATATTATTAGCTTGACATATGTATATCTATCTATCTATGTATATAAAAGAAACTTCAACGCAATTCACAAGATTCAAGATGTCCAAATAACATGGAAATGTGCCAAACGAAAAGGACAGATGGCAATGCAAAATAATAACAATATATACTTTAACAACTAATAAAACATAGTAATAAGCACCAGTACATATTTTCGTTATTAAAACTTATTATAAATCCACTTCAGAAAAGGAGGAGGTCCTCTTTTCGAATGTTTATTTTTTTTAATTTTTACTCGACTTGAAGAAAATATTCGGTTACAGGGTTCGGACAGCCAGTTTGACAGACCTGTTGGTTTAGTATTAGTGACCCTGACTGCTGACCCTGTCGTGGGTTCGTTTTTGACACGGTTCAAAACTTTGTGTGATCCACAAATAATTGTTGTATGTCTGAATGTCGAGTTACATGACAGGCCACCCTGAACTGATTGAGCTATAGCTTACACTATACAATCATTTGCTTCCCTTCTGTGTACATTTCAATATACTACCATTTTCCGATTTATTTCCCAAAGTAGCCGGTGGACGGCAATAGACTTGTCCCCTATTGTAAAATGAAGGTGTTTAATACACCTCTGATTATACCTTTCTGCGATACAAGCGTCACTGTATGTATGTATGCCACCTCTATGGTAGAAAAATTGGTGAAGAACACATACTACGCGATATCTTCGTCATTTATGAACCAATTGCAATAAATTTTCTTTTGGCGGTAGGTACTCTGGGTTGGTCCAGTTTAAACTTTGAGAGGGTCTTCCCCTGTTAGGTTAGTGAGCTGTTGCGGGCAACAGGCCAGGCCAGGCAGGGGTGTGGATGTCTTACCGAAGCTTTTCCCGGATTTCTCCCTCTCCCTCTGTCAGGCGCAGTATGGCACACCGTGTGGTTTTAGTCGGTCCGATTCCGACACACCGTCCCACCGAAAACCGGGATGATTGCCCGAACCGGATTCTCCACATAAAAAAAATAAATAAATTTGAGAAACGGTAATATGCCTGAACAATAAAATTAAGTAACCGGTTTCTTCAATCTACAAAGATTTACAATTTACACCGTACACCGAATGCAGCGGCCGTTGTCAGTTGAAAATGAAGGATAAGGCAGTTAGAAGTGTCAATTTATGACCAGTCTGTAGAATAATTCACGACATCACTTCGTTTCGAGCTAAAGATAAATCCTGAGTGATTTACTTAGTGTTCAAATATTTCCATGCAATATAATTTGTTATCCGACTTGTCACAATTACCACTTACTTACATAATTCAATCTTTGAATACATCTAAGACATAGTTGCAATTTGTTCGTCCATGAAATATTTTATGTTCTAATAACGATAAATGTTTTCTTTTTACCCTTATTTGTAGAGACAGTTGAGACATTATTTGAACTCATGCGTTTTGACATTAGATGCTTATGTAAGAAAGTACTTTTGACATTCAGAGTGGTATCGCGACTAAGGATAAGAGGAGCGATGTTCATACCCTCTCCTCTCATCCTCATCATAATTATGGTTTGAATATCTATAACAGTATATAGTCATATACAGTATGGAGTCCATTTTCTTTTCTATCGACTATTATTTGTAATTAAAACTTGAAACTGAAATTTAAAAATTGAAACCTTCTACCCTTAAACATTAACTTATATCTATATTTTATGTTGACATTGAGATGTTATAATTCTTAATCATATTGGTAACAAACATTATTTTTGTTTAATATTTCTCAAAAATTAAAAATATGTCTTGTGTTGAGATAAACTTATTTGACGTTATCTCGATGAAATGGCGTTTTTGCTAATGTTTAATTTACTCGTTAAATGATTTAACCGAGTTTACTTAACTTATCTCTATGTGTAGTGCAAGTGCACTGAGGTAATTTTATTATTTAGAATTTACGATTTACCCTTGCGTTGCACGTTATATCCATAATTGTGTTTAGTAACCAACAAACTTACACACGAAATCAATTTCACAGTTAGGTTCAATTAAAAACTGTCGATATTCAAGAACAGATTTGGCTTGCAAGTGGTTTGACGCCAACTAACCTGCGGGCCAAACGAGCTGACTCTGTGAAACTCTGAAAATTAGTTCCCCAATTCTGATGAAAACTTTAATTGGTTCCTTAAAGCCAATATGTGGCTGCTAGTGTTAGCTCAATCGAAAAGCTATGTGAGGTAGTACGAAGAAGATTGAACCCAACTTTTGTAATGAAATATGTTTTGTTTGATGTGTAACTTTAAAAGTAAATAGTCCGATGACCTATTTGTGACTGTCTCTTTCAGTCCTCTACATACACATATATATGTATGTATATCTATAGATACATGTCGGGTTTTAATGTATTTTGACCTGCCCTTAACCGTACATTTGTTCCCATCGGTTATTTTAGATAACTACAGTATATATATACGTATGTGTGACATGTGACATCAAGTCTTACTTGCCTTACTGTTGCTAAAATATCGTTTAGTTATTACAAAAATATTTAAGATTTCGCTATGGATTTTGTTCTGAAAAAATCACGATAGCTTTAAGGAAATTCCAAGGTTCAATATTAACAACGCGAACAAAAATTTATTGGAATAATTTTCGTGTTATGCCAAACTGTATGAAAATATATCTACTTGCTTGATGAAATATTATATGCCATGTGGTTCACGGTGAAGTAGAATAGGGCCACCCTATCTCTCCCCGGGGGTGTCGTAAACATTGACTAATAGAACATCAGATAGTATGTATATAGTCATACACCCGGTTGTCGGCAACAGACTTTTACGTTAGTTCAATCACATTCTAATTGGCTAAATGTGGCTGTTTAATACATTTCTGCCTACCGATAAGGGGATACAGCGTATGTATGTATGTTTAAAATTTTAAAAAAATACATACAAAGTGCATCATTCTTTTATATTATTTCCACTCATCTCAATACAAAAAGACTGGGAAAATACCTCAAAATAAAGTCCTATGTTACATTAAACTTAACTAACAATTTTTCTTTTTTTTTTTTCTTTTTTTTAGGAGACAAACATTTAAACAACGGACGCAAAGAACACCCAGACTTAGAACAACAATTTGAGGATTACACAAAGTAGTGTCCCGTGCGGGGATCGAACCCACAACACTCGGCGCGGCAGCGTAGTGGCGAGGTGACCACTTAAACCGCTACACCATCTGTGCAGTCTGCACAATAAATATTAGTAAATGATTCACATGAAAGATGTATTTCCCCATTGTACATTTCTTTTTTGCATAAATACTGTAAATTTGTTTCAAGGTGTACAATAAAGTATATTCTATTCTATTCTATGAAAGATGTATCTCGAAGCATACGTATAAATATGTGAGAACACTGAAGGAGCAGTGTTAGTTCGCGGCGTTATTGTTTGGTGTGCCATTCTTCTTGGTCTCGGCGTCTGTTCCCTGGAATCTGATTAATAGCAGCAATATTCGAGCACTCTGCCCCCTGTACGAACAGCCAGAATTGTTCTTCCGATGTGTTCAGCTTTAGTTTGTGCTTCTAGTAATAACTCTATGCCAATGCTATGCTGATAGATATTAATAATACATTAAGAAGAATAAAACAGTTAATATGTTATTCGTTTGTGTTGAGGCGTATGTTTATTAGCCGCTAATAGAAAGAAAACGCTTGACACAATCATCATTATTATATAATTTCATTATTTTTATTAAAAGTAAAATATAACTTGTACTTTGCCATTCGTCGTTACGAATGTATATTGATTTTGATATTGAAGTTTGAAAAGAAGTAATAAGTTTTTATGATTTCTTTTATGTCGAATATATTACATTAATTATACTTGATTATATAATATTGATATACTAACATTGGGAGAGGCCTACATATATGCAGCAGTGGACTGCGATAGGCTGAATGAGAACGATGACGATATTCTTGACTAAAAGCTGCCTTGCATATCTTAATGAGTTATTTGGTTATGTCAAACGATATGTAACGAAAATTATCGAAATATGATAATCGCATTTATCTTTTCTTAGAAAAACAGCTAAAAATATAATACGCCTCGCCTAAATAATAATTGAAGCGTTTTTAAATCACCAAAAAGGTATCAAAAGTTATGTTTCAATCTGAAAGTTGTTGAATCATTTTATGTAGGAATGAAACCCATATTTCGTACACTGTTTATTTTGCGGTTGAACCCTGGTTTAACGAATTCCTAAATTTGCATTGTTAATATTCGCCATATTATTGGTGTTGTTCAATAAAATTGTAACCATTTCAATTATATTTAATTTAAAATTTCATTCAGGCATTTACCTACCTACTTACCTACTCATTATTAATATTATCCCTATCAATCAACGGCATTTGCATGTCGTATTAGTTACCTGCAATATACCTAGCTATTTATAGATCGATTTATGTCACAATATGCATTATAAAGACATTGGATATGAAACTCTAGCTGATTGTTCGACAGTTTTACGAAATAAATTACTTTCAAGAAATAATAACTTTAATAATAATAAATAATAGAAGAGATGAGCGATCTTAATTGTAATGACACTTATAAATGGTTGCATGATAAATTGTGTACGTCATCAACTTTTTAGCTAGAATTAATTTTTAATTTTTAAGCACTGAAGTTAATTCCCAATTTAAAAAATCAAGGAGTAAATCTTTTAGATTTCCTTAAGCTATAGGGATAGGCTTTGAAGGTAACCCTTTGTTTCTCGAGGATTTCAAATATATTTTTTAAGCATGTTAATATGTTATTTCTTATTAGCCGAAAGAAATCAAACAGATTTACTTTTGATTTTTTATGGCTTTTATAAACGTACTCGTATATAAGTTTATTACTTCAATACGGAGTACAAACACAATATTTGTTGTAAGAGGAGTAGCCACTAGACCAACAGGCCAATCAAATATGGCTATTATATGGGATCTAACGTCTTCAACTTCTTCGGGGTGTAACTCTTAAATCGATTTCATTACTACAGTGCTTCTATAGTTCGACAGTTTTAACTTACACAACACACACTCATTTCTCCACAGCCTTAATTCTATTACCCAGGATTAAGCATTTTCATAGATAGCTCCGTGGCTGTTATTGAAAACGATCAGCATGTTGAGAGAGTACCTACCTATTTATTTAGTGGCCCCGCGGGATGAACCAATACTGCGGCCAACGATAGCTTATTTACCAATTTGCATCATTAATGCGCCACGCTTAAATGATTTAATATGTAAATGTTGCGATAAAATGTTGTTTGCTATAAGCAATTTTTATTTATTTCGTATCGTAATATTGTGATGTTATGGATTTATAAGCACAGAAGATGCTTGCTCCAATTGGAGCCTAAATTCGTAGATATGTCAACTTTACTGAGGACTTCAAGGTTCGCCAGTGCTACTAGCGGAGTGTTATTCGTTGGTGAATCTGTAATAATGGTCAAATTTGTAATAGGTCTTGTGATTTCTATATGAAAAACGTGTTATGAACATTAAAAAATATTAAGAAGAACACTTTCAGTTTTCTTCTATTTCATTTAATGTATTAGGGTGTTCATTCGTGGTCATGATAATATTTGTTTTATATCAATAATCATTTTTTTGAATCCTAAATAGTTTTATCGAACTATTTGGTGTCTTGGAAATAACAAAAAAATTATCGCATTATAAATTTCTTATTCTAATCGCCCTCAAAATTAAATCTCTATGTTTTTCTTAAGCAGCAAAAGTTTTCTTAAACAACAAAATTCTACCGCTACAATATACAAATGTATGCTACCATAGAAATTGTAAGGTCGAAGCTTTCTTCGCTCATACCAGGAATTTTTGTGTTACTTGCAGAAGTTCGTATAAAATTAGCATTTATCGCATATAGACAGGATTAACAGCTTCACGAGTCGCAGTTACTTAAAGAAAACTGCAAGTATTGCATGAAACTTTCTTTAGTTTGGAGTTTCAGTTTATGTTACTTTATACAATAACACTAGTAGTTTTTTTAAGAAATTTAGGAAACTCTTTTATAGAGATAGCATAACCAACACTTATATTTATATATCCAGTAGTATAAAAGTAGAATTATTAGGTAGGTGAAATCCTGATTATATAATACTAGCACACCTGTTGACACCCCCGCAACATCCCTTGTGGGTGAAATTTCGTAAAATCCGTTCTTAGCTGACCTAATATTCCGAAAGGAATATTCCTACCAAATTTCAAGTCTCTACGCCTTATGGTTCCAGAGATATCGTGATGAGTCAATATATCGGTGGAAATCTCTTATATATATATATAGATTAGGTTGGCAACTAATAAATCCTCTATCTTTGTATACATATTAATTTATTTTTTGAAGTATACAAAATAAAATTATTTCTCAACTATATAAGCACCATCGGTTTCTATCACCTGTCACCAAAGCGCTGGCAGAGACATAATGCCTTCCTCGTAGAAGTTTTTAGGCTTTTAATCAAAAAAGGCTGGTCTTCATTTTTATTTTTTTTATCTGCTACGTAGTGGGCTAGAGAGCGAAATAGATGATAATCTGAGGGCATAATATCTGGAGAGTACGGTGGGTGAGGAAGGACAGCCCAGCCAAGTAAGTAATTTTTTACGAGTCGCTTTTGCTACATGTGGTCGATCATTATCATGCAAAAAGTATACTTTATTATGGTTTTCGATAATCCCGCTGCTTTATCCAGTTGGTCACAATTAATAATGGCCGTGATTGTAGTGTTAGATGGCTCCCAGTATATAATTCCGTTTATTCCCCACCACACACTTAAAATAACTTATTTACTCGTGTCAGATTTTGGCGTCGGTACATGCTATACTGCATTTTTGACATAAATGAGTTATCATGAGTTATCTCATGCCCCCCTTTTCTCTTTCCCCTCCACTCATCACCCGTCTCCGCTTGCCAATTCCCCCATTCCACCCCCCTCATCACCTTTAAAGTCATGCAATTACGTCTCTTTGAGTTCGTCCAACTTTATCATAAAAAAAAAATACAACTAAGCTCTTGATATTCGGCTGCTAAATATGATAACGTGACTTCACAGCAGTTATCTGGTTATCGCTGAGAGCCATCTCTTACATGCAACCTTATGAAAAACATTAGTGATAATGGATTAAAAGAATAATGAGTAGTTTAGGTGCAAGATAGAAGTATAGAAGGAGAAAATAGGAGGAGAAAATGAAATTTAACACTAGGTATATAACACCTATACACATATACCTACAAATACATAATTATATACACACACATAGATACTTATTTATTTTATTTGCTCATTGAGCAATTGTGAAGAATTTATCATATAAAAATGTATTGGAATACGTGGTTACCGCCAGTCTTAAAGATTTCCGACGACCTCAAGGATCTTGCAATCTTTAAATCAAATTGAGAAACATAAAACGTTCCTTTAAATGAGTCGGTGTATTTGCAATATATGATAGAATTATATGATTGAAATGTTTAATTACTTAACTTAAATACTTTATAATATTACGTTCAACATGTTTGTCTTTTTTTAAGTGATAACTTGTTGTTGTTGTTGTTTAATAATTCTACACAGTTTTGCACGCTGAACAAGAGTGAGTTACTTTATAAACTCTAACAAACAACATTAGCGTAATGACGAAATACATTTTTCATGCAAAAGTTTCGCTTGCAACCAAATTTTCACTACTATGAAATTAGTACTTTAAAACTTTCAGTTAAATAATAGAATCATAAAATGAATGTACACAAAAATAACCCTTTGAAAAGGGCACCACTTTTAGGGGAGAATGACAAATTTGATTCGACAGGCTTTTTGTGTCGGCTAATAAAAGAGGACGTCGCTTTTGATCCAGTTTCAAACAATACAGAAAATACCCCAAAACCCCATAGTTAGGTTGATGCGTAAAGCTTTTTGTCAGAGAAGAAAACATTTGAAGTAAGGAATGTAAATAGATAAATAGTGTCAATATTATACACAACATCAAACATGATTTAGTCTTGTAGATATATAATAAAGTACTATTGGATGATTATTGTAATCTAAAAGAAATTTGAAACCACTATCTAGTAACAATTTAATTTAAAGAAAGACACGGGACGTATATATAACTAAGGTTGGTAATGTAAATTTTTAATAATTTACACTAGGAATTAATAATTGCTAAAAATTGTAAAACCTGTAAACGATTTCTGTTAAAAAGGAAAAAGATCTAACTAAATTAACTAACTACCATGTCAAAAAACGTCTTTAAAAAACTCTACATCTAGCAATCACTTTGTTACATGCCTTCAATGTGCCCGTAAATTTGGTAATGAAATATATACTACTAAAATACATAATACAAGCACAAGAACGAAATTTAAGTGGTCGCCTTGCTCGAAACTGTACGAGGACCATCGTATTTCCTAAGTTCCTAACTATTTTGCTACGATCTGTGTTAGAAATACATATATAGTCGAACATAATAGGCCACTAATTATAAGGGGTAGCCATCCTCCTTTTTGAGAAGGAGAAAGAAATTCTGATTCCAATAATATTTTAGCTTTTGATCTTTATCGTTTCTTGAACAACGGAATTATGAAAAACAATCTTAAAAAAAATTCTTTATTTAATTAATAGGCTGTGCTAAATAATATAATTGTTAAAACATGGCAAATTAATTATTTAATTACAAAATTTATTTAGCAACTTGTTCTGACAGGTTGGCATTATAAGCAAGCGTAAAATAACATAAGCCTCTTTCGAAGTCGTTTTCCTGTATATTGTTAAAAATAAACAATTTTAAACGTTCTTTGCAATACATATCTGCACACTGCAAATATACGAATTATTATAGCTCATTTACAAAAGAGACGTAAAAGTACGAAATGCGAAACATGTAAAAAGCTTTTAGCTTTCACTGAACTCTGTATTATATCTCCGATTATTTGAGATTTTTTCTCATGAAAAAATCACAATACAATCAGTAGAAAGAAGTGAAATTTCCGATCGTATAAATATTTTTTGTACGCTTTACATCTGTTCATTCACACGCCCTTGTCTCCTCCTTTAACCTACTCGATATATGAGGTATTTTTATTCATAATATACACTTTGTTTAGTTATTTTTTTGATTAAATAATACTTATCTAATTAATATGAAAACTGAGAGTCTGGCGCGATCCTAAGGTCTACTTAGGAACATGAAGTCATCTGTTCAAATTTTTAATTTTAAGTTGAAAATTAAAGTCATAATTCACCGAACGTAAATTTTTCACACATTTTCATATCTTTCATCACAGTTACGAAACTGATTATTTTATGCATAAAAGTACTACTCATGCAGATTCGTTTGCACAAAAACTCTCTTCTGCTTATTTTTAATTTTTTTTTTAAGATGGTCAGGTAAAAATTGTCAAACATACATGTTGTTGATTCCCACGATACGAGGGACCTAATCTTTTTTTTTTGGATATCAATGTGCCGATCTACCTGCATATATTAGATGGATAGATGGTAGAACTTTTTTGTTATGAATAACATAAACAAATAACAAATAACTTTATTCAATACTTTTTCCACGAACGATTCAGAATTTAAAGTTATCCTAGTAAACTACAAAAGCGTCGATTATGAGTTTGATTCCGTAGAACAGTTGTTCGAAGTTGTACTTTATGTTAATTCATGCATTTTCAATGGTTTGACTAATATTTATTGAGCAGCAAAGATAACCACTCTCGATCTCGCCTGTCATTTATACTGCAAATCTATGCACGCTTACCTGCAACAATGTTTCTTATTTAGACTATATTTTATTTCACGGACATCTGTCTAGTTTTCAGACCCTTTCGCAACCCTCGTCCAATCTCCAACACTATTGCCTGTCAATGTCTTCATAGTTTTTGTTAATATGGTCTTTGAAAAACTCGTAGTAAACCCAACTTATATTTTTTTATAACTTTAAAAATCCTCTATTCAGAAGATTATTAACACGCTTTTATTAGTTGCATATGTTAATGTGTAAACAAATCTTGGAAGTAAAATTTGACCTACTTTTAAGATTTGTATTGAAATGAATCTATTTGCTTATATGTGACAGGGTGACAATACCATAATTTGATATTTTAGAGCTGATCTGATTATGAAGGTTGCTGCTGGTACGCTTCGTGTTTGGGGCTCATATGCTTACTTTTTTCGCGAGTCTACCAGTTTGGGCTAAGTAACGATGGTCTAATGATGAAGCCATGATGAGGTAGGTTGTTATATATTTTGCGAGTTTATATATTTAGTTTGTTTCAACGAGTCGAATACTACATTACACTACACTTGGTCGTTATCAGCTCCGTTTCTCAAAAGTGCAGGGGGGATGTGTAAACTTAAAGATTTTCAATCTTAGGTAATGATTAAACGCAAGACCTCATGACAAGCCAGCTTATGTTAGTCGACCATCAAGATAGTATATAACATCATACGTAACTTCAACTTTAATATTTACTAGGTTACCCCGAGGTTGAAATTCAATCATAATTTATTGAATTGTTGATAATAAAACACACGAAAAAAGAAGAAATTTACATACTGAACTGTTTTGTCTTGGCATTTACATATATAGATATTGTAATCTCAATGTTTATTGACGTCCAAAATATAAAATGAAGTAAATATTTCTTTTGATATTAAATTTAATCAATCCCAGGTTACAAAGTCAAACTTGAGTGCAAAAAAATACTTGGGGCGGAGATGCTTATTAAAGGCACCGTTGAAAGAGATCCTCGAGAAAATTTTCGGTGTAACACAAAAGACGTTTCGGTTCGTGAACCCACTCTAGAATGTTAGACGTCAAGTGTGGCCAGGGATTAAAGGTACCCAAGTAGCTTCTCGCAATATTACCTATCCCAAATGTATAGGCGTTTTGTAAAAAAAAATATTTTTTCGATTCAATAGGAGGGTTGAAAGAAGTTGTATATTACGCCACCGAAATTAATTTGTGTCAAGGATAAACATTCTTCAGCGGTTGGAATCTGAACCTTTTCCCTACAAACTTCCAAACACATTTATTATATGACTTATATTATTCGCATACCTGTTACGTTTAATACGCGTTAAGCAAGCAAAAGAATACAAAAATCAAAAATATAGCCAAAACTTGCGATCATTACTGTTTATTATGAGGAACCCTATTTCAGTTTATCCAGACAATTTATCAATGAATGTATGTATATATGTAAAAATATTTTCCACTCGAATGGTTGGTTGCCCTTACGTTAACCGCGAGGATGCTCTCTAGCCGTGAAGTAGGGCGTGATGGCACGACCCAAGGGACTTAAGGGGTAACTTTACATTACCTCACTGAAAGTCAATGCCGAGAAATTCTCATACAAATTTAATAGACGCGTCTCTCAGTCGATATAATTTTTTTTTTGCTTTTGCTGCTCTAAACTAAACAGGTAATATATAATTTATAAGGAAAAGAAAATATAAGTACTCATAAATAAATTATTTGCTTATTAAAATGAATTCTTTATTTAAACGTACATAGGTTACCGTAAGCGCGCTGTAAGCATTAACACCGATGCGACGTATAAATTCTTGATTAAGGAGCACATTACAGCATCCAAAAAAATTGAGTCAGTGCGTTTACTTTCTTTGTCATAAAATGCGTCTACCTGTCCATGTATGATATGTTTACAATATACCATTTGCTTTTTTTAAACTTTATTACACTTAACTACACTGATATCACGATTATATTTTCGGCTGAATTCTTATGGATCTTATATATTCTAATGGAATTAAAAGAATTTACCAGTGCTGTTTTGGTATTGACAGTAAAATTACAGAATTATAATATTCTGGAGGAGTGTCACTTGCAAAGAGAAGCAAAGAAAAAAAATTGCATGGTTTTTAAACATTTAAATTCAAATGACTGGCGTAAATTTAAACAAAGCGGACTGAATAATACACTATTTTATTTGAGAGAGTTAGCACTTTGTAGTGACACATAAATATACAATTAAAGTAACGAAAGCAGCCCTCGGCTCGCACATAGGGGCATACTAGGCCACCTCATGCCGCGGGCACGTTGGGTGAAATACACAGCTCTCCCAGCTCTTTGTGTCAGTCCGACTTACTTGTTATAAATAAATTTATAAAATGTTCCGTTCTAAGTATGACTACATATTATTTTACATATTATTAACTTGGCCCATAGAATAATGATGATGAATGTAAAGCCAGGTGGACTGGCGACTAGCTAGACTGAATGCGAAAGGCGAAGGAACGGGTGCTATAGTGTACATTGGAGGTTCTCTAAGTCAAAGTGTATGACAACACATAACTTTTTACAGTATAGTATGGCTTCATTTAGGTTTTAATAACCATTTTTATTAATTTCAAACACTTAAGTCATTAAACATAAAAGCAAAAAAAAACAAATACGTCTGTTTGGAGCCGACTAAAAATTGTTAAGGTTTAATAGGACTTTCGGGCTATCCGTCGTCCTAGCAGAAGCAGGCCCGAGATGGTAGCTCGACGTGTTCCGCGCGCGCCTCTTTAAATCAGAGCATTAAACCATAGCGAGGTCGCCTCCACCAGGCGGCCAAGTCTGTCGGGGTTCACAGGGATTTCCTTTCTAAGGTACACCTGAGGCCCCGGCCAGAAGACTCCATGTCGGAACGCTGTGTGGTTTTAGTCGATTCGAGTCCGACACACCATCTTACCGTAAGGCCCCGGTGAGGTGATGACCCGTGAGGGTTTCCACACAAAAAAAAGAGCTAACAACTTTATTTTTTATTATCTTTCACTTTTGTGTTACGAGATGTAACTAAATACAAGATAGAGGTTCAAAATGCTTGTAATCGCTGTATGAAGAATTTAAAAACTCCAATTGAACAAATACAACAAACGTTCTTAGATTGCCTTAATGAAAGCAATGGTATAACGTTCTGTATTAACAATATTCTTCTTTCATAATTCTGTTTCTTGGTTCAAATGTGTTTGTATTCGATGTTTAACTGAACACTACAGTTGTGGTTGTTTGTTTATTGTTTGCTGAAGGATAATATTTAATTTATGAACAATACAGTGCAAACAATAAACGTTGTCTTGAGCAAACCGTATGTCCTGAGGGATAACGTGGGCGGCGAGGTAGACCACAACAAATTTCTATACATATTATAACGTATTCTTTATTAAAAGCGACTGAATGACAAATTTTCAAATGTACTAAGGTAATAGCTTACCTATACCTGGATGTTCCTCTAATCGCTTTCCTCTAATGTTTGAGGTTGTCGAGATGACGTTGTTATTCTGAAATTTAATAAATTCTGCTCGCAGTTGTTACGTAAATAAAGCATGCGGCTTAATTGCGCTAGTTAACACCTCCTAACTAGACGTTTTAATTAAATTTTACTTAACATTGTTACAATTTAACACCCATCGTGATATAAAAAGTAATGTTAATAAGATCCGGCCTCGGGTTTTACGCAGGTTATAAATCAGGCCTCTTTTCATTTTGGCAGAGGTGTCTGTTCATTTCTTTTCTGCGCCGGGAGGAATTAAACTTGTCTATGGGCAATTGTGAGCTTCCTTCGAGGTTTAATCATTAAAAGCTGTCGCCTCTATAAGGCTTTTTTGTGATGGCACTGCATGTGAAAAAATGTATGCGTACGGTACCATGTTTACATCTCAAGTAATAAGTTTAGTGTTCCGTGAAAATTAAAATAACTGGAACAGATAGTGACTAATAAAATAAAATATACTTTGTATGCTTTTAGGATGTTTTATGGTATCATCGAGCATTTAGCAATTGCAGTAAAAGTAACTTGAAGTTACTGCTTCTGCTTGTTCTGCTTCTTTTTTTTCTTGCATTATGATGGCTGAATGGAGACATTTTACTTACATGAAACAATAACAACGCACTTGCTACCCCTGAGTTGCGGGTGTCCATGGGCAGCGGTAATCACTTACCATCAGGTGACCCATTTGCTAGGTCGTATAACATAAAACAAATAATGTACAAGCAAGTATAACACTTGTGACAGGTTGTTAAAGGTTCATGACGCAAACTAACAAACCACTTTCATAATTAAGATATTACACATGAGACCGAGAGCAGTACCTAACTACTTTTAGGTATCAGTTAAGGAAAATTAGTGAGGAATTGATATCCAGAAATAGCTGTCTAACACGTAGTTCTTTTGCAACAGACGAACAGAATAATTTAGGACCAACAACCAGCCAAACCACTAAGAGATATGAATAGACGAAACCATTATTTTATACTTGAATATATATACATTTTCGAATTATTGTATTCAGTTACAAATAATCATAATATGTTAAA
Organism: Tyria jacobaeae; assembly: GCA_947561695.1. NCBI lineage: Eukaryota > Metazoa > Arthropoda > Insecta > Lepidoptera > Erebidae > Tyria > Tyria jacobaeae. The sequence continues at coordinate 3,651,254 of OX387211.1, read as the reverse complement.
CAATGTGGTTCAATCTATTGTCTTTAGTTTATATAGGTCATTACACTATCGCCCCTTTGGGTTTGGAGGCTCAATCGCAGTGACCAAGTAAAAAGTATATATGTTTTTTTCCAGAATCACCTATTTTTATATTTATTTTATTATTTTATATATTTTCTGTGATCATTCATTTGTTCTGTGTCTGGGTGTAATTTATCTAAAAAATATGTGTGTAATAAGTTTAAGATGCAAGAAATAAATAGTTTTTCACGTTAAGTGTGTATTTACGTTTGATTTGGTAAATATTGTTTCTGAAAGTAGATGTCAGATGTCAGTCTGATAAGCGTTAGGTCTTATAAAAATATAAATACGATATTTCACTAGTCTAGCCGGTAGCATTACTGATTTTTCCCGGCCGTGATTTTCGTGCTGTAGAGATGCCTGCCCAGTCCTAGTTTTGCTGTAAAATGACAATACATAAATTGATTAATTCCTTCCAGGCATTCATTTTTATATGGACAGCAATAAATAAGAGTCCTACAAGCAATCAAGTTCAGAATAGATACCTATTTTAAAAATAAATTTAAAACCGAGCAAAACGTTTAAATAAACTGTTCAAAATATTAAGACAAAGATCTTAATAAAGGCTTAGCATATATTTTATGACTAAAAGTACAGCAAGCTTGCACTATTCAAGAATAACTACACTTACATTGTAACAAACGTGAGGATTAGTATACGTATATTTGTAACAAAGAATGTTCTAATCCTAAATTTACTTTCCGTCTATCAACATAACGATTTTTATCGTGTACCGTCTGTGTTTTAACCTCAACTATGGCCAGTGTAATCATAACAAAGACATGTCCATTGCCGAACCATTATAAATATTATTTTTTTTTTGAGAATTAAAAACGTAAAAATTTAGTGTCTATTAAAATACTTACTGGTAAGCAATTCTGTTCAGCATTAAGGATATGTTTTACGTAGGGGCTCATTTTAGTTACGATAAAAAAAACATGAGTTGTAAAATTTAAAAATGACAGTCTTACCCTTCCTGACATTGTGTTCACGCTACGCAGACTGTTGTGATGAGGTTCCAATAAAGTATTATATGTTAGTATTAATAATACTTGTATTATAGCCCGATTGAAGAATACCGATACGATTACGTTTATCCGATTAATACACAGGCTGTTGTTACAGAAAAGTGTGGACATATATCAGGTAATATTATAATTAGGAAACTCCAGTTCAAGTTATAGGTATGCTTAGGCTATTGCTTATACTCCCCTTTCTATCCTCCCGTTTCTCTCAATATACCCCAAAACTTTCCCATCTTGGGAAACTTGGGAATACCAAAAGTGCCCAGATGACTGCAACAGGCTTGCTTGCTTATTTCGTAAATGGGACTAAATTATTATCGTCAAAATGTGGGCGTTGCGTACGCTTCTGCCTATCCCTTCCGGGACACAGTCGTGAGTGTTTGTATAAATGTATATTTCAGGGTCGTGTACAGGATCCTATAAATGATGTAAAAAACTTATTTTTCTTTATGGTAAGTAATTAATTTTATAGTACACTTTAACTTTCGTTCCTTTTGATCGCACATTTCTCTAACATTCTGTATACAATAGAGAGTAATATATGTAATAGAGATTTGAAATAGGGGTAACTTTGTCTTTCCGAGCACCTAAGTTGAGGTCACAATTCAGTTTTACTCCGGCAATCTTTTATTGCCACCCATAGCTTTAACTTCTCGAGTAAATCTATGATATGTATTTGCTGCGATAACATTTCTTTTCAATTGGAACTCTAAGTTATTGATTTAAAATGATTGAATGCGGAACGCTGCTCTTTTGAGATTGAGCTTTTGATTTATATTGTGTACTTAGGGTCACTTTCTTTAGGTAACTTGTGGGATATTCGATAATGAGTACTGAGAACCATAAACATATAAATTAAACAACAACAACAAGTTATATGTATAAAGCTCCTATTTAGGAAGTTATTTATTTAAACGAACCTGATCTAAACATTACAATACTATATTAAATATTAGAAGAAGATATCTACAACACAACTACATTATTTTCTGATGGATAATGTCTAACAATTCTTTTATCATAATGATAAAAGTATAAAACCTTATACTTTTATCATTATGATAAAAGAATTGTATTGAACCCAATAGCGTTTATATTTGCCAGTAATTGAAATATTCAGTTAAAAACTCAACATTTCACTTGTTTTTAGTGATAATATGTTTATAAAAAACTTTTAAAATTTTACGATATTTTTAACTAGTTTCGCACTCGTTTATGCCTTTACTGAGTGGCAGCTGTGTCTGTAAGTCTAATAAAAACATTTATTTTGCCGTTCATGCCCTCATTTTATGGCCTTAAAAAATCGGAGATGGGCTTTACGTTTTCATATGATATTATGTACTGATGTTTAAGAAAGGTTACACAGCTGTTTACGGCATCCGTGCCTCAAAAGGTAAAGAATATATTAAGCAAAGATGAAAAGATGTGGCTTTGAGATACTGAAACAAATCAGTCCTAATTTACCCAGAGCGCCTTAATCAAGGCTCATGCAAATTAACTTTTTGACTTATAATTAGTCTCATCACCCATGGTCTCACGTCAACACCCTCCTCAGTTCATATTTCTTTTATAATTAGTTAATATTTTCACGTAAATTTCTCATACAATTCGTTCAAAATTGTTTACTAAACAATTTATCTACAGTACCTCCCCTTGGTGCTTGTTAAGCTTCGACGAGATGTGATGTCATGTAACTGTATATGCATGCCTACATGCTGTGAAACTAAAATTAAATTCTCGATTTAAAGTTCTGTAGACAAGAATTCTGAAATATACGGTGCAGCACATTTCGCAAACTTCACGAAGTTGTATGACTTCTGATAACTTGTCAAAGACACCATAATACCGTGGTGATATTATAATAATAAACATATCACGCATTCCTATGTTATCTAATAAAGTTTATGACGACGAGAGCAATGACAAGCGTCTCAAGTCCGCAATAACCAATAGAAATCGACTTTACCATTTCTTTAAAATGTATAAAATATATGTATTATATTAAGCAGCCCTTGAACTGTGTAACTAAAATCAAAGTAAGTGCCAATATTTACAAATGTATTTAATGTAGGCTATATTAGAATGGTAGAAACATTCACTGTTGTTTTGATTACATGGAGTACTTATAGTATATGCTATCGAATAAGGAAAAGAGATAATTAAAACAATATGTTTTTATGCTGTAGGGCAAACGAGCAGACCGGCTCACTTTATGGTAAGTGACCACTGCCGCCCATAGACACCTACAAGTACAAGTCAAGAGTCCCAACTGCGTTGCCGGCCTTTGTGATGGGAGTACGCTCTTTTCTTGAAGTGTAAAAGGACTTGTATGTCTACATCTACGAAGGTTGTGCGAGTCAAAAAGTTTTCTAAAGTCCCCCTTTATCCATGAAGTATGACTTGTGAATTAAAGTTTAAACGAATAAACATTTCTGTAAACACGACTGTTACGATTGGAATATTCGTTTTTACATACTCAATTTCCGTCTTGCAAAGCAAATGCCGTTCAAAAGCTTTGACGGTTGCCCATAAATTTGATTTTAGAATATAAACGTATAGCAACAATGTGCACCTCTATTTTCAACTCCGACCGCAAGCGCACATTTCATCTACATGAAGCTATTGACAAGGCTCTCGGTTAGAATTGTATTAACCACATTCTATTAATTGACTTGAGTGTAGTGCATACCCATTGTGTATGTGTGTATAACTTGGAATCGATCATTTCTTGAAGCCACTCAGATAGCTGGATATAGCGACTTAAGTTGAAGTGTTTAAGCCATTTTTAAGGATGACACGCCTTGACTTGCAGCCGCATGATTCATAAAGGAAACACCTAAAGCATCTACGAGTATGCAATAGAGGTCTTTGATAAATGTAAAAAAATAAATTTATATCTTTTGTTGAACTTTTTGTTTGCGCGTTTGCTTTTACGCGCGTTTTATTTTTTCATTCAAGTCATTTGGGTACTAAATTCACACCTCACCCACATCACACCAATTCACCTTCACGATGTGAAACCGGTTGAGAAGCATTTCCCTGAAATGACTGAGGTTTTCGGAGGCCCAACTCTTAACCTCCTCTTTCCTCTCCCTTCATCCCCCTCTCCTCATCTCTCCTCCCTTCTTCCCTCCCCGTATCCACCATCCCTCATCACCCTAGAAACCTAAACACCCTAGAACTTACGACTCTTGAGTTGCATGTGCCATGGACGGCGGTTGTCACTTATCATCAGATGACCCGTCTGTTCGTCTGTCCCCCTATAATATAAAAAAAATACTAGAAATCATATTTATTTATTTAAAAAAAGGCAACTCCCGCATTAGGAATAACTCCTGTGTCACGGGGGGCTGCTTTACAAACTATCAATCAACGGACACAAAGAACACGTTGACTAGGACAAATATTTGTTTATCATACTAATCTTTGTCCCATATGGGATCGAACCCACAATCTCCGGATCAGCAGTCGGGGTCACTAACTTACAGGCCCGTCATATACATGTACAATGTACTTTACCCAAAAAGGGGTAGGTCATATTTTGAGTATTTGGGTAACGTTAAATTGCTGTCCGAAATCTTTTGACGTTAACGTATAGATCACTGGAAGTTAATACAAAAATAGAAAAGCTTTTATCTTTTCTTGAAACTATCACGTATAAAGCCTTAAGTTATCGATTGCACTATAGAAGACTATTTACTAATTATCTGTGATTTCGTTAACATCTCTCCGTGCCAGCGTCAAAAGATTTTTTACCGTAACGTGTTACATTCTTAAACAAATTTTAAAAGGGCTATACTTGTCATAATAAACTATTAATATAACATTCCTATTATAGTTAATAGCTATGTGTTAAAGTACCTCACCTTTTAAAAATGATAGTTGTTGCATAAAAATAAAAATTATCGTGAGTCTTATTTATGTAAGATTTTATAAAATCAAAAACTACTTGATTGTACAAAATCTAAGTTGCCAAACACGCAAAAACAAAATTTTTTTTTTTCATCACCACATCTTTAGGAAATCAGCGGTTTTAATAGAGTTATGTAAAACTTAATTGTTTCAAATAAATAAGAATATATTGTTTTTTAAAAGAGACAGCCTAGCTTCGTATTCCGATATATTAAGGCATCATAAACATCGACTAACGGTACGAGATACCTACCTAATCGGATTACTCAACTCGGCAATATTAGGGTACCTACACTAGGGAAATATGTCTAAACACTGCAATCTGGTGCTAAAGCCTTCGGGTAACTTCGAATACCACGTGCCGCAGTTGCCACGGAGTGATAGCAATGTAAATATGAACTGCCATTGAAACTTCATAGAAAGTTTTATGATTGTTTGGTGTCGTCATTTAAATTTCTCACTACGTAACGAAGTGGTTTAGTTTTGTTTAATTTAATGTTCAACAACGTAAATTGTCAAACAATGTACTGGATGGCTTGACATTTTATTTCTAAACTAGATATCGTATTTATATAGAGATACTTAGATAACAATATTTTATTATTCAGATATTTACAAAATTATTACTTCGAAGTACGTTTCAAATAAGAAATTGAATATTTTGTAGTGGTCTTGAATAGAATAAGTGACAAGTAGTGAAAAGATAGAGGATAATGGAAGAAGAAAACACATTTGTTAACTCAAGTGTCGCGCGTCGCGTCGTCGTCGTGCGCTGCCTGCCTTTGAGGGTGATGAGGGAACGGAGGATACGAGGAGGTAAAAGAAGAGGATAAGGATAAGGAGAAAAAGAGGATAGGGGGATGAGGGGAGAGGAAAGAGGAGGGGTTGTTGGACCTACGGAAACCTCAGTAATTTCCTGGAAATGCAACGAAAGTGTTGCTTCAAAACAGATTTTTTGTGAGTGCCTAAGGATAGCTCTATCACTTACAGCTGTGTATAAAAAACATATGTTAGTACTCCGTTTTTTATATTAATCGAATTATTTAAATGCAATAGATAACAAGGCATTCAGACAGGCTTCAGTGAGTCTTTGAAGTATAAACCTATCCTTGATTTTAAAAGCTATGTTACAGAAATGTATTACGTGAAATACTTGTACTTAGCTAATGCGCTATTAACCCATCACAATAATAATAAAAACACTTATATGCAAAAGTTCTTATTATAAATAGGGCACAACGCGCATTGTGTTAAAGTATTCTATTTAAAACGCTACCCCTTGCATGTAAGGCATTTCGATTGAAAAGGCGACGTCTCGTGTATTCGCTGTGAATTTTTGCAAGGGAACATAAACTCGACGCTGTATCTCTTTTACGTATACAAGAGTAAGTTCTTTTATGACTTGGAAGGCAGACACCGTGAATGAGGCGCGTACGAGGCACACGAAGCAATTAAAAGTTGTGACTTTATACCTACACTGCGACACAAGTAATTGAAGCAGGTCGGTGGTATACCAATTGACTGTTTCTGCCATTCCTGATCCCGAATTTATGATCAAGTGCAATGGTATTATTCCAAAGAAGTTTAGTTATTGTAGCCATTTTCAATCGCTCAAATCTCTCCTTCGATATCTTGATATTTATATTTATACTATATTTCAATATTTAATTTATATATACTAACATAATATAGCTAAATATTTGTTTGTTTTATGTGTAAAGGCGCTAATGTCTTGAACTTTTAGTATTGAAAAAAAAATTATTTGTATTTTAAACAGTATTTACAGAGTTATAATATAGGTTATAAAATATCACGCTACGACCGCTAGGAGCTGCTTGAAACTGCTAGTAGTTAATATGACGGCATTGATGTAATTCTGGTTATAACCACATTGGGTTTGGTTTTCTGGTGACACAATTTTATTTTTTTTATTTTATTAGGGACAGTTGCTGCTTTGAGGGTGATTAGGGGGGTAGAGGAAAGAGGGGATGAGAGGAAGGGAAATATTAGAGAGAGAATGAATGGAGGGGAAAGAGGAAAGGTGAAGTTGGGCCTACGGTATCCTCACTCATTCGGCAATACAATGCAAGCATTGTTTGTTTACGGGTTTTCTGTGAGGCCGTAGTATCCGTGAGGCCGTAGGCCGTAGTCCGGTCGAGCCGACCCATTCGTGCCTAAGCACGGCTCTCTCACGGTAAAAATCTCCTTTTGATCTGAGACGAAAAATAGGCATGATAAAATGCGATTTAATCTTTTTTCAACCCCTTTGCGTATACCCATCGTATAATATTACAGAGATAGATTAATTATATTTGTTTGAGAGAGAGAGATTGTCTATTCTTCATGATGACATTTATCATACATGTTCGAAACAGGAAAGAACTATAAATGTACATTATAAATATCAGATTACTACAAAGTCATCGCTGTAGTATTATATTTATTATTATATACGGGGAGAGGCGAACAGAAGGGTCACCTGATAGTTAAATGACAACCTCCGCCCATGGACCACCAACTTAAGAGTTGCATGTGCGCTGCCTGCCTATTACGGTGATGAGAGGATTGAAAGAGGAGAGGGGGGATGAGGGGAGGGGAAAGAGGAAAGCTAAAGTTGGGCCTCCAGTATCCTTACTCACTCGGCAACGCAATGTCAGCATTATTTGTCAACCGGTTTAATACTAGTAGCAAGTGTCCATGGACGGCGGTTATCACTTACCATCAGGTGACCCGTCTGTTCGTCTGTCCCCCTATAGTATAAAAAAAATAGTAGTACTCCAGTCGAGCCGACCCATTCGTGACTAAGCATGGCTCTGCTATGGTGTTTGGTACATGGTACAACAATGGTTTAAATTTATATGAACTGCTAATCTTGTGTTAGAGCCTAAAGATTATTGTCACGCTATCTGTACGATCTGAAAATAAGAAAATAGCCAACATTATGACTACAGCTTGTTTACAAATTAGCAGATCAAGATGACCGATGATATAAGCTAATCTATCTTCTATAAAAATAAAAATGTATTAAAGAACATTTCTAAATATTTATTATATTTTAAGTGATTTAGTGAGTGAGACAGAAGACAGTGGGGGAGATTCTCGATATTATGACAAAATAGCTTGACGAGTTTTCATATAACCCTTTCGAAAACATGTACGTAGGTCGCCAGGTATTCCGAAAACATAAATAAATTATAACCTACATACATGGTAGTCATTAAGCTCGGTCTTCAGTGCCGGCCTCGTTTGCAATTAAACGGGGAACACATTTATAAACCCTAACATGGACAGTTATCGTGAGCAATAGCATTGCACTAGTGCAAGTTCGTTGGTAATATTATGCTGTAGCGCACAATTGGCTCCAGTCTCAAAACGAAACAGGGAGCCTGTTCACTCTATACCGGCTGTCGAAAGGTAAATACAAACAAACTATTCCAATATTGTTGAACGTTGCTCTACAACGGCTTTGCGCGTTTTGGTCCGGTGAGCTTGCAATAAATAATATAGGTACTTTCTCTACGGAATAATTGCTTTCACTGTACATACGTGATCTGAGGCGTGAATAACGTATTGGAAAATCAATATTCGTACTGAGAATATTTTATAACTGTTTTGGTTTACTCTTTGCCTTGTTATGATATATACCTACGCCTGAATTTATTAGAGGCTCCAATCATAGCTCCACTGTATGTATAGTGGCAAACTTTGAACAGTGGTAGAGCCATGCTTAGGCACGAATGGGTCGTCTCGACCGGTGCGAACGGCACGGCCTCACACTTGTAGTGTTGCTCACCAACATCTTCTTACAGTATGGAATATTCAAAGAAAGGTCGTTAAGAAATACCTGGTCGCCCGTGAAAATCTGTTAATCTTCCTATAAGATTAAAAAAAAAAGAATCTAGTTTATTGGTACTACTGTATATTTTATTACCCCATAAGGAAGAAGATCCTGTTTTTTTCTTACATGAAAAGTGAAGTTTTTAACTTTTTCTATTAAAATATAGCTGTGTAGCTCTGCAATATCTTCAACCCTTACGTATGTGTGTAAATAATTTAACTGCCAATTCAATTGGCACGATCGATGTCAGATGCCTTGTTAATGCGATGTCAGATGTCAGTTGGGCCTCCAGTACCCCCACTTCATAACGGATTTCAGTTAAGAATGTCTGTCAACGTACTAATATTGTTTTGCATAAAATAAACATACTTGTGAGCACTATGTCGTCATACTATCAAGACAAACTGCTTATTTATTACTTTAAACATAAAATATTATTTTTAACATAAATTAGAAGTAGTTTGTCTGAGGTCCTAAGCAGTATCTTAGTCAAAGTGACAACAGTGATAGTTCACATTCGACTTTTTTTCGTAGTTGCGTACTCTCTAAATCAGAGAATTTACCAATGAACGATACTGACTAATATTTTTAACTTGTCTATTGAACCTTACCCGAATCCAGAATTTTAAATCAGTAGTCGGGTTTACACGGAACAAGGGTCGTTAACTGATTTCCTTTTGTATTCTTGTTCCTCCCTCTTTTTTCTTCTCGCTTTATAGTTTTTTTTTAATAACATATAATCAGAATAAATACGTAGGTATCTAATATACCCAGTGTTCACTCCAGCAAGACGTCTTTACTTTAACGAAGCGGACATTGATATCTTAATAGATATCTGTATGACAATATGTATAGATAATTAATATTAACTATTGATGTTGTATGTCCATATCATACTGGATCCGATATCACCCGCATTGAACTATATCAAACAGGAATGCAAGATATCAATACTGTACTGCGTTAAACTGCTCACACGAATTCCTGCGGCCGAAACAATGCCATAACTATAGATCAAATGTTGAAGGCTTAATATGACAAGACATTGCATATCATGCCAGCAATTAGAATGCTTCAACACTTCAGAATTGTAAATTGAATCAAGTTTCAAGCCGTGTCACGCGGTAAGGAATGCTTTTGCTTGAAACTTTTACATGTTTTATAAGTACTATTAAATAATATTTCTTGGCCCAGTCTACACATCAATTATTATTTACCTTAGAGAATACTTAAAAAAAACTTTTAAGGTCTTTATGGTGGTAATATTACTCATATTACCACCAACAAATTAAATTTAGGTAGAGGGCTCGAACAGGCTGGTGCCTGCGACTTGCTTGAGCTATTGCTTATTCTTGCCAATCCATGTGTATAAGCAATATCCTTTTCCTTCAAAATTTGGGCTTTAATTACACCTCTGTCTACCCCTTTGAGGATACGGGGGTTGAGCTAAAACTAAAAAAAAAAATAACAAAGCTGTTCCCGGATTCCTCCTATTTTAGGCGCAGTACGGCACACCGTGTGGAAAATCCCGGTTTGATGACAGCACGAGCGGGTTTCCAAACGATAAAAAAAAATTGTTTGAGCAGTCAAGGATCATCTATTCTGTATATGTCTAAATGTTGATAATCTATTATTAGACTATCATTATAAATTTAGAGGACCAAGACTTACCATCAGTAAATCGTCCTATATAAAACATGTTTTCTTCAGGAAGCCATTAAAAATAATGTAGTTACGCTGTTAAACCACCAAAGTTGTAAATATTTCAGTTAATCTCTTTATGTCAACTATATCTAAACAAAACTTTTCTGTATACTAGTTAGTTCTGCGGAAACCACTCAAGTTGATTATTCAAGAGGTATAATAATTTAATAGGTTCATTGATATTTTGTTGAAGAACCATGAAATATTACATAATTAATTAGGTACTACATTTCTGAAAGTGGCTTAATTGATAAGTTTAACGAAACAATATTGAACTAATGAACCACTTAATTGCATTAGTAAACAGAATCATTTCCAATACGGGAGACGACTTTTGTTAAAAAAAAAATCTATCTTTAAATACAACTATGTTAATATTTTTTATAATATAGGGGGACCAACGCGCAGAGGGGTCATCCCGATAGTAACTGACTTCCGCTGCCCATGAACACTTGCAACTCAAGAGTCACAAGAGTGCTGTCCGCCTTTTAGGGTATGGAAAAGGGCGGAGGGAAAAAGGGGAAGGGAAAGTGGGTTGGGCGTCAGGTAACCTCACTCACTCGGTCACACTATGCAATCATTGTTTCACAGCCGGTTTTCTAGGAGGTCGTGGTAATACTCCGGTCGAGCCGGCCCATACGTGCCGAAGCATGGCTCTCCCACGTAATATAAACAGTTGCTATTTTATGATGTTGGTAATAAAAGTACTGAGGTAGACTCAAGAAAGATAAAATAGTTCTATTTTAAGAAGGATTTATATATAGGGTTATATAACGGTATACGAAGAATACGTTATCTAAAGTATCAAAATACAAAAATAAGTACGATAACAAGATAATCCGAGTCAAGAGATAATAAAGCGGGACCTGAAGACAATGTATTTAAAAGGCGGACTTTTATTTTAGAGGATTATTAACTTTAATTGGTTTTGAGACCTGCTGTGTAATGATATTCCCTCTAAGTTTCCTTTAAATGGATTTACTGGCAAGCCTACGGATATATTATGATTAAATAAATTAAGTTACAACATACTTTTAAGAATACATTCTGTGCAAGGTTACGTTTCACAAGTAGGTAAATGAAAAAAAAAATCTTTATAAACAAAATCAGAGCTACGCGTTATTCATTTACCTCAAAGAATTTTTATATTTACAATAATAACTAATACAATATTAACGGGTGTTTTAGCTGACGTGAACTAAATGTCAAATAATTATAATAGTTTAAATAATATTAATAGTGGTAGAGCCATGCTTAGGCACGAATGGGCCGGCTCGAGCGGTGCGATACCACGGCCTCACAGAAAACCGGTTGTGAAGTAACGCTTGCGTTGTATTTCCTCGAAATGAGTGAGGTTCCCGGAGGCCCAACTCCCCTTTTCCCCTTTCCTCTCCCCTCTTTCTTCCTCTCCTCTTTCACATCCCCTAATCCCCCTCTATTCTTTCCCCTCCCCGCATCCCTCATCACCCTTAAAGGCGGGCAACGCACTTACGACAAGAGTTGCAAGTGCCCATCGACGGCGGTTGTCACTTACCATCAGGTGATCCGTCTATTCGTCTGTCCCCCTATAGTATATAAAAAAAACAATAATAATAAACACGCTTTATCAGCGATTCAAATTTAACACGGACATAGGTGTCAGAGGTGTATTAAACACTAACATTTTGCTTATTAGAATGTGTCGCACTAATATAATAATCAACCGGGCAGAATATTTAAATGTATGACTTAAATGTATTTATTAAATCAAACCAAATGAGTCCAAATTAGAGGTTTTATCATTAGTTCGTTTTAAGACGCCATATTATACCATTAACGTCCAAGCTACATATCGATACGACAATTAGAAGTAGTTCAAAATTGACATAGAAGCTTTGTTTACATGGTTAGTCAGTTTCAAGTGTAGCTATACGTCTTAAAGGGTAGGTAAGTATGCTACATATGTACTTACTTTTTTATGCGTATTGAAAACCTTTAACCAGTTGTATATCGCCGAGATTGACTGCCAGCGTACATTGTAATAATAATTAATTAAACTAATCGACCGAATCGACTTTGGTCAAGCCCCCATAACTTTATTTCATTATACTCTTTTGCATAAATGGTTGATAACACCTAACTTTACCTTTCTTTTTGTCAATGATACATATTTTTTTTTGTTTTTCTCATCTTAATATCTCGTCAGAATTTGTTGTAAAAGATTCTGAATACATTCATTTAACTTTGCATGACATTGGAACAATATACAATTCTTAATTTCTTTCATAATATTAAAATATTATATGTACAATGCATTAAAAGGAACATAACTATTACCAGAAAAAAAAACAATGACTGTCAGTTACACCCTTATCCTCTCTTAATCATACTGAAGCTTCAAGACTCAACAGTGTTGTTCGTTTTTATGTGTGATTTCCACATTCATCTGAAGTAATCATGTCGACGCTTCAACTAACAAGTACATTTTATATAGCCCTTTATATACAACTCTGAAATCTGAAATTAAATAACGCCTACATAAACATGAGTATAATAAAAGCCGAGGAATATTGTCAGCCACCTATCGTTCTGCTGGGTATCGATCGAGTTATCTTGAGTTACACTATCAAGTCCGATAAAAACAGTGGCAAAAACTATAAATTAATATCATTACTCCTTTGTTGGGAGCGTCCAAATTTAAAGGGGAATTACGTTGACGTCAAAAAATCGATAGATCTTCTTATGGATGTATGTACCAATACTGGTAATGGATTATAACCTAAGGAGTTGGAAAATAAATATAGATTGTTACTTTTTTCTTTTTTTATATATAATACCAGGACACACGAACAGACTCGTCAGCCAGTGGTAAACAACCGCCATTCATGGACACCTGCAAATCAAGATTAGTAATTTTAAGGGTGATAAGGGATGGGGGGATGCAGGGAGAGTAAAGAAGAGAGGGTGGATACGTAGATGGGAGAGAGGAATTAGGAGACGAGGGGATAGGAAAGACGAGAGAAAGAATTGGGCCTCCGGAAACCTCACTAATTTCGGGGAAATGCAATGCAAGGGTTGATTCACAACTACTTTTCTGTGATGCCATGGTATTGCACCAGTCGAGCTAGCATAAGCATGGCTCTACGCCATGCTTAGGCACCAATGGGCCACTGTTAGCTCTTTGTTGAAGCTTTCTACGAAGTGAATCTCTCATGAAAAATATTGACAAAATATATTTACTAAATTGGAACTCAAAAGATAGTAACTATTTACTGATACAATTTATGGAAAAAAATTAGGTTACATTACAATAATAAGAAGGTTGTGCTGTTGTTGAATCTCTCTTTGCTAAACCTATGTCGGATATACGAGTATGTGTATTATTGTTAATCTTACCTCTCCTTTCAGGTCCATTCGCTGGAAACGTGACATCACTCAAAGAGGTAGCTTCAATACATGTAAGTATTTTATTTTGTACGTTTGTTTATAACATTCTCCTCTTTTATGTTATTTTTAAATATTCCATTACATTATGAAGGAAAAAAAAATAATATCTACAAGTCGTAAAAATATCGCTACAGGGTTTTTTTATTAATTTCTTAATTTATTCGCTCTTCTTTTACATTAAATACATTGTTGGATTTTAGGCTGATTATAATAAGTAGGTCATAGGCAAGTGTGTTACAAGTATTAATAAAAAAAAATGCAAAATCCCTGCCAAAAATAGTAATGTCATTTAGAGATTATGGGGGAATTAAGAGACTCACAAACTTACATACATATATGAACCCTAACAAAAGTAAGGTTTTCACTTTTTATGCGTCGTTGTACTAAAGTTAAAACCAGTATACAGACCACGCAATGTACTCAGTCGTACATCTAAGCGAATATTTTTATTTGAGTTTTATCACGAACTGAACACGAGGTAGTGGAATAAATTTGCATGTATACGATGGTCAAACGAGTAATTCCATAAGTGTCTTTTATGCGCTCCTGTGTAAAGAGTCTCTGGAAACAACTCAAAGGTTAAAGTGATTTTGTAAATATTGAATAAAATACACTGTCTCCTCAGACGTCACACAGATATATTAATGTTACTCGCAAGAAGGCGTACAATAACGTAACAGTATTTCACTCATTAAGCTAAATTTTAATCGTACACTTTTCATTTAAAAAAAGTTATTTGTGCATACATACATGAACTTACGGCTGAAACCCTGAAGGGGTAGGCAGTGGCGTTTCAAACGACAGATTTAAACCAAGCAAGCCTGTAGCCGTCATCCAGGCACTACATACATATATTCTGTCTGATAGATGACAGTACGATCCCTTAGTCGGCTTTTTACGACCAAGAGAACCACACAAGGTTTGCAACAACCGTGGACTCTACATCCATAGGTCGCTGGTTTATATCCGGCTCGAAAGACTACTAGCTTGTTGAAACACACAAGACACACACAACAACACAGACACAACACAACACAGACAAGATGTAATTGAAATATAGCGAATTTCTATATTAAAATAAATATTTAAGTGCGGAATAATGTTCACACTTATATGACAATATCTAGAGTCCCAAGCATCGAACTCAACAGTAAAAAATACAAAAAAATGTTACCAGTCAAAAATCTATAAAACTACCAACATTCATAACTTTATGTTCATGTATTGAAAATAACTAAATAATCAAAAATAAAAGCTAACAGCTGATAACATGATGAATACCACGTTTCGTAGATTCCTCTATGAGTCTTATAGGTAATAGAGATAGGTTTTAATCGTCCAATACTGAACTCATACTTCAATCAACTGCCACCTTAGTTGTTTGGCTGCCACATTTGGGAAAATTTGGAGTATATTGAAAGTGAGGATAGAAAGGGAAGGGAAGTATTAGAAATGCCTCAGGCAAGTCCGGGTCACATACCTACAGCTCGAACCGGTTGGGGCCAACTGGGGTCAACTCCCATCACAAACAGCAATTAAATCAACTCCTCAATAAAAACAACGTCGTAAAAGATAATCTAAAGACCTATTCTTTAAACAGCTGATTGCTGTTTACTAAAGTAAAAGAACAGACTGCACGGACGGCGGAGCGGTTTAAGTGGTCCTCACCACTACGCCGCCGCCGAGTGTTGTGGGTTTGATCCCACAATATAGGACAACACTTTGTATAATCCTCAAATTGTTGTTCTGAGTCTAGGTGTTCTCTGAGTTGCCTTTTAAGAGAAATAAATATATAGGTCTAGACATTTAAATGAATAAGTAATTATATAAATTATGTAATTTATTAATATAGTGCTGTAATGCTTAATTTTATTTTAAAAAGTTTTATCTCATATTTGCTGTCTGTACTTTTGACAAGTCTAATGAAATTGGCGCGAATAGTACACATAACATGCATAAATTGTTAAAACAATATAAAACCAAACTGATACCTCAAATGTCAAAATTTAGACTCTAGTGCGTGACAAACAAACAGCATTCATACATTTACTCGAGAAACATATCACTAGGAAAACATAACTTCTTCTTCTTGCGCAGACAGGTTAAAACATAACCAATGGCTTACTAGTTTTGAAGTTCAAATAAAAATTAACATACTTAAAAGATTACACTTGCTTCACCGTAAGGTATGAGAAACTAGTATTTAATTACCTTCATTCGGAAACAAACATCTTACAGTAATTACCTTCAAACATGTACATGGGGATACTTAGACAATGGATATCTAATCACAAGACAAACGGTAGTGAGCCCACTTAAGTTGATACGTCCACGTAGGATTATCCCAGGGAAGTCTGTACTCTGTTCGTAATGTACACACGTGTAGTAGATTATCCCTATATACAATATATCTCGCAAAAATGCTATTGGAGATAGTAAGTAACGACTCTTTAAGTACTAATAGAAATGTAAGTAAGTGGGTTTTGAAGTCATTAGACTAACCGTTTTTTATTTTTTTATACTTTATACCAGCAAGTGCGCTGCCTGCCTTTCAAGGTGATGTAGGATGGGGGTTGCGGGGAGCGGTACAAAGAGAGGAGGGATGAGGAGATGGGAAAGAGGAGAGGGGATGAGGGAAAAGGAAAGAGGAGAGGGGGAGTTGGGTCTCCGTAATCCTCACTCATTTCGGGGAAATGCAACGCAAGCATTGCTTCACAACCGGATTTCGATCCAGCCGGCCCATTCATGCTTAAGCATGGTTCATTGGATTAATTCATAGTATCAAATAAGTAAAATAGTAAGCTTAGCAAAATTGTTCTTGATCACTTAATGTCAATATATACTGCATTAGAATTTTTATATCCGTATGTTTTGTAGGACCGAACTGTTTAAAACGAAATTTTATTGGAACTCTTTATGCACTGATATCATGTGTAATTCTGAATAAAATTGTCTATTTACATCTTAACTGGTTTACTCTATAAACATGAAAAAAAAAAACAAAAAAAAATATCAATACCTAATATTTCTGTAAATTTTTTACACAATCTGTATCTACATATACTATATCTATAGGCGTGGAATACGTACTTAGTTCATCAATGGAATTGGGAATGGTAAAATAATCTTTACCTAGGGTACAATGCAGTTGGGACAATGATGACATGATATTTATTTTCTCATAATGATACAATTATTTACTTACATGAGCAATATTTTACAGTAACATCAAAACTATTTGACGCTTTGCACAAATTAGAATTAAAAAAACACAAATGAACACAAAAACTCCATGTACATTTTACAGACGAATAAACAATACTTTCTAGGAAATGGGAAATATTTTTAGTTCAATACTTTTGGTCGAATACAACTTTAATCATATGTATTATGTGTATGTGCCTTGCGTTATTCACGTTACAAACTTTTCAATATTTTATGCTTTTAAGTTTTAATCTTGTTAATTAACATTAACAAGATTCAAATTGCCCTTTATTTCATAAAAATGTTAATTCATGAATTCAGGAATCAATATTTTTCCTAAGTTAGCAAAAACGCAGTCATTAATATATTTTTAACCATTTGTACATGAACGACCGAATGTTTACAAATATATACCCAAGTGCTGTATCAAATGAAAGGGCTTAATGTTTAAGGACAACAAAACATTGAGAAGTTGTATGTGACAAAAACAATAGTTGAACTATTGAAAGTTATGGGAAGTGAAAATGATAATGATACAACTAATGTAAATAAATATTATGGCCCAGTGTGGTTTGTGACAACAATATTTGCTTAATGGCAATGCCAAAAGCAGGAGTGGTATAAGTTTCAGGTGCCTGTCTGTGTATCTGTCAGTGTGTCTGTCTATGAGATCGTAGCTTCTAAACAAAGGGACCAATTCTTATTATTCGAAATTTAACGAGATCGAGATGGTTCTTAGCTATAATTTCTAATCTTTGGAGGGGTTTTCTAGTTGGGGATGTATATTTTTATAATTTATACTTATTTGATACAGTTTATAAAATGTATATTTTATTATATTTTAAAATATAATAGTTAATAGTATTTTGAGCACCATAATACAGAGTCGTAAGAGAATCTATTATTTAAGAGTGATTTTAAAACAAAATTTTCCTAATCTTATGCAGCCTAATGGGAGCTCAACAAAAATAAATTAAAAGTTGTCTCTGGTTGTCTGTATTCTCTGTAGGTAGGTAGGTATTGACTAATGACACCGTTATATTCCGATTCCGTCACACATACTATAAATTGCTTGGAGGACTTGAAGAAAATGTATTATTAAACTATATCTGGATAAAAAGTAGATGTATCTGTATCCAAGTGTTAAGTGTCTTTGTTAACAACAGACGGTACTTGATACAGCCCACCGTGTTAAGCGGGAAGAACACCGCGGCATGTGACCCCTTATAGGGTCCTGGGCCCGGGACAGCTCAAATCTCAACCTATTCCAGGACACGCCAGTGCCTTACTCGTGGGGCAAGAGCAGGGGTAGCGATCGATCCCCCCTGCTGTCGCACGGACGTATTGGTGTAGTAATAGGGCTCCACGGCTACGGCCACATCGATCGACCACTGCCACGCCATGGTTTGCATTAATAAGTCAGTGGTTGAGGTTCTTCTGGATATGGTGGCTGGATACTTGGTTCATTATAAAACCGTCTCTACAGCCTCATCCATGGGCGACGGTGACATCGGAGGCAGCCTGGATCGACTGGCTAGCCCCGATATCGTCTGAGAAATGCGGGGAGGGTTACATCCTCCCTGCCCCATTAGATGATTGGCGGATAGGTTACCCGCCGCACACGCTAGACAGTGAGGAGCAGCAGAACATGCCGCAGCCTTGTGCCCCGATCGACCGCAGGGTTAATAAGTACGCCTGATCGAACCTATTGTTGCATAATCGTAATAAGTATTGCTTTTTTCGATATAAACGATTTTCGACGAACGATACATTTATTTAGTTTCAAGCTTCCGCTCCCTTGGTCATCGTAGTAACTTTCTGTAACTTTAACAATCAAAAAATACCATACATACATACATTACGTCCCACTCACATAATAGGGGGCAAGCCTATTGCCATCATCCGGATATTGCATCACTTTTTATATACTGTTGAATAAATAACAGTAGCCTTTCACGATATTAATTCCTACTTAAAAATGTAACTGTAACTATTGACGTTTAATTTAATTTCACTTTTTTTTTATACTATAGGGGGGACAGACGAACAGACGGGTCACCTGATGGTAAGTGACAGCCGCCGTCCTTTGACACCTGCACCTCAACAGTCGTAAGTGCGATGTTTCCCTTTGAGGGTGATGAGGGATAGAGGGACGCGGGTAGGGTAAAGAAGAGACTTGGTATAGGAGATAGGAAAGAAGAGAAGGGGAGTTGTGCCTCTGGTAACCTCAGTCATTTCACAACCGGTTTTCTGTGAAGCCGTGGTATCGCACTTGTCGAGCCGGCCCATTCGTGCCTAAGCATGGCTCTACCACAAAAACATACACACATATCGAATTACCAATATAGATGGCATAAAACAAAACATTTTCATGGCTACCTGAAATCATTATTAAAGTTAAACACCACAAGGGCAGTTTCGCTTGCCGGCATCACATGTCATGTGAGAATTCGTTAATATATTGTTATGTTACCCAAAACTAGGGTTGCCATCGAAGCATTTTATGTTGCCTGGAAATGCGAAATGAAGTTACTGAGCGCTAGATCATTATCATCTTACAGATTTATGAGTATGAAAAGTAGAGAATTTAAATGATTATTTATGTTTGGAACATTACAAGAAAGGTAGTGAAACTCTCCGTTAGGTTCAAAAGAAAAATCGATTTCGATTTTATCGCAATCCTAAAAACCGGCCGGTAGCTGGCCTTATTATTATTATTTTTTTTTTCAAAACTAAGAGCCTCAAATTTATTTGGCTATATTATTTTCTAGTGGCACTTTTATAAAAAGAACCACAGCTCAAAACATTCGGGATTTTTTGCTATGATCCGCGTTACATCAGCAAACTCAAATTTTCAATTTGGCAACCCTGTCCTATAACGTTCGCGTTGACCGTTTTCAGGAGATTATGTGGGCGTCACCCGGTGTCGTGTGGTATCCATTACTTTTCATATTTTACACCGACCACAATCCATCATGACTAGTTTCGTCATAAATTAAACATTAAGCCCACCGGGACCTACACATGTCATTTATAAGCTACGAGGTCGAAAGCCTCTAAGAAACTAAAAATCGAGTAGCTACGCCATTAAACTTTGAAGAGTAATATATCTTAGTGCTATACATTTCATATAAAAAAATATTTAAAAAAATATATGTAAACCTGACTGCATTACTTAAATAGTTTAGGTTCTACGTATTAACTCTCCTCTTTTTTATTGTACAAGTCATCTTGTAATATTAAAAAATAAAAATTCTATTAATTCTGCCACATAGGACGTAACAATTAATTCAGGGGGACATTAAATGGCCACATTTTGCTGACTGTAATTTTGTCCTTCTTATGTAACAGGTGCAAGCCTATCATTCGGATACTTTGGAAATTAGATTAAGAAACAATTGGGAGTAGTTATATTGAACAAAAAAAGGGACGAAAGAACGGGAAGGAAAAGAATATCGCCTATCGGATTGATTGGGAAGTGTAAGAAATAAATCAAGCACGTGATGTCGTAAAGGCAGTAGGTTCAAGACTAACGTAAGATTAATCGAAGGAGCTAGTTTTTACTATGAAAATAATTTCTTCCTCCTTCCAACGGGCACCATAGTACCTGCTATGCCTCCTTTCGCATCTAGTCTGTCCCAGCCATGTTCGTCACTTATATATGTCTTAATGTTTTATTGGAATTTGGGATGCCTTTTAGAATAAATAAAAAGTTAACTAAACTATTTATTTTAGTAAAAATAAACAGACTACAAAGACAACAAGATAACAAACAGATATACAAAGTTACATCTTATATAAACGTATTTTACTCTTGCATCGTTTACAAGAGTAAGACATCATTAGGTATGATACTTAAAACCGTGCATTTATGTTCACAACATCAGAAAGCTCATTTGATGCATATTATCGTAGTACTAATTGTACTGAATCTAGTTATAAGTCCATTACTTATAACTATATTCAGTAAAACAACCAATAAGAGGTTAAATGGGCAATGGCGCATAATATACTGCAACTATCTGAATCTAGATATTAAAATCCTTTTACTCTTATTCAAGCTAGCCATTAGATGTTTCAGTGAAAATCTTATAAATTTGGTAACAATTCTGGGCCTGCTACTCTAGTGGTGCTGACTGACTACTAAGCCAGATAGAGGGAGGGTTCGAATTTACAATTTCCATAATTGGAATATGTTATAAAAAGAAGGAAGAGAACTCAAAGTTTTATACCACGCATTGTTTTATAAAAAAAGCTCTTCGGACTACGGTGGGAATCGCGCAAGGACCCCTTTTTGGACTCCCCGTTTTGGATAATTGTGTGAATCGTCCAATGTTCTTTTTTTGGAGTTACCCGCCATTATGTTATTATTTTTAATCGATTTCATGAAGGGAAGAGGTTCTATGTTCGACTGTATTTTCCGCTAATTGACGATCGATGTTCAATTTTTTTTTGTATACAAACCAACGAAATTACGATCAAGTTTTTAAGCTGCACGATTTTAGGATTGAAAGTATTGTGCAATCTTAATGGAAAGGTGCATATGTAGGAGGTTATCAACTTTTTTCGATTCAGTCAAGTCAATTGTTTCATGTATATTCTTTACATTTTCGTGATTCATAAATTGATTGATTGGAGTATTTAATACCACACGGGCTACTGTTACACACACAAAGAGAAAATTATGGTACACAATTTCCAGAACGAAGTCGCGTGCAATAGCTAGCTCACTGATAAACAAGGTCAATATTTTCATTTTTAATTATGTATATATTACAACAGAAACAGTTAAATGAAATTGGAATTAACTTTTATTCATCTTAAGATAATCCATAACACAACAAAATTCCAAGAAGATTATTAGTGCAGTAATGTGCAAGCAATTCACTAAAAATATTTTAATATTCTCGAACGTGCATAGTTTATTTCGAACCCGTTGAGTCGGAGTCTTCCAAGCGAAGTTCGTTAGACACTGCACTACGCTTGTCAAACTACTGTGTGCAAACAAGGGATGAAGTGGTCCATTAGAGCTGACAATCTATAAGGAAAATGCTCGCAAGTCCTTTATTTGTTCCTACTCCTAGTTTTTATTCCTAGGGGATCCATAAATAAACAACTAGCAAATAAAGACCACGTGCCAAATAATGTCGAGTCGAACATTGGAAAGTTATAAATATTTTGATGGATTCATTACATTAAATTATCTGTAATTTATTATGTGTCTCTCTGTAGAAGACCAAAACAAACATATATTATACCGTGGGAGAGAAGTATTACCACCGCCTCCCAGAAAACCGGTAGACAAACAATGATTGTATTGCATTGCCCAGTGAGTGAGGGTACCGGAGGCCCAACTCTCCCTCTCCTATTTTACTTCTCCCCTCCTATTTCACCTCCCTCCCCCTCTTTCTGATCCCATATCCCCTCTTTTCTCCGTCCCCTCTCCTCATCACCCTCAAAGGTGGACAGCGCACTTACAACTCTTGAGTTGCAGGTGTTCATGGGCGGCGGTAGCCACTAATCATCAGGTGACCAGTCTGTTTACCTATATCATAAAATAGTTTAAAAAAATAAATGAACTAATGATGATGAATGAAAATGAAATAAATGACTATATAATATACTACTAACTCCATTCATAAAGTCCATCATATTTTTTCGCCATGATATACCTGATATACCTGCTTATATGTCCAATATTCATATAACAATAACTTACCGACCCTTTCATGCTACTTGGTCGTGGTTACATTTAATAATACAACTTTTAAGATATAATTCATATCTCATAAGTACCTACATATTTTATGGCGTTTATGGCTGCTTTCATGAATATTTATCAACACATTGTTCACTGGCACAAGAATTGAACGCAAGAATGACTATGTATGTATCTGTCTGGTAGACAGAGGAAAAATAAAAGATGCCCAGCAATCAACTTGCCGTTAACAGGTAGGTACCTGCTCATGAACGAATCAAATAATTCTTGCCAAGGAATTAAATAACGTAGAATAAAACGTTAATTGCGTACACTGGATCTTTTAAGAGCTAGACTTCTACAAATATACAGTTAGGTACTTGCATGCGTACCTACTTGCTTATAAATCTGACTTCTTTTAGGTATAATAATTTTGTATTTGGAAGACAATAGTTTTGAGGTCAGGTTAGGTATTTTAATGAAAGAATTGCATCTGATGATAATGAAATTTAGGCTACTAAGTAGGCCCCTGGTAAGAAATGGCCGATTTGGACCGACACCCTACCGAGGACCTTCGGGGATGTCGTGAGAACCGAGTTTCGAGTTAAAAATAAAAAAACAGAAATTTTAAATTTAAATTATAAAGAAATATTGAACTTTTTTAATTAAATTGATATATTTCGGTTTCAAAAAAATATCCCGTAGGATTTAAAGATTTGTTATGTAATGTTCGATATCAGTCAAATGGCTTATTATAAATAAAATACATGCAGGTAATTTATTATATTGGTACATACTAAGAAAAAAATATTTGTTGAAGTAAAACCATGTACTTAAATACGTATATCGCAGCATTGGACGATTTTCATAGCCCCGGGTGATTTTCAATTAAAACCTTTTCCTTTTTTGCTCTTTTAGCGTTCCAGAACTTTTAAGTGATCTTGTTCGATCGAGATTGAGAATCGAATGAGCTGTTTATATTTATATGAAATAAATTTTCTTTTTAGAATATGTTTATTCACTAGTAGGTACACTTTCGTGTTACCGAGAATACCAATAAAACTATAAATTAAACATATTCTTGACTCGAAAATCCCATCAAATCAAATCAAATCATATTTATTAGCTGAAACACGGGTACATTGTAGGATATTAATAATTACATTTATTTGTCAAATCCATGTTTATGGTAAACAAATGCTGGTGTGCAAATACTTTTTAAATAATACAGATTATAATTATCAAGAGATAAATACTAAGTCTTGTTATTATATAATTTACAGTAACAATAGTACACGGGTACATTTATTTTTCATCTAGAAATAGTAATATTAATAATGATTTTAAATTTCATTATAATTTTAATAATATATAATTCGATATTAAGAAATGTATGTCAATAAGCGTTTTTTACAATTTATATCAGTTTGTAGTAGACTAGTAATTACAGATTTAAGGTTTGTTAATCAAAATATTCTTCTATTTAAGGACTGAGTAATAACATTTTTTATAAGTAAATTCAAGAAGTTCTTTTTTTTAATTTTTTCTTGTTCGTTTATGTCACAAATCGAAACTGGCAGGATATTGTAAAACGATTAGACGAAACACTTCAACGCTTAGAAAATAGTTGTTTAATCTACGATAGGCTGCAATCAGCTGTAATTTTCTTGAATTAAGTATTGCCTAAGTACACTTTCCGTAAAGTAATAAAAGCTAAATTAAAAACAGTCAGTCAAAACATCGGTTCAGGAGCTCTGATGCCATTAACAGACACAAATACGCACATTGAACTTTTAACACCCTTCTTCTTATCGCCGTTTACTCATCGGATCACATGCTAAACGACTTGAAGAAGGAACTTAGGATATACTTTCTGTAAATTAAATTAAAGTTCACTTTTTAATGTTAATGTATAAATTGCGATTTCGTAATATTAATGTACTTATAGTTATATCTACATTTCTAACATATATTCAGATAGATTTCCTGGTATTCTTTGTTACTGCCTGAAGTGATATCACTATGTATTTTGTGAGGTAACCGGTAGATAGGTACCTCAGGAAATATTCCGTCGAACGACATTAAACGCCGAACGAATTTGCATGGGACAAAGCATTCAACTCCAATATTGCCGAGCGGGGACCAACTGACTTTTTTGTAAAAACTTTTCTGTAAAAAATAGCCTCGCTTTCCTCTGTAGCATTTTCCATAGAGTTACTAAGTTGAAATTCAACCAAAATATTGAGAATTATTTAGCCTTAGAAATGTTAACTTTACTTATACATACTCGTACTTGTGATGTAGATAGGTATTAGGAATCTCTTCAATGATGAGCCTATTGGTAAAAGAAGCATTACCTACTTGATATTCTTAAACAGTTAGATTCGTGGGTAACTAACTACACGACATCTTGATGAGTGGATGAAATGATACTCTCTAGTGGTACCAACCTAACGATACCGATATATCTAAAGTGCTTGAGAATATCAACAGTGCAGTAGGTAACAGTAATTAGTTTAGTTCTATATTAATTATTGTTAAGTAGTCCACGACGCAAGGAAGGAATGAACGACTCTCTAAAGATTGAAAGGAGTCACTTTCCAGATCGGCGCTCTGACCCAGTTGCTGTATTCAAAGCCAAACATTTTTAAATGAAATTTCATAAACTTTGATTTTTATCGTTCAAGAGCCTATAAGGTACCTATTACTCTTTCAGGATAAGCGCTTTTGCTTTTTAGACCGATATAATATCTATATTAAAATCTAAAAATAATGTAAATAATAATAATATAGTTATTATAGATATAGTACAGTATAGTATAGTTTGTATTTGAATCATATCGAGAATACAATACTTCTCATTTGCTACAATTTTGAATTACATAAAAACAGTGTTCTTTTATTTTTATTACAATATAAATACTTGCTCGTTGTCATCGAATGTAATGTTATGATTGATATTCGTGGCATTTGTTACCATCTATATAATTATTACTTTTAATAAAGTAATTAAAAAAAAAAGTTAAGCAATCATTAGATATTAGATAAAGGGTGAATCATTAGATATAGGGTTTCATAATATTTATGCAAAAACCTTACAAAACTTACAGAAACCGTAATCGCTATGCGCTTTATAATAAAAAGTTTAAAAAGTGCACGTGGAATAACATGCTCGTCTGTAAGGGCATTAAGCATCCTCTGCTTTACCAACACAAACTTCAAGCTGTCAAAATAAATACATCCCGCCGCCACCAGAGGCGCTTCTGTCAGCGTTTCTCTCTATCCTCTATTGTTTATGACAATTACAAGCTTCACACCGACGCGTCACCGTCGGATTTTATTTTAATTTTATAATTATAAGTGACAAAGAAAATTGTGATAAGTGTGATTTTTATACACATCTTGGTGATAATATTAGTGTTAAGATTTGTTAAGTTATTGTTGCACCGTGGAAAACAAACGAGGTAAGAAAGTTGAAACGCGGTTCTCGGGAGATATTGTTTGGGATTTCTGGGATCGATAACCTGGTCGGCTAGCCATGAGGCGCGACGCTAAGGTTATGTCGCTAGCCGCGAACAGGTATGGGAGTTCAAGTAACGGTTCTTTCGTCCGGAGCGACTTAACTTTTGTTACAGCCGCAGAATCCGGTTGCACCTAAGACCAGTTAGTTCACAATAGCGCCTAGATCCTCATTCGCAGTCCTTATTCCGTTACGCTTGCTACCGAAAGTCACTGTAAATAAATATCGGAAATCGGCTTCGCTTTTTTAAAGAAAAATCGCCTATGCCCCGAACCTTTAGATCGCTCGAGACCTGTGGACGTTCCTTTTGAGATGTGCGCCTGTTTTCCAGCTTACCCTGCCTGCAGTGCGTGCCACGAGCCCCAGAGTCCCAGCCATTAGATTGAGTGGAGTGTCCCCTGTGCCCGCCTACACGTAGTCCCGTACGCAGTCAAAATTCCGCGAGACACAACGGACACCTCCTCCAGCATGGAACTGGAGAAAGCCCCTACTCTTCACGAGGAAGACTCCAAAGTTACCCTCACTATCAGACTGATTATGCAGGGGAAGGTAAGAGATAAAGCACTCAAAATTTTGTTTTTATAATTGGCACTGTTCATTTTAAACTTTGTGAATTGATTTCGAACTATGGAAGTGTACATTACCTTCTTCTAAATTCTATAGTTTTTTTTTCAAGAAAATGTGATTATAGTGTTATGAAGTTTTAATTTTAGTATATTACCAGTGTGGTTGTGAATGTTATAGTTATCCTGTACCATACTTGTGTTTGTATGTTGCTTGTGTAGACTTATGAGTTATGTATTTAGATCAACACTCACAATTTATTGTTGTTGTATTGTGTATCTCCGTGTTTAATATCTTATGTTTGTCAATAATAGTAATTAATTGAACAACTAACAAAGTTAATTACTTTTAAAATATATAGGATATAATGTTTAAGCAAGTATTTTCCTATGGTATCCTGTGCCTATGTAATAATTGTATGCCTGGTAAATTGTGACACTAATAATGCTAATTGTAAGTGAGAGTTCTATTTGTTAGAACACATATTGTGGTAATCTAATATGACTTTGGTATTTCAATCTTGTTAAGGAACACACTTGTATGGATGCTTAACGCAATATCCTGTTTGTTTACCATGTAGGCTTGCTTAACGACTAGGCTTTCATTTTATTATTTCTAACAAATGTTTATCAGGTCAATAATTTAACTATATTTATAACATATTATTTATGACACAGTAAACATAGTATAGTAGTATCAATATAGTATATTATACTCCGTATATATAAGCAATATTTAATAAATACATTCTTTTTAGCATATCATTTTGAATTTTCGTGCATCTACCATATTTAGCTCTGCATCGCCCTAAGGTTGACTGGCAGAGAATGCCAACGGCATTAAGTCCGCCTTTGCAACATCTGTGCATAAAGTTTAAATAAATAAATAAATAAATAAACAATAATAAATACAGTTTTACACTTATACGCTTCATAAGCTTTGACTTGGCAATTTAATTTTTTATTTGCATGATATAATTTGCATCTGAGAGTTTTATTTAGGCTTACATTACTCAACAGGATTACTAATTTAGGACACCTAGATGTCGTTAGATTGCACTGACATGTGAGATGTATTGATGCTCACAATCCTCTATAGCTACTTTTACATGTAGGTACTTTTAATTGGCCATAATCCAATACAAAGTACATTTGGCATGAGGCCAACTATTGGCACTTGCCCTGTTCATCAAACTTGTTGATTTGTACCTTTTCTAATTGGAGTAACATGTGATATTTAATGTGGTCATTGTATTTACCAGGCACTTCCTTGTTCACATTGTCTGGGTTTCTATTTACTTTAATTTAGACAACTATATTTCTTGCTTTTTGCATCCTTAACTTGTAAGTTTAATGTTACTTGCTTGTTAACACTTTAAATGATTGTGAACATATAACCCACATCACAACTTTTCTCATTGTTGTTTATATTTTTAACTTAGACAATGTATTGAGGAGTCTTTTATATTTACGAGTCTTTTATATTTAAGAATTAATGTAAGTGCATCCTTAAAATCAATAATTACTGATGGTATTTATTTAGAACAACCAGTTTTTAAAATAAGTACATATCCAACAATAAAAAGGTAAAAGTGACTTTACAAAAACACTTCTTAATGTTAAATATTTAACATCCCAAATATCATCCCAGAAAGCACATTTCTCTCTTTAAATTTTACAATGAAATTAATGTGATAGCTAAAACAGAGAAATCAAATTTTGAACATTCCATAATTAATTACCAGCAATGTGCTTTTAAAAATTTATGGTGTCAGTGAATTTCATTAGTGATTATTAATCACACATATGTGTTTGGTTTTCATGTTAATATTTTTTATTTTGTAAGCCAATGTGTTGAGCAGCATTGTTCACATTCTGTAGAAGTCATGATGCTCAGTTGCCAGGATGATACAACAAGTTCACTCTAAAACTGTCTCATTGCAAATCCAATACGTCTTACTGCAAAGAATCTATGCGGACTATTATTGGCTACCAGACAGGAACTCTTTTGTACTATAAATCTCATCGCGACTGCATTAATTAAGTGTGCGTGCGGCCCATTGCACAATACTAGCCAATGTACTGATCCCTTCAGTTATTTTTGGATAGGCATATAATTAAATATTTAATTTTAGTTTGTAATGTTCTTTTATTGCAGGAAGTTGGCAGTATTATTGGCAAAAAAGGAGAGATTGTTAAACGGTTTAGAGAAGAAGTAAGTTATAATGTCTTCCATATTAAAGTTATTTGCAAGTGCTATATAAAATTTGTAGACTATAAATGTTATGTTCGAAATATAATCTATTTTTAATATTAGATGTCGGGAATTCTCATGTCAGCTTTAAATTTTTTTCTTTAGGTATGAAATAAAATTTCGATTGTTTATTGGGTTCTAATAATATTTGTGATTATATGAATTTCTAATATTGGAGGCAAGCAATTCTCATGATAGCTATATTTTTTTTTTTTTGGTTTTAATTTCAACTGTTTAATGGTTCCCAATAATATTTAATAACATTTTTTTCAACATAATTAGCTGATAAATTAAAAATTCCAAGAATTTATTAAATTGCAAGAAATGGAGTCAGATAATTCAATGAATAACATTTATATATTTGAATAAAATATACAATAAATCTTGTTTTGATTTTCAGTCTGGAGCCAAAATCAATATATCAGATGGATCATGCCCAGAACGCATTGTCACTGTTACCGGCAACACAAGTGCTATATTCAAGGCATTCACACTTATATGCAAGAAATTTGAAGAGGTTTGTTTACTATATGCTTTGCTTATACCAAAGTTGAAAAATACCAAGTCTTTAATTAACTTACTAGGGGTATGTCATTAAAAGATATATAAGTATGATGACCATACTTCTTATCATCTGTATTATCACAGCATTTGTAATCAATAACTAATAATATGTATGATGTACAATACAGTATACACATGCATATTGTATATAATTTAAATTCAATCAAAAAGGTCCACTGCTCAAAAGACCCTGTTGCCCCAAAAAAATTGTTGGCAACATGTTCTTCCCAGTTCTGTTCCTCCTCCTTCCAGCATTTGGTTTTAATATATTTTGAACACCTTTAATGAACTTTGCGTTTGATAAGCTTTTTTTAACAAGCCAATCTGGTAAACTGTAGATAAGGTACACAATAGCTTTATATCATGACAACTCAACATGAACTCTAAACATACTAGACTGTAAATTTTTAAAGCAGTTTTCAAATAATTTAAAAGAAAATAGTAAATCAAAAATGATTTTCAGGTACCACTAAAGCTTAATGTAGAAAGTGAAACATAACTGCTTTTGCTTTCCTATTTATAGCCTATATATATAAATAAGCAAGATATTAAAGACAACACAACCCACCAAAATTATGCTTACATCATTTAAAAAAAAATATTTTAGTTTTCCTCAAAATTCACCATTTTCAACACAAGTCTTATAATTATGTGTCCTTTTTTGCAGACCATTATCATATATACATACTATGCCCTAATTTCGATTTATAAATACAAATTGACTGGCCTGTTGGTCTAGCGGTTAGCAATTCTGACTGCTAACTCAAGGTTGTGGGTTCGATTCCCACCCAGGACAAATATTTGTGTGATGAGCATGATTATTTGTTGTGTGTGGGTGTAATTTATCTATAATATGTGTATATAAATATATATTTAGAAATATATAAGTGTGTTTATCAGCGGTCTGGTTAACATAGTACAAGCTCTGCTTAGTTTGGAATCAGACGGCCGTGTGAGATGTGTAGAGTAATTATTAATTGTATTTGAATGTTGTATTGGTTAAATTGAATATTGTGGTGTGTAGTGGTGCTCGCAGTTCAATGAGGGCGGCGGCGGCGGGTCGCGCGCACCCATCACCCTGCGGCTCATCGTGCCGGCCTCGCAGTGCGGCTCCCTCATCGGGAAGGGGGGATCCAAAATCAAAGAAATCCGTGACGTCACCGGCGCTAACATTCAGGTATTATATAATTTGGACCTCTAACACTAACTTGCTTGAACTATTGCTTATACTCTCCAATGCATCTATATAAGCAATTTCCGTTTCCCTAACCTTTCTATCCTCCCTTTTCCGCCAGGATACTCCAATATTTCCATATTATTTCTGTATTGTGCTCGCCCCCTATTACGTAAATGTTATTCAATTACATCTTGCTAAATGTGGGCGTTATTTACGCCTCTGCCTACCCTTCCGGGGATGCAAGTGTATGTATGTAATTTAGAGTTGTGAATCTTTCGAGTAATAATATAATGTGAATGTATTAATATAATATCAATTATTTATATAATGGTATAGGCGCACAGACAAACCAACTTGTCACCTGATGGTAAGTGAACCGCCGACAATGGACACCTGCAACTCAAGAGTCGTAAATGCGTTGCCCGTCTTTTATGGTGATGAGTGATGAGGGATGCGGGGAAGGGAAAAAAGAGAGCGGGATGAGGAAATAGGAAAGTGGAGAGGAGTTGGGCCTTCGGAAACCGAACTAATTTCGGAGAAATGCAATGCAAGAGTTGCTTCACAACCGGTTTTATCTAAGGCTGTGGTATTGCACCGGTGCAGCCAGTCCATTCGTGCCTAAGCATGGCTCTACCACTGTTAATATGTATCTAAATAGTATGCTACATGGCAATATTTGTCAACTCTGTTTGTTTAGATGATATAAGCATCACAAATACAATTTTACTTACGTATTTAAGCTTTGTGCTCTATTGTAGAGTCGGATTTAATGTCTGAAGCATTCTTTGCCAGTCAACCTTCGAATTGTACAAAAGAAAAATTTAGAAATGACTAATAACTTACTTATTTAGTAGCCATTAGCCGCGGTTTTACCCGCGTTGCTGCTCACTGCTCGGCTCTAAGTCGCAGCGTTTTGTTTTATAGCCTATATTCTACTTCAATACTCTTTCCAATACAAAAATAATCATTCAAATCCGACTTATACTCCAGAGATTAGCGCGAAACAAATAAAAAAAACGCTTTTGCCACTGACATAGCTTTAAATTATATTTACTGACACATTAGACTTTATTAAAATATATATGTTTAATTTATCTATGGCCCTATGCAGCCTGAAAATAAATGTTATTATTATTATCATTATTATTATTTTTCTGTTATAGGTGGCTAGTGAAATGCTACCTAACTCAACAGAAAGAGCAGTGACAATCAGCGGTACCTGTGATGCAATTACACAATGCATTTACCACATTTGTTGCGTTATGCTAGAGGTAAGCCACACCTGTCATAATACCTCTATATCTGGCAATACAATCAGTTTTATACACAAATTATCTTTTCAGTCTATGTTAAGAACACAATACTTGCAATACTTTGTAATAACAATAAGGAGTAGCATTTCCTTTGTACCTTGTATATATGTGATACCCAAAGGTATTATAACTATATTCTTGTTCTAGAGCCCACCAAAAGGAGCTACAATCCCGTACAGGCCAAAACCAAATGTAGCTGGTCCAGTCATTCTAGCTGGAGGACAGGCTTACACCATCCAAGGAAACTATGCCGTACCAGCACAAGATGTAAGTAATAATCAAATAATTCTCAAACTTTTGGATGGCAACATTTATTATATATTATGTTGTCAAATAGTACAGTATAAAATCTGTAAATCTTATTTAACTAGAATTACTTATTACCCAAAACCATGTACACAAAACATGATGATGACTTGTGGGTTTTCAGTGCAATGTCCTCTCAACTTATATATCAGGTTGCAATATTAAATCAATTTAGCTTTTATAAGCCAAAATGTACGTATTTGACAAACTTTTATATTATTAATTGAGGCAAAGTTGATTTCGTGTGGTAATTTTGGGTCGCAACTTTTTATGTGTAGTCGATAAAAAAACGAGCGTCAGCCCTCAGTCGTGGTGGACCGGCTATAAGGCTATATCAGTTATGTAAACACTCAGCTGGCAGTCTTTTCTCATGACTGACAGCTCTTTACTATTACTCCTCTAGACTACAAAATGCATATAAAATTTTTTCTCTATTCGAAATGACATTTGCGTGCCGTACTACAATATGTACTGTAGCGTTATTTTCTCACATACATACCTACTTCAGCACTATTTATGTATGGGCTTGATCTTCCATACTTCTACTGTTCATATTCTGAACTAGATTCATAATATATTTTACTATCAAACTGCAAGCCTTATTTTATAAGTACCTACTGTGGAAAATATAGGCTCTTGATTTGACATATATTTTTATATTTTAGAAAACACATCAAATATATTTTTTGACTTATTTTCCATATACCTAGTAGGACGTTTTTAAATCGATAAATAATAGGACGTGAATAAGGACGTTTTGTTGAACAGGCCCCGTTACTAGATCCAGGAATCGTAAATTATAGAATTATATCGCTGCTCGCCAAAAAAAGTGTCATAACACAAAAACTATTGTTTTGGGAAAATACGATAATACGAAAATGTTTTTTTTTTGTATATTTTCTATGTTGATTATTTACAAACTATAAGAATATGAATATTTACATATGAAGTTTACATAAACTATTTGTAAATAAAATTTTTGAAATTGTATTTACAAATAGTTTATGTAAACTTCATATGGCTTAAGACTTTCAGTAATTTTCTCAAATCCAGCTCGAAGGACCACTATGGACAGGCTATGGTTACCTTGCAGGGAAAATATGGTTAATTGAAAGAGAAGGTTAAGCAAAATACTGGTTTATCTACTTAGCTTACTCTAGGATGGTATGGTTAAAATGGTCATGAGCACACCCGGACCGATTGGTGACCGAAAATGTACTAATTTGAACTAATTATAAAATAGCATGGATCGGCGTAAACTACTGAGCGCGAGCAACGTGACTGTAGGAGGCTCGTGTCGATTATTGCCTCGTACAACAACTGTTTTTGTGTTACGACACTTTTTTGCAGGGCAGCGATATTATACTAGCTTCCGTCCTCGTACATTTTATCGACATACGCACGTCAATAAAATGTACGCGAAAAAGCGTGTTGCCTGTGTTCTTGCCAAGAGTTCGAGGTAGCCCCAGACCAAATTTAATTTTACAAAAGTTGTTCAGCCGTTGAGCTGTAAAAGGTAACTCCATATATTGATTCGTATACTTTAATGGTAATTCAGACAGAAGTGTCTTACTTCTCTAATCATGGATGGACGCCATAGACATCCTGAATTGAGCCTGAAGGATGTTTCATACAAAAGTTAGCTGTTTCTTTGGTACCTAAAAAGAGCTAAGAGTAATAGTAATTCGTATTAAGTAATACCAATTCGTGAGTCGTTTATGTTGCAGTCAAAATTGTAATGTAATAAAACGGAATTTCTGGAAAAAAAAATCAAAGTAATACACAGGTAAAACGTAACAGTACATTTTAATGAAATCAGAGTCAAGGCGGCACAATTAGAGGCATTATCAGGTGCTTCCTGGGCAACGGTTGTCTCGGCAAGTATGCGCACTCGATTGCTGGGAACTGGGTTAGCATTGCGACTGCAACGATGACACGTAATCGAAGTCGATCTCTCTCTCTCTCTCTCTATTGAATTATTTTATGCCCAATGCTGATAGCGACTACTGCAGGAATGCCATGTTTTGAGCAGATCCGAGAGGAAGACTACTAAAAGGCAGTTTCGAACTATTATTGATCGATTAACAGTTTTTACTGCAATATACACACATGAACATACATACATACATATATTTAGAGGAACCCAAAAAGAGGTTAGATAACCAAAAAGAAGCTTTGTTTTTGTTTATTACGCTTTTATTAAAGTAGACTTTCTAAATAAAGAAACTTAATTCACTAAGAAAGAAAAAAGACAAATTACTGACAGTTATCTTTTATTGACGTATGCGAGAAAACCAAAAACTCAACTTATCATATTGAATATCAAAATTTTATCAAATGGTTGATTTCTTCTACAATATAAGAAGGCACATTCAGTACCTAGTGTTACCTCCTCCCGCTGTCAAAACTGCTTTCATCCGTCTAGGAACAATTTTTATTAATTCGTTAATAAACTTTGTGGCATTTGGTCCCATTTTTCTACCAACGTCCTGTTCAGTATCCTAAGTTGGTTACTGCGGCATTCTTTGTTTACTTTCTACCCAGTTGATCCCAGACATGCTCTATTGGGTTTGGATCTGGTGGCTGGCCATTCCAAAACGTTGATGTCGACCTCTTGGAGCTATGACAGCAGTGCGGGGCCGAGCATCATGCATCAAAAGAAAATTATCTCCTATGTATGGAACAAGAGGCATCACAATTTGTTCTAAGATGTCCGTTGTGTATCGTGCTGCTGTCAGAGACCCATTTTCCATGTGTGTATGTGTACGGAGCTCCGTACGAGCTTTTAAGCAAATGCCGCCCCATGCCATCACTGGCCCACCACCGTAAGGTTGTCTTCCAACAATGTTACTGAGCGCAGATATCTCCTGGTCGTGTCCACACTTTGACCATTCCATCATCTGGCTTGAGGCGAAACCTGGACTCGTCAGTGAACAATACTCTTCCCCAGTCATTGTTATTCCAATTAAGGTGTGAGCGAACGATGTTTTTCTAAGTTATACGATGGCCTATAATAAGAAAGTCCCTCTGTCAGGTGCTATCGCAGCTATTCCAGCAGATTTTGGTTTTAGTGCTAACTGTCACATCTCGAACTTCCTGGACCCTAGCTCTGACCTCAGAAGACGTTGCAGTATGGTTCCTAACAGGCTGCTAACAATAAGTCTGTCGTCCCTAGCCGTTGTTACTAGTTTTCCACCTGGCCCTCTGTGTTTCGTTTACATTCCTGTCTGCCGGTATCGTTTCACATTGCGAAAAATAACAGACTTGGAAACTCGCAATATTTGAGCCACTGGTAAATGCAATGTTCGAAGTTACAACTTGGATAAAGATTAAAGTGATAATGCCGAATCTCAGCGTAAAGTTTCGCTGAGATCCAGCATTATCACTTTAATCTTTAAAATAAAAAATAAAATCTGTTAATTTTCTAACAATACACAATTATTAAATTATAACGTATCGAAAGAAACTACAAATGAAAAATAAAAAACGATTAGCATAATGCTGAGTAGGTGGCCGGTGCGTAGAGAACATGATGAACATAATAGAACCTTTTTTGCGTTCCTCTAAGTATGTCACAAACACTCTTACTGTTAGCTTTTGAAGTAAACCAAAGAAAATAAATTATACATAAACTCGAACTTCTTAGGGTTTTAAGCTCTAAACTAAGATTGATCGGTAAAATGCTCGAGAGTTTTAAAGTGTGAATAAAATATTAATTCTAATTATTTTACTTAAAATAGAAATAAAAATCGTTTGTCGCAATTCGCTGGGCTAGATCATATATAATATACGATTTTCAGTTCTATTTCAATGAATTTAGGGCATATTTTGTACACACGTTAACGATCGTACTCACACGTCACAGGCAGGCAATGTACTAGCGACTCCTGCGTAGCATAGTCACTTACCGTCAGGTGACCCGTCTGCTCGTTTGCCACCTATAACATGAATAACAAATATAAAAGTGGTAGATAATTGCATAGGTCGTTAGGAGTTAACCGTGATGGGTACAGGTAGAGTCAGGTAGTGTCGGTAGTGTAAGTTGGCTGGGTGCAGGCGGTGTGCGCGCCTGTGTTCCCCCTGGCGCTGGAGATGAAGCCGCCGCTGGTGGGCGCTCTGCCGCCGCACCACCTGCTGCCGGCGCCGCTGCACGAACACCACCTTGTGAGTCACGTCACGAGCCCCCGACCTCATAGAGATGTCATCCCCTCACAACCACCATCCACCATACGTGTATCAGCCAAATACAACAAAAAAGTTTAAGTAATAATACATTGGTCTCTTAAAAATAATAATAAATAATTACTTATAATTCAAATTGTCAGAGTATAGTGTTCTTGTTCGGCTATAATTTATCAAACGCGCAGATTTGTACGCAGTATCATTCGGGTCAGTTAAAATGTTGTTTTAAGGTTGATATACTCTATCCCGCATGGACAGCGGGCATACGCGCGCGTGTACCAAACTTTGTATTCTATTTTTCATTGTATATATTTTTCCAAACTGTACTATAATCCTGTAGAATTCAGTATCTCGAGTATCGTCCATTACGATGTGTCCGAACCTTAACATTATTCTTAGCAACTTTCTTCTCTATGAGGTTGTGTGGAAAACTGAGTGACGTTATGTGATTGGTGCTGCCCCAGAGTCCCTCGAATTGTATGTTTGGTGTCGAATCCCTGTAGTGGTCATGAATTAACATTGTACATGAATAGTTTTAGATGCCCCGGTGATGTGGAGTGTAAGAAATACATATGTTCCATTTTATTTTGTGCTATTATTTTACGGCTTATGCTTGAGACATGAATATATTCTTTCTTGTTGCACGTATCCCATACATTGGTATGATTCTTGTATAAATTTATTTCCCCACGTATCGATCCGTAGTAACTAGTATTTAATATTTTAGCACATTTTAATTACATGTAATATTTAGACGATGTGACATACACATTTACATTCAAAGCTTTATCTGTTTGTTTTCTGGCATTGCCAAGGTACGAGCATTATTAACTGCAACGTTGCTCGTGTACGCGAGTCATTTATTACTGTTATAAAACTGACCCAGTACTTGCACCTTTCCTTATTTTGCCTTTGCCTTGCCTTTCCATCATTTTAATTATTTTCCACACGAGAAATAATAGTGGTGATTAACCATGGACGCGCATGGCTTAACGTTACATAATGATATTTATATCTAAGGATACAGTAATTTATGCCATATTTATATTGTAAAGGTGCATTTTCGTGGGCAGCACCAGTCAACTCGACTCACAACGTGGAATTTAGACTTGAAAATTCGCAATCTTTTTATTATATTAGACTGTAAAGCTACATTCGATTGTAATAGCAAACATAGCACTAGTGTTTCGATATTTACATGTAATGTATAAAATATCTAATGTAAATGTATGATAACGAGCTTAAACGTTATTTAATTGGTGCGTTTGCGAATTTTCATGGTATTTAATATTTACTTTATAAAATCAAGTTTCTACCCAGGTTACCCTATCCAGCGATCCCATCCCGGCCATGTCAGAGAAGATGAAAACAAGCAGCTGGAGCTTTTAATATTAACATTATGTTTAATGGATCTTGTCTATATCTATTATTTCAGTAAAAACTATTTACCAAGTAGTTATATTTTATTCTTATTTTAGTATATTTTTTTTTTTTTTACACAACCATAAATTTACCTTTTGAAAAATCTACCTGTACAGTAGATTACTGACATATATTATATTCATTAGATTAATACCTACTAAAATAATAAAAAAAAAAACAATACGAAATTGTACAATACTAAGTTTGGTCTGGATAAACTAATATAACACATTTATTTTATATTTTAAATAAGCGTCTGTAATGTTTGCAATAGATGGGAGGATTGGGCAAATCACCTTTGGCTGGCTTAGCTGCGTTGGGTCTCGGCGGTCTTGGACCCGCTGGAGCTGGTGGTCTTAACCCTGCAGGTAATTCAACAATTCACACATTAAAATAAAGTTTAGTATAACTTCATAGATTATAACTTACAAGTCTTAAGAACTTATTTATAAGAAGTTTGTAATAAGAAGTATTTTACCTCAACAAATCTTTAATCAAAGCTTGCCTAAATAACAACACATATATACATAACATATATACTTTACTTCCTTCTTTTCTTTTACGGCGGCGATATGCTAATATGACGATGAAATTAATCTTTGTCCAACGTTTTCAAACAAATATAACTGATCCTTACTGAAACGTTTACAGTCACGGTGTCAATGATTTGATAGTTTTTAACATCGGTTCAACTAAAATTCTCAGCATTAGCAGCATTGGCCGGTTCCCAACTGCGCTCTTCCAACCAGTCGCGCAACCAGCCCGCCACTAACCAACAGTCGCATGAGATGACCGTGCCCAACGAGCTTATTGGATGCATCATTGGAAAGGTAACATCTCACAACATAATCTTATCTAACTTCTCCCTGAACTTTGCCATCAGTGAAACTTTTATTGATATTTGTGTTTATATTTTATAACAGAAACATTATAGGTATAAGATTTTAACACAACAATGATACGTCATATTTCTCACTTTTACGAAAAAATAACAAGTTACTGAACTCTTCGGCAGTTTTCTCTAACAGTTCTGGAACGTCTTAGTAAATAACTTTAAAGGGACAGGAAAAGTATTATTTAATTATCTCTGATAAGTACGAAATTTTAATCTCCAGGGCGGCACTAAAATTGCTGAAATTCGACAAATTTCCGGCGCCATGATCCGGATATCTAACTGCGAGGAGCGCGAGGGTGGCAGCACTGACCGGACCATCACCATTTCTGGCAACCCCGACTCCGTGGCACTCGCCCAATATCTCATCAATATGAGGTGAGCAATACACGTCGATATTATTTGATATTTAACATGTGCAAAGTCTCCTCCTTACAAAATTTCCATCCGACTCTCCAGCGGACTATTATTTTGCCTATACTTGTCCAAACAAACTCTTGCCTGGTCCATTTCTAAGATCGATTTTTTTTGAAATCCTGTAATATTCCTCTGATTTATAAACCTTATGGGCCATTTCGGAATTGTTTATTAATTACGAATTGATTTGTATGAAGACATTGGCGTCTGACTCGAGTTCCACAAAGTATTTTTTAATAAATATGTTATGTACAACAGTACCAATTAAGTTAGTTTACAGTTATCAATAAAGTTTAAACAAAACAAACAATCTTTGTGCATACAAACGTATCAAAAACGCACTGTTGCTAAGAAGATAATAGAGATAAATTTTTAGCTTTGCTGTGTAACCTTTAAAATGTTACGTAGCAGAGTGCGTAAATTTCTTATTTTTAATTAAGTAATCGCATAGTGTATGTAAACGAAGATTTAAAGGACTGATAGATAGGTGTCGGTTGTATTGTATGTAACTCGAGTCAGCGTTACACTCGCGTCACGTAAAGCGGGGTATGGGTAGGTCGAATAGGCCCAGACGGTCGCCTGACCCTTACGTCATTCCTGTCCCGCTCCGGCAGTGTGGAGCTTCAGAAGGCGAATCTGGAGGGTAGCGGGGGCTCGGGCGGGAGCGCAGGCTCGGGCGGGAGCGCGGGCTCGTCGGGGGCCAGCCCGCTGGCGTCCGCCATCCCACTGGCGCAGCTGCTGAGCAAGTCGGGCGCGCTGGGCGCTCTGAGCTCGCTGTCAGCGCTGGGCGGCCTCACCGACCTGCTCAGCGGCGCGACGCCGCCCGTGCAGACCACGGGCGTGCACCGCAACCACAAATCCTTCGGCCAGCGCCGCCAGGACGACGATGCGCCCGCCAAGAACTCCAAGGAGAGGAACAAGTACAACCCGTACTAGGCCACGACCCCGCGACCGAATCACCCTTGTCTTTGTTACTCCCAAATCATGTAACTGCTGTTGTCATCGTTGGATTTTATTGAAACTGTAAATGATCGAGTTGATTTTAGTAAATCGTGTTCGGTGCGCGTGCACCCACGACCTGGCCTCTATGAACTCCACGTCACGCTGCATAAGTATTTTATCTCTAATGCAGTTATCTTAATCGTTTAGTATTACTTTTAAGGTTAAATAAAAGAAATTCTTTTATTTTTGAGAATATCTGTTTTCATCTTTTGTAGTTGATTCAATATATTGATGAATTTCATGATTTGTTGCAATTAATATTTTTGTAACAGTACATTGTTTACACCTCATTATCATTGGAGGTCAAGTGTGTTTATTGTATGCTAAATATATAGATACACTAAATGTAATGGACAGAGAGCTTAATCTTTATAAAACTCATCAATATATTTTCTTTTATAAATACATAGATACATTTATTCATATAATCATATTATAAAGCAGTGATTCTCTATTTAAATATCAAAAATAATAAAGAGTTTACACTGCCTGTACTACCAAAGTACTTGGACTGACGAAGGAAAAACAATATATAATGTAATTGTAAGCCTTTGACCTGCAGTTATTAACGAAATAGATTAAAAATGAACTTATAAGTATAGACGCGAAATGCTGCAAAACCTTATAAAATACAATGACGATGGTGACACCTAGGTAGCAGTAGCGTTACATGATGGACTAAATCGATAAAGAAGTTTAAATGATTACGAATAGTGACAACTAGGGATCTTGACAATAGTAGAGAATACGTAGAAGCTAATGGCTGTACAATATACAGAGTGCTTTTGAGGACAGATATAATGAAATATCTATTTGGAATCAAAATACAGGGTGTGAAATCAAAAGAGAAACGTCAAGCGATACTTCTACATGACGAGCACCTTCTAGACAACTACCTAACTACCGAACATTATCAGTCGCTGCTATGTACATATAGAGAAGTATTGTTTGATGTCTAGTACCTCTGTATTCACCATTTTAAATGCTCGAATGAGTATTAAATGGAAGATTGACTTAGATTTTTGACAGAATAATTATAGAACTAAATCATCTTAGTTAAATATTTACTTATTAATGCTGAATTGTTATTTCTTAAAATCTTTTCTACGCGTATTAGAAATCGAAGAATCGACAATGTGAGACACAAAAGTTATTACTTACGTTATAAAAGTGTGTTTTCATTATAGTTTTATAGTGTTGATTACAAATATCGATGTGTGGTCTTCATTTTGTTAGAAGCTAGATTACATTTTGTTTGTAGATGGTATGAGACTTTCTATTTGCGCCAAAAATATTTCGTATAGAATGGGAATGTTTGATGTTTTTATTATTTATTATACATTTAAAGCTACTGATGATTCTACTAGCAATAGTATAAGTGGTTTGGACTGTTTTATATTTAGGTGACCTTATCGATAAAGACAAACAACGGTGTTACAATAGAAATAGCGAAGCTATAGCAGTTTAGTACAGTAATAGCGTTGTTTCGTCTAAACATTCTTTTATTAATTAGCGCGAATTTAAAATTGAGGTCCAATTCGTATGTTTCTAAAAGTAGTTCCGTAGGGAATGCAGATTATTTAGCTATTAATATAATTTTTATTTGTAATAAAAATCATGTTAATTTTAAGGTAGTAAACGTTTTCGTATTCGTTTCAGGTTTATATTACTCGCTAGAATCGTTAAGCAAAAGTGTATTGTTTTAAAGTACATACTTAATAAAATAATAATAGTACGCGTATGTTTTTTATTATGAGATGAATCTAACAGAACTTGTGGCGTATTAGTATGTAAGTGCAGGTAAATGTATGATATTATGTTTCGAACACGATGATCCTCAAGAACCTTGGTCACAATCCTGCCCACCTAGGCACCAAACATTCCCGCGATACCTGACATGCTGAAATCTGCTCCATCGTGTACCTACATCCTACAGCTCACCGGATCATCCAAATTCCTGGTAAGAATTTTCCTTACGTTTAATTTGTATCCTAGTGCTTCCATGTTTTAAAATGTTTGTAAACATATTGTAAATGATTTTAAGATGGAACCCTCTTACAGCTTTTTCCTTCCATTGTTACTTCCATTTCCATCCGGGCTAGCATTCGATTATCATCTTGTATATCCATAAACACGAAGTTTTAACTCGTCACTGGCTCCCAATGAAAGGGCACACACCTATTGTTATTTGGATTGAAGAAATGTGTCTTTAAAGAGAGCTAAGTTAAGTGAGGCGTGTTGTACAAAAGTGTATGGAATGTTTCAGGATCACGATGGAGACAGCCGGGCTGCCGCTGCCGGGCTACCACTACATCGCCCCGAACCATATCGTGAAGGCCCCGATCCATTGAATGGGGCTCCGCGGCCAGGGCCCCGGCGTGGCGTACAAGTTGTACCGCCACCACTCCGCTCTCTTGCAGCCGCACTACGGGACTCTGGCTCCGATCTACTACTTCAAATGAACGCGACCAAACTATCAATCGAGGTGAAGCAATTGAGCATTGGATCCTTGCTGAATGTATGTTTACATTTGTTACGAGTTTATAAGTATTTTAGATATTCTTATA
The DNA here is from genome assembly GCA_947561695.1 of Tyria jacobaeae. Classification (NCBI taxonomy): domain Eukaryota; kingdom Metazoa; phylum Arthropoda; class Insecta; order Lepidoptera; family Erebidae; genus Tyria; species Tyria jacobaeae. Next base: position 3,608,208 of record OX387211.1, on the reverse strand, counting down.
TTGATTCTCCACTGTATTTAATTGATTGGAGCAAACTATGTCAGTGATTTATATATCGATGAGACCGGGTACGGGGGTTTTGAAAAAAATGACTGACACCTTAAATTTTTTACTAATCCGTGATCAGTGAACACACCCCAAATCACAAAACACTTATTTTCAATAATAAGCAATTGAATTTAACTTTTCGTTCACGATTCACTGCTCACGGCTTATGAATTTTTAACAAAGTATGCAACAGGAGTTAGCTAAGCTGATCGAATTTACTATGGATTTAAGCGGTTGAGTATTTCAATTGTCTATTGGATTTATTTTCCATTATGATCAGTACCGACCACAAGTAATAATGTTCAAAGTAAGTTTAACCGAGTGTCGGCGTACAGTAGGTAGGTGTAGACGCGGTTACAATCGACCTCGGACTCGCTGACGTAGCGTAGTGTTAGAATAGCGAACAGAGTGAGAGGGTTTAAAGACAATATTTGTAAATAAATAATCGTAATGACCTGGGAAATTAGGTACTACAGTAGTTGCGGCGTACTGACGTCACGCGGCGATACGAAACCGATGGGATCAAATCCTTTAAGAAACTTACTTTAAATCGAAGACAGAGGTGAAGTGAACATTTCAGTATATCATTTAAAGTCGTCTGATTCACAATAAAGACGTTAGGTGTATAAAAATAGTGTTGCTAAATGTGATAGTCTTCTAATTTATTTTACATTTGAACTATTGAGATCTCTAACGTATACACAATGTATAGATACATCGGCTGCTGGGAAAAATGAAGTCGTATAAATAATATTGGTCTAGGGATCAAAGCCAAAGATTGTTGAAGTTTGTTTAACATTAATAATGTTGTGGATTTATGCTAAATTATTCTGAGAGTAGATAATGTTTAGTAATGTAACTTAGAATGTTTATTTTCAATTATTTTACCACCCTCTCCAGACTGCTCATTGTATTTAGTCTTAGATGAAATATATAGCCCTGTGGTAATCAAAATATTTCCAAAAAAAACTAAAAAAAATCACATAGTTTACGTAGGGTAAGATAACTATAGGACCACTGATTTGAAAGCTTTCCAGTGAATGTTATTTTACTTGCATAATGGAAAAAAGTGCCACGATATCACAAATATCTAGTGCCAAAATAAGTTGGGTACGTTAGTAAGGCGTGAATAACACGCGTGTATTTTAAACACGATATATAATTAAATTTACAATAAAAGTATCAAGTTAATAACAATAACTTAAGATGATGGTATTATCCACTATATCTACTCATTAATTTTGCACCCTAGTTGTAAGGTTACGCAATTAGACTTAATGTTCTCAAAACATATCCCGACATAGACATATGACATATTTCCGATATATGACATATTTCCGAGAAAGTCTTCCCCTGCAGTATTTCAGTAATTAATGTTTGTGCCAAAGTTGCGTCTAAAGTTATTTATACGTATTTGAATGTGACGTCGTTAGTATTTATTGATAAATTAGCTCGTATTTCGTTTTTATCGTTGGCCGTTAAGCTAGTCAAATTATTCTAAAAGTAGAACATTCTCAATTTGTATGAATGCTAGTCAAAATTTAGTTTCTTTATCGATGTATTAGCGTTATGTTATTAAAATTTTATTTATTTTTATTTGTGCAGCTGAAAGTTTAAAACTATTTTTGTGCGGTTTTGCTTCAAGTTAATTAAAGTAGCAATAAAATTTTTGATAAAATCAATTATTTATAGTCTATTATATTGCAATTAAGACAATGTATAGAGCTTTGTAAAATAAGTACCACACAGGTAAAATAGAATTAATCTATAGATATAACATTGTGAAAAAGTAATTTTGAAAAAAAAAAATAGTAATTTACTAAAGAGAAGAGATTTAATAGCTGTGATTAACGTTCGGGGTTGCACTTTTGTGCAAATGCTACGTCAGGACGTGTACACGCGTCATCGGAATAGAGATGCAGGTAGTAGTGATTAGTGCACGCTTATTAGTTGATGTCGCAGGGAACATCACCAGCCTTCGGACGAGGACGAGGACGAACTGTTTGCGTAATAAAGTAACAAGGCAATTGTAACGCAAAAATGCTTACTGATATAAAAACTTATTAATAAGTCGTCGGTGTTTTCAATGATATTATTAAAATTTAGTACAATGCAATTTTAAATGACTAGTGAATAATAAATATGTGTTAATTTACTATAATTGTATTACTACGTTCAGTTAACGTATCGTATACACGAAAATCGATATATTATCATGATTATACTCCTTATATAGAGCAATTATTATGATTCGTATTGTTGTTGTTGTTTTCATTTGCTCAATTTTTTCAATGTTAATGTAAGCTATTTGAAATTATATTTAATTTGTTTTGTTATTCTCTAAGCAATATTATTGTAATGTTTAAGAGTGTGCAAAATACAAAGTACTTGATGTGCGGAGTAACTTGCATTATGTAATATTGATTATAATATAATCTTACATTTATACTTGCGTATGACTCTCACCAAACTATGTTATAGGCTGCACACGTTGCTCTTTATGTTAATCAATTATATAAAATAATTACATATTTACAAATAACTAAGTTACTTATCATTAAACGTTTGAGATTTTATTTACAAATTTCTTAGTTGAACACGTATCGTGGCCTATAACATACAATCATTTTGGTTTGCAACTGTTGTATGTCAATGACGGCTCTCTTAAATTCAGTAGATATAAACAGTGCAGTAATTCGAAGTGATGTCTCTTAGAATTTGTGTTGAATAAATAATGTATGAAGTAAAATATTTTCCTAAAATGAATGATGAGCTCCTACTTCTGTCTCGCGAGCGCGTGTTTAAGCCACTTGACTAAAAGTTGGTGTCTAGGTTCGGATGATTCCTTTTTGCATATTATTTTTTACTGTAAGATGTTAGTGTGCGTATCTTTTGTATGTTATTAAATTATTAGCCTTTATTGACAGGGTCAGGCTGCGCTGTATAATAGTGTAATTAAATCAATTTTTAGCAACTATTTATAAATGTAATAGTGAATTTCTTTACAATTGTCGTATTAGCACACGTATGAGATTCTTATTGCACCGTTTTCGAGAATCCCTTTCTTGAATTTTACGGTTATTTAATACATAATATTAAAATTTGACATTACTACATTAATATTTAAATATTTTGAATAAAATGCTTAAATGCAGGCCACTTCGTTCGCGAGTTTTAATCGGTGACATTAAAGCAGTATTATATACATACACAATAATATTTTGCTATGTCTTACTAAAACTATATTCACGTACAGGTTCGAGACGATTGGGTAAAACGGGTTGTGTCATTTATTATGCATATACAATATCCATTATATTCGCTTCAGTGCCCATCTTATATTAATACTGTAGTGAATCAGGGTAAATACGATACAGATGATTTCGTTATATACGTTCACTTTATGGGACGCAGTTGTATAGTTCAAATGTATGTATCCGAATACTAATAAATAAATTATATTTTAAACAGTTAAGTCTTCACAGAACAATAAGATGCGTGTTATTATATAATGTAGTTGAGTTATCGTTTTTTACTTTTCGTCGGTCGCAATAAATAAACACGAGCCGCAGTATGCGGTGTATACGAACACACTACGAGGTGGTTCTAACATTAGCTCTGTAGAATTTGGTACAATTTTCTGCCATTGCATATGCATGTGAGTAGGCTACGTTGATTTCTCAGTTTCAACACCTTTAGTATTAAAGTTAATAGTAATTATTGACTGAGTATAGTTAAGAATTGTAATATCAAAAATATGTACAACAAAAATACCTGGTGTTTTTGTTTAACTGCTGTTACTTCAATAAGCATTTAATTTTTGTATTCAATATGATAGTCATCACAAAGGTATTTTCTTTACATATCTTCTTCGGATAATTAAGTCATTTGTTAGTCGATGCCGTAACTATTCACTGAATAATTAAAAAAAAATGTTTTTGTCAGGTTGTTATTCTACTGACTGTTAGAAACGTTTCTGTATCATAGAGTATTTTTTAAATTCTCGTAATGACATACGCTCACATTATGTTCCCCGATCCCATACGCATACATACTGTAGTTTCAATCTTGTAAAAAACTGACTGACTGACTCCCTTATTTCCGCTTAACATATATACCTATTACTGACTGAAATATCGGGCTCCCTAAAATCCGAAGCCTTGATAATTGGTACTTTAATAATTAGACTAATGAGATCGAGATGGTAATATGACTAGGAGTGTGAGATTTTACTGAAAGTTGACACTAATAATGACACCTACAATCTGGCGGCGTTGAGGCATTTAAGCGACACATGTTATTGATTGAACGTTTCCGACATATATATATATATATATATATCTATGAAACTATGACGACCGTGAAATCGTATTAATATTCATGAGTGAGATTTGGAACTATAGTAATAAATATTGGTTGTGCAATTAGATTCGCTATATGTTAGGTTGCCAAACGTCGCCCGAATAAGCGTATTACTGAATTAAAGCTAATAGAGATCGGATTAATTAGTATTACACTCTCACGTGTGTTAAAGATGCAGAAAACAAACAGTAGGTATAACCTAGTTTACTTCCTCACATCATTTCACGCTAGACACATATTTCCAACATATCGTCATATCCTTTAAATATTACTGTAATTATCTACATATCTAATCGTTTTGTGAATTGAATTGATTAAATGTTATGAATATAAATGTTGTACTTACGGTTACAGTATACTGTCATTAAGGTTCATTTCAATATGATATTAATGTTTGTTTTCATTATGTTAATTCAATAAAGTGTGTAAATAAAATTGACTTTTATTGATTATTCATGAACTAGTTTGCTAGGCTATGACCTATAGATTTATTTGTAGGGCCTAGCTAAATTGAATTTTGATCGAGCGTTTTGCAGGGTCTGGAATGCTGACTATGTTTTGCCTTTGACAGGAGTGGTTTCTGCACCTTCATGTATGGAGATACTTGATAACATATTGCGTACACGTATTTGTTATACTAAATACCTATTATGGTTTAGTGTAGGAATAGCTAAAGTATATCAAATAAAGGGCATTTTACAAAAACAAATCTGACCAACTTTGTAAAAAAACAAGTATTTCTATTTAAATTGTAGGTGGCAATATTTAGAATCTCTTCCGTCTAATTCTATATAGTGTAGGTAGGGAAGGTGTCCTTTACTTGATGGGACTGCAAAATAAAAAGGTTTTTATACACTTTAACGATAGTCTAATCTTAATCAATATATGTATGTATTTGAGTAAGCTTTTAACTTGTCTCCACAGCTGCCACCGGTTTTAACGCGCCTTTATCAGCTTTCCTGCTCTCTAGCCGTAGACCCGAACTCATGGAAGGCAACTTTAGTGCACCCAATCCCTAAAAGAGGAGGAGCTCGGATCCATCCAACTATAGAACCGCAGCCATAACCTTGTTCTCCAAGATAATGGAATCCATAATCAACTGCCAGCTCCTCCAGTACTTAAAAGATCACCAGCTCTTCAATGACCGACGACGAATCTGGAGTTGAATGTGTCCATATGCGTAGGTAGTCACTTACCATTGGGTGACCCGTCTGCTCGTTTCCCCCGTATCCCATAAAAAAAATATATGGGCTAAGACTTTTGGGGACTGCCGATAGAAGTGAAAACTAAGTAGTAGTATACATATGGCTCATAGTAAGCGTGCGGTGACACGCCTTCACTGAAGAAAACATTATTGCAGTGAGACAACTAATTCTCGAAGATCGTCATGTGACGTACAATAAATTATAAACATAAGGTTACTTAATGTCATGTCATCTCTTAAGACACCTCTGTAAAAGCCACGAAAAATCCACTTGAAATATAAGAGTACGACCGAACACTTCTAAAATACAGGGTTCAGCCTAGTTTGATAATCAGTATCTGGCACGTCAGAACGTAATGCCAATCTTGCTGAGATTAAATTATGCATTTTGTACTATAAAATGTTTGTTAAGTATCTAAATAATATTATTATACCATGATTAGTTCTTCGAGTAAGAAGGTAGGTCTATTGCATGTCTTGCCCCGTATGATTCATAAAGTGATGGGCGTTCGCCTATTCCAGGACAGACGTTCGATATTGATCAATATTTCAACGCCATTCTACACCAAGTGACGGAGTTCACCAACTAGGGCTCACTATATCATCTAGATTAGAATATACATATATTATATTTGGTGTGTAATTTAGTATTCAAATGCCGGCTGAGCACTAGCGACTCTTGAATTTCAGTGTTGATGGCCGAAGGTAGTCGCTTACCATCAGGTGACCCGTAAGCTCGTTTACCATATCCCATAAAAAGTATAGGATCAGTCTAATTAAGTTATACTAAACTGCGCTCTTGAAAACAATGTTGAATAAATAAATATTTATAAAACTAGCTTTGCCCGCGACTTCGTTTGCGCTTATGTTGAGAAATAATATGTCAAAAACTGTTATACACATTATTACATATACATTATTACTTATTGAGATATACATTAAGAGGGAAAAAGGACTTAGTATCATTAGATAGAGAGTTAAGAGAAGAGAGAAGTCAATGCGCGAAGATTGTGTCGCTGGCGAATCGCAAGCAATTTTAACTCATAACGTACAGACACAGGGTCATACTTGCGACACCCATCTACTTACCTAATTATAAAAACGGAGCGTGAGAAAACCACGAGTGCGGTAGGTTAACGGCATCAAGCGATTAGCTTGGAAGGTAGCTTTACTATACGGATTATGTAGTGGGTATTATTTTTTTAATGTATATAGTAGATAATATAAAAAATGGTTGCAATATTATCTTCTGACGCACTTTATCCCAATCCCTACTAATATTATAAATACGAAAGTAACTGTCTGTCTGTTACACGTTTTTACCACAGAACCGATTTAAATGAAATTTGGTAAAGAGGTACAATAGAGCTTGGGATAGGAAATAGACATACATATGGCAAAACAAGGATCGAAGGGGTTGAAATAGAGGATGCAAGTTTGTATGGAAGAATTTAGGCACTTGAGTACAAATAAATAAATATTTGTCGTAGCGATGTTTTGAAATGTTGACCTGTGTGGTAATGAAGTAAGGAATGACACAGGACATACGATACATTTTTGTTGTAAATTTCTCGATTGCCACGAATTGGATTTATTATAGGACTTTTGCCTATAGTTAATGTTCTTCGTAAAAAAATTTATTCATATAAAATTCTATTACTTCTTATTTTGGGTCTTTTTTTGTTTCATGAATTCGTCAAAAGTTAGATTAGGTTAGGTCGCTACTAGATGAAGACCAAACATATAAGTCTGGTCTTATGTCAGCAGCAACGAAGCCGAGTGGCGGCTCTTAGGGTGCCCATCACACGTAAGGAACCCCACCGTCAAAGACCATAGAGTGCAACTAAAACTTTGATTTTTACTCAAAACATTTTTCGAACTTCTCTTTTTCCTCCGCTTTTATTTCTTTACAAAAGATGAATTTGCTTCTCTGGGCGTTTCTCCAACCAAGATATTACACTTGGAACACACCAAGGAAGGTGTCTTCCATGCTAATAATGTTTTTGTTTGAGAATGTTTTTACACTAAGTGCGGGGGCCGAACTCTTTTAAAGCTTTCAAAAAACTAATTAGGATTTTTTTACATTTCGAGATGTGGGAGGGGTGAGGAGGAGAACAGCTTTATGCGCTGTTCGCTTTACAAGGGTTGAAATAGGGGATGAACGTTTCCCCCCCCCCGGGCTCAGCCTAATTTGTTACGCAGTTGACACTTTGGTCACGGCCCGGGGGATGAGCTTTTTTTTTTTTTTTTTTTTTTTTTTTTTTTATGCGATAGGGGGCAAACGAGCAGACGGGTCACCTGATGGTAAATGACTACCGCCGCCCATGGACACCCGCAACTCAAGGGTCACAAGTGCGTTGCCGGCCTTTTAGGTAGGAGTACGCTCTTTTCTTGAAGGTTTGAAGGTCGTATCGGTTCGGAAATACGGCAGGCGACAATTTGTTCCATAAGCTGGTTGTGCGAGGCAAAAAGCTTCTGGAGAAGCGCACAGTGGTGGAGTGCCAATCGTCCAGGTGATGGGGATGGATATTTTGTCGCGTAGAACGATGGCGGAAACCAGCAGCCGGTATAAGTCCGAACAATTCCTCTGAACACTCCCCATGATACAAGCGATAGAGGATGCAGAGTGAAGCTACATCTCTACGCAACGCCAAGGTGTCAAGTCGATCGGAGATATCTTGGCAGTCGATGATGCGAGTCGCTCTCCGTTGAATGCGGTCAAGAGGGAGAAGTTGGTACTGGGGTGCACCTGCATAGAGATGAGAACAGTATTCCATGTGCGGCCGAACCTGCGCCTTATAAAGTTGCAGGCGGTGGGCCGGAGTAAAATACTGTCTCGATCTGTTTAGCACACCAAGCTTCTTCGAGGCTAATATAGCCTTACTCTCGTGGAGGCGCTCCAGCCAGAGATTGTCGAATGGGCAGAGCGGCAGCACGGGACTCTTTCTTTCCGACTGACGCAGGTCCTTTCCGGGCACGGCTGCTTCTAAACAATTCTGCATTCGGTCACGAGGAGGGAATTCAGCCCCACCTACCACCACTGCGGACGGACTCGGCTCAACATACATTCGCGGATTGCCCCGCTTGGGCAGGACAGCGTCGGGTCCTCACTGCAGTCATCGGAGAGGATCTCTCGCTACCGGCAGTCATACGCTCCATGGCCGGTAGTGACAGAATGAATTATACCGCGGTCACAACCTTCGGTGAGGAGGTCATATCGCAGAAGGAAGCGACGGAACCGAGCCCGGGAGCACGATCTCCACTCGGACGGTGATCGGGTCAGATTTTCCCCGTGTGTCTGGACGCCGCCTTAGCGGCAGGCGCTAGGACAGTCCGGATGTCTTAACAAAGCTGTTCCCGGATTCCTCCTAGTTTAAGCGCAGAATGGCATACCGTGAGGTTTTAGTCGGTTCGATTCCGACACACCGTTCCACCGAAAACCTGGGTGAAATGACGGTCCGAGGGGGTTTCCACACGAAAAAAAAAATAGGGGATGAAAATTTTATATGGATGTTCTCCAACTGAACATTATCAACTGTAGTCATGACTAGAATGGCTAAAGGAGAAAATGTTTTAATTCCCCGTATTCCGATAATTCTTACAGAATTGTCACTTCAGTTTAAAAGAGTGCAGTTTCCTCTGAGAGCAGCCTTTGTAATGACAAGAAACAAAGTTCAATGGCAGACTTAAAAATTGCTGATGTACATTTTGAAAAAATAAAACAGTTTTTCCTCTGGGCAGCTCTATGGCGTGCTCACGAGTAGGTATCAAACTCGCAAAATCTTTATGTTTAAGCAAAATTTTATCTTTATTTATTTTTTTATATCATTGGGGACAGACAAACAGACGGGTCATCTGAGGGTAAGTGATAACCGCTGTCCATGGACACCTGCAATTCATGAGTAGTAGGTGCGCTGCCTGCCTTTGAGGGATTAGGTTAGGTTAGGAATGCGGGGAGGGGAATGAAAGAATCGAAGAGAAGAGAGGGGGAATTGAGCCTCTGGAAACCTCACTCATTTTGCTTCACAACCGGTTATCTATGAGGCTGTTATATCGCACCGGTCGAGCCGGCCCATTTGTGCCTAAGCATGGCTCTACCACTGTATGTATAAGTTTATAAAAAAAATCCTTTTAAAATAAGCTATTTACAGTAAACATAATTTTGTATGTATACGTATTGATTATTATTATTTGCAAATTTGGTATCTTAAAAAAAATGCTGTAACTATTCCACGCGAACAAAGCGGTGGGCAAAAGCTAGTTATCATATACATAATATATAATAAATACATGACAATAAAAAACATATTTATAATTTTAATTAACTGAACTAGAAGTAGTCATATACATGGAATTTAAATTAGGTAATTATATCCATGGATGTACGTGTCGGAGAACTAGTTACAGTCGAAACGGATTATAAGAAATTACATTTTAACTGCTACGATATCCTTTCCACTTTCTACGTGCTACAAGAACGAAGAGAGTCACTTCTACGAGAAACAAAAATCAATATTTTGAACACAGTATGATAGTAACTCGACAACATACATGAATGTCTATTTAGTCAAATTATTTTTATTTAATTTATCAACAATAACAAATAAACATTGTTATTATATTTTCAACTGGATAATGTTACTTTTAAGGACTTGAATTACATTTACGCGGGAATAGATAAAAAATGTGACGTCGTGTAAGGTGACGCGTAGACGTATACATAACCTACCCCAGAAGTGATTAAACACCCACATTTTGTCAAGTGTGTAAAAATTATTGAAATACCTGGGATCCAAGATTCGGTAATTATGAAACAATACTAGGCTTGGTTTGAATTTCTATTCCCGCACCGTGGTAACTAGTGATGAGTTCCTCACTCGTGAGTTGCCTCATTTGAGGTACTCGTGACAGAAAATTAAAAGAGTTACTCAAATTTTGACATTGAACCGCCTCATTGTCCTCATTCGCTCTTCGTTCCTCGTTCTCTCGTGAAATGGCGGCGCTCTCCGCGTTGTCCGTGAGGTGTGAGGAAGTGATGAGTGAGTGAGTCGGTTATTACAGTTAGTAGATAAATGAGTGAGGGTGTGAGTGTCGATTTGCGAGAAAATGAACCATTAGCTATTAGGAGTTTATTGTATACTGTTGACATTTATTTAAACTGGCTGTTCTTCGTGGCATGCGGCATTACTTGGAGTGTTACTCAAAATTATTAATTATGAGATAGTATGAACATATGAAGTTTCGTAGCATATTATTTAGATAATGGAGAAACATAAAAATCATAACACGAATTTGAAAGCAATATATATTACATACCCGTTATTATACGCCACATATATAGTATAACGCCACTCACTCATCTCTGAAGCCTGTACGAGCTATTGCAGGGAAGGAAGTGCTATCCCTTGTGTCATCAAGTGTCAAATGCCAATGTCAATTTTAATTTAAGTATGGGCTGTGACACTGGCTGGCTGGCTACTAAGCCACCCGGCTTAGGTAATTTAAAAGGTACTACTGTAATAGTTAACTTACTTCCTGTATAGGTATCATATTTTCCAGGAAATTAATGTAATAGGTATTACTTTTCTTATTAGTTTGCCTTCGTGTGGTAAAAAGAGGTCAGCAGCTCTCGAATAAATTAACTACGACCACCAAACATTGCAGGGTACAATTTTCCGTTATAAAGCTTCTGTATTGAAGCAACATTTCGATGAAATCGCGCACCGTCCTATGCGCTCACTGCTCCTAGTTTAATTTTTGTATGCCTTGCATCTGTTAAGACTTATTGCAACATACTTATTAATAAGAATTTGAAAATTGATTTACCAAGCTTTTACTTTTTATCGAGCTGATAATAAATTTACTTTAAAATCAAGTTTTGCCATTAAAAGTTCTATCTAGAACCTAAGATTTCAGATATTTTCTGAGACCCTTTTAAAGAAGTAAGTAGACATGTACTTAGGTGATCAATGCTACTTAAGTGTTGGCCTATATACGAATGTGGTGTGTAGAGATTTTCGATTTCATAAAAACTCTTTGATGTAAAACAAATTGACAGCCACTCACACGATCCTTAGGTTCCCGCCAAATCACAGGTTGACGAAAAGGCATCTCGTTACATTCTTGCTCTCCATCGTTATTTTCCCGTTGAACCAATTTCTCACATCCATAAATATTGACTCACTATTTGTCGTGGTAACGAATGTCTTAATCAAAAAATCTACGTAAACAACTCCAAATCAAACGCGTATTTTTTGTCATTCAAACTTTTAACAACATATTACGCCTACATAAACCACAACATATTACGCCTGGAAAAATTAATACAAAAGCGAGACACGGTGAAAGAATTAACTATTCTGGTACGGTGAAAGAACTACAAAAAAATCGTAATCAGTTTTAATGACAATTTAGAGCTACCCTCCTAAACTGTGTTAGTTTATACATTAATATGATAGCATTCAAAATATATGAAGCGCATTCAAAATGATCTACGTTGGTTTTAATACAGTCATTTAAACGTTGAAGCCAGTAAAAAGATTCCATTTTAATAGCATAAAAATATTTAAAACCGATTGCCGCGAAAATGAGAAAACTATGAATATTCATATATGAATTCCAAATTGAAATGTAGAATTAGGTGTTTTTTAAATTGCAATACTTATATATTTTCCCTATGACTGCATTTTTTTAGTTTTTAAAAAGTTTTTAAATAGTTTTTTAAATATTTTAGAGGGTTTTTGCAGCAACATCAACAGGCACACAAAAACAGACATCAAGTATCCTACTTATAATTATTTTTACATATAGTGTTTAATCAAAGTTAATAATTAAATGAGTATTGAGTTGTTAATAATTGTCAGCTTGATATTGCCCTGACCGTAGTTACATAAAACGGTCATTTTTACATAAGTACATACATATATATACATAATGCTTATATTTATGTGTATATTGCAAGTAGCCTCGAAGTACTATTAATTACTCTACGCACTCAAGATTAGCCATCTTTTAATATACTAGACGGAAAGGATTTGAAAACACTTTAAAATGTTATTCAATATCTGCTGTTAATCTTTGTTAGACCGTTTAAAGGACAATTTTTTACCCAAGTTCGTACATGCATACATAAGCTCACGCCTTTCTTCCATCGGGGCAGGCAGAGACAGCAGCCCGCCATTTGCTTCTATCCTTACATACATCACGAGAATCCTCTACTGTCATACAAACCCGTCAGTATCGGGTACTTCTGAAATAAGTTAAATTCTTACGCTGTAACTTTCTCTGGACAAATATCTACCCACATCATTAATGTTGGTGTTAATTATATTTTTAATAGGTGAGCATTCGGTTAAAAAGAACCATGAAATATGAGAAAGTAGCCCATGTGATTACATATACTTTGTTTTTGACATTGTAATGCTCACGAAAGCTTTTTTTATACACACAAAATTCAACAACCTTGTAGAACGTACCACAATATGTACCTAATAACGTTATGAAAAGGATAGAGTTATAACATCACTCATCTTTACGATACTTTTAATCTATTTTGCGGCCAATGGTATGGAGTATGGACTTGCCTCAAATGCTTTTAATTCTATGTTTAAGTGAGAGCAAAAGAGGCATGTAATAAGCTTGTAGTATGCCTCCTTGTATCAGTGCGTCTGTCTGTAGCATCTCTTGAACGGATGAATATTTTGTCATTTAAGAGATGTTTTAACAGAAAGTTTTCTTCTCTATATTTTAAGAACATCTGCTCAGTCGTTTGATGATCACCAGTTCTTTGTAATCGTTCGAGGGATTTTAAAGTCGGGGGTATTTCTAATTTATTCTTATAGCAAAATAACTTTTGTCGTTCTTTGATCAAAATTTATTAGTTCTGTGTATCGTCCGGAAAGATGAATAATCAGCTGTAAAGATATAACCAGCTTAACTCACGACTACTCTATGGTAAAAAAAAGTATTTGTTATGCATCATAGCAAGGGCTAAATTCTTTGTTTTAAAAGCTAGTAGTTTGCAAACATACAATGAAAGTGCGGTGAAATATTGTTATGACTATTTAGACATTTATAATTTCTATTAATTTTTTTATGTCATGGAGGTCCTATATTAATAATATAAGTTAAACGTGGATACAGTCATGAAATGCTTGGCGACATCATGAAGTGGTATATTCAATGATATGGTCACGACTTATCAATCGAACTGCACCATAACAGCTGTGGCAAACGCACGATCTGCCCAATCAGCATTGCGTGACGTCCCTTCATATAGGAAGTACACTGTTCAACTGACCTTGCCCCTGGGAGAATTAAACGCATTAGTGTGTAGAGTTTCACTCTACAGAACTTTACAGACCACAGTGTGTTGTGAAATGTTTTGATAGGACATTTCACAACCTAAATTAGCTTAGGTAATTGAAGACAACTTCCAAAGATACACATAAGAACACGTAACAAAGAGTAACACTACCTGTCAGCACTACACAAATACAAACAGCCTTATACTTATTAGATATTTAGGATCGTTAACAAATGATACACTTATCTATTACAAGAACAGAAGTTTCAGTGGCATGTCTCGTGCTCATTAAGTTACAATAAAGTACAGACAAAACTTGTACCTACCGTTTTATCCGTTATTTAATATATTAACAAAAACATTACCTTTAAGCTTTAATTTTAAACTTTAAACAAAATACAAACAAAAGAGTAGAACAGCAGCAACAAAGACACATTTAGAATTTTAAACTGAGCAGCTTGTAGACACTCAAGCACGGCAGCTGCTTGGGGCTGATATATGAATTTTTGCCATCAATTCAGTCTACATTATTATTTAAAGTAATAGGTCAATTTTCGATTTTGTGTCATCAACAATAGAAGACAAAGAAGATATTAAAATCTGGCCCAAGTATTCAAATTTGAAACAGCGTTGAAAAATGTATATAGACGTGACACAGTGAAGGATATTACGTAATGTGTGATTCTGTTGGTTTTTTTAGTGAAAAGGTTGGTAGATTCACATAGGCCTATATTTTTTTACATTACAGGATTTTTAGAATAGCCCTTCCAAGTTTAGCGAAAACCTATTAAGTATTAGGGTATGGCACCTAACTGCTATTTGCTAACCAACCTTCGTCTTGTTATATACAAGATCGAAGATAGCGTTTGCCTGTTATTTTGCTATTATCGTGGCTTCACGCGATGCCTTGGCGCCCTGACCCCTGGACTCGTTTTGTTATTGACTTTTCTCTTTTTCTTACCGTTACCTAACTACTAAATGGGTCAGAATGACACGATTTCAAAGATTCGTATATGAAAATGTCTTCATGATAGAGGATTACATTTACATGGAATTAAAGCTAAGTAGATTCTATGTATTAATTAGGTATTTTAGTAGTCGGAATTGTTGTATAAGGAACAATGAATTCTGACGAGTAAGAAAGATTGATGACGACGTACGACGTATGTTAGCCGGCGCCGGGCGTCGGACCGAGGGACGTGCGACGGCCGCGCGCTCGGCGAGTGGCAGTGCGCACTGCGCATGCTCGCCACTGCGCCACTGAGCGGCGCGCTGCCCCCTGGTGGACTCGCGCCGCAGTGAATTGCGTAACAAAAGCACACTTGCCTTCTGACGCTACGCTGAAAACTTTCGCCCGCCCGGTGCGCGCCTACGGTATGGAGAAACGTAAAATAATATAAAAGTTTTCCGCGGTGGGTGCCGTCCGACCCTTTAAATCTCCTCAAATACAGATCAGACAATTTTTTAAATAATCGGACAGTAGCTTCTGCCTTTTTTTTTAGTTGTTAAAGTTTCTGTACAAAGTTGACGGTAGCGAAAAGTGTGCCGATGCGGTTTTCGTCGACCGCTTATAAAGTAGTGTGGACGCTCTGAGTGTGTGGTGTTCATTTGCTTTGTTTTCTTTGCTTGCCGGCGAGTGGTGGCGGCCGTTGGCCCGGTGGGACTGCGCTGGTGGTGGGAATCGATACTGCGGTGGGAGCGGCGAAGGTATCTCTTTTTATTACTTGCCATTTGTATTATTTTTTTTAGGTACAGCTCCTCGAGGCAATGACAGGTAACATAACAAGTCAGGGTAAGTGAAATAATCATTTTGTAATTAATGTATTATATCCTGCCAAAGAAAGGTTCTCGGTAACACAACCACTATTATTTATTTATTTTTTTAATTTTAACGGTTACCTATAGTGTGTCATTACTGTGTTGATTCTTAGCGATTGAACTTATTAGAGAAATGATAAGAAATGTTCATTACGAAATACATTGTTTCCTTTGTTCGTGGAATGTTAATGTTTGTTGTGGGGGGGGGGGGGGGATACTAATATAAACTAGTAGTAATACTATAAATGATTGTTTTGAAGTTATCATATTTCATAATTACAATATATAGATACAATAATTTTAAATGAGAAGTAAAGTAAGGGTGGTTTGGTACAAAGGGCTAACACCCTGTCGGACTCTCAGCAAAGGTATCGCTTACACTTTCTACTCGGAGTTTATTTTCCAAATTTGGGATAAAGCCAAATGTATGACGTAGATATTTTTCAGGAAACTAGGTCAGATGCTTATATAGGTCTGAAACAACTACTTTTACATCATAAATAAAATATTACATTGTTGTTACATTAACTACAGCGCTTTTATTACCATGTTTGTCGTTTATTCATTTGACTATTGTTCCGAACGGCTTCTTTATTTATTTATATTTATATATATTACTTTAAAAGAGAAAACTCGAAACAATCAATAGCTATGTATATCGATACGATAAGGATACAAATTTGTACATTTATCATACTTACTTACACACCTATTTTTGTGACCATACACATTTTATCTTCCTTTGATAATGAAGTGATACACACTTACATGTATAAGGGTAGTTTACTTATATACTAATTAAGAAATGGTTAGGTAAGTTACTCTATACATATATAATAACATATTAAGCAGAAATGTCCTATGGTAATACGTAGATAGTATCACTTACCTGCCACCGAAGTGTTATCAATACTAGTTTATAATGTTCAAATTAGGAAATTAACAGTTTTGGTTTGCTTCTTTATTCGCGCGAATATTATATCATAGGCAAATAATGTTATTCTTTAAGTTAATTAATTAATGTATAAGGTAATTTTTGTTTGTGGTTTTGTTCTTTCACGGAAATGAACATTATCTCCTAAAACTAATTTGTGGTTTTGTGCGCTAAGCTGTGCTCTAACATTATAACAAATGAAACCTTGTAGGAAGGGTACCGAACAATTTAAAAATAACCTGATCAATGAAAGCGATAGTTTATAAAAAAAGAAATAAATACTGTATCGATACTTAACAAGGAGTTTATTGATAATGGGCCCTTTATATTTTAGCTCCATTCATTTTATTAGTATTAAGACGCATAGTATTTACCTGACGTATTAAGCTATGCCTAAACCTTAACTAAAACAGCTCAAAGCTCGAAATTTGTATATTGTGGTTCATAATTATCACTCGAATACTAACCAGTAAGATATATTAATCGTTAATAAAGTATAAGTATGTGTGTATATTGTATCAGGTTTGTCCGAATGACATTTAGCAATTCAGACCAACCTTACATACGTGTCTCAAAATATTTTACGCTTCTGGTCCTAAAACACACAAGAGAACAAACACATATTTTTATCAGTAAATGTACTTTATTAAATTATAGCAAATGCGAGTAGTTTAAATAACTGCAACAATGTTGCGCTTTTGTTCCGAAACACACAAGCTTATAGCAAAAACGTTGCGACACTTTTGTTATAATTATAACATCTCTTTCAGTCTGCGCTGCAGTAATAATATTTCCAATTTTTTTTTTTAAGATATGAGATATCCCAGACTTGGCTTAGCCCATAAATTTTGTATTGACGGCAGAACAAAGAAATTTTATAGGCCTTAGAATATTGAAGTAAGTTGTTATGTGTACATTAATGTGAATAATAAAAGGGTGTTAAAATGGATTGTGTCTCGTGTCTTTCTGACAAATCTGTAAAACATTGGATTTTGGATACCTATCCAAAAAGAAAAGTTCCAATGTTTTAATAGTTACCTAACTGTTATTTTATTGTACTCTGTATAGGAAGGTAGCTCTAAAGTATCCCATGCACGAATTTACGTTTAACCTTTACGTTAGAACATACTACTTATATTGTGCCATTGCCATGTTTTTATCATACCGCTTCGAAGGGAGGGTTAATTCCTATGCTCCTACGTTAAACGCCTTATTCATATTGGAGATAAGTTCCTCTCCCAACCCATTTTCCTTCTAAAGATATCCCATTTATCCTTATATCCTGTGTTAACTTAAGGCAGGCAGCCAGCCATAAAGGAAATAACTAAAACTCTTGTAATGTATACATTGGGAAATTTGGGATAAGGGTAGAAGATGATGGTATATATGTATATTCTTCCTAATTCTTTTTTAATGTTAAGATTGAACATACATATTAGCTCATGTATGTTTTTGTGTTACACACGTATACGCCATGTCTGTTCTGTTGGCGCCATTTACTCTGGGTTTTGTTGTTGATGAACTGAACTGAACTCAGTCATAAAATTCTTAATAGGGTATTGAACTACTGACTGTTGGATTAATTACCCATGTATCGTGATTCAATGATTTGATTTGATTACAACTAACTACTCGTAATTTTACGTTGATTAAATCACTCATAGGTAACCACTGCGTAGGTACGTTATGTGAGTTTGTATGGTTTCTTTATCTGGCCTATAGTACGTAGTCGCTTTACTCACGATCGTCACTTTGTAAACGTTTTACTTGCTGGCGAGAACGTAAAGATAATGGAAACATTAAATTCTATACGTTCATTCATTCATTCTATAGTTGGGTACACAAATTACTGAGTATCTGTTTTTAATGAAATGATAAATAATATTTTCATTAATAGGTATTGACGTAGAAATGGTAGAAAACTGTGCAAGAACAAATAATTTAAAATAAACTTAGTTAGGCACAGTTTAATTATTTTCAATTTTAAGCCAGAACAAGAAAATCCAATAAATTTTAAGTAGATCGGAATGCGACGGCAACACATTTAAGAAATGTTTGCGAACAAAGACGTAGACGGTCTTTAATTGGATAACTCTTTCAAACAGTTCCAACTACAAAGGCTTATTAAATGTTATATAGTAATAGGTTTTATTATTATTTCATTTTTTTTAATATGTTCATTAAAGCGCTATATATACTCTATATCTACTCGCTATATCTATATCTACTCTGTCAAGAAAGTACTGGAAAAAGTTCAATATAACAAAAAACTAATCTTCCACATTTATTGTATCGCCTTCAAGCCCCTTCAGAAATAATACACTTACGACAACGAATAATCAACTTATCAAAACATTTTTAAATGCATTTCCCGGAATCGACTTCAGTTCCTGACTGAAAACCTCGAAGTCTCAATTTGAGTTTTGAAAACAGAAAATGGTCGTCCGGAGCCACATCTGGTGAATACGCTTGTTGTTTGACGATATTTGTTGAGTTTTTAATTCAATTCAATTCAAGCAATTTTAATTCCACTAATTTGGCTCTCTCAAACGCCGCGTAAATCTTAAATAATATTCTTCATTTACAGTCTGACCTGGCAAGAATTCTGAGTGCACAACACCTCGACAGTCAAAGAAAACAGTCAACATGACCTTGACTTTTGATCGACTTTGTCGTGGTTTTTCGGTGTTGTTTCATTTGGAAGTCGATATTCCGAAGCTTGATGACTAGTTTGCATGTCAAACTCGTAAACCCATGTCTCATCACCAGTAACAATGCGTTTTTCGAATGTAGGGTCGGAATTGACTCCTTCTAGCATGTCTTTAGCGACTTAGTGCGATTTAGTTCTTGAGACAAAAGCACATCTTGCGAAACTAGTCGAAGGCAAGGTGATTCATGCCCAAGCAATCGCTTAAAATGGTACGAAGCTATTCGTGAGACACAGAAAGTTCAGCTGCTATTTCTTAGTTTTAGTTTTAGTTCAGGATTTTCAGTCACAATTTCCTTCACTCTACCGATGTTAACTTCAGTTGAAGACGTTAATGGCCGACCAGAGCGAGGCAAATTTTCCAATAAATCTCGACCGCTTTTGAATGCACTGTACCACTGATATGCACGAATTTTTGATAAAGTACAGTATGCTTTCTGTAACAGTTTCAGCGACTCTGAACATGAAATTCTATTTGAAATGCAAAATTCGAAACAAAGTCTTTGATCGATCTTTTTATCCATTATAAAATACGCAAAACACTCTTGCGATGAAAACGAACTAAGTATATCAATTATTGCTCAAACTTCGTTCCAATATAGAAAACAGTTGTGCCAACTCCATCACAAAAAAATATTACTAATTGAATTGACTTTGGAATTAGACTTAAAGTATCAATTTCCGAAACCAGATTTTGTCAGAATGTATAATAGTGATTGTTGTAAAATACTTCTATAAGAGGTTCTATACAAAATACGATGATGATAATGCACAGAGAATAACTGGAGTACTGAATATTGGCATTTCATTGAATAAGATGAATATGAAACAGTAAGATATAAATGATCATGGCTGTTATACATATAAAATTAATAATTATTAAAGGTCACAATAGTTAAATCATTGTAAATAGCTCTATTCATTGCGCTGCTAATAAAACTTAGTTAAAAATGGAGCAAAGAAATATACTTGCGTGCATAAAAATTGGACAACTAATTAATATACCTTTTTTACATTAATAGTAACGCTTTATTTGTATTAAACACGTGTGTACATACACATGCAAGGTGTAAAATTATATACAGTCCAGTATGCAAAATATTATAATTAGGTACATAATTTCGTCAACTTGTATTACTAAGATAAGATAAAAAATTGACAAGGAACTATGTCTCCAATAAATTTTAACAATGGATCAATATCTTCAAGATTTAAAACGAAATGTGGATAATAAGTTCAAAGGTCGCAGCAAAAAACAGAGGTTATGCTCTATTTTCCACCTCCTCGAGATTTTTCAGATTTGAGAAAATTATTGGTGTTCGTTTCTATTTCTTGACCCATCACTTCAACTCATCCTATAGATGTTCTATTCAGTTAAGATCAAGACTACGCTTTGGCTAATCTAAAACCGATAACCCAACCGCATTTAAGTACTCTCTGAGGCAAGGAACCGTATGTAGAAGAGCATGGTCATGAATTAAAACAAAAACTGTCACCAATGCATTTTGCTGCACTACTTGATCACTCAGAATGTACGTGATATAAGACGAAGCAGGATCGGAACCTTAAAGACGGACCTATCGATCATCGCTCTCCATCATCTTCCTTCCGCACCGAAATCCGCTTCAAATAATCGTAGCCAGTAGTCTCCATATATTTTGTGCACACATGCCGGTCAGTGGTATGAGTAACTTACCACGTACGAGCCATATTTTGTTGGCTTATCCCGATTTCCGATACCGTAATAATTCGAACAACTTTAGATTTTTAAGTATTCATTTTAAGCATCGAAAGATTAAAAGAAGTTATAGCTGTCTTACAGCAATAACCAAACAATTAAAAGAATCTAACCGCCAAAAATATAAAAAAAAAAACAGAATAAGCAAACTAGCTAAGAAAACTTCGAATAAACCTTTAAAGAAATGAATGATTTCCATGTTCATTCCAAATTCATTTCATTTTAATTAAAAGTTAGTAATCAATTTTCAAAATAGTAATTTCCAATGCACGTAACGTGATATAGAAAAAATACTGGGGTATTTCAATTGTAATTATCATAAAATCTAAAGCCCATAAAATAACCAAAACTTTAAGATATTCTGAAAAAAAAAAATATATATATATATATGTATATATATATATGTATATATATACTAGTTTTTTTATAGTATAAGACGTATTGGGAGTGATTAGATTAAAAATAAAACTAGATTATTTATCATAATTTTTTATCGCTTTATTTGTATTAAATAATTATTGTTTAAAAATTTTTATATCATAAATTAGAATATTTGGAACTAACGGAAACTAAACGTTTATGGTACAGAAACTCTTTGAATACTTGCCTACCTCATTACACTAAAATGGAAAATGCTAGATTAATGTCACAGAGCGGCGTTAGACAGCTGTATTTCTGACTAACTAAGTGGTTCGTTTATGTGAATATTCCACGAATTTCTACTGCCGTAGCGTAGGTACTTGGTATGTAGTACTAAGTAAATTTTCTCGGCTGCCGACTCTACGGTCAAGTGTGGTTTGTTTCCTTACGATTCTTTAATTTAGTTTATTATTATAATACTGTATAGTATTACAATGAGATATGCTCTGAAAATGATCAGTATATATATAATGAAATACAAGGAAAAAATGTTTGTTCAAGTATTTATTTAAACTTGCCCAAAATGATTATTGGTATATTTTTTCTGCTCATGAAGTTTTATATTCATTTATACCTAGAAGAAACAGGCCGTTTTTGAAATGCCGCTACCCCCGCGGCGCTCAACGCAAAAACGCTAACTTCAAATGCTACTTCAAAAACTAGAGACACGCTTTACACGTGTCACTAATAATTAATAAAATACAGATACGGATTATGTCCTAGCAAAAAGTGTTGAAATCGTAAGGATATATGTATTAGGAGGAGATATTGTTAATATTTATGCTAGTAATAATAAAAATATATGGTTATGGCTATGGTCTACGCGGGCTAATATCCGCACCACGACGTCTTCTGTGCGCCTGTTTTGCATGAAAGGGTGAATCGCTGCTATTGCCATCCCAACTCCTCAAGATAATTTAGCAATCTCTATCTTGAAAATTTAAAGTCTATACAATTACAGACTTTAAATTTTAAAATTTTCATGCAATAAAATATTTTAGAGACTGTTTTCAGTGTGTGTTCCATCTGAATTTCTGCATTTGATTACATTTTTTTACAATGAATATAGTATTTTTTAAATAGTGAAGTCTATCGCTTGTATTATAGGGAGTGTTCAGAGGAATTGTTCGGATTATACTGGCTGCAGGTTTCCGCCATCGTCCTACGTGACAAAATATACATCCCCATCACCTGGATGATTGGCACTCCACCGGTATGCATTTCTCCAGAAGCTGTTTGCCTAGCACAACTAACCTGTGGAAAAAATGTCGCCTGCCGTATTTCCGGACCGATACGACCTACAAGAAAAAGCTCTTTTCTTGAAGGTCGTATCGGACTCCGAAAAAGCTGGAAACGGCCTATCGCATTTAAAAAAAAGCTCTGTAAAATCCTAACAAAGAGATTTTTTCCTAACAAAGATGGATACCTCGCCCACGGAAGCCGCCCAAATCGTGGCGTTGCTGGATTCAGGGTATAGTCAGCGTGTTGTGGATGCTTGATTATATCTTGGCCTCTCTGCTGTCAATAGAGTGTATCAGCGTTATCGAGAAAATGGTATACTTACTTGCCATCCAGGATCTAGTAGATATCGAGTCACGTCTGAGCAACATGATCCGAATATTGCGTCAGTTTCTCTAAAAAAAGCGTCACTTTAACTCTATTCAACTGCAGTAGCGACTCCGTGAGGTACGAAGATTGACTGTGAACTTCTATTAGAAGAAGATTAGCGGAGCGTAGCCTGAAACCTTATAAACCAATTAATGGCCAAAAAGTGAGTTAACTTTGAGAGTTAACACTTAAATTGGTCATACCTTCAGTGGAGGAAAGTCCTCTTTTCTTATGGGAATAAGATCATGCTGTATATTAACGACGGTCTTTCGAAGAAAGAATCGAAGAGAGGGAGAGCGTTTTGCAAGTTGCTGCATTGAAGAGAGTTAGTTACGGTGGCGATTCATGTAAGGTTTGGGGAGCCATAAGCACCGATGGAAAAACCGCTCTTGCGGGCGAGGTATAAGTATCTGGACCTCGCTCGGTCATTAAATTTGTAACGTTATGTCGAAGAGTGCCTGGAGCCGCATGTGGTACCTTTCACACATTTTATTGGCGAAGTGTTCATTTTTAAGCAAAGCAGTGCGCCATCCGTGTAGTCAAAACCAATGTATATTGCTAATTTAAACCAAAAGAAATACGAAAGTCTATCGATAATTAGGCTAATTACTTATATTATCAGTATTTTTACAATTTTATAACACCATTTGCTTTTCTTTCACATGATATACAAACATATATAATTATTCAACATGTGTCACTGACTAATGTTCGAGTTATGGGGGTTGGGTCAATGAGAAGCCATCGCTGCTCCAATTTACCACAATTAGCACTGCATTGGAATTGCCCGAGCGTCTCAAAGTCAATAGAACTTGTCCACACTCGTCAGTGTCTGTCCATTTCGTTACAAAATTAGATCAAGCAGCTCGACATTCACCTCGTTCATGTAAAATTATAAATAAATATACAATTTACGTGTTACAATGTTTTGTATTTACGAAATTGAAAAACAAGTTTTTGTAATTAATGTATTCAGTTATTGTTTGATTTAACAGAGTTATAGTTTGGTATATGACATTTATAAGCTCGAAATAATCCAAACTTTGCATTTAATTTAATGAAAGAAGTGTCTAGGGATTTACTTAACTCTTGCGATAAGCTCGGTTTTCTTTACCTACTAAGTACCCTACCCCTGATTCGGAACAAAAAAAAAGTAAAATAAAATTACTTATTAACTTGCAGCACTGATAAAGATATAAAGCAAAACAGCTATAAATGATTGGAAAACTTCACAAAGTATATTCATCATCAGTGGTAGTGGTAATTGTGTTAAAAAAATGAAAACCGTTTGTTAATATTTGAGTGGAAGTACTATTAGTGACTGAACAAGATAGCGGTGTGGAGAATAGTGGCTGGATTAAACGTTCAAGTCGAAGAAAACGGATACTAAGTATAATTGTTAGTCTAGTATAATTGTTAGTGTTAGTTGTTGATATTAGTTTTCACATAATCTCTTTAGCGTCTATCTCGCAGAAGGGCGACTAGCTCTAATAAAGTAATGACTAGATTAGAAAATTAGAATGGACATGTAATTTATATGCATGTGTATTCGAGTAACTTCTAAAGTCTAAATTATGGTTTATAATGTAACTAGCCGTCCCGTACTGTTACAACTGCGTTTATGCTCACTGTTTCGGGCGTTATACAATTCACGGAGTATATAATGATTAATTTTGAATACCGCAAACAAGTTCCTGAGATTAGCGCGATCAAACACACAAACTATGCTTCTTTATAATATACATAAGGATACACTACTACGGGATGACACACTACGTTATTCAGTGGTTTCGTATTTGCGTAAAAACTAATCATTATACGGATAAAATATAATCACTTCTAAATACTATATTTTCATTTTTACAAATTGATTTATCGTATTAACAATTTTTTGTTTGCTATTCTGCCAGCATCTATTCAATAAACTTAACAAGTAACTTTCTAGATATTACAAAGTTTATACGCTATTATCTTATTTTATATTCATTTTCCTCACGACATAGTACGAGTATAGTTAGAAATGAATAGATATTTGGAAAGCACAATGCCGTGTGGCATGATATAATAAAAGTTAACTGTTTCAGACGTACATATACAATACAGGGCACTGACCTTGCGTGTGACATATTATCTTTCCCGTAGTGTGGACGTTATTGTGTATTTATTTAGCCACCTACGTTTCAAAATATAAATATATTTTGACACGCTTCAATTTCACCATAGCTACCACGCTAGATTATAACGACTTACTTACGTTGCACAAAATTCAAAATATTCGTATCATATGGCAGATTTAGCAGATTCCTTGAGGTTGCTATCATTCTTAGAGGTTGATTGGAATGAAAAAATATACGTTGCAATTGATTTAAGCCGTTCTAACAGCACTCCTAGTGCTGAATCTGAAAAACCTCTTCGTAGTCTGCTCTGTACACGATTCGGTTAATGCAACAATTTATTATTAATTTCTGATGACGATTATAAGAAAACACTTATTATGTTGGTAACAAGTGTTCAATTTTCTTGAGGTGGTAATACCTGGAAAACGGTAATAATTTTTAAAGGGGTTGTTTTTTTTACAATTGTTTGTTAGAGATGCGTATATATTTTTAATGGTTAAAACAAATGTACCATTTTTGGCGTCACTATGTATACCTAATAGTTAGGTATTATATGTGTACAAACAGTACAACAGAAAAGTGTGGACATATTTTAGAGTCGTACGGGTCGTGGGTGAATAAAGTTAAGTGCTAACAATTTAACGAAAATAAATAGTACGAATTATTTTTTTCGGAGATGTGTGGTTTAAAAATTGTTGAAATTGACAAGGAACATTCGTAATAAGGTGACCCACACCAGGAAACGCGATTCATTTCAAAATAAACTACTGTGCGTTATCGTCTCATCATAAACCTTGACGGCCATCGCTCATTCCGGACGCCACCGCTGCCGTATCACCGCGGCGTTGAGAGCCCTCAAGTTCTCCGCCCCTATTAAGTTCGTAAAGTTTGCTTTGCCTAAAGCAGCGTACTTGCTCCGCTTATTTTATGGAGGTCTACATAAGTACATAGATATATAGCTACTTTGTACTTTTTAATACTTCTATATTTTCATTATTCAAATTCAAATTTTTTTGTCTACGTATTTATGTAATAATATAAAAGATATTAAATATTTATATTCTTTACCAGTAATTAACATCAGGATTTTTTGACAATCGGTTTCGAAGCGTGGGTAAATATTTTAAGGTAACGGATCTAGCTCAATTACTGTATTAAGCTAGATCGGAGTTAGAGAGATCAGATAGAGTTAGGCATCTATGTATGTATATACGTAGATTACATCGTATAGAATACCGACGGGCTGATGGTCTAGTGGCTAGTGACATCCCTGACTACTCTGTTGACAAACACATATCATAATCGAAAACAAACATGCGTAATGATTATTGCACTTTATTTTCAGAGTTGGTTAACAAAGAAGACAACTATAATGTACGAAGTTCCGTAAACAAAATTATAATTGACAGTGTGCTGTAATATGTTTCATTACATCAGCTTAACATTGTAGAAATCATTTTGATAAATAACAACACTGAAGTTGGATTTTTTTTTTCAGTTAACGCTTTCACTGATGCTGTCAGCATATGCGATAAGGATCGCTCTGCCAGCTATAAACTTATGTCGTGGACCTTAGTTTTTTGACACACTATAAATGCAAGATCTATATCATCAAAAATACTACAAATAATCAAGAATACTGGTATAGCACTTAAATGACGCTGATAAGAACGTTTGATAAATATTATGTGGACAGAATTCTATTTTTGAAAAATTTATATTTTTAAAAGTAGCGTTCGCTGAATTTTCCTGTTTTTTCGTCAATTATACCTTGAAAAATATATTTGAACTGTTATGAGCTTTTAAAACAAAGGTCCAGCCCCTCTCAAGTAATGCGCTAAATAAATTAATGGCTTACCCAAGCAAATACAATCCAACCGTTTGAGAGCTACAAATCCAAAGACGCAGACAAGAAAATCGTTTTTGTTACATTTTTATTTATTTATTTTGGTTCTTCAGTAGAATAACATTGAGTTATATGAAATGTCAAAACTATTCTCCATCTTGTGTCCCAAAAATTTCATTGTTATTCATTTTGTATTTAATATCGGGACCTACGTAAACAAGTACCTGTATCTGTAAAATATTCGGTCTCTACTACTCTTCATACTCTAGTATCGGTCTGTATTGGTACATAATGAAGAAGGGCACAACAAACATGATCTGCATTGATTTAGCTGTGTTTTTTTTTTTCAAAATTCCATGCTTAAAATTATAGTTAGATATTATACAGTTTGCAAACAAACATCTTGATAGCGTTCAAATTGTGTTAGGGCACTAGTTTTTGTAGCTGTATTTCTGAGCTGCGTATTTTTTAAAAGATGACTACTTGAAATTATTCATGCGTTGCGGGGTACTGTTCAAACATACAAACAAAGGAAGCAAAAAACATCCAGATTTGGGGTAACTATTTGTGTTAGACATTGTCTTTAGATTTTTTTGCTTTAGGAAATTTTCAGTAGATTTCGCTTAATTACTGGCAGCATGATCTCATGAGTCATATTGCAGACAATTAATCGAAATATACACAACGCTCTTTGTGTTTTTTTACTAAAATCCAATATAGCGGATTTTAGTTATAATGATTATTACACGGATAACCAAAAAGTAATGTAATGACTTTACGAAACCATATCATTTAATTTCGACTTAATTTATGTAATCTATTTTGATATAAAACTATAAACCATACTGCAAAGCAAAAAAAGCAAGCGATCTTTTGTCACCCGGAAATCCCAATAAAATCGGTCAATGAAGTATATTCCCACTTTGTAACTCAGGAAGACTCCTTAGCCAAGAAAGTCCCTACGACTATAAACCCTCGTTTGAATTAATAATGTCTCGTGACCCATACATACAATACTTTTGTTTTACAGGAAACAGATGATTCAGAAATAGACCAAACCGAATGTACCGTGGGTTTTGACAATATTTCTGGTTCTTTTATAAAGGAATTCAACATTCTATTTATTAATCGCTCACAAAAGTGTTAAACTTTTGTGTAACCTGGCATTTGGAATATGAACTTTTTCTGATCCTTTTAAACTAGCTAATGTTGCGTCCTATCTCTAAGGACACCGGTCTATCGAACAGCTACCGGTATATATATGTATGTATATAACCAAATATGTATAACAAAACTAACTTATTTCGTCTTCTCAATATAGTTTTCGATCAGGAATCTGTCGGGCCATCCAATATTATTACACAATTTAACAAGAACTGAAGAAAGTAATTTTCTCTGAGAGATGTCATATGTGAAAGAAATAACGAAGCCGTATCGGAATGTAACATGATAACGTTCTTTATACGTACGGTGACACCTCAGTATATTGGGGTTCACGTTTACTGTTAAGACAATATAACTAAACACGATATTGTAGAACGTTTTTATTTATGGTTAGCCTGATCAACGAAAAAAATTACTAATCGTGTATCACAAAGCCCTTGTCATGTATAGGTTGTGTATGTTTAGTTTCTAAAAGCATGATTAGGCACCAGCACTACGATTTGATTACCGGATTAGTTAATAGAGATATAAATTTTTACTGTAGTTTTTATGTCCTTGTCCTGTCATGCAAGTGTGCTACCGCTCGCGCTGTCAATCAAATACACAGCTCTGTTAGCTGAACAATATTTGGTCAGAATTTCAAAAACCGGCTGTGATTAAGGTTTATTAAGTAAAATAATATATATAATATATATAAATAAGAAAAGAGGTTCTCATCCGGATGTTAAAATTATAAGAAAAATAACCTGTTTAAGGCTTAAAAACAACATAAGCACTTAATCAACACGAATTGAAAACGGTATATAATTAATTTTAATTTATAAATGTATGAATGAAAGGGAGAGCACTCCGTAAAGCCAAAAGTAGGAGCGTTATAATAACGTTTACGCCTAATTTAATAAAGTAACATCCGCGGAGGCGGTGCGTGCTTTATGTACCTTACATTTCGCTTATAATGTCATAAACTTATGGACAAAGTAACACAATACGGGCTCCTTGCAAGAAAATGGGGACTATTTGTTTCTTTTATTTATTTCATCAGGAAAGATACAATGTTGTTTTCTTCTTTTTGCCACAAACCCGTGTCATCGGTTTGACTTGCGGATAACTTGACTTTGAGGACTTGACATTCCTACACATAATAACTTATTTTAGCATTAACTATAGATAGATAGATAGATAACAACTTTATTTGTACAATATTGGTAGAATAAGTATTATACATAGAAGTTTAACACATATATTGTACAAAGGGATAACTATTTTTTTATTATATATCATTATGTATCATTTCATTAAAGTACTAGATACTCAGTATCCCTTCCACACTAGGAATTGGCCCCTGATAGCGTGACACTCACTAATGTTGAAGTAATACTCCCTCAACTTTCAACACTGCCTTGTTTGTCTTTTGTCTGATATTTTCCGGCAGGCTGTTGGGCAAATAAGAAAGCGATTAAGACCGGTATTAAATACTATTGTAACATATATATTAATGGGTATACAAATGTGCGTGATGTACCTGTGAGTGCACATGTAAAGAATTTATAATTAATAATTTAGTTTAGTCTGCATTCAAGACTACACCATTGTCATGTACTATTCGCTTGTCTCAGCCAGAAGTTATACATGTATGCTGAGCAGTGCTGCAGCACACCGCAGAGACTGTTGACGTGCATGAGGTAGCAGACAGGTCCACTACCGGATCGTACACGTCGTTGCACGTCATACCGCACCTCCTTTTCGTCACTTAAAGTGCGGTTTAGTTGCTGAGACTACCTACCTACCGCCACCTACTTTAATGCGAAAGGAGCTTTCGGTAGGTAATCCCGGAACCAGTGGTTCAATCGATCAATTATTTATTGTTTGTTACAGGTAATATAAAAGATGTTACACTTTAGCATAAGTATACCCGCAACATACCTGATTATGCGTACAATACGATCTGTTACTATAATCTCTCTGATCTGATCTGATCTCTGATACATCATTATTGATATATGTCAACAATTAATCAGCACACTAATAATATTGAATCAAAGATAATATTTATGAATCTCAAAATAGTAATATGCCAAAGGTAATATTTATATATAAAAAATTAGTACCTATTTAACTATGTAGTTATCTAATGTCCGTCAATCAGTGTTTCATTAATAAATTAATTATTTGATTATTACACTTTACTGATGCGATGTCCTCTTAGCATATTTTTAAACACATTAATCGATTCTGAAGTATTAATAGAATCTGGCAGTTTATTATATATCTTCGCACTAATTCCAAACATACTTCTGCGAAATTGTGTTGTCCTACAAATTTAATGTTAATATGAAGTGTTCTTTTCTTGCACTTTTAAGTGTTACGTAGTTGTTGATATCTCTTTAACAATTATTGTGGCTAACATAGTGCAGGCAAAGTGAGTCATCTTTAGTCTACGGAATGACGCTTAGCATTATTCAATGGTTCTCTCACATTACACTCTCCCATTGAATTAATAAGTGTTTCTGTTATTTTCTTATCTTATAATATCACACACTTTATATAATCAAAAAAATACCATTACTATAAACTTATATGGTTCAAAATAGTTGTTAATGTCGTCTATAAGTTTTGTTACTTGTTACTTTAATTATTATTTATGTGATAGGGGACAAACGAGCAGACGGGTCCCCTAATGGTAAGTGACTACCGTCGCCCATGGACACCCGCAATTCAAGACTCACAAGTGCGTTGCCGGCCTTTTAGGTAGGAGTACGCTCTTTTCTTGAAGGTTTGAATCGTATCGGTCTGGAAATACGGCAGGCGACAATTTGTTCCATAGGCTGGTTGTGCGAGGCAAAAAGCTTCTGGAGAAGCGCACAGTGGTGGAGTGCCAATCGTCCAGGTGATGGGGATGGATATTTTGTCGCGTAGGACGATGGCGCAAACCAGCTGCCGGTATAAATCCGAACAATTCCTCTGAACACTCCCCATGGTACAAGCGATAGAGGATGCAGAGTGAAGCTACATCTCTACGCAACGCCAAGGTGTCAAGTCGATCAGAAATATCTTGGCAGTCGATGATGCGAGTCGCTCTCCGTGAATGCGGTCAAGAGGTAGAAGCTGTTACTGGGGTGCACCTGCATAGAGATGAGAACAGTATTCCATGTGTGGCCGAACCTGCGCCTTATAAAGTTGCAGGAGGTGGGCCGGAGTGAAATTCTGTCTCGATCTGTTTAGCACACCAAGCTTCTTCGAGGCTAATTTGGCCTTACCCTCTAAGTGACTGCGAAACTGGACTTCGCTTGATATATCGACGCCAAGGATTCCGATGCTGGCTGATGCAGTTAGGGAAGTGCTCTCAAAGCGAGGTGATACGACCGATGGCATCTTCCTGTGTCTTCGTGGGTTTAAACTGCACTAGGTTAAGTCTAACCCAATCTGAAAATTTTTAATAAAGAAGTTTCGATTTCACACATAAGTTTGGGTCGGCTCTCGGTGACATTTACCCGAGACATTTACAACCTTGTGGGACACCAGAATTAACAGACTTGTAGTCGGAGCATGCACCGTCAACAACGACCTTGATGCTTCTGTCTGTAAGAAAATTGGTGAGCCAATTGCACAGTTTCTCGGGAAGCCCATAGGAAGGAAGCTTTGCAAGAAGCGGTTTGTGCCAGACTAGATCAAATCTTTTTAGTAAGTATGTAAAGTCCTAATTGATTTACTATAGCTTTTCCCATAATTTTATTTATTTTTTGTTCTTTTCATGTTCTTTTATTCTATATATCGGGTGGATAATTGATTACTAAATATTAGCTTAGAATTAGAATTAGAATTATCGTGATGTTACTTGTTTTGCATTTCTGACGATTCAAGTAAGCAAGTATACAGTCCGCGTAAGAGTATCTACCGCCACAATAGACGAATAAGTACCCATGATAAATGCTGTTAATTCAAATAAGAGTCAGAACTTATACATACTACGTGAATTTGTCACAAATATACCCTCATTGTGTTTTTATTCTGCAATAATATGTGCTACTTCTAATGTTATATACTTATTAAGCTAAAGAGCAATAAAAAACCAGTGTTAATTTCCATAATAAGTTTTAATACACAGATTTATATGCGTGATGACGATTAACATGCAAAGTTGAGAATTTACGTCGAAGTAGGCTCAGGGTAATCATAAGCGAGCTGGCAAGAAGCAGATAAGTAACCCTTAATTACACACCGGGGACTTTTGTCGTCTTGGAAGTAGTCACATTATCTTAGTCTTTACTTTATACTTTAGATGAAGGCAAGGTTGCCGATTCCAAGATAACATTTTCTTATATGATACAGAACCGTACCATACACTTGCATAAAAATAAATAAGTTATAGTAGAAGATATAAACTAGCGTATCGTCTAAATGCTAAAGATATTAGAGGGTGTCGTAATACTTTCGTGTGTCGGCATTTACAACTTGGTTAGACGCTAACTATGTTGTAAATACCGACACACGAAAGTATTACGACACCCTCTGATATTTAAATTTGATAATAGGTAAATGTCCTATTAATAATAAAAATATAATTTATACAGAAAATGGAATGTAAAAAACTAGGAAAACAAATCAAGGCAATGAACGGTAATGTTCCACGTTTAAAGGAGTTATAATCTTTTAATGTTTTAAGGAAAGAATAAATTGGGTACTAATTTAAAAAGTTAAAAGCGGTGCCCCGCACATGAAGGAATTAATAGAAATACTTAATGTCGCCATATTATCGTAAATACATTTGTCATATGCTTGCTCATGAAAATATATATATTTTCATGAGCAAGCATATGAAAAATGTATTTATTGTTTTATTGTTTGGCAATTAAATAAAATATTTTTATTATTAACAAAATAAAAACAAGATAAAAAAATCACAACCAAAACCAAGTAATAAAAATCGATAGAAAAATTATCATACAATTTTCGTATGGGAAATTATCGTATTTACGGGAACAAGTAATAAAATAATTTATTTTCTTGTTTTCATGAATTCCTCTGAATTATAGGTGGTATGGTACTCGCATGA
The DNA here is from genome assembly GCA_947561695.1 of Tyria jacobaeae. Lineage (NCBI taxonomy): Eukaryota > Metazoa > Arthropoda > Insecta > Lepidoptera > Erebidae > Tyria > Tyria jacobaeae. The sequence goes on along the minus strand of OX387211.1, from coordinate 3,574,884 downwards.
GTGCCCGACAAAGCAAAATCGAAGTAATGTTTAACTTTACAACATTGAATATTCTTCCTATATGTATACTCGAATAATATCAATAATTCGCTTACGTATCACAAGTTACATAATTAGGATTATTATTTAATCCATACGATCTAACTAAGAAACTGTGGACAAGTAGGAATTACTATATCCGGAACTAAATGTCAGATAACCTGAAATAAATTGAATGTGAAAGTTCAACTAAAATCCTCGTAATACCTTTAAATTTCTTATCCAATTTAATTTTAATTGCATGGCATTAATATCTTAAATACTTCAGGCAAGGAAAAAAATATTGGATAACCATAATGCTTAAGTTTTAAGACTGAATTAACACATTTCATCACGCCTTAAAATGTAATAGATAGTAGATATTATAAATACGAGTATATTATAAAACGTAATAGCCCATGTACAGTTGTCTATATTTTATTTATGAGATCATTGACTTGAATGATGTTTTTATAGCTGTGCTACACAGTATGTACCGTGTAAGCCAAAAGGTTCTCCTGAATTGAATAGTGTTGTAACATTTTTGTAGCCAGGTGACAGTTGACCTTTTTGTGTTCTATTTCAAAGCAGGCTACGAAATAAGGTGGATATTTCAATGTCTATTTGTGAGGCAAACAGGCCTAAAGATTGATCGACCCTAAAGATTATAAAAACAGGTTGAAGTTGAAGTGTTATTAAAAACAGTAGTTTAGAAAAAGTTTTATATTTCTCAACTTCCGACTTGCACTAAGGCGGACTCATTCTCTGCCAGTCAACGTTGTGATGTTGCAGAGATAAGGAGTAAATGACAAACAATAACGAATTAACTATAAATATATAAATATACAAGAAAACGAGGCAATTAAATACAATAAATTTGTCCCTAAATTTGTCAATAAACGGACTTTTGTAAAATGGTATTGGTAGCTAAAAGCTGTTTACAAAGTAAAATTGACATCGAGGGTAATGGTTACCCTTATCACAGCACTTATGTAAATGTTTGTGCGCACTCCTCTCATAATACATTTACATGTTACAGTCGTAAGCCCAACACGTTGTCGTAATCAAGTTACACCAAAACCGACATATTGTTATTGGTGGGATTATCTTGGGAACGCGCGGTATCTCATTCTTCCCATTCTTATCGCAGCATTAAATATTTCACTCGAATTATTAGTCCCTAATATGTTTTATTACTTTTCACAAAAATAACGAACAACATTCATCAAACATTCCCGGTTATTGAGTTACATTGATGTTATAAGATTTGCGTTAGAGCCTATTTATTGTGTTTGGATGTCAAGTACGCATATCTATGGGTACATACCTGAAACTAGGGATGAAGCAAACTGGGTCTTGGATTTTAGGACAAATGACATAACGCAGCAGGTCACTTCACCTCTTAAAAAGGGTTAGTCGATCCTGTAAATTCACGGTAGTTCACACAATATCTATCTTACAAGATTTCCTTTAATATTCAGCAGCATGTGACAAAGTGATGGAATATGAGTTTAAAATTACTCCATATCTAAATTTAGTCTTAAAAAAACTTAAGTATTTTGTCGAACGGTAGGTAAACAAAATACTTAAATAGTATATTTTGACGTATTTATAAACACAATCAAATGGTAGGTTAACAAAATACTTATGCTAATTGCTTCGAAATACTTTTACTATTCGTTTAACATAATTTTTTTCCTTATTAACTACATTAATTTCTTCCTTCGTGTTTGGAATTCGCGTTTGCTTTGCACTGATTAAACGTTCAGGTCAAGTATGCTGGTGTGTTTGTCATACATATGTACGTAATTATAAATGTATTTTGTAGAAAGTTTTATGTAACTTTAGTTTCATGCAGAATTCTTATTTCAAACAAACAAACAATTCAGGCGAAAAAAGCACAAAGTATTTAGACATGCTTCTCAAAAGATTTTATGTATGTTAAAGAAGGTAACCTTTCTTTAGAAGAAATACATTTGGAAGTGGTGTAAAGGTATATTAAAAGTGAAGTTAGATAAGAGAATGAAAGAAGAGGGATATTGATAACACGAAGAGATTGGAGAGTGTAAGTAATAGCTTAAGTAGGTAAGAGTCGCATAAAAGTTACGCAGAAGTAGTCCAAATTGAGGTTACATTAATAGGTAGCTATCCACCTGGTATTTAATATTCAAAAGAAATTTTACTATTTCAGAATCTGCAATAAATGAGCATGTTTATAAAATAATGAGCAACTCAACTCCAAGGGCGTACTTAGTTAAACTAAATGATCAATAAGTCTTTTTGTAATTTCATTTTGATTTTTTGTAATACTAGAAGCACGAATAGGGAACTCTTTATTGTTAACATAGCAAAAACTCTTCAGGTGCTTTACAAAAAAAAAGGAACTCCAAAATTCCAAAATTCGTGTGTAAACTAGATCCTGTAGCGAAATTAGTGAGTTATTTATTAATTACCATTTTTTTAAACCATGAATTAAGCCATATTTTCTAAGAACAGGCCGAAATTTAAAAAAAAAAAAACAACATAGGCCACAAAATCAGAGGCTATGTGAAGTCACTCAAACTAAACAACTATAAATCTCACCAAAGACTAGGTTGTTGCGTTATACGAGTAAAACTTTGCAATCGATTTATCCGGCGGGCTCGGCTTACATTCCAACTTGTATCCGGTCATAAATCCAGATATTTCCGATTGGCTTTGCTGTTGGCGATACAACACTTCTCGAAAGTACTTTGCTGTTTTAACTTTAGTTTTATTTCATAAAATAGTTTGCTTTGTGCGCAGTAATTTATCAAATTAAAAGAAAGATTATTGAAGATATCAGACGACATTAATAATTTAAACATAATGATTTAATTAAATATTTTTGAAAACAGTGTTACAGGTTTACATAATAATATTAGTCAACATTTTGTTTCTACAAGTCGTAATGTTTTCAATATCTTGCTCATTTATTGTATACTAGATGCTGGCCCGACCGAAGCAGTCTTTTATTAAAATATACATTACAAGAGGTTTGAATAAGGCATAACGAGTCTGCTCGCGCCAGTGATGAAAGGACACTGGGAGAACGATCTAATGAATAATAATTGTCGGCAGTAAGCAATGGTAGCCAAGACAATCTGTAAAACAGAAAATTATGTATTACTAATGTCTTAAAATCTTATCCTATAATAAACAATAACTAAACTAAAATAACGTTACTTAAATATAATATATATATATCTTAACATTTCGGATATATGCATAAGTAAGTATTAACATACTTAATAGAAACATAATAGAAACCTAGAACCAAAAGAAAATTATGTGTTTGATTCTGATGTTAATTATATAATGAAAGCGACTCAAGCAAAAGTTCCTGGCATGGTAAGTATGTATGAGAGTGAAGCTTAGTGCATTAAATGAAACAACGAAACAGATAATAATTTGATTTGACACCCTATTCTGAAACAACCGATATAAAAAGTGACCTATTCAGAAAAGCTTAACGAGGGTTAGTAACGCGAGATATGAAGCACAGTAGAAATTATACCGCAAAGCCAAATATGGAATAAATGGTAACATGTTACACCCACGGTAATGTCGTCACAGGTATAAATATATTTTCAGCAGACGAAATCGATACCTAACTCTATTTTCAGAGCGTTCTGAAGTAGTACCCGCAATACCTTTTCACAATTTAAGTTCTAGTTTGTATGCAGATGGTTCAGCGGCAGCTAACTTTTAATTTTATGATACTATCTGTCACATACCATTTCTAAAAGCCTTTCAATTATAGTAGTTGTTATCTATATATGTTAGGAATAAAAAGGGGGTGGATGTATTGCATTTTATTCGTAAACTTCTAGTAAACTAAGTTTATGGTTTTATTAGCTTTTAAAAATGTGGGACACTGTTCTACATTTCAATGTTGACAGTTAATGCTAAAATAAAGTTTTGTAGTTAAAGATGATAGTGGTAATGGGTTTACGTACAGCGGAATAAAGGAAACTATGTCAGATAAGAATGTCTTTTATTGTTTATTTGGCAAAGACAATGGCATTCTTATATAAATTAATGTTTGTCATGATAATCGAGTTAGAGTTCTCAGACTTACCGGCACCAGCCAGTTCTAGTTATAATAGTAGGTATGCCCTGACATGCTTGAGCTATTGCTTTGACTCCCCAAAACATCGTGTAAGCAATATCCCTTTTCTTCCCTTTACATCCTCCATCTCTACTCTCTCTCTGTCTCTCCTGCAAATTAATTATAATGTCCATAATTTTTAAATTTAATAACCTCATATTTGTAGTCTGATTGGCATCACGTACAGATGTAATTTCACTCTGCATTCTCTATCTCTTGTATTACGGGGAATGCTCGAAAGAACATTTTTACGCAATATAATCGCCATCCCCATCATTTGAATAATAGCACTCCACTACAGTGCGCTCCTTTAGAAGCGGAAATCTGTGGAGTAGATTGTTTCCTGCCGTATTAAATACATGAAGTGAAAGTTTGGACCCAAAAAATAGTCAAAATACTCTGACCGAAAAGATCACAATATGCTCACATATGTGAGCTGAGTATGTTCAAGTATCTGTATTTTTATATAATTAATTAATAAAAAAGATGTCTTGTGTCAAATAAATCCATGTTTTGTTCTTTTTTTATATAAATAAGTGTTTACGAACACATATAGAAAGATGAACTATTGTAGTGTGTGTTGTAGACACGTGAGACATCGGGGAATTAAGACCAGTCCCCTAAATACTGGCTTACTGTGTATCTTATTCTACCAAAAAAAAAGTCTGTGTTAAGTCTCTGTCTTTGTTCAATATTTTTATTATGATATATTTGTGATAATTAAATTATTATTAACAAATTATGATCAGAAATATGAAATGCATAACACACGACAGTTTTGGCAAAAGATCATATAATCTCTATGGGTTGTTGTCACTAAACACGTGCATTTAATTTATATTAAGAAGATTTAGACCATAATAAGATTCCTAGCCGTTCCGCTTTGGATAACTATAAGGTGAACACTTTGACAAACAGCTTTATTCACAAACATCTGAGTTTTTTTTACTGGTACTGTTTATATGATAACGTGTCAGTAAAATTTCATGATCATCGGTTGAGTAGGCAAGTAAGACATGAAAGTATAGCAAACAAACACAATTTCTAATTTATAATATTAGTTAAAATTAGGATAAGTTAGGATTCGCTGACTGGATTTTTTGAATTTCTTTCTAAAAATGTTCACATTCCATCGCTCGCATATTACCAAGTTGTATTACTCTTACTTCGACAAGTAACTGTAATTGTAATTAATTGTAAATGTATCGCAATGGGTCTAAGTGGGTATAAAAGAATTGCTACAGTGGACACCCGCTGTATATCGAAGCCGCCCCGCCGAGAAAGAATTCCAGATTACGGCACAGAGCAATCAATTTAATCGTATGTTATATTATTGCGGTGAGAAAGAAGTCTAATCCTCCGTAATGAGACGTAATACGTGACGCATTTATATACATAACAAACAAGTTGGATGAATCTAATTGGATAATATATCTTATCTAAATCAGTTGGATAATATTATAGAAGTATTTGCGGTTGGTTAGGTCAGGCATTTCACTAATGGTGTAAAAATTGAAAAGCTTTGCGGTAAATGATAATGTTAGGTGGGCTTTCTTTCAAAATTCAGCGAGTTTAATAGTAGTGACCGCTTCTTGCCTGATAGTTGATAGTTGGAAGCGCAGAAGCTTCTTTTAACCAAAAGTAGAGAACAGGGTGTTCCTCGGTGACAGGACCTCGAAATCGAAGTCATTGTGCACTGAAATTTTACACAATACAAACATAACTATGCAGGACGACACAATGTTGACCTATCAGTGAAGACGGAAAATTGAGTACCGTCACCGTGCAGATAAACAATGCATAGAAGTTTTACGAAAATAAAAGTGACAAGTCACGGTAACAAAGCGGTAGTGACTACGGTTGCGAGCGGAATGCCGTGAGTTCAAGCCCTGGCGGTCTTTATGGGTTTTGTTTGTGATGTCGGAGTTTTATAGAAAATTCCAGTAAGTGGAGTGATTTCTTTAGAAAATTCGAATACAATGGAAAGTACTAGATCAAGCAAAATGAATTACGAATAGAATAACGAAATGACAGTCGAAATTCAACAAATTGTAATCGAAATTATGGGTATATAACGAGCTCCAGGAGCGGCCGACAGTCAGTTCAGTGGAAAGTGATCTCAAGTGAAAAACAAAAGAAGTATAAAAAGTAGTAAAGTGAAGTGAACAGTGAAAGTGAATAGTGGTGCAGTGCTCCCGTTGGACTGGGCACGTGTAGTCCGCGGGGACAGTGTTGAACAGTGCTACGCGTTCGGTACAGTATTACGCGTTCAGACTGTGAAACGCAAATAAATTGCTACTCTCGTCAGAGGCATTAGTTACTTTCCAATCCCTGTACCCACTTCCGTAACAATATACAACCTATGATGAACGTCTAAGAAAGTTATTTTGAGCATTTTTTTTTTTATATTTATTTTGGTTTGCCAACAGCATACACTGCATTCTTGGTAATACATTATTTCATATCGTATTATCAATAAAAATATCTTGTATACTCATTACTGTATGTAGTATGTAATGTGTAATTCAATAAGTATAGTATAGTACATATATATATATATACACATATGTATATGACAGTGCGCCCCCAATTTTCAAAGGCCCGCAAAATGAGTTTTCACTTCCGACCCGTGCCTCTTTACTGAAACTCCATTCGCAATTTTCTGGTTATCAGAACGATTACTTTGAATAGGCTGGGAAGTATGTATGTCGGTGTGTGTAAGTGTTCCTTCTTGTGTGAATGTTAGATCTTTCTGTAACCTTAACGGAGTGCTAAACCATAAAGAAGGTTTCATAAATTCAATGTTTTAATTGCAGCGTAACCTACTCTCGACAAGATAGCGAAGTATGTGAATTTGGTATGAATGAAGTACTACTATACTACAATACTATCTTGCAAAGCTTAATATTTCTGTTATATCTTATAATATAAATATTTTATTGTTTAGATCTATTATAAATATATGATTATTACCTTATAAACTCTTTCAATCTGGAATTCATTGAACATGTTATTAAAATTATCATTTTAGATTTTATATATAGTTGTAATTTTAAACGTTACTTAATGCGTAGATATAACACAACTTCGTACACTTTTTTTGGTTTAACATATCATGTAAGTTAATGAAGGCTACAGAGCATAACTAATGTATCCCACGTCAGTTAAATGAATACCGAACGTCAGTTTTCCGGTTTATTAGCAGAAACCGGCCGCTACAGTCCACATATCAAATTTAACTGCCCTCAGTTAAATTTGATATGTGGACTGTAGCGGCCTTTGAGGGTGATGAGAGATAGAGTGAAGCAGGGAGGGGAAAGAAGAGAGGGGGCATGAGGAAATTAGAAAAAGGAGAGGGGGAGTTGGGCCTCCGGAAACCTCACTCATTTCGGGGAATTGCAACGCAAGTGTTACTTCACAACCGGTTTTCTGTGAGGCCGTGGGTATCGCACGCACATTGAGCCGGCCTATTTGTGCAAAATTATGAGTTTTGAATATATGATAAATGAGTTTTGCCAAACGATTTTTGCGAAATGAAATTTATACCATTAAGAATAATATTATAACATATAAATTCTACTATAAAGGGTAGACCCGTGTAATACTTAACAAGAAGGAGAGGAGAGAAAAACAGCGATCTAACGATTATTATTAGATTATATTAGCAATCTAGCGATAAACTAACTGAGGAGGGTTCAATGTATCAATTATATTAGCATCATTAATGAACTACAGTAAAGTACACTTTCGGATAAAGGTCGCTCTTAATGTGCGTGTCCGCATTCAGTATATAATAGCTGCCTCTTTCGGTAACAACAACACTCCCCCAATGAACAAACCACTGGCGGAGAGTTTATACTTCTAAATTTTAGTGTTCCTGCAGTAAAGTGTTTAACGATTTTATATTTTTTTCGCCTTATAACATAAGCACAAATAAAAAGTAGCACGAAACGGCAGAGTTAATGTGCATCTTATTCGTGTTTAACGTTATAATTCTAAGTAAAATAAACTCTTAAGAGTGTCTTAACACACTGAGAAGCATTTATAACAATTATATTTGTAACAAAACCACATTACAAAATCCCAAAACCACATAAAGGTTGTGAGTTCCGAGTACTGACTTTTTCCTTTGATATATCATTATATCAAAGGAAAATATTATAGTATATACATATATTATCATATCATATAGTAGTAGAAATATATTATCATTTATTTCAAGAAATAGAATCTTATTTTTGTTTTAATTTTAATTATTTATCTGTGTCAAGGAGGTCAAGTCGAGGAAAGTAAACATCGAAACCATTTACCACCCGTAGATTGCTCCGGTTCAGTTTCTTTGTTGTTCATACATAGTAAAGCGCCATCTCAGTAATAAAATATTTAAATTTGAACCACGGCTTCTTTATGAATTCTTGCGGATTTTCCTTAGATGGCCCTTTAGAGGCAACATTCTGCGCTGCGGTGAAACCTTTCTTAAAGGTCACGTGATACGTGATTTGACCTCAGTCAGTCGCCTAAATATGTAGGTTTATATAGTAAAGTAAACAAAAATATACTATGTTCTCAAGTTTGTACAACTATATTTTTTTGGTTCCGTCCTCAAATGTTTTACTTATACAGATCAGTGACAAAAACTTTTCATTATTGTCATGTACAAGAACGTTAAGCTAGGCGTAGTTTATATATTCCGGGCGGGTAGCGGAAGACGGCCCCAGCCCGAAGAGGTACGCGAGTGGCGTGAGGCCGCTCGTCGAGCCACGATGGCTCATTGGTCGTCCCGGCTGGAGGCTCCACGTGCTGGCTTTGCCCTTTGGGACCCTTTCCTTCCAACTGACGCAGGTTCTTTCCGGTCACGGCTGCTTCGGAAAGTACCTGCACTCGGTCGCTAGGAGGGAATTGAGTCCCGCCTGCCACCACTGCGATTGCAGTGAGGACTCGGCTCAGCATACGCTCGCGGAATGCCCCGCTTGGGCGGCGCAGCCTCGGGTCCTTACTGCAGTCATCGGAGAGGATCTCTCGCTACCGGCCGTCATACGCTCCATGGCCGGTAGTGACAGGAATTATACCGCGGTCGCAACCTTCTGTGAGGAGGTCATCTCGCAGAAGGAGGCGGCGGAGCGGGCCCTGGAGGACGATCTTCACTCGGACCCAATTCGCCGCCGGCGAACCGGGCGGCGTAGGCGTGCTTACCAGCGCCTCATGCCGCCCTGAGTGTGGCCGCGGGTGGTCGGGATGGGTTTTCCCCTCCATCCGCCATAAGGCCAGCCGCGAAGGGGTGACGTCCGCGTGTGTCTGGACGTCGCCTTATTGATAGGTTAGTTAACCCGAAGGTGGTGGCCGGGCAGGCAGGAGGGGTCCGGATGTCTTAATAAAGCTGTTCCCGGATTCCTCCTATTTTAAGCGCAGCATGGCACACCGTGTTGTTTGTATAATATACAAACTTGTTGTTTGTACTATAATTGTCTCTCTACTAATAAGCTTATCATATAATTAGGCAACTCCGCATTTGGTGTAATTCCTGTGTCGTGGGGACTTTACAAGGATTACACAATGTGTTGTCCCATGCGGGGATCGAATCCACAACACTCGGCGCGGCAGTGTAGTGGCAAGGTGACCACTTAAACCGCTACGCCATCCGTGCAGTCATAAATAATATGTATTTGATTTAAAGTAAAAGCCTTCATGTCTTTTATATATACACGAATAATAGTTATATAATTACATAATAATAGTAATAGTTGATAAATGAACGGCGTTGAACTGTTTTCTAAAAAATACAAGCGATTTTGTAGGTCAGCGAATCCGAAATTCCATCTGCAAAAAATACCGGTATAATATAAGATATTATCAAATTAATTTTTAGCAATAGCTTTTCATAATATCTCCAAGGGACAAAATAACGACGTAAAATAAAGCAACAATAACGAGCCATTCGGGATCGGCACCTATTGAGACTTACATCATACATCAATATTAGCTGAGATACCCAATAACGTGCTCAAACATTCTCTATAATATATTATATTCTCCATAGTATACCACAAAACATATAACTGAAACAAATTATTATAGAAAAAATATTTGTTATGAAAAAATAAATCAAACGAAATGCAAAATGCATCAGTGATTCGGTTTATACACGTCAGCAGCAATCAATCAATCGATTGATTGAATTAAAATAACTATCTTTAGATGAAGCTCATTGGAACAAAATACCATTCAGTGTTTTAAATCGATAACATGATAACTCGATGCAGCTTTTCTGACATACATAAGTCTTACTTCAAGCAAAGTTAGAATTTCTCATTAAAATATAACTGTCATGATCTTGCTCGTTTGGTTCAACATTATTCCTTCCCAGATGAGTTAACCATGAGCCACCGTTCTCTGTGGGTGGTCGTATTAGTAGCTCTACTAGCTTCGTACTCCAATCAAGAACTATCAAGCCAGGCTCAAAGCTGTGTCATGTAATTTGGCTTTCCATAGACCTTATCTTGTAGGAGCCTTATATTTCTATTTAGATCTTGCATCAGCAATGTGTCTCTTCTTTCACTCCATTCTATCATTCGTTATTTCACTGTTTTATACCGTTAAGCCAAACCCACTACTCTTGTATCCGACTTTCATACATTACACTCTCCTTACCATATTTTGTTCACCTCTTCGCAATGTCCTTACCAAGATAATCTACTGCTCCTCAGCTTTTCATCCACAGGTTTATCTATGGCATTCATTGAAGTATACAAACGTTGTGACAGTTTTTCAGCGTTCTATTTTATTCGAAATTATTTATCTTTGTATTTTTAATCGCAGGTTTGATTGATAGTATGGGAAAAAGATTGAAGTTCATATAGAGCTGGATGTCATGAGAGATGAGGGTAGTAACCCTATGAATGTTATTATGTTGAACTTAATAGCTTACCTTCGTGACTCTGACTGATATCGCTGCGGGCATCGCTCTAAAAATGGCTTTGTTATAAAAGCTACCTTTTTCCTAAGAAAATGTTTTGATTCGGTGTTGTTCGCTAAAAGTTGGAGTGGGTAAACATTATGACCAAAATCGCAGTGAAAAGGGACTCACCTCACCCTCTCCTGTTAATTGACACTTATTCGTAGTGGTTCTCTTTATAAGAGGTTGTTTAAAGGGATGATGGTAAAGAAAACTGGAATACCCAGGACTAAATGGACGTGTTGAGCTGGTAAAGAGTCTTATTTTGTTAAGGTAAATATACAACTGAAAAAACTTAAATTACATATAGAAAATAGTAAAAAGTAATCATTCAATACACATTCTCTAACATACATATTAATCAAATATTGAAGACTCTGAAAAGGCATAAAGATAAATCTAAAATTTCCTTTGATCATAGAAATCCTTTTGTGTTTCTTTAGAAATGTGAGAGTTACACAATGAAGTATAGAAGAGCTACATAGATATTTACGAAAAAGTTTCCAATTTTATAGGTTTGTTTACATACTTGTCTTATAAAGTACAACCTTTTGTGAGATAAGATAAAACAAACAAATTCGTTTGGGTAAGTGTATCGTTTATTTTTCCCTGTAGAGGTAAAGTCATAGCCGAGCGATATTGAACGTAACCCTTGTCACTCACATGGACTTGTGAGGAAACATTTTTATATGTAATTTAATTAATATTAGTAATTTTTAGACGTAAAATCAAAGAACATTTATACTACGATGACTGTATGTAAAGTTGTTTACATTTTTTGACGTGACAACGTCTAATAAATCGATGAACGCCGGCTGCACGCACGAAAAATTAGGACTCATTGTCCCGTTACGCTTATTGCACGCTTGCGCCGCATCAATCTCTCTTCTACTCGATTGGCCTATGCGTTTGAGGAAGGGAAAGGCACACATGTTTTGTTATGACGTTGGCACGTTAAGCTATAAACCGACTTTACAGACAAACAATTATTATTACTAATAGTATCGGAAAACCACATAAAACCAGGATTACCAACGTAAGAACTGATTCGTTCATTATGCCTCAATACAAATTATTACAATGTTTTTCTTTTTTTTTTGCAAAATGTTGTACTTACACCAATTGATTCCCTTAGCACGATTTCATGTTCATTTCCTGCATACTTGTGCATATAAGTCTTTAAATTTGCATTAAGCATGTGCGCGACAAATGGACGAATAACTCAATATCACGCCAACCGATTACGATGATTCTTTTTTTATCGGAAAGGATATACTTCAAGGGTAGTAGAGAGTTTAGTCCAGTTGTGATAATGGCATCCATGAGAAAACCATATTAGTCTTAAATTTCATGAAGTCGGTTGTCTACATTTTTAAAGTCCGATTATATGATCACTATTTGTAGTCAAAGTCCATGCTTTGTAAGTATGACATTGCATTATAACAGGCATTATAGGATTATAGGGTAAGCGGGAAAGTTCTAAAACTTCTTGGCATCCGCACCGCGCTTTCGCCGGGTAGTGAGTCACTCGATGCTTCTTGTATGGGATGCGATACTCGGAATAATTCCCTCTGCCCTTATAGCACGATGTATCGCTTTAAAGATTTCTTGGAATTCCATGCGCTCTATCTGCTACATGGTTCAATAAGACTAATTTCGTTATCATTTTTGAGAAACGAAATGCAATTAGATAACTAAATATTATGTTTTTTCACCTGAAGCACTCAGTATGGCTGAAGTAATCCATATGCTTTTTACCTTTGTCCTCTGTTTTGCTGTTTCAGTAACATACATATGCATAAAAGCGTTCCTTACTACGCCCGAGGGAAATAAACCTGAGGTCTGCCTTTAATTGAAAACACACGGGATTTTATTTATCACAGTCAATCAGCATTGTGTTCAATATTGTAAACATAAGTAGTGATTATCAGACACTGAAGATTTTAATTAATTAAGTTTTACTTCGTTAAAACTATTTGCACACTACTGTTTTTGTATTATTATGTCAAATATTTCTGTATTGGTATATAATATATGTATTTTATTTTTCAAATATATGTACATATTTAAGAATAAGCAATTACAAAACGCAAACGCAAAAGCAATTACTTAAATATAAAAATTGAAACACTTCTGAAGTCAGGTTTTGTATTAGTTTTATGTATTTTTTTACATTAAACAAAAAATAATAATAATGCATGTTAATTGCGGATATTATAAGGTTCAGGTAGTATAATGTCTGAACTCTTTTGGAGTACGAGTGCATAATATAACGGGATGTAACAATTAACTGTTAATACAAATATAGGGTACAAAGTTTTTTTTGAAATAAAGAACAAAGTATATTTGTTGTTGAAGAAAATTAACCACAGAGGTTATTATGTAGAAATCTCTCATAATTGTAATATGTGAAAAAAAAAATTATAAAGTTGATTGGTGGAGTTTTTTTCGTCCGTTTAGTTTTTGTCAACTTATTATGTAATAAAATATAAAAAAAAATACCAAAACAAATAAATTTTTGTAATAAAAAAATTTGAATGTTATGTTTCTACTAAATATTTCGGAAAATTTATGTTGACAGAGCTCAACGGATATCTGTATTTTTGTTTCTACTATCAGCAGATGAAAAGAACTTGTTTGGGAACGAATAGCTTTTATCGCTTTTTTTTCCGTTAGTTTATTTTGATACCTGTAACTAATGCTATCGCCGCGCCGTGCTCCTTTGCAAAACCACTACTGCTTTGCAAAAGAGGATTATAGGAGTTGCTGCTAAAAACTATCGAATAATCCTAGTGGAACATGTACCCAGGAAACTTTGTCTAGGCCAAGAGATTGAAACAAGCTGATTGGATAGGGAAGATCGATATAATTAAACAAGTATCCGCGTGCCAAGTTGGCCAGACTGCCCTTGACCGACATTCAAATACAATACGATGTAATAACTGCGACCCTGCTTTAATTTTACTATATTACAATGGTGTTTAGTACTTCAAGAATACCATTAAAAGAAAGTGCTACTAAAATTCACCTCATTCTTTAGTTTGGTTTACACTATTTCGGATACCACAATTCCAAGACGTAATCTTGCTTTAACATAAATAGGTGAGGACGCTAGTGTTAAAAACAGGTGCAGGGTGTTCACCTATTTAAGGCGTAGAACTGAACTTGGCTCAAACTAAATGCAATAAAATTACGCTCACCGTCTCTGGCAAGTGTTTAAAGATGATTTAAGATTATTTAAATGAATCCTCACATGTCGAAATATACAAAGCCGACTATGCTCTAGGGCGTGCAAGTTAATATCATGAATTCATGTACACTAGAAAAACACAAGCCTCCTTCTTGCGCATTCAGATGATAATACCCCACTTCATTCAAAGTTGTCTTTGTGCAAGATAGGCCCACTAATAAGTGACCAGAGCTCTTTGTTACATACAATCTTGAATAGATACTTAGAACTTACAGTATTTCACTCAAGCCCACCGCCTGCATCTTTATAAGACGCAGGTTCGTCCGCACATGGAATACTGTTCTCATGTCTATGTAAGTGCACCCTAGTACCAGTTTCTCCGTCTTGACTGCATTCAACGGAGAGCGACTCGCATCATTGCCAGGATATTTCTGATCGGCTTGACACCTTGGCGTTGCGTAGAGATGTACCTTGTAGAGATGTCCCTTAACTCTGCATTCATTCATTCATCATGGGGAGTGTTCAGAGCAATTGTTCGGACGTATGCCGGCCACGGGTTTCCGCTATCGGCGGTGACAAAATATCCATCTCATGGCCTGGATGATTGGCACTCCCCCACTGTGCTCTTTTCTAAAACCTTTTACCTCGCACAACCAGCCTGTGGACAAAATGGTCGCTGGCCTTATTTCGGAATGATACTACCTTCAAGCCTTTAAGAAAAGAGCGTACTAGGAGTCACTTACCATCAGGTGATTCGTATGCCATAAAAAAAAACTTATTACAAAACGGGAAAGAAGAAACATAGGTCTGTCTTTCCCTGACGAGAGGGGAAACAAAAAACTTAGGCTGTAATTGTTTTGTTCTATTCAAAGTAGTGGAGCAGTAGGTACGTAGCGCAGAGCAGTAACTATTAAGTTAGGGTAGCAGTTATTATTAAAGCCCCTTCGCGCTTCTTTTACTGCTGTTGCAATACATTTGTAGTGAATAAGATGATAAACATTTTTCTATAATTACTTCACTATTCTGTTTATAAAAGTTTAGTTTAGGCTCTTGTAACTACAAAATAAATCAACTATTTTGAAACTGCAGATATCAAACAGTAATAAAATAGGGAAACTCTAAAGTTCGTATAAAAATAATATAAATAAAGATAAGAAGTATAAATTGACGTTGACAGAAAGATAACAGTACTGAAGTAGTTGTTGATTTCCTTTCCCATTGAAAGTGACCCCGTCTTTTGTTAGAATATAATAACCAAATTTTATAATACTTTTTTTTTTTATACTATAGGGGGACAGACGAACAGACGGGTCAACTGATGGTAAGTGACACCGCCGTCCATGGACACTTGCAACTCAAGAGTCGCAAGTGCGCTGCCCGCCTTTGAGGGTGATGAGGGATGGGGGATGCAGGGAGCGGAAAGAAGAGAGGAGGGATGAGGAGATGGAAAAATGGAGAAAGGAGATGAGAGATAGAGAAAAGGGGGAGAGGGAATTGGGCCTCCGGAAACCTCACTCAATTCGGGGAAAGCAACGCAAGTGTTACTTCACAACCGGCTTTCTGTGAGGCCGTGGTATCGCAGCGGTCGAGCCGGCCCATTCGTGCCTAAGCATGGCTCTACCACTGAAAAAACACTGAAAATACTCTACCATTGTTTAAAGTGATAACCAAAGACCATATTTACATCTTAATATAATAAACAAGGCTTGAACTGTTAAAACTGCAAATAGATCAAGCAAGTTTTAAGTAATTGGTACACTTTCGGCATAACCAATTACACAAAAATCAAATACTTGTTATATAAATAAGACTTTGATTTGACTAGATGTTTACCGCACTTTTAACTTCAAAGCCTTTATTAAGAATAATAACAAATGTGAAAATTATTATTGACAACCGCTAGTTAGATCTAGAGATTTAGAGCATGCAAATAAAAAACAACCTCTGCTTTATTATTATAGATACGAAACAAACCTTTTTGGAAATGATCAACATCTGCGTCATGAGGTTAACAAGGTTGAACTATTTCGGGCGCACGTAACAATGGACTATTTATGTGTCAAAATTGAAAAATTACCATCGCCAGCCGCCCACAGCTCCGTCGACCACGCTTAAAGCATACTAACAAGGAGGAGATTACAATGCATTCTGATGCAAACGATTCATCAATTACTTGCCTACATTAAGAATTCTTTCAGTCTCCTAATTTAACACAGTTTACGAGTATATCACCTAATCAGTGACTTTGCTTTCATTCTTCATTAAATGAAAGCGTTAGAATAAGCCTGTGTTGAGAGTTGTGAGATAATATATTATGACAATATACTGAATGTGATGTAATAGAATCTTCCAATTCAATGTAAAGTAAGTAATATTAACATTTATATTTGGATCTTTTCAATACTGGAGTAAGAGATCAAGGTCCGTCACAAAATCTATACAATTATATTAAATCTAAAGTTTAGAGAATCGAAACAAGGTCTTATGGTACAAGTAAATGAAATAGTTGAGATATTTATTACTCTTTTCATATAAAAAACCTTTTTGCGATTAAAAACTCATATTTTGCGGTCAAAACTATGTTAATGTATAGGAAAGAAATACAATTCTATTGAACAATTATATTTAGTAAGTCCCGAACAGTAGTTACGAGTTATGACAGAGTAATTGGACAAAACAAATGTCTGTAGAAATATTCTCTATAGTCATAATAGAAAACCAACAATACAAATAGAAATCCTATATCTTAAGTGTCTATTGAAGGCATCTCCTACTCTACATAATGAAGTACAATTATACTTCTGCTATAACCTTGAAGATTTGCAGCAAGGATTCTTGATGTTGATTAGAACCCGCACTTAGCTTCAACTACACTTAAAACTTATGAAGCACTACTAACTGTTTATTATAATAAACATGACGATCTTGGAGCATATAGTTTGAGATATCTATCAACGTCTAAGAAGATATGGCACAACAAATTTCCATTCACACTTGTGGCCTTAGGGCAAGTCCACCTCTAATTTCGTAGCTGAAGCTGAAGTGTGCAATTAGTTATACAAAACAGTCAACTTCATTAATCGTTAAGCTACAAATGCAATTATTTATTTTACTCAGGATTTTTGACCGTTAGCGGAATGTTATATGTGCCATATGGATACTGTATACGATATAAGAAATTAGTTATTGATGGGCTCTTGTTGAAACATTGAAAGTTCTTGTTAATGTATTTAAAACTTTGTAAAATTTATTAATCTAAAATAGGCAACTATGGCACAACTACTCTGATATTGATTAGACAAGCATTCATACCGCTTAGACTCATACTTTATAAATGAAAGTTACGTTCGAACGTACGTACCTATTTGTAGATATTTTCAGTAGGCTTGATGACTGTCAAGTAAAATCATCATATATTTAGTAAACGTCAAAAAGGTAGGTTTGGAACATTTTGTAGGAAATACGTAGTCGTGACGTCACGGGTATGTATTGTCAAATCATAACGTTACGATTCTAGGAAAATAGGAAATACCCTATAGGTTTTGACTTACTTACGAAATGTTCAAACTTATTAAAATTTAAGGCTTTTACTAACGTATCTTTTCATTGCGGTAACTTATGAGCAGGATTTTTTATGGCTTGATATATCCACGATTACCGGAGATACCGGACCAACTGACAGATAAATAAGCAACTGAGTGATCCTATAAGGATTCATATTTTCCTTTTTAGGATCGGAACCCTAAAAATATATATTCTAATGTCATCCAGTATACCTTATTATCGTGTTTTATATATAAGAAATAGTTATAACAAATAAAATGAAAGATAAAGAGCACGAATGATGTAGAAATGAATCCAACAATATTATATGTAGGTATGTTAATATATAATGTATAATAGTACGGGAAGAGAGGTTGATTTAAGATAATTTCAGGTCGTAAAATATTATATGTAGCCGAGTCGAGTGGAGCGGACTTTGAGACAATATCAGTTATATATAATACCCTCGGCTGACGGTCTCAACAACATTGAAAAAATAGCTGACGATTGTTTTTATCGCTTTAATCAAGTAATGACCTTTTAAGCAAAAAACTAAAACTAATTCAAAGTTCGTTTATCTGTTTTGGAGCACACACTAAAAAAAAATGCAGTAATAAGATGTTAAAGTTCAAGCCGTTTGTACCATATTTACACCACTTGTATTAGGGTTAGGCCGAAAATAATATTGGCACGAGAGAAAATGTGACTTACTTATTTTATGTGTAAAATGACCGACCGAATTACAGGTCTGTTAGAAAAATATGTTCCTCAATTGGTATGTACATTTTTTTCTATAAGTATACACCTAACTTACCCACAGTTCGCATTTTAAACTTAAATTACTTGTTTTAGCTGTAGCATAACATAACCAAAAAATAATGATTATTGTTTCATAATGTATGATTATTTTTAATCTACTTAAAGCATTAAAAACAGTTTCTTTAAAAAGACTTTGCTATTGTTTCAGTATCGTCCGCCAGTTCAAATTGCTTCCTACCGCGAGCCACAGAAGGTCAGTATTTAGTCCTATATACTATATTCTACTGCAGATTTGCTTAAAATTAGAGCTGGTGAGATTCGACGTTCAGAATCTAATTGACACTTTGAAAGACTTGAGTTTGTGCGGAATGTAAAAGCGATGTTAATTACAGCATTTAGCTTTTAGTAGCTACAATAATAGAAAGTTAATATCGTGATTTATAAAAGCTCTATATTTTTATACGGTTGTGTACTAATTCCAAAAATTTATATGTAATGATTTACATATATTATTTTTATATACATACATACATACAGTCACGCTTGTATCCTCGAAGGAGCTGTCAGAGACGTAATTAAGGGTGAGCCCATTGCCGTACTCCGTTCACTTTGGGAATGAGATAGACAAATTGGGAGTGTATTGAGAGGCAAAGGGAGGATAGAAATTGAAGGAAAAGGAGATTGCTGATGCAGATGGATATACGTGATATACGGGAGTATTATCATAAGCTCACGCAAGTCAGGGTCGCATACCTATAACTCGAGTTGTCTGACGCCGGGAGGTTGTTAGGTTGTTGTTTTACATCTGTAGTTATATAATTATTATCGTATGGTGTAATACAAAAAGTCTAAGTCTAATATTAGTTTAGAGGGCACTTGCTCCAAGTAGTCAATATATTGATCTATATATATGAGCTATTGCTAACATTCGACAATCCATTCGTATAAGCTACATCTCTTTCATCCCATTGCTCCTTTTTACCAGGCTATCCATTTACTCCTTATTACACCATGTTTAGTTCCTAATCAGCTCTAATGACACATGTCAGTAATTATAATGTGAGTGTACTGGGGTACTTTTTTATATTATCATAGTTAGACGGCTCTGACTTCCCGCCACCAGCCAGTTCGAGTTATAGGTATGCTTATGACCCTGACTTGCTTGAGCTATTACTTATACTCAATAATGCATCTGTATAAACAATATAGATTTCCTTCCCGTTTTATCCTCCCTTTCCCGTCAAAATACCCAAAATGTCTTATTCCCAATCTTATTCCCAAAAATACCCTGATAAAGGCAATAAGCTTGCCCCCTGTGAAATATATGTGGGCGTTAATTACGCCTCTGCCAACCCTTCGGGTACACGTCCGTGAGTGTATGTATGTATGTATTACCATAGTATTTAGAACGTCTACGGCTTCTCCTTCGAGGCGACTGGGTATGGATAAGAGACTTATTTATGAACGCCTCAATATAATATAAATGAACTCTTTTACCGTAACGCTTTTAGGTTTATATAAGAATCAACAACCTGACATCTAAACCTGATGGTTACTGTTAGGATATAAAAAATATCTTCTTGGAGAACAAGGATGCTCTACTTTCATTTTATTGTGTGTGATCATTAAGTTCCTACTCCCGCATTTATTTAAATATAAACATACTACATGTACAATGAGAGTCTTCCATCTTCTTCTGACAAACACTAAGTAAAGTGGACAAAAAATTTTGGCAAACAAAATAGTGTATTCGGCATTTGGGCAATCCGGATCTTGTGGATAAGAGCCAACTGCCAAATTATCTCAGCTACCAAACTGTGAAACAGAATAATAACGTCACATGTTATTGTTCACGTTATATGTAATGCCATTTGATTCTTTTGTTTTATGAAATAGGGGGACAGATAAATAAACGGGAAGTGGGAATCCGCCGGGAGGGAGAATGAGGATATGGGAAACAGGAGATGCGGGATGAGGGGGGGGGGGAAGAGGAGGGGGAAGGACGGTTTTCGGTTAGGCCGAGCTCCACACGTGCCTAAGCATGGCTCAACCACGCTATTTAGATTAACGGTTCCATTAAAAAAACCTTACACGTCAATGACATTTTTTAGCATTTAATATGTGAATGTGTAGCAAGCCTGGGTAGCTGTCTAGAAAATATTAAAGAAGAGGAACAACATTCATAGTTTATGCCCGTTATTGAACTATTCAATTTGTATAATAAAAAGAAACAAAGCTGCCACTATTTCTTGAAGATTTTCATCATTTCCTATTTCAGCGCAGGCACCTGCTTCCGCCAAATGAAATATTTCTCAATACATCTTTGTCACTTTCAATCAAAAAGCCATAATGAAGAAACAATTGATGACTTTTTTTCATCGGGTTACCGTTCGGTACCGTTTTCGGCGTCAATTTGTTAACTCGATTATACTACAGCAGTAGGGGATATGGTTCAAGAGAGCGGGCTTCTTAAAATACATCTAGGGACATGAACAGAATTTGATAGAAAATCGAAATTTGTACTCATTAGTTTTACTATCGTCACTGTTTAACTGTCATTTTGATCATACCATTTTATCATCTTAATGCGGGGTTGTCTTTTAATAAAAGGAAAAACAAATTACATATTATACATATGTATACACGATATAAAAGGAGGTTCTGTTATGTGCGATTGAGTTATAAGTATTTCTTAGTTACCATATAGTCTTTGTATAATGAGGTACCTACAAAACTACGCACAAGAAATAAATCACTAAATTCAGGAAACTTGTCTTATATATTATTTTGGCATTATAATAATAATGAGATTGTATATTCCGCGGAAATGTGGGGGTCGTGGTTTCTTAAATGCCAGGACCCTTCATAATCGCGAAATATGCAATCATAGAGATTACTTTCTTTCTGTTAATGTGGAGGTACACCGGGATGTAGTGGCAGTTGATAACGGACTTACTCCGCTTGGTCTAGGAAAAGAGAACTGGCGCAAGCCTGCTATACTTAATGTTAAAGACCGTCAGGAGATATGGAAGAGCAAAGAGCTGCATGGACGTTTTTATCGGGCCTTAAACGGGCCCGATGTAGATTTATTATCATCTGTGTCTTGGCTACGTTTCAGTGACCTCTTTGGAGAAACTGAAGGTTTTATCTGTGCAATTACAGATGAAGTTGTTATGACGAAAAATTATAGGAGACATATCCTGAAGGATGGCACAATTGACATTTGTCGGGCATGTCATCGCCCTAGTTTAGTTTAGTTTTTTTTTCTAGTTTTTATAAAGACAACTCCCGCACTAGGATTAATTCCTGTGTTGCGGGGGACTTTACAAACATTCAAGCAACGGACACAAAGAACACCCAGACTCAGAACAACAATTTGAAGATTACACAAAGTGTTGTCCCGTGCGGGGATCGAACCCACAACACTCGGCGTGGCAGCATAGTGGCGAGGTGACCACTTAAACTGCTACGCCATCCGTGCAGTCAACTGGTGAAACCCTCAGGCATATAATTTCCGGTTGCTCTCGTCTTGCAAACGGTGAGTACTTGCACAGACATAACCAAGTGGCCAGGATAGTCCATCAGCAACTTGCTCTTAGATATAACCTTGTTGATGTCGAGTTACCGTATTATAGGTATGTGCCCGACCCAGTTCTTGAAAATAGTCGTGCAACATTATATTGGGATCGATCTATCATCACTGACAGGACTATTGTTGCCAATAAACCTGATATAGTGGTGATAGACCGACTAGAGCGCCGAGCAATGATTGTTGACATTACCATTCCACATGACGACAACCTCATAAAGGCAGAAAAAGATAAACAAATAAAATATTTGGATTTAGCCCATGAGGTGGTCGACATGTGGGATGTGAGTTCTGCAATCATTGTGCCGATAGTCATATCAGCTCATGGGTTGATTGCCAAGAGCCTCGACCAACATCTGCAGAGGCTCACGTTACACAGCTGGGTTAAGGGCCTAATGCAGAAGGCAGTCCTTCTTGATACGGCACGTATTGTGAGGAGGTTCCTGTCTCTGGAGCCCTAACCACCGGTAGCTTGGTCCCTATACCCGATACCGGTGGGGCACTATTTTTTTTGTTTTTTGTTTTTTTTTTTTTTTGTTTTTATTTTATATTTAAAAATGTAATTTGTATGTTGAATAATGTGAATAAAGAGAATAATAATATAATAATAATAATAACATTTATTTGCAGAAATATGGTTACAGTAGGTGGTTTACAGTATTAAAAGCACGAGACACATTTCGCTATATTTAGGTAGCATGCAAATATTTAAGATTATACAGATAAAATTGGTAAAACATACTAAGATAAAAAACATTGAATTGATGACTTGATTTGCCACTATAATAATATATATAATGGCATGCCTGGGATAGTTGAAGACGAATCTCTCGCTCTCTCTCGGTATGGAAATATGTCTGGAATTCGCATTGAGCTTCCTGAAAGTTAGTGATTGCTAAACTTGTATGCACTGGTGAACAGGGTGATAATCAAAATTTAAGCTTCAAATTTCATGATCATGCAAAGGCTTGCATATTTTTTATAATGCACCCGATGAAATCATTGCTATCACTTAATTAGATTTTTTAGATAAACCAGTTACTTATTTAAAAAAGAGAAAAAAAACAGTGCTACACCGAAAAAAAGAGATTACGAGCCATATAGCAGCAAAGTGAAATAGCGTTTATCAATCGGGATCATGTAAGAATTCTAACGACACCCTATACACCCAAGTCAGGCATTTGGGTACTTGTGGCATATAGAAATGAACCGTTACAACAATATTTTTATTATATATTGATTTTCAACAAACAGATACATAATATTGATAATTAATTCTATTTTTAGGCATTCGTGTCTGCCAATTTAATGTGACCTTGGGGTTGTTTTCTGTAGTACTTCTGTGCATGTCATGTTTATAAAATTTCAGCTATATTCATATAGTCGTACGAAAACTAGTTTTTTACACTCATAATTTGGACAGAAATGACATCAACCTCAAATTGTATATATAATAAATAAAAAGTTGATCATACGAACTAAAATTGGCACGAGTATTAATTGGGTTGCTTATATGATATTATTAGAAGCAATAGTTAATAGCGAAATGGTTTCATGCCTCTTTCTGGACCCTCTCGCTTCCAAGCTATTTGTTGAATTACGATTTGAATATCTCTCTCTGTGTGTCTCTGTAATTCTGAAGCAATAAATGAGAACACGGTGAGCAACTTGCACGCCAAACAATTTGTTGAAAGATCACGCTTCAACCGTAACCGCACTGGAGCATTAAACTTCATACTGAGGGCGTGTTGGATAATACATACCGTTCCTGGCATTCCTGTCTAACAACTTGCTTATAATTGTATTATCCGACCCCTATTTATACATACCTACTTATTATATAGATGAGACAGATAACAGTAACATTCTGATAAATATGCTTGTAGCAGTAATATTCTTGCAGCAGTGGAGTACTACTCGAGGCTGTATTTATAAGATATTATATATTACTGTAAGATGTGCTGCACTCTTCCACGAATCCATATTTTAAAGATAATACGTATTGTTAGGGAAGTTGAATCACAGTTTCTATTTAAATCTTAACTATATTTTTCTGTTATAATATTCCTTAATATATAAATGTTTGTTGTAAATTTGTTGTAAGCTTCAGAAGGCTTGGATCTCCTTGCACATACCAGTTCGAATTAGATATAGGTATACGATCCAGACTTGTTTGAGCTATTGCTTATACTGCCAATTTTCTGGTCTAAATCCCTAAGTGCCCGGATGACAGCAATAGAGTTACGCTTTTGGTTACCCCTTCGGGTATACACGTGAGAGCGTATGTATGTATGTTGCAAGTGTCATTAATATGCCTCTTCGTTGAAGCTAAACTGTGCATTTCAAACTGAAAATAGATAATCGCATATGTAATTCTTTACAAACATTTGCGCTCCGATGGGTGGGAGTAGACAGTAACATGGCAGTCTAATTTTAAATTGTTGCAATTAAAATAAACACGCATGTGTAGTTCACGGACGGTACGGATTGTTGAACATAGATGAAAATGTTTCCTAGCACTACGAGTATTACATAAATATTTTTAAGTGAATAAATATTATTAAAGCTTTGATTCTACCAACGCGTTATTTTTTAACTGCTACTTATCTTTAATGACATCTAAAATCATCAGCATGGAAGAGAATAGAAATCAAACAGGTTCAAACGATGTAGTGATATTATCAGTAGAAACGCAAATTATATTTTTTTTTTACTTGTATATACAAACATACATATACCTAACACTATATAACTTTAGGATAACTCTGAGACATTAGTGCTCTTGTATCGCATATTAGATCGAGATATACATTATCTTTCTACAATGACATCGTAATTCTACGTTCAATGTTACTTTTTTTGTTAGTAATTCTGTAACTAAGTAACAGCTACACCGGGGGTACCTGCTGCGTATGTCAGTGAAATGAATCTGAAGTATTTTTAACTGTATCAATAAAATTTAACGTTGGCAAGTGTAAAATACTGCTACTATTCTTATTTTTATTTAATAATAAAATCAAGATTAATTATGTATTGTCTCTACGCGGGAACATATCACGCTAATGACAGTGGGTTAGAATTGATAGGTTCCTCCAAGGTGGATATCATCATCATGTTTTCTAACGCTATATAATCAGCAAGGATAGTCATACGTAGGCTTGTGGTTCCGGTAATGAGATGAATACTACTGTATAGGGTTTATAGAAACTCTAAGAGTGTCTAGTATAGAGTATATATAACTACATCTATAAGTCAGTCAATGACTTCCGAGTGCGATTTTGATTGATAAAGGAATAATTTGTACACTTATTAATTATAAACTTGCCACGCCTTAAAACCTTAACTCCATCCATCCACGTCTGACTGCATGAATGATCGCTTGTTATAACTTGTTATATTAGGGCCCGTGTAGTGTGGTGTACAGTACCACACGTACTTATATTTAAAAAAAAAACATAAATGTAATAAAACGTATACACGTTTTTCATCGAAAACAAACATTCCCATCCCCCATCCTCAAAGAATACCGTTCGGAATTCGTCGGATAGCAAAAATAATATCCATGGGATACCAAATGTTCAAAAATGTATTTAGTCAGGTACTTTTCGAAGCGAACCTTTTAACATAATAACATATCGAGCAGAATATAAAATAAAAGATTGAAATTAGAAACAAATATTTTCACAAGTCAAAGACACCTCTTCGCCACCACAATCTTCGTTACTTGACTTACATTTTTAACAGAGATTCAAAGACAATATAGAATAAAATCCAAATATCTGATTTTGTAAAACTTGTAATACTTCATCTTATGTGGTGGCATCATCAGTCATAGCAGATTACGATCTTTGTTTTTGTAGCTAAGCAAATCGGCGGGTATACATATATGAGTATAACAAAACGAAAATTACATCATATTTAAAAAAAATGTTCTTGTAATATTTCACGTACCGCAGACACGTACCTAAATAAGCGCCTATATCAAATGTGCACGAAAATAAGCTGCCAGTTTTGTACAATTTGGCCCCGGGCGTCTGTGTGACTTATTTTACACCATTCAAGTAAGAAATAACTGCTTGTTGTATGTACACCACTGAATAGATATTGGGAATAAACACAATATATTTACAAATATAAATATATTCTTTACTCCAGCCTTCTTTTATTTTTCGTGTGAAAACCCCCTCGGGCCGTCATTCCGCCGAGGTTTTCGGTGAACGGTGTGTCGGAATCGAACCGACTCAAACCACACGGTATGCCAGGCTGCGTTAAAATAGGAGGAATCCGGGAACAGGTTTATTAAGACATCCGGACCCCTCCTAGCTCCTGCCCGCACTATGCAGGCACCATCTTCGGGTACACTAACCTATCAATAAGGCGGCGTTCAGACACACACGGACCACCCGGTCAGCCCCTCGCGGCTAGCCATATGGCGGATGGAGAGGAAAACCCATCCCGACCACTCGCGGCCACACATTCAGGGCGGCATGAGGCGCTGGTAACTTACACTGCCCGGATCGCCGGCGGCGATTTGGGTCCGTAGACATTCCGTAAATCAGGTCAAGATATTCTAGAGAACTTAAGATTCTTGTAAGTCTTTTTAGACAATATTGATAGAACATCTGATTTATTTTTTACTGATATTATTAAAACTCAGCAATAGCTGAAAACAGAAGAAAAGTATAAAAAAAAATATGACTAATACAGAAGGACAAAATCGTTCTGAACTGTTTTGTGCGGCCTATTTATATACAGATTTAATATTTTAGCTCAATAAAATACTTACAATGGATCCAATTAAGTTAAAAGCTCTCTAGTGTAAATATTCTATTTACATGATACGACAAAATAGTAAATTTAAAATTTATAAAGCGCATTGCGGTAAATTTTAATTTGGATTTCAAATAGTTGTCATTTAGTTTGAATTGCTTATACATGGTTCAAAGTAGTTTTATTTTTTTAAACTTTCGTGTAAGAGAAAGCTGTAAAGTAAATTATTTGCTTTTAGAGACTTTTTCTTTTTAGAGACAGGAGCATTTGATAGTGGGCGATAAATGATCTCATGGTATATTATTGTCCATGTCGCTTAAGGCTTCTATCTATGTAATTAAAAAGTGAAATGCGTTACAAAAGTCAAAAATATTCTAAAATCGATATCAAAGATGGACGAACTATACATATATTAATAGGATATTCTACTATGGTTGAAAAAGTACTTCAAAATGTTGATTTTCTTTATAAGAAGCCACAAAAAATATATTTCCTCAAAATAAACATGCGTTTTTGCCATAAAATTAAATTAAATTTAAACCTTTTTTATTACTGGGACAACACTGTCAGCCTTTTTAGTGACGTAATATTGGTAAAAACAACAGTCGTGTATGTACGACCGGTACTCATGCAACGTTAACAAATATAAATATTTGGTGTTTTTGGGAAAATAATGAATTAAAATCGCTATCTTTGGTGTGTAGTGTCTAGTGGTACAAATACTAGCATTAAAACTCCAGAAAAGTTATTTATCAAAGTGTCAGATGATATCTGCTTTTACAAAACCGGTTTGCATTTTAATAAATAAATAGGTACAAATAAAATGCACTGACGAAAAAACACAATTATTGTTAAAGTTATGTATAAGATATGTACCTAGCCGTTCACACTATACTGACAATTTTTGGCTATATGACGTCACAACATGGCGCGTGTTTTAGGTCACATGATATACAGATTAACAATAACGACTTTTAGTTTTAATATAATAAAACAATAATGTGCTTTTATGACTTAAAATTAGAATATTTAAGTATATTTCCACATAAATTTTATTTTTTAACAAATTTTATAATTTATTTTTCCCTGCTGAAAGTACCCTATTTTATATGTACAGTTAAGAATACCTATTGAATTTAGTATCGAATGTAAGTGAATTAATTATTTTCTTAAAATAAAATAAGATATAATATACCCGATAGACGCACGAACTTTTTTGCAACGGCAGCGTTCTTTAGAACAAATTAGCCTCGAAGAAGCTTGGTATGCTAAACAGATTGAGACAGTATTTCACTCCATCCTAACTTTATAAGGTGCAGGTTTGGCCTTACATGGAATACTGTTCCCATCTCTATGCAGGAGCACCCCAGTATCAGCTTCTCCCTCTTGACTGCATTCGAGGGAGAGTGACTTGCATCATAGACTGCCACGATATTTCTGATCGACTTTTCGCCTTGGCGTTGCGTTGAGATATAGCTTCACTCTGCATCGCTATCGCTTTTACCATGGGAAGTGTTCATAGGAATTGTTCGGACTTACACCAGCCTCAGGATTCCACCATCGTCCTACGCGACAAAATTTCCATCCCATCACCTGGATGATTGGCACTCCACCACTGGGCGCTTCTCCAAAAGCTTTTAGCCACGCACAGCCAGCCTCTAGAACAAATTGTCGCCTCCCGTATATCCGGACCTATACTAACTAACTAACTAACTCCAAACCTTCAAGAAAAGAGCGTACTCTTACCTAATGATGTTTTCCTTTCTAAATATTTGAAGCAGCTAACATTTCTATTGTGTATGTGGCCGTATCTGCTATGTACGTAGCCATCCAATCGATCGATACAAATTGTAAAACGAGTAACTAATTCAAGAAATGAAAACAACATTACCTTGTCAATCGGGATGATGCAAAAATTCTTAAGGTGCGTCGCTTAAAAGTTAGGGTGGAATAAAAATGGTAACAACATTACACTCCTGTTTTTGTTAAGTCGTTTAATAATAAGCACATTTATCTTCGTAAATCTTTAAAGAAAGACAACACAAAATATTTTACTCAGATACCATTCTTATTTTAAACGCGACAATACATATGTCGTTAACTTATAAAAAATGTTTACACACATTGCTTAAATTTCCTAAGCTCCTAAACGTTGTAAGAATGTATGCTTGTACAAAACTAATCAGGAATTCCATTCAACTTTTAAAACTAGTTGTATGTAATAAACGTTTAAGAAAGGTATACACCTTTTCTAGGTGTTGTAGCCGCAAAGGTATAATAGATAAATGGGAAAGGCTGGTCATAAAGAGCCGGGAGCCGTGTTCAAAGCGTAGCCAGGTAAATTATTCACTACATCTGTTCGCGCATATTTTCTCGCTTGTTTTTCTTGGCATCCATTTTCTTTTGACATGTATGTCGTTTGTATATAATAAACCACATACATGTCAAACAATGTTTTTCTTCCTCCTTCTATTACAAGAATAAAACTATGCATATGATAATAACAGTACCTCTAAGTACATATAATCATTCCATTGAGGGACATTTACATTAATTAACTGTTTAACCCTCCATGGGTTTAGAAGACTCTTGTTATATATTTTATAACTTTTGTTATATAAATAATATCTTATATTTCTACCACAGTTAAATTTTTTAAACACATTTTATTTTCAACCAGCTAAAAACGGAGGAGGTGACTGGAATGGTCTAGTGAATAGTGATTCTGACTGCTGAGGCAAAGATCGTAATCGATACCCACACGAGACAAAAATCAGTGTGATACCTAAATTGCAATCCTGAGTGTTGGTGTGTTTTGTATCCGTTGTTTGTAAGGCTCCATGCAGGCAGGATTCCTAATGCTTATGTTAACTTTTCATCAGGGAAAATTATCGAAGATAAATTATATTTTCGTAGTAGGTATTTGTGAATATGGGCGTGATGTTTCCCTTCTATGACGACGAAATTACATCGCGGCATTGAGTAAGACCTTGAAGGCATGTAGCTAATAGTTGAAAACTTTAAATGTTACCTTGTGTGACCTACAGTTTTCCTACTTTGACATTTTATATGTCGTGATCTTCTATGGGATAATAATATAAAGACCTTCCTAGGCGTCATTATCTACCTGGCAAAGTTCTGTTAAAATTGCAAACTATAATAATTAAAATTCAACTGAGCCAAGGCTTCTATAATTTTACCCGAGGTTGCGCTTAAAACATGAAACATGGTTTAGTCCAAATGAATACAAATGAATGCGGGCCGGTCGCAACTCGTGGCGACCACCACTTCCTGGCATCGCGGCGACACGCCACGTTACCCCCACTACCAATGCTTGTTGTCAATAACCTTGGCATATAACCGCCGTAGCAGCACCCGTCGCATTTATGTTTGGATACTTCAAAACTTCGTAGTGTTATAAAGAAATGTTTTTGTAAACCTACCAAATGCGAAATAAGAATAGCTCATAATTAGTGACGCTATCCCAACACATTCATAGCTATTCTAAGTCAGGTTCTCTCTATGACTGCTACTACGGCTGTTAAGAAATGCCTTCGTTGTGGCTCACCGAGTGATTGACGTTGTGGAGGCCCCATCGCCTTCTTCTCTATCTTTTATTCACCAAGGCGGGCAGCGCACTTATGACTCTTAAGTTCAGACTGATCACCGTAAGGTGACCTGGTGTGCTTGTTTGTCCAATGTAAAATAACGATAACTACATATGTGTTACTAAAGTTTAATTTGTAAATTTCAAAGTAAAATTCGTACTTTTTTGCCCGAGTTGAGCAATTAATTTATTTAAAATAAAAATATAAAACTGTTTTAAAAAAAATATTTGATTAACGTATAATTAAATGGTATTCTTTAGGAGACGAATTGCTTACTGATGAAAATATGTACAAATGTATATTGTAAAACAAAAAAAAATCGTACACAGAAATGATAGAATTTAAGAAACTTGAAAAGTATTTCATAACACCTAACTAACTACTACATATATTCAAACAAAAAAAAATTACAATGATTAGTATTACAATAAAATGTTAATTTTGAACTTTATTTGTGATTTTCAATTCATATCAGTAATTCATTGGATTGCACATCTGTAGATAAAATATAGTCATTTACTATATTTTATCTATTGCCAATAAGCATTGTTATATTATATCCTTAAATACTATTACATATATACGTATACATTAAATATTATACTATATTAAACATAAAACACTCAGTGCATCTTTGTCGGTTTTAAAGATATTTTATCTGTATCTCATAAACCTGGTTTTCTCGTAAATAGTGATTTTTCAACAAACCCTTTCATTTGCTTTGTGGTAAGTACAAAGTTTTTTTCCATTCTATTTTAATTCATTCAATGGAATGTGCGCTTTTCTTTATCCCACGGGAACTATAACAAGAAGTGGATAAAAACGTTCTGGAAAAATGGCTTATGAAATCTAAAATACTATTTACAAGAGATTTATTTTGCAGTATATCAAAGAAACCGTTTTATTTTCTTGTCCGAAAATATGCTTTACAGATCTTTTTTAACATCTGCTACATAAGCATAATAAGACGTATCTCACATTCGAAAATGAAACCAAGTTTGATAATTAAACTTGTATTGATCGATATAATTTTATTCATTATATATAATTCGATATAGTATATTCAATTACTGACTCTACAAAAATCGTTTATTGTAAAGTGAGCCCTTGACATGTTATACATATACATAAATGGAGAGATAAGACCGCCTATTATATTAAATGACGACTAACACGTATTACGTAAAGTAAAGTCCAAAGGATACCTAATTAATCACCTATCAATATACCCGAATCCTCAAGAACGAGGGTTATGCTCATACCCTTTTCAAAAAATACTGATGATGGCACATTACATGAAGAGAGCAGTCCTCCTGCTTGAAGTTTGATGAAACGTTGTTAATACTAAAAAAAACACTTTTCAACGTCTATTTACAATTAAAACCTGTCAACGTTTGCTTTTCAATGTTTACAGTATCTGAGTGAATCACCAGCTATCCTACCCATTTTAGCTAAAAAATAAAAAGGGAACATTTAAACTCACTTTTCACTCCATTGTAACATTTACTGTAAATAAGACAGGTGTGTGTTGATATTATGAAATACCTTTGTACAAACTTAATTTTCAAAGGGTTTTGATGGTGAAACTGGAAATAAAAAGCTTTGTTAGTATATTGCGATTAATAAAGATCAGTTTATAAATTTGTACATTCTAGAATTAGTAAAAATGTATTACGAGGTATTAAATGCAATAGGAGAATTTTAGTATAGAATACAAAATAAAATAAGCGTTTTGTGTTTTGTATTAAAATCTTCAACATTTATATAATACTCGCTTTTATTGCAGCGCTTTGATAATTTCTATAATATTTACAAAATTAATATTGATGCTTTCACGTTCTGAAATATTATTTCGACTAGGTATATACATTTTGTTTTAATAGAAGCCATATATAATTAATATTTCAATATTGAAAACTGTTGAATCAAAAGTGATTTGATATATTTTCCAGCAAGGTTTCTAAAAGAAAAATGGAAATGGAAAAACCACAAATCTTATTCACTATTACTCTATCAATTAATATTATGTAATTGTATAATGATATTATTGTCACCAGTACAGATACTAATAAATAGATTTATTTGTATAAATTTATTTTACAACTTTAGATATTTATCCATATTGATTTGATTCAAATAGAAGAATTTCTTTGTGACGGATTCCTAATTTCGAATGAACGAACGAAGTTTGGGTGTGGTGTAGGAAATTAATCCATTATTTGTACTAGCAGCCCTTTTGCCGTAATGTGTTTTAGGGTGGATTAGGTAACAGCTCTCACAATTGTATTGTGTAATTCTTCTAGACGAGTACGTATTTACCATATGGGTGCAATAGTTTTAATATAACGTAGTCTATTTGCACGATTTCGAAGTATGTTTATAGTTTGAAGAAAATAGTGCCTGCTTAAATAACGTATTTACTTAGACTACAGGACAATGACGTCATAAGTGAACTGTGAAACATTTTACAGGCACCATTATAAAGATGGAATGGCGTATAATTTTTGAATGGTGGCTTGAAAAGCATTTATAGTTTGTTTAATGCAAGATGTGAAATTTAAACATGCAATGTGTCATAAAACTGTCAAGCTTAAATTAAAAATTGTGTTTTAAAAGTAGTTACTTAGGATTTGGTTGCCATGAATAATTTGACTATGTCGGTCAATAAATGTGGAATTTCAAGTATCACAAAAAAATATGTAATTTACTGTAGTTGACATAAAAGTCCAGCCTTAAAACCAACTTATCATAAACAAAATCTATGGAAAAGAAAAGACACCATAAACATATAAACATAACGGAATTAGCGACACTACACAAGTTATAAGGCTTATTACACAACAAACTCACAAAAACGTTGGTGTCTATGCTCTTCTCGAACTATAAATAAGAGAAATTTTGAACGTCATATATTGACCAAACATAGAGAAACTTTATCTTTAAAGTGCACGCCACTTCTGTATCTATCGTCGTAACAAAAAACAAAAAAGAATATTATTTCCATACCTGATGTTAATTAACTGTAAAGTTTACTGAAAAATCCACAAAAATAAATTGTAAGGCCAAAGTGTCGCCAGTATTTGCTCAAACACTACGTTCAATTAATAAATAAACATGTTTCCTTTAGTTAGAACTTCAAAATTTCTTCTAAACATTCTTAATCAAAGCTGAACTCAACATGGCCCCGACCGACTTTGCTTAATTAATTGACTGAACGATACAGTCAGACAGAAACTACCGACGCCACAGTAACAAAATCAATAGCTGCAAATGTAGACGTCACAGAATATATGAATATTTACTAGATTTTCTTAATATCCTTGATGTCGTTTGGCAAGAGAAACCTTTAATGAATAGCCATTGGGTATTTATCTATTTAGATACATTTACAATATTATTACAGGAAAATCCCAAGGCAATATTGCAAGCTTATAACTAAGTATATTAATATTTAACAATCAATATAATGTATCGTAGTGCTGAAAATGCTATTGATCCACTTATTCAATGGTACATCTTAATCATCAATACTTGACAGTATAAAGGAATACCAACTCAATGCCGAACCGGGTTTATAACATTATGTTTACCTGGGTGATATCACCTGGGAAGGATAATTCTGAATGCTAGTTATACGTTTTTGTTTCATGCAATTATGTATATTTGTATATTCTTAAGTATGTATGTTCTAAACGTCTAAACATTTCTATGCGGTATTAAACTAAGAATCCTTGCATCATCCGGAGAGACACTAGCTGTATTTTATAAACAACTTCAAATAGGAGGACGTTCTCAATTAGACTGAAGGTTCTTTATAATGTTTTCTTTGTATTCTAGTGGTATCTTCACCATTAAGTTGTATAAAGTTTTAATAAATTAAATAAAAGAGAATAGCCCTTTGGTCCCATTTAAATATAGAAAGATAATATTCCAACTCAGAGTGGACAATGAAAGGGGGTCAAAAACAATTGTTATAACAATTTATCATGAGGTCAGTGGGGTCATCTGTTTGTTTATTTGTTTCTAATCTCAGGAACTACTGATCCAATTTGAATAAATCTTCATTTACGTATAAAAATATTTTACAATATTCATGGCTGGTGCTATACAAATTCATTAGAAATAAAACCGTACACTAGTGAGTCGAAAGATGTTATATTGACTTATTACTACATAATCTACATATACTATATAAACAAAACCAAAAATCTAATCAAACCCTCGACAATGGCTATGAAAGCATAAAATATAAAATAAAATATGCAATACTTCTAAAACTTTTTAAATCTAAAAATCAGGAAAAGTCGAAAGCACTAATTTTTTAAATGAGCATATTGCTGTATATATACTACTATGATCGTACTGCACGGATGGCGTAGCGGTTTAAGTACTCACCCCGCCACTACGCTGCCGCGTCTAGTGTTGTGGGTTCGACCCCCACACGAGACAACACTTTGTGTAATCCTCAAATTGTTTTTCTGAGTCTTGGTGTTCTTTGTGTCCGTTGTTTGAATTTTTGTAAAGTCCCAAGCGACACAGGATTAATCCTAAAAAAATTAAATAAATATTCATTAAAAAATTAGTGCACTTATCAAATTTCTATTCATACAACAGAGAACATTGGCGTTACAATATTATACCTATTTATCAATACTGACGATAGTATATATTATGTTTATAATCTAATCCTACACAGAAGAAACATTACGAAATGATCCTAGAGAATAAGCTACTCTGTAACTGTTGTGAGAAAGAAAGTAGTTAAAGTAAGTAATGTTCCTTTAATTTAATTTTCTCAACTCAGTCCTCTTCATAGTTCCATCCTTTACTTCTTTGTAACAATTAACTGTTATTTTGTAATGTTTGTACCTTTTCAAGCCTTTTAGATATATAATATATATAAAACAGAAAAAAAAGTCTTGCTTGAGTGCTTGACTCGATTATGTTTGGCATAACGTTGATGTTTCTTGCTTCCCCGTAGTACAAATATGTAACAAAGCCTTCTTTTCATATTCAATTTAAAACTTCAACTACACTTCTAAATAGGCGGTCTTAGTCAGGGCATTCAGTACAGTATGTCAGTAGCAGATGGCAATGACATCAGATGACATTCACGTTGTTGCATAGTGCTTAACAGACAAGACGCCTCATTAGTTCGAGCCACTAGCAAAAGCTTAAAAACTTATTTGACTTGCAAAGCAACAAAGACATGGCTAATGTGACCTCAATATGAACTCACATGTACGAATTATAAAACAAACATATAAATTGTAACCAAGATCTAAGTCGTTTTCTAAAATACTATATTTAAGAAATATTTGTTATTAGAAACCATACAACATTGCAAGCGGTCAGTGATTCTTATTATATTTTATATTGTTACTAAATTTATTAAAAATATTACATTACTTGGTATACAGTACTAAGGCACATAGATAAATGTGCCTTTATAGTGTTACTTTTGCAAAAAACATAATCAGTTTCGTAAAATGTAAGATGCATTATAATCTGTGGTTATTTTTTTTTTATATTACAGGGGGACAGACGAACAGAAGGGTCACCTGATAGTAAGTGGCAACCGCCGTCCATGGACTCTTGCAACTCGAGAGTCGTAAGTGCGCTGCTGCCTTTGTGGGATAAGGAGAGGCGAAAGAACAGAGAGAGTTGAGGAGATAGGAAAAGGGGAGGGGGGATGAGGGAGAGGAAAAGGGAGAGAAAGTAACTAATTTCGGGGACGCAAGCGCTGCTTCACAACCGCTTTTCTTAGAGGCCGTGGTATCGCACCGGTCGAGCCGGCCCATTCGTGCCTAAGCATGGCTCTACCACTGTAAAAGTTAGTGCATTTTCTCTGCTATTCGTTCACGTACTAATATTTTTTTTACACTTTCATAATTGGATTAAAAAAGTAGATAACCACTTTCCGCGCATTTCCACTACTGTTGCGCGATTTCTTTAAATCGTAAGAACGTGCAATTTATAGACCAACTTGTAACGTAACGCTAATGAGTTGTACATTTCAGCTAAGCATCATGAGACGCAAATATTATTATTTAAAAAGTATTTGAAAAAACCTTGTTAGTAATGAGTAGGTACATAATTCGATGATGAATGAAAAACTTCATTCGATAATGTCCACGCACAAATACAGGTGTGTACATAGTGTTATCTTCAAAACATCACAAAAAACGTAAGGGAGAGGCTGTGCTTACATATTCCCTCATTACTGACATAAAACACACTACAACTGTTAAAAAAAGTTGAAGAAGAAGTCTGTCGTCTGTCTCCCTATACTATAAAAGCAAAGAAAATAAATTAAATTACATTTCTCATTGCCAGGTGAACAATAATTTCAAAGCAGTTTTTTTACGTGCCTATCAAATTATATGTAAAATCACGTCACCTCGCTGTAAACCTGCCGGATGCAGTTTTTTTTAAATATCTTTATCGATAGTGGCATAGATGATGCATGAATTGATTGTACTGGGTTAAATTTTGGAGTACCAGTAGAGTGTAAGAATTTTGGTGGGCCTACTTATGTATAATAATTATACAATTAGTTACGTTAGGGTACGTAAAGTTTTGTAGAAAGAGGGAATGAAAGAAAGAAAGAAAGTATTTATTCTGACATTTACAAGACAGCACATAACTGTTACAATCAAATCAAAACCTTGAGTACTTGTAGTGCCCTGTGCGATGCCAGAAAAGGCACCTATCTCAGCACATTGCTGCAGCCGGAGAGAGCAGCTCTGGTGTTATGATAGGGCCCGAGCCCGGTGACGTCACGAGCCTACTTTCCTAATTTATGGACGCAACAATAAGCGACTAAAATTACTTAATTTTAGTCGCTTATGCTTTATGCTTTTTTATGCTTACGCTAATTACAAATAAAAATATAAAAATAAAAATTAATGACATATTTGCACTCTACGGGTTGGATTGTTATCATTATTCAACACTACTCTCTCAATACAACAAAACATAACCCATGAGGATGCTGTCTTGAGAGCGTCCTTAAAATGTTCTTTCATATTTTTTCAAGATTAAAGTAATGAAATGTTTTTTTTGAAACCAACGCTAAAATACAATATTTTATGGTCGCTACACTGAAAAATGACAAAACTTTTGACACAAGAGCCCTCGACGAGAGATAAAACGTATCTCAGTGTATAAAAAGTCTTTTAAAGTGTTTAAGAACCACGTTGTGAAACTGCTGGAGGCAAGTGGCTGACTTGACTTTTGTTCACTCACTGAGATTGAAAACCTACATCTTTCTTGAAATAGATAAACCTGTATTTTATTATTCTTCTCTATACACCTTAGATAATGTGAATGCAATGAAATTCTAATACTATAGAGTCTTAAGTTGTTTTCCAAAAACACATAGTTGACGGAAAAAAACTAGCCTCGAAAATTATTCCGGTCGGCTGGACACCCTCTTTGTTTTAGAAAAGAAGGAAAGGCCATCGTCGAGTTATGTTATGTTTCATTATGGCAAACCTATTCTATTTTTTGTTAAAGAAAGAAATAAGGTAATACATGTATATTGGGCGAAACAATAACAAGATTATGGGTTCTTACTCCAGTAAGCTGGCTATCTACAAAATAATGTTCATATTTCTTTTTAATAGTAAATTGATATTTATTTGTTTCTTGCTATCAAATTACCGTAAATCTGTACAGGGATTGAAATTAGTGTGTGTGGTGTATAGTATCAATTAAAAATATGTATTTTTTTTAATGTATACGGATGACACCTGCAACTCAAGAGTCGTAAGTGCGGTGCCCGCTGTTGAGCGTGATGAGAGTGGGATGCGAGGAAGGGAAAACGTAGAGAAGGGATGAGGGGAGAGGAAAGAGGAGGAGGGGTGAGTGGATGGGAAAAAGGAAACGGGGAGTTATACAATACAATGCAAGCATTGTTTGTCTACCGGTTTTCTGTGTGGCCGTGGTATTATTCCGGACGAGCCGGCCCCACTCGTGCTTAAGCATGGCTCTAGCAGTGTAAAAATCTACAAGTCATCATTTCTTTTACACAAACCAAATACTAAATGATTTGATAATTGTTATGTTATTACGTCACAAACAAATGTTTAATACATATTACTTTCCACAGCGGTAGTTCTAAAACTAACTTAACTATACTTCGTCTTCATCTTTCTACTTCAAATGGAGCACTTTTTATTGCAACGATGGTAGGAGTTGACTTAAGACCCTACCTGCAAGCCGACCAAAACCTCATACACAGGTTGAAGATAATATAATATGAAGAATACCTACTAGTAATGTGTGACAAACGTTTAAACCGAATACTTACTATAAAAACATTGTGAGATAAGTACTATCTATCGCTTGGTAATGATTTATATTTGTTTTGAACATTAATAAAGCGGTTTTGGTTATTATTTGTTAGTATGTTTAAGACAAATGTATTCATACATTTTTAATTACAAGCACTAGTGAAATAAATTTCATTTTAGGTACTTATATAATAGAATATAAATACCTATATTAAATAATACCTATATAATGCTTATATAATATAAATACCGGGACTTAATTACTGTAATTAAGTTAATAGTTATAATAATGTATCATACATTTCTATATATTCGTACATACCCGACGCAGCGACGCGACGCGGTTTCGATTATTTGCACGCCTTGTTGTCTACCCGTGGTCACGAATTTACGATCGATGTAATTTGATACATAATACCGCAATGAAATACCTGTTTATGCCTACAAGTCACGGGAGTTTAAAACCATTTTACCGATAACATTAATTTAACTGCAAAAATAGCTTATATATATGTAAGTGTTACAAAGGAACACACAAATCTTAATTATAAACTATAGAGAGAATCCATTATACTATAATTGATTGCATGTTTTAGTCAAATCTACCGACTTTTTTAGGGTATAATAAGAAGTAAGTATAAGGAGAATAAACAATATGTTTTAATCATTGACGTAAAATTTATTACGAATATATAAAAAAAAAACCAGACGCAAAGATAGTCTTTAATTTACGAAAACTGTTACCCCAATCCCAATTAAAGTACTTCTTTATATGCCCTAAAAGTTTTATGCCAGCTAACTCGTCCTCAGCAAGTTTTTCCAAATACTAAGATAACTGAGCAGATAACACGCACTGTTTACATTGACTAATGACACTAATAAAGATTACTCGTCGTAAAAGAGGCCGCTCTCTAGCAAAACAATTAATATACTCGGGCCAAGGTTCTTTCTTTGATATCGATATAAATATAGACATACTTTTTTCATTTTTGTCGTGACCCAAAATATCAATATCGGTGGTCATAAATACGCAGTAACTTAACTTCTTCCATTCGTTATTTGTAGTAATCTGTAAGAGTTTGAATGTGCCTTTTTTTTTTTTTTTTTTTATCGTGTGGAAACCCCCTCGGGCCTTCATCTCACCGGGGTTTTCGGTGCGATGGTGTGTCGGAATCGGACCGACTAAAACCACACGGTGTGCCATACTGCGCCCAAAATAGGAGGAATCCGGGAACAGCTTTATTAAGACATCCGGATCCCTCCTAGCGCCTGCCTGCAATCGCGGGCACCACCTTCTTGTAACTCTCAATTAGGCGGCGTCCAGGCACACCAGGACGTCGCCTCCTCGCGGCTGGCCACTAAAGCGGGTGGAGGGGAAAACCCCGTCCCGACCACCCGCAGCCACACTCAGGGCGGCATGAGGCGCTGGTAAGCGCGCCTACGCCGCCCGGTTCGACGGCGGCGAATTGGGTCCGAATGGAGATCTTCCTCCCGGGCCCGCTCCGCCGCCTCCTTCTGCGAGATGACCTCCTCACAGAAGGTTGTGACCGCGGTAAAATTCCTGTCGCTACCAGCCATGGAGCGTATGACGGCCGGTAGCGAGAGATCCCCTCCGATGACTGCAGTGAGGACCCGACGCTGTGTCGCCCAGGCGGGGCAATCCGCGAGCGTATGCTGAGCCGAGTCCTCGCTGCAGTCGCAGTGGTGGCAGGCGGGACTTAATTCCCTCCTAGCGACCGAGTGCAGGTACTTTCCGAAGCAACCGTGCCCGGAAAGAACCTGCGTTAGTCGGAAAGAAAGGGTCCCGTGCTGCCGCCCTGCCCACTCGACGATGACCGGCTGGAGCGCCTCCACGGTGGCTAAGCCAGCACGTGGAGCCTCCAGCCGGGACGACCAACGAGCCATGGTGACTCGGCGAGCGGCCTCACGCCACTCGCGTACCTCTTCGGGCGGGGGTCGATTGCCACTACCCGCCCGGAAATCAGTCGTCCGCCGATATACTTCGGCGAGCACTTCCGCCTCCAAGTCCCACGGGGGAGTTCCGGCCAACGCGCACGCCGCCTCCGTCGACACGGTGCGGTAACCGCGTATAGCTCTAACCGCCATGACCCTCTGAGGGCGCCAGAGGCGTGCCCTATTCTGGGCGGTCAGAGCCTCCGCCCACACCGGTGCACCATATAGTGCCATTGACCGGACAACCCCCGTGTACAGCCGTCTTGTTGCAACGCTGGGTCCACCCAAGTTGGGCAAAAGTCGCCCAAGGGCGGACGCAGCGGAGACCAGCTTTGGAGCAAGCTGCCGAAAGTGCTCGTCGAAGAGCCACCTCCCGTCAAGGATCAGGCCCAGATATTTAATGTGGGCCCGAACCGGTACGAGGACCGAGTTGACCATGATGGCAGCGCCAGCGGGTGGACCACGACGGGGACCATGAAATAAAAGGGCCTCCGTCTTGTCCAGGGCCACCCGCAAGCCTAGCGCCTCGATGCGCTGGACCACCAGTGAGGCTCCCCTGGTGGCCAGGCGCGCCGCCTCCTGAAAGTTCAATCCCCGGGCTGTGACCAAAGTGTCATCGGCGTAACAGATTACGCCCAGCCCGGGGGGGAAGTCACCACGAAGAGCCCAGTCGTACCCCATGTTCCACAGGAGTGGTCCAAGGACAGACCCCTGCGGAACACCGCACGACATGGGCCGATGACATAGGATTCCATCTCGGTCCTCGTACATGACGGTACGCTCCTCTAAATAGTCTGCCACTAGTCGCATCAGGTACTGTGGCACTCCGTGATAGCGGAGAGCTTCCCTAATGCAACTGAATGGCAGACTATTGAATGCGTTGGCGATGTCCAACGACACCGCCAACAGTACGCCGCCACAGCTCACAGCCTCCTCGGTCACGGCTCTCAGACGCATTACAGCTCCGATCGTCGAACGACCCGCTCGGAAACCGAATTGGGCGTCCGACAAATCGGGGCCGACCTCATCCAGGTGCCGGACGATGCGGGCAGAGAGTACCCTCTCAAACAGTTTACCCGCCTCGTCCAGCAGCACAATGGGTCTGTAGGCCGCGACCGAGTCGGTAGGCCGTCCCGGCTTCCTTAAAAGCACCAGCTTCCCGCTTTTCCAGCAATCAGGGAAGCGCCCGGACACTAAGCTAGCGTCGAACACCTCCCTGAGGCGGTCTGCCATGTGATCAAGGGCCAGGGCTAACACTCGGGCAGGAATCCCGTCTGGCCCGGGGGCGGTGTTCTTGGAGCGGATACGTAGAACAGCCGCCCCTATCTCCGCCTCCGTGACGGGTACAGCATCCTCCACCCCGAACTCCCCGTCGTCTCCAGCCAAAGAGGCCATCGATGGGGGTGAGTGCTCCACTCGTCGCGGAAAAAGACCCTCAACCACTTCCTGCAGGAAGCTGGGCTGGAGAGTCTCCGTAAGGGGGGGGCCCAGCGCGCGGAGCTTTTGTTGCGCCGCACGATATGGGCGACCCCAGGGGTCACGATTGAGACCCTCCAGCATCTCCTTTCTTTTCTCTTCTTTGGCGCGGCAAATGGCCAGCTTTAGAGTTTTCCGGGCATCTCGGTACTCCTCTTGCAGCTGGTCCTCTTCTCCTTCTTCGCGGTGACGCCGACGGCTACGGGTGTAGGATCTCCGGGCACGAATACTCCGAGATTCTTCTGCTCCCAGAAGACGGGTTAACTTCTGGGAGCATCTCCGAGGTAGGCGTTTTGGTCAAAACCTCCTCGTCGTTAGACGAGGTCTTGTCCGCCTTCAGGTTATGCTCCTTTGTCTTGCTCTTCTCCTGCTTTCCTTTATTTAAGTTATTGTATGATTCCATGATTAGTCCCACGAGTGGGGGAGAACTAAAGGTCCACCCGGGCAGAGATCCCCCAATACCCGGGTAAGCGAAAATTTATGCCCAACCGAGGGGTCCGCAGTTACCCCGGCTGGGAGTGCGCTTGCGACTGAACCACCCATCAGCCATGCATCCCATGGTCACGCACCAGAACACGGGATTCGGGGTAATTTTTTATAGAGGTATTCTTCCTCGCGGTCCAGGCGGTTAAGCCAAGACCCTCGCCCCCGATCAGAGCCGCGAGACTTAACCACGACGCTCCTTTCGGGATTGCGATATGCCGACGGTGGCATCGAGACAAATCTCCAAATGCCTGCTCGGTGGCAGTGCAAGTGCACGCCGAGCCCGTCCTCTTTTCCTTCCTCACAGCTCCGAGGAGCGAAGAGCCAACAGAGTGATAGCCATACAAGCCCCTCTGCTGGACCAGGCTTCGACCAAGTGGCCGAAGAAAGGTGGCACCTCTTCTAGCCAGAATATTAGCCATTGGCGATGACGCCCTCCTCCAAAAAACAGAGTTGGAGGCGTCATCGCCGACGTTGCCCAGGGTGCACCACGTGGAGGTTTTCTAGCCAGCACCCCAGTTTGAATGTGCCTAGGCTAAGTCTTTCGGATCGATACGAAACAGGTAGATTGTAGTTACTGTCAAAGTATTTGTATAAAAATATAGAGCCTACCAAAACCATATGATGACTAAAAAGTCCTTGACCGGTTTTTATAATGGATCAAAATCATTAACCTATATTGCTGTATTAATTATAAGTCTCTTTAACAAAGATGGACAGCCAGGAAACTGTTATTAGGTATGTATTCATTAACTAGTATCTATTTTAAAACAGTTCCATTATCATGATGTCAGCAGCTGATTCAATATTGTCACTAACAATAACCGGTTATATTCTTGAGAAATAAGGTTCAGATTTAGTTCTTTATTCTTCGACATCTCAAATTAAATTGATTTGTACGCCCTATATTTAGACTTCGTGTAACTGATAACTAGCAACGTTGATATGGTCTTATATTCTTTATATCACAACGGATACTGTACACAACTGTTCTTAGCTAGAAATTATTTACATACCTTATTAAATCTATCAAAATGTGCTCTTGCGGAATTGTTCTACAACACGCAAATAACACGGCACTCCTTTCTAAGTATCCCAAAGACATTTGGTCTTCAAAAGTTGTGATTACAACTTTACGATTGACTTTATGACATGCAATAAATGTACGCATACATTTTCTGTAGATTTTACTTTTAGTTAATGCAAGTCGGGTAAGTAAACCTAAAAGTAGCGTGTTCTTTGAGGTCTGTTATATGTACGAGTATAAGCTACATATTACGTCCCTTGAAAGTGAATGCCCAAAGTCGGCGGTACCTAAGGTTGTTGAAACATTGGACCGTTAGGGATAATAAACTAACATCGTTGCTTCAACAGTGTTTATACTGTTATAATATTTATATACGGATATATTGTTCAAGCAAAGAAGCGGGTTCATTGTTGCTTTATTTTGCAAAGGATTTTTAGTTTTGTCTCAGTTATAAAGCTGCAGCTGCAGCTAAGCTGTCGCGTTGCCTAATTATTAAAACCTTATTGAGCTGATCAAACAAAGGCACTATTCACAGAATATCAGGTCTATTGTTCTATATTACAGGCAAAAACTTGTACTAGCATACCTACTAAGTTTCTGATTATAGATATACAATATTCTAACAGCGAGTAATACTAAAGTTTTTCTATTAAATCCTC
Source organism: Tyria jacobaeae (assembly GCA_947561695.1). Classification (NCBI taxonomy): domain Eukaryota; kingdom Metazoa; phylum Arthropoda; class Insecta; order Lepidoptera; family Erebidae; genus Tyria; species Tyria jacobaeae. Next base: position 3,530,431 of record OX387211.1, on the reverse strand, counting down.
CTGTGCCGTGGCCAGGTTCGGGACCGGGACACTAACAAAACCTATACCCTGAACAACTACCTATTTGTAGATCACACGAATTTTTGTACCGAGTGGGAACTGGGCATCGAACCCACTCTAAGGCTCTATAATCTAATCATGAGAAGTGAACAAAGGAGCCCGAGGGCAACATTTTAAATAATGCACCTTAAATTTGGTTAATCGCACTGTATTTACAAGGGGTTGGTGGCACTCTCAATTAGACTCAATTAAACGTAACGAAACGAAAATGTAACGAAACCATATAGCAAGGCACCTTTTAGGTACAACGCCATCTATCGAATTGAGTGACAACTAATAGCTTTATGATTCCGTCACCCCAAATATTAATGCAATTTGGACAGTAAGCCTTTCCTTCCTTATACTTTAATAATAAAAACTTCCTTAGGAGTGTTAGTGTTCTTAAAATTTAATATCTGTTCATATCATAAAACTGTAACAAGCCTATGTCTGTTCATTATAGATATTGAAGAAAAACTAATATGGGGGCAACAGAGACACAGAAGCCAAGCTTGACTTAACTTCCACACGTACGAAGTTGCGGGAAAAAGCTAATAGACACTGTCTCACACAAATCTCTAGTTGGCCATTTATCAAAGAGGTGTCTCGAGTAATAAGTTACACAATTTAATTGTCTTTTGCAATTCGCATAACTAAAATAAATATAAAATAACAATAAATAATTATACCTTACCGGTTATGTTTTTGGTTTTTCTTCTATTCATGTTAATATAACGAAAAATAATTTGATTTATTTTCTTTGACGGTTTTTTTAAACGCATTAGAAAAAACTACTAAAAACGTAAGATCTATTCTTTAAACTTGAGTATTAATGTACGTTAATTAAGTATTTTATGTTTTAATATTAATTTTACATCCTACAAGGCAACCTATAGTTTCAGTGGCGCTGTGTGTATTGATCTATAACTTTAATTTGTTTAAATAGGATAATTTCAAATAATTAGCAATTTCATGAAATAAACATATTTAATTTGAAATTTAATTTGAAGTTTGAAAATTAAGGTCCACTTATCATCATATGACTATACCTCTTCTTACCCTCATATTGTGACGGACACACAGAATACAAAACCATTATTTTACGTACCTCACGGGCGTGCCTGCCTTAACATTTTCCAATTAAAATAACCCACGCCTCGTTGAAACTCATTAAACAATTCTTTCAGTGCCTGACCTCTCTAATAATATCGATGAAACATAAAACATGACATATTGGAGCATTTCAATCAACACTCCTACAGTTTAATTACTCAATCCATCCAAATCTTGTGTAATACTAATATACAAGATATAGGGTAATATTTACATTTTACTGCAGCAGTACGAGACGCGGTCATCCAACCGAATGTAATTAGTGTGGCGGCCGACATCAAATTATGTGCTATACCTAATATGCCCTTTTGGGGCCCACGATCAAAGATAAACTTTACTTTGAGTGTGTTACTACTATGCTATATATTTTAATTTTCGTTTCTTTTATAGGTGTATTTACGTATATATGCATATACAATATGCATGTCATACAGGCTCGGTTATAATACATTTTTTAAACTGACGTAACGGCTCAAATCATTTAGTTACTTTTATGATTACAAAAAGCGTTCACTCAGCCACATTAATCCGAATGAAAAACGAATCTAAAACAACTATACCCAGTGTAATCAGGGAATGAATCGGGTAAATATCTTAATAGTCCGCAAGCTTTATGCATGCATAGACTACACAAAACTCGATTTTCTTTTTTTAACTCTATAAATGAAAAATGTCACACCAAAACCAGAAGTTCAAATTACTACAAAACTAATAAAAAAATTGTATCTGCTGGACATGTCAGTGAACGTGGGCTGATTTTTTTTTTAATATAGATAAAGCCTCCATCGTTCAACAAGTATAATTTTCTTTATTATTAATAAATTGTTTGTAGACATAGTTATATGTCCTTTTGGCATTATCATAATAAAATCTTAATTTGTACCTTATTATAATAAGGGACTAACCCTTGCCTCTAAATTTAAGCACTTGCAATAGAACCTATAGACGTGAGCCATTTCTGTCACAGCGGAATAATAGACGGAAATAGCATCGTCTATATTTACGAGAAGGCATTTACTTTTTGGCTCAAGTACTAGTAGGTACTTTTTTAGTGTCATTCATTATTTTATTAAACCATATATAACTATAATATAACGATATTTGGATACGGACGGATTTTTGAATAATCTATGCTGATTATAAATTGGCTAAGACAAAACAGTTTGTAGTTCGTCGTCTATTGTTCATGCGGTTTTAAAACAACACCTTTCCTTGCGAATCACACCGATATTGATTTCAGAAATTCGTTTTCTAGTCGCGTTCGCATTTCGTGTCAGAATCTATCTTAACACCCAAAGATACTTCTGCTCCTCCTCCGTAAAACTTTTGCATTGAATCTAATAATGGATAGCTGAAAATACATTCCGCATGCAAAATATTAAGTAGCATTTGAACTTTACATATGTATAAGCAATTCCATCGATGACGTAACCCAATTGACAAGACAATGTGTGGTTTCGACGGTAGCGACGGCAGTCGTGATATTCATTTTACAAGAGAATGCTCGATGGGCGTCGTTATGTTGAAATTGAATGGCGAGTATTTGTTTGCGTTTTATTACTATTGTCGAGATTGTGGTGGATCGTATTGCTTGAGAAAGGACTTGTGTATCTAAGTTTGGCCACTCAAATCTATATGCTTTTCATTCTTCCTTACGTACATAAACTTAACATGCATGTTAACAAACGTCTGCCACAACGTCATAAAGTTTGAAAGCAATATAATATTTTGGTTCTACGTTCTTTCTACATATAAACATTATTTTTCACATAGGATAAGTAGATATTTGACGTCAGTTCAAGAAAATTGTTGTTCGAAACAGTAATACAAAATACAGGAAATAGTAGATAAAAAACATATTTAAGCATAAATTGGTTTTTCATTCCACAACGGAACCTTTATTTTAACGTTTACTTCAAAACTTAGTTTTTCTATAAAAAAAAAACTATATATTTTTAGGTTAAGAAGTGGAAATAGCGTTAAAAAGATATAAATCACAACAGAACGCTTTAAATTCTTATTTAAAAAAATAACATAAACTAGTTCATTACCATTGATTACAACGCAAATATATAATTCAAAATAATAAGCAAATAGAAAGGCCTCACGACACCAAGCACGGAGGGCTCCGAACTACACGACCGCCAACGAGGCGAGCAAATACAATAAACCCGATGAAGCTGTTACACTTCCTTTTATATAAACTTTGTTGGTAGATCAGCGACTCGGAGCCGGAATTTTGCTTAGCGTGCTTAAGGCGTATATTGTGTGTATCTGTGTCTATGTGTTCATATGATAGCTCGTAACCGATATGCTAAACTTAAATTTAGACTCAAAGACTAGCAGCGCACCTAAAACCGAGACTTACATCTTATCTAGTGCCTAAAGTATCCACAAGTTTTACATGCGCGGAACTTTCTAAAATCGACTAGTGTATGATTTTTTTACAAATTAGCACTTTATTTATTTTTTACTAATTATTTTTAACTTTAAATAGTCCTACTACTAGTTCCATTGAACCGTTTTGATGTGCCACTTTTAGCAGTTTTTATTAAATTAGTGATGGTATGACCAAAATTGTCCGTTGTACTCATTTTCTTACAATAACATTTTTTGGCTTTTCAATGCCGTGATCTACAAATCATTACGAGACAATTTGTATGTATTGCATAAATTTATAGTAATTACGATTTTTTTAAAAGCTGACACGATAAACACCGTCTTAGAATAAGTGGTAAGGGTACTGAGTATGTCTAAATGATTAAAAAGCTTTTGAAAATAAAGCAGACGCTTGTCAACCGAACTTCCTGAAATGTTAACCCTTTGTACATCGGAGTTAATTTAATTAGTGAAATTTCGGATAAAAGGGGATTGAAATTTCAAAACTTTCGGTAGCTGCGAGGCAAATCGTATGTATTTAGGTACTTGAAAGCTCTCATTCGCAGACGCCCTTTAAATTAATAAGTAGTACTACCGTAACCATATTGTCAACACGTGTATATTACGTAACTTACACGCCAGAGATCCTGTACATATAGCTACGAGTTAAATTTAACATTTAAAAATAATGTAGGTACGCTTTACATTAGAAGATGTTTCAAGTGAGACAGCCTTTTCCTATAGAATGTTACTTCTATTTGTATTTCAGACTTTTTATCTTGACGTTACAAGTTGCAGTTGCCTTTCTGGGTTTTCTTTTTTTGCTAACTTTATGTGGAAGACCTTCATGTTTTTACTTCGCCCTTGGAGGGGGGGGTGGGGTCTGTCGGACTCTTAACGACACCAAACCCAAGATCACGACACTGGCTGGCCACAGCTAGGCATCACGCCAGCAAGTGAAGCATCGTGTCGATGTGTGATCGCACCGTAACGCTGGCTTTCAGCCGATCCGACACAGGGATTTGCCGAAACAACCTTCTCCAGAAAGCACCTCATTCGAAAGGTGAGGGCTCCAGGCTCCAGCCACACTTGTAGGACCCGATATAGAGGCTTGACCAGTAATGGACTAAGCAAGTCGTTCCTCCTACTCCGCCACCAAGATCTGGTGGAGCTCAGCCCGGTGTGCCTCTATTTCTCGAGGTACTGACAGCTCACGCCGATCCAGAGGAAGCCAGCATCCCTGCGCCACCGATACTGTAGGAGTACATCCAGATCCCAGGGTGTGGAACCGTTAGGCTGGCCGCCTTGGAACAAGTTGTAACCCTATTCCAGAAAACTTAAGGTAACCTTTTGAGGTCATCCCAAGATCAATGATAACCGGAAACTTTTCTACCTCAAAATATTCTTTGCCCTTAAAATACTTATAAAACCCAAAAATGGACCAAACCCAATTGCCTTCTACCATCTTTAATAACAAAGTTTGCAGAAATTCGTGACGGAAGAATGTTAAAAGCTCTTTACTACATCTGACACGTCCTAACAGTGCCTGTAAAACAAGCGAATAAGCATGAACGAAACTTAATGGAATCCGAAAAAGCTGTGTATTCGTTTTAGTGAAATGGCTTCGCATATAGCCTCCACAATGAAATACACTCCATAAATATATATTGCTCTGCTACTAGGACTATGAACATAATGTTAAATAGCCTCTTTTACTTACTGACTTGTTCGAAAGTTGGGCAATCTAAATCAAATATTTTTAGTCAAACTGTTAAGTTAGAGATATCAGAGCGTTTACAATATAATTCTTCAGCCTTATTTAAATAGCTTACAATATAATAATCTTGCATATGATAGCCTCGATGTTAGTATCTTCAATCTCTGGGAGATTTCATGAAATTAAAACCTTTCATTTGTCTTTCATTTCGATCCTATATCAGTTTTCGTTCATTAACAACAAACATTTGTGTTGTTTTTAAAATCCGTCTGTATACACGACCTCGAATAAAAATTTTATAAGCTTTTTTAAACTAGTTGTAATCCGCGACATAGCTCGTGTGACACTCCTGAACCGCACCTATTTCAGACTGGAATCTATCTCTCTGTTAATTTTATCAAGATCCTTTCAGTCGTTCTGGCATGATTCAATAATAAACATCTATCCAAGCTTTCGCATCTATAATAGTACTAATAAGTAAGTAAGTTTAAGCTGAGATCTTTGTTAGTCTACGTTTTGTTTTACGGTGGTTTAATTTCATTTCACGGGGAGATAACCGAAAATATGATAAAGTCAGAAATCGAGAAAATAAGAAAAAAATCATTTTCAGTGCAAGTAGATTTACCAGCTTCATCCAGAAAAATGAGAACAAATGATTAAGATTCATATGTGACAGAGAAATATAAAACTTCAGCACGCAAAACCTAACCTAGTATAGTTTATACGGAAAGCAATGTCTTGTTATGATAAATAATATAGCAAAATAAATATATGTAGGTAAAACATTTCTGAGTCATATTTTATACAACGCAGCGGATCACACGTAAGCTACGTTCGTGAAAGATACGGTGGCAGCAGCAAAGAAAAGACCATAAATTCTTATTTTAAGCATGAATAAATTTACTTTTGAAAACCAACCAAGACAAAAAAAGTATAATAAAAACAATTTAGGTAAACATCTTATTTCTGGGCTTGTGCCGTAATTGGATTGAAGGGGTTAAGGTTGCCTGATACACTTAATAATTGAAGCAAATCTTTATATATATAAATTATGCGTCACGTTGTTTGTCCGAGATGGATTCCTAAACTGCTTAACCGATTTTAATCAAATTTGCACACCGTGTGCAGTTTGATCCAACTTGAAAACTAGAATAGCTTACATCTCAATTTATAGTCGCAATATTATTTTATTCACAATTATCTGCTCCAAACGATTCTAACAGATGGCTGTATCTGTTTTTTTTTAACAAATGGCATCTATGTAAAAAAGCATGGTGGTCCCCATGACTGGTGTTCTCCTACCGTTTCCCTTAAATAGTTTACTACTACGTAATATAACAAAAACCTTAACCACAGCAACGGGTGGCCGGGAAGGCTAGTTAAGATATATATATAATATTTAAATAAATTTATTGAATCAGAGTAACAAATATTTGTAACACTGAGACTACGTCTGCACTTGAATTCTGAAATATTAAGTATATTGTTCCTCAGGGAAATCATGCTCCTAGTGTATGCAAATTGTTATCTAACACGAAAGTAATAACAAAAGCAGGAAGATACGGTTTAATGCTACCTTATTACTGTTCAAATCTTGTTTTGTATACAAATCTTTATATATATAATTCTTCTGTGAGTGTGTATGTCACTGAACTACTCTCAAACGAATGGAGTCGGTATCTAGGTTATTTATCTATATTGATCCTAATCGCTTGAAATATCATGCAGGACAACGTCTGTCAGGTCCGCTAGTTAATTATATTATTCTAATAGGTTATTTTGCAATATATCTATCCCACAATCCAAATTTATAATTATTATTCAGTTTATTAATAAAAAAAATATTATTATAAACTTGAGAGTATCTGTGTTGGCTATGCTTCTCACCTTCACTATCTATTTTTGTCTTAGCCTCGATTTTTATATTAAGGTTGTTAAGGATACGGATAATTACATATAAACCTCTAAGGTAACACAACATCCAGATAAAACATACTTGTTTAGGATATCTTATAAATCACATCATTAGACTTACATTTATCTGTAATAAGATTTATTATAATTATAACAATTATCAAAGTTATTCAAACTTATTTAATATTCAGCACAGAGACACAATGCTCGTAACTAACCGTATTCGAACCAAAAAAAGACGAGTTTGGCCAGTGAATATTAAATAAAATATATCTTTCCACCTCAAAATATAATAAAGAGCAGAATGAATGTAACGAAGAGCAGAGAATTTATTTAATATTTCTCAATCATCATAAAACCAGTTACAACAGTTATAAAACATAGGTTCTAAAGTTAAATCTTAAAAATATTAAAAACCTATTGACAAATCACATGAATAATGGTCTGGAAAAGCATGCTCATTGGTGCAAATCATTTAAAGGTTATAATGTCTTCTATTGATTTTAATTAGGCTTAAAGGCCTAAAGAGTAATTAAAAAGTACACGCTTTTATTTAACTTGCGATGTATGTTAGAGTAAAAACTTGCAAGTTATATTTAACCTGCTTCCCGGAGTCCCTGTGATCTAAAATTTACCATACACACACATAGTTATAACGAATTTACTCATTTTAAATTTGACTCACAAAACTCAAACAGGTAAACTACAATGTATGCAAGTAAAACAGAAATAGTACTTACATTACTGCAACAGCCAACATACTATCAATTGGTGGAACGTAGATCTTCGGCTAACATCAAAATGTTTTCACTACACTCAGTTTATTTTACTTATCACTTTGTGAAATCATCTTCCATCAATCAATCAATAATATAAGTAATTGCAAATTACAAGAAGAAATGAGTAAATAAATTTAGAAGCGTGATTTCATTTTTTCTTTTTTGTCAGCAAACTTTTTTGTGAGACGGTTCGAAATTTGAATATTTTTTTTATTTGGAACCTCCATGGATGGTTCGTTATGGACAGAAGAAATCATCGCAAATTACAAATGTTGCCTTTGGCTATAGCTAAAAATAATTAAAACAATAGTAGTTTGCGTTTAGAAAGTAAAAAAAAAATACATACGCCAGGACACTTTCTCTTCGATGCATTGAATTTTCTTCCCTTTGGTCCTCTTTCTGTGAGTAGTGTTTAATTGCTATGTACCGGGGTTTTCAGGTTTCCTTAAAATTAATTAATTAAATTATTAAAGAATTATCCTTATCCTATCTACAAGTGTAGATCAGTTTATTTTTATTGCAATTAAAAATAACTGTTATCCTAAACCTAACCAAGGAGGTAAAGCGGTCTTACAAATAGTTAGCTTCTAAAAAAATAAAAACAAGAAAACTTAAAAAATAAACGCTGAATTTAGTGTGTGATAGTTTTGAAATATGCAATTAATGATTTCATTTGACAAAATAATATATTTTGAAGACGCCCGAAATTCAATAAACGCGTTCCATTAATACCTGGTTTTCTGGCTGCTGCAGTAATGTAAGTACGGTTTTTGTTCTGTAATTAGCAAATTTAATTAACAAAAAGGAAATGCGTCATAACACTATGCGCACATGCAATGGTCGAGTGCAGTTTACAACAACAAAATAAAGATAAATAACTCAAGGTAAGTTGAGACGAAACGCTTTTAGCTAAAAATCTTAAAAGTTACCTTAAAATATCGATGTACCTTAATCTTTTTATTTAATTTAAGATATGAGGTGCCAGGTCTTTAAAAATAAATGCAATAAAACAAATAACATTTGATACACGCCCCGCTTTTAACCCCCATACCCTTGTGTTGTCAGAGCATTACACTTACGACGCTACACCGAACTAGTTCTAGTCGAAAGGAATTTAAAACTCCCTATACGGGTTTGAATAGGTTATACGAGTGTTTTTGTATCTTTGTGTTGATTATCCAGTAAATATGTGAAAATAAAATTATATATTCTGTTGAAAATAAAATTGGAAATTTTCCTCTCATGTTGTGAAATGTTGAATAGCTATGAAATTGAACATGTTGAGGATCTATATCTTACAATATCATCTTTTATACTTTACAGTAACAGATATATATCTTACAACAACAAATAATATAAAGAAATCATAATATGAATGAAAAGCTTTGGTGGGTGTGAGATAAAAAGCTTGGCACTTATATTTTATTGATAAGGGACTCAATGTTGAAGCACATGTAAACTAAAGTACCAAAACTGAGTTCAAAAAAGAGGTTTGTATTAACTTCAACAATAGAATGATCTCGTAGCATCGTAGATCTTCTACAGCTGCTACGTGGTGGCTTCTCTTCGCTGTATTCCGCTACGTAATTACATTAACGGCCGGCGTAGCTGATAAGCCGCGAAACAATAGCCTTAATTTGTACCAATGACAAATTTCAATTAGCAGCAAGTTTATATTTTAAGGAGGATTCCGAGGAGAAACCGTCGAATGGCTAATCATAAATGTGAACGATATAGAAATATGTGACCGACCAACCGAAAGTTTGTTGTTTAATTGGTACGACTCAGTACACTACTTGGAAATAACATTACATGACACATCAACCCGAAGATGCAGCACTATATACTTTGCACGTGACCTTACGTATTGATACTCATTTCCAATATTAGGTTTAAGCAAAGGACGCCCAAGCCTTAGTATACACAAACTTCCACTATGTAATTGAACATAAAAACACTTTTTACATTAAAATTAAATTCTGACCTAAATTTCTAAATACCTTTTAGTGAACCCTCATTTACTGCCATTAGTGAGACTCTAAACACACGCACTATGATCTCTTTAATGATATATTCATTAGCAAATGTATCAGAGGTGATTTCAACTCCACAGTAGTTCAAGAGGCCCTTATATCCTTCCATAATTTCAAACGCACGCCAGTGAATTGAGCCAAGCCGCAAATTAATTCAAAACTTTCAAACACGGAGCTACACCTTATGTTTGTTGCTTATAGTTGTTTGTTGCTCATCTAGTATACTATATATAAGTATGTTTGTTGTTGCTATTTATGATATTACGTTTAACCTACTTAAATTTATTGGAAAGTTTAAGAAATAATAACAACTTTCTACTTTTATAGAAGCACTAGTTGGCTGCGCACTTTTCTTAGTTATAAAATTAGCCTACTGGTATCTGCTACTACAGATTATTATCTTGCTCTGTTCCAAATGTCACACAGATAAATTCAGCCATTCTTTTAAATATCTATACAAACGTTTGCACTTATAACAGTTGTAATATTGTATTTATCACAATCGTAACTAAATTTGCTTAAATTAGAAGTAAACTTGAAATTTTGTCGTTTATAGTGCGTTTTCTTGTACGTACATACATGTACAATAATAAAAAAAGATTTAACTACAACCAGTTTATGTGGTAAAAAAATAGACAAACGCCTTCAATGCGTCTGTCATAAAATGTAAGACTAATATGGTTTTCTCATGGACGCCATTGTCACAACTGTACCAAACTTTCATCTAGCTACCTTTGAAGTACATAATTACCAATAAAAAAAGAATCATCAAAATCGGTTGGCGTAATTTTAAGTTATTCGTCCATTTGTCGCGCACACGCTTAATGCAAATTTAAGACTTATATGGTTTTCTCATGGATGCCACTGCCAGAACTGGACCAAATTAAAATGTTACCAGGAGAATGGGGGGAAAATAGGGAAGCACCAGCTTTTAAATAAATAAAAAATCATCAGAATCGGGTCACCCAGTTGAATGTTATGAACAAACAAAAAAGAAAATACAGTCAAATTGAAAACCTCCTCCTCCTTTTTGAAGAACACGAAAGCAAAAGACAATCTGCGCAATGGATGTTTCCATCCGAAGATTTGGCCACAAAAGTAAAAAACGTTAGAATTATAGGGATATCAAAGATTGCGTCATTCTTATTTCCCAACAATCATTCTAGAAGATAAAAGGATTGTTACTGCAAATTTGTATGCCAGTCATTGTTTACCAGTTGTCTTGAAAATGTTTAGACAACAGCGCCTAAGAAGCAGACTCCTTCTCCATAACGACAATGTTCCAGCTCACTCCGAAAAACAGACTATCTAATATTTGTCTATCGAATATTGGAGTAAATGAGTTGTCCTCCTTACAGACCCGACCTGGTACGTTGTGACTTTTTTACTTATTTCCAAAAATAAAAGATAAACTTAGATGAACTCGTTTTATGAACATTGAAGATGTCGTGCCTGCGTTTGTAAAAGGCGTCGAAGAGATCCCTGAAGAAGAGTTTGCTTAGTGCTTTAGTCAAAGGCTTCATCGCATGCGACGTTGCTTAGAAAACAACGGAGACTACTTCAAAAAGCAGTAAAAATGTTGACAGGCTTGTATACCATTCCGTTTCTTATTTTCTAAAAACTTTCAGTTTGATACACACATATATGCATTATAGAAAATGATTATATGAATAGCATTTACAAGCACAGAAACGATTATATGAAAATGAATGTTAATATAGTGTGAATTTTTACATATTAATTTTGTCACAGCAAGGCCACCATGCTCAGCCCAAGGTATACTGTATCTTCACGCCATGAGATTACCTCTCCTGACGACTTTTTTTTTATATTATAAGGGGCTGACGAACAGTCGGGTCATCTAATGGTAAGTGACAACCGCCATCCATGGACACCTGCAACTGGAGAGTCGTAAGTGAGCTGCCCGCCTTTGATGGTGAAGAGGGATGAAAGTATGCGGGGAGGGGAAAGAGAGAGAGATGTTGGAGATGGGAAAAGGGGTGGGAGGTCAGGGGAGAGGAATAAGGAGAGGAGAGTTGGGCCTCCTCAACCTCAACCTAAACATGGTTCTACCACGTAACGGTTGAGCCGCCATTTTTCGCCACAATACAATATTCAAGCGGGAAAAAAGCATATTGTAGATATAATTATAAAGGGTGGCACTTGTTGGCTTAATTAAACTCAGAACACTGTAACAGAAAATAACAGTTAATATTGTGAAAAACAGAAGTGTTTTCCCTGCACCCTTGTTGTTTGAAAAGGGTGTAGCAATTTTTTTCTTAATTAAAAACCATAACAATCTTTTATTTGCAACATTGTTGAACCTCAATGAAGCGAAATTGAAAATATACTTTTATATTCTACATTATACTGTGAACACTGTGAATTGTACCTAACGACTTCGCAAAATGGTTTAAAGGAAACAGACGGTCCGACCGGGACAGTTAAATGTTTTAAATACATTATATACAAATGTAAATATCATCATCAGCTTATCGCTGTCTACTGCTGAACTAAGGCCTCCCCCAAGGACCGCAATATGAATATAAAAAATTCTAATGACTGATTTTAATTTGCATAATGAAATAAGTTTTTCATAGTGGTAAGAGACGACAAGGTCGCATGCGTTACCATCTCCCCGTGGTACGTGTTCACATAAAATATTACGACCTATCACAAAATTGTAGATGAATAGTATTATAATATAAATTTACACTCCATTACTCCATTACTAGATAGATAGACAGATAGATACTCTTTATTGGACACGTTAGGTATCAAACAAAGAACATAATAATAGATGAGTACAAATGGCGGTCTTATCACAATCTGCGATCTCTTCCAGACAACCTGATGGACTATACTGTAAAGGAAATAAAAAATAAAACAATAATAAACAAAAATAAGAGATAGAAAAAGAAACTAACTAAAAACAAATTACAAATAAAAACAGGTCATATATACATATACACATACATACATATACACATACATTAATATATGCAATAAACAAGTATTACTGAGATAGGTAGTAATCCTTGATGAGCTTCTGAAAGACAGCTAGTGATTGAGCCTGTCGGATATCCTCTGGCAATGCATTCCAAATGCGTGGCCTTAAGCCCTTTACGCTGTCGCTTTCAGGAATGGTAACGCCTTCAAATGAGATTTGCGGAAGTGTCGAGTTGTTAATCTTAGCAATATATCTTGGCCTACCGACAATTACTGCTTGAGTCTTCTTAGGGTTAATTTTGAGGCAAACATGGTGGCCCATTTGCTTATAGTAAATAAATCTTTATTGATGGTATCAATGCCATGGGGCACCATGTCAAAATTGGCTTGACAGTATATTTGCAAATCGTCTCCATAAAGGTGGTAGGAAGAGAAGAGATTGTTTGAGATTGTATTAATAAATATTGACAAAAGCAAAGGAGATAAAACGCCACCCCATGCATGGCACCCCAGCAGCAGTGTCAGACCAGGTGGAGAAGTTATCATCCATTCTGACACGCTGCCGGCGGCCAAACAGGTAACGAAACCAGTCAATAGCAGTTGGAGATATGTTGATAGAGTGAAGTATTGCAAGGAGAATGTCAAAGTCAACAGTGTTAAAAGCATTGCTGAAAACTAGGAGACATAAGACTGTGACCTTTCCATACCTGTCCTTATATCATCTGTAATGTTGACTAGGGAGGTAGTCGTACTATGGCCCGGACGGAAACCGGATTGGAACGGGTTCAGTAGGTTGTTTCTGCAAAGAAATGTACTGAGCTGATGGTGGTCGATATTCTGAGAAGCAGACAGGTTTGGGATTTTTTGGTAAAGGAATGAATGAAATGAATTGTTGAAAGATAATTTAATGTATTAGTTTTAGTTGTCTCATTAAAGATAGACGAAGTAGAGAAGTGCCGATTAAGCTGATTGATATCCAGAAGAGTGGGAAATGATTCTTGGCGCTGTTTTCCAACCCCTAGTGATCGCAGAAATGTTGATATCGGTAGGCCTTGATTTGTATCTAGACTTCGCAGCTGCTTTTAGAGCAATACTATTTTTAATATCATCAGTCAGCCAAGGTGATGGCAAATGCTTTAATTTGATAGCTCGAACCGGGGCATGAATATCGTAGAGGGCTATGACATTGGTATTACTAGCTATTTCAAACATAAACTTACCATGTCTAGAACTTACAAAATCAATATAAAGTTGTATTATGTATAACTCACGCATACAAAGGCTCATGCTCTACTCGCTAACAGTTTACACAATTCCGCAACATTTTATTGTTTCGTTTCGCGTTTCGTAATAAATATACGAAAACCGCTGCAACATCTTGACCGCAATTTGTCTATATACATATATGTATATAGAAATAAATTATAGTTCAACATTGCTCTCTGATACATATAGGCAAGTAAGTAACTCACCTTTGCCTTAGCAAATAATAAATATACACAATTGGGAAATCTAACGGATATACATACTATATTATTCAGGTTGATAGATAATAATACTATCGCATATATTTTTTTTCAATACATTTCTGATATCCGTAGTAACTAAACCAGATAGTATGATGAATAATATGAATATGATTGGAAGAGCACTTTAAAACTATGTATCTAGTCTTTACGTTTACTTTAAATTATTTTTTTACAGTTATTTGGCGCGACATGTCGTGGAGAACGCGAGGAGTGCGGACGAGTTGAACCATCTCTCCACATGTCGACAAAGCTCTGCAGTCAGCAGAAAGGTAATATTTTTACTGTTAAATTTCCATAAACTTGCACTAAAAATAATAGTACAGAACAGTACTTTTTATACGATTAAGTTGATATTGAAGTATACAATCATTGATAAGCATTTCCCATCAGGACTGTATCATTAACTTAAAATACTCGCAACAAGAAAAGTGATTTTACTGAGTATTGAAATAAAAAGTTTTGAGTCTGTAAGCACCAACACCTTAATACAATTTCTGTCGACGTCTCACTATCAGAAAACCTACCAATAAAAAAAACTAAAATTCTTATTCAATTCTAAATGTACTTTCTGAAAAGATTGTAAATAGCTATTGTAAAAATCTAAGATTATTGAGACACAGAAAATAGTATTTTATCTACTACACGTTTCATTCAGTGTTTTCACATTTAATCCAATTTTGTTATGAACAAAATCCCATACAACTAAAGACATTCAGCAGATCTACTTATGCGAATAGCAGTCCCTAAAGTCGACAAAGGGTTTTAAGCAATCGAAATCCATACGGACCTCTTCATATCGATACTGTATAATTCAATTACTCCTTAAATTAGAGATTATAATATTAAACTTATCCACCAAATTTATTTGGCTTAAAAAGTTACCGAAAATAGAGTTTGACCGTTAGACGCCGCTATTGTTGATTGCAAATGAATGTTGTCGGCAGTTCCCAAATAAAGCAATGAGTATATAAAATAGGTCTCATGTAATAAATTTCGATATTTCCCAAGACAGCACCTTTCTAACTTCGTATTCGGCAAGTACCTACCACAATAAACCTTTTGCAACTGGTGTTGGCTCAATATATTCTTCCAATTTATTTTACTGGACCACAAATATATTTTTATGGTGAATAAGTAATGAGAACTTCGTTGCTGAGTCATTTCCTAAACAATGATGTTTATTACCTCGGGAAATAAAACCTTATGTCTGCTTGTTAGATGACTATCTTAGGGTCAACTCGAATTGAGCGGTAAAATGCCTGAGAACTTTTAAAATGTGATTTTCAGTTTTATTTGATAAGGTTATATAATATTCGATCTTGTAACTGAAAATCGTATGCATGTAAAAAACAACATATTCCAGCTTCCAGTGGAAAGCGACATGCTTTTGAACATGCTCTTCTGACGATCTTTCTCTGATTAACTTTTCAGTCCTAATTCGACATCGACGAAGATAAAAGTATTATTATTATTCATTATTATTATCAAAGCTTTTCAAGCATACACGTACGTTGTAGGTCTGGCGTAAGTCGATGAAAAGAACACGCTCAAACATTTATCCTGTCAATCTGAAATGACCCGAATGGGTTAGTAAGAACTTCTTTGTTGTAAATAATAGTCTGGGTAGGTATGATAAAATGAATATATATAGAAAAAATAATACATAATGCAACATTAAACATGTTGTTTACCACATTAAGGTTTGAAAAATGTATAATTTTTTCTACGATACTTCAAATATTTCCGTCACGCGGTTTTGACGGACGGCTTGCAGCCCAAACGCCAATGATTCGCGTGTCAAGTATTACTGACGTCATACAAGTTTCAAAAGTAGGTCATGTATTCAACCCGCGCTTACAGCAAAAAAATATCATGTGGGGGTCGGCCTTGCGACACGCTCATTGCCTACCCTGACTGTACTACGTTGGTATAACCCACCATTCGGTAAGAAATTAATTTTTGTACAATTATTATAAAATTATACATTGAGTAAGTAGATAATTAATTTGCTTATTTCAAATTAGTGTTAAAGAATTACGCACCTAGTATTTATTAATACTAAATGTTACATTTTTGAGGTCCTGGACTAGAGATACGCATCCTCATTCGACATATAGATCCTCACGGTTCGATATCCGAGACGACGAAGCTCTAGACCTCAAAAATAAGTACTGCTTTCATTCAGTAGTTAGCAAATAAAAACACTCCCAAAAACATAAAACAATTTGTTGTGAAAATAGATCCGGCAGGCTAAGTTGTCTTATCGACATGTCATTTTATTCCTATTCGCTTTCCGTAGATCGAGAAAAGATGTTTCTACAAACATAACTAAATATAACAAAAAGTACCTCTTACACGTTCTTATATTTTATTAATTCCTAACTCTTGATTCTGGCAGTTTCTTAATTTAATAGAAGAAAACTACTAGCTAGATATTAATACGACTTTGTCGACTTGTTTCTAGACTTTTTTCTAGTATTGATAATCCTCTACAACTTTAAAGTTAGCTTTATAGGCGGAAAGTTAAATGAAACAGGCCCAAGTTCTTAAGAGGAAAAAGTAAATACAGTGATTTTTACTGGAAATTAATACTACCAAGGATTTTAGTGTATCAATATTGGATGTAGGTTAGTGTGGCCTTAATTTAAGAAACTTTATTTTTGTGTTTGACTTACCTCTTTACACAATACCACTTTCCCCTCTATATCATGCTTTTTGCTTAGGTATTATGTAGAAATATTATATATTCTATGCTAATACTAATAATACATTATTTTGCAATATGCACAATTTGTATTCTTCATTTTATCACTAATAGCTGTTTAAGGTATTTAAACTAAGTTTAAATACTTAAAAATAACTTCATAACGAATAAAAAAGTCTCCAATTAAATCGCTTTAACAATCTCTAAAGTTTTTTTTTTATGAATAGGTTACATATAAGTCATTGAGTAAATAGAGAACAATGTTATGTCACACCATACGATTAACGATAATATTGGAAGTTATTTATACTACGAGGTAATTTAACCACTTACTTATTTAAATGAGACGGCAAATATGGGTAATATTATTCATGGAATATATTAGAAAGGATTAAGTATAACCTAACTGCCAATTGTTCTATGAACATTGTAACTATTGTAATATATTGTTGGTATTTTAATAGTTTTAATTATTTGTGGATTACAGATGTCCTAATATGGGTTGGTCATGCGTCGTGGCACGCGCTGTGGCCATCTTCCTCATGCTCAGCAGAGCATCAGCTCTCACTTCAGACATGTAAGTAGCCATAATAATAATATATTCTTTATTGTACACCAAATAAATACACAGAAACAGATATTTTAACAGAAAAAGAAATGCACAATGGGCGGGCCTTGTCGCTAAGAAGCAATATCTTCCAGGCAACTTTAGGATGGAAAGGAGCATGATGATATACGTGGATTTTGGTGTTAAAATATAAAGTGGAGCTTCATTTTTAGCTTTTGTGCAATCTGGGAATGGATTGCATAAATATAAATACGTTTGTATATTTAGGTGTAGTACAAGTATTAAAAGATTGCTTGTCTAATAGATAGTGGTAGTGCATTCCAAAGGCGTGCTGCTTCAACATTAAAGGATTTGTCGGCAGTCAGCAATCCTCCTTGAGATGACGGTAAAGCTAACAATGTATTATTTGTTCGTAACTTGCATGACCAGAATATTTAAATAGGATATTTATTCCAAGACACGAACGAGTTCGTCAGTTAAGACAACTGCGCATTTGCGATTTATAATTAGCTAATAATTTTATCGTACTCACATTCAGTTAGAAGCTGTATAGGAGGGCGCGCATTTGACGATTACAAATATGCCTATCAAACTATCAAAACTGATAACTCAATTCCGATTGGAAGGAAAAGAAACACAGTCCGCCAGGAATGACCACCTCGCCTGGATGGAGGATCCTCCCTTTGTGTTGGAGGGACATAACACCCATTCCTCCACAATGGTGACCCCGACGTGATTGGAAGCAGCCTTCATGAATCTTTGTATTGGAGGGACATAATACACGTTCCTCCACAGAACGATACAAATGTACGCTCTAAAATGAACTAAACTGTCGCTCAATTATCGATCGATAACACACTTTGTCAGTGTGGCGAAGATGAATCTCCATAAACTAAACCAGTGAACTAAACAGTCGGTCTATTGGAAGACATCTTGTTCTAGTACTCGAGATGTTGGGAGATTTCTATAACTAGTTTTAACCAACACATATGGCAAGTTGATCACGATCGTCAGATTTTAGTGACTAAACTATTGTCTAATTACGTAATTGTTTTAAAAAGTACAAAGCCCATTTTATCACCTAATGTAATGTTGAAAACAAACCAAAAGAAAGCGAACTCGAAGGAGTTTGCTTTGTTTTGGTTTGATAGTAAGCATGGAACAGTTCCACTATCTCCCTCCTGGCTCCATTATCATGCCACCGTTACCCACTTTGTCGGACGCATCAAAACAGTTAAAATTAGGAGTCATTGTAGTTCTAATATTCATTTCTTGGTTTCGTTATCACATCATCTCTAAAATACCATTGCTGTATTGTCATCCAAACCACTTCTTCGTACAAAATTCTTTGATACTGCTATTAGAGATAAGTTAAAATGTACTTCCAAGATTTGTTTAACAAATCTTGGTTACGAGTGAAGCTAATAAAACCGTGTTAAAATTACGAATGCGCAATATGTCCAAAGGAAATTATCTTTTATGGGTTTTGGTACTAAGTGTTTCACCTTACCCTTATTAATCTTCCTCTTTTTTTTTTTTTTTTTTTTTATATTATAATGGGACAGACGAACAGACGGGTCACCTGATGGTAAGTGACACCGCCGTCCATGGACACTTGCAACTAAAGAGTCGCAAGTGCGCTGCCCGCCTTTGAGGGTGATAAGGGGTGGGGGATGCAGGGAGCGGAAAGAAGAGAGGAGGGATGAGGAGATGGAAAAAAGGAGAAAGGAGATCAGGGGAGAGAAAAGGGGGAGTGGGAATTGGGCCTCCGGAAACCTCACTCGATTCGGGGAAGTGCAACGCAAGCGTTACTTCACAACCGGTTTTCTGTGAGGCCGTGGTATCGCACCGGTCGAGCCGGCCCATTCGTGCCTAAGCATGGCTCTACCACTGAAATCTTCTATGACGTATAGTCTTTCCAAACGAATATGACCAAACAATGTTTATTCAAAGGTGATAAACTCGTGGAGTTCATAAGCCTAATGTTATAGATGTAGATGATAATATATTGAGTGTGAAAGGACGTATGGCGAGTGACAGGCGTCGAAGCGTGTGTAATACGCTAGCCGTTCACCAGCCGTCGAACCGTAAAGTTCCTCGCTCCATTTATAGACTCTCTGACTCTGGGAATATGTAAATTATTCTGCGGGAAAATGCTTTGTATTTAGTATTGAAGGTTGGAACTAACAGAACTAATAATACGTCCTGTGGCTAGAGAGAGACAAATACATTTTTTTTTAGTTTCTAATTACCGTTTGAATGCCGATTAAAGTTACGGCTTGGATTAAACTGAGTTTCACACATAACAATTTTAGATCATGTCAATGTTTTTAGGTTGAAAGTTCGCGCCTTACTGATCAAAATAATAAACAAAGATAAGCAGCTTAAAATATGGCCATCATCCAACTTCGATAAACATTAGAGGATAAGACGTCTCCACGAAAAGATTATTTAGGGATCGTAGAGGTTTTAATGCATGTATTTATCGAGATCAAAGAAATATCTTACCAAGCTGAGGCTGCTAGCCTCTGTTGTTCTAATTTAGATTTAATCAAAGACAAAGCAACAATACCTTCCTGTCTGGGTAATTGAAAACTAGTTAGTTAAATTCGCAAGCAATTGTGTTACTAACTAGCAACTTTGTTACCGAAGATAGCAAGTGTTTGTCTTATGCTTCTAAATTATTACTTTGGCACATATCTTACACAATATTTAATTAGTGATACAACTTGATAGAGAAAAGTCAACTATTCGGTCTTTTCTACATATAGCTCTTTATATCATAATCGTATTTGGTTAGTAATTCATTTAAGAGGTAACAACTCGGTAAGGTTAGATATTTTGTATTAAATACTCGAATATTAAATTTCTCATTGTTGTCAACTTCTATTCTTTTAGTTATATATAAACCGACTATCTATTTACTACATTACTGAACAACCTCGGTGCTAGCAAGGTAATACCTTAATACAAAATCAATAACCCGTAAACTCCGCCTTTTAACCGTGATATGATTACTAAAATTATATAAATGAGCGAAAAAAATGTTGTACAGGGTCCTTTTCTAATGCCTTCTCCAAAAAAATATAACTAAAAGTATTTTTTCATCGTATAGCACTTTTGGTAGAAAAAAATATAAATAAAAAAGCCGTTCGTAATAAAGTCAACGATAAAAAATTAATTCCTAGCCCACTTTGACAGTTTTTTGTTTCAACCGCGAGTCGCGGCAAGTACTCAATGTACAGGACATTATGATGTCATGACTGTGCCTCGAGTAAACACACGCAAAAACACACTGTTGTGCTTGAAATAACTTACATTAATGCTATCATTTACACATCAGACTAATGAAATACATTTTAAATATACTTAGACGTAACATTATTATTAATCTTTTAATGCTCTTTATTACAACAACTCTTTATTAAAACACATTTCAAATGTTATATTCAAAAGGAATGAGAAAAATAACATAACAACGATAGGTTAGTAATATGTAAGCATCGATTTACATATATATGTACATCGCCTCACGTCCTTATCCCCGAAGGGAGAGACAGATAATGAATTTATGCCCACATGTTGACAGGAAAGATATGATAAGAAAGGAAGGGAAGGGATATTGCTTATACAGATGGATTGGGGAGTATAAGCAATAGCTCAAGCAAGCCGGGGTCGCATACCTATAACTCCACCAGGCTGGTGCCGGGAAGTCGAGCCCTCTGATAGCTATAGAGCGTCTATATGTATAGACATATAAATATAACTTTATACTAAGTATAATATAATAAAGCTAGGTAAGTTTCAGTTTAAATTTTAGCGTCCGTTTTAACGAAGAATC
Organism: Tyria jacobaeae; assembly: GCA_947561695.1. Lineage (NCBI taxonomy): Eukaryota > Metazoa > Arthropoda > Insecta > Lepidoptera > Erebidae > Tyria > Tyria jacobaeae. The sequence continues at coordinate 3,508,866 of OX387211.1, read as the reverse complement.
TAATATCACGGACTAGCAGTCAGATTCGAAAAAATCTTTTTATATGTAGATGCATATACACATTGGCTATGCAAGCAATATTTTAATTTGATGGAAGTAATTCTGTATTATCTATATATTCATCTCGTTTAATCAACCAAAATAACTATGTGTTACTTTGAGGTACAATTTTGTCTGTACACCTTAATATAGGCGTAGGGACCGTAATGATGTAACGTACGTAATAGAGACGTGATATGGATCCCTCACAAACGAAGATATTTTCATATTTTGGTCGTTATCAACAACGGAACTGATCTCATATTCCTATAACATAAATATATATACGAATAAATGTATATTCAAACAAAGCTAGAGCAAAATGTTTATTTACAGATTTGCAGCGGGAAAATCAGACAAAGAAATACTGGACAACCTGCTGAAAAACTCCCGCTATGACAAAAGACTGCTACCACCAGTAGATGGTAAATATGATTATTTCTTAATATATTGCACACCCATAAAAATAGCTTAAATGGCCTGTTTCCAGAAGGACATTAATGATTTCGACACATAAATGTTTTGGCTCACTCCACATTTAATAGATTAGAAGACTATTTTGATGATTTAATCGCAAAAAAAAAATTGCTAAATCCTATCATATGTGTAAATATAATATCCCACAGTACATGTAGTAATATGTAAAATTACAAGTAGGTTAAACGAAATTGATGTGACATTGCAGATCCAGAATTCTGTTGTGGTCTAACATCGCCCAACGACTCTCTGGCCCAAAATACTGTGGGGCTTTCGTCACTTCGGCCTCGCTCGCACAATCGTGGTGCGTTGTGTTCAATGTTTATGAAAAGAGAAATCCTTCCACTATCCAAACTGTAGTATCTTTATCTTATATACCATATAAGTCTTGCCAATGATTCCTTGCACGCATCTCCATATTTTTATCTCTCTCACGCAATTGTAGATACCATAATATTGTGCTTTTGATTATTTCGAATAACTCGTGTAAATTATATACCTATGTAAATTAGGATACGTAATTAGGCTACGCTCTATCCGCCTCTTAATATGAATGCACTTCATAGAATTGATGTACTAGTTTAGACCACACTATGTATTTCTCGTGTTTATATTATTCCATTGTGTGTAAATATAAAAATATTGGTGTACAGCAAGGTACTTTTTATTATAAAAAAAAGCAAAGAACAATACAAAATTCAAGAATGATTTAAACGACTTTTTATTTCGTATCATGCTTCTTACCTTAAATGATTTTCTCTTTTCACAAACATCAAACACAAATTTTAATTCCCTTGTCTAGTCTATCGTAAATTCATTTTTCCTTCCAATAGAAATAATTGGATCTGCTAGTTAATTTAAACATTTCATTATTGTTGTAACGTGTACTATTATTGATTATTTTAAATCTTTCAGTTCTTATTGAAAACACATGAAATATTCTCTTATTTCTTTTTGATATTTGTATAGTCATTGTACGACTGCAAATTTGAAATTGAGTTAGGTCTACGAATTCCAAGCACCAATTAGAAAAGCATGGACTCGGAAATGTATGTCAGTGTTGTGTTTTATGATCGAAAATGACAAAAGGTACCAAATTTATAGAATTATATTATTTTCAGGTGTCCTCACCGTAAATGTTAGCGTGCTACTTCTTAGTTTAGCTTCTCCGGACGAATCCAGTCTTGTAAGTGCTTATAAATTAACATTAAAACTTCTCTGTAACATTATATTGTGTTTCAATCAAATTGTATTTAAACGATGACTTACAGAAATACGAAGTGGAATTCTTACTTCAACAACAGTGGTACGATCCTCGGTTACGGTACTCAAACCAATCACATTACGACTTTCTAAACGCTATCCATCATCACGAAGATATCTGGCTGCCGGATACTTACTTCATAATGCACGGCGACTTTAAGGTACCGGAAAAAAATATAACCCAGTTACTTGTTATAAGAAATTGTATGTTTAACCATCTAATTTTATAATACATGATTATTTCCACCATGCTTTCTTCTGAAGGAGTTTTCCCAGCACTCATGGGTATTTATAACTACATACAATGCTTCATGAACTTCAAAGGACCATTATTTGTATTATACAAATATTTTTATAGCTGAACACTTCATTCTGCTCGCCTCAATTTCTTTCTGGTTTTTAAAAGTAATCTAGATAATTGGAATTGATTTTTGTAGATTAATCGTAAATTACGGTCCGGTGGTTTTGGTGATAACTAATGATATTTTCAATTAGGAATATTTAGGTCAATTTTATTATTAACTAGTGCAAATGCTTACCATTTACTTATTTTTCAAATAGGACACCATCCTTAATGAACTGTATTTTTCAGGACCCGATAATACCAATGCATTTCGCTTTGCGTATATATCGTAATGGTACCATTAACTATTTGATGCGACGACACCTCATCCTATCTTGTCAGGGCCGGCTCAACATATTTCCATTTGATGACCCATTGTGTTCATTTGCCTTAGAAAGTAGTAAGTACAATATTAAAAGATACGGTTCTCTTTTCAGGTACACTGTAATTTATTAAAAAAACGAATGATAAGATAAACATTTTTTTATGTTACAAAAGAAAATTATTTCTAAATGTGTGTACTGTCTACATACAAGTGTAGTGGGTAATCGATTTCAATTTATTTTCAGTATCCTACGAGCAGTCAGCAATTACGTATGTGTGGAAGAATGATGAGGACACGCTACGGAAGTCACCCTCGTTAACGACGCTCAACGCGTACCTCATCCAGAACCAAACCATTCCCTGCCCCATAAAAGCCAGTTGGAGAGGTAAAATACATATATGTTCTTACACACACATACGACAACCAGACATCGCTTATAAAGTCTAACCGAACGGAATATACCCTATAATATTCATACATATATTTTATTCCATCCTTGACGGTAGATTAGTGTCCAAAATTTTGTTTAAAGCACATCTTATATTTTGCACAAGAGATGATCGAAATTTATTTCGTTATTATATTGAAATTCTGATTAACTCTTTTCAGCTTGGTCTTGATTTCTGTACAAGGTTAATTTTTAAAATTTAAAATTTATTTTGTGTGTTATATAAAAGTGTAGTAGATGCTTCATAGTGTACGTCATATGAACACAATGTGTAAAAGCATTGTATGAGCATTGTTAGCTAACAGCATGTCCATGTAGGTTGTACGTCCGCCGTTACCGTAGAGTGTGACCACATTAGTAAATGTCTAACAATGTCTAACAGTAGTTTAATAATATTTTTGCTATGACTAATATCTAAATGTTCATTAGTTAATTAAAAATGTAGAGTGTAAGAATTTATTAACGTCTTTGCAAGCAGCTGAGGGTAATTCACTTTACGAAGAAGACGAAGAGATGACATGTAATCTTTGCCAGAGACGCTTTGAGGAGCAAGGTACATACATAAGTCCAACGGACGAGGCACCGTTCTATCCGGTGTTGTCGTATTTCCAATATGATTCGCTTATGTGTGAGTAAATGCGTAACTGTGTTTAATAATGTGTTGTAATAATTGTGTTGCAAAACCTGCTGTTACAAAGGGAAGCGATAACTATATTCACAAAGCATTTTTGTTGTTTTAGTTGGATGCATAGTTTGTTCTCATTGTTTTCATGCATGTTTTATATATAAAGTTCATATAAGTCTGACAGCATGCGTTTTCAAATAGAATACTGTATTTTTAATAAACATGATACTACATTGTATATTTATAACATTATGTGTACGACACAGGAACACAACACGCATTACTCATGCATACAGAACAGTAGTTAGTAAATATAGATGATAGCGTTTGCTAATCATAGGACATTAACTTTTAACAAGGCCTCTGAATTGAGTTACTTGGAATTTTATATCCTGATTCCTTTTTTTTTCTTTTTCAAATTCTTTTTAAAGCTACAAAGACTTGCCGTAGGACGATGCTTATACTGTACCTAATAATGTTCCCTCCACAGGTAACTACAGCTGTCTAAAGGTCGACTTAATATTTACTAGAGACCGAGCGTTCTACTTTACGACTGTATTTATCCCCGGGATTATTCTGGTCACCTCCTCCTTCATCACGTTTTGGCTGGAATGGAACGCTGTACCAGCCCGTTCCATGATAGGTAAAATATGTGGCTGGTAATCGGGAATGCTCTCGGTCTTGCATTGCATATATTTTTCTCTTCGTAGTTGTGGCTGGGGCTGTCGATATAACACGCTATCTGTTGCAGGTTTAGCTTCTTATCTATTTGTAAATATCTAATATTAATTATATATTTACACTAGAACCGGATATCTGGACATGGTTCATCATGAACAAATTACTTATGACATTGAAGTGCTCATATCTCTCTCAAAAACATTTTAAAATCTATATTGGTAGTTATCAGTGGATCTGATTATCAATGTCTTGATGCCACGTTCTAAACGTGTAAATCCGTGCAACTCAGGAACAACCATACAAGATTTTACAAAGATTTCAAGGTGATTACTGTAGAGGTACTTTTCGAAGTGATGGTGCCCTTAAGTATATACGTTTGAAAAAAAAGAAGGAAATACAGCTTTGTTCCATCATCTCTCTACACGCAATAGCAATCTAGAATAAGACTAGATTGAGATAAATCAGCCATTATTCACAAGTTCTAGATTTGCAATGAAAAGTTTTTTCAGTTTTCACCGTGAAATTTCAAGTGTAGTCTAAATATTTATTCAGGATGCAGGCTGGTCATAATAGTCAATCGTTCTGTTGTCATGTCACATCACTAGCCTAGTTTGTTTTTATTTTTTATTCTGCTTTACATTTTTAGGTAATTATAGCTGCCTTGAAGTGAACCTTATCTTCACGCGGGATAGATCATTTTACTTCACTACAGTTTTTATTCCGGGAATTATTTTGGTGACTTCATCGTTTATTACGTTTTGGCTGGAATGGAACGCTGTACCTGCTAGAGTAATGATAGGTTGGTTTCAATATTTTTATTTGCCCCATTCTTAAATAAACAAAAGAGCTTATATTTTATTTCATAATTATACCACTTATTTAATAATCTATCAGAAGTCTATATTATATAGTATCGTACTGTGATTCTGAATAACGATGGATAATAAATGAAAAGAAAGGCCTTATTATTTTTCATCTCAGTCTATTTCGTTTAAACACTTTTATTTGGTACCATCATCGTACAGAATTACATATCAGCTTTAATTGTCTTACAAAACCAAGTAATAAATAGATAGAATATATTGTGTGTAAGTATTATCATTTATCAATGTGATTATAATCGTAATCAGAATAATTGTAAGTAGCAATCTATGTACTTAGAATATTTATAAACGCATGAATTTATTATAATATTACTTCAAGCTTACGAAAATTCTTTGTCAACGGCACACGCTTACTTTCTATAGTCAATTGAGAAGGGAAATACTCCTAAAACCAATCGTACAAATGCATTTTATTCTCTACGTAATATACTCTACGTTTTATACAAGGTGTCATGGAGGTCTGTTATACAAATATTGGAGTCGTACAGCACACCACGTGAAAAGCGACACACTTAAAACATTTTTTTATGGGATAGGGGGTAACGAGCAGACGGTTTACCTGTGGTAAGTGACCACCGCTGCCCATGGACACTCTCAACTCAAGAGTCACAGGTGCGTTCCGAGCCTCTTATAACTATAAATTTGATCGTTAAACTGATCGATGTAACTTATATGTCGTTAAAACGGGGGTCATTAATGAAACCATGGGTATTTATACATATGATTTTTGTGGAACATCTGAATTTTAAAAGATATTTCTGATCGACTTGACACCTTGGCGTTACGTAGAGATGTAGCTTCACTCTGCATCCGCTATCGCTTGTATCATGGGGAGTGTTCAAAGGAATTGTTCGGACTTATACCGGCTGCTGGTTTCCGCCATCCTCCTACGCGACAAAATATCCATCCCCATCACCTGGACGATTGGCACTCCACCACTGTGCGCTTCTCCAGAAGCTTTTTGCCTCGCACAACCAGCTTATGGAACAAATTGTCGCCTGCCGTATTTCCGAACCGATACGACCTTCAAACCTTCAAGAAAAGAGCGTACTCCTACCTAAAAGGCCGGCAACGCACTTGTGACTCTTGAGTTGCGGGTGTCCATGGGCGGCGGTAGTCACTTACCATCAGGTGACCCGTCTGCTCGTTTGCCCCCTATCAAATAATAAAAAAAAAAGTTTCTGAAAATTTAGGTATACATGAAAAATAACAAATTATAATCTTAGAAATTGACAGAAAATATCACAAAATAAACTTTAGAAATGTGTACCCACGACGAGAAAAAAATTTTTTAGAAGTAATAATGTGTTTAAAAAAAGAATCCGTTTTTTTTTCAAGCTAAGTATATACATGCGTTTCTGTACTATGCGGTAAAAGACCTTTTATTTCAATGTTTATATTATTTCCCTAGTCATAAATGATTACATTAACTATTGTATTATCAAACCTCTTTTCAATTAATTATTTAAAATGTCTTCTTATTTCGAACAGGTGTAACGACCATGTTGAATTTTTTCACTACATCGAACGGGTTCAGATCAACGTTGCCAGTGGTATCGAACCTTACTGCGATGAATGTGTGGGACGGCGTGTGTATGTGTTTTATCTATGCTTCACTACTCGAGTTCGTATGTGTAAACTACGTCGGAAGAAAACGACCCCTGCACAATGTTGTTTATCGACCTGGTGAAAATCCCGTAACACAGGTGAATACAGCTGTTTCTTAGCTTGCTCAGTTTTAATGACTAGAACGTTATAAACAAATGTATCCAACCCCATTTTTGTTTGCTGATATACAGTAATACCCCGACTTACGCTACCCCGTTTTACGCGAATTCGGAGTTACGCGGTTTTTCTTTTTGAACACCGCGCGCATCGTCGTGTTCGGTTTACGACAACATCGAACGTATTCCGTGTGGAATTGATTTATCCCTATGTTAGACCAAGTTGAATCCGAAAATCAAATGACGTTTACAAAATTAACAGAAGGCCTCGGTCGGTCACTTGAAAAGGGGTTACAAATTTTAGAAAAAAAAATCTAATCAAGAGCGAGTTTCTGCTACAAAACGGGAAATAAAAAGTTACTAGCATGCTACAAGAAAATTTTAGGTGAGAAGAAAAAAAAACTCGTCAGGTGGCATTGTTAGATTATATGAAGGCTTTCGACTAAACAACTACGGTTTACGTTGTTTCATTCATATTAAAGTATTATTCTTACTATCTAACATTTTATTAAACATGAAACATTATCTTCTAAATTATTTTTTTCTTTAGACTGGTCCCGATTACACAAACTTTATACGTATTTATATACAAAGTTGAACCCCGACTTACGCGAATTCGACTTACATGGCTATCGGTTGGTCCGGGGTATTACTGTATTTGGAGAAATTGAGCTTTGGTTACATTGAATTAATTTCTGTTTCCTATTTATTACATAAGTAAATTGTGTGTGTTATCGATGTCGTATCTTTTATATATTTTATATAGCAGCACAATTTAATAGGCTCATGTAATACTCAATTCTACGAGTACGTAAAGCTTCTGAACATTATTGTATACAAACAAATGTTTAGAGTCTTTTAACTTACCTTTATTTACTAATTTCATGTAAATACACTCACTACATGTTGTGCTACTAAATGTTTCCTACCCTACGTATGTGTCCTTGTAGCCTACAAACCATTGGATCTTAAATACAAGAACAAAGCACTATGATACATGTTATCAGTGGTATTAAGGTTATTGTTAATAAAACTTATTACCTAAAAATTCACGACGGAATTCATGTTTAAATGATCTATGAAAGGATACCGATCATCATTTTAATACGTATTACATTTACAACAAATAACTTCCTTCGTGAATATTACATTTTTTTTTCTATCTTTACTCTTTGCAATGTTTTCTTTATAATTCTATAATTATTTAACAACAAGACATCGCATAATAAATGTGAGCGTGCTCAATTTTCATACATTTCTGATATTAAAACAGCAATGTCATGTTGTATTTTTTTATCTTTCTCTATAGCATGCCTCACATATTTGACGTATAAAGCATGTATTTCCCTCTTACTTCTTTAAATCTTCTACGCAAAAGTTATTGAGTAAGCCCAAATTCATCACATCGTATCATTTGCAATCGTCACTTCACCAAAAGACTACTTTGTGTGGCCATTAATCATAAAAAGAACCAATCGTGTTTCTAGTTAGCCATCATTTTTTGCTTTTCACAATAAATCCCATAAATCTATATGTTAAAAGTATGTTTATCTATTAAATTAGAAAACATTGCAAAGCATTCGACCGGTTTTTTAAGTACGCATTTCATATGGCTGTTTATTGTTTGACTCTAAAACACAGGAATATTATATTGTTATTGTGGCTGAGGTACCAAAGATTATTGTATAAATATATAAAATACAATCTTCTAGAACATAATAATTGCGGCCGTCAAGCTCCATTAACACAAAAGTAAATCATACGAATTCATGATAATGGACACCGATATCTCCTCGTTTTTTCTCAAATATTCAAAATTCATTAAAAACTATATATTATATATTTATTTTATTTTAATATATCTTGGCTACTTAAAAATATAAAAGAAAATGTTATTTAAAATCCAATGTTACGTGTTCTTGAGACAAATTAAGTCATACGGTTAATGCCTTCTTAAAGTATATATGGGTGGGTAATGAATTTTAGGATTCATTAATTGTTTAAGAAATATGTGTTACAAAGTGCAAATATGTTATCACAAATGTGGCCACGACAATCTAGTCTATGTTCACGATTGCACATCGTTAGACCATCTGTCACGAGTGAAGAAACTGTGTGTGATGTGTTCACAGCGACTGCCCGCAGTCCTGAGCAGAATTGGCATTATACTGGCCAGCCCCTTGGTAAGAACATTCGCCGCATACATTGGCACTATCCAGATACCGCTGGTATATTTCTTTTTTTACCCAAACTCTGCTCCTGATGTCTGAAATCCGTAATTGCAATATAAGACAACTTTTTCTTGTATATCAAAAAGTCAGTAAAAAGACGATAAAAAGGAAATATATTTAGCTTTTTAGCCATTTTCAAACACGATCTATTTGATCGACCAGAGTGCATGTTATTCTCCTTGTATTCTAGCTTCATTCAGTAGATTTAGTTACCTAGTACCCAAGTAACCTAAGGATTTTAATTTAATAAAAGGTCCTACCGCACTTCGGCTACGAGCGATTGATTTTGCTTTCATCCTAAAGCCCTGTTCACGTCATTAAACCTTGTTATTATTAAATTTAAAATTAAAATCACATATGATGCATGGAACACAACTACCTTACTAAACACCTCTGAGACAGATGAAGCTACACATCACAAATGAAACGTCATAATTCTTTTTTTTAAATGGACAACTTATAGAACGCTTTTACAAGTACAAGCAGATATATTTTACACTCCACACAACGCTTTTTTATAATAGTACAAACCTATGCAGCTTCTGCGTCTTCATATAATTTATATATGTACATTATTTTTACTATCGCCACTCTTTTAGAGCCCAATCAACCGCTTCCACGTACTCCACAAGTTAATACCTATTTGCAGTTATGTATAAAGTTATATATAAAGGAGGTGCGCAAGGTTGCTTGGCTCTGAATCCAGTTGTCGTATAGTAACATCATGCTTCAGCTAAACACTAATGTACATTTACATAGGAGGCGATGGCATTCCTTCAGTGGGCAAAGACAGAGATGCCTCAGCCGGAGTGTAGCGGTGCTGTAAGTGATGTCACTGATGACAATAGTTTGCCCCAAATCATCACATCTGACTCTGATATCATGAGACTAACGCATATTTTTTTTAACGCTGCTTTGGAACTCTTCAGCCTGTAAGTACGAATACAATCATGACCAATTTCATTTCACGATTTCAAATTCTCATTAAATATTGTAATCTTTCTGAATGGTTTTACAATTTTATGTTACTATCACCATTATTAAGTTATGTGCAATATTAACACATTTTTTTTATTGTTATCTATATCATTAAGGGTAAACATAAATACATACATACAGTTACATAATAAAATTGTCAAGGGTTTTTTTTTGAAGCATTAATTTCGAAAAAAAACTTTTTTTGTATTAAATAAGTTTAGAGGAAGAATAGGGGAAGAATATAGGTTATAAAACATTTCGCTACGACCTCAAAAAGCAGAACAAATAGTTTAATATAAGAACACATATAATATAGTAGCTTTATTATATTCTTTATGTATACCAATCATACATTCATACCACAAATATCACATTATTATAATGCGGTGTTTCTTATCCATATTAAATGATTCCAGGGTGATAAAAAGCGAGAGTCGACTGGTGCAGCGGATCTAGTATCATGTACAGCGTGTGCTCCAGGATCTTGCACTCATACCGCCAACAATGGCGGTGTCTCCGAGGTAATTTGTACCACTTCTTACCAAAGCTAACATAATGTTATTCATATTTTGCAAACTAACACATTCTCACGTTTTTCTTTGAAAACACAAACACAAACCATGAAAGTCGCACTTTACCGACAAATATAACGTAAAAGCTTACATCGGTGGCCTTTGGATTGGATGCTTAAGAACTCCTGCGCCTACAGCTATTATAAGATAAAATTTTATTTACCTGCTATTATGTACAAAATATATTTTTTAATCATACTTTGGAACGATTTGGCGATTATGTAACAGTTTAATACATTATCTGTCTATATTTCATTAAACGGTTCTTTTTATTTCGTTCAGAAGTCGAATGACATTTGATTACTTGATACAAAGCGGGCATGTTATAAGTCATCTTTAAGGTTATAAAGCTCAATCTCTGAATATCGAGTCCGGATATCGAGATCGTAAATTGAAAGGGATCTAGAAAACTGAGTACTCAATGAGCCAAAAAAAAAACTAGAAATGTTTAAATGACTGAATTTAAACATTTAAAGTTTTTTCTAGCTAAGACAGCGTGGACAGCCGTTGACAGCGACAACTTACAAATTCTAGACTAACGAAAAAAATTTAAATTCTTGCTAAGACCTTGTCATAAATAAAATAAAATTATATTTTAACATCGATCCACGAGACTGATCATGTACGGCATATCATAGAGTTGCGGCAAAAGAAGAAAAGGCTTGTGTGGCCAGATACAAAAGATAATTTACAATAGCAAATAACTAGATCTTTTTTTAATGACAAAAAACATTGGCGGAACAAAATTGGAGGAACTAAAACTTAAGACCTTAACATTAATTTATTTTTTATTAATTCCCGGTATATTTTTTTAGATATGCTTCTGTCTTTTGTCAATCATCAAGGAATCTAGCCCCGTCGATTTCAGGTCCCAATTTGCTAACACTTACTAATTTATTACTTTAGTAAGTAATTATAAAAACCTGTATTTAATCAAGCACACAAAATTCCCATAGTTTATTTTAACATTATCATAGATAAATCAGAGCCTGTGTTCATAGTCGGCAGAATACCTTCATCAATACGACACAGTTCCATTAGCCTGTTTACCACGGTAGAGGCTTTCAATATCATCATTCATTTTACATAATAATTTCTTTCAGCCATGTTTCGTCCAGGTTCGCAAAAAAGAACCACCGCATCCGATCCGCGTGGCGAAGACGATCGACGTGATCGCGCGGATTACTTTCCCGACTGCCTACGCCGTGTTTCTCATCTTCTTCTTCATTCACTATAAGGCGTTCTCTTAATGCTGCCTCTATATGTACCGCTGACGCTGGCCGCTTGGTGTGAAGGGACTTACTGTGTTTTTTTATCTCTTTTGATTATTTATAGCGACACAAACATGTACGAGATTACGTCACTCATCGTTATAATACATATTTGGTGAGTTCGTTAAGATTGTGATTATACGCGTATATAGTGATCGTATTCTTAAGAATCATAGTAAAAGCGACTTGAAATGGAAGGCTACCGTCGCAGCTGTCCTTAAAAACGTCAATGTTGGAAGTCGAGAGATTAGTATGATTTTTCCACAGGTTTTGAAATAGTTTTCTATAAAAGTTCATAGATGGACGTTTATAGTGTATATCTTACGCCTAAGATTTACTTTCTTGTGAATACACGAAAACTTATGATAGGATAAAGAGGGATCAATAACTTATGTAATTGTATGAAATTTCTTGTATCAATGTGATTACATCAGACTTGTATGAAATCTTTGCGGATAGTTCGAGTATTGGAGTTGACACGGATTGCTGCCTTCGTTATGTAAAATTAAGAAATCTATTTCAAACCTAAAGACAGTCCAGACGTATTATATGGCTTTTAATTTAATTAATTATTAAGATAGCAAAAGACATGATTACTTTATATTTATTAGAAAATAATCACCATAGATATAGTTTTCTGATTATCAACACCTGCGTACGTTGTGATAATTGTAATGATGTTTACTTACTGCTTTATAAAAGTGAGACGTAGAATTAATGCTGTATTATTTGAACCAAAGTGAACTAAGTTTCACAATAATATAATTCGAAGTAAAGTAAAAATAGCTGTAGATGCATAGATGAAGCTCAAGCCTTTATTATCTTTATATTCTAATATAAATAACATATTAGTTATACCAAATGATTTGACGCTAATTCCAGAGGTGTGTATACCTATTAAGTTGATATTGTACCATGAACATGCCTTCTACATGTGAAAGAGTTATTTTTGCCTGTTGTAATATTAGTAGTTATAACAAGAACTGGTGGAAATAACGCTGGCTGTAAATAAAATAACCTACACCTACCAATACGTAAGGTATACAAACCTAATAAAAGTATATATTGTAACTAGATACTTATAAGTATCGTGAATATTGTGCTGTGAGACCATACCGTCACCTGATATGTTGCGTAAGTAGAGATTACTTCATCAAGTTAAGGTATTTTAAAAATAATAAATTATTGTTCTCTAATATCACCATCTTAGATATTATTACGTACTTAACATTTTTAAACTTTAGGGATTTGTACACAGATATTTGTATAAATCATAGACAGCAGGTCTGAATCAGAAAGTATAAACAAATGAAGTCATTTGCTAAAAAAAAAAACAAAATTTAACTGTCATACATACAAAAAGCGTGCTTCGTTATAAACAGCTGATGCGTTTTAGGGGTACCACGCATGAAGCTAAAAACAGAACGGATGAGCCTACATATGTACATAATTATGCTTACGCCTTATTCCCGTCCAGGGTACGCAGAGACGAGAAGGATAGCTTCTCGCATGTAAAAATGAACACTAATTTTAGATCTTCTGTTTTGCCCTAGTAAGCACAAATAATGGGCATAGTAACTTTATGGACCTTCATGGATTGTTGGGTTGGCTTTGTAATGGAGTTCATAACTTCTTGGGATTAAAACCCGTTAATTTTCGTCATAAAAACAAATTCAGAATCGAAATTAATTTAAGATGAAAGACCTGATGCCTAAATTTATAATTATCACGTAGTTATCACGAATGCTAGACGCCGATGTATAGGTATAAATAATTTTAATATAAAATTTATAAATCAGTCCGTTTGCGCTTTTGTCGCCCCATTTGTGTATACAATGTGTTTTATTTATATACGTACCTATTTATGGATAATAATAAATTATTTTCTCTATTTTCGTCATGGAATCGATTGCGAAATATGCAATCAAAACTATTATAACTAAATTGAGTAAACACCAACGATATTATGCCTTTTGCTTGTTATAAGAGTGGACCAATGTGTCAACTGTTTTGAAACATAGATTTTATAACAAAATTATTGTAATTTACAGTAACTTATAAGGAGAGGCGTTTTGGCTGTGCTTTAAAACAACTTACGTATTTTAAATTTGTTAAAACTTCTTTTAAACGGGTGGTCAAGTTGCAGAGTACCTAAGTTGATTAAAAAAACAACGCTTTAGCTGTGCCTATTAAATTTGTTTATCAATCTTAAACATGATTGAAAATATTTGAAACCTCTTTATATACATATGTATGCATAACAGTTGAGATAAAAACTAAAACTATGTCTTATGAGCCTGTATTCAATCGGTGTAATGATTGTGCTTTATCCATTTTGCTCTCTGTGAAGCCGCAAATTCATTATGTCGACGAAGCTGCGTCGTAAGCCGTCACGAACCGATAATGTACCTGATGTCCTAAGTGTATTTCTGTACACTGTACAGTGTATAATAATAAAAACTATCAATTCTAAATATGCAATACTCGTGAGACAGACCTGACATTTATTATTAGTGTGCACACTCAGTCAATATTCCTACGAGGTTATTGTATTGCTTACCGATGTGGGTTTTGTGTTTCTTTAAACCTCGTGACGTTTGTATATTTCCTCTACCTCTTCATTGGGTCCCAAACGCAGTTGAACATGTCGTCAGCTGTTAAGGTAGAATGTGGTCAAAGCACAAGTGTACTTACTATTTTAAAAATGTAGACATATTCTGAAATCAATTATTTGATGGAGTGTTATTATTTGGTCTAAATCTGAAGATTCTCCGACAAATCGGCATATTTCATCCTTCTTCTTTTTATAAGCATACCCTGTGGTGGTGTGATCCTTAACAAAAACTTGGTACGTGAGCTACCTACACTGAGCAGGTCTTATTGCAATAAATTATAGGAAATTAAGTAGTTTACAGTCTGCTAATTTTATGCTACAAAGTGACCCAAAACTATCATTACAGTTGTGGCAGAATTCAAGCAGGAACGTCTACTTTTCACAATTTGGTGAATATTACAAAATTCACAAAATATACAAAACTATAATTATGGTTATCTCTTTAACTTTCTCTATCCATCTGTGTATAAAAGAGATAGAAACATATAACACCAATTAACGTTGTAGCTACTACCTATCATTATCTAAAGTTATAGCTTTAGATTCACTTATAAGCTGATACCGAAAGTACAATGAGACCATTCCCTAAATATTTAAATAGGCACTTGATGCTACTGATATTCGCTACTTTTTATATGTACTATTTAAATTGTAAGATAAAAGTAACATATCATTCGCTTTATAAGATTCAACAATGTACCTTTATAATTATAGTATATATATTGTGCTATCCTGTAAAAAAGTATATTAAATATTCTGTGCAGCTCTTAAATACATATATATACCTACATACATGTACCTATAAGTTAAATTGTTATATAGATAGGTATGGGTTATTGTGACCTCTCCTGTCTTATGTTATGCCAATATGTTTGTGCATCATTATTGTGCGCTCATTCATCTGTTATTGTTCATGGTCAATCTTTTTTTTTTAAACTCTTTCCTAATTGATTTTTTTTTATTAGTATGCAAGTTAAGGATACGATGAGCGATTGTCTGTCCATTGTCAATTAGCGTTAGAAGTTTTGAGGACCCGAGCCATGTGTGGATAGACATAATCGGGTTTTCTAGTTTCTTTTGTCCAAAAAGTGATGTATCACCGCGAGACTTGACTAGTGCAAAGCGCGCGGTTCTCTTAGAAGAATACAAAACGTAATTTATATAAATGTCATACTTAGGTATACAAACTCCTTCGAGGAAGAAGACGAGATGCTTATGAACATATATATGCAAATGTTATCTTTCATATTTGAATTTATAGTTGCTTATTTTATACAAATAGATTATATAATTCGTTATGTTCTCTTCTTCGCATTATTTGGACGAAGTCCAAACTGCCCATTTTATTTAAAAGGTATGAAATTATTGAAACTAAATGTTACATTTATATTAATGTATACGCACTGTTATGTTGGATACTGAAAGAAGAGAAAGAACTCTTTTTTAATGTGTTTTGTTATATCCAGCACTTTCTACTAAATGGCATTCTAAAATACCTTCTTAAGTTTTATACATGTATATGGAATGAAGATATAATATTTATACCTCTATGAACAGTCTTATTGCTATTATTATTTTTCTAATGTACTCTATTATATTGCGTATTACAGTTTTCTAGTCATTTACATTTAAATATCTGCGAATAATCTATTGTATAATTGTAAGGAAAATTATAAATGCTTCGCCGGACATGAGAGACAAGGCTAATAAAGCCGCTTAATTATAGGTAATCTATAAGCGAGTAAAATAAATTACTTAAGTATGTGTAGGTACTATGTATGCTGTACCATAAAAACAATAATTCGAGTAGAATTCTAATTAAAATCTACAAAGCACCGTTCGTGTGTTGCCTTAACTTATGTTCAAATATGGCAAATGTAGAACTGATATCACAAAAACTTCTGATTATTATGTTTTCCTAAATAAAACTTACAATAATTGCTAGTGTAGTTTTATTTTTAGAATTGAAATATTGTACTTCATTAATATACGGATAATTTCAAAAGGGCAACTTTTTTTAGACATTTCAATAAACTTATTTCATTTCACAGGTTTAATAAAATGTTAGATATATTGATATATATGTATGTATACATAATATATATCTATTAATATAAGTGTAGTATATTATTTATTGTCAAAAATATGATGAAGACATTAGTGAGACATACCTATATAAGGCAATCGAAAAGGTTTCCATTGTTTTAAGTACATTACATACGTACTTTAATTACAATAAATAAAATATTTTTTACATCGATATATACTAACACTGTTCTCAAAACATTTAAATTTATTTATTTAAACTATATAAAATATTATAGGTACCTTTACAAAATACTACATAAAATTCATTTCAATCTTTTGTTTGATGCATGCAAAGAAAAACTGAGATGACGTGTACGTGTACAGTATAATATATCAATCTCTTTGATTACTACTATGTGTTATGTACTTTAAACAGGAACATCAATTCTAACGCTCGTCTCAGTAAGTTCAACTAACCAGTAGTCAATCGCAAAACTTGTCATTTCTGTAACATTTGTACGTAACAGAAGTAGATTCTACATAATAAGTATAAAGCGCAGTGAGCTTTTATGGTATCGCACATAACTTTGTAAATCTTTGATCGATAGAAAACACAATTATATTTAAAATGTTACATTTATTTGCCTACTTTTTCTTTTTTGGGCGTAAAGCTCTTTTAAACCAAAATTAGAAATTAGGTAATAAAAAACTTTTTGTCCTTTCTTTATAAGTACATGGGCCCTCTTCGGCTATACGAAGGCCTTTTCAAAATACATCCATGAGAAAAGCAACGGCTCGCAGCATCTAGATCTTTTTGTGTTCGCAGCTCGATAGATTTTTCCGTCTGGTCCTCGTAATTTAGCCGAAGACTGTTTATCCGAGTTGATCTACTAAATCGGGCTACTTATGTCTTTCCGTTTAGTTTTAATGTCAGAAATGACCACAGACAAACTTTATATTTGTTTTCAACTGGTAACTGAGAATTGTGCCTAGATCATTTAAGGGCTCTTACATACAGCCACATCGCGAACGTATAAAATGTAAAAAAATAAGAATGTTAACAGAGGAGTACAGTTAGGTGCTGAAACGGAATAACATATAAAACCAGTTTGATCAACTAAAACAAAATTTGAAAAACCATTTTGAAGTTTGTAATTGATATAATGTATAATTATATATATATATATATATATATGTATATATATATATATATACATATATATATATATATATATAAATATATATATATATATATATTAATTAACAGTCGTCAGAACTATTACATCAAAAATAAAATCCGCACATATATATCATTATATATAAGGCTCTTGATAGAAAATAACGATGTCATTATGTACCACTAGTCTGCACAGTTACTATCTCACACAGTGTATGAAATATTTGATTATCAGATACTTTTCTAGTAATTATCTATTGGTATTGGTATGTCTCTGTTGTTTTTATGTAAGGAGAAAGTAGGTAAGTAAGTTTAAGTTTAAGCTTTGTAAGTTATTCTTAATCAAGTAACAATCTTCTTGATTCAAATTAAAAGAGTTGGCTTAGTATATTATATGTATATTTAGTAATCAAGCAAATACTTAGATTGTACAATAGATAAGTTTTCAATTAATATTTTCGTCATGAAATCAGTCATGAGGGAGTGTTTTTGCATACAATTTAATTATCAACATAAAATACAATGTACCTAGTTTAGATATTGTGTAAAAAAGTTCATAATTAAGCAACAATCATATAATATGTTGTTATTGATACAATAGATATTTAATAATTATAGAAGTGAACTAAAATACTTGTAGTTCCAGTTATATAATGTGTTTGTATTGGTACCTATAGATAGGTACATTTATAATTGCCAATTCATATCTGATTAGTAGCAGATTATTACAATACCTATCGATTTATTTTTCATTCAATATTTTGTTATGTACCTAGTTATAGTTGCAATTTGGAAGGAAACATAATAACTGCTTTTGTAAATATCAAAAAATGTCAGCACGCTGACCGCCCGTTCGTTTGATATTATTATGGCCTTTGATCATATTCTTGATCATAGATTATGGCATTGTACATATTTTTTATGTAAAGTTTATGAATTACAATTTTCATCAAATAAAACACAAATTCGAATTAAAACTATTCTTTTTTGTGTTGACTCACTATCACAATACACCAATCCTTGCTCAAGAAGTTAGGGAACTTGCATCATTTTTTTAGTCTGTCTTAAAGATAGAAAAAGACTAAAAATAGGTTAGTTCACATTTTTTTAAAGAAAGTCTTGTAATGAATATTAATATTTTTTTTGTATTTTTTTTAGACTTGAACTACGCAAAACTTGATTCAAATATCAACTTTTGACAAACATACTAAAACGATGTCGGCCAAGTTAGTGATTGGTTTATCTGCCCTCCCTGTCAAGCGATTTATAAACAAGCATTTGCATTGATACATACGACTAATTTCTCAAAGTTTATGTTCATAAAGTATAATAATCATGAATTTTACTAGTTTGCGCATAAAATGTAAATGTTTACATATTTTTTCTTTGCTATTACAAAACAAATAAAAGTAAACTCTAAATACAATATATAATAATAATCTTCATTTGGAACATGAAAAATTATTACAAATTATGTATGTTCAATAATAACCACCTAATAACGCAAAGTTATATATATTATTTATTTTCAATCTTTAACAAGATCGCGTTTGATTTGCGCCACCACAATTAAATTTTAGAAATAAAAACAAATGACTTATTTGTTTACGAATTATGCAACGTCATATCATGGCCGATAACGATCCAAGTTAAAAATAATAACAGACATTTTAAATTGAATTTGATAATAAATCTTGTAGTTTTATTCGATTTAAATAATATATTGCGGTTTTCTAGACCATACACCCTAGGATTTAATCATTTATTGAATAATATTTGATAATACTTCCGCGTAAAAGTTCAATGGCTTGACGTGATATCACTCCGTAAGACTAAGAAGGCAAACTTTGCATGGACCGTGAATATTATTCGTTTATAATAGAAATTCAGTTTTATTTAATAAAATAATGTAATGTTTATTCTATTGACACAAACAAATCATCGTTTTCCAACGGACAAAAATTAAGTTAGGGAGTGACGTCACTTAGCACAGACTGATTTGTTTCAATTAGAGTAACTAATAGTTAAAATATTTCGTCCACAAATGACAGCCTTAAAAGAAATCTTTCAGTAATGCACTATTTTTTTTATTCTATATAATATAGGGGGACAGACGAACAGACGGGTCACCTGATGGTAAGTGACACCGCCGTCCATGGACACTTGCAACTCAAGGGTCACAAGTGCGCTGCCCGCCTTTGAGTGTGATGAGGGGTGGGGGATGCAGGGAGCGGAAAGAAGAGAGGAGGGATGAGGAGATGGAAAAAAGGAGATGAGGGGAGAGAAAAGGGGGGAAGGGGAATTGGGCCTCCGGAAACCTCACTCAATTCGGGGAAATGCAACGCAAGCGTTACTTCACAACCGGTTTTCTGTGAGGCCGTGGTATCGCACCGGTCGAGCCGGCCCATTCGTTCTAAGCATGGCTCTACCACTTTACTCATAAGCGAATTCTTAATATGATTTCTCTATACAATTTTAGCACAAGTTCTTAATTGCGCATAAACATAAAAATACCTAGAATTAAGTAGTAGATAGTAGGTACTCGTATTTGCCCTTTAAGCAGTAATTCCAGATTTTGGTAATATGTAATGTAACAGCGTTACAGAGTTTCATTTTCACATGTCATTGAAATCATACATAACAACGATGACAACTGAATCCGACACGAAACTTGGGACTCTTGAAATTACATTTTACATAATATAATATGCTGTACGATATAATATACTGAATAATATTTAATCCGAAGGCATGCAAATAAATTGAACAAAAGAAATATTAACAAACTATTTCCCCAAAAGCCTGAAATCCAAACTTGACAGAAGTAAACATAAATAAAAAGAAAGGGTGGTCATGACAACGACTCAAGGAATAAAACCAAGCAAAATGTTAAACTGAAATGAAAAAATAAACTGCATTTTACTCAAGTATTATATCTAAGCCAAAGAAAGCAATGATTATGTTTAACATTTGGTCAGTTTTGCAATGGTATTTAAGACCTTTCATTAAGTGGTTCCTAAGAAAGACTACACGACTATGCGAGTTGCAAAGAATTTGTTACGGAGACAGAGTTGGATCTGAAAGAACACGTAACGTAGAGAAATCATTGATGATGTCTCGTACTCGAGACGTTAAGGAAGTTGTTTCATATTTAGATGGCACAGTATTGCAAGGAAGGTTTGTCCCTAATAATTTTCGTGAAATCTTAGATCCGTCAGTGGCTATAATACTAAGAGTGAAAAAAATTAACCCGAAATTACACGTCTCTTTTGTCGTATCTTTTCGGCACTGTTTGACGCAAATTTGGAGTTACAAATGTCTTGTAGATGATGTTGAAGAGTTACGACGAACTCAATTTGACAGTAATAATGATGAACATGAAGAAAAATTACTGAAGTTGTGGTCTTTATTAGTGCCTGACTCACCGCTTGAAAGTCGAGTATCGAAGCAATGGCAACATATAGGATTTCAGGTACTTTTTTTTATATAATACACAATGCCAACATATAGGATTTCAGGTACTTTTTTTTATATAATACACAATGCCAACATTGTTTAGTTGCACTAAAGTATCAACTACTTGAGGAAGGGATAACTAATCAAAAGTACTATTATTTAGGTACAATTAACAACAATTTTATTAACTTTTCAAATTAAATAGGCAGAGCATTAACTAGCATCTAAAAATTGCTTGTTTGTTTTAGATTTAGATTTTATTTAGATTTCATTTAGATTTCTGTTACTAAACAATTTGTAGAATTTAGCTTAAGAGTCCTTAAATACTCCTGAAGGTAAACTTTGCCATGCATGGAAAATTGTTGGGTGGTAATTTCATTAAGCTGTTATAATTTCCCTGTTATGACTTAACCATGACTTCACCATTTTTTTCAGGGTGATGATCCAAAAACAGATTTCCGAGGAATGGGTCTCCTGGGTCTCGAAAATCTCTTATTTTTTGCTACTGAGTACCTGCAAGTGTCCCGACATGTTTTAAGCCATTCACTACATCCCACATATGGATATACCTATGCAATTGTTGGTATAAATATTACTTCAATGGCATACTATTTACTAAAAGATGGTTCTGCTAAAACCTATATGTTTAATGCTAAACAGTGTTTACCTAATATTAATCTATTCCATAAGTTTTATTGCTACTTATTTTATGAGTTTGATAAAATGTGGATAGAATCAAAACCTAAAAACATTATGGAGTTTTCTGTGATTTTTAAGAAGTTTGAAAATGCAGTCAGGATGGAACTGGCTGATCCAGCTTCAGTGTTTAGAATAAACATTGAGGTAGACAATATTTAATTAAAGTTAGTAAACATTTATTTAAGTACCTAGTATGCTTAGAAATAGTAATAAAGAGAGCACACAGCACAGCACATCAAAGCTTTATTAGTTCTTACTGAAAAATAACTTTTCTCATCTGGTAATAGAGTATATTAAAATAAATTTAAGCAGGTATCTGAATTGAGGCTCATCCTAAAAGAAAAAAATAACACATTTAACTATGTTTATTATCAAAGTGTAATAGTTACACAAATGTTGCAACTAACAGTTATGAGTGCAAGCTAATTACCAAAACAATATGCGATTAAATGTTGATTATGTATGTTATTGGATACATATAACTTATATAACATGCTTTTTTTAGTACTAAGGTCTCATTGGTGAACATCATTTAGTATAATAATTATTTACCATAGTTTCCCCTTGCTATTTTCACCTAATTGCCTTCCACTTTTATGCTTATTGTTGAGGGATCATACATTACGGTTTTAGTGCAGAGAAAAAGAAATTTCTTGTTTGCACTTGAATTATAAATAATGACAGAGATGCTATGCATATTTTAGCTCTTCAGCTAGCACTTATTAAGAAAGAATGGAGTGTCATGCATCTTTTATACTTTGATGTATGGCAGCGAGAGTTGAGTATGGCAGAAGACATATGAGAATAAAATTAACACCATGGAAATGCATTCACTGAGAAGTATATGTAATGTTAGATTAATTGAGAGTGTGAGCTGTGATGTGGTTAGAATATGGTGTTGGTTGAATGTGGATGTAGTGACAAGACGAGAGTAGATTCAAGAAAGCTTTGTTAGTTTCGGCACATTGAAAGAATGAGTAAAGAGACTATGTAAAGGAATTTATAAGGCTTCTGTAAGTTGGCGAGTCACTGCAGGTAGGCCCAGAAAAACATACTGATCAGTTCAGCAGTATACTATGGTCCAAATTAATAGCACCTAAAACTGACTAACCTGTATGAAAGGGAAAAAAATACATTTTTTAGACATTCAGATTTATTAGAACATAAAAGTGACATAATATTAAAGAAAATTTGTTTGGTAGTTGTGATAATTTTATACTGCTTATTAAAATAAGTGTTCTCATATTTAATCTAGTCTAATATAATATACTTTACAATCAAAGCTCAATTTTGTATAAATGTTAAAGAAAAACTACCTTTCCCTTTTAACATATTAGATGTTCATTTATATTGAGAGCTTATGGTTATTTCAGTTATATTATATTATATAGGCACTAGCTTTAACAGTGAGTGTAAGGACTCTTCTAACTTGTAATATATTTTAGTAATTGGTTTTGTTGATAAATTTCTATCGAAAACATGTGAAAAGAGTATTTAGGATAAAACCAGGAGTTACATTTTTTATGATTAATATGCACAGTATGAGAATAAACCTGCAAAAGATACACATAATTTATTAACATTCATAGCTGTTGTCGCTTTCGGTAAGTACAATATGTAAGTGGTGTGGTCCAAGCAGAATTACAAAGTACATTAGTGTGATACTAGCAATCAATAATAGTAGTAACATAACTTATAAGTTAATTTAAGAATGTAAAACATGATATTCAATGCAATATGTTAAGATATTTTCTAAAAAGTTTCATAAATTAAAAGTATTTAGTTATTGGTAGTTTAAATATGGAATATGTTATTTTTATAACAGAATAATTTTCAGTAGAAAGCATAATAGGTATATGTACTTCACCTATTTCATTAAGTTCAATTCAAATTTCAACTATGTAGTTGATGTTGTACTAATTAAAAAAAAATACTAGGGATGTACAATACATAATTTTGCCGATACGATACCGATACCATTTATAGAACTAAATAATCGGCGATATTTATATATCGGTGGAAAAATAAAAAAAAATCATTAGTAATGAATAATTTTCTTTCTTATGCAGAAAACTTAACAATATTTTTCAGAGACTGAACCTCGAGAAGGTAGAAAATCTTAATTTAGAGAACACATTGATTTTTAATATATTAAATAATCAAGAATTTTATCAAGGACTCCAAGCGCTAATTAAGAAAGTAATTATCTGTCTTCGTATCAGCCATTCATTCTTCCTCAAATATCGACTAGCTCCTGGTCCGATTTGGGTCATCCATGCCATCTCTATAGCCAACGGTGTTTTTTCTCATTTCCGCATATTCGCACTTTCTCAGATTCGAAAAAAAAACATTTTAAAAAATGAACGTTACAAAATTAAAGTAGTCAGACATCGATAGTGCTTACAAAAAGTAGGTACACTACTTTTTGTAAGCACTATCGATCGCGTCTTGTAGGTGCGCTTTTCATCTTTATTGAATTCTTATAAAAATAATAGAGTAGATAAATAACTAACAAGCAAGAACAATTAGGTAGAAAAGTCACTTGAACCTATTTTTACAAAAAAAGGTTGTTAAAATAGTGAAATCACTATCTTTTGGTTTTCCGACCTTTTTTTAAAATTTTCTTTTGTTTTCTACTGCTTACCATCAGGCGGGCCGTATGCTTATTTGCCACTATAGTAGTATAAAAGAGCTAGAAATTTATTGGATTTGTGTCGACTGTACTAATATGGTGAAGAGATTCCGAAGAAATGCGAATAATTCGACAGGTACTTCATCTAAAGCGATACTTACGGATATTAGCAGTTGATTTGAAATATCTGTTACTGAGACACTTCTCCCAAATATATAATTCGCTCTTCTCTGGTAATATAATGCGATATTTAGCCAAAGTTAAGTTTATTATTATTATATTATAATATTATTATATTTCTAGTAGCTTTAGTATTGCACTTGACATTAAATTCAATTCAATTCTTGATATGACTGATAAAATGATATGCAAACAACACTAGATTGCCTAAAGAGGTTTTCATCTTTGGGAAACCGTTTATTTCTATAACAAGCTATAGTTTATTTTTCTAATGTGTTCCATATTTTTGAACACTTAGAATGCTTGGATACCATTGGAGGGATGTTTATAACCATATTTATGGCGGTTTGACTGAACCTATCCATATGGCATTTTAAAAGTCTCGACCTTTTGCGTCTTTGCGTATTTGTCAACATTAAAGAAGCTTTGTTTATACTGATATAACCTAAGTGTCACTATTTGACGCTGACTGTACCACGAAAAACGCTGAAATTGCATTATAATAAACAAGTCGCTTTTGTGTCGTCATCCTGTTTTATTTGAAAATGTTTTCAGACGGAACTTGTTCGTTTTAAAGGCGTCGCCGGCGGCCTCTCACATAATATAAAACAGTATAACAGCCTCATTTTACTGTGTAAGTGAATAAATTAATAAACAGAATCACGAATACCGTGTCGTTAAATAGACGAGAAACAGTAGGTACACCTTTTCAAACTTGATATTGGTTGTATACAATCTGCGATGCCGATATCTTTGTATCGGAATCGTTACATTCCTACATGCTTATGTTCCTGTGTCCACTAGATGGGGCAGAGGGCGTCAGCAGTGCGCCGCCATCCTGTCGGTCCCGAGCTTCGCGCTTTATTTCACTCCAAATCTTGCCTATGTTCTTCGCTTCTGCGATGATCCTTCGCCTTCAGGTCTGCTTAGTGCGGCCGCGTTTACGCTTTCCTTTGGGATTTCAGTGTAGGGCTTGTCTTGATATATGTTCAGGGTCCCTTCGGAGGGTGTGTCCGATCTAGGTGGGAGATTTTCTCTACATAGATAGGTAATCTTTGTGATATGTGTGAAGATATTCTTTGTGACTTTCCAAGTCTTACACCCGTACAGCAATACGTTTTTCACATTGGACCTGAATATCTTAAACTTAACTCTTCTTGTCAGAGTCCGCGATTGCCACACGGGTCGGAGCTGTGCGAAGGTTGCTCTTGCCGTGGCAATTCTCGAAGCTAACTCCTCTTCGGTACCTCCAGTTTCCGACACTACACTACAACTAGATTCCTACTAATTACCATAAAATTACACTCAATGTGATCGATAGTTTGCTTCTTGCGTTTATGAATATTGATTTAATTTATTATTAGGATTGTCAAAAATAGTCCTAATGTACAACCACCACCAAATAATTAAAATATATAATATCTAATAATATTGTACACAGGTTAGGACTATTTTGAGATGTATACATGGACTGTAATTGATTTTTGTTACAAACTCTTGTGTGAGAATAAATAAATGATTATTATTATGAATGTAATCAACATATAAAAAAATATAATATCATATTTTCGCAACTTTCAGAAGACCACCATTCATCCATCCATTGACTTTGATATTAAATTAATTAGTACACATAACGACATGTGTAGGTACTAACTGCTTAAGGATTGCATAAAAATAAAAGAACAGATAAACATAAATTATTTTTATTTCTATAACCAATTACCAGTTGCCATAACATTTTGTACTATGCATTAGTTTTAAGATATCACACAACTGTAAATAAGAAATTTGTTTATCGAAGACTAATAATATGTTGTCCTCTCAATAATTTCGTTATATAAACACAGTGGTATTACTGAGCTACATTTTCCCGATTTAATATTAATATAAAAGTAATAAGTATAAAATAATAAGTTCTATAAATGCATAAAAAATATATTTTCCTTTTGCACCAACTTAACTATTAGCTCATTTCTGTTAAGCAGAGGAGGCAAAGTCATAGATTATTAAGTTTGATTTAGATTTTTGTATATTTAAAAAAATACTAATATGTCTTCCTTCTCGTCAATGAGCGATACTTTTTTTTTATCATTTACTTTTCTTATCCTTTTTAGAGTCTTTTTTAGCAGGCCTAGATCGCCCAGCTTTTAAGAGAGCGATAACAGCAGTGACTGCGACTAAACCAAATCCCGCTAATCCGATCTGCCAAATCCAAGGGTACTTCGCTAGAATATCCAGTCCAAATGCTATACTCATTTTAATCATTTCTACACACCAATCCACAAGTTCGTCACTGAAACAGACACAAATTAATTAGAAAAAAATGTTTTTTTTTTGTCAATAAGGAAACAATGAAATAGTGCTAAAATATTGGAAAGCTGTATTAAGTTTTTTTTTAAGCGCGATAACCGCTAATCTCTGCGACTTTTCAGGAGTCGGATTTGAATGATTATGATGTTAGTTTTGTATATGTATTGGATAATAATAGTCTATAAAAAATCCAGCTAAATCTTTAGTAGATCAAAGCAGATTAGGCTGCGATAAACGGCTTTCAATCAATAAATTATTTACGGCTTTAAATTATTCAATACTGGCTGTACCTGCGACTTCGTTCGCGATTATGTCGAAAAATAACAATATGTCGCTTCAAATAGTAGCACAAGCTGAATAGGGTAAACCTCCAAGTGTCGACTACAAAAATATTATTTAGTTAGGCTTACACACCACAATATTTGCTATCCATTCTAATGATAAATCTGACCAATGGTAAATACACTCACAGGCACAATTAACCGCCCACCTATATTTTTCATCACCCTGCTTGTTTATGTTAACTGTGGCTTATCTACTGTTTTGTTTTTAGTTAAGTGGGTACTTTAGCAATAAACTAAACACTTTAAAACCCTTATTTCGACCCTTAAACTTGTATCGCCGAAGCGTTTTTAGAATTTAGTCTCTGTTGTACATTGTTGCAGTAACGTTACATTGATTACATTTCTTGTTCTTGTCTGCTATCGTGTACGAACATTGTTTAATTTGAGTTTTTAGTGTACGATTATTGTTTGTGACTGAAAAAAAATGCCACTGGATGCAACTGGTGCTGCTAGGGCAGTGACTTTAGCTGACGCTGGGTATGGCCAACGTCGCATCGCTCGTACGCTTGGTGTACCTCGAACTACAGTGCGGGATGCCATCAGACGCTATCGGGAGACTGGTTCATACACGAGAAGGCCAGGTCAAGGCCGACATCGGTGCACCTCGGCTCTGGATGACCGCTTTGTTGTCAGTAACGTGCTAAGAAATCGCTTTTGCACCGCTACTGAAGCGCGCACACGTCTGTTTGAGGTGAGAAATGTCACTGTAAGTGAACGTACGATAAGAAGAAGACTGGCTGAAAGGAATCTGAGAGCTTTTCGTCCAGCTGGCGGTCTACAGCTGCTTGCACAGCATCGTAGAGCAAGACTTGCCTTTGCACGAGCATATGCTGACTGGACTACGGAACAATGGAAGAACGTACTGTTCTCAGATGAGAGCAGAATGAACGGTTTGCTCCATGTGCAATAATCGAAACCGTGGGTTATCAGGGAGGATCCATAATGGTTTGGGGAGGTATCTCTTACGAAGCTCGTACCGATCTAGTGGTGTTTGATAGAGGCAGTGTGACTGCTCAAAGATACGTGGAGGAAGTCTTACAAGACCACGTCATACTATTATATATTCATATATATATTTCGCACCATTTATTGGTGAAAACTTTAAATTAATGCACGACAATGCTCGATGCCATACCGCAAGATCCGTCACTCAATACCTCGATGAGGTCGGGATTCAAGTTTTGCCATGGTCGTCACGCAGTCCCGATCTTAATCCAATTGAGCACATTTGGGACAACCTAAAAAGACGTATTCGAGCAAGAATATCAGCCCCTGCGACCTTACAAGAGCTGAAGACGGCTGCGATAGAGGCGTGGCATAATATCCCTCAGTCGGATATTCAAGACCTCGTAGATGGATTGCCAAACCGACTACAAGAAGTCATCAGGGCCCGAGGTAGTAATACTCATTATTAAAATTTAAATAAAATGAAAGCGGACGATTT
The DNA here is from genome assembly GCA_947561695.1 of Tyria jacobaeae. Classification (NCBI taxonomy): domain Eukaryota; kingdom Metazoa; phylum Arthropoda; class Insecta; order Lepidoptera; family Erebidae; genus Tyria; species Tyria jacobaeae. Next base: position 3,480,118 of record OX387211.1, on the reverse strand, counting down.
TTTTCAAAATTAAAGTCATCACATTTTCATGAAATTTTTTTGCAAAATCGATTTTTGGCATATTTTTTTTTATTAAACGGTTTTGTTTAAAGACTTTTGTGATTTTATTTATCCTTAATGGCTGCTTTTAACATAACTTCCATCAAATGTGGTCAAAATTTTCAGACTACTGAAAATTGAAAGAAATACAAGGTGGGCGGTTAATTGTGCCTGTGAGTGTAGTTTGATTAAAAAAAAATCTGTGTATAGCTCACATAGCATACAACAACGTAGCATATCTACTACTATGAGTATACATTGTACTTGCAATTTTGCGAGAGTGAAATGAATAAGTACACAAGCTGAATTAAAATAAACAATCGTGTTATCATAACAATAGAACTGCGATACTTAGCGATTTCATAGTATTTTAATACTTATGAAAGTAGAGTTTTGTTTTTTATCTACACATGAAACATAACAATTGTTGCCTATCAAACATTAAACATGGAAATACAAAAGAAATACACCGGCGATATTGGTGCTTCGGTTAAATTTTGTTGAAAAATAAAACTTATAATTCAAAAAAAATATATAAGATGATTGATAAACTCAATGATATAATTTATTAGTAGTAATTTATTTAAAAAAAACTCGATACATTAGATGTATGACTTGACGATCTATATTATTAGGCAGCCTCTGATCTTGTTTTGGAAAGAAAACTACACATATCAAATGTCTAGACATCATGAATCTACGGTTTAGAGTATCGCCGCAATTGAGGATTATTATGGACGGCGACAACATTTGACATGAGAAGATATGATGAGAGCCGGCGACATGTTGCAAACTATTTGCAAGCTACGTACCGTGGCTGTCGCTCTTGGCACTACACAGAGCGTCATAAGCCGCCTTTGGACACGCTATCGTATACCAGTGACATTGATTCATGCGGAGAAGATTGTTTAAAACGTAATCACCCCTTCGGGAAGAAGGTTTAGTGATTACTTTCAACTAATGTACGACAATGCACGTCCACACACTCGCCGATGCTCGCATCATTTTTTTTCTCATTATTAATTAATTTAGTAAATATTAGTAATGATATTATAGGATAAGATTTTATAGTAAGAAATGTAGTTGATCCCTAGTCACTTTTGAAGTATGCAATTGACAATTGCCACATGACAAAATATTGTAAGTAGTGTATTATTTAAATTGGGCACTATTCCAAAGTAATATAAATGCATCAAAAACGGTTTTATAGTTTAATAAAACATTTGAGGGGTAACAACAGTGCTAGAGCCATGCTTAGGCACGAATGGGCCGGCTGGTGCGATATCACGGCCTCAAAACCGGTTGTTTTGTTTGTGTTTTACGGTAAAAAATTATGCGTGTATTTCAAGTTATGAATAAAATAAAAAAATCTTTCTTCGTCATTGTTTTATATACCAGAAAATTGTTTTGGTAACTAATACTGAACCGAGAAAAATAATTCTATTTAGGTTAAAACAGTTACAAAATCAGAAATTTTAGAGTCCATCGTTTTTAGAGAGGTTGAATTCAATACTTTTCTGTAAAAATGAATGAATAAGTAACTGACACTAGTCACAATTACTCGTACGGCATCTACATAAATACTAGGTAGTGGTATTTGGGCCACTAGATACTATTTCATTTATGATAGGTACAAAATATTCAAGGATGGAATGAAATAGAACAATTACTGTTCAGGTGCAGCAACTCAAATTGTAAGATTTTGGAATGTTGAAAATGATGTGGGTACTGACCACCTAACAACTGAAGTAAATCAGCTAAGTAATATATTATTAATATAGTTCTAATTCCTTTGAACCATCAAAATCATACATTTGGGCATTATAGACTTTTGATGTAAATTGAACATGTTTTAGTCATATTTGACGAGTACCTAGGGGATTTATTTATATTATACTCAATTGGAGACCTACTAACAACAATCGGTAAAGGGAGGCAATTCAAAAATTGGTTTTAAAACTCATTGATAAAATATAGGTAAGCTATAGATGAGATTTGCTAAAAATGACTGTTTGATTACAACACACAATTATAAATACTTACAATGGAGATGCAAGTAATGGTACAGGTTCTCCTTTTGAATTCTTATACCAATCTTGAGCAAATGTAACAAATGACTTCACATCATTCAGTGGCAAATCATAACGGTAAACTTTTCCAAGACGGAAGCTGGAACATAAGGTTTTCATTATGAAACAATTGACATATAACACCACATTAATAATATAAAATCTAAAATTTTAAGTTATTACTAATTTTAAAACTTACAAGAGAAAACTAGGTAGTTCAGTAACATGGAACCGTTTTGCTGTATTTAAGCCTGCTAAATTAGAATCCATGCGCGCCACATTGATTCGGCCTCGTAATGTAGCCCCAACACTCTCCCATACAGCATGCAACCTTTGACATTCTACACATGAAGCTCCATAGCTAGAAAAAAAGAAAGTCCCATACTGTAGGAATACAAACTTCAAAATGACTTACACAGTTAAAACGGGTTTAAGTATAATATATGCACATTAACTTTAAAAATCTAATCTGTTCAAGACTAGTCAAAGATACAATAAAGAAGAACAAGAAGTTTTTTTTTTCACACAAAGATTCAAATAATGGACACAAAGAACAAATAGACTTAGGATACAATTTTTCTGTCCCACATGGGTATCAAACTCACAACTTTCAGTAGTCACGGTCAATAACCACTACACCATCATTGACATAATACTGTAATATACATGACTGAGAATTTGGTAATTAGTTAATAGAAATATAACAATAATAGAGAAACTATTAACATATTTAATTTTTTTTTATTGTTAACTACAAAATACAGATACTCACAACATAACAAACCAATCACCAGTAGTGGCACCTGTTGCTGCCTGTGTTATATGTTCAAATATTTTATCTGTGAGCTCTTTAACTACAGGAGACTGATTCTTTTCAAAGAACCCATAAACATCATTTTCATCTGGTTCACCTGGAAATAGTTTAGAAATATAATAATGCTATAGAGTTTTTTGTTTGTTTGTTTAAAAGTGCCAATCTCTTAAAGTTATTATAAGAATTAGAAAAATAATAAGTCTGAAGATTCCTGCATACATTCTTCAGTATCTAATTACTACCTTAACATACTTTGTGTTACCTAAAGTCAAAAATATACAGTTTTAAAATGTATATCTTACCACTGTACAACAAAGGTACCCCATGTCTGAAGAAAACGACGGCAGGTTCTTTTGCCGGATTATAAAGCCGCGTCAAGTGACTGGTTGTTGCTTTCACAGTTACAGCATTTAAGTGCTTCTTGAAGTCTTCTTCTAGATTTTCTAGAAGCATTTCAAACTGCGAGCATTTATCGCAATTTGGTTTAACTGGAGAAATTCAAATTTAATAATAAGTTGAGGATATATTTGAAGAACATTTAATATTACTAAAAAAAAATATGCAAGGGCGAATTACCATTAATATTACTAACAAATAAATTGAGGTACTTACTGAACAAAACGATAAGCTTTTCTTTCTCTCTTATTAACTCTAAGATATCATCATCACTTACACTTTGTAAAGTTTCACTACTCGACTTCACAAGTAGTGTAAAAATGAGAAATATAAAACATGTTTTAGGGAGCATTCTGAAAATGCTACCGGGTTATAATATAACTATAGTATAGTAGTAACAGTCTTAAACTTAAGTGTTCTATGGTTAAAAAGTTCAAACACACATGTAGTCAATTCTTTTTGATTTACAAATTCTTGAGCACTACTGTCTCCGTATAAAGTGCCGACAAAACACAGTCAGCGTCTGTCAAGACTGTCGTCAACTCTGTCTTTGTCATCTCACCGACCGTCACCAATGTCAGTTGTTAGTGACACTTTCGTATTTTACGCCATGACGCGGGGTCACAGAATACATAATAGCACAGATACACTACACCAACTCTGCTCTGATCAGCAAATAACGTAAGGTCGTGCTCATGACCTTCAGAGGATAGCGTAACAACTATGATAGCTCTGCCCATTTTCAATTTCATTTTTTTCTGTTATATTTTATTTCGTTTTATTCGTTTGAATATACAATTCACTGTATGTAATAGTGCACACAACACATTTCAAAAGTAAGCGTACCCCTTATTTTCGTAATGGGTTATGTCTATCAACTCCTATGGCTATGATACTATTCCCAACCCTAGGAGCACACTAGAAATAGTTTTTATATAAAAAAAAACTAGAAACTTAAGTTCCCTGTGAAACATAATTTTAACATTTATAAAACAAACACATTAAACATAACCATTAAACATTTTTCCTCAAAACTTGGATAATTGAAGCTATTTATTCCAAAAGTGGTAGCAAAGGGTGAGAAGAAAGAGAAAAAAACTTTAGCAAGAAAGCAATCTGCTAGGTATTGACATCGAATTTGGAGAGGAGGATCCATTCCACTTGTAAGGTGTTAGTCGGTGTTGACATTCTGAGGGCCTTATTTTGTAAAACATCTAATTTATATAATGCTTTTTTGTTAGAAGGATGCAGTACAAAGCAGCAATAATCCAAAACACTCCTTTTTTTATTTTTTTAACGAGCTTCACATTGAAAGGGTGAGCACCCCACCAAACACCAGCAAACACTTTGAGAATTGATAAGTTGCGTTCACAATTTTTATGTATCTTATATCTTTAAACGATAAATTCTTGTGTATATATGTATGTATAATCTGAATCTCGGAAACGGCTAGAACGATATTCATGAAGTTTTGTATGCAGGGGATTTCGGGGCCGAAAAATCGATCTAGCTAGGTTTCATTTTTAAAAAACGTCGTTTTATCCGTGTTTTCAGGCAATGAAAAACTGCTACAATATCATTAGAATACGAAGGTAAATTTCGCCACCATCTACAAGGTCATCCAGGAACTTTAATTAATGATGTGAGTAATGAGATGATAATTTCAAGTCCAGGATAATTCCTAAAGAATTAGTTGAGTCCTGTACTGGAATAATTTGATTCTCAGTGTGAATTTATGGAAATTATCGTTTTTTAGTAAAAACCAAAGCAGAACTCTTTGACGGACAAAGAGACAAGCCGTTTTTAATAAGCCACTGTTTCAATGAGTCTAACGAGAGGTTTAGGGATTGGGTTGAATCTGAGATGGAAGGGTCAGAGACGAACATGGCTACACCATAAGCATACTATAAAATTATACAATCAAAGTTTAAACATGGGAGGGGAGGATCAGGGTGGTTTACCTTATCGTAAACCTTTCCAAACCATTCTTCGATCCGAACAATACCCAATGGTTCTCTCACTTAACGTGAACACAAGATATCGGCTATAATTTTGACGATCCTTGCAGGGACTCTCAGCTGTTGTATTTCGAGGATAAGGAAAGAAAGAAGAACATTATCATATGCAGCACAAATATCTAAAAAGAGTGCAACAACAGACTCTTTTTTTTACTGAAAGATAACCAAATGTCAGAAGTTAGTATACTTACACTATCAGCAGTATTCAAACCTTTTCTGAAACCAAACTGCGACTTGGGAAGAAGTCTTCTATTTTCAGTAATGAAGTCAAGGCGATTTTGAAAGAGATGTTCTATTAATTCAAGTAGGACTGAATAAAGGGCAATGGGTCTTTATCCATTATGGTCAGTGGGATATTTCCCTGGTTTTAATATTGGTACCGAACCTCGCAGAAAGCAAAGGTTACCCAAGTCCAGAAAGTACGTTAACATTTTTTATCTTCCTTAGAGATAAATGAGTATGGAAATCCATCAACTCCTGGTGCAGAATCCTTAACATGCAACAGAATACAACTAAGTTCCTCAAATGTAAATGGTTAAAAAATGACATCATAGGAAGCTGTAGAAGGGATATTATAAATACCGTTTTCTTTTTCATTGGGCACATAAGGAGGAGCTATTTTTGAGTAGAAGTGTTCACCAACAGTTTTAGGTACCTTCAGGACACTGGAGTGAAACCTCTTCTAAATTGTCTCAACCTATTCCAAACAACGGATGCTGGTGTTAATGACAAACAAAAAGTACGCCAACCTTTTCTTAAAAAAAAAAAAAGTTTTCTGGACTTAGCAACCATTCTTTATATTCAGTAAAGTTATTTGTGCTCATGTTTGAATTGTATATACGTTCTGCTATATTTCTGGCATGAATCATATCCATACACTCTCTATACCATCAAGGGGGGTTGGAATTTTACCTGATGCTTGTTTTTGTGTGTGGCATGCCATGTGGCAGAGGTAAATGGAGTTGTCGGAAGATTAAGACCTAGGTGAATGTTCTTGGACCAAGTTCAAGACAATTTAAGCATAGGCCAAAAGTACCTTTAAACGACGAGCCTGTATGCGGAACGGAATGAAAGTTGAAGAAGTGAGAAAGGTATGTCAGAATCGTAGCAAATGGAAGGAAGTGGTCTCTGCCTACCCCTATGGGAAAGAGGCGTGATATTATGTATGAAATTTATGTATGTCTTCTTCTGACCATTCTTCTGGGATGTCATGTACAACACCCATGCGGGAAACATTATACTGAATGATATTAGCCAAATATCCGTGATTAAAAACAACGGGTTCAGTAGAAAGCTATTAGCGTACTGATGGGACTTAAAAGTAATTGATACTCGATTAAAACCAAGACGTTTGATACCATCTATTAAAATGTTTTTATGTTGTTGCATATTAGTAAAGAGCAAAATTGTATGCAGTGCAGCATGGGTGCAGTGTGGTACCCGCTCGCTCATTAGTTTCGATTTTAGATACCAATATAACAAAAGGGGAAGATCTCTCTCATTGTATTTTTGTCGACCAAGTCCAGTTTAAGTTAATAATTGTGGTCTTGATACTTTTGGAGGGATGTTTTCTAAAGGAGGCGGAGAAAGGTTTGTTCTTTTTCTTTTTAGCACTTCAGCTGTTTCTGTCAGATCGTCTATCTGATAAGCGAGAGGAAGATTTTTTGGTAATGATGACGAATATTCAAAATAATTAACTTTTTTTCTTTTCCATTGTTACTCACTTCACACTTCTTAACTATTTATATAAAGGGAAGCACTTACCAGAAAATATGTAAATATAATATATATAATACACTATACCATATAATATATAGGACTAGAACCAATAAACTGTTATATTTTACCCTGAAATTATTTTATATAAAAAATTTCAAGTGCTAGCTGTCACCCAGCTTCGTCTACCACTGTCGAAATTTCATTCTTCTTCTTCTTCTTCTTATTTTTAGGCCTTTGTGGAGATGTCACCACAATTTTGCCAATGTCAAGTTTTTATTATTATTATTTATTTATGGACTCTTTCTCGCGTGAATATTCAACGCAGAGATTCTGCCAATGTCAAGTATTTCTAGAGAAAAAAACAGTCTATTAAAATATGATCGCCATGTTGGTCGAAAACCGACATCGAAATTTCATTCATCATTACACTTTGCATTATAAATTACTATCGTAAGATTTAAAAAAGCTTTGTGTCAATGTCAAATATTTTATGACAATTCATTTTATTTTATTCTGTCAATACTGTCACTCTTGTGATTTGAGTTAAGTCGGGTCTTGAGACTTCAGTGTGTTGGTGGATTATTTGAATATAGTAAATAAAGAGTTATTCAGGCAAATATTTAATTCATAATAAAATTTATATATTTGTGTTTAGAATAGGAGATCAATTGTTGTATAGGTTTGATTCCTGTAAGTAAACTTTAAATACACAAGAACAGGTGATTGTTTCTCTTATTCAATGTCATTATTTCCTACGTTCTGCCTTAGACCTAAACACGATTACCTTGTGAAAGTTCGATCAAACAAACTTGCTATAGTTGCATTTGTGTGTATAGTTAGTAGTTTGATATCTTTTCTTAGTTAATCTTAGACATCGTCATTAGGGTCACTGTAAAGATATACAAGGAGTAAAGAATGAGTCATAACTTGTAAATTATGATGCTGATCTAATCCTTAGTAGTTAAAGACCTGTTGTGTACTTATTTTCGATTTGCTTGTAGGAGTGAGCCGAAAAAAATGTCTGAAAATGAAGAAAAGGTTGTAATGACCCCAAAGTGCAAGACAGCTAATTCTACTACCTTAGTTATCGAAAGAAAGTCTGTTGAACCAGAAGCAAGCGATAAAATTCATGTTGCTGGCGGGGACCACACTGGAATTATAATAAATAAAGAAAATAATTATGGTATGTATGGTAAAAAAATTAAAACTTTTATTATAATAATAGTAATAAATTACAGCGGTTGTATAATTATTAAGGATTGAATGAAGTAATAAATATACTATTGTATGTAATTTCACTTACACCATAAGCATTATGCACCATTGCATACAATAGTATGTTTATTACTTATATACTAACTATTACTTCTATTATATTAATTTACTGGATGATACTGGTAGGCAGATATATTAACACCAACAAATATATTTTGTATTATATTCTTATATAATATTAATTTGCATGCTGTGGTCTGGTTTGCATTAATTGAAGGAGTATACTGTGATTCTGTTGTGTATGTTGTTTGTTATAGATCCAAATAAATAAATAAATAAAATTTATAGGAAACCATTCAATCAATTATATACTATAGGTCTTAATTCACTATTAGAGATTAGAGTAATCTCAAACAAGATAAGCAGCAATTCTAAAAATGTAGTTACTAGTAATGCATCATTTGTTTATTAAAAAATGTCATGTAATTATTCTATAAAAACTTGACATTTGTTATTCTGTGTCTATATGTCTATGTATGTTTGCTTGTAAAACAGTACTGTGACTGAGTTAGTAACTGACAGACATCATATTAATGAAATAGACCTAGAAACTTGAATTTTGGAAAAAATACTGTTTAAGTAAGAATTTTTCTAGGTCAAATTTTATAAGACAAACTTATATAATCAAACAGGTGCTCAAGAAAATAAATTGATGAATATGTTCCTTTTTTAAAAGTAAATCTTCAAGTAAACGAAATTGCAATCTTATGTTTAAAAACCGCAATGATCTTTATGGACAGTTAATGAAAAATCATACTCCAATTAAAGTGGTTGGTTGGTTGGTGTGATAGGCAGGAAAATACAAAAAAAATATATATAAAAATATTTTTTTTATATAATTATATAAATATATTTTTTTATGTATTTAGACATTTTGATTATGGAAATAATATTTTGAAATAACATTGAACCCTTTTAGTAGTTCTACAAGGAATGTCAAGATCTGAATTTCTTGAAAAGGGACAGCATGGGTAAAGCAATTCTCAAGTCTCTCCAAGTCTTTGCTTAAAACAATTTTTTTGTTTAAAATTTTTAGTCCCATTTACATTTACAGAATTATACTATTATAATGAAATTGTCATCGCCTACCCCTATGGGGATACAGGTGTGAGGATATGTAGGTATGACCAACAATACTACTTATTTGAATTTTAGATAAAGGTATATCAAAATAACTACTTATGTGCACCTCTGTATCATTTATGTAAATAATGAAATCTATGGGCACAAGGCACAAAGTTGCAGGCAAAAGCTTGTAAAATATATAATCTTATCTGGCATTCTACTGTACTGTTTCCTGTATCCAGTAGCAGTTATTGTGTTACTTATTAATTTATTTCTGGTTTATATTAGCCTTATCAGGAAATTAATGTGGTTAAAAATAATAATTGTATATTTTTATAGTATGTTTAAATGTTTATCAGGACCAGGATAACAGTTTGATTTAAAATATTAATTTGTGTTACATAGAGAACCCATTTTTTAGTAACTCTTCTGACATATTTCAAGTAACTCTTCTGACATATTAAAAACAGAAATTGATTTTAGATTTTCATCATCTTGATTTTTTTAAATGAAAGTTTTAAGTAGTTAGTAACAATTGGAAAAAGTAAACAAGAGTGTCTTAATGGCCATTTTGATGCCGACCTACATAATCCGTATTATGTAACTATGAAACTGGTGTCTCTCAATGAGTCATAAAGAAGTCAAATTTATCAAGCAGAGCTAATTATAAATTACCATTAAGCAATTGTGAGACACTGTACTCAATTTAAACAATGAATGCCCTGTTACTTACATGTTAGATAAGTAAATTTATGTTCTAAAGTTCTGGTTGCAAATTGCAAATGAGCTATAGGGACATCTATTTAGAATAGTAATAATATTTATCTTTTGAGTAAGTTATGGTTGGTAGAGACTGATATGATTATTAAGGTATTTGTGATGAAACATAAGAATGTTTGTTTGACCACAAGTTGTAGAACAGTAGTTGTTATAACAAACAACCAATGTGTTATAACAGAAATTGTGATAATAGGGTTCCTCAGTTTCTCTGGGATTCCATCTTAAAATTCAGACTTGGTTACAATCCGCCACTGAAGGAGTATACTATTTAGAATAAAAAATTATATTAAAAACAATGTTTAACATAGTGTAAGGAATCTATTGGTTGGCAGGTACTAAGTGGCGGTTCCATTTTGAGCTGAACAATTTCAAATAACATGAAATTCTGATTTATCAAAACAAACTGTATTATAAGTAATAATGATATATCGAAATACATTTTAGCTTTAACTATTGAGTAAAATTTTTAATAAAATGTAAATGTTGTTTTGTGGGGTATAAAAAATTACAAGAATACATGTTTAAAAGACTTGACTTGACTAATTCTACTGTCAGCCTTTAAAAAAAAACTATTTTAACAATTACAATATATACATTTTTTCTTTTTTACAGAAAATGGAGTAACTGAGCCCTGTCATGCCCAACTAGAATTTTACGTATATTTGGTGTCGGGTGCAACTGGGAGTCACACAAGGGAAGCGCGTGGTTTACGATTCTGGTTTAAACCCCACATGCCTCCAAATGAACGACCGCATGAAGCGCAAGGATTCTTCCGAGAGCTTGTTAGCCCACATGACTTCCCTAAAGGTATCTTTCTTATTATCTACCCACTGTTCAAGGCGCGTGACGTAATTAGTACGTAATTAGTATTAGTATGACGTAATTAGTCTTTGAATATCCACGTATTCAATTCTAATCATAAACTTTATATACATACAAACATACACCGACGCCTTGAAGGGGAAGGCAGATGATATTCTAATTAACTCCCACATTTTGCCGATCATAATGTGGTCCTACTTACGTAACAGAGGGCAGGCCTATTGGCCCATTGGGGAGTATAAGCAATAGCTCAAGCAAGTGGGGGTCGCATACCTATAACACGAACTGGCTGGTACCTGGAAGTGCCGGCCCTAACTGTTCATAAACATTAGTGGAACGGAAAATCAAAAGTAGCATATTAGGCTTCTGTTACTACAGGTAATGTTAGCTAGCTAGCTAGACTATGCTCAGTCAGTGTCCCTTATGAGAGATACATAAACTGAACGGCTGTATAAATTAATAAAAATACAGTAAATGTCGAGAGTGATTTATTTGATACTTCTTATCAAAACCCGGGCGATATATACTCTCTCTCTTCTCCACTGATGAAGCAAAGTACATACGTTAAAAACTTTTAACACCATTTTGGTAAAATTTTAATGAATTTACACATCTCACACGTCCTTCTGATCTCACACAAGGCCTTCTGATCTCACACAAGGCCTTCTGATCTCACACAAGGCCTTCTGATCTCACACAAGGCCTTCTGATCTCACACAAGGCCTTCTGATCTCACACAAGGCCTTCTGATCTCATACAAGGCCGCATGTACATAGTAATACAAGGTTACCAGACTGCTGTTATATAAAAACTATTATAGATAAATGACACCCAGCGGTTGAACAAAAAAGGGCATATTGGACATGCTTGGTGGAAGTCTAATCCATGACCACTTACTCAGCAGTCAGGATCACCCTTCACCAATAGGCCATAATCATAAGTCATAATCAGAAAAATGATATTATAGTGTTTTATGTTGTTCTTAATTTCAGATTACGTTGGTTACATAAAGAAGATAATGAAGTTAATGCAACACAAATATCATCAACTCAAACTTCTAGAAGTGGAACTTCGACAAGAAGGATGTGGGCCACCTTTACCTGGTTTGTATCGGAATGTTTACATAATACCATAAACAATCAAATCAAATATTTAATTTGACATGTATAAAAGTTTTAATAATATTAAGGATTCAGATTTATTTACCTGCAATATATTTTAGCGTTATGTATACCTATTGACTTATACACAACACAGGAACAGTAAAAAATATTTCAACTTCTTCATTCAATTAGAACAATAGAAAACGTAATTTTACCGCGATTAAGCCATGCTTTGGAACGAATGGGCTGGATTGACTGGAAATACCATGTCCTCAAGGAAAACCAGTTATCAAACAATGCTTGTGTTGTATTTACCGAGTGAGTGCAGGTACCGGGCACCCCAACCCTCCCCCCCCCCCCTCCTTTTTCTCTCCCCTCATTGCAATTTTCCCAGTTGGAGGTGTCCATGGGTGGCGGTTGTTTACTATCAGGTGACCGTCTGCTTGTTAGATCCCCATAAAAAAAAAAACTTTGTGCTTGTATAACACATTTTGTTTTTAGTGTGGTAACCCCTACGGGTCATCTATCAATGCTCATATGATATCAGACTTCAATCATTCCAGAGAATATTCCTTTATGAATGTTTATATAATTGCTAGTTTGTATAGGTACTTACTATTGTATTTATAATGTGTAAGTGTATAGTTGATGTTCTTACAACAATCAATATGATAGTAAGTTAAATTTTGTAAATATCAAAAGATTCTTAGTCTATTAAGAATCATGAACAACCTATGGCCATGTAGGGCAAGAGGAGAAGGGAACGGGGAAATGGGGGTTGGGCCTCCGCTAACCTTACTCAATCGATCACACAATGCGAGCATGTTTTACAGCCGGGTTTCTGTGGGACTGTGGTAATACTCAGGTCGAGTCGGCCCATAGGTTCCGAAGCATGGCTCTCCCACGTTAAAACACTGTGATACTCTGCAGTCGCTGATGCGGAGTATACCACTGGCATGGTTTACCATTGCTTTAAGTGGCTATAATAGCTACTTGTTATTTGACGATACAGAAGCATCATGCTTCCTTCTCCGAAGCTTCTTCGAGGGCCTGTATAGGTTTATGACGTCATTGTTTGGACGCCTTTTTAGGTTCTATAAGAGAGTTTTTGATTTAGGTATTTCCACAGAAGTGTATAATTTTTAAAGAGAGTCGTTATCGGAAAAAACCTAATGCCATACTAAACGGAAATAAAAAGAAGTTGTCTATTGATGCACCTCACACTGATTGCAGGTAGTTAAATCGGCCGGAGCCTCAGGTTCCCCTGAGGCTCCGGCCAGAAAAGTCCATGCCGGAACACTGTGTTCTAGTCGGTTCGAGTCCGACATACCATCTCACCGTAAGACCCCGGTGAGGTAATGACCCGCGGGGGTTTCCACACAAAAAAAAAAGTCGGTTATTCGGAATAATAATTACTGTGGGATAGAACACACAGTGACTGTTGTTAAGGGACTATTATTATTTAAGTACATCACTTTAACCAAAATGTAATGAATGATCTTAAGTAAATCTTTTGTTTTTAATTTTATAATACAGAATCGAATGGCGTCATATCGAGTAAGAACATTATATACAACTATTGTAACGGCTGTATGTATATTATTTTAGTATGTATATACTGTTGCATGTATTTATTTTCTGATTTTATATACTGTCAAAACATACAGTTGACCATCGTTCTTTACCCTGAAATATTTTCTTACCAAACTTGATTCTATCTGTAAAGCATGTATTGTGTATGGCCAGAAAATCCCACAGCACTAGCAAATTTATTCCACTATGTAAATAACACAATTCCGAAAGCCATGTATCGATTATATTACTATTTTTGCCCGAGCATCGGTTGTTGTCAATTAGTTTTCTTGAAACCAAGAGACTAGCAATTTAATTATCTTAACATACAAAAATAAACACGTACTTATGATACAGAGATCCAAAATATGGCGTCTCGTCAATCCCTGGGTGTTTTTTGGTTTTATCTAAATTATCCAAGGCCCCCTTGTTGGTAGCTATTTCAATGTAATCTGTGAGGCCGTGTATATAGTAATGTCGATGGTTGATAACAAAACTTCGTTTCATATCGTATCTGTTTACAGTTACCTACGATATGAAACGCTTAAGAAATAATGAAACGTATGAGCTGTTTAATTTTCTTATAAGTACAATTTGTAGGCATTAATGATAATTTTGTGCGGGAATAACTGTTCGTTTTTGATATTGCTGCAAAAAGCTCTTGCAAGTATTTTGACTCTCAAGTGGTTTAGCTTCGGATCATTTAGGCACTTGGAGCCCCTTGGTACCTTCTCATCACCTCCCTCTTACGCATCCCGTTATTCGTCAGTCGAGTTATAAAGCGCACACCGAGGATCTCTAAGTACGCAAGTATGACAACTTTATTGGAATTTAGAACATGGTCAACTGTAAATTCTTTGATTTCAAATTAACAAAACCAGCAATGGATGTGTTTGACAGCAATAATAATTCTCAATAGATCCCCTGAACATAATAGTTGCAAATATTCTTTCACTGCTTTCACTAAACTCATGTGTGAAATTTGTATTTTTGAATTTTGGATTTTTGATATAAGAAAATGTATCAATGTATTTTATATTGTTTAAATTGTAGGCAAGGAGGAGATAGTACTATTCTAAACATTTTGTCCATTTCAAATTAGCAAACTATTTTAGGTTGCCTAAAGGGCAACCTAAAATAGTTTGCTAATTTATGGTACGGAGAATGCATGTACATACAGATCATGAAAAAATATATGTAGTTGTAAATATTTTTTTATATAGCATTAGATGACGTACAAACTTACAGCATCGTATATATTAAAAGTATTTTTTTTATTCGACAGAGAATGTTTATTTACAAATAATGCCAGGTCAACAGTGTCCTCATATTTCAATTGCGCTTATTATTATAAAAAAAAATATTGAAAAATAGTGCCTCTGGAGTTTCTAGGTCGTTTTTCTCTTTAGGATAAACTAGCCTCACGACTGACAATTGCAGTATCCAGACAATTTAAAAATACCTGTAATCGGTTAAATTTATATAAATGACTAGCACACCTGTTGACACCTCCGCAACACCGTTTAGTAAAATCCGTTCTTAGCTGACCTTTACTCGGCGAAAGGAATATTCCTTCAAATTTCAAGTCTACGCCTTATGGTTCCAGATATATCGTGATGAGTCGATATATCGGTGGAAATCTCTTATATACATATATATAGATTATGAATTGGATAAAGAATGTGTGTAGTATCAAATTTAGCTAAGATTGTACAAAAATACGCTTTTTGTACTGTTGTCTTTAAATCTATACAAAGGTTAGTCAATATTGACACCAATATCTTTTTGCAAAGTCTTTTCTAAATTTTATTTCATTGCGATATATACTTTTCCTTGGCATTTGTTTGTTAATGAGTAGTCTACATAAGATTGTTGGTATATTAGAATTAAAATATATGTATTGTGTTTTATTAATAATATTGATGTGGAAGTATTTAGATCGTTCATTACATATGTATTTACAAATAATAATTATATTTTAGCTTATATAGAAGACAGCGTGCGAAATCAAACGCCAGTGATATCAGAACAAAGAGTGCTGGACATGATAGAAAATGCATACCCCAATCCTCTCACGGTGGACGATTTTGTCACGTAAGTAACAACTTATCTAGTAAGATTTTATTTATTTTATTAAACCTAAGCGTGAAAGACAGTTAAGGTAAGAGTTTAAAAACATTTTTATATTATTTCGGTTATTATATTGGTCTCAAACTGCACGCTGCTTTAAACTAATTGAACAATCTATGCAGATTTACAATATTATGGTTGCAGGATATGTCTATGCACAAAATTGCCGCTGAATAAACATTGATAAATGACAATACATTATTTAAAAAATCCTCCAACTCCGTTTACATCCTCGAAGTATCTTATAAGTTTTCTGCACCACACCAAGGTTTACTCTTTGAGAATCTCCTATCCTATCCGATATTAAGTCCCCCTTCATACATAACCTGAATACGATGGTGGCGTATTGTCGGGTCATTCGGCTCCCTTCCATATGGTTGAGTAGGACGAGGCTGGCGTGTACGTCATGCTCGTGAACGAGTGCTATCGGTCGGGGCTAGTCATCTCCTGAATGCTAGTATAATATTGTAATCATTTGCTCGTCTGTTATATTTACGAATAAATGTTATATTGTCCCCATTTACTCTTTGCGCTTATAAACATATATAGAAATTTGCAAATAAAACATGTATTTAAAGGGTGCCACCATGGTAGAGGTCCACAACTGCAAGGGTTCATGGGTGCTAGCGACCTCAGGACTCACAATCATACAAATAGCACGCCGCTGCAAATTATCGAGAGCATCTAATAGGTACTGGGCAGAGCCATCCTAGAGATGAGAACAGTACTCTACGTAGGAACGGATCTGTCTTGTATAAAAGACACCGCTGCTCCTTCATGAAAAACCGCCTCAATTCAAGACTCCGAGATTCTGCGATGTCATTTTTATGGCGCTCTCGTATTTTTTATCGTTCAGTTTACAGCGGATATCCATTCTATGTGTATTGAGATTGTCCAGCAGTAGTAGTTTTATTTCCAGCGTAAGGGGAAGGAAAGGACATACCTTAGCGGTAAATGTCTTTGTTATGAGTTTTCTTTACATTGAATTCGACCAGGTTCTCGGAACCCCATTTTGAAATGCGATTCAGCTCCCGGTCGAGTTCACACAATACTCAGATAAAATTCAAAACAAAGGTAATATAAGTAGGATGTACATTGACATCAGGGGAACGCAGACCTTTCGAGCTATGCCGAGGTTCCTTGCAAATAGACCCAAGTGTGATAGACATCGTGTAGTTGTTTCATTCCGATATACAACTGGGAGCGTCCCGTGGATGGAAGTTTTCACACTACAGAAAAAAAAAATTAACATATTCAATTTTATTGCAGCGCTGGGCAATGGTCCAAAGCAGAGGTCAAAGATGCTTTAGAAGCGTTAGAAGAAAAAGGTCTGACGCGCACCATGTCCGAAGGCCTCTATGTTCGTCAACACAGTGTTGATACACAGGTAATATACTTTTCTAAGTTATCACACGTTATTGTCACTCCTATTCACATCCTATTATGTAAAGGATTCGATATTCCCGGCATCGGCCAGTTCGAGTTACAGGTATGCGACCTTGACTTCCAGTAGCTAATACTTATACCCCCCTACCCCTCCCTAATCCATCTGTATGCTCCCTTTCCTGTCAATATACTCCAAACTTTCAAATCTAATTCCCAAAAGTGTCCGTGAGCTTACCCCCTATTATGTAAAAAGTGAGCTTACCCCCTATTATGTAAACCCCCTATTATGTAAATAGGACTAAATATGGGTTAAAGGGAGGATAGTAGGGAAAGGGTAGGGTGTATATTGTTTATACAGATGGATTGGGGAGTACAAGCACTAGCTCAAACCAGTCAGGGTCGCATACCTATTACTCGAACTAGCTGGCGCCGGGAAGTCCGTTGGCACCTGGAAGGCGTCTAACAATCCTATCCATATATATGGCGTTACACTAAGTATAATATATTAAAGCTGGGTAAAACTTTTTGCTCAAAATTTTGCTTCTGTTTATCGAAGAAACTAATCTAACGAACTATCAGTTGAATTTGAAAAATTAGAGTATTTACAGAGGAATATTATAGGTTACACCACGCTACGACTCTTAGGAGCGAAGCAGTGAGCATTAACGCTGGTGCAAATGCGGGGAACGGTTGTTAAAGATATATAAAGTTGTAATTTTTTTTATTAACTAGGTAGTAAAACAAATGCCGACATTGCACTCATCGCGACAACCAAGCATAGCGGTAATTACCGCGTTGTACTGCGAGAAGCAAGCTGTCGATGCCATGATGGACAATCAAGAGACTTATGTACGGTACACGACAGTTGGTAAGTTTGTTTTTGATGATGATCACATGATATACTTTTATTTAAATAAACAGTTTTACTCAAGTGGGTATTTCGGGGATGCCTGACGTGTTTCGGTCCCGACGGGGGACCTTTCTCAAGGAGTAAGTCCCTAGGTACCGGACGTTACACTAGTCGGTCATCCCTGAAATACACACGCGAGTAAAAGCGTTTATTTAAATAAATATAAGTGTAACTCACGAAAGTTTTTATTCATATGTTACACAGATTTGCGATTATAATTTTGCTATTAAAACATCCAAGAAAAGATGAATCGATATATCTTTAAATTTACATTACATACATATACATAAAATCACACCTGTATACTCGAAATATCTGTAGATAATTCAATCAATCACTTAGCGAACTGTAGTTCACTGTTGGACATAGGTCGTCTCCCAATGCCATAGCACCCGATCGTCCGCTTTCCGCAAACTCCAACAGTTTGCCGACTTTAGTTTAGTCCCGCTAACGTAATAGGGGCAAGCCTACTGCAACGACTTTGAGAGTTAAATAGGAAAATTGGGAGAATATTGAAAAGGAATTGAGGATATTAGGGAAGGAAATGAAATTGCTTATACGGATGAATTAAGAATTTTAAGCAATAATTCAAGCAGTCAAGGTATCAAACTAGTAACTCGAGCTGGCTGATGCCGGGAAGTTCGCGTTCTCTAACCGTAAAAATTACCAATTTTAATGAAAAACACATATTTCGTATTAACATATTATTGCGTGAAAAGCAGTAGCTTTTAAAGAGATAATGCTACAAAGATAAATCTGATAAGACTCTGTAAACAACATCTTATGAACTTTTCTAAACTAGGAGACAGGTAAACAAATTGGTGGATAAATAATACATCGTTGTAAACAAAAAACCCTTCTTACATATAATTGTGCCTATGTATGTCCACTACCACATGAATGCATATTCATAATAAAAAACAAAGTTAATAGACATACATATATATTTATAAACTGGTTCGCCCGAAACGCATTATTTTTTTTAAGTACGTACGTAACCTGAAACTAACTTTTAACGTTAAATTTCTTATCGTGTGGGTCAAAAACGGTCGGTCGGCATTGCAATTGCATTTCCTATAAAGAAGATACAAGGACTACTATGCACTAAAGATCACACGTCAACGTCACTGTGTACTGGATAATTAAGTTTGTAGACACTGGCACTCATGGTAAGGATTAACTTGTGTTATGAGCACCGGTATCCTTATGTATGATATTTAAAATTATACAATTAGAAAAACAGTTCTTGATAAATAATTACTAGGTTGTGCAATTTAAAAATTATAAGACAAGGCTAACAACTAACAAAGTTTATAATTAATGTATGAGGTAGATAATTAACATGCTGTGTGCGTGTGTATGAGTTTGTGTGTAATGTGAGAGTAATGTTCTGTGTAAAAAAGAGAAGAGTCGAGTATTATGATGACATGTTTATCAAGATTTCTGTTTGATTGTAATTTAGTATTTAATTTGGACCAACGTGTGCCTTTTTTGCACCTATTTTTTTATGCGATAGGGGGCAAACGAGCAGACGGGTCACCTGATGGTAAGTGACTACCGCCGCCCATGGACACCCGCAACTCAAGAGTCACAAGTGCGTTGCCGGCCTTTTAGGTAGGAGTACGCTCTTTTCTTGAAGGTCGTATCGGTTCGGAAATACGGCAGGCGACAATTTGTTCCATAAGCTGGTTGTGCGAGGCAAAAAGTTTCTGGAGAAACGCACAGTGGTGGAGTGCCAATCGTCCAGGTGATGAGATATTTTGTCGCGTAGAGGATGCAGAGTGTAGCTACATCTCTACGCAACGCCAAGGTGTCAAGTCGATCAGAAATATCTTGGCAGTCGATGATGCGAGTCGCTCTCCGTTGAATGCCGTCAAGAGGGAGAAGCTGGTACTGAGGTGCACCTGCATAGAGATCAGAACAGTATTCCATGTGCGGCCGAACCTGCGCCTTATAAAGTTGCAGGCGGTGGGCCGGAGTAAAATACTGTCACAGTGAGAGTGAAAATACAGTTCACAGTGGTAGAGCCATGCTTAGGCACGAATGGGCCGGCTCGACCGGTGCGATACCACGGCCTGACAGAAAACCGGTTGTGAAGTAACGCTTGCGTTGCATTTCCCCGAAATGAGTGAGGTTCCCGGAGGCCCAACTCCCATTTAAAAAAAAAAAAACTGTCTCGATCTGTTTAGCACACCAAGCTTCTTCGAGGCTAATATGGCCTTACTCTCTAAATGACCGCGAAACTGGACTTCGCTTGATATATCGACGCCAAGGATTCCGATACTGGCTGATGCAGTTAGGGAAGTGCTCTCAAATTGAGGTCATACGACCAATGGCATCTTTTTAACGGTGAACGCGCAAACCTGTGTCTTCGAGGGGATAAACTGGACTAGGTTAAGTCGACCCCAATCTGAAACTTTTGATAAAGAAGTTTCGATTTCAGACACAAGTTTCGATCGGCTTTCGATGACGTTTACCCGAGAAATGTTAGCGCGGCCGGTGTAAAGGGCATCACTCGTGCTATCGTCTGCATAGCAATAGATGCTGCTAATCTAAATATTCGTTTTGCTAAGTAAATATTGCATTCTTTGTTCACTTTGCTATATAAATAGCAACCGATTACATATACGGCAGCGGTTCGGTGACAATATGCAGCAGCAGAAACTGGTGGGCACGATTTATACAAATAAACATTGGTTCTCTGGAATTGAATGCGCTCATGTTTTTTTAAGATTGTTTGGAGCACAAATAACTGTCTAACAGTTAGTATCTTACAGTAAGCTCATTAGATATTTCGAGGAGGGGTATTAAAAATTTCCACACGTATAAAAAAATAGCCAGTGTATGTATATTCGTAATGGCAAAATCGACATTATAGAGAAGGGATACACCCAATACTTATCATTAAGGTTAAAAGGCAAGTCCTAAGAGCTTGAATAGCCAAAATTAAAAAGTTTTTAAGTCGCGATCCCGAACTCACATCGTTAAAATTCCTCATTTAAGTGACCGAGGACCTGATCAAAGTAGCATGAGCTCTGAACACGATTCGAAAAACATTTTAATTTGTCCGACTAAACTTGTTAGACTTCATAAACTAATATTTTGTGGATACTATATAACCGGCACATCCAGGTAAGTTATATTTATAGCGGCGACAGATTAAAACATAAATGCAGGGGAGCAATTTAAATCTTAATAAGTGTGCGTCAAAACAGCATATTGCTTTAGATGTGTTCCTATTCTGGTCAGCTTCCAGAATACAGAGGTATCGAATTAAACTTGACGTGTTAAAAACATGTTTAATGTATTCAACCTAATTTTTTTTCGTTACATTGAAAGTAATTTTCTTTTTAATTGACTCACCTGACCTGACCGTTGAGCCGGTGCCCATGACACAGGAATACGTACTAGTGCTGGAGTACTTATTAAAAAAGAAAGGTGGTAATTTTTGTTTAAATAGTGCCAGTTATGCCTAAATGCAAAGAAATATATCTTAAATGAATGATACTCGTTAATGATACGCAATACGTGTCTTTTTTAAATTTTGCTTAAAGTTTAGTCTTTTCAACTTTTTGATGATTTAAAAATTCTGATAACCTGAGATCTGATGAAATCTGAGAAAAATACAAGACGATCGACAATAAATATATTTTTTTAAATTTTTGGATTACTTAATTTTATTAATAACTTCTTAGTTAATTTTGAATAAAGGATATTTATAATTTTGAGTCGCGACCAAGAATGCGCAACGATAAAAATCCCCTTTTAGATGACCGAAGACTTGGTCAAAGCGGTATGAGCCCGGAACATATCATTGTAGTATCAACTTAAGAAACTAAAAATATATTATAGTTTATTTGATATACATATCTATATACATATATATAAGCTCACGCCTTTCTCCCTTCAATGTAGGCCCGTACATTACAACCTAAGTTTTATTTTTTTTATTTTATTCAGTTCTTCAATTTTTTTATATTTGGTTTAAAAGTTTTACTTTTGCCTATCAGTTTATCAATCTGAATCATCGTAAGACTATGTAAAGTAAAGCTTATCAAATTGTTCATTTGTTTGACACCTCATTTACTTGACTACGGCTTAATCGTAATACAGTGATTCACTTTCATATGAATCATGTCATGATAAAAACTTAAAATAACTCATAATATAAACTAAGTCTATGTTATTATTTTTTCCACTTCCTTGGCTACACTGGAAAAACATAAACCCTTCTTCGTGCGCAGTATTGGTATAGGGCTCTAATTGGTCCATTATGCGTGTAGGCATAATGGACCAATGAACTGACTAATTGAGCCAGCCTAGCTCCATCCAACAGCTCAGAAGCCTCCTGGGGCATTCACAGGATTTTCGGAGCGTCCTCGCACCCGCTAGGATACTAGCTCGTTGTGTGGCCACTCCCTCGTACTCCAGGACTACATGGGCGGCCGTTTCCTCAGCATTGAGACACCCTCGGCATATAGGGCTGTCTGTGACGTGAGTGGTGAATAGGTGTCGATTTAGGACCATATCTTATACCTACCACTATTCGTATGTCTTGTCGGTTAAGGCTGAGCAGTCTACAGGTTAACCGGGGAGAGACTTCCGTCAGCACTATTTTTGACTGTCTGCAATAATCCGTTGCCTAACCCAGTAGCGAAATTGGTTAAAGGGTAGTGGTAGCACTGTAGTTGGACCAGCCACCAGGGATGTAGACCCTTCCTCGCTAGTTCATCGGCAGCATCGTTTCCGAGTGATTCGCTATGTACTTTGATCCATTGGAGGATGAGGATCCGTTAGCTGAAGCTAAACGCTCTAGCATTTGGTGGCATTCGTATATTAGGCCTGAGTTCTGAGAAAATTCCGGCTCCTGTTCCCGACCCCATCTTGGATCCTTCCGTGTAAATTCGGATTTCACTTATGCCAGATTGATATGATATGATATGCTGATCGTCTTCGTGTAATTGTACTTTATATCGTCTTTCGAAGATATGTTGTTTTGGTATCCTGTCACATTAGGCTGCTATTAGTGGTTGGTACTCCCCTAACTGCTCCCATATTTTGAAATGACCGTCACGTTTGTAGAATAAGTTCAAATGCTTTAATCTGATGCTGCTTCCTGTTGTATATCCAGATCTAGCGCCACTTCTAAGGCAGCGGTGGGTGGGCCTCATACAACCTGTGACAGCGGAGCATGCAAGTCTTTGGAATTGTTGCAGCTTATTTTTAACGGTCCTTAGCTCGGTTCTCTGCCATAGCACTACAGCACCACATGCGATAATTGGGCTAATGACCGTTTTGTACAGCCACATGGTGATTTTAGGTGACTTCGTGTGCAGTAAAATGAAACCCTTGTCGTAACACTTTGTACGCCAACTCTTCTAGATCTTTTGTGCAGAACTAATAAAGATATCTAATTGTTATTATATAGCTCATAGTATGTTAGTAATCATCGTTAGCAACAAGAACTGATTGTATAGAACCGACACTACTGACAATCGTAATTGTTTCTAAAAACTCCTAATCTTGATCTTATACAGGTGTACCCATTGCTTCCCTTGTTTCTTACCTTTCCGTTTTAATATACTGACAATTTTCCCATTCATTAACTTTTAAAATGCCTGGTTAGGGCAACAGGCTTACTCCCTATTACGATAGTGGGACCAATTTCTAATTGTCATAGTGTTGTGTTTGCTTCGGGGATACAGACGTGAGCGTAGGTATGTATGTACTCATCCAACAGGGTTTTGTAAATTGAGTCACCACACCTTTATTAATGCTGGAACGTGCAATTTTCATCATTTTAACCATTTAGATTGTGAGTGGTTGTTTCAAGATATTTTTAAAAATAATTAATTTTGCAACGAGACAGAGCACAAAATGAATATTTGGGATTAAAAAGTAAAATCCCTATATCCAAATACTATATTAAAACAAGTTTCTTATTTAAATATAAATAAAACAGGATAAACATAGAAAGATATGTTGCTTTACCTCTAAGATTGTTGGGTGGGTACCTTGTGTTATTGTTTTTCATAGAATTTGTTTTGTTGTTATAACCCCATTGTTTATGAATGAAATATTACAGGAAAATAAAATAAACATCGGAAAAGATCCATTTATGTAATTTACATTTACGTCAATGACAACATTCAATATCATAGTGCACTAGAAAACAATCCTAACATAATGATGAACTATTATATTAGGATTGAGACCTATTATATAGTCTGGTGATGTAATTTGTCTATCACTGACACCAGCTTCTAAAAACTAACATTTATCTTAGCATAAAGTCATCACTTATGTTCTGGTTGCTTTAGGAATTGGGACAAGGACATCAGAAAAAAATAGTTATTAAGCTCAATCCTACTGTATATTAAAACTAAGAGACTCTATAAAATTCATATCCATACAATTATTGAATTTAGCAAAGATAATGCAATAAAGTCCTAAATTAAATTACTTGCAATCTGTATTATATATATATATATATATATATATACATATATAATATAAATAAATACAGCCTGTATCTCAAATTACAAATGTGTTATAAAAACAAAACACCTGAGCTAACAGTAAAAGCAATAATTATATTTGACAGTATATTTTTTTAATTTGTAAAGCCCAAAAATTGTTAAACATAATAATTTTTGACAAGATCATTATTAAATAATACGTAAATCTCATCAGAAAGAAACATATAAATGAAATAATGTCAAAGATTCTAAGATGCCTTTTTGAGGTTTTCTTGTCACAGTTAACTTAAATGTCTAGATAATCTTTACTATCTCATGGTTATTGGTTGAGACTATTAAAAGTGATGGAAGCAATTACTTACATATGTTTGTTTATTTCATTGCTAATGGTTTTTGGTTTTTCTTTGTAAAATAAAAAGAAGGTAAAGTTTGTGATGCTACAGTAGGTACTAAGCATTAAACATGTGGCAATAAACTTAAATAACAAAGATATCTGGTGGGATATTCATGACTAAAACATACAATTTTAGTAACTCCGAGCAACTACTTAGATATATAAATATAAATAATTGTATTAGTAAAAATAAAATATTTTAGTAGAATTAGTTACATAATAAGGCATATAAACTACACATATTCAAATTATATATATGTTCATACACTAATATGGGTAAAAAAACTTTATTTATAATTACTGTACTTTTGTAACATCAAAGCCTTCTTGTAATACTGCTAAGTTGTGTAAAAGTTAAACATGTAACACTTATCACGCTAAGGTAACATTTTCATATAAATATGGACAGCACTATAATACCTTTAGAAAATTCCATCATAAGATTATAAATGCACAATAATCTTACATAACATAAAAGCAATGGTTTTATAGAAATATAAAATTAGTGGTTGTTAAATTATTATAAAATCTAAAGTCTAGTATTTAATGTTAATTTATACACAGGAACAAGAGAAAAATATAAATTATCTAAGGTAAAACAAATATCCTTAAAGACAGGTATCAGATTAGATTCAATAAAAATGTTTTCTATCGCCTAATATCTGTGATAAAGAAAAAGCATTGAAATAGACAAAGATACTTTCACAAAACTGTTTTGTATGAAGTGTGGGTAGTGTTATATATAAGTTGTATGGTATTGATAAATAACCTTCTGCACAAACTTGGAATGCTCATATAAAACCCTTTTGGCCCACAATCAACTTTATTTATTTGAAGTCAAATCTTGCCCTGATATAGATTATTTTCAGTCAATTTTATCATAATTTATTTGTTCAAGTTCATATTCTCATGTTATTAATGTATAGGCAGTGTTCACTAGTTATTTCTTACTAGTGCCTATTGCATTATAATAGGATTGCCTTCTATAGTGGAAATATAAATTCTAACTGCATCTCCTAAGTACACTTGTAACAACATATAGCAAAATGTTTTTAACCAAAATTGAAATCCAGTCTTGACACTTTTTCGACATCCCCATGAACTGTTAAGAATCTGATCACATTCACATCATGCTTTAGTTGAATGCTTTCTAAAAGTGATGTTCCAACAAATACATCTACTATTTCTTCTGATCTTACTCTAAATTTAACTTGAAATGATTGTGGATCTGCAAGAAAATCTCAGAATCAAATTGTCATCCAGAATAAAAGGTTTTTATTAATGTTATATTTATTTGCATAAATTACTGTCTTTTATCTGTGGCTTCACTCGCATAAATATAGGTATTTTCAAAAATTATGTATGCAGAAATTATGTTAATAAAACACTTAGGTAACATAAGACTTTACCTGAAAAGTAATCAGAAGCTGCATTATCCTCATTTTCAGTTTTAGTATACCCATCCTTAATAACTTGTATTGCAATTCTATCTGGATCATAAAAGTTTATTTCCAATTGACAGGCAACATTTGAATAATCTGGTGAATCAAATCCAGTAACTAAACCAATTGTCAAACTGAAACAAAATATTCTAGTATTATAATATACTAAAATTGTGTTAAAATGGTTGTTAAAATAAAAAGCTATCAATGATTCTCCTTTAAATTAACTAATAACTTGTTATTTTAATGCCTATCATATTAAACCAGAACATTTTTATTTGTATTTCGAGAGTCAAATTTTAAAGAATACTGACTAAACTTGTCAATTATAACCATGTCAATGAAACTTGATATATTAAAATCTATAAGCAAATGTAATGGATCTTAGTATAATTTATTGAAAACATACTTGTACTGTGCAGTTTACAGGATTGCAAAAACAATATGAAACCACTATTGGCAACATTTAATTTTATTGTCTAGATAAAAAGAAACTCTTAATTAAGAACAATATAAACATTGTCACAAATAGCTTTTTAATTAAAAACCCCATTCGTATTTTACGAATAAACTGAGGAACATGGTTTTTATCTTAAAATAATTTGTTTTATGCACTTTGAAAATAATAAGATAATAATATTTAAGTACCCACCGTTGTCTCTCTTTAAATGTTGTGCCTGTTATATCAATTGTATCATGGATACCCAGTTTTTTCGGTAGAACAAACATCTTCTCGTTTTTAAGTTGTGGCTTTGGCCAAGGAGGAGCCCGGTTTGTGTTCCCGTTCAGCTGGACACTGTGTGGTTCTTCACCGCGCCTCCCGTCTCTGTTATCAGTTAAATATATCAGACGATCGCTTGCTAAACAAAACACGACTAACTACCAAACTTTGCTTTGATAACCTATACGCCACCGCCGGCTAATTTGTTGCCTACGTTGATGTATCTTACACATATTTCTTATAATATAGCTAAATATTTTCCTATCACTTTATCTCCGTAGTAACGTATTTTTTTTCTTCTTAAATAAACTGTCTTAATTTATTTTATGGATTAGGCTTTCTGCTTGACGTAAACTGTTCCGTTGACTTGACATTAGGAATTTGGTATTTCGTCATGACATTGACACTTAGAAGAAATGTGCGTCCAAAAAAATTTAAATGTTCCATAAAATAGTTTATAAATTCTGAAATATAAAGGCACTCGCGTGGTTTCGAACTTCACTATATTAGAAAACTAGGTATATTAAGTACCTAATTAGGTCATACCCGACTAGGCAATCCCAACACGCTTTCAACATCTTCAATTTATTTTAACACGATTTTTGTTACACGTCTGACGTTTACGAGCCGCAATGTTTTATCGTGAATGCCAGAGGTAGATCTGAGATTGAAGCGTTTTAAAATGACGTAATGATGAAAACAAACAGGCACCGACCTCGAAGTTAAAAGGTTTTACGTCATTTCACCAAGACGTAGGTTCACTTCGATATATCACGCTTTACTGCACTTGGTTATAATGTTTCTTCGTACACTCATGGATTAAAATATAAACGTGTAGCGATCTAATCAGATGCTACATGAAAACTGGACTAAAAAATCTACGCGCTGTTATTAGTATCGGAGGCGGGTGTTGTTTATTCATATATCTACGTATTTTTGTTTATATCCTGATGACTGCTGATGAATGCGATAATGATAACGGATGAATAGAAAATTTAACGACATATCATCTTATCGATTTCACTAAATGAGCATTCAGAATGAAAAGTATCACGTAGAAAATAAGACAGAATATGGAATAATAATCAAAATGCAAATATAATTATGACTTAGATTGTGATGTCATGTTTATTCTACTTTCAAATTTAATTTAACAACTATTTAAATATATACGGTCAGATCTTATTAATAATAATACTTACTTGGTTTTCTTTTTCATGTGTACTTTTTGACTTCTTTAAAGACTGCTGAGTAAAATCACTATTTTCATTCGCTGCTTTGTGTTAACAAATAGTTGTTATTTAAAAGTCAATAAAATATGACGATACCTACTGGCTATCATGAACTATGTATATATAAAATAAAATGCTACGGCGTAGTAAACTGTATATTTTATCAGTTGGTTGTGAACTGATAGAGTATCTTTTTAAAGATTAAAGAGCTGGTAAGCTATAGACAATAGGTTTAGACGAGTAAACGAGTTTTTCGCGTCTTGTAGACGATGTAGCTAAATCTATCTATTTAATAACTGACTGGCTTGGTGGTCTAATGGTAAGTGATCCTGACTGCTGATCCAGAGGTCATGGCTTAAATTCTCGAGTATTGGTGTTCTTTGTTGCCGTGGTTTGAATGTTTGTCAAGTCTCCTGTGACACCGGAAACAATCCTAATAAGGGGAGATAAAGAGTATTGTAGTTATTAGATTAAAATGTGGGTGTTTAAGACACCTCTGCCCACCCTTTCAAGGATGCAGGCGGGAGCGTATACAAGTGTGTATGTACTTATGTAAAAAAATATAATAGTGTCAAGTGATATGTAAAGCTGCGATTTTTTTAGTAGCTCTGCTTTAACTCTCCTAGGACATAACTGAAGTGTTAATAATTTTTAAATCTCTAAAATTTATCGGTCAATATTTTTTTATTGGATATAAAAAAAGTCATAGTCACTAACGCTTCAGGTTAAAAAAACTATAGACTACAGCAGTGAAGGTTATTTTAGAGATCCTTTAGTAGACGCAATCAAGTGTATATCCTGCAGCCATATGTATGATGAACAAATAATTCGTCATCTAAAATAATAATTCCTTACCAAGATGGTTCCGATTGTAACATAGTAACACTTAAAATGTTAAGTACTTGGTTTATATTGTCCAAGATAATGTTGACTTACTGTTTTGGTATTGTATTTAGGATTTGTCACTATTATTAAAATTAACCCTTGTGGCATGTAGTTGATGCGTCGATATTTATTTATTAAACAGAGATTAAGAACGTGTTTTAGTAAGACGTCTTCTCTTGTAATGAAGTCTGGTGTTTGCGATTCCGTCTTGAGTTTAGTTTAAATTTTGGTGCTAAACCTGTTTCTTAATTGAGGTCAGATATTTTTGGGGCTTCTCAAATAGTATTGATAGATACGACGAAGAATTCAACTATCTACTATCCACGGATAGTGTAGTGGTTTGTTTTAGTACGAAGACTGTCATTGCATACATATTGATTGTTCAATACCTATATAGAAATATATATTTTATCTTACATCGAATTTTGTACTGAATTTTCGTTCGGTACAAAACCTTTCTCTCTGGATACTTTAAACTAGCTAACTTAACTTTCACTTGAGCGGATTCTATAGAATTTATATTATATTCTAGGTTTCAAATTCTCCAATACCAATTATGTTTCAAAATCTCTCATTTTTCAATAAAAAATATCATATTTTAAATAAAAAAAAGACTACCTAGCAAGATTGACAAGTTTGATAATAAACTTCAAAATTGAGCGATTAAAGTCTTTATAAACGAAAGAGTATGCAGCTTCTGCGTCGTATACAATAATGTATTGCCAACAACATACTATTTGATATAACTTCTTGGCCCTAATTCAAATATCGTTTATTGAGACGTAAGTCAAGAGGGAATTGCCTGAAGTTTATTGAGGAGTAAAATTAACTACTAAAGAGACTTTATACTTGCAACAGTTTTAGCTTGTTACTAACCCTTACATTAATGGCAACTAGCAAACGAAGAAAGATTAGGAGAATATATTCTGTCTGTCTGTTATAGTTACCATTATCAAATAAGGAATTGTATTGTTTGCTTTACGAATTACTAGTAAGTTATATGAGTATATGTATGTGGTCCTATTACCGTCAGAGATAAAGATTAAGAGAATGTACATTCTGAATAGGTATGTAAGATGAATCAAGTTGGTACTGTCAAGTGTCATATCTGTTTGTTTTTTTTTTTTGGTTAGAAGTGTTAGGTGCATTAGACTATGTGCTACTACTAATACTATCAATAAATAGCAACTAACGAAACTATTTGTACAGATTCGAATACAAAAAAAAAACTGACAATACGATGCCTCTGACAATATCGCCTTCCTAAAAAGATGGCAAAGTTTGTGACAATTATCTGAGTCACTTTCACTATGTAGAAAGAACAGGACCATCTACTAATCTATTCTCTGATCTCTCTAATCTACAATGTGCAAATAAGTTTACTTTCATTATTGTCATTGTTTTACACTCTGATTACCTACTTGCTGATATGTTGAACTACTTTCTTTTTGCTTATCCAGAAGCCTAGAGGATGCTAACAGCATCATCTTCATCAAGGCCTCTGACATCTTAGCAAATGTTTTTAAGTAGCGTCTGTAGTTGAGCGGCAGTGCCGTGCGTAGCTGAAAACCCCAATGCGCGAGTGACAAGTTCTTTCGCACTTTTGGCAAATATGTTTAGGGGCGGCCGCCTTTATGCTCGTTTTTCGTCTAAGGTTTTAAAGCAGGCACTGTCATGAGTGATACATGCTAACAGCAGAGTTGAAATATTTCCAGTATATGTACTTCAAGAGATATTATGTGTGTATGGTTTACGGTGACAGGGCACATTATATACATACGCTCACGCTTTATTCCCGTCCATGGTAGGCAGAGACTGTAGAACACACTACTGTGGAAAACAATCATGATTAATCATGAGGCGTCCACATTTTTTAACTGAAAATCGTCCAAATATTCGTTTCAAGTTCTTTAAGGTTGGGTGTCGTTTTATCCGGAATATCAACACATGAATGTAACAATAAAAATAAGTAAAAAAATATCTATTGAATACAACTTTAATGATTCGAAAACAACATTTCATTATTTCAAAATACTAAAAACTGTTGCTTACAAAATTAATTTCTTCAAACATATTGGTTTTATTAAAAAATATATATATTTTAAGGCTAAACTAAAATTGCTTAAAATTTTAACATTATTCTTAAAATAGCTTGCTTTGTACTTATTAGTAATATGTATAATACAGATACAAGGGTACAAGTTAAGGTATCTAAATAAGAATCCAACTAACTAAACCTTATCATTGTAGTGTACCTTTGGGCTAGAACAAACAATTTAATCTTTCACGTTAGTACAATGTCCCCTCATATCTATACTGTGACTAAAGCTTTATTTATATTCTAGACTAGATGTTACCCGCGACTTCGTCCGCGTGGTATTTAACAAAAGATTTATTGTTCAGTTCGCAGAGTTTACTATAACTTATTAATTCTGTATTTAAGAAATACCTATACTAATTTTAATGAAATTATTTCAATCGAATATTATAAAATTTTAATTGGTTTTAATTTTTTTCGTGAGGTTTTTTTTTCTAAATTAAAAGTAGCCTACGTTACTCCTTGTTACATCAGCTATCTGCCAGTGAAAGTCCTGCCAAAATCGGTCTAGCCATTTCAGAGATTAGAGGAACAAACAAACAGACAGACAAACAAAAATTAAAAAAAAATGTTGTTTTGGTTTATGCATCGTGTATACATCCACGTGCAATGAGTAAAAAACGGTTATTTTAATATTATAAACAGACACTCCAATTTTATTTATTTGTATAGATTAAGTAACGAAGGTTGTAAATAAGCGTATTACGAAATTGTTATTTGAACCGATCTTTAAAATAGATAAGCGAAATCATCTTAATGTTTAATTGAGTAAAACTTGAGATATTAAATTGAAATGATTAGTTCATTAATTCTTTACTAGACATGTCATTAATTTCACGGGTCGGAGGTAATATAGATCATAAGGTCCCACTATTAATTCTGTGTTTTTATAAGTTTACAAAATACTGTAATCCTCAAATTGTTCTATATCTGGTTGTTCTTCGTGTCCGTTATTTGTGTTTGTAAAGTCAACCGCTATATAGGAAATAATCTTAGTTCGGGAGTTCTTTTTGAAGACATTATTTTTATATAAACGTCGAATATTTGTTAAGAGAACATATTTATTTATTTATTTAGATATATTTACAATATTATTACAGGAAAAACTCCCAAGGCAATATTGCAAGCTTATAATTAAGTTTATACAATGATTACTTACATTTAACAATTAATAATAATAACAATTATGAATATAAATTTACCACAAGACAGAAATAATGCAACTTTGGGCTACTTTTGTAATTTTTTTATGTATTACTTGTTATTATCTATTGGACTAACTACATTGTAACTTCAAAAATACATCAATAGACTTATGCTCAAACATGGCTCTGGTATTGATTACATAATAATAATAAAAACAAAAAATAATTTTGTACAGTAAGTACAAAATTATAAATCCAATTCTAGACTTAAATTGAAAAAAAAATATTACCGCAGATAAATATAAAGAAACATACCACAAAGAGTCATTACATTAATTCAGATTAATCTATTACAACAAACAAATACAAAAGATGATCACCAAATAAAATAATAGTAGTTCTTCAGCCCGGATTGAAGCAATCAAAAGTTTAACGTATACAGCGTATTTGGAATATAAGAATAAAAATGTGCTGTCTTTATTAAGCACAGCATTAAGAAACTTAGAAGTCCGAAATCTCTATCTTTTGACCCACAGCAATATCTCTTCCTCACTCACGCTCTTGAATGTTTTGCTGTAAGTATTTTTACACCTGTACTGGTAGGTATACGCTGGAATGTATTGGGCAGGCCCTAAACACTTCGATCAGTAACACCACTCCTGTCAAGCCCACTATCAAGATTATGATAATTTGTTTTCGTTTTGTTACATGGATATTGAGCTGCTAATTTTTAAGACTGTTCCGGTTTTACAATTAGTGTTATCGATTAGACAATTTTATCCGAAACTAAAATCAAGTCTTTCGACTTTGTTAATATCACCGTGAACTGTTAAAAATCTAATGTCTTTAAGGTCATGTTTTAGTTGAACACTTTTTACTTTTTGTATATCTGCATTTGGGCCCACATATATGTCCAATATTTGTTCCGGTCTCACTTTGAACTTAACTTGAAAAGATAAAGGATCTACAAGAAAAACAATTTATTATTTTTTATGTTTAGGCACTGTAACTTTAAATCACTTTATATAAGTGTGAAACAGAAATATAAAGAATTAACTATTTACCAACACTCCTTAAAAAGGAAATTGCAGTATGTGTATCTTTCTCATCATTCACAGCTTCAGCATGTCCATTCTTTACCACTTGTACTGATATTTTAACTGGGTCATAAAAGTTTACGTCCAGTTGGCAGGCAACATTTGAGCGGTCTGCTGACTCTGATCCAGTTATTAAATTGATCGACAATCTGAAACAAAATGTATTAAACTGTACCTTAAATTAAAGAAACCTATGTTAAGGAAAGTAACGTTACGTATTTTCAGTAATTTACGATGGATATAAATAAATTCTTCTCGTCAAATCTTTATATGATACGAATGAAAACTGGCCTGTTGCTCTAGTGTTTAGAGATCCAGACTGCTGACCTATGGGCTATGGATTCGACTCCCACATGGTACAAAATTATTTGTGATCCACAAATACTTTTCCTAAGTCTTGGTGTTGTATTTTTGTCAAGTCCCCTTCGACACAGAAATCATTTGTAATGTAGGTGTTGTGAGTCATATTTTTCAAGAACGTAAAAACAGTATCAATAGCACATCATAAATTAATGCCCTTGCAGAAATTGTTTTTTGCTCTAGATTTGAAATATATATTATATAATAACAGCTCGGTCTCATTGGCATAGTGGATGTACGAGAACAGCAGACATGGATACTCTTAAAGCAGCCCACAGAGCAGTGGGTTTTCAACCCACTTCAAAAAGTAGGAGGTTCTCAATTCGACTCTATTTTATTTTATTTATGTTTGTTACGTCAGACCTTTCGACTGTGTGAACTGATTTAGACGATTTTTTTTATTTGAAAGCTGGTGCTTCCCGTGTGGTCCCATTTTAATTTGGTCCAATTTTGACAATGGCATCCATGAGAAAACCATATAAGTCTAAAATTTGCATAGTGTGCGCGACAAAAGGACGAATAACTCAATATCACGCCAACCGATTTCGATGATTCTTTTTTTATTGAAAAAGATGTACTTCAAGGGTGAGATGAGTTGTGACAATGGCATCCATGAGAATACCACATTAGTCTTAAATTTTATGATAGAGGCATTGAAGTCGGTTGTCCACTTTTTTAAAGTCGGATTATTTAATAAATCGTCGCGTGTATAAAGTTTGCGTAACTAAAAAATACTAAATAATACCTCATTAGCCGAAAGGCATTTAATGTGCTTAATAGCCATAAAATACAGACATGCATGCACACAAACACTGTAGTAATTATATTTAAAAGTTATTTTATAAAACTTGATTTTTTTTAAAATAAATATTATATTTACTTATTTATTAATTTAGGTAGTAGAAGATCTATTTAAAAAAGATGATTACCCTTGAGATAAAAGTTAGATATAAGAAACAGACAGACTCTGAGAATAAATACAATAATATCTCCGACAAATGTATAAACAAAAAAAAAATACAAATTTGGGTCAAAAAGAGTGGATCTTCACTGGGTATCTATTAGATATTTTAGGTTATTTTTAGTAACTTATATGTATAGAGTTGTATTATGTCTGCACTAATTGCCCACAGAAAGTATAAATCATATTTAAAAAATAAATATTAATGTAGTTAAGTATAAATGTTAAGTCATATAACTATTGTTTCACTCACCGTTCCCGTTGATCGAATGTGGTGCCTGTTATTATGATTGTGTCATTTGTACTTAATATCTTCGGTAAAATATACATCTTCTCGTTCTTGTACTTGGGCTCTGGCCACGGAGGCGCCTGGTGTGTGTTCCCGTTCGTATGGATACTGTAAGCTTCTTCGGCGCGATGTGTCCCTCTGATATTAGTTATAATAAATGAGCTGATATGACATAATGTTATATAAACTGATAAAGTTATATACTTTGTGTTGGTCCTAAAGACAAACGCTTGAGCATTCGTGTAAAACGCAGTAGGTAAAGCATTTGTGTATTTGCCAATTACCAATATCTAATATTCTTTAGACCTCTTTAAATAATTTTGGATGTTATAATTATTTTAAAGTATGAGTTTTTGAAGACTTAATAATAAAAATACGTACTCATGTTTGATATAACTGTTTTGCGATATATTTGATTCAAAGCTATAAAATACTTTTCTTTACGTTTTTAAATGCTATATTTTAAATGGTATAGTAAAAACTTAGCGACAAGTTATTTATTAAGACTTATTTTTTCATTTTCAACAAAAGATTACATTTTTATCTAAATACAAATATTCAAAAAATGATTATCAGTAGCGCGGAGTTCTGTAATAAGGGCCTGAAGTTGGTTATAGAAAAATAAAGTTAAATACGCCAAAAGAATGTTAAAAGAAATTATGATTTACGCTAAAGTTATTAATGTTATGTACATATTTTATCTAGTCTTAAAAACAAACAAGGACACATTAGTGTGACTGTAGTTAAGGTTATAAAATTGTATTTTTTTTGCGAACACTCTTGCGATATAGGTATCTATACTCATACTTTTTTAATATGGTGATTAATGGATAAATACCGTATTCATTTCGTCATTTGTGACATGTAGGTATACAAAAACAGTGAGTCAAAAACATCGTCTCTTGTGGTTCGTTAAAAAAACCGTCCCACAAATTACTTTACTGTAAAAAACTAGGTACTTCTATGATTTAAGTCATACCCGAATAGGCAATCCCAACACGCTTTTGACATCTCCAATTTATGTTACCCTATTAAGATTACGTCAAACCTTTACAGGCGTTTAACGTTTCATAAATACTGTAGGCAGTTTTAGTTTTAAGCGGTTTAGTGATGATGACGTAATGATGAAAACAAACGATCGTTATTTCACCGACACTTGTGTTTGATTAGATTTACAATTTTCTGCACTTGGTTAACACTTTTCTCAATAAATGACGGTAATAAAATAAAATACCAACGTGTAGCGATCAGACCAGATGCTACATGAATACTGTTCAAAGAAATCTACTTGTTATTTGTTAGTAGTAATAGCTCCAGTAGTGTGTTTAAATACGTACCTTAGTATTAAATAATTGCGACCATTTCCTGATGATGTTACTGATAATGGCTGAATAGAACATTTGATAAATAGGCTCGTTAAGATTATAGTAAATGAAAAGCGTCAGATTTAAAAAGATTTCTGTGTATATAAATAGATTACTGATCTATGACCTCATGTTTTTACCATTTACATAGGTACCTAGGGTAACGTGGCGAATACCGGTTATTAAGTATGACAATGAGTCTTGTTTTCCTTTTTATAAATACTACAAGCATAAGGAGACTTGGGTGCTCGATCGAATTGGATAATGGATAAGTTATGAACACTGTACATTACGGTTTAGTATCTATTCTAAATGCAGCAAAAACAGAATACTTAAATACATTAACAATCGACAGTATTTGTGAAATGTGACAGAGGCTATGGTTACACGTGTCTGGTACAGATTTTCAAATTCTGCTCCTTTGTTTGTTAATGTTAAAAAAACCATTAGGTCGTATGACATTATCTTCGAGTACCTACCAACGAATTATGTAATTGCCGGAGTCCAACCGACACATAAGGTGTATTCGACGCGGCGACTGGCGACGTGGGCAGCTTAATCACGAGGTGCGGTGGTTTATATACCGGCATTGGATAAGACTTGGCTACCATTTTTGATAAATAAAGGATGCTTGAAGAGCTTCTATACACATCAATAAATGATAGAGTTGTTATTTTAGCGTGAATGACTGTCACCTGTAACATCTCATTTAATAACGTTCAGCTACGAGAGCCGGAGTATTCACATTAGGACATAAATGCTTGTTATAACTTTTTTTTTATATTTGCCTGTAGAGCTTTAGCCTAAGCCTTTGTATAATAAATAACACACGACACGTCGAAATGCCGACCCATGAATTTATAATATAAGCCGGTCGTCTAGGTCAAGTGACGTCATACGCTGGAGTGCCGCGTGAAACTATACTCTTTGCTGTAGATATTTTATTTATTAATTGAATGCTTCCTGCATTTTAAATTCTATAAGTATTAATTTGTTGTGAAAAGAGGTCGCACTCGAATAATTAAACTAAATATTAAGGATGACCCTTCTCGAGAGTCGCACCACACACTGACAGCACTGACTTCCTTGTTATCGGATGACGGAGAACTACTTCTACGGTTGCAGGCAGAATATCTACTTCTTCACCTGTATTTTATCTCCGAATAGCTTGATTTTTTTTATCTATCAGGATTAAAAAAGGCCGGTGCTAGATAGTCAGGTATATGTATATTCTAGGGAGAGTGTCTTTCATCATTCAGTGTGTTTTATCATCATCATCTTAACCATACTACGTATACTGCCTACATATAGCACTTCATCAATAAATTCCTTTCCCTTCCTTCCCTGTTAAAATTGTATATTACAATTAAGTATAACTTGTGAAACCTTTGTTTGGAATTTTTAAGGTAGCGTAACCTAATTTAAAAATTCTGATTTTGTTATTATTATTCACTTTATTTCACTTAAAATATACCTATATAAATTACATTTTTAAATATAAAAAACAAAGAAAAAAAAAAAAAAAAAAAAAAAAATAGTGCGCCACAGGGATCAAACTACCCGTGGTTAGGGCACCAGAGACAGGAACCTCCCTTGAAGGTGTTATTATTATTATTATGGAAATCTAAAATCTAAAGTTTATTTTATTCGGAACTTTACTCCAGACGACAATAACCCTTAAATAGTAATCACCAACATTAACAGTAACGAATATTGGTCACGTGCGTCAGCGTCTCGCGAAATAGGAAAATCACATTTCGAAGTACCGTTGCTAGTCACGTCGTGTAAATTACCGTTTACATTTTTGAATAACTCCTACTGCGATATAATATAGCAGAAGTTGCAAGGTTATTCATATAAAAGTTTGTATCGCAGCAAAGGTTTCGTAATTTTTCACTAACACCGGTTAAAATGACGAGATGAATTTTAAGTGATTAAAATAATATGGCAAAAGGCAACTGTATCTGTTGTTATTTATTTGTCTTTCAACTGGAACCAACAATAAAAGTGTAATGCACCATAAGTATTTAAACAAATCATTAGAATGTAAATTAATTACTATGGCAACATAATTATTTAGACGATGCTGTGTACAAAGTAATAAGTTAATGCACGTTTATTCTTCTTAAACTTCTCTAATGACGATGTGTTATGTTATTACCAATAAACATAGTTTTGATCTTTGATCCTATTATACTTAATGGTTTACTTGGATAAGAAATGGATCTAGAAACGATGGTTTTGTATAAAAGGCTTTAATAAGCTAATTACCAGTTTGCTTGAATTTCTAAGAATAATTTTACGGTTAAAAATACATACACCACCCACTACCCATCCATACCATCAAACAGTACGTTTTCTTCAGGATTGTTGCAGTTTTTTTTTGTGTACATGTTGTTTGCCATTACGATTTTAACTAAAAATTAGTTTACTGATGACGTGTAGTAGTATTCTGTAGATGAATACTACTCGCAGTAAATGATAGACCATACGCGTATTCGTATGATTCGATACTCGCACAGGAATAAACACAGCTAGCATGTAAACAAAAAATCGGCGTCTATTTATAATTTGACAATCTAGATAATTTAAAGTAAAAATGTATAACTTTGATTTGACACTACCGATGATTATTCTTCCATAATTTACATATCAAGCAATTGCTACATA
Organism: Tyria jacobaeae; assembly: GCA_947561695.1. NCBI lineage: Eukaryota > Metazoa > Arthropoda > Insecta > Lepidoptera > Erebidae > Tyria > Tyria jacobaeae. Next base: position 3,440,883 of record OX387211.1, on the reverse strand, counting down.
TTTCAGTACGGTTCTGTTCAGGAAAAGAATACTTAGTATATTAAATACATATACATACATACCTATTGAAATACTGTTCAGTTTTGCCCTTTCATGTATATTAGGGTATTATCAATATAATCATATATTTAGCAATATGGTAATTAATTAAAATCAATTTGGTCGAAGCACACAGCGGGGTGGACGATGGTGGTTTTGAAAGGATTATAAGGGGCGCAGCAGCGTGTCGATCTCGTGGCAGCTATCGGTTTGGGTAGACTCTTACTAAAGATAGTGAGTAGAGAGTGCATGGAAATCTGCCTCTTAAAAAATAATCACTTAACTAATTAAACACTAATAAAATAATATAAAAAGAAACCGGCCAAGTGCGAGTCGGACTCGCGCACCGAGGATTCCGTACAAACCTGTAGGTAAGATTCTATGCCAACGGAAAGTAGACTTTAGGTTTGGTTTCCCTTGCGAATAGTTGCGAGTTTCAAAATATGCGGCTTGAATTGCTGTTTCTTGTGATTGCGTTGACATAGAAGTTTGATTTTGTTACAGCTTAAAGGTATTATAGACTTGAGTATTTGATATGAATTTCAGCTTGATACCTCCACGTGTTCCGAAGAAAAAGGGTCTTGACAACCAGACGGACAACAAAGTGATTATATAAGGGTTTCGTTTTTCCTTTTGAGATACGGAACCCTAAAAACAAAAAAAAAAGAATTAAAAATAGTGTAAATAAGAAAAAAAAATATTGCAAAAAAAGCTTGGGGTGCGTGATGTCAATAGTTATAAATATTTTGTTGACAGACATGAGTAGAAGGATTATTATTTTAATATCTTAAAAAGCACCCCACGTTTTTTTAAAATTACATTTAAAATACATTTTTTTCCTATTTACACTGTTCTTAATTCCAATTTATTAATATTTATTTTCCGTTTTTTAGTTTTGTTTTCCATAAAAGCGTGTTTTTGTTTCTTCATCTTATTCAAAGTCAGTAAGTTATTCGAGAAATAGGTTATCGGCGAGCCTTTTAGTTTCCCTTCTTGGTCTTGGCGCAAAGACACTACCAGTTTTAGGAAAACATAAAATGGCTAGCTGATTATCCTAGTAAGGATAACGAGTCTGTTTCAAATATTGAATTGTCTTCGGTCCTTGATAAGTATGCCAAATTTCGAGTTAATCCGACCTTTTAAAGGCGTTCAAAATCATATTCAAAGTTTCCGTTACATACTAACATACATACGTCTGAAGCGTGTTAAAAAGGTCTAAAATTAGTCAGTAGTAATGCTATTTCCATGTATCATTATAATTTGACTGCACGTGCGTTATATATAGACAATGAATTCTTAACCTTGAAATTGTCGATTAAACAGCTGATTTGTGGCTATTATGCTTAATATGCCTTATTATTGTTAGTGACGACAGCTAAATTAACATTACGAAGGAATTGTCCTTTCTTTAAGTACCAAACGAACCCTCACTTGAAATTAGATACATTTATAAAATTTATATAATTTCAATCATTCTTATTACAGACTATAAAAAAAAATGTAGTAAAATATATAAATATCGACTTTCTCAATAATTTCAGTTTTTGAAAAGATAGTATTCGCATTCACATCCGCGAATATTGGAGAAAAATATTCGGATTCACGAATGTCAAAAATCCCACATTCGGTACATCACTAGTCTTAACATTAAATTAATCGGATATTCTTAGGATATTTAAATTTATAAATGTGTGTGTATGTTTAAATGTAAAATTATTATTAAATCACGTCTTAATAATCATGTCGTAATTGATTGATACTTAATACTTTTGAATACCTTGCTACAATTCATGTGTGTATTAGGTTGAAATTAAAAAGCAATTTGTATATTAACAATATTCTTTATTGCTATGTAATCGGAACCAGCCGCTTCAATAAATTACCTATACATTATAACTAACAGTCTTTTACAGTGAGATATTTATATTAAGTACTAGCATTAAGTAATACCTTACAATTATGTTATTCAACTCGACGATCGTACATTTAAGTCGAACAATTTCACCAGGAACATTAGTGGCAGTGTTTTATTAATGTTTTGTCAATTGTACAATTAATATGACATGTAATTAATATCAAATTAATGACGAGAACCATAAATGTACTTATGTCTAATGTACTCCAACTGAGTTGGAATAGCAAAAGCTGTCTGTTCTTGCTACTCCTTGCTGGATTTCAATATATTTGATGTTACTAAAGTTGCTGATGTCACAAATTAATGCATTGCTCTCGCCGAGGTTGTTAACTTGCAATTTGACAGAAACCATATTGTTTGATCGCGCTCTCATCCTTAGCTCAAATGTTTCTGCAACATAGAAATCGTAAAAAACAATTAGTACTTATTCAAACTTATGTGGGACCACTAAAAACATTAAGAAACCTTAGTGTAGGAGTGAGGAGTCTCTGGCGTGTGGTATAACGCACAACAGGAGAGGCCTATGCTACAATGCAGAAGACTGTACAGTACTGGGATGTCTTTGTTCCACCTTTGAGAGATATTAGATAATGATATATAGAATCGAAAGCCGCTGCCAATTGTCCATAACTCCTAATTGAATACATACAAAAAGAAATTGTCTAAAAAAACAACCCTTGTAATAGTTATAATCGAGATCATTTCTAGATACTATCACCTCCGCTTCTCATAAATGCTTGTTTAACACGATAAATGGTGATAATACCTGGAAATTAAAAAAGTTACAACTCTTACAAGGATTGTCTTTCCAATTATTTTTTGCAATTGCTTTCTAGAGATGTATATTTTAAGTGCTTCATTTTCTGGGTCACGCTGTCTATTTCCGCATAGACCAAAAGACATAAGCCCGAATGCGACGTGGACTTGTTCGTTATTATAAAGAAACTTTTTTGAACATAATATTTTCAGTAATCTCAATGAATCTTGAGTCAAATAAATTAAAACTTTACAATAATGTTGAAAATATAGTAATATTAACTTGAAATTGTATTATATCAGGGCACTTCTACACTAAAAACAAATTATACAATATTTGTGGTATAAAGAAAAATTCAACTTGGTACAGGTCTGATAAGGATTCACAATGATTAAAATATAGCCATTACTCTAATCACTAGAAACTTAGGAAGACACCTTTGCCTTTTTTATTATATATTTAAGAAAAACTTACCTCCTCTCTGTCCCTTAAGAACATATTCTTCCTGCTCGTTCGTGGATGTACTAATATATTGACGTTCGAAATCAAACATGATTTTGCAGTCTTCCTCGGTTTCCTTATTACCTCGTAATACAACCTTAAACCTATTGTGTAAGAGTATTTTAGTTAATTGTTACGTATATCGTTTACATGTATACACAGACATTCGTATCATGGAAATTTTAACTTACAATTTATCTTCTGTATCTAGTTTTCCGTTTATTGTTATTGTAAATCCAGATCTTAAAGGCGTTGGAAGATTGAATATTCCACCAAGACTATCGGCTGCATCACTGGTTATTCTGGTCAGTCGAAAAAATATTCACAGTAGTAATAACATCAAAAAATAAGCAATGTATGTATAATAAAACATTGAAACAGTAGATTTAGTGGCTACGTACCCATTTCGTATTTCTATATTGTTGTCAATCATAGGACGTGCCATTCCGTTGTTATAGGTTATCGCTAACACAATTAAGAACAATAAGAATGCCATCGTTTTTAAATTAAATCACAACAAAATATGTCACAAATACTTTTCACTGTTTATGTTATGATAGTTGAACAACGACTAAGGTGAACACTTAACTGCACAGTTAATTAATAATACATTAATTTATTGGTAATCCCTCTAAAGGACTATACCAATATTGCAGTCGGTAGACACTAATAAATGAAGCGGATGATCCTTATGTTGTATTATTACAACAGAATAAATGAATCACTGTTTAGTAACTACGTCAAATCATTATATATGTTTTGCAAAACTGAATTGTAGAGAATGAAGCAAATTCTTTATCTTAAATATGATTATTTACTAGCTATTAGGAAACTGCGGGAAACGCCCGCAGACTTACCTGTGTTTGTCGATGCTCCGCTTTTAAGGGTCGTAATAATTACTTTGCCCAACACAAAAAGAACTTTTATGACTGATAGTTTCAGAGATCATCATCAGATATTTATATTTTATGCTAGTTCTGTCAAGAAGGCTGTTGTCTAATACTCGTAATTTTTCAGGCGAGTCCAATGTTTACACACTCGGGACCATTGGTAATCATCGGGTTGTTACTACGAAATTACCATCAGTTGGCAGGACTCGTGAAGCCATGACCGCTGCGGGTAACACTACGACACGCTTATTGGGCATTTTCCAGAAGGTAAGTCAATTTTATGAAGATTAACACACCTAAATTGCACTTTATACACCTATACTGTAGAGTTTAAATCAATATTTAAAGTTAGTGCCTCACCGTGAGATTATTTTCAACCTTAGGTATTTTACAAGGTTCTTTTGTCATTCTTGTATCATCCATGCATTCTCGACACTCATGATGCAATAAAAGAATTTCGTTATTATGGTTATCAATTTTTTACAATAATAATTAAATATGCATAAAATAAATAGTTCCCAACATTTGACAACTAATTGTCGCATGCCTTATTTCCGAACCGATATGACCTTCAAAATTTCAAGAAAAGAGCGTACTTACCCACCTAAAAGGCCGGTAAAGCACTTGTGACTTTTGATTTGCGGGTGTCCATGGGCGGCAGTGGTCACTTACCATCAGGTGACCCGTCTGCTCGTTTGCCCCCTATCCCATCAAAAAAAAAAAAAGGTTATCTGGATGCTACGCTCTCTTTTTTTTAAATCATTGAATGTAACCTATTTAAGGCAGAGAGCTCGAATTCCCAGTTCGAGTTACAGGTATGCTACCCCCGATGTCGTGAAGCTATTGCTTACGTCACAATCCATCCATATAATCAATAACGCTTTCCTTCGATTGCCTTTCCTTGTTCTTATCTATCCCTTTCAAAATACTTATAATTTTAAATCTTTTATAACTAAATTGGCGATCTACCTACGTTGTTGTAAGTGTATCACCCCATGAAAGTTTAACCATTTCATTGTTCGAGCCTCAAAAGGTGTTGCTTATACGTTTGACTTTTATTGGTTACATTTATTACATACGTACGCAGGGTTTTGCCTGTAATGGCAAACGACGGGAGTTAATGAATCAACTGAGGGGTAGTATATACTGTACTGAGTCAATATTCTCGTTCGTCTCTACTAAGCGAAGCTTCAATAGGCTAATATCTCAAGACTTAGCTTATTAGAGCTTCGTCTCGTGCTTTAGGCTGGTATTCTTTATATAAACTTTTGCAAATATGCTTACTATCTTATACTATCTATTATCTAACTATCTTATTGATTAAGTCTGTTCTGTCAATTTCAAAGATTTCTTTCTTGGTATTAAATACCTATAGTTTCATTCATGTCAGCCCTCTTTCTTACCTAATTTTAGATTTATAGATCAATTTTCAGTTTGAATTATCAATTTTAAAATATGATACATATATTTTAAATGATTTACGGTGTATACAACCTTAAAATATGAACACACTTTTCTGGAACTACCTGTATGTAATAGTAATGATCATATTTAAGGATTTGCGGTGAGCTGAGCGGTAAAGTGAGTGTGTTTATGGATTTCCTGTTCAACTTACACAATTTACAACCTTTCTGGTCAAAATACGTGGGAAAACCCTCCGCGAAGTGTTGTGTTGTATGACACTATAGAACGCTACGACATTAGCGTTCTATAGTGTCATGAATATTTAATGAAGTCTGGGCCTAGCAGAAGCATGATATTATTTATAAATCCCAAGTAGCAATCAAACCAATACAATTCCCATTGATATGAAATTGTATAAGTTTAACCTTGATTTGTATTTTGTAACCATGCGTGAAATAGCAATGATTGCATCTGGTCGGCATGTTTGTTTGGTGAGGACTAAATTAGCTCAGTGGAAATCGTTTTAAATCACTTTGTTGCCATATGGTTTGTGCTGTATCTAAAATTGATTTTATAGTTTTTTTTTAATAAATTTGTTATTGTTTCACCTGCAGAATCATCTGTTAACTGTTACAGTAGACTAGAGGCCTGGAGTTTCCTGTTACGTTGACTTTAATAAATGTACTGATATTTGCAGTTGACTTCTGACAATCATTTTATAAAAAATGAATTTGATGAATCAGTGTTCTGGCCACAAGTCACAAGTAACAAGTGATATTTAGCTATCTTACCCCGTCCTTACCTCGTTATAACACGAATTAGTTTAGACAAATGTATTATGATTTCGTGCCGTTGGTGTAGGGGTAAATTGTATTATTGTTTTATTATTTATGTAATCTAAATAATTACGCATGTTTCGTACGCATTGTATGTTTAATGTTATAAAAATAATAATTCTGAATATCAATACTGTGTAGCAGTAGTAATAATGAGAGGCAATCTGTTTAAAAAAATGCTAAGATGCTTTAACGTTTCCCAAAGTAATTTGATGGTGGTGTAATTGGAAGTGGTCTAATAGCTTTTATATATTACAGCAATTTGTTGGTAAGTTGGCAAATCTGCATAAAACTATGACAAATACGGTATACAGTTAAATACCATTCAGAGTGGAAATATGAATGATATTAGACTTTCATTTCTTCCGTTCAAAGTCCATAATCCTGCCAAAATGCATTTAATACATTCTATTCACAGGTGGAGTACGTGTTTTTAGTTGGCGTGGGCGGCGGTGTGCCGCACTACACGGATTATGCTCGCCACGTGCGCCTTGGCGACGTTGTAGTATCAACTCCGGCGCCTGACTTACCCGACAAGTTGGTATTAATCATACTTTTACTAATTTACTTTTGTACTAGGTGAGCCGATGAGTGCACAGAATAACCTCAATTGTTAGTCACCCATAGTTTATTCAGAACTAAACCCAACCAATAAAACTTTGAACTGACATACAAGTAACAAAATATCTGTTTTTTATATATAATCCGTTGAGGCCGGTGTTATGCCACCGGTTCTTAACTGACTTCAAAAGATGATGAAGTTAAATAATTTTGTATTACTTGGTGTATATATTTTATACATAAATACTTGTATTGATCGACGTTTTGACCGCGTTACACAGGCTGTGCACACGAATTGGTCTTCACTATTTTAAACCGATTTCAAAAAAGGAGGAGGTTCTCAATTTGACTGTTTTTTTTTGTTTGTTACCTCAGAACTTTTGACTGGGTAAGGTTTTGATGATTTTTTATTTGAAAGCTGGTGCTTCCCGTGCAGTCCTATTTAAATTTGGTCCAGTTTTGACAATGGCATCCATGAGAAAACCATGTCTTAAATTTGCATTAAGTATGTGCGCGACAAATGGACGAATATACGTAATTAACAATTATACCTGCACTGTTCCATTGCATCTAAATCAGAATTTGATCATGGGAAGTGGGATATATCATTAAAATTACAAATAAGTTTTTAAATTGAATGTTTTTACGATTGAAAGTATTGCGCAAACTAATTGCAAAGGCGCATTGAAGGCGGTTATCTACTTTAATAAAAGCCAATTATTACTGTCCAAATTGTCGGTAGTTCGGAACACAACAGTAACCACGTCTTGACGTATTCGTATCACTTAAATACATACGCGATTAAGACCCGTATAAAATGGCTTTAAACTATCTCGATAGTTTAAAATCGTTTATTACTTGGCGCTCAAAAAGCTACAAGATTGTTTTTCGACCAGGGTACAAGATTTATAATACCTAAAGCCTAATAGCCATGATCATTAATGTAATTTTTTTTAGCTTATAGTTAGCCCCCGTCGTTTCCACCTAAATTAATATGCAAGTAATGAATGGGTAAAATCTTCATTCGCATTAACGAAATACTGTCAGAAGCTGTTGTTATTTTATGATAACAGTACTTAAAGCTATGTTTTGTGATGATGTTTAAAATATTTTAGCTCGTTTATCAAAATAATATACACGGTAACACGGCAAGTATACTATCAAAGTGAATTAATTACCTATCCGCATTCCATGCGCGCTTGTTACATATTAAAATGGTAGCTTATGGACACACTGAGATTAGATTCTAATGGGCAGATCTACTCGGGATAGATTGGAAACTGATTTTTAGGACATAGGCAATGGATTGCACCACACTGGTATGAGTTGCACAGCGTTCTATTTTCATAATTGAAAGAAAGAAGGAAAAAGAAACAAAACAAAACTCATATATATCACTCGGTCCAAGGTAACCAGGGGCTTCCCGGAGGCTTCTTTCTGAGGGTATCATGGATCCTCCGCTATAGACCCACTCTTGACGGAATACCGAGTGGTTTTTTAGTCGGTTCGAGTCCGATACACTACTTCACTGTCAGCTCCTGTAAGGTGACGACACGAGGTTCCCAAACTAAAAAAAAATGCTATTCCTTGGTATATTTTACATATTTTTTATTCCATATAACTGTAATATGACTATATAGTATTCGTAAGTCAATAAAATACAAAAATATTTTTAAACTAGTGTCCTAATAAAGGTCGCTTCTTGGCCGAAGCCGATTAGTAGGCCATTTTAGAAACCGTACCTAGGGTTTAATGACCCTAAAAATTTGGTATACGACAGCATGATCGACATTTGAAATTGCCACGTTAACGGAATTATTAAAATAATATAATTTAACAATCAAAATCAGTCTCAGTTTAATAAGTTTTTTAAACTTTGGTCAATTTAAAACACATGTTTCATAATTTAAGCAAATTGAAATTAAATCTACGTAACAGTTAAAGTAAAATTAATAATGAAGTAACGATTGTTTTCCTAACAATGGAGATAGACACACACATATTCAACAAAATATGATCCGTTGTCTACGGATTATATTTTGTGAACACGGGTCTTGGAATAATTTAATTTAACGATAGACCACATTAAATAAAGTTCGTCAAAGAATTTTTATAAATAAACTTTCAAAGAACTCTTAAATTCATTAATGTATGTTTCATAAAATCATATAATTAATAATTTCTAAAGCCGTCTTTAAATCTTATTAGCAAAAAATAATAATATTAATAATATTAGAGTTAAATAGTCTTGTATTATAAGCTAAAACTATTAATTTATCAACGTTTTCACTAAACAATAGTTCATTAGAAACGGTAGTGTGAGAAGGAGACAATAATTTCACTGAAATAGGGTACTTTCGGTAGTGAAAAATAAATTGAAATGTGATAAATATTAAAATGTATGTAGAAATGTACTTAAATATTCTGATTTTGAATATAAGACAATAAGCCTATTTGTTATCTAGTTTTTGGTGATGATAAATTAAACTACATGTGTTGATCTGTAAAACTAATCTTATTTTCATATTCAGAAATAAATTACCTTATCATAAACATTACTTTTAAAACAAATAAACGACATTTAAAGTTTATTTGTCTATCTTTAAAACTTCTGAAAACGAAACTAAATTATTTTTCTAATATTTGGGCTACTTAAAAGACAGCCATTTCGTCAAAAATACAATGCTGTTTAACCAGTCTTCTATAGCTGGCGCCACCTAATGATTTAGCCAAGTCAACACACAAAGACATTTGAAAAGCGCTCCATAATTAAAACATAAAGGAATCCGAGACATTATTTCTAGGTATTTCTTTACATGTATATCACATGACCGACTGTAAAACACGAGCCGCCATGTTGTGACGTCATATAGGCAAAAACTGTCAGTTCAGTGTAAACAGCTAAGTTTATTCATTCATTATCAACAGCATTTCTTATCATTTGCTTAACAGTTAAAACTTTAAGTACAGGTGAGAACTATAAGCAGTAGTTTTTGGTTCACAAAAGCAGTCTCAATCTTCCCTTCTCCTTATTTAATGAATCATTTTCACAATCGTATGATAGAAACAAAGGTTCACAAAACTGTTTTGATTGGGTTACGGGGCGGCCGCAACACTCTTTTATTTAAGCTTTGTGCGCCTGCACCCTCTGCGATCGCATTCGACTTAGTCATTTGAGACACTTAATCATATCGTAAAGCTTAATTTACTTAAACTGACGACAAGGGAATCCATCTAGTTTAATATTTGTTTCAGCCTATTCCTTCTATTAGAAACAGCCTTTTCGATAACATTTGTTGTCATGGTTTACATCGAAGCTTGAAAGGGAGAAAATAACAAAAACAAACACATGTTTTACACTTATTTTGTTCTATAAAACAGCTGTCGCGACGGCTTGAGTACAAGCCGTCGCGTCATATCTCTTTCTAGGCATACAAATTGTCTGTCTCGAGGTCATTTGTAGCTGTTTCGCGTCTGATATCTTGTCTAGACCCATAACTCGCAACAGCAGTATGGCTGTCGAATGAATGGTATAAAATATTCAAACTTGCTTTTGGTTGTTCCAAATAAAATGATTAACGACGATGGCATCACGTCATTGTGAGAATACTCACGGCTTTGACTATTTTTGTATGTAATTTGAGTCTGTCGTAAAATTAAGAGAGCACTTGCCAATATGTCATTTAATATGATTTGTGTCAAATGTGTAACGGATCCACTGACTGCGCAAGAAAACCTATTTCTTGCGCAGTCAGTGGATCCGTATATCTTTCGAGTGTATATATATATATATATATATATATTGTATATATATATATATATATATATATATATATATATATATATACGTACAGGTGTCCGAACTCAAGGTCGAAACTCAAGGTATATAATAGATAGTCTAGGTTGTACTAGTTCTGGCGTAAGTAAAAAACGTACCTAATAAACTTATTATAGTTATTATTTAATAATATTTATATTTTTTTTAATCAAACAACTTATTTTTTAATAATGACTTTATAAAACTTTTTTTTCATCAGCATACATGTAGATGTATGCTGATATTATATTGTACCAATTATAACGTAGCAAATGTGTAGGTGCAAGTTGATATTGTGCTACGGCCTTGTCCGAGCATTATCAGTGCTGTAACACAAACGTCCTAATTGTGTAATGAATATAGTAAAATTGTTTTGTCATCCATTCGTCTTAAGTAAATTGTATGGCTATTTATCTCAGTTACTTAGTAGTCAACGTGACTATCTGGTTGAAGGTGTCGTTTTGTATAAAATAAGAAAAGAAAATGTAAACTTAAACGGACTTAAACGGTTATAAAAATAAGTTGGTAAGTTCTAGGTACCAGTCATCATCATCACACAACCGTCCTAGCTAGACCAATCACGGACGATAGACTGCTTCAGTACCTAAGTTCCTTTGTCGTATAGGCCGGAAGCCAACGTCTGCGTGCCACAATTGCTGAGGCTATCGCGAGTACACTGCGGTCCATACTCTAGTGAAGTGCTGAGCATTGATGCTACAGCGGCACGGATATTGGTGTGGGAAGCTTCTCGTCCGTGGTTCAGTCCCTGGTCCAAAGATAGAGTGCGTGGCTATCCGCCGTCTCTTTTTGCGAAGAGGTGATGCTTGTGGGAGGTGAGGACGCACCAGGCGCCGGAGGGTGCAGAATGACCTCCGACTTCCATGAGCCTGCGGGTAGCGAATCGGGCTGCCCGCTACCCTAGCAGAAGCAGGCTGAGACTGGCCAGGGGGGGGGGGGGGGGGCTTTCCACAGTGGGGTAGCCTGACCAGTCAATTCAAGGTCTGTAGGGGTCCTCGGAAGCTTCCTTCTTAGGGTATAACCGGGTCCTCTCCAATAGACCTACTCGTGACGGCACACCGTGTGGTTTTAGTCGGCTCGAGTCCGACTTCACTGTTAGCTCTAGTGAGGTGATGACCAGTCGGGGTTCCCACACGATAGAAAAAAAAAAGGGCATTGATCAGACAAAACAATAAAATCGTGCACTGATATTGAATAAATTAAATTGTATTTTCATCAGAACTGAACAGAACTAAAGGTGTCAACCAATATATGTATATGAGATCAATCTACAACAGGAAAGGTAACATTTCCATTACTTAATTTGACCCAAACAAATAAACAACAAACAGGGCAAGCTAAATAAAATCGTTTATAAATAGATAACGTTAAAGTTGTTCAGTTGTCGGTGGAGTACAGGGAACCCCATCTTTAGAAAGAAAGAAAGAAAGAAAGAAAACATTTTATTTGCAAAAATAATAATATAATAATAATATATAATAAATAATATACATACATTTGTATAAATACACACATAAATGCATTGTTTTAAAGCACTACATAACAATTAAAATACAATATTATAGAAGACACTCCAAACTTATTAATGTAAGTAGTAACCCTGCGTTATAAATGCAACGTTTCAAATATACCATGTCACTCACGACCACGTTGTAAACTGGCAACGTTGCACTCACCTGTCAAATGTGTGATGTGGCAGGTCTTGTTTCACTTTTCGAAAATAGTAAACTTTACCCGTTGATGTAGTGAAAGGTGACTAAGGGAGCGGTCTGGTATTTATCGGAATGTACACTCTATATATACAGTCATACATTGCCCGGTTGACGGTTATAGGCTTACCTTATATTACGTGAGTGGGACGGTTATGCTTTGCAAAAAGATGGCGTTTGAGATGCTTCTGTCTAACTGTATTGGTCTGCTGTATGTATGGTATGGTATAAAAAATAAAAAAAATTGATGAATAAAAAAAATATAAATTATATATTCAGTCGTAATATTTATTTATATATAAATATATATTATGAGGGAAAATATAAGACTATAGCTGGCAACCCTAAGTTCCATAGTAATTAAATTGTTTTTTCTCTTACCAACCCTACCGACCAACAATTGTTACATGTTTTACGTTTACTATTAATGCTCCTCTCCCTGATAAAGAACCCATTCAAATGCATGATGCTAGTTCCTGATATAAGCATGTTCTCATCGTTTGATCTTGTTTAATTTTATCCGTCGTAAAAAAAAAGATTCTTCTATATATTCATTCAAGAGAATCGTTCGTATCCCTTTTTAACGGGAGGGATGTAAAATTTAAAAGTACTAATGATTTCCGTATACTAAAAAATGGGATTTATATTATAAATAGGTTTAAAATCTTATGAATTACGGTCTAAATTCGACCACCACTTTAAGCAAAATTTGTTATTTCAAAGACACTATCCCCCTTTTTTTTCTCCCCCTTTTCCCCTTCAAGGGAGGCGGCGAAAGCAACTATTGAGTTGCAGGTATCCATGGGCGGGGGTTCACCACTTCATTTAAACTTTTTTTGAATTTTAATCAGTCAATCACCGTTGATACTTTACTGTGTGAATAAGGTTTTTGGTAGTCATATCCTGTAGGTCCAATTTTCTTCCTGACTTTCTTTTACATTACCTAACATAAAGGTATTTATTGATTAAATGTCTGACTAGAAAACTGAGTAAGGTATGTTGGCAGGTAAATACGATAAGTGACGCATCCGCTGACTCTCAACCACACATTATGACTCTCAACCACATATTATGACAAATTACCACATTACTATTCTTCCTTTAATCTGGAGTCTCCTCTGACGTTTATACACCATATTCGACAACGTTTCACGGCATAGGCTTCAAATGTCCTGTAAATCTACATAGTTCAGAGACATCAAAAGATTCTGTTGAAACAATCCAAAGGAATCATTCTTGCTTTTATTTTATGGTATAGAAATACAAAGGACGTTTGCATTACTCCATTCGAGCTAGCCCTTTCGTGCCTAAGCATGTCTTTCCCACCGTTATCTCTTACAAAATGTTCATATATATTCCATGGCTAATCAATGCATGAAAGATTGGTATGTTTTCATTTTCAATAAGCTGGTAATATCTGGGCTATTCCGTCCACTCAGATCTGTCAAATGATCTGTTGTTGAGCTACTCTCGTCAATCTCACACAAGGTTCAAGAGAGATAATTATATACAAATAAACAGACTGTTTGACTCATCTTCTCGCTGCCATAGTTTGTTTTTTTTTTTAATATATTTTTTTATTTGGTTCTCTATGTAAAAAAGAAATATTTATCATAAATAACACAGAAAATCTACCTAGACAGGTGGCAGTTGGTATATGCGTCAATGATTCCATCATCCGTTAAGATAGAATAAATATAATGCGAACTCACATTTTATCACGTACATACCAGGATTTACTATACAGTAATTGTTATTATTTAGCACAAGACATTAAAGTGCTTTTGATTGACGCAAATCAACCACAGAAATGAGCAAAGTCACAGATATGAAAGAACGCGATACTTGTTCTTTGGATTGCCTGTCGGTCGTGACAGAGATCCCTGACCTCACTGTGGCACTCTAGCACTCATCTAAAAAGATATGAATGACCTCAACCGATCTTCTGTTTATTACTGAAAAAATGTTTGATCTATTGTTTATTATAAATTACGTCCAGGATAATAAAAATATTTCTTTTTTACGGTTTGCATCGACTTAGTTATTAAATATCAGACACGTCAAACATTTTTTAACTCAGTCCTATATATACTTGACGCACTGGCAATTTCTACTCTCTGTTTTCCAAAACTTCTAAAGTTTCAAAGCTAACAGGCGATTGTTCTTTTCAAAATTCTACAGGATTTGTGGCCCCTTAGACAAATTGGTAGTGGAAATGGCAAATACATAAAAGGCTTTATGTAGATAATCCGAATAAATTTATTCATTTTTTTCATTCATTCATTTTCCATATTCTTATGGTAATTATAGTCTATAGATTTAGCAAAAACATATAAGGTTTTCAAATAAGATTTTATGGATGGAATGTGTAGGCAACTTCCTACAGAACACATATGAATGCATGGTAATTGATGACAGAGTCAATTATTTTGGCCTTTGCCACTCGTATATTCAATTATGATTGTTAGCACTTAACAATGTAGAATGATTGCTTAAATTGGATTGTAAATTCTTCAAGAGAAAAAAGAATTTCGCTTGAACCTTGAATTTTGCTTGTCCAAATTTTCGTTTTCCTTTCTTTATGGTCCCATTGATGGTATAGTTGTACTACGAGTATCATTATGTCTTGTAAATAAATCACCAAACAGATTGTATAAGACAGAAATGAGCAGTAGGTAATTAACAGGTTTATTATCTTTAAAAATATATTTATTATCTTTAATATCAGATGACGAATATCTAAGAAGAACTATTGAAACAAGTATGAAATTAAAACTATCCTGATCAATTTAACAGTAGGTCAGAGCGGATAATCTTTGAACTATACAGACTTTAATTAATTATACACAGTTGCTTGAATTCTCTTACTTGTTGATCCAGCTATATTTCAAACCAAAAAAGATGAAGATACACCTAGTGATAGTGATATTGAACAAACTATAGTATGTAAAATATAAAGTGATTAAAACAAGTAAAAGAAAACTTAACTTAAAGGTTCTATTAACCAGGTTATAAAATCCCACGAAAAAATATGGAAACGTACAGATTTGATACAATGTATAAGACTTTACGGTAAACAGAACGTAAATTATATTAAGCAGGTACTTAATTAGCTATAATTTAATTTTGAACGGGGTTTTTGTTATATATTTACATAGGATATGAGATGAATCATAGCTTATATTCATTCACTTAATTACCTACTGGTACTTTCCAAAGCAGCCGTGTCCAGTGACCCCTACCTACCTGCCTACGTCATCCGGTAGAATAGAGCGCCATGTCGCCTCTCCAGCCAATCCTCCATGACGGGTCTTACCGCCACAATAGTGACTTGCCCTGCGCTCGGTCATTCAAGTCGTTCTTTCCACTGAGCCATGAGCACCTGTCGGAGCTTGGAACGTTGGAATTCGATTTCCCGAAAGGCAGGTCCCGAGCCCTCCTCTTACTCCTCCCTGCGCCACTGGTACAGTGTCGCAAGGCATTTCGCTTCCAGGTCCCTTGGCTCCCTCCCTTGGCCCCAGGCTTGGAGACTCGCCGCCTCAAAGGAGACCGTGCGGTAACCTCTTATGATGATCCTGACAGCCAAAACCGTTTGAGGGCGTCGTAATATTACGACATTTTTGGCCGTCAAGGTATCCGCCCAGATACATTATAAATCTACAGAGTTAATCGCGGTCAGCGTACAGCCCAAATGTGGGAATGTACCCTAATAAGGGAATCGGTTGGTATTCACTTATTATATATTATTTTTTCTCAGAACACATGTTCCTACATATATGTACGTACAGGGTAAATACTCTTTTAGGATATTTTTATATAACCACATGTTATGAAAAATTACCACATTACTATTCAATCAAATCTAGTACTTGACACTTAATGTACTCTCGTCTGACGTTTATACACAATTGTTTGCACATTTTTAAACGACAAAGAAACAGTTTTGACTTACTCTTCTCTAGGGTGGTAAATGATATATTTTGCTGACTGTACATACGAACTAATAGCGTTACTACAATAGTTTACTTAGATCTCATAATCAAGTCTGATAGCACGTACACGATATTAAACTTATTAGATCATAATAAATTACCCACCTATATAAAAATTTATAAAACCACTTGAGTACATATTTCCCATGTGGTTGTCAACCTGTTTTATTTTCCTTGACATTGGTGATGGTAGCAATTAGAAATATTTTGAATTGATCCCCACTGATGTTGAAGCCCAATGAGATATGATCAAAGAGATCAACCATTTTTTAAATTTATTTATTTATTACGATTTACTAACATTTGTTTACAAGGTTACAAGCAACAAAAGATAAAAAAAGATAATATACCAATAGAGTGGATCGAAACTTGATTAGTGAGTCTGCATGGATATCCACAAGAGCACTAGATTCGTTGGCCAACTTAGTAAGCCTTGGAATCGTAGAATTAGCCCCAAAAACCGTTCTACGTAGTGGTGGTAGGTACGTAGTTTTATATATAGTACCTGGAAAACCGAGCTTTGCTCGGTATTTTTTGGTAAATCGTGTAAAACAACGAAAAAAAAAGTTAAATAAAATAATCATCAGGTCTCGAACCGGGTTAATCTGGTTACGAAACCGCCTTATTTCCCACCTGACCTATTACAACCTTATAGATGGAGGCGAAATTTACCTTCGTATACTAATGATATTGTAGCAGTTTTTCATTGCCTGAAAACACTGATAAAACGACGTTTTCTAAAACTGAAACCTAGCTAGATCGATTTATCGCCCCCGAAACCCCCTATATACTAAATTTCATGAAAATCGTTGGAGCCGATTCCGAGATTCCAATTATATATATATATATATATATATATATATATACAAGAATTGCTCATTTAAAGATATAAGATCTATCTAGCCGTACACGAATATTAATTCTAGCCAACAATTATGGGCTGAAATAGCTATGCAAACATATTGTTAATCAAAATATTGTCATGGAGATTCTACGACGTGACGAAGAAGTCATTCCAAACTGCTTTAAGATTTATATAGTTATCTTTTTAGTTTTTAAGTTACTGTATGATAAATGCCACAAAAATCCAAGTGCATCGAGTGAACACCAACATGTGGTCTCCAGACAACACAGCGCAGTATTTCAAGATTAGTATCACAAATCCTAGCATTCTAGCCGCTCTTTTAATGATACTTTCCATATGAGGAACAAATGTTAGTTTCCTATCCATGACTACACCAAGGTCTTTTATTTGTTTGACTTCCTGAATCTTCTCAATTGCCCATATAGTAGTTACAGACTCTAGACTCAAGTTATACATACATGTTAAATAGTCAGATGAGTCGGTTATATTTGTGTTATTTACGCTAGTATATACTGACGAAAAATATATCGGGAACATTTCGGCGAAAAGAGCCCCATTCGAAGTAGTCGCCTTTTACTTAGCCTGGAACTTTTTAATTGAAAAGTATCTTATTCGGAAGTGTTCTTAGCTACGTTTCAAGAAAGTCTGTTTAGCTGTTTGAAGATCACCAGTTCCTTACTAATCGCTAGAGGGATCTGCTGTTAGCTTGTAAAACTTAGTCTAGGTCTTGTAACTTCGAGCATGTCTTTTTTTTTCTTTAATGTTTAGTTACGAATAAAAGGCTAAAATGTCTTCTAAAATACACACATAAAAATATGTTTTCTTTGTATTTATTATCAGGTACGTGTACATATTCTGTGAAAAAGCCGTAAGAAACGACAAAGGCGGATGGGACTATGAAGTGAAACCCTACAAGCCAGCGGATTTCCTTCTCCAAGACATTGCCGTTCGTCTCAGTAACTCGAAACCAATTTGGGACTCCTATGTAAACGAAGGTTAGCATCTGCAGCTTCTATTTAAATACATTTTAATATCACAATAACTAAAATAAATTTGGGTCTTAGTTGATACATTACCTATTAATGTAACTAAATGATAGATATAATATAAAAAAAATGTATTGAGCTTTCACGACGAGAACAAAAATTAGTGTGCGAGCCATGCTTAAGCAAGAATGGGCTGGCTCGACCGGTGCGATACCGTGATATTCTCACAGAAAACCGATTATGAAGCAACGACTCCATTGCATCGCCAGCATTAGTGAGGTTTCCGGAGGCGCAGCGCTCCCTCTCCTCATCCCCCCTATAATCTTTCTTCTAAACGCATTCCTCACCGCCCTATATTACATAAAAAAAAGTTTCTAAGGCCGTTCGCGGAATTTAGAATTAGATTTTGATGTCTGTGTGCAGTGGCAGTGGATGGATGTGGGCTTCCTAGGACTGGGATATTTGGCGTTCCTTATAAGAGGCCTTTGGCGTTCAGTGGACGGCGATAGGCCCTATATGTGTGAATATCGTGTGAATGTGTGAATATCAGATTGTATAAACTTTATAAATTGTAACTTTTATAGGTCTCGAACGTCTGAGAGGCGTGCCAGGCCGTTGGGAGCCACCAGAAGGAACTACAGATCGTCTCTGCGTAGAGATTGGTGAAGGTGCATTCATCGAGGTATCCCACCCAGCACCGCAAGGGGACCAAATGTACGTACTAATTAATGCTATGCGTATTTTAGCCATGTGTAGAAACCGAAAAGTGAACTTTACACAGCATAACCCTCTACCTAGCCCTTCTGGGATTTACGCGTGAGTGTATGTGTGCATGTAACTTAACCCTCAAAATTTAAAACTTATTTCTTTCGACAACAGTCATGTAGACGCGCGTCTCTAAGCAACGCCATTTTCATGTTCGTTTCATTTAAATCACTATAACGCTCGTTAGTATTGAGGTTATTTCATAAATTTTAGAATTTATTATCTTAGTTATTTGATTTAAACCACGAGAAAAAAAAACTTTATATTTTTATTTAATATTACTCTAGCAAGCAGCTGCAAAATGAATTTGTTTATAAACTTTTAGTTAATTTCCATGGATATTCACAATAACTTTAGACATTTATTAGTTTACACATTCCACCTGCATTTAGAAAGACTATCACTTAGAAACGGAGGTAATAATACCTAGAAACCTAGTCTGTCTTCTAATGTATTTATTAAATATATGTATATGATTTATAATACTGATTCT
This sequence comes from Tyria jacobaeae, assembly GCA_947561695.1. NCBI lineage: Eukaryota > Metazoa > Arthropoda > Insecta > Lepidoptera > Erebidae > Tyria > Tyria jacobaeae. The sequence continues at coordinate 3,421,335 of OX387211.1, read as the reverse complement.
TAAAACTAATATACTTTATAATGCAGGTACTTATTTATTTTAGCTTTCTCTTCAACTTTACCTCCTTCAATTCATGTTTTTATTCTGCACCGTCCAAACAGTTCTAGTTTGCGCAAACCTGTTTCTAGGCTTTACCAATTGTTTTCGTTTACTAACAAGAAAATTTATTTAGTTTCAATATCTGTTTACAATGCGTTACAAAGGTCTGACTATTATTAGAATAATATAATACATAATACTTAATTTACTAATAATACTTCATTTAACAGAAAATTACCACACCATAATACAATGTTTCTGGGAATATACACTGAAAAGTCCATTCATCCTCTTAAGATATTTCTGTTTACTTATTATTACGTAAATATGTAGTTTTGTTACGTAGGTATTATATATTTATAATTAAGGAAAACGTTTCATGTTGATAATAAAGTGTTATATGAATCGCGACTCAAGTTTTACTTAAATGTATCAATTTGTAAAGTAACAAACGAAAAAAAATAGACAAATAGAGAAATTTTACGATTAATCTTTCAAACCCTTTAAGGGTTTGAAAGATTAATCGTAAAATTTCTGAACTGGAAATACCGTGCCTAATAATAATAAACAGATACTATTGATAATTGAGGCTTTTAGCATAGGTACTTTTTTCGTATCCACGAAAAGGAAGCATAGCGGTATATTTTTCCTTTTTTCGGAAATCCCCTCTTGCCATCATCTCAACTCGAAACGTAAATAGAAAGAATCGGGAACCAGCTTTCTTAAAACGTCCGAAGCATAGCACTACTACATATCCGTAACACCTTTATAAGCCAAGGTATTCATCTTCTGTTTAAGTCTAATAGTGGTAGAGCCATGCCTAGTCACGAATGGGCCGGCTGGCTCGGCCGATGCGATACCACGGGCCTCACAGATATCCGATTGTGAAGTAAGAAATGAGTGAGGTTTGGGGAGGCCCAACTCCCCCTCTCCTCTACCCTCACGCCCGTCTCCTCATCCCCCTCTCTTCTTCCCCTGCTTGCATCCCCAATCCCTCATCACCCTCAAAGGCGGGCAGCGCACTTACCACTCTTGAGTTGCAGGTGTCCATGGACGGCACTTGTCACTTACCATCAGGTGACCTGTCTCTTTCGTCTGTCCCCCTATAGTTAAAAAAAGCTTCAACGTTAAGTCGCTCTCAGGTCAACGCTCAAGGCGGCCACGTTATATTTTGTGCCATCCGATGGCTGTTATACCTTCTACAGGGATTAGGACCCTCTCAACATACTTGGTGACAATCAACAACGGTCTTCCAACCGTTGTTGTTTGCAAACAACTAAAGTTGGGTGACAAAACGTGTATTTTAGTTTTTAAACTATTGTATTTTTTAAGGGAAAACTTTTTTAAGCGCGTTTAGCACTTTATGGGTGGACAAAAATCACGTCATCTTTATATACATAATATATGTAACTAGTTATAAATTTGATCCTTCTTAAATAAAACGCATTTTTTCTCTCTTCTTTCTAAACCTAGACTACCTGTATGTTCTTTTGCATCTTGTCTTCTTCTGTCCATCCTAAGGTTGCCTGGCAGAAATTGCATATATATGGCCGCCCATTGTACATTTCTATTTTGCATAAATACTGTCAATTTTTGTTTTAAGGTGTACAATAAACTATATTCTATTCTATGTCACCGAACGCTTCCCATGAGCTACATATAAGTGTACTTTTTGGGTGAACAAAAAGCGTGAAACTCGCGTCATCGTCACCGCACGCTTCCCATGAGTTATATGTATACTGTGTATCTAGTAGAATAGCTCGAAGGTACAATTAACAAGTTACTTAGTTTTCATTTCTATCGGCAGTCCCCAAAGACTGCCCGTATTTTTTTTTTCTTACGCTTCCATGCCGTAACTACTTTTTTCACGAATAAGAGCAGATAGGTACCCACTGTTCCTGAGAGAGAATCTACATTTACGTATGCGAAAGCGAAAGTTAATTTTTTACATTTACTTTCTTAAATTAATAAACATAAACTGTAGATTAGTAGTAGTTTATGTTACATAATAGCAAGATGTTGTTTCAGTGACCGCGCTGGCGGGGTGCGCGTGCACCTGGCGCCGGTGGCGGGCGGGCGCAGCGTGTGCGCCGCGGGCGAGGCGCGCGCCGCCTTCGCCGCGCACGCGCGCGCGCTTGCCTACGACTGCGAGCTCGACGCAGTGCTCGACAGCGTCATCGGCAACAGGAAAGATTGCTTCATATCCATTAGAGGTCAGCTATTATAATTCTTTGAAATGTTTTTTTTTTCATTTATTTTGGCAGTCATTTACAAAAAAAAAATACAAAATAGATATACAACGTGGTGATAGACAACGAGGGCCGAAACTAATTACGGAAAAAAAATTAGGAAATGTTTTGACTTACAAAACTGCATGAGTCACACATATTATGGAGTTGAGTTCGAGTTAAGGTTAAGTAAGACTAGGTCAATCAAATACTTGTATCAATCCAATGCAAGCTTGTACTTATTATATTGTGATACTCTAGCATGACAATACTAAGGTTTCCATACATATTAATTATCACATACATTTAAATCCTGCGTGTACATACAAGTAGTACAATTAATAACTCAAAAAAACATCAATTATTACAGTACAGTCTGAAACTGCTTAATATATACATAGTATATACATACTTAATATATATAATATATATACATATACTAAGTTGAAGCTACAGCTACAGTTTAAGCTACGTAATAGGTACCAATTACGCAGCTTAAACTTAGTTTATACATTTATAAATATAAGTTATTTATTTATTGGCACAATTTTCAAATAACATTTCCTTTAAATTTCGTAATGAGTTACAACATAAATCTATATCAGAAAAGCTCTTATTGTAAATAGTGAGGCACCTTGAGAAAAAAATATTATGACAGTAATTTTTCTAGAACGAAGCGGTGTAAATATCTTACCCAGGCGTGAGGGGCGTACAGGGAGTCGAAGTTTATTAATAAAGTTAATTTTTGGAGAGAATAATATTTGAGTCAATATAGTTATTTAAAACTTTATATAGAAACGTTATGTCAAACTGTGTGCGCCGATCCCGGAGGCTTAGTAGTTTATATCGAGCTAGAGATTCCTACTATGAGCCTGATCGAACAGTTACGATAGTAAAAAATTCTAATGAATTTTCTTTGGACTTTTTTCTAACTGATCTATGTGTCCCTTGTAAAAAGAGCTCCAAATAATGCTTCCAAAGTCTAAGGTATATCTAACAAAACTAATCCTAAGTTTCTAAAGGCTCGTTGAGTTATGGAATCCTAATGAGACTTAAATGTCAGCGACTATCATTTACAATACCCAAATCTCTAATATTACTAACCCTTCCAAGAGTTTCATTATTTAATTTTTAATCATAAATAATGGGAGATTTTTTACGTGTGTAGGTAATAATATGACATTTTTTGGAATTAAGAAATTATTGGTTTTCATGACAGTATTTAAGTAAGGAGTCTAAATCCTCCTGTAATTTACGACATTAGACAGAACTAGTAACCATTTGAAATAACTTAGTATCATCTGCGTATAAAAGCTGACTCGTATTGCATAAAGTTTTACCATTACTACCATCATTTATATATAAAGAGAACAGGACAGGTCCAAGATGAGAGCCTTGGGGAACGCCTGAAGCAATAGGTAAGTACGTGGAACAATGACCTTTCAGACAAACGGCTTGACTACGGTTTCGAATGTATGAGTCTATCCACCTTAGATGGTTGCCGTGTATATATATAGTGAATCATAATTTTTTTTGTTGTTGTTACAGGTTATTAAAGATCTTGAAATAAATTTTGATGAAATCGATGTTAATAATCATTTTGATCTTGGAATCGTTAGATTTTTTCCAGATTGTTTTATTGGATTAGTGGGCTTAGTATTTTAATCAGATAAAGATATTTATTCAAAATTATTAAAATTATAAGTCCTACAGATTTATTAAATACATTTCAATAAAATAAAAATGTTTGCAGGTATATCAGACTACCGCGACGGTACTCGTGGAAAGGAGTGGCAGCCGCACGCTGCTTTAGCAGCAGCAGCTGTCATGAAGGGCATTATCGCCGCCATGGACCCGCCTACTGATTAAATATTGCAGCTATAAACACTACGCCAAGCCCTGAACGCCTTCCCCTAAACGGCGGAAGATGGCATTTGTTTTCCCATTCCTCAATTTTACTTCCCATTTTCCCCTGATTTGAAAGTGGGCACTGCAGTCAATCATGCTAATTCGACGCAAGCCAAGTTTAATATTATCGCCCTTGTAAGTGATTAAGCTATATGTACGAGCCGTGCCATAAATTTATCGTATCATATTTTATACTTTTGCATGGAGTAAGGTGCTGACACAGCTCAACGTATAAAGGCATGATACGAGAAATTTATAGCGTGACTCGTACACTGTTTCTGGACAAAAAGTTCCGTATTAATGCGCGCGACTGTACAGTATGTACTCCAAGCACTATACTGTTTAATAAGATAGAAGCTAAGCACAAATAAGTATTTATATTATATTTAATGTAATTTGTTATAGCACTGTGTGTTTGACATTGTTTCTAAATTTTTACACCAAAATATTTCACACAAATACAATTCACTATTAGTGTTGTTCCACACTTGTAGTCAATGTACGACAGTGTTTTTGTCATACCGTATAATTAGGTACTATTGACTGACTTCTGTCTACATTTTTACATATTTGTTAGATGGACGTTTTGTCTTTTCCACATTTAATTATGAATTTATGATTATATTCTTGAGACTTCTGAGATTCTGAGAACGGATTCGAAATTTCTTATATACTAGAAGGAACATGAGACCAAGATGCGAAAAGAAATAATAATATATAAAATCAAAAGAAAAATTATTAAAATACTTTTCATATTTGCATGTTCATGTTATGTAAAATTACAGAATTTGTATTCAATATCTTCCGTACCTACTTACATTATTTATTAATGCGAATTATTTATACTAAACTAAATCTAGGTTTAATAAGTAATATACAGGTTTACTTGCCTTAGCGTTGGCTGTTATAAGTAGAAAAATGTGTTTGAAAATACATATTTACAAATTAGAAAAATAGTTTTAAATAAGTAGGGACATAGTACACACAGTAGTCTGGTAGAGCCATGCTTAGGCACGAATGGGCCGGCTCGACCGGTGCGATACCACGGCCTCACAGAAAACCGGTTGTGAAGTAATGCTTGCGTTGCATTTCCCCGAATTGAGTGAGGTTTCCGGAGGCCCAATTCCCCCTCCCCCCTTTTCTCTCCCCTCATCTCCTTTCTTCATTCTCCTCATCCCTCCTCTCTTCTTTCCGCTCCCTGCACCCCCCCATCCCTCATCACCCTCAAAGGCGGGCAGCGCACTTGCGACTCTTGAGTTGCAAGTGTCCATGGACGGTGTCACTTACCATCAGGTGACCCGTCTGTTCGTCTGTCCCCCTATAGTGTAAAAAAAAAAAGTCTTAAAGACGGAGATGTATTGTAGAGGCTTCGTTATACTTTACCTTCCATGTTTATTACTTCCCAATTCACTCAAGACATGGTGCACAGTAGATCCCGATTGATTATAATACATACACGCCTGGTGGGTGTGTAACACCTCTGCCTTCTATGCAAACATTACTCAATTATTATATGCCATAAAACTTATTCTGTTTTTGAATCATGCCATTTGTCAATAATTAAATGGCGTTTATCTATGTGGCTATTGTTACTTCAATTCACATTAAATAAAATTAAGACTTCCTCAAGTGATCTATCAGAGACTTTTCAAGAAACTTGATATTCTAGACACATTATCCTGAATAAATGTAATTTATTATAAATTACTCGGAATAATATCAGTGTGTTTCCTAAATTGCTCTCTTCTACAAAGGGAATTAAGAAATAATTAAAGTTTTATGCCTACAAGTCTGAACTTATGGTCACCATTTCTACTTGAACTATATACTATAAGTATAATCCAAAATTTATCAACAATTTCTTTTTAATGGGCTCAAATATTTAATTTTCTTGTAAAGAAACTACTTTTAAATTTGGTTGTTTAGCTATCGAGTAGAATGTTACCATTGTACATTTTTATTTTGTAGTAATATAATTTTGCCAACATGCCACTGACCAGTAGCCAGCTATAAATATAGGTAACTTATCAAAAACAAACAAAATCAAATATGTCTGTTCCAGAGCTTAGTACGTAAATTGGAGACTATTAGTAGATATGGTAAATTACTAGATGTTTTAATATCTTTTGATTTTATAATAGAAAAGGTCAGCAGCCCCAACAGTTTGAATGATAATACATCAATACATATAAAGTGGGCTAGTTGCACAAAAAACAGTTGTAGAAAATATCCTCAATGTTGACATTTTCTAGTTTAAAATTATGTATTAGATAAAGATAGCACAGCTTCAATATTTAATCTTAAACATATATTTAAAGGTATACACTGCCATCAAATGCCTATGTATAAGGTTATTAGACAATATAACACTTTTTAAATATGCAAATAAACCAAAGTTTAGACATTTGGCTGTTTTTGACAACCTTGTCTAGTCGCCTAAAATGTGAATGTTTTGTTAAAATATTTTATTTACAAATGTTTATTTAAGAATCATTGATATACAAATTGTGAATTCACATTCGTTAATATTTAAATGTAAGAAGGTTTAGTATACAATGAATCGCCTACTTCTATACTTAATTTAAGGGGGCCACACATTTCAGAAATTCTTTAATTTACTTTACTTAAGTGTGGAAGTATATTCAAAAATTATGTAATTGTAGTTCACATCTTCCTATCGTTAGTTATATAATAAACATGTTATAAAAGAAATACTGCAAGCTCCTAAGACAATATTCAGATTTTGTTAAGTACTTGAACTTTATTCATGTCTCCTCTGAGTGTTGTTTCTATTATTTAATTTTTATATCTAGTATTAACATTATTGTAGTGAACCAATACTATTGTAAAATCAAGTTAATTATTTTTATTGTTTATACTACTTTCCTCTGTAAAAGTTATCTGTTATACTGTATTATGAATATGTATTGTATTAATATAATTTAAATGAATCGCACAAAATAAAGTCTTGAAAAAAGTTTTTTCTTTGTAACCTTATTCAAAGTAACATTTTTTTTAAGGGCTTATACACAATATGGACAGTTCTGAAACTAAACTCCGCGCATTTTCATTGAACTGTGTACCCTTTTTCTATAGTGTATTACTATTGTAAAACATGTGAGTTGACCTTATAGGAACAATCTTAAATGGAACACAAAGTATCAAAATAATTTATTTTATGTATCTTACACCTATCATTCATTTAACATTTAAACTTCTAAATGGAGGACATCTTTAGTATAATAGCATAACGAAATTTATCAGCGAAAAATAATAATTTAGCTTCATCTTTGTCATCTGTACAAATTCAAGTGTAACAAAACATGAGGTAGAAAACTAAGTTTCTAGAATTTATAAACTTCAACCAGTGATTTACTCTGAAATACAAAATGTTTTAATTATTTCTTATTCTAATATAAATGTTTTAGATATAGTGACATTATATCCAACATATTAAATAGTGCTTTACTTATTATCAGGCACATATGCCTAGTATATATCACATTATATATTAAACCCTAATAATGCAATACATACTGGTTAAAGTATTTGTATGATAAAAATGTACCATAAATTGAACCATCCATTTCTTAAATCTACATTTTTTAGTAAAGAACATTAAAACTATTCATAAAAGTGGTGTTTAACGCCATTTTGAATAACAACGCTTGAATATTTTTATTGCAGTCCCAAATGATTAAAAAAAACTAATTATATGGGATCAGTAGAAATGATTTTGCTTTGTATGTGTAAAATTGTCTATTTTTAATAGGGTATAAAGAATGCTTGTAATAAATGATTAAAGCATTTGGCGCATTATTTTTAATGTCTTCAAGTCAGCTAGGTAGCTAACATTAAATAATAAAATTGCTCAATTAATGTAACCCAAACATGTAATTAATTCAGCATTTTTTTTTAATTTCTTTCACAAATCATTTACCAGTTATATACAGATAAAGTGTAACAGTTTCTACATTATATTTAGAAGATTATAGTGGTGGACTGGAGCCCAGACAAGAAAAATCCTGTATTTCAAGCCTCCAGAATGAAGCAATGCATGCTCTATACATGTTTATTGTGTTTCTAATGACTACTTCATCACAATGAATACTTCTCAGAAATTTCTTAAGACATAAACATTTCATGAAGAGTTTTAAAGCAATTGCATGTTTCTGAACAGGTAAATAAACAAGGTGTAATCAGGCCAGTTTTTTGTTTTTATGGTATAGGGGACAAATAAGCAGACGGATCACCTATTGGTAAGTGACTTCCTCTACTCATGAACACTTGCAACTCAAGGGTCACAAGAGTGCTGTCTGCCTTTTAGGGTAGGGGAAAAGGAAAGAAGGGAAGCGAAAAGCAAGAGGGCAAGCGAAAGGGGTTTTGGCCTCATGTAACCTCAATCAATCAGACATACAATGCTAGCATTGTTTAACAGACAGGCCATGCCGGCTAATATTTGACATAGCATGTCTCTCCCACTAATGATTAGTCACTACGTCAAAAGGATGTAATTTTTTTCTATAAAATAACACAAGTGCATTCTATAAGACATTGCATAGGTGTTACCACAAGGGAAGAAGTAGGTAACATAGTATTTAGAATATTACATATCAATATGTTAGTTACATGTGCAAACACAAAAGCAATATATCAGAAATTAAATGTTACTTGCATCAGTCTTAGAAGCATCATCTGTTGTTTGATCATCAATGTTATTGCTGGTCTTCTATAATTTCATAAAACAAATTAATTTATAAATTATACAACAATTTCATACACATCAATCACATTATGAGAATTTCATACACATAAATCACATTATGCAGTCTAAATTAATAATTTGACATCAAAAATACACTCTTCAAGATATCAACTGTTACTCACCAACATATTTAACTTCATCAAAAGCTTTTCTTGCTTTCTTGAGTTCTTCATTCATTGTAAGTAGGTCTTTAACACGAGCATATTTGCGTTGATCTTTTCGAACTAGAAAGATTATGTCTTCGACTTGAACACGACCAGTTCGCCCAACCTCCATTGCTCTGAAATTTTTAAATGTATAACTAGACACAAGGAACGCAAGAGCAAAATTATTTAAGTTATGAAAAAAAATTACCTGTGTGTAGTTTCCGTAATAAATTCAATAACTAAATCTTCCAAAAAGTCAACACTTTCCGTGTACGGATTTTGATCGTCACCAAAACCGTACATCATACATCTTAATTCTTTACTGAATAATCTTTTACGTCCAGATGCTGTAGCTCCAAGTTGTTGTTCGGTTTCATCTTCATCAAACTACAATGCAAAAGTTATAGAGGATTTTTGAGCGTTCACATTTTATTAACTTAGTATAGCGCTGAACTAACCTGATCAAAGTTATCAGCATCTTGAGTAGGAGTCGCCATTGCATTAGAGGTTTACAACTCAATATTGTTGCTGTTTTATGACAATGAAAATAATGATTTGATGCAATATTATGATAAAAACTTCTGAGATCAATATGAAAACAACAACAAACAACGTGTCAAACTTTTACTCAATTTAATCCGTCATTGTCATTCAATATGACAATATGTCTATAGGTAGCATAGAGAATTAGAATAGATCACGCCAGTGTCCAAAAGTAGCGATATGCGGAGCGAGATAGAAGGTTACCAGTGAGTACCAAAGTGTCCTTGACTAATCGAAATCGAAACCTACACAGAAAATACATAAATTCATTGTGTCATTATGAAAGATAATGAAAGGGAAAAAACTGTGATACGTTTAAAACAATTTTTTGCAATTGAATGTGTTTCGATTGTAAAAACTTTGCTAGGTATTGTTTATAAAAAACATATAGTATGCCTCCACAAACATTACATACAAAAAATAAACGCTTTCAAGAAATATTTGTGTTGCGTGTAAATAACAACTATGTACATGTTCAATTGACATTGCATCATACCTACCTTCATAATACATATTGTAGGTTTCAAATTTCGATTAGACAAGGACAAGGGAACTCAGCCTTCTCTCTCGTTCCACGTACAGGCGAGCAGACCACTGGTGTACTCTATTCTAATACCTCAATCATTATGTATCGGGATAAGAAGACAAATAAGTTTTTTAATAAGGGGACAAACGAGCAGACGGGTCACTTGTTGGTAAGTAACTTTTTTAGTTACTTACCAACAAGTGACCCGTCTGCTCGTTAAGTTATACTTTTATAATAGGACACGATTTTAGGTGGTTCGAAAAAGTGGTTTCAAGTCGGGATGATTAGGGGGGAAATGAACACTTTCAAAGTAGAAATTGAGAACACAAACAAGGCCAGATCTTCTCTAATCCTTTTTTTTTGTATAAATCTTAGCTTCTGTATAAAGCCTCGGAATTAACCATATGACCTTAGCTTTATTTTGTGTTGTCTTTGATTAAAATGACACTGACAGTTAAGTCAGACATGACATTCCACTTATAAAAATAATGTTTGATTATACAGTTGTTGTCGTTTGTTTTTAAAGCATTAATTATTCTAAATGCGATTTTAAATAATTATTTAGTACATTAGCTGATTGAAACAAAACTTATCAAGATGAACCCTATGACGTATGTATATTATAAACTTACCAGCTATTGATGATTAGGTTATCATCTCTTCACTTCCATTATATGTATTTATTTTACAGAAATGTGAAAAATGTCTTAAAGCTAAGTGAACGAGAACTGGCTAATAAATCGAAAAGCTCTTGGCATGATCAGTACAAAGATAGTGCTTGGATATTTGTTGGTGGCTTGCCATATGATCTTACTGAAGGGGATGTTATATGTGTTTTCTCACAGTAAGTGCAAATTATTTTAATTTTTTTAATAGTTTGTAGCTGACGAATAATGTACACTCACAGGCACAATTAACCGCCCACCTATATTTTTCGTCACCCTGTTTGTTTATGTTAACTGTGGCTTATCTACTGTTTTGTTTTTAGTTAAGTGGGTACTTTAGCAATGAACTAAACACTTAAAAACCCTTATTTCGACCCTTAAACTTGTAGAAGCGTTTTTAGAATTTAGTCTCTGTTTGACATTGTTGCAGTAACGTTACATTGATTACATTTCTTGTTCTTGTCTGCTATCATGTACGAACATTGTTTAATTTGAGTTTTTAGTGTACGATTATTGTTTGTGACTGAAAAAAATGCCACTGGATGCAACTGGTGCTCCTAGGGCAGTGACTTTAGCTGACGCTGGGTATAGCCAACGTCGCATCGCTCGTACGCTTGGTGTACCTCGAACTACAGTGCGGGATGCCATCAGACGCTTTCGGGAGACTGGTTCATACACGAGAAGGCCAGGTCAAGGCCGACATCGGTGCACCTCGGCTCTGGATGACCGCTTTGTTGTCAGTAACGTGCTAAGAAATCGCTTTTGCACCGCTACTGAAGCGCGCACACGTCTGTTTGAGGTGAGAAATGTCACTGTAAGTGAACGTACGATAAGAAGAAGACTGGCTGAAAGGAATCTGAGAGCTTTTCGTCCAGCTCGCGGTCCACAGCTGTTTGCACAGCATCGTAGAGCAAGACTTGCCTTTGCACGAGAATATGCTGACTGGACTACGGAACAATGGAAGAACGTACTGTTCTCAGATGAGAGCAGAATAGCCTTAAGGGGTCCAGATGGACGTCAGCGTGTTTATAGGCGCCAAAATGAACGGTATGCTCCATGTGCAATAATCGAAACCGTGGGTTATCAGGGAGGATCCATAATTGTTTGGGGAGGTATCTCTTACGAGGCTCGTACCGATCTAGTGGTGTTTGATAGAGGCAGTGTGACTGCTCAAAGATACGTGGAGGAAGTCTTACAAGACCACGTCATACTATTATATATTCATATATATATTTCGCACCATTTATTGGTGAAAACTTTAAATTAATGCACGACAATGCTCGATGCCATACCGCAAGATCCGTCACTCAATACCTCGATGAGGTCGGGATTCAAGTTTTGCCATGGCCGTCACGCAGTCCCAATCTTAACCCAATTGAGCACATTTGGGACAACCTAAAAAGACGTATTCGAGCAAGAATATCAGCCCCTGCGACCTTACAAGAGCTCAAGACGGCTGCGATAGAGGAGTGGCATAATATCCCTCAGTCGGATATTCAAGACCTCGTAGATGGATTGCCAAACCGACTACAAGAAGTCATCAGGGCCCGAGGTAGTAATACTTATTATTAAAATTTAAATAAAAAGAAAGCTGACGATTTTTTTCAAAATTAAAGTCATCACTTTTTCATGCAAATTTTTTGCAAAATTGATTTTTGGCATATTTTTTTTTATTAAACGGTTTTGTTTAAAGACTTTTGTGATTTTATTTATCCTTAATGGCTAACATAACTTCCATCAAATGTGGTCAAAATTTTCCGACTACTGAAAATTGAAAGAAATACAAGGTGGGCGTTTAATTGTGCCTGTGAGTGTATGTGTGCCGCAATTCGCCAGATGGATCAACAACCTAAAGAGGGTATCTTGGATACGAGTCATGCCTTTTAAGTTCTGTCGTTTTCATATTTCCCGGCAATTTTGAATTTGGAACTGTTCTATAGTCGAATGTGTTTAAATTTTGAATCTCAAAACAGTTGAAAGTATTAGGATTAATGCTATTGTTTAGTCACAGCGTCTATTGGATTCTGTCAGGTTACGTACGAAAATGAATCTTTCTAAGGAAAATGTTCGTGCAATAATTTTCTACAACTTTAGAAGAGGCCTTACACGGCTTCAGTGTTTTGAAGAGCTAACATCTGTATTCAGTGATAAACGGACTGTCGAACGCTGGTATTTAGAATTCCAGCGTGGACATACTAGTGTTAGTGACAAATCTTGCGAAGGACGCCCAAAATCCGCCTTCACTGAAGATAACATCATTGCTGTGAGACAACTAATTCTCGAAGATCGTCATGTGACGTATCGAGAGATAAAGGCTCTATTAGACAAGTCAAGGAGAGTCAAGTCAGTGGTGACGAATCATGAATCTATGCCTACGATCCTGATTCCAAACAACAATCTACAATCTGGGTCATTCAAGACGAGCCAAAGCCGACTAAAGTTGTTAGTTCTCGAAGCACTTGAAGGTCGTAGAACGGTTAACGCAGAGGGGTATACCACCGTTTTTTTACCGCAAGTCATCGCCGAACTTCGAAAATCTAACTCAAAGCAACGCATAATCCTGCACCATGACAATGAAAGCTCACACAGTGGTTGTCTAACGATTGAGTATTTGAAGCAGGAAAAAGTAGAAATTCTTGACCATCCCCATGCAGTCCTGACCGAAGCCCTAACAATTTCTTTATATTTCCTAAATTTAAGAAAAGTCTTTGTGGTCAAAGGTTCCAGTCCAGTGAAGAAGCAGTTGATGCTTACAAGTCAGCCATTTTGAACACCCCCACTTTAGAGTGGAACAAATGTTATAATAACTGGTTTAAGCGAATGGAAAAGTGTATTAAGCTTTGTGGTAAATACTTTGAAAAACAATAAAAAGTACTACAAGGTTCTAGTTGTTTTTTTTTCTTCAAACAACGAAACTTAAAAGGTGTTCCCCGTAGACTGGATGTTGAGGATGGAAGACTGTGTGCTATGGTGCACATTCGGGGAGGTGGGACGGTGGTAGGCTAGGTGATTGGGTGATTAACATTCATAAAGTCTATTGAAGTTTATTTTGCTCAACTTGTATTTCACATGTCTTCAAATAGCAAACTGGATTATTTTTTACTGTTATATTCTTCTATATTGCAGGTGTTTTTTTCTTTAAAACTTATGATTTACTAGCTATGCTACCAGTAGTTCAAGTTATGAGAACACTGCAGAGTATAGTTATTACCTTATCTTTGAAATTCACACTGGGATGTCAGTTGCATTGCAATAATCTAAATGTATACATATATATAGGTCATAACACTAAATTTAAAAATCTTCTACTACAGGTAGTTTTTTGCTCTTTTAATACAGGCTGTTAGGGCATTAGGACTAAACTGGTATAAATATGCTTAAATTCTGTTTGATTTGCTTAAGTCTGAAAATATGCTATTGGGAATGGTCTATATGTGTTTCCATATACATAATATATCTCTTGCAGGTATGGTGAAATAGTAAACATTAATCTAGTTAGAGACAAGGCAACAGGAAAGTCTAGAGGTTTTTCGTTTATATGTTATGAAGATCAGAGATCGACAATTCTTGCTGTAGACAATTTAAATGGTATCAAGGTGTGTATAATTTTTTTTTATTGATCCTGAATATGTAATAAGGTTAGCAAGGCACTTGTAACTTTGGAGCAAAGAGCCAAGAGGTGACCTGTCTGCTCATTTGCCCCATATCCCATTTATAAAAAATACACCATAGAGAAGATGTGGTACAATAAGGGGTCTTATTGTTAGTTGCAATTCTTTCATAACAACCTTCATAATAGACAAGTGCAATGATTAGTATATAGGGCAGTTTATAGGTGTTCTAAGGAGCTTAATACACAACATGAATAAAGAGAAATTAGATACTTACATAATAATTTAAACAGATAAACCCTATATACTCCTACATTGACAAGTTCATATACAAACACACAGTATTCATCCATACCACTACAAATAAAATACTCATGTACAAGAAACACATAGTAATCTGATTGTGTACCTATTATAATAGGGACACAATCAGATTCCAATCTTTGCATATTTATTAGTGGTAAGTATAAACTGGACATTAATATTTAGGAAGTGTACAAAATGTGACTATATAAATATTTTTAGTAAGCAGACCCTGTGTATATCATGCCCTTTTTAATCTGCAAGTGTGACTGTTCAGCAATCCCGTTAGCAGGTAAGGATGGAGTATATTAATGTAGTCTCGTGCGAAAAAGCGTTATTATGATTGCTAGCACAGGATACAAGTAGATATTACATTATTATAGTTTTCATTACACTTAATAACAGTAAGTTTTATATTATTTTGCATTAACTTACAACATCTGGAAGTATGTATATCTGATACAATCTTTCTGATCTGAATCAATATACATACTATTACACTATTATGTAATTACTTTTATTGATTAAATTCTATAGACCTCAGAAATTAATAGACAAGGTAACTTAATGTACAACACTATTGATTTTGCCGGTAGTAAACGGTGGAGTGGAATAGGGCCAGCTATTCTCTGCCCGGTGATCTCGTACAAGGAGACTTAAGGGATCAGACTGTTATCTATGGGACAATATGTATACAGTGCCCGGTTGAAGGCAGTAGGCTTGTACCCTTTTACGTAAATGCTACTTTACTAAATTATAATCGTCTAAATGTGGGCGTTATTTACGCCTCTAGCTAGCCTTTACTTTAATTACTTACTTTATGTATCGATTTTATAGACTACAAGTAAATATCGAACTTTTTCGATCTTCTAGATTTTGGGTCGTACAATACGAGTGGACCACTGTGAGCAATATAAAGCACCAAATGCGGACATGAGTAAAGTTGACGATGTGACTGCAACTATCAGAATGGAAGGTTGTGCACCACAACTACCCCTATTACCAGTTAAGACTGAAGTAATAGTCAAACAGGTAAAATAGAAAAGTTTTATATACTTTATATAAAATGTTTGCGTTTGCTTGCGTTCAAGTGGCTGCGAAATGTAAGGATTGTTCAAATCCACCCACTTTTTACAATTTGACATCTCTGTCAAATAGAAAAAAATCTTCTATTAATACGACTCTGCCTTTACAGGTGTGGGTGGATTTGTGTAATATATTTTATACTAAATAAGATACCATAACTGACAATTAAACATCCTGAAAGTACTTAAGTATCCTGTTAATAGAAGAGTAAATAAATTTAGAGTACTTCCAGGTTGTTCCAAGTTGAAATTAATTTAGTAGTCTACATGTTAGTACACATAGTTTACGTCCTTATTTTATGATTTCAAGTTAAAATACAGAAATATGAGTTTGAAATCTGTAGTTTGTCCCTATTTTATGATTTCAAGTTAAAATAAAGTTTTTTTTTTCAGGAAAAAGAAGTAAGAATTACTAAGGAAGGGAAAGTAAAAAAGAAGAAAGAAAAGAAAAGTAAAAAAAAGAAGAAAAAGAAAATGAAAAGTAGAAGTTCATCATCTGGTTCAGAGTCTAGTGATAGTTAAGTGTCTCATATGAAGAATAAAAAATATGAATAAATATATTAATATTTTTTATTTATTTATTTTTATTCAAATATCACACAAACAATAATCAATTAACAAATAGAAGATACATGTTGAGATCATAATTGCTTATTCTTAAAATTATAATGTTAAGTAAATAAGATTAAAATGACTAGAAAGAAACATTTAAATAGATTACTACTTTTCGGAACTTATAATTATTGTAGTTCCAAAAAGTAGTGAGTTATTATATTATAGTATAATATTTATTATAATTAATTACAACAATCAATATAAAAGAAGAATACAAACATACACAAATGCTACCAACATCAAGAGATCTTTTAATATAAAAAAAAAATTAAGTACATTAATGTAATATAAAAGGAAGAACACGCTTGGATGTCCTCATAACACTAGTTTTACACATGGATCTACACTAATGTAGGGATTTTTATAAGAAGGACCCTTGTTACACATGGATCACATATTACTAGTATTCTTGA
Organism: Tyria jacobaeae; assembly: GCA_947561695.1. Taxonomy (NCBI): domain Eukaryota; kingdom Metazoa; phylum Arthropoda; class Insecta; order Lepidoptera; family Erebidae; genus Tyria; species Tyria jacobaeae. The sequence goes on along the minus strand of OX387211.1, from coordinate 3,404,488 downwards.
TAACCCCTCCAATAAAGCTTAATCATTCAGGCAAGCAAAAATCTTAGATTATGTACATGTGGACTTCTAAATAATTTAAGGCTAAAATGCTGCAAAATAAAATCGTCGGTTTCGGTTAATGTGGTGGTGGTGGTTCAAGCTAATAAAGTATCGAAAAAAATGACTTTTTAAATCTCCAAGATAATATTTTACAAATATACGTGGTAGTCTTATATATAATAATAAATTTTCTAACTTACAATTGTTATGACATGCATTATACTTGAATATGAATTATAATAATATAAATTATATTTTAAATCGATTATTGAACAGTAACAACACGTTCCACAACATAATAAAATGACGTATTGTAATTTGCCATTTTATATATTATTTTACTTTGACAGTACATTTTTAATTTCTTCTAAAATGGATGCATTGTTGAATGCTATAATACCTTCACTGTTGCAATATTTTTGTGTGTTGGCATCTATAGCATCGTTGTAAGTAATGGGTATATGTGTTTTGTAACTTATAATATCACCACCTTTCGCTCGTAATATAGAGTGGGGAGCACATGTGTCCCAGCGGAATGTTGTCCCCTGTGAGACTATGTACGCTGCAGCTTCACCTGTAAATTATAATAATGATTTAGTCCTAATGAACGAAGACAAGAAATATAAGCCAAAACCTATTAATAGGTTTTGGCATTTAGCATTTTTATTTTTAGTGATTACTAGTTTTTGCCTGAGACTCAAACACATAGTATTCATAATCAGTCGAAGGAGCAGTCTAGCAATAGATCTGTGAAAACTGCATTTTATTTCATTGCATGCATGTATAAACATACACACAGACAAAGACTCCCCTCCCCATATTAGTTTTTCTCCAATATTTATAATGTACAGACATTTGCCTGTTACAATTTTATCATATGTATAAATATACATATTCTAAAGCACATACAGTACACATTCCTTCTACAAATATCCATATTTACTTTTGGAACTGTATTTATTCTATTCAATTGTGCTATGGTCACAGGTAACAATTATTAGGGAACATGTGTGGGAGAGACAGCATCATTATAATATACAATCTATGTTCATAATAATTTATGTTTTTATACTGTTCATGACACTCCCAACACTTACCTAAGGCCACTTTCAAGAGCTTGTGACCTGCACCAGGAACTGCTTTTACTTCCCAGCCTGCATTACTGAATTTTGTTGATATTTCTGGTTTTTCTGCTCCACTCATAAGAATTACATGCTTTTGTTCAACCACATCACTTCCACCCCATTCATGAATGTCTCCATAGTTTACACCCCAGGCTACTCTACCTTTGCCACTAAAACACAACAATATGTACTATCATTTAAATGAGAAGATAATTGCCATTATCATTTTAAATCAGTCAAAAAGTATCAATTACAAAATATTGTAAGTATAAACAACAAATCTTATACCTACTCTACTATAGTTTGTGATTTAAAATTAATTACATACTTTATTGTCAATTATAACTTTTTTATGCACATTTTAGTAAAAAAAAAAACTGGAATGCTAATGGCAAAGAAATATGGTATTCAGCATTTTCTAATGTAAAACAAATAGTAAATAAGTACATCTGTAGCAAATATCTAATCTAAAGATCAGAACTTACTTTTCATAAAATGGTTGATTAATGACTCCTACAACTGGTTCACCAGTATGTCTTAAGTAAGCACCAATAAGGACTGTTACACATGGTAGACCTCTATCAGCATCAGCTTCTCCATGAACACCAGCTATAAATTCTGCAGTAGCATCTAAAATAGCAATTCATATAAATTAAGTGTTTTATTTTCTTCTTAATAATCCCAAAATATAGTTACAGTAAGTATAATTACCAATAGGATCTATCCAGACGCCTAATTCAGAAATGTCTATATTTGATAAGTTGTTTGGTAATTTGTCACAAAACCTGTGGGATGTGTTACAGTGAGCTGCCTCAGCCATACGTCTAGCTACGGCAGGTGCTACGAGCTTCCCTAGTAGCTTTGATGTATCTTCTATAGTGTCTTGCAATACTATTCGAACTCCGCCTATTTCAGAACATTCTTCACCTCTCACATATGTAGCGAGATTAGGGAAACAAGATGCTATTTCACTCCGAGCGGCTTCTTGGGCTAAGACATCTGCTATAGTTTTAAAATCGCGTTCAAATCGGGCGTTCGCTTCTTCGTCTAACTTTTCAGCTACAAGTAGTACTTCATTATGTGATCCTGCACAACAAGAGCGTGCCACAGAGGCCGCTTTTTCTGAAGCATTAATAAGAGTTTCTAAAATGTTCTTCATGTTTACAAAGGAATCAATGCATTCTGATACTTAAATCAATAATTTAATTTATTTTTAGCCCCAATCAATTACCTATGTTTACAGAGAAATGTCAAACGTCAGTCTGGCATAGACATGTGTCAGTGATACCTCTACACTACTACATCTAAAATCTGATGTCGTCCGAACATCAGATGACATCGATTGGATGTTACGAGGCATCCGTTTTCATCACATATAAAAAACTATCTAACGTAGATTATAGTTATAGGTTTGACTGTCGAAAAATCTAACTTACACGTACTGCTCACTAGACATGTGTCAGATGTATCAAACCACATCTAAAGTCTGATGTCGTCCGAACATCAAATGAAATCGATTGGATGTTACGAGTCATCCGTTTCTTCACTGATATCCAAAGTACAGTTGTGTGCTGTCCGTGTAAGTTACGAACGAATGTTTGGTTACCAGTTAACAATTTTAAACGATTTTATTCGTCAAAATGTTTTCTAAAATTGCTATTATGTGAATGTGATAAGATCGCATTTAGTATAAGAAAGTAAGGACTTTATTGTTTAAACTCTTATGTATTAATCTCATTGTTGATCTCATCTAATGTTTATATTGTTATTATGAATATATTTTTTCCGCCATTTTTAGTATATAATAATTCATTCATGCATTCGTATTATTTAATTACGTTTACAAAGTGACTAATATTAATATATAAATAACGACGTAATTATTTTAGTCAACATCTTTGTAAATATGTCAATGATTAGGAAGTGTTCAAAACTTAATTAAATGTTAATAGTTTGTACATAATATCAATAAAAATAAAATATAGTGATTTTTAAATGCGCCCCAAATTTTTAACTCAAAAATCTCCACCTAATTTATTTAACTTAAATATATAAATAGAAAGTATTTATGATCAACATTTTTGGGCTAGTCCTAAGCCTATGGTAAACATGAAGAAAAATACCATAGTTTTATTACAATGTAATTTTAACGAATAGTATATTCAAATGGTTACGGAGCATGTAACCGAATCACCGGTTTCCACACAATAGTTAATTAGCTAAAGAGGTGATTTTCATAACTATAAAATAATGATAATAATGCACTCAGCTTTGAAGCTAATGCAATGACTGACTAGACTAGCAACTGACTACGGTCCACGCGTGTCAATACTTTCGTGCTCACGTATCACACATTGTTCTGTCTCTCTTTTCCCACCATAATATACTGAAAGTGTAAAAATATTTAAATATGTACTGTAAATATTCTAAATAATTGTATGTATACACGATCAAATGAACTTTTAAATACTGCATTTTTCATTACAAGTAATAAGGTACTCAAAGCTTATTTTATAATATAATAATAATAGTAGTTAATAAAAAAAAATAACATTTAGTACCAAATTTGAATAAAGTATATACGAAAGTTCATTTATTACGTTTACGATGTAACTGGATTGCTAAAAACCTTTAAGCATCAGACAAATTACGTGTGTAAGACAAAACGTAGTCACCGTAGTAAGTCATTCGTCTTTGTTTCGTAAGTAACTGTAACGTTGCTGTAGAAACATCATGTCCTATATAGCCATGATTTTTCTACCACACTGTCACTGAATAGGAAAAAATAACTGGTTACGAAAATCACCAGTTTTAAAAACAGGTGATGTCTCAAGCGTTACCGGTTACATTACGTTTCGCGAAAATCATGTAACGACACCTGTCTATTGTCAGTGTTACTGGTTTAAAAGCAGCAAAACTACTTTCATCCTACTTAGTATTATTCACATAGCATGAGTTCTGCGACATTTGATTTTATCCAGTGTCACGATATGCCGATGCTTTTTGAAAAAAATAAAAATACACCCGAATAAAGTACGAAAGTGCCAGCGAATTCCGACGAAGTGTATGGCCTCTCTTTGTTATTAAACTAAGTTTGCAACGACACAACTAATCCCAAAAATCAACACGATGTCGTCATTATTTATGTTAAATCTAAATTACCTCATAATATTTCAGAACCCGATATACCAGATGCTAGTTGTCTCATGTGTCGAATTCAAGATAGTTATTAATCTGTTGATCTTTACAGGTCACCTTCGATACCAAAGCACGATAATTTTATAAACGGATTAAATAACGTACTGACAGTCCTATTACATTTTAAAAACATAGTTTTAATGGGTGACATTAACATCAATAAATCTACAAACGCGCTGAACCAGTAAGCTAATGACTGTCTTAATGTAATGCCATCACATATCCCCTGGTTTAATTCCATTACATAAGCACATTTATATTTAGGGTTCCGATCGCAAGGGTAAAACAGAACCCTACTACTACGACGCCGCTGACCGTCTGTCTGTCTATCAAGGCTGTATCTCATGAACCGTGATAGATAGACAGTTGAAATTTTCACACATGATATATTTCAGTTTCAGTTGCTATAACAACAAATACTAAAAAACAGAATAAAAGAAATATTTAAGGGGGCTTCCATACAACAACCGAGATTTTTTTTTTGCTTCATTTTGCTCGATATTGATAACGCCAACAGGTAGACGCTTGATATGTTCAGAATATTTAGTTATATATTCACTTTAAAAATAAATAATTAAATTATAATAAAACAAATATTTAGAGATAAATAAAACAAATATTAGATAGAATGGTACGGAACCCTTCGTGCACGAGTCCGGCTCGCACTTGGCCGGTTTTTTTTTTCATTCATTCCTACTCGGGACAATGGTTGTCTAGATCACGTGATGGTTAAATCTAACTTAGACTCGGAAACATTAGTGTTTGACACCTTTACGAGTATAACTGACCACAGATATCAAAATAGTTAGAATATATATATAAATATACTCTATATATATATAGAGTATATTTATATTTATTCGAGGAATAAAGGCAATGCAGAAAGACAACGATATTGTTATTATATCAAGACACATAACACAGAGGATCCGGGATATGTAAACTAGAATGCGTTGTCTGGTTTTCGTAGTCATGCACATAAAATCTTTCAAGAATATATTAATTCCTTGATAATATGCTAGGTAGCTTCATTGTTTTTTTTTTCCTTATAAAACTCAGATTTTTCATAAAGTATTGCAGAAGTTGCGATATCATGTGTCTGTCATTATGGGGTTGGCATATCCTTGTCGATAAAAACCCTTCATTAAAAAAAGAATGTGTCTGTCACTTTGGAAATATAATTATCAGGGTTTTTTACTACTTTAATAAATGAACGGACACGGAAACGGAAACGCATAAATCGCTCTCAATGTGACAGAATTGGTGAGGTAGTCAGTGACAGGAAACTTTTGCCGTCTCCCAGGGTTCATTCCTCGATCCAATTCACATAATTGGCTTAACACTCAAAAATACGCTGAAAAGGACCTTGCCCAGAGGCAATTCATAGACAACCGGTGCAACAGATTATGCACTGGTTGTCTATCAAGTTCAATTTATTTATGGTAAATCTCAATAAAACATTTCATTTGCCTTTCTCTTTACAGTCTACGAGTTTACCTAACACAAAACTACACACACAAGATGTAAGTACCACAGCGTTGTAATTGACAACCTCCTTACCCGGAAGCCCCATCTTGAGCTCCTAACATCGCGAGTGCCTGAAAGCCTATTGCTATATTTAATAAACTCAGCTGCTGCTGATCAAACCGTTTTGAACACGATCTATTTTAGATAACCGTGTATTTTTCTTAAGCTGCATTAAATCCTATTTAAACGTAAATTCGTAATTTCTCTGAAGGTATATTATGAAAATAGAATAGAATAGTTGAAAGTAAATGAAAGTATGCATTTCTTACTTCGTTCTAATAAAAGTTAACATAAATATAGATAAAAGTTTGCTATGCTCCGCAAAGAACGTGAGTATTCTGTTTTTTTACCGAAAAAAGCACAGCTTTATCTAACAATGAAATCGTTTTGTCACTTAAATGAAAGTGTTCAAGGTTGTCAAATATTGTAAACGCGGGAATACTAGTGGGTGGGCAGCTGTCACAAATACATACATTGATATCTATCGTGAAATCGTTCGTGATTGACCTTAAAATGCGTGATGACGGCTCTTTACAAAAATAATAAGTAAATTAAATAAAGTACCGAATAAACCTTTTTGTTGTCGAGTTCTAGTAACAAAGTAGTTCACGAACGTTTTGTTGGTACTGGCCTCTGTGGTTCAAGTTTGTAGTCTATTTAATTTTATTAATAGGTACGTTAGTAATAGGTAGTTAGGGTCTCGAACTTCCCGGCATCAGCCACATCGGGCTATAGGTATGCGACCCTGACTTGCTTGTCTATTGCTTATACTCCCCGATCCATCTATCTAACCAATATCCCCTTCCTTCCCTTTACACACAGCTATACCATTCTATCTATATTCTGGTGGTCTAAAAAAATTTTTGTTTTCAGCCTTATTTTTACTGACTCTTTTACAACTTTCCTGCGAATTGGTTCAGTATGTATGTCGTAGTACCAAGTACTATTCTTAACTATATGATTGCCTAAAAAAATATAATAAGTGGGCTCACGACCGCAGTAATTGTCTATTCATCTACTCTTTGCTACGATTTCGATGCTTTATAATTTGCTACGAAGATGTGACGTTCGCTTGTTTAATATAAGTACTAGATTGTATTTATACAAATTATAATGGTTTTAATTTTTTTTTAATTTACTTTAAATTTTATTGGAGAAATAGGTATTATAGTCTAGTCCCATGCCACAGACAGGTAAATAGTACTCTCCTCATAACTCTCTCTCTCTCTCATTCCATGTACATGGAATAAACAAATACAATAGTTTATTGCACGTACACCTTAATAATATTTTACAGTTAGTATAAGAACTGATCGCTAAATGCAATTTCTTGCAGATAGCCCTAAGATGGACATAAAAAGACAAGAAACAAAAGAAAATTGGGTAGTTTATGTGTGGAAGTACCTACGACTTTACTATCTCCCGCTGGAGGAGTAAGCAGAGACGCCTCAACGTCCCCCTTGCGTAATAGGGGCCAAGCCTATTGCCATTATCCTGGCAAACTCCGATCCCTTACTCACCTTTTACGTACTCACTAATGATTACAGTTATACTACGCCAGAGTTTTTTTTTATTTGTGTGAAAACTCCCACGGGTCATGAACTCACCGGGGCCTTACAGTGAGATGATATGTCTGACTCGAACCGATTAAAACCACACAGAATTCCAGCATGGATTCTTCTAGCCGGGCCGGCCTCAGGTGTACCCTAGAAAGAAAATTCCTGTAAACGCCCGAGTACTTTCGTAGTGAGCCTTTAAGAACAAAAGACATCAGAACACATTGTGGGTCAAGCGGTTGCTACTTATCTCTAGAATTCTTCAAACTATGTTATATTAAACCTACTTTATTTAAACTACATTAATTAGTAATGTCTAGAAATAATTCAACCCGTTGCAAAATCGAGCGGAAAAATATTTTCTTATCTCCTCTAAATCAAGGTTGATCTACGTTTAAGGGAATTCCGCAGCTTAAAACTGAATCATTTTGGTACGTACCTACGCGTTTTAAGGCCGGCCCATAGGCTGTTGCACCATTCACTTTATAACCCAATTACTTTTATTGAACTCAACATTGATTTTGGATTTACTGATGATCAATGAAAGTCAATCAAGACCAATGTAAGTCTAAAATTAATTAGTAATCAAGACATTTAGTTGAGATTATATGTATTTAATAAGTACCTAACATTAGCCTCGAGCAGGTTATAGGTCATGATGTAGAAGACAATTATTAGAATTATTTGTTTGTACGTTTGTAATGGCTAAACTCAAAAATATAGCATAGTTTTAAAAAAATATTTCACCCCATGAAAGATTTATTACCAAGAGATATACATATGTTTGATTTTATGAAAGCAATCAATTGGGATTTCAAGGTTCGTTATGTTCTTTATGGCATAGGGGATCAAATGAGCAGACGCGTCACTCCAACACACAGTTGCAAGTGCGTTGCCTTGGAGGGTGATGAGGGGAGGGGGGTGGTAGGGGGGGGGAAGGAGGGGGGAAGGAGGGGGTGTTTTACCTCTAAGCAAAGCTCTCCCACAGTAAGTTACTGTAATGTACATGACAATTTCCAAGAGGTTACAACAGAGTTTAAATACCATTAAAATAGTGCAGGTATCTAACACTGTAATGCGCCAATATTAGTAATTGTTAGGAGTTGTGGTCTTCATCCTTTCATTTCCACTCTTAGTGGTGTTATTTTTTTGTTTTAAATTATCGGAACAAGATATGTACAACCTTATAAATTAAAAAAGCATCACTAAAATCAGTTCACAAATTTCGAATACATCACGTTACCTATAGATTGGTCATAATAGTTTTCTGCATCTCGAAGTGAATGTTTCTTCATAACGCGGTTACCCAGCTTTTTGTTGACGAGAAGGATCGAGGAAGAATTAAAAGGGAGTTGGGAATTTACCGGCCATACCCAATTAACACCATTGGTTATTCACCGTGTGCTTTGCTGACGCATTTGTATAAGCGGCACTTACATTGGTACAAAATATTTAATGAAATTGTTAAAAAAAAATGACAGGTTAGCCCTGACACAATTATTTTATTCTGTTCGTTTGTGTGCAAAAGCGGAAACTATGTAAATCCTCAATTATTTTGACCAATCTGACTATACTAATATTATGAAGAAGAAAATTTTGTGGATGATGAAAGAATACTATTAGGTACTAAACTGACACTAAGCATTTAAACAAGGGGGGCAACTGGTCGCTAGGACAATGTATGAACCTATAGTAACTGTTTAAGAAAAAAAATAACAATTATTGTATAAAGGGTTTTGTTTCTTAAGTATTTATTTTAATAACTTCACGAAAAAGCACTGAACGCATTTCCGGTATGTTGGTATAAATACGTTTGTAAGATAATTAATTAGGTACTAAATATTTCCTACCATATGTAATTTTATCTTGATTTTTAAGTATGAAATATAATATTTAAGGTACTTCGTCATCGAGTAAGTCCTTGAACTGAAGATATTATTTATATTATGGGTGATATGTATGTTTTATTCAAAAGAGTGTACTCTTGCGGTGGTCAAACTGTAGCTAATTCATCATTCATCAGACGCGGGTGAGCATCTCTTCTTAGAATTAGACCTAAATCACGCAAAAGTTTTGCTGGGAGTTTATTATTCGCCCTCATTACGCACCAACTACTTTTCCTCCTTCGAAAATTTACTTGAAAAATTAACTCCCTCTTATAGCCACACTATTATAATGGGCGATTTCAATACTTGCCTATTGAAAAATGACCATCGCTCTTCTTCGCTGCGCACAGTAGTAAATTCCAGTAATCTATCACTTTTAACACTTGATGCTACCCATCACTTTCCTAACTGCACTCCATCTCTTCTTGACCTTATTCTTGTCTCTTCTACTAATCACGTCATCAGTCATGGTCAGTATCCAGCTGATGCATTCTCTTATCATGACTTGATATTTCTGTCGTACGCTATCCGTCCCCCAAAGGCAAAGCCGAGAATTCTTGTGCAACGCAATTTTAGTAAAATGAACCTTGCTAATCTTAATGAGGATGCGCGTAACATCGACTGGTCTGATTTGTTAGATTCGCAGTGTGTGAATGAAAAAGTCGAAATATTTAACGAAAATTTACTACAACTCTATAACGTTCACGCACCCTTGCGATCCATTAAAATTAAACATTTACCGGCTCCGTGGCTTTCTGAGGAGATACGTCAGATTATGTCCAAGAAATGTATAGCGAAAAGTAAATACAAGCGTCGACCAACGGATGCTAACTTGGAAAAATATGTGTACCTGAGAAATCTCTGCAATAAGATGTGTAGAAATGCACAACGCCAACATATCCACTCTTCCGTAGAAAACGGAGATCCAGCAAAAGTCTGGAAATTTCTAAGAACGTTGGGAGTCGGGAAATCTCGTCAAGACTCTATTCCTAAAAATTTAAATATTGATTCACTTAATAAACATTTTTCCACCTCGTCTGACATTGAAGTCAATACTAAAGCTAATACTCTCAAACATATTTCGTCTATCTCAGTTCCCAACTACTCACCTTTCGTCTTTGATCAATTGCTTGCTTGTGATGTTAGGAAGACCATTCTGGCGATTTCATCGAATGCTGTAGGAAGTGATTGTATCAGCCGCAACATGATTCTGCCTATCCTTGATGAAGTACTTCCCATCCTGTGCAATATCCTGAATCATTCCGTGTCAAGTGGTATTTTTCCATCTGCATGGAAAGATGCTCAAATAATCCCTCTACCTAAAAAAGGTAAGCCCTCTTCATTTTCAGACTATCGGCCCATATCCATTTTACCTTTCCTTTCTAAAGTGCTCGAACGCCTCATCCACTCCCAACTGAGTTATTTCCTTTCCAAAAATTCTTTGCTGAATCCCTTCCAATCCGGTTTCCGGCCTGGTCACAGCACGACTTCTGCGCTGATACACATTACTGACAGCATCAGACTGGGCATGGACAGTGGAATGATGACAGTACTCACGTTACTTGATTTTAGCAACGCTTTCAATACTGTCGATTTTCACATCCTGCTTGCTATACTACGGTCTCTTAACATATCTCCAAGGGCAATTGATTGGTTTCATAGTTACCTGTCTGGTCGCCGGCAACGTATTTGCATTGAAGACTCGATGTCCTCCTGGTGCAGTATTATTGCTGGTGTACCACAGGGTGGCGTTCTATCTCCTTTACTCTTCGCTGTTTTTATAAACTCAATCTCAAGCCAATTAAGTTCGTCCTACCATCTTTATGCAGACGATTTACAAATATATACACAAGCTCCGATTAACCTGTTACCGGTAGCATTTAACACTATTAATGCTGACTTACTGCGTGTCGGAGAATGGAGTCATAACTATGGACTCAAAGTTAATCCTGTGAAGACGCAGGTATGTGTTATTGGCAGTCCTGGGATGGTCTCAAAAGTTAACTGGACACAACTGCCCCAAATTCAATTCAACGGGACCGCCCTTGAGATCAGTACTACTGTCAAAAATCTAGGGATCTACATAGATCATACTTTTTCTTGGGGTACACATATACAGGAAATCAGTCGAAAGATATTTGCTTCTGCCGGGTCCTTACGCAGACTGCGTAACTTTCTACCGATCGCAACTAGGGCTGCACTTGCACAAGCTCTTCTCCTCCCAATTCTCGACTATGCCGATGTCAGCTATCTGAATCTCACCGAAGCACAACTTGATAGGCTTGAGCGACTTCAAAATCTTTGTATACGATTTGTATTTGGACTACGAAAATATGATCACGTCTCTGAATTCCGTCAAATGCTCAAGTGGCTTCCGATTCGCTCTCGCCGGAATACTCATATCCTTGTTTTCCTTTACAACATCTTGTTTAATCCTAAAGCCCCCCGCTACCTCAAAGAACGATTCAAGTTCCTTAATGACACACATGACAAATGTCTAAGGTCATCTGAGAATTTGAGACTGGAGATTCCTCGGCATTCCACAAAATTCTATGGGCAGTCATTTACCGTTGAAGCTGCACGCTTGTGGAATGCGTTGCCGATAAATATCAGGAAAGCGAAAACAGTAAATAGTTTCAAGACAATGGTTCAAGAATTTTATAGATCGTAAGTGATTCAATCACGTCATAACTTATTCAGTCGCAAATGAGGGTGTGACATAAAGGTTTTTCATTTTCATATGTGATATAATTAAATGATTGTGTTAATTAGTGTATATTACATATGTGTATGTATGTGTGTTTGTATATGTATGTGTATTCATAATAGTATATATATATATATTGTATGTATGTATGTGTGTTTAAGTGTATATATGGGGATATATATATATATATATGTGCTCGATTATATTCAAAACAACTTAAATAATTCTTTAAATAATTGCACCGTCAACTGCTACTGTCTCTCCGAAACATTTTGATCCATCCTAAGGTTGCCTGGAAGAGATTGCTTTTGGCAATAAGGCCGCCCTTTGTACATTACATTATATAATAGTTATCTTATATACTTTCTTGTAAATATGTAAAACGGTGTACAAATAAAGAGTTTTCTATTCTATTCTATTCTATTCTAATTCAGGATTTGATCACAGGATGCAAGGTCAATTAGTAATAGTTTTTTTTTAAATTGAACGTTTCTACGATTTAAAGTAAAGGAATTGGAAAGGCTGATTGAAAGCAGTTATATACTTTTTAAAGTCAATTATTGTACTAGCCTTCAAATAAGCACACGATATTTCATTATAATCCAAGTATTTACACTAAGTTCAATTTCACGTGTTTGACAGCATACATACAGTATTTGGTAACACTAACGTTGGGGCCTGCCTATTCGTCAACTGGGCACTGTATACACACTGTCTGATACATAACACTCCGATCTCTTAGTCGCTTATGACGACACCACTGGAGGTGTTTTATAGGTAGTAAATTATTAATGGTAGTTTTGCTTTTGTCACATGGCAGACGTCGCACTTTTGTGTGACCATATCTAATATATAAAATTCTCGTGTCACAATGTTACTTGCCAAACTCCTTCGAAACAGCTTAACCGATGTTTTTGAAAATTTTTGTGCATATTTGGTAGATCTGAGAATAGTTTGTAAAGTATATTTTATACCGCTAGTCGGTCAAGGTGACCCTATACAGATTTTTATGTCAGAACAACGTTCGCGGGTCAGCTAGTAATGTGTAAAATAAAAAAAAAATACACAATTCAAATCAAATCAAATTGTTTATTTGCTATAAAAATGCGTTACATCTTTATATATGTATATAATTCTTCTGTGAGTGTGTATGTCACTGAACTACTCTCAAACGACTGGACGGATTTTGATGAAATTTTTGTGTGTGTTCAAGGGGATCTGGGAATGGTTTAGATTCACAAATCAGCCCGGCAGATGGCGCTGCAGTCGGTATCTAGGTTATTTATCTATACTGCAACTTCAGGACAACGTCTGTCGGGCGCAGCTAGTAGTTCTTATACATTTTAATTTCTACAGCCATTTTACCGGTTAAGGTATGCAAATATTTAGAGACACGCAAATATATAAATACATGCAAAATTAAAATAGACAATTATACGTTTTTTTTTGCAATTGAAATCAATAATGTTTATGTGATCAGAAAAATAGTACATAATAGTGTCAATACACTTAATTTACTTCCACTTGGTACCAACAATTCAAAATTGTAATACGAAATCTAAATATTAATATAATAAGCAAATGGCGTTTTAAAAGAAAAGACGTATAGACAAAGTAGTGAGGTACAACAATACATGGTTGTATGGATATTATGCACAGATGTAGAATAATATGTATTCTTTGACTCTATGGCCGGTGTACAGAATTTGCATAAAAATTACAGATGGTTGATACCAGTGGTATGTCAGTAACAGATAATAATTATAACTATATAAAAATCATGGGTCCGCATTTACTCTCGGTTGTATATTATAATAAAGATAGAGATACTGAGTCTATGGCATTGATAGATTAATATTAAACACGTTCGTTGTTGTTCGATTTCCTTTTTCAGTTCGACAAAATCCTTTAAAAAATTTGAAGGTTTATCTTGATGAAAAGTACTTAATAATTAAGCTAAAGAATTTTAAAGAAATTTTAAATAACTACCATACGTCACCAAAATCAACATTTTTAACCTCGACGTAATAAAAGTTGTAATTCCTTGAAAATTGTGACAATCTTTATTGCGTAACCTTAATACGTTAATATTTCAAGGGATTATGAATGATTTATTCATGAAGTTCAATGTTGCGTGTATAAGGTAAATCTAACATACTAAAAAAGCCGAGAGGTTAGCAGCGAAGCAGAATACTTTTGCGACATCGACGTGAAGACGGCGTGGCTCTATTAAACTCCACCAAAAACCACACATGTTTATTGAACAGTGTATGTACGTAAGTAAAGAAATGTTATGAAGTTCTAACAAATCTTATAATATTGACCTTTTAATGCATAGGTTCATGACATGGGAACCCTGACTCTATTTAGAATAATAGCTACCTACTAATCAAGATTGTCGTGATCACACGCAATATCGACTGTCAACTATCAGTAGGTACTAAGATTATTGTGTTCCGGTTTAAAAAGTAATAGAAAAATGATTATTAAATCATTGTACTTGGCCGTTTGATATAATCTGTGAACAAACAATAAGAAAAGTTTATCTACGCAAGGTCAAAGTTATAGTTACGACATCGAAACTATTACAGCATTGTGACTTTAACTGGCGTTGTACATATTATGGCGAACGAGAGCGTTTAACTATTTTGAAATCAATTTATTTTATTCGAATTTTGGTTTAGATATTATTGCTGTGATAAAGTACGTGTTCGTGATTCCTCGTAACATACTTGGTAGTACTACGTTTATATATATTTGTTTTATTATGTACCCGTATCTATTTATTATCTCTATATGTTTATTTATGTATTTATATATGCCTATGTATATATATATATATATATGTTGGTGTGTGTCTGCGTATATTTGTATAACTATTACATATGCATGTGAATCTAGACATGAGACGCTTTCATTGTAAAACCCTTTTCAATCATAAATATCTTTTCATACAGTGGTTGCCTGGAAAAGTGCGCTTATTGCGATAAGGCCCCCAATATCTATACTATATTCTTAGTTACTAAGTATTTATAAATAAAATATTGTGTCTGCTGACAGACGAACAGACGGGTAACCTGATGGCACTTGCAACTCTTGTCGTAAGTACGCTGCCCGCCTTTAGGGGTGATGAGGGACGGTGGATGTGAGGAGGGTAAAGAAGAGAGAGTGGATGAGGGGATGTGAAAGAGGAGAGGGAGGATGAGGGTACAGGAAAGAGGAGAGGGGGAGTTGGTCCTCCGGAAAACTCACTAATTTCGGGGGAATGCAACGCAAGCGTTACTTCAGAACTGGTTTTCTGTGAGGCAGAGGTATTGCAACGGTCGAGCCGGCTCATTCGACTGATATGTCAAAGTTTTTTTTATATGTATATTATTTTATTACCTGCAAAATGTAGATGCATATTATAATTTTTTTAATTGGTAACAACAAGTCACATTCTTCGAATATAAAATTCAATTAGTCTCTTTGTGTTCAATCCTTCTGTTTAGAAATTCAAATTACAACTCACTTGCCGAAATGATGGATTATGATGGATTTCGGCTAGACAAAGAAACATAACACATATACATATATTTACTGCTCAAGAAGGAGGGTTATGTTTTTCTCGAGTGTATGCATGTAGGTACATATGCAGTCGGGTAAAAATAAAACAATGCCCGATGCCTGATTTGACATTTTGATTAGTGCATGTGTTAAGTAGCTCCTACTTTGCGTATTTTGTACTGACTACTATCGTATATTAGTGGAGAACAATAGAACACAATACGGTATGAAACAAAAAAAAATCAAGTATAATACAGACCGTATAATGGCGAAATATTAATGCTTTTAAATTGGCTCTATATACAATCAGTTAACTCGACCCATAAATTACATCGATGGCGCAGTGCTTTTAAATATTAGGATGGTTCCGCAGCCAATTTTTGTATTATTGTGGGTAATAACGGATATAGAGTATTCTTAGATAGGACACGGTTTTTTAAAAAGGTTTAGAAGAAGAAAGAAAAAAATATAAACTGTTACAAACTTACGGCCCAGCATATACCAGCCACAATAACTTTTCCTACTCAACCACATAACCAGATTACCTAAATCGATTATGAATTACTTATTCTACTTCTGTTTTATTTCATTGGGTTTTTAAATAATTCTTGATTAAATATTTGCACTAACAGTTTCCGTTTGTCAGCTTCCGGCTATCTTATATTATTCCTTTAAATGATACTTATAAATTAATTGTATTTACTAGTAATTTACACATTAAATAATTATCCAAAATGTTATTGAGCACAACTGTTAATAATTATTCACTATTGATACCTAATAATATGATCTGACAGCAAAATGTATAAAAGACGGGTGTGTCAAATAATTTGAGTTAGTTGATTTGTAACCGTCACGATTGTAAAGTGAAACTACTGGATTGTCTGCCGACGATAAATCACTGTTATTTTGAAAGTGTACTTTTATTTCAACCACCCTGACTATCCACCGGTCATAAAACATATACTGAAGTCTTTTGGTAATGAAAATTCTAAAAAATAGCTACCTTTACAAACGGTAACACCTTATTTGAATTTAGACGTAAAGCAGAATAAAGCATTTGAGAAAGGAGAAATAAAAGATACAAACTAACATACAAACATATTTGTCAATGGCCTGTAGTCAATAAACAAATATCTGTCCGGATTTTTAAAAAGGGCTTTTCATATCATTCAAATTTCTCAGAAGATCAAAGAGATTTGCCAGCATATTTATCTTGTAAATATTCACATTCATCGCCCTCAAAAGAATATTTGAGTGAGTGTTAAATAAAAAAAAATGTAATGTTTATAGAAATATTACAGATAAGGGATATATATATTTTTTAAACTCAAACAGCAATATGTAACTAGTAAAAAGAAAGCTCAAAAAGAAAAAGAGCTTTAGCCTTAAAATGCACGAGAAACTAGATATCGGTGTAATAATGGAACGTAACAGTATTCATATTAATTGATCTATGACAAAATTTATTCAAAACATCTATACGTAACTAAAATTAACGTGTGTTCCCGTTAATAGCTTAAAACATATGTGGTTTTGGCGGAGTCAGTAATATTGATTACGATTATACTAAAGGATTAAACTGTACTAATCTGTCAAGATTCGACATGGAATGAGTGTGTGCAAGAAGCAGAACAAGGGATGTCTTTGGTAGCTAATTGGCTTAATAATATTTTTTTATCTTTGAACACCGACCAATCCTCATCACCAATATCCATGCCAAATCTCAAAATACATACTTGTAATTCATAGCAAACTAATATAAGCAAAGACTGTGACTGCAGTGAAATTCTAAGAACCAAGTCTATGAAATATCTCGGTGTAGTCATTGGCGAGAAATTAACTTTCAATGAGCACATAACCCTCTCGGCGAGATGCAGAAAACTTATTTACGTAATGAAAGATCCTAGAGATGTCGCCAATATTGAACTACTTAAAACCGTATACATGTCACTCTGCCAGTCAATCCTGACATACTGCTTTAGCGTTTGGGGAGGCACAGCTACATCGCAGCTGGAGAGAGCCCAGAGATCAATACTGAAAGTAATGCTTAAAAAAACCGCTTAGGTTCGCAGCAGTGGAAGTCTATAGATATGCTGGTCTACTAAGTATACGGCAACTGTATATATTTAATGCGATTATCCACTCGCACAGCTTAGCGCTAAATTCCCCTGACTACAATTCTTTGGTGAGTACAAGAGTATTTAAACTCACTACCACTAAATGTAAAACAAGTTTCACAAAGAGGTTTCCTAAACATATGTTTCCCTACTTATATAACAAAGTAGCAAAGAGATGCGATCTGCGACACTGTACAAGGTATGATTCTCAAATGAATGTTAAAGATTTTATTAAAAACTTAAATTATAAGGATACAGAACAACTCTCAAAAACCATAATCTGACAGTCACTTAACACACACACACACACACTGACATCCGCAGTAAGAACAGTAAATATACATACAATATTGGATAAATAATTTAGTGAAGTCCTAGGCATAAGACAATCGTATTGTTTGATGGTCACGTCACAGGCTCTGTCTAGTGTGGCTGTCACTGTAAATGTAAGATGATGTGGTATATTTCTAAATAAAATTATTATTTTTTATTCAAGTCAATATACACATATAAATTACATTTTTGAATATACTATATAAATAAAAAATACATTTAAAAATATAAAAAATAGTAGACCACCGACATAGGGTACAGGGACCAAAACACCGGTGGTTAGGTCTCCAAAGATAGGAACCTCCTGACAATGCGGGCCGTATCAAGGAGAACTGCCTTCTGCATCAGACCCTTGATCCAACGATTGATCCATAATCCCTTTCCAATTATTAATATTATTATTATTATAAATAAATAGAGGTGAAGGGGTATTAAGAATAGTGTATAGAATAGTTAGTGTGCCCGTACATATACCGTTTCATTAACTTAAATATAATCCTGTCTAAAATTGTCAAACACTAAACAAGACTAGAAAAAAATCTTATAATAATGTATAATCCTAACTATGGGACTAAAATCAAGAGAATATAACGTTCAAAGATGTTCTGGATAACTGACCTAACCCTTCAGGTTGTGTATGTATGATTAGAGTATTTATTGTTCACGATTGCGTGACGTAATGAATTGTATATAGTAGATACATACATAGGGCTAAGGGAAATTACTGTAATGTGGAAAGTACTGGAGTCTTAAAGGCATCCTTTACTTAAACCTTATTTGAGTTCTTATAACCAAACAAAAATGTATACTCAAACTTGGAGAAGGCAGATTATTCTACAGAAGATCTAAGTTAGTAAAAATTATTTGGACACCATAACGAGTAATAGAAAAGCCTTTTTAGTTCTACAGTTTATTATTTATTATACACATTAAGAACTAAATTATTGTTTTTAATTATAATTATTTTCTTCTATGGATCACCTAAAGTTACTTCAACGTAACGACTAAAGTCATTTTGGAAGATAAAGGTAGATTGATGACGAGCCTGTTGGTCTAGATATTACTGATCTTGGTCGAGACGGGTTTACCCCTCCATCCGCCATTTAGCCAGCCGCGAGGAGGCGACGTCCTGGTGTGCCTGGACGTTACCTAATTGAGACTTACCCAGCGCTTTTGCGGGCAACAGGCGCTAGGAGGGGTCCGGATGTCTTAACAAAGCTGTTCCCGGATTCCTCCTATTTCAGGCGCAGTATGGCACACCGTGTGGTTTTAGCCGGTCCGATTCCGACACACCGTTCCACCGAAAACCCCGGTGGGATAACGGCCCGAGGGGGATTCCACACGTTAGAAAAAAAAAAAAGATATTACTGATCTTGAATAGTGATTAGATTCCAACACGGGATAGATATTTGTGTAATCTACAAATAGTTGTACAAAGTCTGGGTGTTATTTGTGTCCGCTGCATGAATGTTTGCAAAGCAACGCGTGATTCGTTCCTAATATGGGAGATATCTTTAAAAAGAAAGGTTGGTTACTTAAGGAAAAGTGATTATAGATTTGAACGATTGCCGTTGCAAATTAGAGATACCCAACAAAAAATCAATTGTCGCCACTACTAGACAGATACTTACTATTGTGTTTCTTGTCCATTGTTATGCCGATGAATCTTATAAACAACTGAACTCTTTATTTTGAAGGTGTGATAGAAGACGAGAGTCTGACGAACGCACTTAATATATCGACTACACCAAAAAGACTTAGCAAAAGTACGTGATTAATTAATAAGTTTGTACTGAAAACACGTTTTTCATTCATGAGTGTGGTTATTGTGACCTTGGTAACTCAAGGTGTCCTTAAGCAATTGGCGATAGAGTACAGCCTTCGCTTGGCTTCAGAGGTTTGTGCAACTTATACGCTCGTGGTGAACAGACCTCTGTGAGGGTACTATGTTTGGACATACCCGTCCGGTAGTTTTGTGTGTTGTATTAATTACTGTGTGAACTGAACTGTTTGCAAAGCTAGTGAAGTGCTAGTGTTGTTAAGACATGAAAAGAACAGCAATAAATATGTTTCAGATACAACATATGAAGTGGTAATTATATTATTTTATATTTTATAAAACTTTGAAAACGAATATATTTCATAACACCCGCTCATACTCTCCTATCCTAATTCAAGTTATTTATATTTAACCGTTCAATCAATCATTTTCAATTATTACCGTATTCTTTTTTTACAAAAAAGGTATTTATTCTTCTCAAGCTTTGCGCCTTCTATAATAGAGATGTTCTCTATTTTTTTTTTCAAATTTGTTTTTTGAAAGTAATAAGCAACTAAACATGCTTTTGGGGAAGCTTCCAAAACTCATGGCGAACCATCGCTCTACACGTACCTTTGTAAGTGGTCATAATCATACCTTTCTTAGAGGGTGTTAAACCCCTGCATTAGTTGCTAAATTCAAATTTATATTATATTATATCTAATTTACGAGACTTCAATAGCATACGAATCGTGGTTTTTGATGACAAAATGTATTTGAGTATTTTAAGAAAGAAATTAAAATAAAATAAAAATTTAGGCCCAAAAACTATGTCTCGTCAAATTATTGTACAATAAACAATTAATTATAATTTTTAATATATAGTGGGGATGATTATAAACAGAATGTCCATTTGATCAATTCTGTGTAAGTACTGAATTTAAAAAGTTTAAGCAAAATTTTAATCCATTCGGTAGATTCGATTACCAGCCACTATTTGCTATCTATTGGTCCATAACATAAAAATGTAAATATTAAGCTTTTTAAGAATTTTGTTTGTCTTTATGTTTTTGGAGCATTATGCAGTATACTACACAGATACATCAACATATTCTCACGACTTCGGACGCATGGTATTTGGAACTAGATAATTATAGGTCTTGAAAAAAGTCTTTTCGTAGTTTGTATATATTAATATTCAAGAAGAATATGCCGCCAAAATTAGAGAATATTACGAAGAAATTCGATACATTCTGAAGTTTTATTACAAAAAAAGGAAAAGTGACTAAAGCCCCGATAAAAAAGTGGCAGTAAGAGTAGCACAAAGGTGGTTCAAGCGTTTTCAGTTCGGGAATTTTGATGTCAAAGAAGCAGCTCTGCAGATTTTTGAAATAAGTGGAGCAAGATCAGCATATTAGTAGTAACGACATAGCCGAGGGACTGAGGATTGAAGACAAAACAGTTGTACCACAGTTGTATATATTTGAGTACGAGCTCACTGAAAGGAACCTAACGAATCGTAAACTCATTTGCGATTTTTTATTAAAACGTAACTAAACTGAACAGTTTTTAAAAAAGAAAGATTACTGGTGATTAAAAGTAGATCACCTTTAACAAGACCGTGTAAAAAAGATCATGATCGAAAGGGTAGTCAAGCTCCACAGACTGTACCAAAAACCCGAATTAACATGCTATATGGTCATACTGTGTGGATTGGAAGGTATTTCATTTCATTATGAGCTTTTACCGCCAGGCAAAACCATTGATTTGAATCTCTACTGCAAACAACTAATTAGATTCAGGCAAGCAATTGAGAAAAAACGGCTACAATCGATCAACAGAAAAGGAGTGGTGGAACGCCAGACCGCATACATCTTTGTTCACTCAGCAAAAATAGAGAGAGCTTAGTTGGGAAGTCCTAATGCATCCACCATAGAGCCCTGACCTTGCACCCTCAGACTTTCAAATGTTTCGGTCTTTTTAGAATTCTTTAGGTAGTGTTAGGTTAAAATCAAGATGGTCGGGACGGGACGGGACGGGTTTTCCTCTCCATCCGCCATATGGCCAGCCGCGAGGGGGTGACGTTCACGTGTGTCTGGACGCCGCCTTATTGATAGGTTACCCGTAGGTGGTGCCCGCATAGTGCGGGCAGGCGCTAGGAGGGATCCGGATGTCTTAATAAAGCTGTTCCCGGATTCCTCCTATTTTAAGCGCAGAATGGCACACCGTGTGGTTTTAGTCAGTTCGATTCCGACACACCGTTCCACCGAAAACCCCGGTGGAATTACGGCCCGAGGGGGTTTCCACACGAAAAAAGAATTTTAAAATCAAGAGTAGACTGACAACTTCTGTTGCATTTTTTTAATAAATTTCCCAAGATTTCTACAGCGACGAGGTTATGTACAAAATGGTGCATATACATGATAATTAAATGTAAAAAAATGCATATAAAATATAAAGAAATATATATATATAACATATATATTTCTCACACATTGTTTTAAAACCTAACTAATATTATAAATGTGAAGCTGACTTTGTTGGAAATTTAAATGTTTTTAATATTTTTAAGTGATTTTACATATATTTTTTTATTTTATTGAAGAACTCTAGAACTATCTAACTACCTAACTATCCTAATATACTATATACCCTATACCTAACTAGAACTATCTAACTCTATTCTAGAACCAAGGTCTTATTTTGTTTGTTTGTATGAATATTAAGCCTTTACGCCCTAATCATTCAAGGCACGTCTCTAAGCCTTACTTAGAGGTAATGATACAGATAAATTTACTATTCAAGGGAAAAATAAATAAATTTTACCCTAGCGAAGCCGAAGGTAAAACTAGTTATAAAATATAACAGCGAGTAGCATTTGTATTTAAGTAAAAACTCCGGGAAAGCCCGACATACAGTAAAATTACCCTTTGCGTATTGGTATTTTTTATAGTTAATATATTTTGATTAACGTCTTTAAAAAAGTAATATTTGAAAGGAAATATTTCCCATATATTGTGAATGGTTAATAATTGAAAACATTTTACGTCACCCATTTGTAGTTCATATATTTTATGTTAAAAAGTAAGTCTGTATGTGAGTCTCGGCAGAGGAGAATAGAGCCACTCTATCTTTTAACGTTGGTGTGGTTAAAATATATATCAGACCGCCCCTATTACGTTATTTTTGTATTATGTATGTTTTTAAACGAGATAATTGCAGTATTTCACATGTTCTACCTACACATCTCTGTTGTTACGAATAACTGTTACAAACTAACAAAAACTAGTTCTGGTACGTTCAAAAGCCACAGTTAATAATTAGGCTGAAATTTTTTATATAACGTACTTTAACGTATTTAACAGTAGTGTTAAATAAAATATTCAGATTTCTAAGTCTGAATCAGTTTTTTGGAGTTACTCAATTGTTTCAAGAGTGCTACTTAAGTTACTTTCTAAAACAAAAATATTTCTTTTTAAAATAACAAATTTGGTAATGTTATTTATTAGTACGTAACAGGGGGACTGGGCCTCAATTGTAGTTGCACAAATGTGGGCAATTATTTCATCTCTGCCAACCCGTTCCATGTGATAAGCGAATTGTATGTATTACATCAAATCACAACCGGTTTTCCGGTGGTATTACTCCGGTCGAGCCGGCCTCTACGCACTTAAGTATGGCTTTCCCACGGTAATGTAATACATAATATGAGTTTTTTTTGTCTGCTAGCGTTTGAAAGTTAATATTTCAGATGTTAATATACACTTACGCCTTAATAGAATTGTTGGCGGACTGCTCTTACTTACATAATAGGGGCCAAACATATGGCCGTCAAAATTGGGAACTGATGACGATTGGAAGAGTATTGAAATTGAAAGAGAGTGGTTGGCAGGACGAAAGGGTAATAGAAAGAAGGGAATATAGTTTATACGGATGGATTAAGGAGTCCTAGCAGTAGATCGAGTAGGTTACGTATGTGACATACCTACAACTCAAACTGGGCACTGTCAGGAAGTCCTAGATCTCTAATGCATTTTATTTTTATGTATTTTATGACAACTGTCAAGTAAAATCAGCATCATTTTAGTTAACGTCAAAACAGTAGGTGGGGTACGTTTTTGTATGAAATACGTAGTCGTGACGTCATAAGTATGTGTTGTCGAATCATTCCCTTTTAATGTAAATTTGATGAACAAAAATAAATTTAAAATGTTACAGTAAAACAGAACGACAATTAGTAATTTAATTTAAGCATAGTTATCTAGTCAAATACAAGTTTGTTTTTATTTATATACCTATCTATCTGTCATATGTATATGTTGTACTACCAACAATTCAATTTGACGCAGATATAAGATTTGATTGATCTACCATTACAAGTTACACTTTATTATGTGTATGCAATTTGTATAAACATAAAGATTTAATTATTAATTAATAATACACGTACAACATTAAATCAAGATATTTAATTAATTAAAGAAGTATTCCTTTAACTTAAAAGTATGTTGTCATCAGTGATTCATCAATGTTATTATATATACATATGTATATCTAGCAAAGCAATATGAACATCGGACTTAGAGTTGATATACTTTTGAAAAAATCATATGTAAAGCCTGACATTAAGATGGTCAACAATTACAAAGTTAATAAACAAAGAAAAAAAAAAAGTAACGCAGATTTGTTATCAACTTTCACATCTATGCAGGTCCTATCTCGAAATCTAAAAGACTATGCCACTGTTGATGCTATACTACAAAGAAATATACATGCACATATACAAATGAAAACCCCGCAGTTGAGTAAAAAAGTATCAACATATTACCTTAGGTATTTTTCTAAAAAGTATTTATCGATCCTATACGTTTGTTGGCTTTAACAGATTTGCAACCGGGCCGGTTCGACCGGTGCGATTGCATTTCTCTGAATTTTTTTTCCGAGGTTTTCAGCGGCTTAGCTCTCCTTTTCCTCGTTTCTCTCCCTTCATCTCCCCTTTCCTCTTTCCCATCTCCTCATCCCCTCAGCGCATCACTCATCACCCTCAAAGGTAATTACAGTGCATTACTTCAATTAGAATTAAGTTTTCGTGGAAGTAGCTCAAAATCCAAATAAAAAAAATTTAATGTAAAATAATTATGTTAATGATATGTAAGTGAGCTCCGCTGCAGTATTCGCTCAAAGTGAAAGGAATGTTTAAAAACTTTTAAGGAGTTAATGTAAAAATCGGTCAAGTTCAAGATAAATTTAGAAATACAGTTCCGTGCAGTTAATGATCTTTGTTTATATATGTAAATATATTTCTTTGCTTAAAATGAAAATATGATTAATTAAGAGGCGGATACAGTTCACGAATCAGTAGGCTAATTTAAGTTGTAGCAAACTATCGTTAAACATAGGTAACTAACTGGTTTATGAGCATCAGGCGACCAAGGTCTGCAGGGGTTCTCGGAAGCTTCCTTTTTAGGTTATACCCGGGTCCTCTGCAATAGATTGTCGTGACGGAACACCGTGTGGTTTTAGTCGGTTCGAGTCCGACATACCACTTCACTGTTGGCTCCAGTGAGGTGATGATCCGTTGGGGATTCCACACGGAAAAAAAAAGGTAACTGACTGGTTTACAATTTTAGATAACTGGTGACATTTTGAAAGGAAGGAAATGAAAAAAGCGATGGGCGAACGTTAGTAAAAAATAATGTAAAGAAAAGAATAAGAATATGAAATTATTAAAGAATAAATACAAAAGTATTGTAAGACGACTGTCAAATCGGATTAGTTTTTACGTAGTTCAGTTCACTTCGTCTTCGCTAGATGGGGTTGATGAATGCGTCTGCAGTATGTAGAGATCGCGACCACAGAACATAAGCCTTTAAGTACGTTTCGGTTAAGGGTCGGCTCGACCGGAGTATTACAACGGCCACACAGAAAACCGGTAGAAAAATAATGCTTGCATTGTATTACCAAATGAGTGAGGGTACCGAAGGCTCAACACCCCTTTTAATCTTTCCCCTCCCCCCGACTACGACGATTCCTGAGTTAAAGGTGTCTATAGGCGGTGGTTGTCACTTACCATCAGGTAACAAGTCTGTTTGTCTGTCCCCCTATATAATAAAACCAAAAAAATATCATAGTTATTCCATTGGATAGAGCGATGTAAAATTGGTCAACAATTACCTACAAAATCGATTAACAAATATATAAAAGATAGATGCAGACAAAAATAGACCCTCCTCCTTTTTTGAACTCAGTTTATAAAACATTTTACACTACTTTACTTCAAATTTAAACGAATTTCAATTGTATTTTCCTATTATTAAAGTTGAGAATACCGTTGTAAACCCCATTTTCTTTTAAAAAAAATACCTTACACAAGTATAAACGATTTCCCTTCCTTTCCTGTCTACTCTAAATTTTCAAATCCCATTCCCAACAGTGTCCGGATGACGGCAATAATTGCACCTCATTACGTCAGTGGGGCTAAATTATAATAGGCAAAATGTGGTCGTTAATTACGCCTCAGCCTACCCCTTTGATTATACAGGCGTGAGGGTATGAATATATGTATATTATTGTTAAAAATAGACTATTGCTTGATAAAGTTTTAATTAAGATCTTATCTCTTTAATTAATTATGTAAAATAGAAAAGTTTTCTTTGTTACCTCATGATTATTCGACTACCAAATTTCTACATCAAGAATTTTGTTCCTCTTGAAAACTGGTAGGTGCACCCCTATATCTCAGAAAGGGTAGGTAGAGGCGTTTAAACACCCATTTTTTGTTAAACAATCGTTTATTCATACTTACGTAACACGTGGCAAGCCTTTACCCGCCATCCGGGAACTGTATGACTATATATACATATACTGTATATTAGACATCAGACCGATCCCATTCTACCCACCATACGGCTAGTTTCATAGACAAGTATTTCTAATAGCTCTAATACCAATAACAAACATTTAAATGCAAACTCTGTTTTCAGGATACAATGGTGCTTAATTATCGTTTTGTTAATGGTATCGTCAGCGTCTCCACAGCGTGCATCAAATGTAGTCTTTATTATGGTCGATGATATGGTAAGTTTTTCATTGTAACTTTATATGTTAATTGTCGTCCAGGGCAAAGCGTTTATCAACAATAATTTTTGTATTATACGACAGTTGTGGTGTCTTGCTTCGCAGATTCCCACGGTCAAATTATGCAAATTGACGTTAGTATACTTAGAGGTGCTATTTTGTGCTAGAGGTACTATTTTTTATTACAATTTAGAATATATAAGATGTCTTTGGATCTTTATGGATAAAATTATATAAGTACTTTATATTAAAATTACATTAAGTATGATGTTTCGGAATAACATATGTAGCAAAAAGTAAATAAAAGATTCTGAATTGTGTCCATTAAAAGTGCGTGAAAAGTGTCTGCTCGTTTGCAAAAATTGCTATAATCGCTTGTTTGCAAGAATACAAAACTCAACATTTCGTATCGAAAGATATTAGAGTACACTAGGGCCCCCTTTTTTAATTGGCCTCATTGTGAACACACTGTGGTTCTAACATATCACTTCACTTTTTATTCCAGTAATGTGATGACCATTTTTCACGCGACAAAAAGGTGCATATTGAGTTCATCTCTTTGTGAAACATTTGAGCCATACTTGACTAACCTTTTTCCTCAGTTTCACCTACAAGGCCGATTTCCCAACAAATCTGTCGATCTTCCTTAAAGGAAAAAGAATCACGTTCAAGTATAAATACATAAAAATAAGTGTTAATCCTTGTACTACTTTTTATGTAACGATATCCTGTAACTGATGTTAAGTAGTAACCTTAATAAATAATCAGTGGAATAAATAACTCAACCTACTCTCCTCATAAAGTGACATATAAGTCCCATGACACATATATACCCTTAAAATATCCATAAATTTACTGTTGCAAAACCTAAAAATGTCCTGTACTAATTGTAGTGGTATCATCTCGCCCCGGTTGAGGTGGGTGGGGAGACTTTTTGAAGCTCTGGGCTCCTTAAAGTAGTTTTCCTCGCAGCTCACCACTGTGAGCCGTTCATTGGGGCTAGTTCACCGGCCTCGAGGTTTGCTCACCGATGGCTCGAGCTCGAGGTTTGCTCCTCCGAAGAGGGGTCCAGCGAGCCTCCTGCGAGAGATCGGTGGTTGGCTGTCTGTATCGGATGGCGAAGCCAATGCCCCGCTCGAGGGAGCTGATATGAGCTCCCGAGCGGGGCGTTTGAGTCGCCTCCGGATGAGTGTCGTTGCGTCTGGATGTGGGAGCGGAGTAATGCCTACCAGGTGGGGAAGATTAGAGCGGTTAGCCCGCTCAAACATCCCCGTGGCGAGTCTGCTCACAAACTCCTATAGAGGTTCCCACTTGAGGTCTCCGTGGATTGTTGTATTCCTGAGGTACCTGGGGGCCTCGACCACCATACGAAGGAAGCTGTTTTCTACAGCCTGCAAACGTTGGCGCGATGCCCCTGCAATCAAGTTGTACCAGGTCGGCTCACCGTAGGTGAGGCGCGACCTGATATATGTTTTGTAAATGCCTTACTTACTTTGGCACTTACTGGTAGTCTGGAGGATAGGGGATGCAGTTTCATCCGCGCAGCTCAACGTGGTAATTCATCGAGAGTGATCTGTCGATGGTGATTCCCAGGTACTTGACCTTTGGGGACCATGGGATTTCCTCTTTCATCAGACGCAGGTTTGGCGGGTGGTGTGCCATACCAGTTATCATCACCTGGGTCTTCGACACGTTGCACTTGAGCCTCGTCTGTGAACAGTGCCAGCTTGACGTCTCCGACTACAGGGATGTCATCCGTGTAGTGGGCGTTCAAGGCCGGTGACAGACAGCTCCCTTGCGGGACTCCGGCCTTGATGGTCTTGGTTTCCGATGTGGCATCCTCTATAGCGACACGGAAGGTCTTCTAGGTCAGGAACGATGCGATGATCGCGACTACTTTTCGTGGTATAGACCATGTCGACAACAGACATTTAAAAAAATCGGAAACATTTATACTCTGTGGCGGTCTTATCACTTCTGTTGCTACAAATTTTTACTTTCTGATTTTATTTTTATTGTTATGTAATCTCGAATAAAACTTCTATATGTTTGGGCATTCAATTTAAAACAAACTAGACACCAAGTCTCTTTAAAAAAATAAAATAAATAATTAATAAAAGTATCATACCATTTTAAAAAAATTATTAAATGAGCCAAGTTTTAAAGTAAGGCCTAAGCATTCAGAAGCTTTGATTACACAAAAATATAAACAAAATTGTAAAAGTAACGATTTGTAGTATTTTTGTTCTTCGGTTTTTTGTTATTTCTTGCTTGAGTCTAATAAGCCTATTAAAAGTATCTACTGCAAACAACAAATTAATTGTTTTACATGGCAGTGAGGTGTCAAATGATTCGTCTTAGTGATGAGAGTGACAGAGGGTATAAAATTTCAATACCTATATTCCAAAAGGAATTTATATATCTTCATTAATTTTACTTTTATTACTTGTTTATTGTCAATAGTTTTCGAACTAGTTCCTAGTGTTCAAGTAGATATTTTTATTAATTTTGTAACTATACAGACTGCCCGAGACCGGGATAATTTGCGCTCCTTGTAACTATATCTCAAATAATTCCCACTCACACATACATATTACGTAATTAATACAAATGTCGTGGAAACCTTTATTTTTACCGTGAAGACTGTTAAACGTTAACAGGCCAACAGAAAACAATGGCAGAATTAATTAAGAGAATAATATAATGAAACAATTAGTTAATCAAGCATCTTGACATCATCCATGTTTATTTAATAGTGAGGGTTTTTGCAAACATTTACTTTTAAAATCAGAGGAAAATTCAAGTACTTTATAATTTGTACTGTACTGAATATCTATGTATTTTCTTTTTCTCAAGTAAATAAATCTGTACAAAAAGAAATTAGTTATAACTAAGTAAAAATGTAAAGTACATTTTCCTCCCACGCCTAGATAGTGTTAATTAAGCGGTCCGTGGCCTTATATGGGTTGCCAATATGTTCGTTCACCTGGTCCTAACGGCAGAGTGGAAACAACGACTGAAGCGATCCAGCGCAGGGCACGCCTTAATTTTGACGGTAAGACCATGGAGTATTGGCTGGAGAGACATGGCAGCCTCTCCTACCGCCTGATATAGGTGCTCACCGGACACGGCTGGTTCGGTAAGTTCCTGTGTCATATAGGCCGGGAGCCCACGTTTTTAGTGGAGTGCTCAGCATGGATGCGACACGACCTACGGCTATTAGTGTGGGAAGCCTCTCGCTAGAGACCATGTTGCAGGCCATGGTTCAAAGTGAGAGTTCTTGGGAATCTGCCGTCTCCTTTCGCGAAGAGTTACCTCTTCGCAAAAGCTGCTGT
Organism: Tyria jacobaeae; assembly: GCA_947561695.1. Lineage (NCBI taxonomy): Eukaryota > Metazoa > Arthropoda > Insecta > Lepidoptera > Erebidae > Tyria > Tyria jacobaeae. The sequence continues at coordinate 3,374,281 of OX387211.1, read as the reverse complement.
TGCTGATCAAAGAACCTCCGCCCTACAGACCTTCTGTCTAAGTCTGTAGACCCCTACAGCTCTCGCGGAAGCTTCCTTCTTAGGTTATACCTGGGTCCTCTGCAATAGAAGGACTCATGACGGACCACCGCGAGGTGATGAACGTACGATAAAAAAAGAAATAGTTTTAATGAAAATATAGGCTTGTGTTGTTTTTTATTGATTAGCATTCTTACATTATAAAATACTTGAGTAGGTCATGTACAATATTAAATACGATTTAAATTAAATAACTGACCGACTGATTAAATCCTACAACAATACCAGTAATTAATATATGCACAAATAAATTATTTCCCATCCACAATGTGAAAATGAAAATGTAATGAATTAAAATAACACCGCCATAATTATACCCTTACTATTAGGTGCTACTGTGATAATTGATTTCAATCAAATTGAATGCAGTTTATTAGAGTGTATAGAGCGGGAGCAGACTTCGTTTGCAAAGAGATTAATACATGTATGTATTTTGAAGAATTAATTGTATGGCGTTATATATTCCATTTTTTTATATTATAATTCATTTGATATAGACATAACGGCCGATCATAATAGAACCCCGTGAGATTGTAGTTGGTTAGATTCCGATACATCAACTCACCAAGAACCCTTGTGAATCCTCGTGAATTTTACGCTTCTAGCTCCAATAATTATATATGAGCTTGTGTGCGTACACAGGTTTGTATCACATATGTGTTGGCGCCACCGCGCAACCAATCAGCTATCGACAAAATGACGTGATGTGTGGCAGCCAACCAAGACGTGTCTCCCGTGCGCGGTTGCTTTCGTCGTTAAAAACAAAAAAGGAACCGATATACCTACTACACGGTGCACGCGATGCACCCCAGTTTTTTATAATATATTATTGTGTGTGTTTATTATATCAATACAACCAAAATACTAAAATCTACATATTTATTTCGTTCCCATCGTGAACAATATGTGTTCATTGACTTGATGACACTGAACTTTATAAATTAAGCTCTTCGCAATAATCCCTCAAATTTCCGTTCGCTCCTCAAGGAGCATTTCCCAATTTCTATTTTTTTTATGGTCAATTTATGGGTGTCATCCTATTTATGAGTTCCTATGTATGGTTGGGATCTTGAACAGAGGAGGAGGATATGGGTGTAATATCTGACCTTGACGTTACGATTACATAAAAAACAAAGGTCAAAAAATTAAATTTATCAAACAGGCTAACTCGCTGATTGCTAACTTTTTAAGTATGTAGCAACTTGTTACATATAACTTAAATCCGGAATCAAACTAAGCAGATCTTGTATAATAATTTCTAGAACACTGATACATGCTGACACCAGCTGTTTTGATATATATGTTTATTAATCTTGCTGTGTCCCAAAAAGGATTTCATGTAGAGCCTTTCATTAGTGTGGGATCATGAAATATACAACTCAATGCAATAACGATTTTGACTTTGACTCTGACTTTGACTTTGAAAGGTAGTCATGAAGGAAGGCAAAAATAGGAACATTATCATTGTGTAAATCTTTCTTCTGCTTGATTTGCTGGTGTCCATGTTCAGCGGTTGTCACTTACCATCAGATGACCCGTCTGTTCGTTTGCCCTCCTATATCATAAAAAAGAAACAACAGGGTATTGCTAATACGGGTTAATTAGGGAGTGTTAGGAATAGCTTGAGCAAAACGGGGTCGCATACTTGTAATTAGAATTGACTCTTGTTGGGAAGTCCAAGTTAACAAACTATACATGTGTTATGTACGTGATATACTGTATTTTTGTTACATATTATACAAAGAACCACTCAGACTAAAGTGAATAGATACATGAATAAATAAAAAAAAATCTATTAGATGCCTCGGAGCTTGACTTCCTTGGGCTATTACTTATACTCCCAAATCCATCTATAAAAGCAATATCCCTTCCCTTCCCTTCCTATCCCCCACTTCCTTCCCATATACTCCAAATTTTCCCATTCAATTCCCAATCCCGGACGACAGCAACAGGCTTGCCCTCTATTAAGCAAATAGGACTTAATAATAATGGGCAAAATATTCAACAAACCCGCTACCAGAAGTATTCGAATACACTACAGCCGTGCGTCAGAGCTAGACAAGAGACATTTTTTCAAGAGACGTTATTTTATTTCATTCAAGGTAACTTTTTAAATCTCTTTCTGTTAACAGGGTTGGAATGACGTGTCATTTCACGGGTCAGATCAAATTCTGACTCCAAACATCGACACATTGGCATATCAGAGTGTTATACTTCAGCAGTATTACAGCGAAGCCATCTGTACGCCTGCACGGACTGCACTCCTCACCGGAAAGTATCCGATGAGACTAGGTAAGGATATTCATATACGTTACTTAATGGTTAAATTATAAATCGTATTCCCACATCAAAGGCCGGCAAGTCATTTATCCATCTATAGTGGTTTATGGGCAGCGGTAGTCACTTACCAGCACAGGTGACTAGTCTGCTCGTTTGCCACCTACAACATAACAAAAACAACAAAGAAACGACGCGAGCTTCACAACCGCTTCTGAGTTTTGGACACAATACATGTCAAGGGTACAGAAAGTACGTTATTTATTTATTTACTTAGCATTCTTCCACTATATTCACATGATTTACCCCAGTACAATAACTACTCACACAACCAAAAAATCAAATTTATAAAATGAACTAAAAACAAAGCGAACCAAAAATAATTCACTTTAAACTAGACAACCGACTTCTATACGTCTATCATAAAATTGAAGACTTATATGGTTTTCTCATTGGTGCCTTTATCAGAACCTAACCACACTCCCACCTAACTACCCTTGAATTACACCCATTCCAATAAAAAAGAATAATCGAAATCGTATTGCGTGATATTGAGTTATTCGTCCATTTGTCGCGCATACTTAATGCAAATTTAAGACTTACATATTTATATGGGTTTCCCATGGATGTTATTATCAGAACTGAACCAAATTGACCAAAATGGGACCACACGGGAAGTACCAGCTTTCAAATAAATAAAAAAACATCAAAATCAGTTCACCAACTCGAAACTTCTGGGGAAACAAACAAAAAAATAAAAAAAATACAGTAAACAAAAAAAAAATACGAATTGAGAACCTCCTCCTCTTTTGAAATCAGTTGATAAGTTAAGAAATCAATAATTCGTAAAACAAACCACGAATTGTAACACACAACAAGCTAAAAGGCATTTTTTAAGGCAAGTTGGTCCTAGTCATACATAGCCAGCAATGGTGGACGTCGCTGCGTTTATACGTAACTATCCGAAACGCAATCTTATAATAAGGACCCCTATACCTGATTTAATATAGATTAACGCGAGTAAAATTCGCGCGCGTGATCAGTCACAAGCTAGTTTAATATAAGTTATATACGGTTACATAATCTCATTCAAATCAGAGTAATGCAGTCGAAGGTGAACCGCAAAGGAGAGCAGTTGGCCTTGAAACGTATTACACTCAATTTTGTGTAAATATTGTAACTTTCACTTCGGTTTGGTTTTATTGGCTTTTTTTTACAAAAAGGACGTGTCATAGGTAGGTACAGTGTTCAAGCAGTATCCTAGTCTCGGAAAAACGATTCGAAATTTTGTGAAGCTGTTTCTTACGAATGATGTAAAAAAGATACACTTACTTAGCCTGGTCATAAAAACCGTTACAATAAAAAAAGAAAAACAACAAAATATTAAATTTGAATTTGGAATCTGTCATTCTTATATGAATTTGTTGTTATTGTTTTTTTTTGAGATGTTAAAATGAATTGGGGTCAGGACCCGAACTCAGAAAGGTTTGTGTACCTGGCTATTGATACGTATAATGAAACCTGCTCTGTCTGTGACAGAAAAATAGCTGGCCGTCCACGTAGTATTCGTACGAAAAAGGCGATCAAAGCAGTGAAGGAAGGAGTCTGAAGTAATCCGATCCGAAAGCAATAGATTTTATCTAGGGAAATAAATAAAGTACCTAGAACCATGTCGCGTATTTTAAAAGATGGCACTGGTCATTATTTAGCAGATAATTTAAAAATGAATAGAGTGCCAAAATTAAAACTTCTTCTTAAGCAGTATGCAAAGGGAACCTCCCTTTGCGTACTGCTTAAGAAGACAGAAAAAATATTATTTACTGTCGAGATTTTTTTAACAATTAGAAAGTCCGAGTATATGCTCAAAGCTCTATAGAAGCTTTCCAATTAGTCAGCAGAGTACAGCGTGGGCATTATCCAACTTCAGTGATGTTTTAGTGGGGTACTAGCTACCAAGGAGTGACTGAGCCATGTTTTTGTGAAAAACATGTCAAAATATCGGTACTACTGTGTTCAAGATACGATTCTTGAGAAGATGGTTAAGCCTCTTAACAAAATCATGTTAATTAACCAAGAATGGTCCTTTCAGCAAGACTCAGCACCGGGTCATAAAGAACGATTCTAAAATCATTAGAGCAGAAGGCCAGCCGTCATCAAGTCGTTGGATTATGATTTATGGTCATTTGTAGAAAATATGGCAATCTCTAAACGTTATGATAATTTGAAATCTGTAAATTCGCAATCCATAAGATTGGCAGTGAAGATTTTTCCCCGTCCTAGTTAGAAACGGTAGAATACCATTTGCCACCGTCCAGCCACAAAACATTCGCCTTCTTTACATTCAACAGTCCTTACATACAGCGTGTTCAAAACTTATAATAATAGGGGCTGAATGCAGTTTTAATTAAGTTAATAAACTTAAAGTTATGTAACTCATTTGAAAACTGGTCGATATCTAGTTTTTGAGATGGCTTTCTAAAATTTGCTCAGAAAAACTATTAACAACAAAGGGGGAGGTTGCACTTGTCTCCTGTCCTGGTGGTGGTAACTACTTACGATTATAAGATAACTCGTCTCCTCGATTGCTTCCTATGTTATAAAAAAACAGGAACATACAAGTCTGACTCTCACACCGAGATATCCATAAGCAAACGAAATGGGCCAGCTCGACCGGTGCGATACCACGGCCTCACAGAAAACCGGTTGTGAAGTAACGCTTGCGTTGCATTTCCCCAAATTGAGTGAGGTTTCCGGAGGCCCAATTCCTCCTCCCCCCTTTTCTCTCCCATATCTCCTTTCTCCTTTTTTCCATCTCCTCATCCCTCCTCTCTTCTTTCCGCTCCCTGCATCCCCCATCCCTCATCACCCTCAAAGGCGGGCAGCGCACTTGCGACTCTTGAGTTGCAAGTGTCCATGGACGGCGGTGTCACTTACCATCAGGTGACCCGTCTGTTCGTCTGTCCCCCTATAGTATATAAAAAAAAAAACGAACGTCTGTGTCTTTAAAAAAAAATACGACATTATCATTAGAGGTAGTATGGTCTTAAATTTAAGTTTGATCACCCATTGAGCTTTATGATGATGATGCTCAGAGGAATTGGTTGTGCCATAACCATTGTCAATTCAATAAAAAAAATTACACTTATCGATATCGATTCACCACCGATGGAGATGGAGAGATGGATGGATGGATGGATGAATGTTTTGTTAATTTTATACTTTACCACCTTAGCAGCTCAGAGGTCGAATACTGTCTTCAAATTCAAATCGGATCAAAGTCGAGTAGTCAAGTTCACTTTAAATTATTCTGATAGAGAACCTCCCGACTTTTGCAATCATTTAGAAATCATATGTAACCCGACTGTATTACATTAATTATCCCTTTATTTTTATCATACTCCTTAACACACTAACACTATTGAGACGATTTATGATTCCTCACATGTCGAAATCCATCAAGCTGTTTAGGGTCTTAGGATGTTACAAAGAGACATTATATGATTTGTACATATGTACGTACATGCATACACACATACATACTTAAAGAATTGTATTAAAGAAAAACATCAAATAATTTTTTGAAGCATAATTTATCGTTGTCTTCATGTTCTTTACAAATAAACTTTAACAATGCTAACTCATAAAGTTGTGAAGATGAACTAAGACCTGTATCAATAAACTTAATATTATTGTTAAAGTGAAGTTTATTTAGGGAAAACATCAAACATAATGAAATTAATTTCAAAATACGGTTCAAAGTTAAAATACACCGGCAAGTAACAATAATTCGCTTGAAACCGGTACACAATGCAGATTCCATTGCGAGCGATTTCCATTTTGAAATTTAAGATTAAAATGGAAAGTTATAATTAAAGCATTGTTATTCTTGTTGTAGTGAAATACATATACTTAATGTATTTTGAAATTCTTGTACGGTGTTGTTATAAGCGATGTTTTGGACCGTAATGCCGGTTGTGTTCTTCACCGTCCAAATATTATCCGAAATTTCTCAGTAAACTATTACAAGTTTCAATGTAATTTCAACTGTAGCCTGCAGGAGAATACAGGCTATTGTTTGAACTGATACGTGATTGTACACAATATGCTGCTAAAATCAAAATCAAAATCAAAATCAAAATCAATGACTATAATTAAAACAATTATACGTATTTTCCGGTAAAGAAGTTAGTCAGACTTAGTCAGTCTTGAAACTGTGAAAAGTGTTGGTAATTGTTGTTTTTTCATTCTAAAAATATTTAAAAAGGCTCAAAAGGATAGGAGCATACGTGTAACATTTGTTACGCCTACGATTTATTTGCTTGTATAGCTTTTACTTACTACTTCTTACTTTTAAAAATTGCTTCCAGGTATGCATGGACAACCACTTTTCAATTCTGAAGACAGAGGGATACCATTGAATGAGCGTTTACTGCCATCATACTTGAAGGAGTTGGGTTACAGCACCCATTTGGTGGGTAAATGGCACGTGGGGATGTCCAGGGAAGAATACCTGCCCACATCCCGTGGCTATGACTCTCACTACGGCATGAGAGGTGGTTACGTCGATTATTACACATACAATAAAGTTGAAACGGTGAGTAAACATATCACCAGGTGCATTTGGTATAAAGAGGAAATAATTTGTGGATTTGTTGTCAAAACTACTGAACCGAATTTAACTATTTCTTACACACATGTACATGTGTAAAAAGGCAGGCGAATGTGTATTAAACACTCAAATTTTGACAATTAGAATTTGTTATCATTAACGGAAACAAGCCTTTTGTCGTCCACCGGGAACTTTATCAATTAAAGGAATATTGTAATATTTAAAAGGAAGACAGATAGATGGAAGAGTTTTAGATCGAGGACTTCGGGTTCTCGGACCTATAAAAAATAAACTTATATAATTTGTTCATTGCTACAAACCTTTTTTATCTAGAAGCAATATAAATACGTTATGTTTCATTAATAACGATACGTAAACGTCGGTTATGTCGCAATCACAGCTAGTATTGCATTTTTATAGTATTGCATTAGATTTGGTTGTTAGATGTGGGTGCTGAATACCGTAATACGAAATAAATAGAGTCAAACAACCCGGACATGCTGCAGCTAGTCTGTTAGACGTGAAAGTAAAGTTGTATAAATGTAGATACCTGTATTGTTATTGCAAATGAATTGAGCGCAGGGCTGGCAGGCAGCGCCTAATTGAAGTGATATAGAGAGTAAATATCAATTAAATGCCAATGAAAATTCTTAAATATGTTATGAAAATTAATAATAATAAACACTTCAGACATCTCACACGCGGCCGTCTATACATAACTAAGCAGATCAAGTTCTATCGTAACCAGACGTAACCAGATGTTTCAGCAAACATATTCATATATTTCTAAATATATACATACATATTATACATAAATACACGCCGCCACAGAACAAATGTTAATGCAATTATTTGTTCTGGGCAGGAATCAAAACCACGACCTCTGGCTTATCCGTCAGGATCCAAAACTCTAATACTTGATTTGTTGTAAAAAAATAAGAAATTTGATACTTCTTTGAAGTAATTTTATACAGTTAGTTTAAGATTACGATTATTCAGTGTCACTATATACTGTTCTACTCGATGGTAAATTATTACGAGAGACGGTGGGGATTTTTGGTGTAGTGTAATTTCGATAACGTAACGTATTAGATTATTAGACTTGAACAATCTCCGTGCTCATTCAAGATAAAGAACAATGCACAGATGTCTTGGCACCGGTAAACACCTTCTAGTATTCGGACTTGTTTATAAACAACTATAAAACAATCACTATGTATAGCGTTAAATAATTGAATTAGAACGACAATACAATAGATTTTGATGATAAGATATTTAGTATGTACTAAATAATAATGGGTTGCTGTTCGTTGGTAAACGCATCGCTTGAAAGTAGCTCCATGTATTTCACTAATTATATATTTAAAGGATAAGATTGTAAGGAAACAATAAAATTTAATTCTGGGGAAATTCTGAGAAAATTGGAAATTGCATTTTTTTTATTTAATTAAAACAATTTTATTGAAATTTTGACAGGACAACGTCTGTCATATCTACAAACTGAGTATACTCTACGTTAGTATAGCAGGTTTATGGCCGGATCAGCTAATATTAAAATTCATATAATTTATTTATATATATTTTTTAAGAAACACCCGCATTAGACATCATTCCTGTGCCGTGTAACACAAACATAGAAACAACGGACACAAAGATAACCCAGATTCGGGTCAACCATTTGTGGATCACATGCTCAACAGTCAGGGTCACTAACAACAAGACCAACAGGCCGGCCAGTCAATAAAATCTTCTTAATTATGCAAGCCAGGATATAGGTACATTAGGTTTTCCCACAAAATAAGATCAAATGTCACACAGTTTTTACATACTTCCTTTTATGTTTCACCAAAGTGGTTTTGCTCAAACTTTTCCTTTATTTTTTTAATGACGTCAAAAAGGAGGTTTTTCTTTCTTCGACTGTATGAATCGTTTTTTCTTAATGCTATGTTAAGCGATTTGTGGTGACTGATAGACCGATTTTGTTTTGTTTTAATTCGAACGAGTAAAATCCGGTGGTGATCCCACTGTAAACAAATCAGAATCATTGTTATACCAAGGAAAATTACGAATATGATTTTTGATTGTATGTTTTTACAATTGAAAGTATTGCGCAAACTTAATAACTGAAAATCAATTATTTCAAATAAATGGCCTTACTTATTATTGAACTACTTTTGTCTCGTTAATTGGCTGTAAATTTAGATATGTACTGTTAACAACCATTAGTTATCTCCGTTTTATTGTTTCTGTAATATTATATGACTTATAGCTTAAATATAGAGGGTTTTGAATGCATGTGATTTTTTATGACATTTAAATAAATCAATCTTTAGCTTTTGTATTAATATGTACACGTAAAGTGTCCCAGTGATTATCAGTAACATCATCGTAATATAATAAGCATACTTATGACATACATATATATATATATATATACATAATATGATAGTATTTTTGTTCTTGAAACTAACGCTATTTACAATAAATGTAATTATTGTATAGTAGGTTATATTAGTTGTTAGTATGTTAATAGCTTTTTAGTCATAATTATTAAGTCTGTGTTAGAAGCTAAGTCGTAGATTGATATTATAAACTATCAATTTAATAGATTAATAGGGTAAACGTTCCTTTTAATAATATATATGTTATTAGTGATGAATCTCCACATTTTCACATCAACTTAAATATCTTTTCAATTACTATACCGCTAAAATACCTCGTCACGGAACACAGATTTGTTTAAGTCAGCTTGAGTCAATCTACATTCCGGGATTTCCGCACAACAATATATTTCAAGTCAAGGCTTTTCAAATATCACGGGCTAGCACGTGCGTCATGCTCGTGAACTAGTGCCGTTCATCGGGGCTGGTCATAAAATACATTTTTTTTTAAATATTTTATTTAGACAGACGAACAGACGGGTAACCTCATGGTAAGTGACAACTGCCGTCCATGGACATCTGCAACTCAAGAGTCGTAAGTGGCCGCTTTTGAGGGTGATGAACGATAGGGGAATACGGTTAGGGGAAAGAAGAGAGGAATGAGGTGATAGGAATAAGGAGAGGGGGATGAGAGGAGAGGAGAGGGGGAATTTCGACTCCGGAAACTTCATTAATTGCGGGGAAATGCAACGCAAGCGTTGCTAAACAACCGGTTTTCTGTGAGGCACCGGTCGAGCCGGCCCATTCGTGCCTAAGCATGGCTCTATACTATTATATTATTTCGAGAGAATGTTTAGATATTAGAACAGTGTATAATTTTTTTTATAAACAATTTAACGAGTTTGCTATGAAGTCTTGTCTGTTCCTCTCTGTATTGGAAGAGGCACCGACTGACTTCTCCTGACAGTTCAAAAATAGCTATTAAATGGTTTAATTGAAATACATGATGTTAAGCGATTTTATTACAATATATGTATGTAATTGTGTTCCAGTGGCCTAATGGTCGGCAAATGTTTGGTCTGGACTTGTACGATGACGCAACGCCACAAGAATCGGAGCAGCGGTATATTGTAGATGCATTAACCGACAAAGCAGTTAAAAGTAAGTTAATGCATGTTTGCTGCTATACTATTGTTAACTTTTGTGCATTGCAACATTATGTGACTGATTCAACCATGGTAAATGTCCCGGTATATTTTTTGTGTTTAAAAAAGTTTCTACAACGTAATGTTTGGCAACTCGCAAATAATAGACTCATTGTGTACTTTTTTTAAGTACTTACTAAAGTCTACGTGTTATACGAGTTAACAGCATAATTTTCGCTCTAATTCATTGAGTCTTTTGTGATTTTTCAATGACATTAGGCAGATGCGTTTCTGTCTATTTATAAATTGAGAACTCATATCTATACTATGAAAATGTATAGCAGCTCTTGGTAACAACCATTACGTAATGTATTCGCGCTTGTGAGTACAGTGATTGTCGATCCTTAAACTTTTTTTATAATTTTTGCAGGCGCTAACATAATAATTTTAAGTTTCGAATTTTAACTTTGGGAGGCTTTATTGGATCTCCTACCTTTGGTACTGGAGGCAGTGTTGATTTCATATGGTGATTTCAGGTTTTAGTGTATTACTTAACTAATATTGCCCAATAACCAGGTCCACCAGGGCTCTAACAGCTGATATTTGTTTCCTGAAATTACCATCCAAAATCAACGTAGCCTCCCGTACTACTTGTTTCTAAAGAAGAAAAGATTTTATGTGTTAATTTCAATCAATGCTCTTAAAAATGAAAAATATGAGAACAAAACTTTGTATTTATTTAAATAAACGATTTTGCTCACGTACGTATTTCGGGGATGCCCGGCTAGCTTCGGTCCCAACTTTCTCAAGGAATATGTTGTGTATACTATAACGTCAGGTACCATCGCGGCTGGACGACGAAAAAGGCCTCCCGTCGGTACAGAAAAATAAATAAAATAAGAAAAATATGACCTTAACAAACTCACCTCAGGTACATGTATGTCTTCATTATTAAGAACAGGAACTGATCATACAATCAGAGTATTAAATAGAACTTAATAAAATTGCTATTTATTTACGTTTTTAATAGATGTTTGTACATTTTATGGTTTTATGTTGATAGTGATATTCTTACGTTCTATTTCTTGAAATTTTTTAACTCTGGTGTAGATATTCCTATTTCACGAATCCTAACAGCACACATCTGAGAATCATATTATTTTTTTTCAGTAATCCACTATCATAACTCATCTCGGCCGCTATTCCTGCATGTGACACATAATGCACCCCACGCAGGGAATGACGGTGGAGCGCTCCAACCTCCTCTCTATAGCAATGTTAAGCATACGCATATTGCCAATTCGAATCGACGATTGTATGCAGGTAATGTCTTGAAGTATAAGTATGTGTTTTTATGAAATTAAAATCAACAACGATATACTGCCTTCACTACAACAATTGTATTAGGTTGGCAACTAATAAACCCGCCACTTTTTTCGATCAGTTTCTAAAATGTTATAGAAAAACTATCTCGAATTTCTTGGAGTAGTATATTTTTTTTTTTTTTTTTTTTTATATTAGCCTACCATAGTGACTCCACTTTGCCTGATGGAAAGCAATAGGTGGAGTCAAAGAGTGGTGGTCACCATCCTCATTGCATGTGTAGTCAATGCAGCATGGTGACCCACACTATGGCGGCCTGGTGAGATGCTTTTTCACGCCCCGCTTAAAAGACCCGGGATCATAGTGGGAAGGAAACACGTGCGCTGGTAGAGAATTCCAGGCTTTTACCGATCGGCACAAGAAAGAAGAGCCAAACCGTTTAGTTCGGGTACGTATATTTTCGACGCACAAACGGTGACTCCTCAGGCCAGCACGCATAAATTAAGCAAGAGTTGTATGTCAGGTCAGTTGACAACTGGATCTCGAATAGTAAAACTACAGTAAATTATGGATATTTCTCATAGAGAACTTCGGCTGCTTTTACTTCACGAATTTCGCTTAGGTCGAAAAGCGACTGAAGCAGTGCGCAATATACATATGTGCGACACTGGGCGAAGGCGTGCTCTCTTACGATACCACCAAACATTGGTTCAGAAGATTTAAGGAGCGAAATTATGACCTATCTGATGAACCTCATCCAGGACGACCTCCTACAATAGATGTAGATGAGTTAAAAAGACTCATAGAAATGGATCCCAGGTTCACTTCACGTTGTCTGGGAGAGCAGCTTCAGTGTTTTGATACTGCAGTAGAAAAACAACTCCATGCTTTAGAAAAGACCTCTAAATATTCAGTTTGGTTGCCACATGAGTTGACACCGTTTCAACTTCAGAAGAGAGCTAACATGTGCATGGAACTACTTAGTTATCATCGTACCAATGAGTGGCTGAGGGATGTAATTACGGGGTATGAAAATGTTGTTGTTGAAAGTGGGTTATATACATAAATTCATCGCGTAAGTGCCAGTGGCTTGAACCTGAACCTGAATATCTGACATGAGTTAAAAAGTTCTTTTAAGTGTGTGGCGGGAAATAAACGGAATTATATACTGGGAGCTGTTGCTATCTGACACTACAATCACGGCCAATATTTATCGTGACCAACTGGTAAAAATCAAAATAAAGTATACTTTTTGCACGATAATGCTCGACCACATGTAGCAAAAGCGACTCGTGAAAATTACTTTCGCTTGGCTGGGCTGTCCTTCCTCACCCACCGTACTCTCCAGACATTATGCCCTCAGATTATCATCTATTTCGCTCTCTAGCCCACTACTTTTCAGTGGTAGAGCCATGCTTAGGCACGAATGGGCCGGCTCGACCGGTGCGAGACCACGGCCTCACGGAAAACCGGTTGTGAAGTAACGCTTGCGTTGCATTTCCCCGAATTGAGTGAGGTTTCCGGAGGCCCAATTCCCCCTTCCCCCTTTTCTCTCCCCTCATCTCCTTTCTCCTCATCCCTCCTCTCTTCTTTCCGCTCCCTGCCTCCCCCATCCCTCATCACCCTCAAAGACGGGCAGCGCACTTGCGACTCTTGAGTTGCAAGTGTCCATGGACATCGGTGTCACTTACCATCAGGTGACCCGTCTGTTCGTCTGTCCCACTATAGTATAAAAAAAAAAAAAACTTAGCAGATAAAAAAATTAAAAATGAAGACCAGCTTAAAAGTGACCTTACCACGTTTTTTGATCAAAAGCCTAAAAACTTCTACTAGGAAGGCATTATGTCTCTGCCAGCGCGTTGGCGACAGGTGCTAGAAAACGACAGTGCTTATATAGTTGAGAAATAATTAGATTTTGTATACCTAAAAAAATAAATAATTTTGTGTACAAAGATGGCGGGTTTATTAGTTGCCAACCTAATATTTAAAGTAAAATACAGTGAAAGTTTTCTCTTATGTTTGTTATTTTTTCATTATATTCATTAGCAATATACAAAAACAAAATCATACAGTTAATATGATAATCATCAAAAATTGCTATTTTTCATAATTATGACATAATATTATAAAAAGAATGTGAGAAATATTAAGAATCCTACAATTATATTTTACAGAGATCGTGACCCACATAGATCAAAGCGTTGGCAAAATTGTTCGAGCTCTTGCAGACAAACAAATTCTCGACGACACTATCATCATTTTTGCTTCAGACAATGGAGCTCCAACTGTTGGGGATCTCAGAAACTGGGGCGTTAATTTACCTTTCAGAGGGAAAAAGTATACACCTTGGGAAGGTGGAGTTAGGGTGCCAGCATTTATATTCCATTCTGCCCTCAGACCGAGAGTATGGCAAGGTTTAATGCACATCACCGACTGGTTACCAACCTTGGCTGCTGCAGCCGGTGGCAACGTGCCGTCAAACATAGACGGAGTAAATCAATGGGATTCAATCATCCGTGATACGATATCAAAACGTAATGAAGTCTTGATTGCCGTCGAAGATAGTGCTGCAAATGCATGGGCCGCTTACAGAGCAGGTGATTATAAGATCGTTGTTGGAAATGTAACCGGTGTCAGCAATGGATATTATGGAGCGGAATTTATGATAAACAAAAAGACTCCACCGGACTATTATTCCTCCTTGAGGAATTCTGAAGTTTCAACAGCGTTCGAAGAAATGGGAATATTTTTGGATTTGAAAGAAGTGAGGACAAGGAGGAAACAAGCTACAGTAACACAAGAAGATAATGTGATAGATTCTATACCATGTCTGCCTTCTCCAAGTAAGTAAACTTGAATGTTTCGGACTTAACTGTGAGCAACAGCATACCTTACTTCAACAGTGGCTAAAAATAACGGCAATGCATGTTATTTGATATTCAAATGACCGTTTTAGAAAAAGATATTTAGTGGTTTAGGTATGGGTAGCTTTATGCGGAATCATTAAATCAAATACTTGTTAGTGTGGATCACCTGCTGCGTCGTTCGAGATCGATTGTATTATAATATCTTTTATGAATAGTATATCAATTGTGTACTAAGTATATAAGTAGAAAATTCAATACTTTCGCATATCGAAAGCCATGTTTCATGTCTTTACTTTTAGAATAAAAAGTGTAAAAATAGCGTTGTAAACCCATTTATAGAAGTCTATATGTAGAAATATAGAATTTTATAGAGCAATATAGAATAAAATAAACTTTATTGCACACCTTTATTTAAAAAATATGTTTTTCAGCTCGCGGATGTCTTTATAACGTTCGCCGGGATCCATCTGAAAGTCACGATTTATGGGCACGAGCAAGCAGAATTGCTACTCTGTTGACAAGTAGGCTCCGTGGACTATGGGCTCTTCAGCAACGGCGAGGTGCCCTTAACCTTAACATACAATCTGATCCAGCAAATTTCAATTATGTTTGGTCTCCTTGGCTCACACAACGTAGAGAAAACAATTCTACTATCAATTTGAAAGTGAAGCCGCTGGATAAGAAAAAGACTGATAACATTAATCTATCGATAAACTACAATCAACGAAGATCTGGGAACAGAAACACGACAGTCGCGGCTGTCATCAATTGTGATGGCACAACGGGATTAAGAAACTTTTTGTGTATTTTAAAGAGTGTGTTTTAGATAGTTTGAAGATTTGATGAATTTAATAGTACTTAGCAGCTTAGCACCTAAGTTTGACTATTTTATGAATAATGTTAAAATTTTGTTATCTGCTATAAAGTTGAGTTTTACTATTAAAGCATTTTGTAACGTCGAGATATTTTAGCTATTACACATTTTTAATAGCTGACACCAAGAACGTTTCTTTGCCGACATCTATATAGTCCGATTAAGGTAAGAAGTATGTATCAGAACAATTTCCAGAGAGGTTAAGGTTATTCCAGAGAGGATAAGGTTAATAAAATAATATATAAGGATTTGATGTGTATCTCGGGACCCAATTACGATAATAGTTATAAGGTTCCTTTGTTTATTATTATAAAATTTCTTTATATTTTATTTGACTTAAACTTTTATTTTGAGTTACTACTTAACTACGAGGACAAATTTTTTATTTTTATTTCTTTTACTTGCTTTATTAACAAACTAAAAATCTGCAATTTTGTTACATAAGTAAATAATTTCAATGGTAAAAAATAACAATATCTGTTTACTTAATAATTTTCCAAGTGAAATCGATGCACTCAGTTGCAGTTTGTCGATTATTTACTAATATTACTATTGTATATATTTTATATTTTTAACTTATCTTTATTATAGAGAAGTGTAAGAGTTTTGTTAATAGATTTGTGTAATATAATATCGATACGATTTTTTTTGAGCATTTAATTTTCTTAACACATTTATTAAAACACAACACAACACACAAACAACAGATGCATTGAGCAAAAATGTTAATAGAAACCGATGGATACAAAAATGATTTCGCAAGTTCTTGGACTCAATATTTTTAAAAATACTTTAGAGTGGGCCCGATAGAATCTCTCCTATCGTGCTGAAGACGTGTGCTCCAGAGTTGGCACCGGTTTTAACGCGCCTTTATAGGCTTTCCCACTCTCTTGGTGTAGTCCCATACTCATGGAAGACAGCTCTAGTGCACCAGTTCCTCCAGTGCTTAGAAGACCACCAGCTCCTCAATGATCGACAATACGGCTTCCGTCGGGGTCGTTCAGCTGGTGATCTTCTCGTTTACTTGACTCACCGGTGAGCACAGGCGATCGAGACCAATGGGGAATCGTTGGCCGTTAGTTTAAATGTAGCGAAGGCCTTCGATCGGGTCTGGCACAAAGCGCTCCTTGCGAAGCTTCCTTCCTATGGGCTTCCCGAGAAACTGAGCAATTGGCTCACCAGTTTTCTTACAGACAGAAGCATCAAGGTCGTTGTTGACGGTGCATGCTCCGACTCCAAGTCTGTTAATTCTGGTGTCCCACAAGGCTGTGTGCTATCAACCACGCTGTTTCTTCTGCATATCAATGACATGCTGCAGATTAGCAGCAGCAATGATGCCTTTTACACAAATTCGAAAGCCGATCCAAAACTTGTGTCTGAAATTGAAACTTCTTTAACAAAAGTTAAGTAAAGGTAAGTACGAAGATACAGGTTGCAGCACCGCTAAAGAGATGCCACTGGTCGTATCACCTTAATTTCAGGGCACTCCCCTAACTGCATCAGGCAGTATCGGAATCCTTGGCGTCGATATATCAAGCGAAGTCCAGTTTCACGGTCACTTAGAGAGTAAGGCCATATTAGCCTCGAAGAAGCTTGGTGTGCTAAACAGATCGAGACAGTATTTCACTCCGGCCCACCGCCTGCAACTTTATTAGGCGCAGGTTCGGCCGCACATGGAATACTGTTCTCTATGCAGGTGCACCCCAGTACCAGCTTCTCCCTCTTGACCGCATTCAACGGAGAGCGAAATCATCGACTGCCAAGATATTTCTGATCGGCTTGACACCTTGGCGTTGCATAGACATGTATCTTCACTCTGCATCCTCTATCGCTTGCATCATGGGGAGTGTTCCACCTGGACGATTGGCACTCCTGTGACTCTTGAGTTTGGGGTGTCTATGGGTGGCGGTAGTCACTTACCATCAGGTGACCCGTCTGCTCGTTTGCCCCATATCGCATAAAAAAAATATAGAGAGATAGATATAGTTTTTATTGTACATCAAAATAATTACATTTTTATCGTTATAAATATACGTACAAATTAAAGTTTCAATATAAAAATAAAAAATAAATAAAATAAAACAAACCCTATTAAAACAAATATTGTACAATTGGCGGCCTTATCGCTTTTTTGCGATCTCTTCCAGGCAACCATATAGAGAAATATTAAGGTTGACATGAGGAGTTGCAGTGAACGATTTAATGAAATAACGAATAATTTGACTATTGCGACAGACATGAATATATAAATACATACAATAACACATATAAGATACTAAATGTGTAACCATACACAAAAATATAGACTTAACTGTAAAGAGAAGAGATAGGTCCACAAACAGATTTCATGGTATTAGGAGCATCATCACTCAGCAACTGAGGTAGTGTTCTTTTAGCATTTTTTTTAAATTAAAAGGTGTTTGTACCCGTCTGATCGTGAGTGGTAACGCATTCTACAAGCGGATAGCTTGTATTGTAAATGATTTATCAATTAAATTCGTGGCATGCTTCGGCATTGCCAATATTAAATTCTCTGACGATCTAAGGGAGTTTCGTGTAAGATTTCAACGCGTCCATTGAGGTAAAAGGGAGTATTGGGATTGAAAAGAATACTATATACCAGTGAAAGGATATGGATATTCCAGCGAAAGCGTATGGGTAACCAGTTGAACTTTTTCCGATATTCAGAAACGTGGTCAATTTGCGTAATCCAAAAATGAACCGTATACAAAAGTTTTGAAGTCGCTCTAGTTTAATAAGTGTGTCTTCAGTGAGATCAGGATAGCTGGCATCACGGTAATTAAGAATTAGAACCAGAAGGGATTCTGCAGGTGCAATTTTGGTCGTAACCGGTAAAAGATTACGCATTGTTCTCAGAGACCCTGAAGAAGCAAACACTTTTCTACTTACTTCTTGTAGTTGCGGTACCCAGGATAAGTGATTGTCAATATAGATTCCGAGATTTTTAACTGCACCTGAAATGGGCATTGAGGCTTCATCAGAAAGTATTGGGGATAAACGTGTCCAGTCGACTTTAGATCTAAGCCTGGGGCTACCGAGAATCGTCACTTGTGTTTTAGAGGGATTAACATTCAACCCATGTTGCTTACTCCATACACAAATACTTTTATGTCTTTATTACGATAGAGGTGGTTCTGCAAGTTCTGCTACAGGTGCTTGTGTATAAATCTACAAATCGTTTGATTAAAGATGGTAGGAAGAAGTTAGTTCTTTGGAAATAGACTTTATAAAAACTGCGGGAGAAAGAACGCCACCCTGTGGTACGCCTGCTGACGTAGCGCAAAAATTTGACAATCTGTCATAGATACGAATACGCTGCCGGCGCCCGCACAGGTAGTTACGAAACCAGTCAACCACCATCGGAGATATGTTAAGAGAACACATTATACCAAGCAAGATATCAAAGTCAACGGTGTTAAAGGCATTGCTGAAATCAAGCAGTGCCAGCACCGTTAATTTACTGTCTTCCATGCCTGACCGAATATCATCCGTAATATGAACAAGCGCGGTGGTGGTGCTATGTCCAAGACGAAAACCAGATTGGAGAGGGTTTAAAAGGGAATTCTTAAAGAGGAAAGAACTTAACTACTTTATTGTTTTATACTATAAGTTGCATGCTTTGGTATGTCTTTTATTAGTAATAAATACTTTCGATCCTTAATATTTAGTTTGAATTAAAATCCTCAAATCATATTTTTCGTAATGCTTTGCTTATTGTTGTACTTGTATAAAAGTGTCACGTGCTGGACTTTACTGAAGCTGTAAAAAGTGCGATTCTGAATTTAATATTACTTTTGCTCTCAATATTATTTTAACTTTATTATGAGATACCTAACAACTTCGGGTTGAATAATTTTTAGCATCTCTCTATGCATTCATATTGTATGTAATATAGAGTAAACTTTAGGCTATTTTTCATGTTAATCGGTTTACTCTCTAATCGTAAGATATTATATTAAAATTTTCAAAAAAAAATTAGGACATTTGTGTGATTTTTATTTTAAGATTTTTTATTTTAGTGCATTATATTATATAATAACACAATTTTTCACTGTAGACGTGAAATTCTAAGTTCACATTATAAATGGAATTAGTATTGTTAAATAAAATCATTAAAGAACAGTTCAGTTGGGGTATGAGAGAACTTTATGTCTTCATCAGAATACAATTATTTACATGAGCAATATTTTTACAGCAACATCAAAACTATTTGATAATTAGCAAAAATGGATGAATGCGGCATCCCTAGGGTAACGAACGAATAGTTCAAAAACCAGCTCACCAAGAAAAAAATTCGTACTTTAGTAAATCGGTGGTGGTAGCGGGGTGTTCACTATTATACTTCGCATAACGATGGTAAAGTTAAAGTACTTTTGAGAGTAGATTGTGGAAACATTTCAACAGTGGTAGAGTCATGCTTAGGCACGAATGGGTCATCTCGACCGGTGTGATACCACGGCCTCACAGAAAACCGGTTGCCAAGTAAAGTTTGCATTGCATTTCCCCGAAATGAGTTAGGTTGCCGGAGGCCCAACTCCCCCTATCCTCATTTCCTCAACCAGCCTCTTCTTTCCCCTCACCACATCCCCCCATCCCTGATCACCTTTAAAGGCAGGCAGTGCACTTATGACTCTTGATTTCCAGGTGTCCATGGATGGAGGATTTCACTTACCATCAGGTGACCCGTCTGTTCGTCTGTCGCCCTATATTAAAAAAAACAAAATATATATTTTTCGATTCCGGGGCAAGAGCTTCACAGGCGAGTAGCACACTCGCCTGTGAAGCTCTTGCCCCGGAATCGAAAAATATATATTTTGCTCTAAAATTGTTTGTTGTGGCTTCATGCTACTCTAAAATTGTAGAGTGATTGTAGCGGGTGGCTGAGACGCGTTTTATATTCTTCAGTTGCAGCGTCTGGACATGCCCAGCTATTACGCAGCCCGCGTGAAGCCTAAGGGTTGCGTACTGAATGGCTGTCGCTGGGTCAACTGTTAAAGATGCCGACGATTTACTCACAACAGACGGTTATAGGCAAGCCGTATGGTTACTTAAGGTCACAAATGATACGCTCTTTGTGTTTGATAAGTACAGGATATGATAGCCTGATTTTTCAATTTAACACTGAAGATTTCGCGGGCACAGCAAATATTTACTAAAATCATATACATATATAGTGATACACCTCTGTCTTTCTCTTCGAGGATATACATTATACACACATTAATGTAATGTATGTATGTACATATGTAAAACTAGATTTATTTTTCTAATCAACACTTACATTTAGTCAAAAAATATGAAACACGTCCGCAATTATATCTTCTCTATAGTTTTTTGTTTACGACTCCCACTATTAAGGCGATTGAAATGACATCTTATATGTCTAAGTACATCAAGGCGTCACACACACATAAACACTCGGAAACATAACACTAGTTCTTGCGCAGACGGATAAAACTAGATTCACGAAGAAGTTGTAGTTTTTAAGGTTCTCGTTCAAACTTCATACCGAGTTTACCCGGCAATGTATTTGGAATATCAGTGCTTTCACGCAGATGTTATTTGAACATTAGCAATTTTAAAATAACATATAAAACGCTATAGAAACTATGGTTTTATGGAAGTTAACTACATTTAGCTTTGGATCTGATGCTGATCAGATTCAAAGCTGAGATCGAGAATCGATGATGATCGAGATCGATGAGAAAGAGATCAGCATTCGTTGCGATCTTTAAACTAGAAAGTGAGTCAGACGGACTTTGAACTGAGTGGCTACGCAACATAAATTTTACGCATACGTCAAATCTTTAATGTTAGCGGAGCCGCAGGTACTGGCATTGGCATATAAGTATGCAAGTGAGATGCTACACCGCTGCTGCAGCATATGACGCCTAAGCCAAAGATATGTTTATGACATTCGCGATAACTTGAGATATAGATAAGAGACTAAAGATAAACGCGTCAAGTAGTTTCCAGATCTGTAGAAATAACTCTGACAAAGGAAGCATGTAGGTAAGGTTGGACCGCATTTTGGAACCAACGACGGATTTTCTGTTACCAGAGTGGAGTACCTTTACACCAAATTCGTGGACTTTTTCTTACTAGAATATCTAGTCGTAACAAAGTCAATCGTCAAATCATGAAACATAACGACGCGATTCACATAATAAACAAATTTGCACACTAACCTTATTTTTCGACGCTTAATACGAACCTTCGTCGTTATGACTACGGTATTTAATAAGGGGGTTAAAGGTGTTATTAAAATAAAATGAGTACATGTTTGTTTTTATTGTTAAGAAACAGCATTTATTTATATTACTTGTTATATTTATATTAACTAATATGGCTTATTTATTAATCAAACAGCCTTACGAATGAGATCTTAGTTTTCATGCAAAATCAAAAATTTTACCATTTTTAAAGTTCTTACTCAATATAATGTATAGCGAAATTGTGAGGACCAAACTCTAAATATTAAAAATAATGAATCTAATAAACTAATAGCATAAAAAATTTGGTGAAAATCTAAGAACTAATACTTTTAGTCATCCTTCGCTTTGTGGATGGACATATGGCACATATTTTTAATTTTTTTATTGTTAAGGAGGTACATCAGTCGCATTAATTTTTTCAGTATCAATTGTAGAACTAGAATTACGACTCCTACCATGTCTCAAATTTGTGTAATGGACTCCCACAGAGTAGTTTGAAGTGTTGGTTTTGCGAATCTTGATTAGTATGGGCGTTTCGACTAACCTGTGATACAGAACTTTTAGGTAGTCACGCCTTGATAGAGGTTTTATGTTAGCATTATTACTTACATATGTATATATAAATTCGAAAGGGACATCTTTCTCGGAAACCCAGTAATTGTTCATCAATGGTAAGATAGCAACCGGGTTTCTAGTTTTCTCAACATTTAGTTATATAGATTCCATAAATCTCGAAATGGAGCAAAAACATCGGCCAGCCTTCGTTCTTGGCAGTTTCTGTTGCAGTTAACTAGGAAATCAAACCTCTCACAAGACATTGTACTAAGGTCCTGATTTCCACATAAAGGTAACATCAAATAACTATCCTGACCTTTCATTGCTGCAGATAAAGTGAATACGCGAATGAGAGCTCTAATTTCATTATCAAACCTTTCACAAGACATTGTACTAAGGTCCTGATTTCCACATAAAGGTAACATCAAATAACTCTCCTGAACTTTCATTGCTGCAGATAAAGTGAATACGCGAATGAGAGCTCTAATTTCATTATCATATGACGATTTCTGAGTGGCCTTTACATTTTTGTATTTTTGAGATTTTTTCTATCACCGCATTTGTGTGGGTAACAATGTCAATCATGTTCTCAGTAAAGAGAAAGTATTATAGAGAATCTAATTAATTTTCTGATGATTTGATGAATTTTCGTCTTCGCTTTCGCCTTGAAGTAGTAACAGATTAATTATTTATATAAAAAATAATAAATAGTATTGAATATATATAAAATAAATCTACAAACGAAAAAAATATGGAATAATACTCAAGCTAAATAGTACCAAAATATCACGTTCTTACTAACCTTGGCCGATGTGACGACCCATGGTTGCTAAAGTGGCACTCACGGGCCCTCCACACCGAATGCATAACCGTCCACCGCAGGGGCAAAGGGTTGACTAAGATTAGCCGCAGTTTGAAAGAAGTGCGATAGCGCGCGCAGAAATTTACACGCTTTTTTTTAATCCTTATCGTCGAACCGACGAAGGTTAGTAATCTAAATATCGTTGAAGTAAACAAATTCTCGTGTAACGCCAATATGTAAGTCTAAGGTAGAGGATCCCTAGCTAGATGGCTCATATAATATTAGTAGAAAGATATAAATAAATGGCTAAGTATAAATGTAATACATTTGTCCGTCAGACATCAACCTCGTTTAATATTGGCTGGGTGCCCCTCTTGTATTGAAGAAGTGAGTTTGAAGTATTTTTAGGCAGTTATTGTTTTAATCTCTACAGACGTACGACGTTGTAAAATTAGCATTTTCAATTTATGTTTTTGACAGTTTAAGTTGCAGGTATAACGTTTGTTTTGCAATTTGTATTCTACTTTGGCAGATTGCTATAACTCAGTAGATAAGATACTTCTTAATTAAAATTAACTTTTCAGGTATGTGGCATGACCATGTAGTGTGTTGGTTTTTGGCGGTCAGCATGACAATTGCATCCAGTACGAAAACTAAACCAAATATAGTGTTTATAATGGCAGATGATTTGGTAAGAGTTTTATAATGCTCTTTAGTAGTTATATTTTTTCCTAATAACTTTTAATTTACCTTTTGCTTCAGTATTTAAAATCTGTATCTTAATTATCAATAAATTAAACAATACTATATTTTAGTTTAAAGTAATATTTCAACATGTATGTATATATTTATATCCGTATATTTGATTTTGTATATGCGTGTATCTGACTTATTGACACGAAACCAAGAACTTCTTTAAAAAAACTTCATCCAAATGTGATACGAAATACAGGAATTTATCACTTTTTAGACTAGCTAAAACTAAATACTGACAAACTTAAAAAATACCTATCATTTAATTGTAGGGATGGAATGATGTCAGTCTTCATGGATCCGACCAAATTCCGACACCTAACATAGACTTATTAGCATTATCAGGTGTCGCTTTTGGGCGATATTATAGTCACGCCATGTGTACGCCTTCCCGTGCAGCTTTCCTCACTGGGAAATACGCACACAAGACTGGTAAGTGGTTTCTTTAAATATTTATCATACTAATGCTTTTGTTCAACCTACTTAAATGGAAAAAAAAAAAAGAAAACAGTTCATATTTCAGACGAGTCTAACCTTCAAAACTAATGGCATTATCAAGATATGGTCTTTTTGTAATATATAAGTTTATGTTAAATACAGGTATGCAAGGGTACCCCTTAGTAATGAGTGAAGATAGAGGTATTCCTGTCACCGAAAAGTTACTGCCTCAGTATTTGAAGGAAGCAGGATATGCGACTCATTTGGTTGGAAAGTGGCATGTTGGTTTATCACGCAAAGAATACTTACCTACTTCAAGAGGATTCGACAGTCACTTCGGCCACCTAGGAGGCTTCATAGACTATTATGAATACACTCTTGAAGAAAATGTAAGGTTTATTTTCTTTATTCAATAAAATTCTTTTTGTGACAGACGAACAAACGGGTCACCTGATGGTAAGTGACAACCGCCGTCCATGGAACCCTGCAACTCAAGAGTCTTAGGTGCGCGCCCGCCTTTAAGGGTGATGAGGGATGGGGAGATGGGAAAGAAGAATGGGAGGTTGAGGAGATGGGGATGAGTGGAGAGGAACGAGGGGATTGGGTCTCCGGAATTCGCACTCATTTCGGGGAAATGCAACGCAAGCATTACTTCACAACCGGTTTTCAGTCATGCCGTGGTATCGCACCGGTCGAGCCGGCCCATTCGTGCCTAAGCATGGCTCTACCACTGTTAAAAATAGTAAGTGTATATATTAAAAAAAAAACATTATATACGTATGCGACTAGGAGTATGTTAGTTGCAAACTATGTGGACCTAACACATCTGCCTACCCCTTAAGACATACAACCGTGAGCGGCATGTACGTGGAATACATTTGACGTAACAGTTTATTTCTTAGTTCATTTCCAGGTGGGTTCACTGGGCACAGCTTCGGGATACGCATTATTTAAAAATTTAACACCTGCTTGGGACGTCGAAGGTTACATCACAGATGTTTTCACCAGCCATGCCGTATCCTGTAAGATATTCAAAGATTTCTATAAGGTATAAATTTATACCTAGTTGTAATGAATACGATCCTCTTACATTTTAGTGTGTTCAACTATTCTAGAATTATATTAGCTTTCGTCAACGGCTTCACTAACAATCTAGATTAGTAGACACATAATGACTTCTGATAATACGACCGTAGATATTTTTTCATGATCAGTAGATTTATAATAGAATAGCTTTATGCTTTCAGTAATTCAACATCATGATGTGACAACACCTCTATTTTTAATGGTGTCACATAACGCAGTACATTCTGGCAACGAGGCGTCGTTGTTGCAGGCACCACCTGAAGATGTCAGGAAAATGAGACATATCGAGATGTCTTCTCGGCGATTATTTGCTGGTATGCACCAAATTTTTATTACCTTTCGTGTGTATTTTGTGTTTATTTTTCAAATTTCGTACAGTTTAAGTTTTAATAAAAAAAAGTGTTATTCAATCCAATTCTCAGATCAAACTTTTTTATGGTTTTAGCTATGGTTAAGAAGCTAGATGATAGTGTTGGAGAAATAGTAAAAGCTCTTTATGATAAGGGAATTTTGGAGAATACAATTATTGCTTTTGTTTCTGACAATGGAGGTATGACTAGCGGCCAACATCAAAATTATGCATCTAATTATCCAATGCGAGGAACAAAAATGAGTCCTTTTGAAGGTGGTGTGAGAGTCGTTGGACTAGTATGGAGTAGCAGTTTCAATAACTCAGAACATTATTGGGATGGTTACATGCATGTCGCAGATTGGCTTCCGACGTTGCTAAGCGCTGCTGGACTTGAGATTCCTTCAGGACTCGATGGATTTAATGTCTGGGAAAACATTAAATTAAATGAGAAGTCTAAAAGAAATACAATGTACGAAATAGATGATTATACAGGGTATGCCTCAATTACATTGGGAGATTACAAATTGGTGACCGGCAATATTATTGAAGGTTACACTAAATATCATGGTTCCGATTTAAAAGGCGTTATTGAAAAAGAGCCTTTGTATAATAACACTATATTAGAGAGTAGTATTTACAATATACTGAAGTTAATAGACCGATCGATTAGCACGGATAATTTGAAGGCACGGAGAAAAACATTTATAAAATGCAATTCCACTTCAGCCTCTGTCTGTTTTCCCGCAAACGGTGAGATTTATAATATACATTAATAATAATACTTCTTTATTGTTTCCTAATAAAAAATAATGCATTTTACGATATTGGTTCCAGATACCGTATGTTTATACAACATTATTAACGATCCCTGCGAGACGACGGACTTATCTGATCTTTACCCTAATTTAGTTCAAAGAATGAAGTTTTTATTAGAAAAAGAAACAGCTACGAGGATACCTAGAAAGGTGCCAATGTATAGAGACCCATTGGCGGCTCCGAGTCGAGCAAATTATACGTGGACTCCTTGGTTACCGAATTCGAATGATCATACTTTATTAAAAGAAGAATGTTAAGTAACACATATTACGATATAAAGTTATTCTGCAGTGTGTGAATTCGGCTAATTCATCATCATCAATACATCTGTAATAAATATATTTATGTAACTATCTTGTATCTATTTTATGACTGGAGTGGCCTGTTGGTCTAGTGGTTAGAGACCCTGACTGCTGAAACGAAGGTCGTGAGTTTGATTCCCACACTGTACATTTTTATTTTTCCAGATCTGGGTGTTATTTGTGTCTGTTGGATGAATGTTTGTCGAATCCCCCGTGACACAGAACTTAATCCCAATGCTGGAGTTGTCCTTTTAAAAAAAAAAAAATAATAATGCTAGTTAGACTGTAGTAGAGCTCTCGTTGCTTTGCACACTGTTTTTGGTAAATATAAGCAATATCTCAAAAACGTCGTGGTGATGCCACATGGACAGATTGAACTCGCTGTATCCTGTGGGAGGTGGTTCAGGGATACAAGAGTGAGCGTATGAACGTATATATAAAAAGGGTATAGGTATTTGAAATAAACATATTGTAATAATATATTCTTCATATATGGATCGCCAATAAATGAGACACATCACATAAGACATCTTATATAAGTACAAAAATAGGAATAAGTGACTTGTGCTTATTCAAATATAGGCAACCACGTCTAACATAAGTAGAAAGTGTACTATTCTATATTACAATTCAGATATAATATGTTTGAGAGTTTAAGATAAAACTATCAATCGTTGAGTTAACATGACGTACTGACGATTTCGTTCCGTGCATCATTCTCACGAATGTTATTTATGTCACCCCGACATAAACTTAGGTTCTGAAAAGAGGATATAATAGAATAACTTCGTTGTCAGCCTATACGAAGTCGTCTCATTTTGATGTATCTTCAGCCTAAGAAATATTTCTCTTAAAACTTATTTCGCTTTCAGTATAGCTTTGCTTGTATCTTTGAAAAGTCCTTTAAGACAGGAAGTGTGTAAGTACCCCCTTGAAAAAATGGGTCAGTGTGTCTGCTTGCTAAAGACAGCAGTATGATTTTATCTCTATTATCCCCAGGTGTATATTCTATAAGAGATGAGATAGATTCATAATTCATGACAAGCTTAGAAAATTGTGGTAACTGCCTACCCTAGTAAAACCACTTTCAAGATCTTGTTCCATTTGTTGTATATCGCAACTGTAATCCTAACATATATATGTCCCTCGTTCCGGTGCATTTGGTCATAAACGGTCGTACGTAGACCGTTTATTAAATTAATGTCTATTAGCATATTGTCACAACTACCTTGTACATACATATGTATCATTTATAGGCACCGTTTCAGTTCTGTAATAATAAATATAACGATCATATAATGTAGACTATAGGAAAATATATTTTCACACCGCATACGTAAAATTATATCAAAAATCAACTGATTTTATTCCTGAACTGCATAAAATGCAATTATTTTTTTATTCATTTTAATAAGGATGCAATGACGTCAGCCTTCACGGATCCGATCAAATACTTGCACCTAATATAAACCTTTTAGCTTTATCTGGAGTTGCTCTGGGTCGATACTATAGTCATGCCATATGTACGCCTTCAAGGTAAGCTTTACTCACAGGAAAATATTCACATAACATTGGTAACATCTTTAAGTTTACTTTTGTTTCTATTTTTTTTAAATTTTGAAATTAGAAATTCTTTATTTTCTTTTGCGAGCAAAGTCGGCTATTCGTTGATTTTTAATTAGATGGACTGAACTGACAGCTCCAATTAATTTTCGTTTTTTAAAGTTGCCAGTGTTCAGCCGTATCTATAGAAATATAATACTACAGATAATAAAGAAATCCATAAAGCTTCAGTTACTTGCGAAGGGTAATAAAATAGACTAAAATGATTTATTTTTAACAGTTTCTAAGCGGGACAAGAGGTTTGTTATTGGTCTAGCAGGCGAAGCTACAAGTGCACTTCTAACGATTGTGTATACCTTCTCACGATTTGTATTGTTCCTATTTTGAGCATATATTTTATTTCTTATTTCTGCCCTCAAATACGTTTTTAGGTCAGTACTAAATTTGTATTTTTAAATATATAAAGTTAGAGAATTAAATATTATAAGATTAATGAAAGGAAAATCATGTTTTTCCTTCGGCATTATGAAAACGTTCTATTTGACTGAAGTGTCGTAGGTATTCCCGCGTTTATTATAGTTCCTAAATGCTGAAGAACAAAAACTATTTGCAGTATGTATTTCATACTGCAAATAGTTTTTTATTGTTAGAGTTGTTGGAGATAGAGGTATTCTACCTAGCGAAAAGTTAAAACCAGAACACTTCAAAGAAGCGGAATATACGATTAATTTAGTGGGCAAGTGGCATGTTTGTGCATCACGAAACGAGTACCGTTGAAAATTGATTGCATTATTTATTTATTTTTTTAAAAGACAGCTCCTGCACTTGTATTAATTCCTGTGTCGCGGTGTACTTTACAAACATTCAAACAACGGACGACAAAGAACACCCAGACTCAGAACAACAATTTGAGGATTACAGAAAGTGTTGTCCCATGCGTGGATCGAACCCACAACACTCGGCGCGGCAGTATAGTGGCGACGTGACCACATATACCGCTACGCCATCATACATTCATTATTGGGAGAATATAAATTCACCATCCAAAAGGACATTAATGTATGAAATTAACGATTACACAGGATACGCATCGATTATATTCGGCAATTACAAATTAGTGACTGGCAATGTCATAGAACGCTACAGCACTTATCATGGTGCCGATTTGCGAGAAATTATTGGTAAAGCACCATTGTATAGCGATTTCACAGTGCACAGTAACGTGTACAATATTTTAAAGTTGTATTATAGGTGGGTACACGACGGTAGTGCACTGAGTGGGGTTCGATCCCGCAACCAGTTTCTTCAGTGGTAGAGCCATGCTTAGGCACGAATGGGCCGTCTCGACAGGTGCGATACCACGGCCTCACAGAAAACCGGTTGTGAAGTAACGCTTGCGCTTGCTTGCTTCGACTTGGGCGATCATTTTCGATAACTGACTTACATTTACGAAATAAAACAGCAGTAGATTATATATCAACCCTGTTTACAATCTGTTTTTCTTATAAAGGTGAGGTAATACTTTAATTTAATGCCATCACACCATCTCTTATCGCGGGTATCGTGAAAGGCGACTGAGAGATCGAACTGTTATCTATCAGATAGTATGTACAGTCATATAGTACCCTGTTGTAGGCAATAGGCTGGCCTCTATTACGTTGGTGAGACACAAATTCTAATTGAGAAAATGTAGGTATTTGATACCTCTGGGGGTCTATTCTTTCAAGGATATTCTTGAGCGTATGTATGTATGTTAAATTTAATAAACCTTTTTTTATCGGGTGCACCATATATATCATATATTCCACTGTTATAAGGTCTTATATCATATATTCTTTTTTTAGGAACCGTATGTTTATACGTCATTAAAAAAGATCCTTGTGAGATAACTCATGAAGGTACCGGTATTCAGGGATCCATTGGCTGCGCTGCTTGATTATTCAGTTAAGAAAAATATATAAAAGAAAAAGAATTGTATATAATTTAAACACTTATAAAATTAAACAAATGAAGTTGAAGTTATTTAGTTAACTTGTTTCTATTTAATTTCCTTAAGTTCTGTGTGTTTATAGAGTGAGACGTGTTGTCAGAGTTGGCTTTTCCACATTCAGGAAAAAGTATGTTGATTTTGAAAAAGAGCAGATGTTCGATTCGGCTTTTTGTATTTAAATTGTTTATTATGCCTTTCTGAAGCATATTGAATATTCAAAAGTAATAAATTTTTCAGTATAAAGTATTTTTTATTTATTATATTGATATATATAAATATTTTTTAAACTATATTAATAAATTGAATAGGTAAATATCTATCTTATACAATTAAAAAGATACAGGAATATTTACATTTGATTTAAACTAAAAAAATAAATAAAACAAACAGCCATCATCGGTCTCAACCATATCAAAGGGAGCCGAACGACCCGATACATACGCCACCATTGGCAGGACTTCTAGGCGAGCATGACATACTTAGATCTGCCAGGAGACACAAAACACAAACCTAAATAATTGAATACATAGTTTTCACATGTACAACTTTTCTTTTATACTATAGGGGGACAGACAATCAGACGGGTCACCCGATGGCAAGTGCTAACAGCCGTTCATGGACACCTTCAACTCAAGAGTCGCAAGTGCTGTTGCTGCCCGCCTTTGAGGGTGATGAGGAAATGGGATACGGGGAGGGGAAAAAAGAAAGTAGTGATGAGGGGAGAGGAAGCTGGGCCTCCGAAAACCTAATTCATTTCTAATACTCCCATTGCAACTGCAGCCGGTTCGGGGGCCGAGTCAGCGGCATTGGGCTAACACAGAAAATACGCAGCCCTGGAGGACGCGGGGTATGACTTCGTCCCGGTCGCCGTTTCGACGGCGGGTCCGTGGGGCTCTGAGGCCAAAAGGTTCGTGGCTGATTTGAGGCGCCGACTTCGGAGTAGGGGACGGGACCCGCGCTCTGCTCAATACCTGACCCAAAACATATGCGTACAACGGGGAAACGCCGCCAGCCTCATGGGTTACGTTTGGTCGAGGGGACGCATTACTATAATTTAATTTTAAATATAAATTTAGTTTAATATAAGTTTAACATAAAGACCACTGTGAGTAATTAGTGTGAGTAACAAACTAACTGAAACCTCAGCGAGAACAGAATAGGAGACACAATCGAACACCCCTTTTCACCCTTTTCAGGCAAAACGATAATTATATAGTATCAGTGAAACTTTACATGCACTATGTCTGACGTTAGGCAAAGAGAATCTTATTTATTTTTTTGCTTTTTTCTCATTTAGTGCTATATTATTGGCAGTAACCGTGTACTTCAACAATATTTTACATTTTGTTATGGTGCAGAGATACAAACGCTGTACCAGAACTTTTGTACATATGTAAGTAATGTATACTTTTTATATTGTATTTTATTTGTCTTATATATTTATATTTACATATATGTCTACCGTTTTATCCAGGGCCACCCACAAGCCTAGCGCATCTATGAGCCCGACTACCAGTGAGGCTCCTCTGGTGGCAAGCGTGCCGCCTCTTGACCGTTCGGCTCCGCCTACGCCAAGCAAAAAAAAAAAATTAAGAACCAAATATAAAAGCAGCAGATGCGTCTTTTTTTCTAATCCCGATCGTGGTTGTAACTACAGCTGTATGGTTTCACTGGTGTTAGTGACACTATTGAGCAAGCAGTTAGTGACCCTGACTGCTAAGCAAGAGGTGGTGGGATCGATTTCCACAAGGGAGAAAAAATTGTGTGATTTACAATAGTTGTTTGGACTCTGGGTTCTCTTTGTGTCCGTCATATGTATGCTTGTAAGTCCAAATGACTAATGTAATAATGACTAGTGCGGCTAGGGTTCTTTTTAAAGAACGAACAACTGTAGAATTTGGAACTCAATTTTACAAAAACGCCAGATACCTTGTAGATTCGTTATGTGGCATAAATTTCGTAGACCGGCAATGGGTAGGGACGTTGTGCCTTCGAGGCTGTAAAGAACAACATTTTGTTAAAGAATAACTGGGATGTCTGTCACTACAGGTAGATCGAATCGAACAGCACTTTGCCTGAAAAAACGGTGTTCGATTGTGTCTTCTATTCTGTTGTCGGTGAGGTTTTAGTTAGTTTGACTTCAGTATAATGACGTCACGGTGTCTGGCTATCTGTCTACACTAATTAGTCACAGTGGTCCTTTTGTTAAAAAACTCATTATCTTTTTAAACAATGTTTACCTTACACATACATCATTACTTAAGTTTAAAAGCAGTTTATACAGTTGTTAATTTTATTTCAATGACAAAAGAGTATAATGTATTAGCTACGTATTCACATTGCTATACAGGTTGAAAATAAATTTATTAAATGAGCTCCTGTTATGATGTCTGGAGACTAGCTTAATAATATAATCCATCGTAATATTATAATGCGATATGAGAAGTAAATATTGTCGTTTAGATAAGCCGGTAAAAATAATTATATACAGAGGATATAAAAGACCTTCCTCGAAAATAAAAACAGATTGACAATAATTATTGAAATACCGACTTTATAAAGGGAAGGCTCTCAAGTAGACCTAATGGGTTTTAAAAAAAATATGGTACATCGGTTCTCTTCAAGGTTGACACCATTTAAATTTGGAGAGAATATTTCACCGCTAGGTTTTCGCGGTGGTAAAGCGAGGAGTGAATAATGTACGTATAATACTCCGTAATTAGTGAATCGATTTATTTATTTAACACTTCCTGCATTTCATTGCATGGGGCGGACTTAATTCACGGTGACATTATCTTCCAGTCAACCCTGGGTTGGTGCAGAGAGGGTCAAGGCAGGTGCTTAGTAACAAATTTAGAGTTAGTTTGTTGCCTTGGGGCACGAACTAATATTCATTTTAGTTAAAAGAATAAATGTAAAATAAATACCCAGAGAATCCAAGAGGAAGCGCATTCCAAAATAGAATAGACTGAACAGAAAAAGAAGAATTAAAAAAGGGAAGAGCTATGTGTAGGACAAAGGAGGAAGCGATTGTTTGAAGATCGAAGGTCTCTGCTGTGGTTAGAGGACAGAAAATGAGTCTGTGAAGTGAGACAGGAAGGGCAAGTTGGGCTGTTAAGAATGCCAAACAAAATAGTCAAAACACGTAGGTCGCTGACGTATAGGTTGTATAGTAGCCGTGACAGATGGGTTTTATATGTGGACACATGGTCGTATTTACGGAGATTGAAAATGAATCGAATGCAAATGTTGAGAAGTCGGTCAAGTTTGTTGAGCAGTTCTGAATTCAGGTCGAGATAATCGATGACTGGAAGTATTAAGGTTGCTTCCAGTGACTCTTTGACTAACGCTCATCATAGTAGTAGTAGCGTCAATCCTTAACCCTAGATCTAGGTAGTACGGAACCGTCTAATCTCCTTAGCATTCGAAGACTACCTATTATAATCGCCTGGCACTTTTATTAGGCAGGATTAACACCTATACCAAATCGTACACACCAATTTTCCACAGCCTCCAAATCCCAGTTCACGTTGCGGACAGATTTTGCTAAATTGCTCAGGTATGGTTGAGAATAGATTTGAAGGTCACCTGCGTACAAGTGATACGAACACTGAAGATGGAGGGTAATGAGATGGATGAACATCGAAAATAACAAAGGAGATAAAATGCCACCTTGTGGAACGCCAGTATCAATACCGCACCTACCTGATGATGAATCATCGATCCGGGCAGACCGTTGAAGTCTAAAAAGATAAGATGAGAAGCATTCCGCTGCCTCGGAGGAGACCATATAGTGAGTGAAGGCAGATTTTTGTTTACGGGTTGCTGAAACTTTTCAACACCTGGGTCCTAGAGTCTAGGCCTAGATCCTAGGTCCTGAGAGATTTTCAAATGTCAGAACGGGAAGAAGAAGATGTATTCGAATGCATATCGCGGTATTAAGTATTGCGTATCATTTGATTCCATTTATTTTTCGCTATTTTGTACCACATCCAGTTGTCTTCGCAGTGATCCTTTTCAAATTTACAAAATCTATGACCCCTACAGCTCATCGCCGTACGTATTTGACTTAATAGCCAAGGGGCTGGTAACTAGCACGTGAATATCATATAAGCCGCCAACAATATTATTAAACACCGAAACCTTGCCATCAACTGTACTTGCCACTGCCAGTGGCTCCCAGTCAATATTGGAGGCATCCGAGCGTAATTTCGCTACATTCGTACCAGCAAAACAGTGCTTAGATAACACTTGTGCTTTAGGTCTCGGTGTCTTAAGATATAGAAGACGAAAATACATATACAATATAGGCCGGGAGCTGGATTTCGACCATGAGAGGATACCAGGGAAGGAGAAGAAGTTACGATTATGGCTAACCAAGTATCATGTCCAGTATTGTTGAGGTGTGTTGCTTGGATAGGTGAAACGTGAATATTGGTAGACTGGATTATGTTAAGGAGTTTACGGGATCGGGGATTGTTGGGTTCAAGGAGATCAGTGTTAAAATAACCCATGAATATGTGATGCGCATACTCGGACCCCAGAGATTCTAAACCCAATTCCAAATCGGTGAAATAGTCCACATTAGGGGGACAATAAACTACGCCTAAGACAGTTTTTGTTCCTCTTAGATAAACCTCATGGAACAGATACTCGGCGTGGGCGTTACGGGTGCAGCAAGAAGAAAGAGAAGCAACTTTGTAATTAATCTATTTAAATTTATTTTTTATATTTAATATGTTGTTAAATGTTAAATTTGAAGACCATGTAACAGCTCTAAGTTGGAAAGTCAAATCCTTAAATAATTGTGTGATAAGACCCATCAATTGATCTGTGTCTGAAACTGATGCAGGTGTAACTGCATGGCACAGCTATGAATTATACAAAGCGGAATATTAAAATAAGTACCTGGATAACCGGGACCGTAAGGGAATTCTGTGATCTGCAAATAGTTATCACGAGTCTGGGTGTTCTTTGTGACCGTTGATTAAATGTTTCTAATTAACGAAGTTAGAATAAAAACATGAATTATTCCTAATGCGGAAGTTGTCTTATTAAATAGAAAATAACCAGCAATATTGTAATTGCACAGACAAGTACAGCAGCAGTATAATTGTTTTGTTCTTAAAAAAGAAGGGCATCCTGTATGTCTATTGCACTCGCTTGTTTGAAATTGTAAATTCATACATAAATACTACTATCCTTGAAGTTAATACGGTGAACCACCAAGTACAACGAATGGTTAGCATAGCTAAAATTCACATTATCGAATTGCTATAAGTCAAGGGCGCTCGTTCTTGGTGAAAATAATATTTTAAGGTAGGTATTTAAATAAAGTGAATAAATTATTTAGAAAGTAGAAGAAGTGGGAATTAAAGTGATTTGTATATTGTTTTAAGTACTCAGTTCATAGTTCCTGTTTAAGAACCATTTTATAGACCTCACAAAGAGTATACTAGTATATAACTTTTTAAAAAGGTTTCTGTAATTACTCAGTAAAAAAGTATTTTTATTTCAATGACATACAATACATCTAAAATTGTTCATGCATTTGAAAGTGATTGTGGTATAACAAAAAAACGTAGACGAACTAACATGAACTCTAAAACTTTAAACTCTCTTTACGGGTGTTCGTGTTAATATGATAATATATGATGTATATTAAAATGTATTACGTATATATTTTCACTTCAACTATGGATAAACGTACCCGAAATACTTTATCAGATACGTATGCAAAACCGTTATACCTTGAAAATTCAAAGGATGATGAGGAGAAAGGAGATGAGGGGAGAGGGGGAGTTGGGCCTCCGGAAACCTCACTCATTTCGGGGAAATGCAACGCACGCGTTACTTCACAACCGGCTTTCTGTGAGGCCGTGGTATCGCACCGGTCGAGCCGGCCCATTCGTGCCTAAGCATGGCTCTACCACTGTTGAAATATGTTTAAAGATATTGGGATAAAATAAAAACAAAGTAACTTACATAACATAAATACTAATTACTTACATAGGTAGTGTACCTTACATTAGTAGTGTCCATTTTAGATCAGACGCTATATAATACAACACTAATAATACTAAATATATTTATTTAGACAGTCCATTATTTAGAGTACAGTTTTTCTTGTGTTTACAATGTTATTATTTATTGTTTGATATTAGTTATAAATTAGGCCATATTTAATCTCATATTTTATTTCACTGACAGTTGGACTCAGCAATACGAAGTGCAGCATAGCTAAAATTGTTTTTGTAGTCTTTTTTAACTGAACAACCTTATTGGGTGCTGCTGAGTTCATCTATCATTTCATTCACTTACAGATTAAATAGCTTAGGAGAACTTAACACTCCTTGTCTCACTCCGCACTCCAAGCGGCACGTGTCAGAGTAGCCATCAGCCCGCATTCGCACTTATACCTAGAATAGAATGACCGAGTGGCGATTTTACTGTGAAATATTCTCTGAATAATTCAGCTATATCCCTGTTATCATTTAAATCTTCAACATTATAAAAGTTAATGCTATAATAGTTTTAATTCAACATACCTTAGGGATTTGATTTCAGGATAGGTGCTTTCTGTAGAATGTGCTGTGCTAGCTAACAAAGAATTTAATTCATTCAATGAATTCAATGAATTAAATTCGTCTTATTAAGAATATGGTATATTATGGTATGGAATGGTAGAGAAACCCCCAAGGGTCATGTCATCCCCTTGTCGAACGCTTAACCCGACTATATCCAAGGGCCACTTGGAAATGGGACCTTGGAATATATAGAAGACATGCTTTGCATTATATGTGAAAAAAAAATCACTTAGGTTTCCCAAAGTTTATTCTTAGCGTATATCTGAAAAACTTGCAATAGGGGTCTTTTCAAAAGTATTCGAGTATACCCTAACCTTGCAATAAATAATAATAAATAAATATTGCAATGCTTTAGTGGCCAACCCCGAGGGGGTGACGTCCTTGTGTGCCTGGACGTTGCTTAATTGAGAGTTACCCAAAGGTGGTGCCTTTGCGGGCAACAGACGCGAGGAGAAGTCCGGATGTCTTAATATTAAGCGCAGTATGGCACATCGTGTGGTTTTATTCGGTCCGATTCCGACACACCGTTCTACCGAAAACCCCAGTGGGATGACGTCCCGAGGGGGTTATGTTATGTTGTTTCCACACAAAAAAAAAAGGAAAGGGATATATTAAATATTGAAAACAAAAGGGAAACATAAGTCAAAATAACATTTTTCTTTACCATAAAATTTAGTGCATAACTTCTATATCTTTCAAAATCCGGTTTTCAAGTGTATATGTGTGCACCGTGTGATTACATTTTGGCCAAAAATTTTTTACTTCCAAGAAAAAAACATTATTAGAATTTCAGAGCAACGTTACGTCTGTTATACCGCAACCTTGAGATTTTATTGAAATTCTGTTACAAAATACATAACACTTATTGTTATTTTTCGAATTATATAGAGTATTATTTTAAAAATTTTCAGTATGGGACTTGGAAATACCATATACTGTTTGTTGGTCATATCCACAACGAGAATAACATGTACAGTGAAGAAACCAAATATAGTGTTCATTATTGCTGATGATTTGGTAAGACATTCAATTTATTACATTATTTTTCTTTTATATAAAAATGAAACTCTGGTCTTTACTTTCAGTAAAACTCAATAACAGCATTACAGATTTGAATAACTCTTTGTTTTATCATATCCCCCTTAACACAGGGCTGGTTATTAAACAACAACAAAAAATAAATCAAGTGAAATAAACATATATTGACTCGAACGTAATTAATATCAAATACTAGTATTATGTACACAAATATATTACTTTAATCCGTCTTATTGTATTGTAAATCTGACTGTAAGTAAATGCGTAATATTAATTTAAAGTTTTTAAATATATAAACAAATAGAGTTTAATATAAATTCTAAAGAATAATTAGAATGAAGCTACTTTGAGACCACTTCTGATGTTAATAGATTTGTAAAGTACGTGCACTGGATATTTAGAGTTGCTGTCGTGAGTCCATAATAATACTCAACACTCAAACAGATTGTTTTTAAATTATAGGGCTGGAATGATGTTAGTTTGCATGGATCCGACCAAATCCCAACACCTAACATTGACCTGCTGGGACTATCGGGTGTTGCTTTTGGTCGATATTACAGTCACGCCATATGTACACCTTCCCGATCGGCGTTACTCACTGGGAAATATTCACACAGAATTGGTAATTCTTTTCATTACTTTCTAAATATGAGCAGTAAAATATTAATAATCTTTTGTGTTAAGCATAGCAATAGGTTGTTAAATCAGTTTGTCAAACAGCCTGTTAACTTATAAAATAATAATGACCGGCTTGTTTATCTATTGATTCATGATTCTGACTGCTACGCTACAGGTCTTAGATTTGATTCCATACCATGACAAATATTTATGTGATGAGTACGTGCCTGGGTGTAATTTATCTATAATTATTATGATTTAAAAAAAAATACTAGGTGTGCCCTCGACTTTGTTTGCGTTTATATCGAAAAGAAAAGAATGCCTATTACGCATATAAATCGATAGGTTTAATCAGACTGTACTTATTAAACACCCAACAATTTGTGACCATAAAAAATCAATTATTGCTTATGTAAAAAAGTTTATTGTGAATAGTCGGTGCTAAAATGTTATGCCTTTAAAGGTTGCCCCAGCGACAGCCTCTTAGCAAGCAACTCCGACATTCGCTACATGGGAGGCTCAACTGCTACTGAGGAATATGCTATGATGCGATGAGATATCGGTCATGGATGGCTGAGATGGGGTTCTATCTCAGCCACCCGGGACCACTATTAAAGCACCATAATTTCTTCCATTAGTTGGTCATACAAATGTATATTGCTCTGTGTGCCATCGCGTACCGGGTTTTGGATTCATCTTGGCCGAAGTACTCTCAGTAACATTCGGCTAAGTATATTGAAATGTAGTGACAATTATTGAAATGAAATCCTAATACTTTATATTTTTTATTTAAGACTTAATTTGAGTAAGACGGTGACGTCACGTGACAGGGAATGACGCTCGCAGTCAGCAAAACGCTTTGCGTGTCTACATACATATATGCTATATAAGTATTGAAAATCTGCCAAAACAGAAGTAATTTAATACTTTGCAACCCTATAGGTACAAATTATTTTACAACCCATGAATAGCTATAACTAAAAAAAAATAAACAAATACTTATTAATTATTTTGCAGAGAATCCCAACTTCTGTTACAAATTAAATTAATATATATATATATACATATACATATATATGTTATAAATTATTATGAAATGCGAAAGCTACCTTAAGGATATTAAGAAATTACAACGATTTGTGTTTATACAAATAAAATGTATTATTGTAATAATCCAGAAGTACATAACACGAAATAGTACTAACTAGAGATAGGTACAAAATTCATTAGGTTTTTTTAATGTCCAATATAACTTGAACTCAGTGTCCCACGACATATACATGTGTAAAAAGTATCTATGTACACTTCTTCTATGTATTAACGTTGCCTGTAAGAGATCACAGACTGCGATAAGGCCGACCATTGTACCACTGCATTAAAACCTTCATTCCCATTAAGATTCTAAACTATCTAAGATGATCTATCTACCTATAAATCTTCCTTCCTTCGTTTTGTTGACTACTTCTTAAAAATGCTCACTTAGAATTTCTTTTTCAGTATCAATATTGGTTTACTACAAGCGAATATTGATTTACGAAAATAAGGAGTTGTGATACGGATCATTTGCTTTTTTGTTATTTAGGTATGCAAGGATATCCATTATCGATGAGTGAAGATAGAGGTATTCCTGTTTCTGAGAAGCTACTACCTCAATATTTTCAGCAAGCGGGATATGCGACTCATTTAGTAGGAAAGTGGCATGTTGGTTCATCACGCAACGAATTTTTACCCACTTCGAGAGGATTCGATAGTCACTTTGGTCACCGAGGTGGCTACATGGACTATTTCGAGTACACTGTTGAAGAAACTGTAAGGTTCTAATTTAATTGTATATTAATTGTATTATTTTTATGATAATTTATATAACTTAATACAGTAAAGC
Source organism: Tyria jacobaeae (assembly GCA_947561695.1). Classification (NCBI taxonomy): domain Eukaryota; kingdom Metazoa; phylum Arthropoda; class Insecta; order Lepidoptera; family Erebidae; genus Tyria; species Tyria jacobaeae. The sequence continues at coordinate 3,333,709 of OX387211.1, read as the reverse complement.
CTATACTTAAAATGAAACATTTGCTACAAAATTTATCATATTTGGATATTATGAATTATAAAGATTCTATTCTATTTTATTTAAAAAGACAGCTCCCGCACTAGGGTTAATTCCTGTGTCGCCGGGGACTTTACAAACATTCAAGCAACGGACACCAAGAACACCCAGAAGAGAATTTATATATATATATATATACATAAACATTAGGCTGTGATCCACAGGAGCGGAACAAGAGCATAAAAGCATATATTCACACAACCTTACACCCACACACACATGTTTAAGTTTACAATTCGTCTATTAGTATGTTTGTGATTTGTCGTTTCATGGAAAGAAGGTTCTGGCCAACGTTTAATATATATAAATTATATACATATTGGAAGTTCCAAAAATGTTTCTTTCAGAACTGATTATCTAAATTGTTTGTATTGTGTAAATAATAAATATGTTTTAATTTCAGTACAGCCCCGTAGGTACGGTTTCAGGTCTACCTTTATTTAAAAATTGTACACCAGCGTGGGATGTCGAAGGTTACATCACGGATGTTTACACAAGTCATGCCACATCCAGTAAGATATTTAAATCTTTATTTTGAAGTTAACACTAGGATCAATTGATTGTAGTGAACGATTGTAGTAAGATACTAGATATTTTAATATCATCGAATTAAATATGGATCCTTACTGTGGGAGAGCCATGCTTAGGCACGAAATGGCCGGCTCGACCGGAGTAAGGGTCACAGGGGACAGGTATCACTTTCTACTATTATCAGGTGACCCGTCTGTTCATCTGTATTATTAAATAAAAGAAATCCTGTAAATAATTGAAGTCATTTTAATATGCTAACTGGTTTGTTGGTTTATTGGGTATTGATAACGAGTGATAAGCTCTGCAAAATATTTTAAATTAAAGCGGCAGTAGCGTGATGGCTGTGGCGTCGGATTTGCGGTCAAGTGGTTGCGGGTTCAAACCCCACACAGTACACTACCGTCGTAAACCCACCCCCAACACAAGCATGTAGCTTAGCTGGGGGTTAACAAGAATACTAGTAATGTGTGATCCACATTGCTAGTATTCTTTTATAAAAAAAATGTTTCTGACCCATGTGTTCATTATTACTGTTTGTCAAGTCTCCCGCGACCCAGGAATAAGCACTAACGCAAGAGTTGTCTTTAAAATAAAATGGTTAATAAATTGTAGTAAATGTATACATACATTTAAACTAGTGACGTGACGAAAATCTAGTGACAGCAGTAGAAGCTCGTACCATAAGGATAGAAGCAAGCAGCGGGTTGTTGCCTTAGCCTAACTTGGAGGTAAAAAAGGCAAGAGTTTATATATGTGTATACAGATGATTCATAAAAAAATGTGTTAGCTCTAAGAGAAACGTTCACAGTTTTTCCAACTTTACTTTCACAGTAAATTTCCAGTTGAAATAACAATTAACACTTGAGTTACCAAATAATAATAAACTAAATATTATTGGTTTTCAGTTATAGAGAAGCACGATGAATCATCGCCCCTGTTTTTGATGGTAGCCCATAATGCACCGCATGCCAGCAATGCAGCTTCACCTTTGCAGGCTCCACCGCAAGATGTTAGGAAAATGAGACACATTGAGTTGACGTCTCGAAGAATGTTTGCCGGTAGGTATGGAATGCATATGTTACGAACAAAAATGTCAATAGATAAAGTTGAACAATAGTTATTTGGCGAATTTTAAATTTTAGCGAAAAATGAAAGAAAAAAAAATGTTTTTTTTTTTTATGGGATAGAGCGCAAACGAGCAGATGGGTCACCTGATTGTAAGTGACTACCGCCGCCGAACAATTCCCCTGAATACTCCCCATGACACAAGCGATAAAGAATGCCGAGTAAAGCGACACAATGCCAAGGTGTCAAGCTGAGCAGAAATATTGTATTCATATTCATAGAGATGTGAGAACAGCGTCAGGATCCGGATCCTATCTGGATACAAGTAACTTCGTTGCTTGGGTGCTGTCGATGCCAGTGTGATTGTACTTAGTGTTGCGAGTATTACTGTGAATTTGCCTATGTGAAACGACTCTCATAACGGGTCACCCGATAAATCTCCGTTTATAGAAAAAAAAATAGAAAACGTGTACCAATCTTGTTGACACTGCAAGAAATAGGGATAATGTAGGGAAGGATATGGAAATATTTTTCTTCCTTTAAGTATTTTAAATATTGTTGTAAAAAGTATTGCCCCCTCTATCACCTTGTAAAAAATAATAACATGATGTATTTCATTTCCAGCAATGGTAAAGAAATTGGATGATAGTGTTGGCGAAATAGTAAAAGCTCTTTATAACAAGGGAATTCTAGAAGACACCATAATTACGTTTGTTTCCGATAATGGTGGCATGACAAGTGGACAACTTGAAAATTTTGCTTCAAATTACCCCCTAAGAGGAATAAAAATGACTCCTTTTGAAGGTGGAGTGAGGGTCGTTGGAGTTATATGGAGTACCTGTTTAAATAACTCAAGTCATTATTACGACGGTTACATGCATATCTCTGACTGGTTGCCGACTTTACTAAATGCTGCTGGTGTAGAAGTTCCTTCTGGTATAGACGGCATTAATCAGTGGGAAAGTATTACCACAAACGCAGCATCCAACAGGACGGTAATGTATGAAATCGATGACTACACAGGTTATGCTTCAATGACGTTGGGTGATTACAAAATTATCACCGGTAATGTTACTAAAAGCTACAGCAATTATCAAGGTTCAAATTTGAGACGCGTTATGGGAGCGGAGCCGTCGTATACAGATGCTATACTAAGCAGCTCCGTTTATGAGGTTTTAAGTTTAATTAATCGTCCATTTAATATGGATGATATAAGCCTAAGAAGAAATACTATAATAGAATGTAATACAAATTCAACTTCAACATGTTTACCTACTGATGGTAAGTATATTATAACAACTGAATTCTTTTTTAACTAATCTTCTTCTTCTTCTTCTTCTCTTCTAATTATAGATTGTGACAATTAATCAATCCCTCGAGAACATGAGGAGAACAAAAATTACCCTAATTTTATAATTGTGGCCTCTTCAAACACAGTATTAATAGTGGTAGAGCCATGCTTAGGCACAAATGGGCTCGCTTGACTGGTACGATGCCAGGAGCTCACAGAAATCCCGCTGTGAAGTAAGCGCTGTGTGCGCTTGCATTGCAGTTCCCCGAAATTTGTGAGGTTTACAGAGGCCCAACTCCCCCTCCTCTTTCCTCTCCCCTCATCCACCCTATCCTATTTCCCATCTCTTCTTTCCTCTTTCGCTATCTCCATCCCCCTCAAAAGCGGCCACCATCCACTTATGACTCTTGAGTTACAGGTGTACATAGACTGCGGTTATTATTTACTATCAGGTGTCCTACCTATTCGTCTGTACCGCTATATAATAAAAAAAAAAGTGGTCGGCTTATAAGTTGGAAGGCGAAAGCGTTATAAACAAATTCATTACATTTAAATTACATCCTCGCTTTTCTTTTGCATATGCTCTAAATTTTCAAATTTAATGGCCCATTGCCCGGATGACGGCAACAGGCTTATTATTAAGTAAATGGAAATAAATCCTAAGTGGCAAAATGTGGGCAATAGGTACGCCTCTGCCTACCCCTTTCGGGGTATAGGCGAGAGTGTAAGTATGTGTGTATATTCACTTATGATTGAAGTTCTCGGTTGAGTAGAATAGGGTCAGCCAATCTCTTCCAGTTTGTGCCAGTGATTAAGGAATCGGACTGTTATCTATCAGACATTGTGCCATATGAGTAATCAAATATTTTCTAATTGTTGCAGATACCACATGTTTATACAACATTATAGATGATCCTTGTGAGACAACAGATTTATCTAACGTTCACCCTGAACTAGTAGAGGAAATGACTATTCTGCTGAAGAAAGAATACGCCTCAAGGATACCTAGGAAGCTCCCGGTCTATAGAGATCCATTAGCAGCTCCACGTCAAGTGAATGATTTCACGTGGAATACTTGGGTAGCAGACTCAGCGCCACTGATTAACTAGACTGTATTTGATTTTTGTAATAAAATGTTACCGCTGATATGAACGAGGCTTTATTTAAGTGTTTTTTTTAAAGAAGCTAAATAATAAGAATAAGAATATATATATATAACATAATATACATATGTATTGAAAATAAGCGGTTTTAATGCTTAATTAGATCAAGAAAAGGCTGTGTTAGTATAAAAAACTGTGTTAATACAACACAGCCTTTTCTTGATCTAATTAGGCATTAACAGCGCTTATTTTCAATACTTAAATTCAATTCCAAATTTCAAGTTTCAGAGTCCGTAAAAAAATCATAAAATGCGTTCTTTTTCCTTCTATTAGCCCTATCTCATGGACATAATAGTGCAATAGTGCGCAAAATGTCATGATGACCTTTATATTTATTTATTTTTTAATTTTTTTATTTGTTGATTTATTTCTATACCGTAGGGTACTATCATTACAGATGTAATACATTAGCGTAGGATTAAAATTAAAAACAAAACATTATACACTAAAAATAAATTAATGAATTACACTAATAAATTTGAAACAAAATTTATTATATATCCTACGTTATTTCGCAATGCATGTATATAACATATATACACATTCTAATATATTTTATTCGTTTAAAAGCTGTGTAGAATTTTGGAGCTGCTTTGGTAGCAATGACTTGTAGAACTTATTAGGAATGTGAAGAGATAATTCATGAAAGATATAGTAGTTTGTAGTGAACATAAGATGTAGCTTAGTTTTAAAGTGTTGACAACACTCATTGCCTTTTATAAGTATGTATGTCACAAACCACCTGCCAATATTGTTTAACTATTTGATATAAATTACATAAATGATAGTTTGCAACATGTTGAATTAACAAAAGCTGAATATACCAAGAAATAAAATATAATTCATCATATATGTTACGCCATAAACGCTATGTTTACTACAATACATGTCGTAGATATGGCGTTCTACAAGGCAGTATTTTGGCTCCATTCCTTTCCATTCCTATTGTATATGAGTTGTATACGTACATAAGACATCATTAGAGTTGGAAATCAATAAAACATTATATACAGTTATTCAATGACTAAAATTAAATAACTTAAAAGTGAACATCGAAAAGAATAACTTGATACAACTCCAAATATAGAAAATTTGCCGTTAAGTTTGTTTTAAAAATGTCACTGAAGTAGATAAAGCATTTAAGGCTCATTGTAAATGCATTCGAGAGTTAAAGGGAGTTGTCTACAAAGCTCTAACGCATGTCTAATAAGAGGGGTGTTAGTAATATTTTATTTCAGCAATATAAAGTTCTGTCTATGTCATGTATATACAATTTTCTAAAAATGATTATTTCATGTGTTTTGAAGAATAAACAGTAAAGGTTCAGGGTACAGTCGAATGAGACACAAGAACAGATTACAAGTACCAAAAATATATAACATGATTTTTAAAATGAATATATACTGTATGTGCATTAAAATATATTATCCCGTTTTTTTTATTCTATAGGGGGACAGACGAACAGACGGGTCACCTGACGATAACACCTGCAACTCAAGAGTCGTAGGTTGGGCTGCCTGCCTTTGAGGGTGATGAGGGATGGGGGGATGCGGGGAGGGGTAAGAAGAGAGGGAGGTTGAGGAGATGGGAAAGAGTAGAGGGGGATGAGAGGAGTCCAAAGAGAAAGGGGGAGTTGTTCCGCTGGAAATCTCACTCATTTCGGGGAAACGCAACGCAAATGCAATGCAATTGCTTCACAACCGGTTTCTGTACGACCTTGGTATCGCACCAGTCGAGCCGGTCCATTCAAGCCTAAGTATGGCTCTACCACTGTGATGATCTTACGTGACTTAAGACTTACTTAGAAATTGTGTAAAATTCAAAATGCCAAAAACTATTGTATCACCAATGAATATTTTGCTTATAAATTAATTGTAAAGACAGATCAAAAAACATCTATACTTATTAGCAGTAATATCAACATTAAATTTTACGACACTTTCTTGACATACGTTTTAAATATTGATATTACATATACATATGTAGAATCAGAAATAAGTTGTTTTAATATTGACATATACATTTATTACCATTCGACATTTTTAATATTGTTAACATGCATGCGAAAACAATATTTTTCAGGTACGTGATCTATATATGTATATAAGAGATTTCCACCGATATATAGACTCATCACGATATCTCTGGAACCGAAAGGCGTAGAGACTTGAAATTTGGTAAGAATATTTCTTTCGCCGAGTAGAGGTCAGCTAAGAACGGATTTTACGAAATTCCACACTCAAGGGGTGTTGTGGGGTTGTCAACAGGTGTGCTAGTTATTAATATTTGCAAGCAACAACTGGCAGAATATATTGTACCTAATGAACCATAGCTGTAACTGCCCATATTCTTGGAAATAAATAAATTATTATTATAAATCATTAATTTGAATACATTTTATCCTGAATTTTAAAGAGCACATGCTATTGTCAACTTAATATTACTACTAATAAAATAAAGGTTAACACTACTGCTTCGTCTGTAACTCTGATACTGATTTATAAGGCTGGAATGATGTCAGTTCAAAACGTTTCAGTTATGAAACGTTCTGCCAGAATGAATTAACAAATGAGTCTATTCGAATGACGCACTAGAGGTGAAACGTTCTGTCAAAATGAATTAACAAATGAGTCCATTCGAATGACGTCTAGTGCGTCATTTGAATTGACTCATATGTTAATTCATTCTATTATTCTATCACAACTTTGAAACTGATTTCAGTTTCAAACTTGTGACGCACTAGACGTCATTCGAATGGGCTCATTTGTTAATTCATTGTGACAGAACGTTTACGTACATATAATATTATATGTATATTATATATACGTATAATATCCTTCGAGACGACGGACTCGTCTAATGTACGAGTATATCCTGAATTGGTACGTAGGATGAAAACTGTATTATAGAAAGAATTTACTACAACGATACCTTGAAACTTTTAGGTTTTCAAGTCAGAACGTTTTAGATAGTAATCTGATCAGATAGTTCTGACAAAATGAATTAAAATGAGTCCATTCGAATGACGAGTGCATCATTTGAATGGACTCATTTGTTAATTCATTCTTTTATTATACATACTATGACAAGTTTGAAACTGATTTCAGTTTGCGTTAGAGTTTTTATTTTAATAATATTATTACCACAACAAGAGTACATTCTTTAATCTTTTAAAGGATTTGTTTGGTCAGTTTAAACAAATAATTCTCTTTGATTTATTTAATCGTTGTTAGTGGTTAGTGACCCTCACTGTTTAGCTAAAGGTTTTAAGTCCTAAGGTAGGAATTGTTTCTGTGTCCTGGGGTAAACATACAAGTAAAGGATACAAAGAGCACCCAGTTTCTCGACAACTATAAATGGATTACTTAAATGTTTGTACAGTGTGTTTTGACACATTATTTTATTATGATATGAAAATTTACTATTTATCAGTGCATCTGATATATTTTGTGTTAGGTTATTAGACAGGTGACAAAACAAAACAACTTAAACCTTACAGATATGTATATTTAAAACTAATAAATCAATAAGCGATATAATAGAGACGATTTTGAAATCAAAAACTTTAATCAATGCTTATGTAATAGCTATACGCTTGTAATGTAGTGCAAGGTAGGTTGATATTTATTTATTTCGTGATTTCAGTGTAGGTGCAATATTATCTAAATTATGTTGGTTTATTTGGATGTTGTGTCTCCTTAACTCTATCCCCACGCCGCATTCATTAAATTAAGGATTCCGTATGCTTGGCGGCACATCTGAAATTAATTAAAAATTAAATGTTACTAATTATTTGTAACACCGGATTTTTTTTATGGTTAAAATGTCATTATCTCATTTTGAGGAGTAGCTGCTGTGACTCTTATGTTATATGTAATATTTTAAATGGGTTTGATACTTAGGCGTAATTTTCTCGATAAGTACTTGGATTACTATGAGTTCACATTAGCATTGCCTAGTTCGGTTACGGTAGCTAATTTACTTATCAGTAATAAATGAATACCTACTGCTAAAACATTCCTTTTAAAGGAGTGTGCTACGTTTTTTTTAATAAATATTATTATTATAAAAGTTATGCTGCATAAACCATTCAGGTTCTCAATAAACGATCTGTACAATGAATGTTTGGTACTGACAGTACGTCAGTCATTCGATGTATTAGAAAAAAATCTACTGCATTTATGAGACTTCAACAGCGTCGTTTACTCCGAATCCGACTTCTTGCCATATATATCACTTTCATAAAAAGTCTAAAGTGTAAAACAAAATTTGTCAGACACAAAGATGTTACTAAATTAACTGCAAGAGAAGTAAAACAACTTATAACAAAATGGCTCTTGAACCTATCATATGACAAAATTGAACTCATTCTTCCAAATCATGGTCAATACAGGCAAAGCATAAAGGCGCGGTGTACATCAGGGTTCCGTCCTATAGCCTACACTGTTCCTTCTGTATATCAATGACATGTTGGCCCTTGGCAACATACATTGTTATGTAGACGACAGCACAGTACATGGGCGATATTGTGGACATCCTGCTGCCAAGCTAGCAGACATTGAGGGAAAACGACAGAAGCTTGTCGCTGAGCTCGACCTAGTCTTAAGTCGCATTTCTCAATGTGGATGTGAGAATCTGGTTGAGTTCAGCGCCAAGAAAACACAGGCGTGCGCGTTTTCTAACAAAAAGTCTCCATTCCTTCCCGTTCCCACTCTTCAAAATACTCAACTGCCACTGCAGGATAGGCTTTGTATCGTGGGTATGGACATTTGCCGGGACCTCAATCCGCCTGATTACATCGAGAGTGTCACTAAGGCGGCCTCGCGGACGCTTGCTATATTGAACAAGGTGAGACGGTTCTTCTCGCCCGAGCATCTGTGTCTTTTATACAAGACCCAGGTTCGCTACTGCGTGGAGTACTACTCTCATCTTTAGGACGGCTATGCTCAGTATTTGCTTGACCCTCTCGATCGGTTGCATAGGCGCGCAGTTCGCATTATTGACTGTCCTGAGATCAGCTATGGCAGTCCTCTATCGCCTACATCATGGGGAGTGTTCAGACGAGCTCTTCCAATTTGTTCCACCTTCTCCCCTTCTCTACACGACAACACGTGCTGGCCTGAGGAGGAGTCTCCGTTTGAGAGTGGAAAATATACGATCTCGAACTAAACGGTTCGGCTCTTCCTTTCTGTGCCAATCAGTTAAAGCCTGGAACTCACTACCAGCGCACGTATTTCCCTCTCACTTTGATCCCGGGTCTTTTAAGCGGGCCGCCATAGTGTTGGTCACCATGCTACATTGACTACACTTGCAATGAGGATGGTGACCACCACTCTTAGACTCCACTTGTTGCTTTCCATCAGGTAGAGTGGAGTCACTATGGTAGGCTAACATAAAAAAAAAACGACTTAGCCATAAGCTGTGCAGACTAGCTGATTTCCAATTTGTTAGTGAACGAACTTTATAATTTACGTCTTCTGGGGCTAAGATGACAGGTTACATTTGTTGTATAGTTTCATACGATCGTCTTACATCTTGCATCCAGTAGGCTTCTGTGCGAGTGACAGGTATCGACCAGATGTGACAACAAAATGTAATTGCATCCTCATCATATGGCAAGTTCCCGTCTCTCACACATAGATCAGGTTGCTTCCGTTTTCGTTAAAGAAATTAGAAGTAAGACTTATTATTTGATGTTATAATCGTTGTATCACCCTAGAAGTAAGAATTCTAATTTCTAAGGAATATACGATTCATTTGATACATTTGAATCATTATTTGGAATATGCAAATCGACCTATTGTTGACATGACAAGAATGCCTGATTTACAAAGCGCATGATTCTTGGTGGCTATTGCCTGATCGATAGCACATTGAGCACTATATACACAATGATTGTAGAATCCACTATTATGTTCTTTGTCCTGTCAATTTACTAAATAATGTCCTTTCAGAGGAAAATTGTATTAACATAGATACCATTTTCTGTTTCTGTTCAAAGTTTACATTTATTTTGGGCTTTGCAACTATGGCACAATACAAAATAATAATATATGTTGTAGTGTATGCGCAAAAATATAGAAATTTCAAAAACTAACAGGTGGGTAGAAAGTTCGTAGGCTGACGCATAAATGGCGTTACTAGTATCAAATCCATATGATTTTTAGTTAGCCGTAACCTATAGAAGAAGCGTGTATAAATTTGACAGCTGTTGCACTATTAGTATCTGAGTTATAGCATTTTTAGTAAAAGAACTTGTCACTTTGAAAAAAAAATTATATTTTTTTTTGTGTTAATAAAGCATTGCTTTTTGGCGAAAAAAAAAAATACTATTGAAACCAAGGCTTGGCTTGATAAACATTATTCGGACTCTGCACAAGGAAAATCAACCGTAGAGAATTGGTTTGCTAAATTTAAACGAGGCGAAATGAGCACCGAGAACGATGTACGCAGTGGACGCTTCAAAGAGGCTGTTAACGACGAAAACATCAAATAAGTTCACAAAATCATTTTTGATAACCGTAAAGTGAAGTTGATAAGAGATAGCTGAGACCCCTAAGATATCAAAGGAACGTGTTGGTCATATCGTGCATGAATATTTGGATGTGCAAAAGCTCTGTTCAAAGTGGGTGCCGCGCGAGCTCACAATCGACCAAATATAAAAACGAGTCAATGATTCTAAGGAGTATTTGGAGCTGTTCGATAGTAATAAATCCGAATTTTCGCGTCGATATGTTACGATAGATGAATTATGACTCCATCGTTTTACATCGGAGTCCAATCGACAGTCAGCTGAGTGGACTGAACGTGATGAACTGACTCCAAAGCCGGAAGGATGCAAAAGTCGGCAGGCAAAGTTCTGGCATCAGTATTCTGGGATACTCATGATATAATATTCATTGACTATCTTAAAAAGGGAAAAACCATAAACAGCCACTAATACGTAGCGTTATTGGAGCATTTAAAACACGAAATCGCTAAAAAGCGGCATCATTTAAAGAAGAAGAATAAAGTGCTGTTTCATTAACACTATGCACCGTATCACAAATCAATGAAATCTAGACGAAAATGCACGAATTGGGCTTTGAATTGCTTCCCCATCCACCGTACTCTCCAGATTTTTCTGACTTTTTTCTGTACTCATACCACAAGAGGATGCTCGCTGGGCGGAAATTTTGCTCCGATAAAGAGGTAATCGCCGAAACTGAAGCCTATTTTGAGGCTAAAGACAAGTCGTATTATAAAAATGGTATCGAAAAATTGCATGAACGTTATAATCGTTGTATCACCCTCGAAGTGAACTTTATTGAATAAAAAAATCAAATTCTATCAAAAAATTTTTTTTTGTGCTAGCCTACGAACTTTTCAGCCCACCTGCTACTAATGCATATGTACATACATATACTTCATGCCTATATCACCGAAGATGTAGGGCACGAACACCCACATTTTGCCAACCATAACGTTGTCCCACTAATTAGTGAAAAAACTTAGCTTAATCTTAGCAAGCAGATGTATATCATTAAAAAAAATAACAAATAGGTGTTAGACAAAAGTGGCTCTAACAATGCAATTCCTGAAGTTCGATCTCAGTAATCCACTTATCCACAATAGCGTCCTTGCGTGTTGAATAAATACGAATTCAAACCGCTCGATGGACGCGTATTGCTGGACTTGCCGTCTAGGGTCTGCTGGACTAACCTTCACCTCAAGTAAAGAAAGGCGCTGCAATTATTAAGTAGCTCACACCAACCGCGTACACACGGTGAGCATTATAATTATAAGACAAGATATAATTATTATAAGATAACTGATAAAATAACCTAATATTTATTAATAATTATATAACCTTTTATTTATTAAAGCAGGCAAGCGTTATTTATACTGGGCTATGATTTTAATTACATACGCATGTATGATTCGAGTCATACGATCTCAAGTCTTAAGCGTCGCATTCTCAAGTGCCTACACCTGTACACTACGAACTGTAGCCACCCACTTAAGACTCAATAACTAGATTTTTGGTTTAATATTTATATCCTAATGGTAAACTGTGCTCTAGGATGACTGCATAAGAACTGTATTTAAATAAATGTACAGTAATTAATAGTTAAAGTTTTATGCAACCAATAAATTTGTTCGTTTTAAACGTTAGAGTATTTTTGATAGGTGCAGACAGTGCGGACAACTGACGTACCATATTTTAAGGGAATTTCATGAGTTTTGAGTCTGTGAGCGATTGATTTGTTATAAAGTAAAATCTCAGTGCTGGTTTTATTTGTGTATTAGATATATAAAGTAAGTTATTTAGTTTAATAACATAAAAGTAGTAGTAGTAATTTATTTTATTGCAATAAAAAGTTTTAAGTGAGGTAATCTGTAAAAAAGTATAGTTTTAAAATTAAAAAAATAAAATAAGTATAAGTTGCATAAAAATACCACGACAATGACAAGTCTGGAACTATTTTTCTTTGGTGGAAGAATGAGCTAAAAAGCAAAATATTTTTTGCAAAAAGAGCCTTTTATTTAAAACAACTATATCTAACTCAAAAGCTCATACGAAACAATAACATTTAATTGTTTACGAAGGAACATTCAGAGAAAATATCGGTAAGTTCATAACGATGAGCAATTTTGTGAAGTCCTGAAGCTTCCGTGTATGCAGAAATTGATCTAACGACTAGTAAAGTAATTGTTATTACACAGGGCATACCTACTAAATAAGTATGTCTCTAGTATATAACATCAATACTAAAAATACTGTCACTTAGTCATCGATCATGTATATTATAATGTTTAGAATGTTTTGCGCAAAACGTGTTTTGATTATTGACGCCACGTCGTTCTAATGAAACGAAATGATATATTATTATGATGTCATACTAATATGTTATAACATAAAAAATATGAAGTTATTTATTAGTAGCGTATCGTTATGACGCGTCTGTACTGTATAGCCGTTGCGAACACTCCTAAAGAGCATGCAATGAACACTGTACCACAGTGCAGTTCCAAGTTAACAAGCGTTAGCTATTTGCTCGAAAGCAAAAATGAATCGTCAACACCTTACTGTGTTAACATAAGGAAATGCAAATAACTTACCTAAGAAAGAGGATTTAACCAATTTGGAAAATTTTTTAAATAAAAAAATGCAGTGACGAGCAAAATTAAAAATTAAAATAAATACGTCAATATATTCAATATAAAAACCCCCAGCTATAAGGGCTTGCTTCAACAGCACGGATATTCCGAGGCAGTACCTTCTACGACACAAAGCTCAATTACGTGGAAATATACAAGTATATACTGACCAAATCCCGACAGAAAATTAAATTATTTACAAGTGCTAAAAGAGGGACTTCCGAAACGCACAGAAAATGGCGAGAAATATTGAACTATTAAAAACATTAAGGATGTACAAAATTTTAAAACCAAAAAAAAAGTATTTTGCAAAATAAAACGTTAGTTATAACAATACAAAGTTTTATACAGATCGTTTACTGTCAATGCCCTCTGTTAAAACATGGTGTACAGTAGTACGGTTCCCCATCACATTGTAAACAGGCATAGTTAGATGTGTCTTTGCGTGACTTTGCGTTTCTCATTTTTTTCATATTTCCTTGACATCGTCTCTACATTCTTCTTGTAACAGGTAACACAAAATCGTCTTGTTTTTGAACAGGTGTAATGGGTCATACTTACGTCGTTTTAGAATTAATTAATTCCTTAAGCTATCTCTTTCCAGATTCCTTGAATTTGATAGATACCGAACGAGTAGTTTTCTATAATATACTATTTAAATATTTTTCTTCGTGATTTCTTTGTACATTATCAGTGTTCTCGTATTTAGGACTGCTGTATTTAGCAATTCTATGCCATTTTTTGTAACAGGGGATGAATGGTGGAAGTGATATCGACTGAACCTTTACATTTCTTATAATCAGTGGCCATTACCATTGATTTTCGCACGAGTAAATGTGTCCGAGTTTGTCGACCACAGTTCTTCTATGAAAGCGTAGTAGGCTTTGAATTTATAATTATATATGGAGATACCTTATTTTCCAATCCGATCCTTCGGATTTAAGTTATCATTGTCAGCGAAGTGTAAGTATTGCAAAAGTAATTCAAATCTGTTTCTAGTCATCCCTGTTCGATTAAATATTTGTCGCAGCATGTTACCTGTATTCTAGAAATCACTAATTGAAGGATAGTTTTGCCAGGTCCATTAAAAAAGTAAGTCCAAAAATACGCTTAATTTCATACATGCCGGTTGGATGTCATGACTGTGAGCGAGAAAATGGCTTAAAGTCTTTACATTCAAAGCTTTCGATCGACAGGTTAGTTTGTGTGGCAATTATTTCAAACAAGGAATTCAAGTAAGGGAACCGGTGGGGTGGGCGCCGTGGCGCAATATATATATATATATATGTATATATATATATATATATATATATATATATATTATTTTTTTAATTTTATATATATATATATTTTCTATCGTTATAATCTATATACGCGTGATGCCACCTGTTGGGTAATAGCTAATATCACTTCAAAAATACACTAAGAGTTGTTACATTGTACTAATAGATGTCGGCTTCCCTCAATTTTCACTAATCAAACTAAGGAAAACACAAAATGACAACAGTTTTTTCGCTTTCGCTCGAATACAATTTTACACAAATTTTGAGTAATGTGTCTTACGTTATTCACGTTACAAATTATTTTTTTGAGTCTTTTATGCTTTTAGCATTAAGGCTTAGGGCAATTCAAGTAGTATTGCTTTAATCCAGTGGATCTCAATACGATTATGTTATCAGGCAAATTGATATTAAGCAATAGACTTGAGTGTATTTTATTTCGTATAAAAATAATGTTAATTTTTTCATTATTTTGTAAAAATGCTTATTTATCGATTCAGGAATCAATAAATATAAAAAGAAAAATGCAGTCTTGAATCATATGTTTTTCAACCGCGACTCAAAATATGGGTGTTATAAGTATATTTGTATGATTGTGTGTCGCTTAGCACCGTAACATCCACTAACTAACACTAACTAATTATAGAAAGTGGTCACAAATGAGTTTCGACTAGAAAAAAAAATATTTTCATGGGCAACTTATGTCGTATTTTTTTTTATATAAACGTGAACGAAGTCGCGGCACAGCTAGTAGGTGTATAAATATTTTGTATATAATTCTGTACAATTAAAATATAAATAGGATTTAATTGTAAATTATCATTATACTTACTATGAATTTGGATGTTTGGTACCTTTAAATTAAACTTATATGACAAACTATCTATTTCGATCCCGCCGAATGTACTAACATTCTTTTTTAAATTGGGATAGCTCTTCAACCGTTTTGTTGAGTTCATTAACAGTGTATAAGATTTCAAAAAGATAGGATGGGGACCGTTTTGAAAGTTACTGAAAGTTAGGGACGTGCACAGCCATATTCTAAATAGAAAATCTAACACATATGTATGTATGTAGACATCACTAAACGTTTAAAGATTCTGTAATTAGTGCTGCCTACAATAGTATTTTTATAATTATCTGATATTAATAATAAAAAAATGACAGACTAATGAAATTGATTGTAAACAATATATTACAACTCGTTTCTTATCTATAACCACAAGTCAGATCGTCAGATAAAAAGTATACAATCAGTATTGAAATTAAACGGTGGACTTAAAACCTTCACGTAACTACTTTACTAAATGTTATTTATTAGCTTTTGAAGGCAGTTTTGCTAGCCTGAACCTTTTTTATATATAACGAAAACAGAGAAAACATAAATTATATCTTTGTACCTGCAATAGACTCAAAAATATAGACGTGCTGAGGATGGTGTCCATCTTAATGCTTTGTTCAACTATTGTCCTGCACCAAAGCAATGTTTCGCTTTTAGTGTCAATTAAAAATATTTTTGGAAAAATTGGACCGACTAAAAAAGATCAAGAGTACGCAACAACGGCTGTGCACATAACATGACTGTTGAATCCGGTCCGACATCGGATACCGTTCCTGAGAGCAGAGGATATGAAATTTGTTTGTAGGTTAAAAAACGCAACAGGCTAGCCTTTTAACTGTTAAAAAAGGAAGAGATTCTTAATTGAACAGATTTTTTGTGTGTGTTATGAGCATTAATGGTGAAAAATTAAGGGTTTTAGATTGCAGATAGTTTACTTTATCGTGATTTATATCACCGTGGTGCATTCTAGTCGTATATACATTTAAAAACATAAATATACTTTATGAAAGTTTCAATTACGCGTATGGGTCATTAATTTATAAGTCTCAATACATAAATATTACCTCTGCAAAGGTATCGAGGCTAATCTCGTAGAATACAGATCTTATTCCCATTGGCAGTCTGGCCCTTGTTAACATTAACAAAATGGTGTGGCGGACAGATACGTCTGAACATTTCTGCCATCCAGAAGCATAAATTTCTTGACGAAAAGTTTCACTCTGTAATAAAATAGGATCGTATTAATAACATTCTTATAATGTACATAAGGAAACAGAAGAAAAGCGTATTTAAACCAAGAATATAACCTTTTCCAAAAGCAGATCGCTGTAATAACATGGCACAAAAAAGTGGATAACACAGGCCCAAAAGAAGACAACAAACTCAACATTTATCCAGTTATTTCGTAGATCCTAAAAGAAAAAGCAAAAGTATTATTTTTGTAGTACGAATCATTTATGAAAAAAAAAATACTATATATATGAATACATCATATGCATACCTCAAGTATTTGAAATGCAATAAGTGGTAACGCAAAAGTAGTTGCTTTCATATTCACTTCGAATAACAATCCGAAGGATCCCTTGATGCCACCTATAAATCTACAATCAATGTCTAAATCAGTTTAATATCAAATTACATTAAATGACTAATTACAAAATAAAACGTATTTCCTTACTCATATAGACTTTGCACTTTCATAATGATGAATCTTAGCTGAGTTTGTATTTCCTTAGGGTCCTCAATTTCAGCGAATATTCTGTTTAAGCGTCTACTCAGCAAAGCGGTTTGGCCGCATACATGTAGCATACATATCGGGATAATAGGATCAAACCCTACGTTCATAGTCGAGGCGTAAACGTCAAACATGAAAGTCATTCCGAACCATATCCAAAATACAGCGATTGAGTTCTTGTAACTTTCTATTGGTTCAGGAAATGTTATTTCAAACATTGGGACAAGTTTAAATTCACCTTTCCAATAAAAGTATGCCATAGACACGAAAGCTTTCAACGGAAAGATGGCACATGAGCCGAAACCAGCATAGAGCCAGAATATGCAAACATTGACCCCTTTTTGAACGTATTCTAGAATAGTTGCTTTGTCTTCTTCTGAATAATTATTATTTTCACTATAGTCTCTTTCTATATATTTTATCATATTTTGTATAAATACTTGATGAATTAGTAACATAAAATATTTCAGGGTAATAGTAATGAATACAATGGCCATGGCAGCATTTTTACTGGCATCGGCATATTTACCAGCTTTTATATCATGACAAAAAATGGAATACAGTAAACACAGGAAACTAACTAAGCAAACAGTAATAATTATAGTAAATTGTAATTTCCAAATACGATCACGTTTGATATCGGGATGACCGCGATTGATTCGCAAAGACGTTGTTGAAATTTTGAATACTTTTTCAAATTTTAAATTTAAAGGTTTGTCCATTTTGTTAGTTTATTAATTGTAGAGCTCTATTGCGTAGTAGACTATAATAAGGAATGAAAATGAGCAAGAATAGTACTGAACATGAATATAATTAGCGACTAAATATCACTTATATCTATTATTGAGAAAACCAAGGGTGTTAATGACATAAAAATGTCTAGTTATTGAAAAATAGATTAATTGAAATAATGTTATTTTCCGCGGAAGTTCTTGAGCAAAGTTATTGTTTTTGAAACATATGTATAGTAATATAAAAAATAAATAAAGGTAATGTTTATTACCAGAATCGTCTCCATACAGCATATATTATAAGATAATTGCGAGCTGTTTCTGCTGCGTTAGTTCCACGTTGGAACTCGGATTCAAAAATTACTATAATTTTTAGTGTATCCACCCATCTTTTCAAAAAAAAAAAAAATTGAAGTCGAAAGCTAAATATTTTTTTAAATTTATGTTGTTATAGTCACGTGAAAAAAGTTTCACTCTGGAATCTCACATAATCTTTTAATGTCAATTCAAAATAATAAGTAGATACGCAAGGCTACTTAAAGTAATCTCGTAGGTAAATATGTCTAAATATGTAAGGGTTCTGCCAAGTGTATCGATCTGCTGATAGTTTAGAGCACCAAGTATCAGGGACCATAAGTGGTTAGAGTAACTGTTAAGAGTACTGAGTATGCGATTATATGAGATGATAATCATACATCTTATCATATAAGTTATGTGATATCCTAAGATACATACATTTTAATTTAAATGTGTGTACAAAATAGTTAAAATAATTTTCTTATCTAACACATGTCTGTTTTCATTTCATATTTATTTAAATATACGGTTTTACTCACATTTGTACTTCGGGGACCCCCGACTAGTTTCGGTCCCAACGGGAGACCTCTCTCAAGGAGTAAATTGTCTAGACACGAAGATATCGGACGTCTAACTAAGTAGGCGACGTTGGCATCTATTTTTGCGGACAAAGACGGTCGTGTGTTATGTTATGTGTTGCGGTGCTGTTATTACCAGGCGCAGTAGTAAAAAACAAATGACTGTGTCGGTTTTTGGCTTGGCGCAACTTTAAGTGCTGGTCATCAGGTAGGAGGCAGTGACCAACCACTGTATCTGTTGAAGTTCGGATGCCGTCTTATTTCTATTGCTTCACGTTATTTCCGTGACACGAAATACTGTTCCTTTGCAAGTACGGAAGTATTGTCGAAACGTATGTACTGAGCCGCGTCCATCTTGCACACGTATTTGCTACGGCCGATCTGTCACAGTCACAGCATGTTTTTCACACTGCGTATGTATTTGTGTTTCTGAAGACTGGTGCATTGCTGCGTCGAGTCTCTTCCAATTAACACAAACCACAGTCACACGGGATCGAGTAGACAACGGGGCCCCTAGTGGTCGAACATCCTTCGGAGAGCGCAGTAGCCCCCTTAGCTGACAAGGTAGACGGAAGATCGTTCTCATGTTGAACTTTGTGCTCAATGTGTGCCCGATCTTAACTGTTACTCCGTGGATGTATGGGAAAAATACGGGGACCCGCTCTCTACGGGTGTCCGTCGGTTGATAACCACATTTTCGTTCCGGGTACAGTCCCGCCATTGGTATCCATTACCCTCCAGTGTTTGCCGCAAGTAGTTCAATTTCTTACCCAGATATTGCAGATCATAGACGTTGAAAACACGTTAAATTAGTGTTCTGGGCACCGAATATAGATGAGATGGGTGATGATGGGAGTAAGCTCTTAGCTCTCTAGCTCAAAGCCATTCGAGCGTCTAAATCTAAATCTCACGGATAAATAATACGTCTGAAGCGGTAGCATTTCATTTACGTCTTCTTCACCCGTGCACTGTATCTTTTTGAGTATTGTGTTAAGGTGTTTGCAGAAAATAAATTCTGATACATTCAAGAAATCCTTACTACTACACAAACAAAAAAGGTGTTCGTAAGCACACCTAACCCTAAATCACAACACTTTATTTATTAAACACACTTACACACACACTTTATTTATTAAATATAATTTAGTAAATTAAACAGCACAATAGAGAGCTTACATTTTATTATAAAATTAATATCATTAATGCTAGAGAACTACCAAAAATAACTAAACTTATTTACGTTAGGTAATCATTATGTACAAACTACTACAAAAAATGTCAATATTTTAGCGGATACCAAAGATAATAATAATAAATGAAATAAAATATGAGCGTGACGTCGAGCACAATTGTGGTGGTTTCATATACAAGTTACACGTAAAGATTTATAGAAATAAATGTTATGTACAGTGATGGCAGGCATGCCGGATTACAGGGGTGCCGGTTTAGACAAGGGCCGCATTACCGGGGGTCCACTGTATAAGACTTCTAACTAGATTTAATGTTAGTAACAAATATAGAGCCGACCATTAAATCAGTGATTGCTTTTTGAGTGAATAGTTACGTAAATAAAAACAAAAAATATTTACACAAACGTTTTTACAGCCATAAAATATGTATCAGAAAAAGGATGGCTTGAAGTTGGGCAGGGTATGAATTCATTATACTAATATGAAGTTATGTGTACATAATTCAGGATGAATCAAAATAAATTCGGTAATTCTTTGGTCAGCTTTTCCTTATCATATTTTCAGTTCCTGATTAAAATGAGATTTTAATAAGTTTCCAAAACTGACTAATTAAATACATATTTTAGAATATTAATGTGCCTTTTGTTTACTTTAAGCATAAATAAATTTAAATTTGGACAAATAATTAAATAATAGATTAATCTTTCTGGTAAGATCTAGATTGGCAGCTTTGATTGATTGACAACTTGCTTATAAGATTTTAAACCGACATACATACATTTTCATTATTCAATTTAGATTAATAAGTGTTTTACTATGATTCTTATACAATTGTAACACAAGCTAATGTAGTAATATTGTATTATATGCAGCTATGAGTCTTTAGGTTCTTTCCAAATATTCTACCTTCACCTTGTAACATACCAAAGAGCCTACCTTTTACATTTTGACTACCATAAATTAGTCGCACTTACGTAACTTGGGAAAGCCTATTACCGTCAACAAGGGACTGTATATATATTATGTCTCAAAGATAACAGTCCAAAACCTTAGTTGCCGTTACGACACTCACAGGAAGAAATAGAGTGGAAATAGAACACAGCGACCTCTCTGTTTTCGCAATACTGCCGTCTCCCTGGCACTGTATGAATAAATATATACTATCTGATAAATAACAATCCAATCCCTTCGTCGTCGTCCACAGGAAGAGATGAGTTGGCGCGAGTTCTACTCCACCAAGAACCACACGACAATATTGTACATTGTATTTAAGGAATAATGTTGTACAGACGTGACAATTGAAGGTCTTATCACGGTGATTTCCTGCCGACCACTTATTAACAGATTAAAAAAAAAATGTTGATTATTAGTCTGTAGTGTACTACTATAATGGTGAGAATATGATTGACTCTATGGATGGCCTAGCGGTTTAAGCGGTCAACTCGCCACTACGCTGCCGCGCCGAGTGTTGTGGGTTCGATCCCCGCACTAGATAACACCTTGCGTAATTCTCAAATTGTTGTTATGAGTTGACTGTTTGTGAAATCTCCCGGGACACAGGAGTTAATCCTAGTTCGGGAGTTGTTAAAAAAAACTTATATATGTTATATAAAGTAATATTCAATTTTAAAGCCTACAAGAGTTATATATATGTAATATTAAATCATTATTGTGTTTTTCCTTAACCGCGTTAATCTCTCAAACTATCAGTCGGATTTAAATGATTCTTTTTGTATTGTATTTATTCAAAAATATTAAAATATATAAAACGTCACGCTGCGACCTTTACGAGCGGAGCAGTGATCATAAATATCGGAGACATCGCCAGGAACGGCTGGTTTTATTCTAAGTCTGTTCAGTAGTTGAAAAGTTATTCTACAAGCTACAGTATAATTATCTTTGTGACATACATACAAACCTACTACTTACTTCTAATCAGTCGACATGTAGCCTAGAATTAATTCAATTGAATTACCGTCTCCGCCAGTACAGGGTCGCGTGTCGTCTTCAATGTTCTATTTTGTTGTCAAAACATAACAACAGTATACTCGATGACAAAAGTAGCTTTGTATTATTGGAAACTAGATATCCATATGAACAATAACAGGTAAAATAAAGTAGAATAATTGTTAATAATAAAAATAACGTAATCTAATATAGATTCAAGGACTACAATGTAAATTAATATAATATTAAATAATGTAGTAAATAAGTTGCAGCGTCCCGACCTCGCCGGTAGCCTGTCGCTATAGGCACTGTGACAGAAAACCGTGTGGTTTTAGTCGGTTCATGTCCGACATACCATCACACCCTCAGCTCTGGTGATGGTGGTGGTGGATGACCCATGGGGGTTTCCATACGAAAAAAAAAAGAAAAAGTAAATAATGTAGGTAATGCTGATTATTTTTAATTTAGTTTACACTTGCATATCAAAACAAGACAGGATAAGGCATTGATTTAAAACCACCCATCTAATACCTGCCACTACCTGTATTCTATGCAAAGAAACATATGTATTTAATTTTATGAGCGTGGTAGAGCCATGCCTAGACACGAATGGACCGGCTCGACCGGTGCGATACCAAGAGCCTCACAGAAAAGCGGTTGTGAAAACCTTGCGTTGCATTTCCCCGAATTTAGTAAGGTATCTGGAGGCCCAACTCCCCTCCTCTCCTCTTTCTCATTCACTCATCCCCCTCTCCTCTTTCTCCTCCACGCATTCCCCGTCCATGGACGGAAGTCGTCACTTACCATCAGGTGAACTGTCTGTTCGTTTCTCCCCCAAAAACATAAAATAAAGATTGGCTGAAGGTGAAATTCTGACTCCATTATTTATTGTTTTAATCCAATGAAAGCCAAGGTCAGTATTAAAAAGGATTAAGTGATTATGGTCAGTTATTTGAATTTAAGTAGTTTGATGTATTGGTTGCTAAGATATACCTGAATTTCTAACACTAATATATACATATACTTGATGATACAGATTCTCCTATCATCATAGACTCTCGTGCGATATTATGTTTAATACTAATCAAATCATCATCAATCTGATGCAGTACATTGTATGCATCACATACCTTGCTAAAAGAGGATAATGTTCTACATATGTCAGTCATAACTCATAAGTGTTCACAGTAATTTTGAAATGAGATTTAAGAAATGTCACGTAGACATAACTAATATATAATATTGTAATAAATAATTTAAGTAGTGTAAGGCGAACGGAATAATCTAGCTTGTTACGGCAGCGCGGTTTAAAGTCAGTTCGAAAACCGTACTTACTAAGGAACATTGTTAGAAAACTAGGACGTAATAAATTATGAATTCTACTAGGTTTGGGCTAGTTAAAATAGAAAACTCTATTTTTTTACATATACACGTATAGAAATGCCTATATGCCTATGTAGAATGCCCCCAATCGCCAACACTCACTTTGGCACCATCCATCCTCCAGGTTGCGAGCCTATTACAGTATTATGTATATACTGTCTGAAAGATAATCCGTCTGATTCGTTACCCTATTTTACTCAACGTGTCCCACACAGCTAATTGCTTTGGAAAATAATTCAATAGAAATTGAACAACTCAAGGAGTTTTATTCTTTTTAACAATTAATTAATAGAATTATAATGCTTAAATGACAATTACAGTAAATGTTTTGTGAAGCTATGATTAGGGAATTACGTAAAATGAATATTTTGAATTTGGAAGTAGATAGAAAAGACGTGGTTGGTCAATTGTTTAGTTAAGCCTGGCATATTTGTATTCAAAGCTCTTAACAGCGTCACCAAAAAAAATATTTTTAATTTATATCTCTGAAATCCATATCTCTGAAAGTTGTGTATTAGATCGATTTTAATCAGTTCATGGAATTCGTTACAGTTACAAACCAAGACTACATAGGTTTAAACCATAAAGACTGAATAGCAGATATTTTAAAGTTAGGTTAGTAATAAATTTATGAATTACGTTTGAACCACTATACAATTGGATCCACGGTTTACAAAAGTATAAAGATTTTTGTTATGATCCATTATTGTTAAAAATATAAAAAAAAGTTTAAAAAAAAAGTATAAAGAAAGTTCCATAGAAGCACAAGTACAGGCGTAAGAAACAAACATTAAGTATCTATCTTTAGGAAACGGGACGTAAATAACATAATAATTAGAGTTGATACAAACTGAATTAGTCTCTGCTGGTAATATCACGTAACGAATGATTGATATTATTAATTAGTACTGGTAGTAATAGTACATTTTACGTGGTAGAGCCATGCTTAGGCACGAATGGGCCCTCGACCGGTGCGATACTACGCCTTCACAGAAATCCGGTTGTGAAGCAACACTTGCTTTGCATTTCCCCGAAATTAGTGAGGTTTCCGGAGGCCCAACTGACCTCCCGCCCCTTTTCCCATCTCCTCAACCCCGTCTCTTACCCCTCCGCATACCCTCATCCCTCTTCCCCCTCAAAGGCGGGGAGTGCACTTTCAAACTTACCATCAGGTGACGCATCTGTTCGTCTGTTGCGTCTATAATATATAAAAAAAAATAGTTTTTGTGGCTTTCTTGGTCCTACTGTGTACATTTTTAAACACCTTGAGTGAAATCACTTGTACTGTTCCGGTTTAGGTTTAAAGGCATTTTTAAAGTTACTTTACCTTAAGTTAAGCCTTTACGTTTTTAGCAAACCTTTGGAAATGCCTTAAGTGCCGCTCGTGGATCAGTACATGTGATTTCACTCAATACGTGTGTGTGTGATAAATATCTTCACGTGGACGACTGGCACTCCCCCACTATGCGCTTCTCCAGAAGCTTTTTGCCTCGCACAACCAGCCTATAGAACAAGCTGTCGCCTGCCGTATTTCCGGACCGATATGACCTTCAAACCTTCAAACGGCCGGTAACGCACTTGTGACTCTTGAGTTGCGGGTGTCCCTAGGCGGCGGTAGTCACTTACCGGCAGGTAACCGTCTGCCATATAATAAAATAAACGAACTAATCTCAGAAATTAATTCTAATGTCTAATCTAATTTTAATGTCTTTTTTATTTAAGGTATTTATTGAAGAATAAAATAAGCTATTAAGCATGGTAAAAGACAACTAAGGGATTGGACAGTGATCTATTAGACGGTATATATATACAGTCATATAGTGCCCAGTTGATGGCAATAGGCCTGTCCCTACTCCGTTAGTGGGATCTAAATTCTAATTAACAAAATATATTTACTTAATTTATACACCTTGGCTTACCCCTTTAGATATAAAGGCGTGAGCCTATGTATGTATACATGTATAAAACATCACCGTGTGATCCTTGACAGCCAAAATCTAAATTACTAAATGTGGGTCTTTGTGTGGTGTATGTAAGTATGTAATGTGTGCATGTGTGAAAGTTTTTAGAATAGGCCAGTAAGAAAAACTGCCCATGAAAAAAATTATTTAAATTTTGAATTAGGAACTCTTTGTGAATCTGTAGATGTGTAATGAAAGTCTTTTCATTTGTTTTTAATTTAAACATTGTCAGTCTGCATCGAAATGCATTTGATTTTAGAAAATTTTTGCTCAGTGATTTTTTACGACTTTCGTTGCGGTCTTACTCAACGACAATGTTACGATAGACTTTGATTGGCATTTCATTACGAATCCCCCTCTCGTGCCACTGTTTACAACTGGTTTAATGAGTTTAAACGTGGTCGAAAGAAATTCACTGATGATTCTCGAGAAGGTCGACTTTTTACGGCGACTACTGAAGAAAACGTGAGTGCTGTCCGGCTTACAATAGAAGCAAATGGAAGGGCGACATATTATCAGATTGGGGCAGTTTTAGGCATTGGTTGTAAGGCAAGTACGAAAATTCTTACATGAATATTCAGAAAGTTTTGCTCTAGATAGATACCTCATAATTTGACGGAAGTTCAAAAACGCCGTCGCTTGGATTGGTGCCACTCAATGCTTGAAGAGTATGACGGAGATGACTTGAATGCTGAAAATATTGTTAAGAACCCGAAACCCAATGTTTGCATGAGGATTTGCCGTCAAAAGCACAGAAAGGCAAGTCAAGGAAAATGGATGATTTTCTCATTCTTTGGAAGGACGGGCCATTTCGCAACAACCATTACGGACTATCGATTATTTGTTTATCGATGATGTTGGTAAGTCTTCCTATTTACAGTCCCGACCTTGCACCTTCTGACTTTTATTTAATTTCGAAATTAAAAGATAAACTTAAAGGAAATCGTTTTATGAACCTTGAAGATATCGTGCCTGCGTTTGAAAAAGACGTGGAAAAAATTCCCAAAAAAGAGTTTGCTTACTGCTTCAGTCAATGGCTTCATCGCATGCTACGGTGCTTAGAATGTGCTAGGAACGGAGACTACTTCGAAAAGCAATGAAAATATCAACAGGATTGTATTCCATTCCGTTTTTTATTTTCTAAAAACTTTCAGTGTGACCCCAGTACTTCCAATATTTTCCAACCATGTACAATGAATGCTGGGCAAGTTATATCAGAAGAGCAAAGGCAAAAAGGATAGTGGTTATACGGTTGAACTGGGACGGGTTAGTAATAGCTGGAGATGATCAGGGTTGTAAATTAAAACATTTAATTTCATCGGTATGTTATAATAATGTATAGTTTGTTGTATGGTGTAATGTTATCAATACATCATTTGCTACGGACACGTAAGCGTTAACACTGTAATTAAGGTTTGTTTTAAAAGCAAGCCTTCATTAAGTGCATTTTAATGCTTGAATGATTGCACCTGGCATAGTGTAAAGGAAGCATTTACTTCCAAATCTCAATAAACTGACGTTAATCACATAATGAATACAAGAAAATAAAATAAAATAGAGAATTTTTTTTTTTCAGTATCCTTTGGAACCTAAAGGCATTTTATTAATAAATTTGGTCTACTGTATCTTATTTCTGTTACTTAATAAAATTCGACTTAAGATTAACGAAATGTTAACAGCATTTATTTTATGGGACAGAGGGCAAACGAGCAGGCGGGTCGCCTGATGGTAAGTGACTTCCGCCACGAATGCCAGTCTTTTAGATGGAACTGCGCTCTTTTCTTGAAGGTTACATTACACTACCAATTCAACTCTGGAATGTTTAACAATTAAAATACAAGCGTGGTGTCTTTAATAAAAGCAAAAAAGTGGCAACATTTCAAAGCCCATTTGTAATAGCTTCAAAGATATTCTACTTATTATTTGTTCATTTGTATTGAACAACTGAGAGCCAACAAACTCGTTACGGTCTTGAATTAATTATTTTGTACCTCGACATCTTTACACTTATTTTTTTCTTCTAGCGGGGTTCCCTGATGGTAAGCGAATATGGACATATTCACTTACTATCAGGGGACCCTGCGCACTTGAGACTGCAGACTTTGAGATTGATTAAGACTCTTGAGTTGCAGCTGGACCTCCAACTCAATAGTCTCAAGTGTACTGCCGGTCTTTAAGGTCATTGTATGGAAGAGTGGAGGGGCAAAGAGGAGGGAAGAAGGAAAGGGCAAGGGTTGGGCTGCCAGTAACATTACCCACTCAGTGAAATACTACGCAAATGTCGCTCCACACCCAGATTTCTTTGTAGCCCTGGTACTACGCCGGTCGAGCCGGCCATTACGTGCCTAAACATGGCTCTCCCACGACAGAATAAATCTGCAATGAGTTTTTGTTTTTATTTAGTGAAGAATTTTTAATTTATTATCATTACATTTTGTTAAATGTATTGAAGGCAATAAATCAGCTCAAATGTCAAACCGCTGTCTTAATGAACATGTCAGACCCACATTTCAAACTATGAAATTTGGGCCTAACACTAATAAATTATTCTTGTTATCTGAATTATTGGGATATTTGTCACTAGAGATTATTCTGAGATGAGATTCCCAACGGTTTCAATTCTCATTATCGGTGGCCACAAGTCTACGAATGCTTACAATCAGATCCAAATGAACTAAATAGGTGGTTTCATGATGCTGGCTTGGTACTTAACACTAATAAAACAATGCTGCTTGTCATCAAAATCCCATATATTAGTCAACTCACTGTGACGAATTTAGTGGCTTATGATTGTCTACACGCGTCGATAGACATAGTAAAAACACAAAAATATCTTGGGTTGATTATTGATGACATATGTATTTTATTGGAGCCTTCACATCGAACGTATTTGTGATAAACTAATACAGTTTCTTGCAAAAATCTTTATATTTAAAAATCGAATACCATTCTAGGTGAATATTTTACTTTATTATGCACTAGCAAAATCCCATATTTTATACGGCCTCTGCAGCTATGGTCGCACTTACAAGACCTATTTTGATGTAATTTATGTTGTAATTAAAATATTGTAAAAACTACAGTCTCATCCAACACAAAAAATCTGTTGCTCGATAACATAAACGGTCTTTTTAAACATTGCAAAATTGTACTAGGCCACACGCAAGTACATTTTCTATTAGATAGAAAGAAAATATATTTGTTTTGTAGTCAGTGCTAACAAGTACCACTGTATGAGACAAAAATGGCCGTTAGCTTTGCGCTACCTCGTAAGAAGCAGGGCTCGTATTATGCTAACACCTAGTGAATAAATATCACGCACAGAGATATTTTTTGGTATACTTATATATATATAAGAGAGTGCGATGGCAAATAATAATTTTTTTATCAGTCGCTAATAAGCGTAGTGGCACACCAGGTGTATGCACTCGGGCTATTTCCGAGAATGGGTTTCGTACCCAGCGAGCTAATAACACGTACGGCAAACGGACTGCCGGTTATATTGTCCCAAGACTTATCAATGGTCTACCCTCAGATATACGTAAAAATAAAACATACCAAAATATAAAATTTAAATTGAAAAAGTACTTTCTAAATGTAATTTAGACCTGTGTTTTAAGCATTTCTCTATGTATTTATTGTATTATTTTGTAAATGCTTGCAGCCCTTTATAAATGTTATGGCTATAAAAACACTAGTGGTGTTTTTTTTTTTTGTATCTATGTTTTATATATAGCTATGCAGTTATAACGTAAATTAAAAACAGGAGACAGACTCCTTATAGCACGGGACTAAACCTCAGTGGTTTTTTGTTGCTATTAAAACAAATATTTTTGTATGTACTTCTTTGTATATGTTAAATAAAAAAAAAGGGATATTTAGTAAGGGGACTAAATAAAAAAAGACAATATAGGGCGGCTGTTGCTGCCTCTCTTTATTTGCAGGTGTCCATGGAAGCTTTGGCTCTTGAATTGTAAGCGCTAGGCCAGTGCGTTTTGAAGGTCGTATTGGTCCGAAAATACGGTAGGTGACAATTTGTTTCAGTAAAAGTGCACAGAGGGATGGAAGTTTTGTCCCATTGTACGGTGGCGGAAACCTGCGGTAAGAATAATTACTATGAGTACTCACCATTATATAAGCTATGGAGATAGATGCAGAGTAAGGCTACGCAACGCCAAGGAGTCAAATCTGTATAAAACATCCTGTCAATTGACGATTCGAGTCACTCAAGCATTTTTAAAAGGATTTTGTCAAATGTTTGTACTCGTCTCGTCTATTCCTTAGTTTTACGGTTTGTCGTAAATCGTGAAACTGTTAAATAGATTCCCCTTGATCCCTTATTTTGTATCTTATTCTGTTGATTTAGGCCCACGCTTGTGCGAAGTCGTAAATCTACTATGTTTTTGTATTACGTAGGTTTGACCCATAAATAGCCTTAGGACACGTGAGATTTTAGTAAAAGTTAAATCTGTTATTATAACAATATTATATACATATATAAAAATATGAAAATGGATTACTGTAATGGATTTCAATTGAATCTTCTGATTTTAGTATACGGGCTCTCAATTTTCCTATGTTAAGTTCCTAAACGTTGTTAAGTGCCCGTCACGAAAGGGGACCAAATTACAGTTAGCAAAATATGAGTGTTAATACGCAACTGTCTACCCATTCGGAAATACATTCACGAGTGTATGTATTACTTCCTCGTTTTCTTATTAATAAACCGAGAAAGGTTTTATTTCATCTGGTTTATAAAATATTACATTAAGTTTTTATTCATTTTTTATTCATGAATATTGGAGCCAGCATTAAGTACTTTGAATAACGAAAACAATGAGATGCAAACCGACCTTTTTATATTTAGACTCACAGTATCACCTAATTCATAAAAAAATAAAGATCAAGAAACCTAGATATAATAATATTTCATCGATATAACAAAGTGTTATATAGTGTTTATAAGTAAGTATGTAGGTACTCACATTAAGATTGTACGTACATACTTACTCCAAACTACGTACGTACATACTTAATCTGCATATACTAATTACTTTTGAGACAAGAAATTTTTCAATCCCTTACAGTGCAGGTGCTATATTGCTTTTACTCGACATACTTCATCTCCAAGCTGCATTCATTACATTAAGGATGCCATATGATTGATGACACATCTGAAAGACACGTTGAAATATTGGTATATTAACACTTACGTACAAGGAAATAACAACTGAATAGTGACAATTTATACAACAGTGGGTTCTAATCTCAGATAGGTCTATAGGGTTAATAATTCATAAATAGTGGTTCCGCGTCTGGATGTTCTGCGTGTTTCGTATTCGTATTTTTGTAAAGATATCTTTAAACCAGCAAAATTGTTTAAAACCGTTGAAACTAGACAGCATTATACTTATGTAGACATCATTTCAAAATATTTAACACTTCGTCACTGCCAATCTCAAGACGATACAAATAAGACCTCACATGTTCAATCAATAAAGCCGCCTAGGCCCTAGAGCCTAACAAAGAAACATCACTTATTAATTTTCTTCAGTAGTAGAGCCATGCTTAGGCACGTATGGGCCGGCTCGACCGGTGCGATACCACAGCCTCACAGAAAACCGGTTGCGAAGTAACGCTTGCGTTGCATTTCCCCGAATTGAGTGAGGTTTCCGGCGGCCCAATCCCCCCTTTTCTCTCCCCTCATCTCCTTTCCCCTTTTTTTCCATCTCCTCATCCCTCCTCTCTTCTTTCCGCTCCCTGCATCCCCCATCACATCACCCTCAAAGGCGGGCAGCGCACTTGCGACTCTTGAGTTACAAGTCACTTACCATCAGGTGACCCGTCTGTTCGTCTGTCCCCCTATAGTACAAAAAAAAAAAAATACAAAATACACTATTCGTCGTTTTACATTAGCAAATGTATCGAGGTTGATGTCGCAGAACACCGTTCTTATTCCCATAGGAACTCTCGCTCTTGTCATCATAAACAGTATAATGCGACGCACGCGTTTATCAGGACATTTATGCCAACCCGAAGAATATATAGCTTGACGAAACTCCTCACTCTGTAAAAAATAACACAGACGTACTTATGTCAACAGCTGTTGATGTAATTTGAAACTGTATGTAACATTTACATTAGTGACACATTATTTAAAGTTCAGTTAGTCCTCTTCTCTCTCACTTATATGGAAAAAAAAAAAAATGTAATTGCTAATGAATTCTACACTTTATTGATAAAATTTGGTTGGAAAAGCTTAGCATAGATTATTATTAAGGTTAGCGCCTCATGCCGCCATGAGTGTGGCCGCGGGTGGTCGGGACGGGTTTTCCCCTCCATCCGCCATATAGCCAGCCGAGGAGAGGTCCGGATGTCTTACCAAAGCTGTTCCCGGATTTCTCCTATTACAGGCGCAGTATGGCACCGTGTGGTTTTAGTCGGTCCGATTCCGACACACCGTTCCGACTCACGAAAGGGGGTTTCCACACGTTAAAAAAAAAAAAAAGAGATTATTATTAAAGTTTTAAAACAAGCTTGTATTTTTTTAATCAGAGTTAGGTAATGCTTATCGTAAAGATTCATTTCCATCTAAACTAAAGGTGTATGTTGGTATTTCAGCTAGTAAAAAGCATCTCACCTTTTCCATCAGGAGATCGCTGTAGTACGAGGGTATAAAAAAGTGCAAGATACTTGCGACAAACACAGTAACAAATTCGATATTTATCCAATGGTTTCTCAAATCCTAAAAAAAAATGGAATGCTATGTTACTGAATTGACTTTGCATGCTATTAAATTTAATTGGTAAATTCATTTCTTCATTTAACAGGTAACTCACGATTTTAAAATATAACTAACCTCAATAATTTGAAACGCAGTAAGTGGTAATAGAAATATAGTTGCTTTTATATTGCATTCGTATAGGATTGTAAAGCAAGATTTTATACTGTCCACAAATCTGTAATATTTTAAATACTACTTCATAATTTCTTAGTGCTTTTCGATATGAAATTTAAAAATACACAATTTATTTACTAAGCGTACTTGTAAAGACTCTGTAGTTTTACAATTATGCGTTTCAATTCCTCTTCTATTTTTTTCGGATCTTCAAGTTCAGCAAATAATGTACCTAAACGTCGATTAAGTAGGCCTATTTGACCACATACGTGCAATAAAAATATAGGGACCAATGGATCAAAGCCAACATACATAGTTGAGGCATAAATATCAAACGATAAATTTAATGCAAATAGCAATCCGAATACAATAGGAATATTTTTATAACTTTCGATTGGCTCAGGATATGTTAGTTCAAACATCGGGACAAGTTGGAATTCTCCTATCCAGTAATAATAACCCATAGTCACTAAAGCTTTAAGGGGAAATATAATGCTAACCGCAAAACCAGATAAGAGCCAAAATCTACACACGTTAACACCCTTTTCAGCATAATACAGAACAATTTTTTGATCTTCTTCACAATGGTTACTACTTTCTTCGTAGTCCTTTTCGATAAGCCTAATGAATCCTTTTACTGATGCCTGATGCCTAAGCAATGATATATATTTAAAAGAAACATTAAAGAATACAATGACCATGGTACTATTTTTGCAAGTTTCTGCGAAATCTCCTACTCTTACATCGTGAGTGATTATTGAAAAACATAGAACATATAAATTAATGAGAGAACTTGTAATTATAAAAAAGAACTGAAATTTCCACGTATTATCCCGCGATATACCGGGATGAGAACGATTAAGTCGCAAAGACTTGGTTGATATTTTAAACATGTTATCAAACGGCTTTAGGGTATTCGGCTTATTTTCCGCCATAATGTTATGAAGCACAATGAAACTATGAATGTTACAAATTGAATTGTTGTTTTTTTAAGCATGTTAACAGTTAAGTATAGAATGCAGTGATTTCTATGAGAATACAAGCCTGCAAACGACATGTAAAATGCTTGACTGCTAGAAATCAGATATTACTATACTACTGTTTATTGTGGCGGTTTTGTCCGCGACTTATCACTCATAGGCTTATATTTGATAACTTCCTCTCTTCAGTAATGATGAGATTTATGAACACTTCATAATAAGGTGTAAACGATTACAAGAAAAAAATATAAAAAACCTAAAAAGTTGTCTATGATTTCAATGCTCCATAAGTTATTCAAATTACTATAATTTCTTCTAAGCTGCTACTCATCCCTGAATTTTCCCCTATCAGTGAAATTTAAATTGAGAAGAAGAAGTGATGATCTAAACCCAAAAAAATAACCAGATTTTTAAAGTGACTTCGACGTGTTTTTTTTAATATATTTTCAAAATTTTCAGTTTATAACACATTGAAGCATCGCATTAGAAAAATATTTCCTTTGAAGTGACGTTTGGCAGGTAAAATGTTTTTATTGAAATCTATTCAATTATGTAAAATATTCAAACAAAAAAACTCCTTTAAGTCACTTAAAAATGAATAGGAAAACCGTTTTGTGTGTTAGTCTTAATATTTATAATTATGTAGATATACTTTTAATAGTACAAAAAACAATAGAATACAATATTTAACTATCAAAAGCTAATGTCATGCATGTATTATTAGGAGCACTTACATATATATTGTAATAATATAATATATTGTTGTTGATGACAATGATTATAGAAGTTGTTCAATTAAGCCATTACTTCCAAAACATAGGAAACTTATGATTTTTTTTATCAAATCTTGAAACTAAGTTCATGATACGCTAAGAAAAAATAATACGAACAAAAAAAAAGAATACGAAAAAAAAGAATAGTACCTTTAATGCTGAGTCAGCCTGTCCTATAAATATGACAGTGGGGACATGTGATCAGAAATAATAAAAGTAAACAATTATAAGAATATTAGCTGTATTTTAAAATTTGACCATTAACAGTTTTAAACATAAAGTTCTACTCGTATTATCTTATTTTTTATGGTAAGGTATAAAACAATCATTGCAGAGTGTTTTTTCACATTTAGCGCAAAAAGTAAGAGTTTTTTTTTACAACCTTGTCCCTGGCAACGCCTCTGTTTGTCCCTCTTTGTCATATAGTGACCAATATTGTCAAAACTGACAGGTTGTAAAAGGCGTTCTGATGTACCTGGGGTAGGTTTGCTTGCCTTGCCTTCCGATTTTTTCATCCAAGAATAACAACCAAGAATAATATTTTGAAAGATTACCACAAGTTTTTAAATTATGTTTTGTTTGTGTTTTCATTTTTTATATATTCGGTAAAGGCCTAAGAATCAGTTTTATGTAAATTGGAGTATATAAAATCAGAAAAATCAGATCAGTATATAAAATCAGAAAAATCAGATCTTTTTGAGGCATATAAAATCAGAAAAATCAGATCAGTATATAAAATCAGAAAAATCAGATCTTTTTGAGGCAACAAAAATGATATTTTGAAAAAATTACATTTAAATTTCGGATACACTTTTTGCAGAAAAAAAATATTTTATCAGAAAAACAGTGCAAGAATACGAATTTTGTCAGAAACAATACAAATAAACGACCTAGCATGTAGAAAAAAACCCCCAAAATGCAGTGGGGAGGAATGGGTTAATGAAAGAATGAGGAAAACTAATGAATGGCACTCTAGTTATTTGGGATTAATGATATTGCTAATAAAAAATAATGATCATTCTAAATAGTTATGTACAGTATTCCCAAATTAATAACGCACATTCAGATCTTCGCTAATGATCGTATTCCCGGAAACACCCGAATCATTGAATCGTAAGAGCCCTAAACAACGCACTTGCATTTTCCACTTTGTTCCAAAGGAATAGGAGTCAATATCATGAGTACACAATCGAAAACAATTCTAGCGGTCGGCGCCGGTCGCCGGTCAGTTAAAGGTCCGTCAGTCGTCTTTATATATTGGTGGTGACTGCACGTGTTCTTTCTGTGTGGAATTATATAGAGCTGCTACTACACACCCTTCTTGGTTTTGTTTTCAAAGGTAAATTTAATTTCAACTTTAATTATTTTATTCAAATTTAAATAGTTTATTTTGTAAAATAGGTAAATATTCATAAAAAATTTCACGGTTTTTTATATTAAAAAATTAAAAATACCTTCGTTAAATACATATTAAGATTTACGCTTCTATAAATGTAATAAACAAATAAATAAACACATGCATAAATAAACAAATAGATATAGGAATAAATAATATTAAAAAGTATATTAGCACATAATGCAATAATACAACAAATAAATAAAAATATGCCTAACTCTGCCCATACCATTTTCTTTCAGACGTATTCTTCCAGAATGGATCAATTTAAACGTGGAAAGCCGCTTAAGTCACAAGCACGACAAATGGTATTTAATGTGTACCTTTATTTCTTAAATGAAGCCAATGTTTTCAAAAGAGACCATGATAATTATTTTAAAAAAGTTCAGGACCGTGTTACAAAAGCTACAGGAATTTCACGACGAACTTTAAGTAATATCTTAAACGAAAAAAAACCAGAATCAATCAATGAAATTTTCCACACCGAAAAAAGGAAAACCTAAAAGTAGATTTCAGCTAGGGCTTGATGATTTCGACTACTGTGTGATTCGTAGATATACTATTTTCAGTTGACGCTCAAAGATCTCCCAATTGTAAATAATTTGAGAAAAAAGTTGATCGAAGCTATTAATTTCAAAGGCTGTGCAGAGTCTTTAAGGCTGATCTTGAAAGATATGGGATTTAGCTTTCTGAAAACTGATAATAACAGACGGTTACTTATGGAAAAGCATGATATACGTTTTAAAAGGATCAAATATCTCAGAGAAATACAACAGCTGAGGAATTCTGGTAGAAACATAGTGTTTATGGACGAGTCATAAGTGCATACATCACATACTAAGGGTAAAACTTGGCAAGATAGCAGCAAAAAAGGTATCAAACAACCCATTTCCAAAGGAGAGCGAATAATTATTGTACACTAATTGGGCTTCGTCCTAGGGGCTCTAATGTTACATAAATGTGTCGACACAGAAGGTGACTATCATAAAGAAATAAACGCAATACGTTATCAAACTTGGCTACGCAATCAATTGATTCCCAATCTCCTCCTAATAGTGTGTTGGTAATTGACAACGCCCCATATCATAATAAGCTATCTGGGAAACCACCGAACTCAAACACACCTAAACCACAAATGATAGCTTGGTTACAACAACACAACATTCCGCATGACCCAAAGAAACTGAAACCCGATTTGTATGAAATTATAAAAAGATATAAAGAAAAATACACAGAATTTGCCATTGACCGTATAATGGAGGAACATGGGCATAAAATTATACGATTGCCACCATATCATCCAGATTTTAACCCCATTGAAAATATTTGGTCCCAAATAAAGCAACACGTAGCCAAAAAAAATATTGCAATGACTGTCACGTCAGTTAAAGATGCTATATTAGAAAAAATCAATAATATAGGACCAGAAGAAACGAAAAAAGTTTGTGATCATGCTGTTAAATGCGAAGATGAATATAGAAAATTTGAGCCAAAAATCGATAGTTTTTCCGATGAAATGATTATTTACACAGGTGATAGCAGTGGGGAAAGTGTAAATGAACAAGAGCATAATGAAAGTTCTGATGAATCTACGAAGTCAGGAATAGAGATCCTCCCTGATTCTGATTATTTTTTTGTAATTGACTATCTAGAATCTAAAATGATCAGTGCTGTAAATATTTTTGAACTGAGACTTAAATGATTAGATTTTAATGTAAACCTGTGTTTGAAAACATTTTTTTCTTCTTCTAATATAAAACTTGTGTTATTTAAACCTTCTTTTCTTCCATCACTACACCAGCTTCAGTAAGACACTTGAAAATTACTATAACATCTTCGAAGTGAATCAATCCAACAAAGATTGCAGCATATTCGCAATCGTGTGGTTTTCCTCACAATTTACTTACATGGAATTATCGAATCAAATTTCGTTACTGATACATCAATATTTATACCAATAACACCAATAACAAAACACATAATTCTACTAAATTATGCATGAATGCACTTAACCACTCTATATATATATCGTCTTCCGACGCTCGGGACATACGACCGTTGCTGAACAGTGACGAAGATTTCTATGAGCATTATTACTTTGGGAGACCTGTAATAGAATCCTGATTAATATTTATTAAGAAACTAATGCTCACTGTTCCGCTCCTAAGGGTCGCAGCTTGAAGTTTTCAAGTTTAATCAAAATATTATCTTTTGATTATTATTATTTTTTGACCAGTACATCTGTATGGACTTTAAAACAGACTTTGACCTCTGAGTTTGTTTCGGTGTTTCTTCTCAGGGTAGTCAGCTAGGAAACACCGGCCTCATCTAGCTTAAACTGACTAAAAAATATATATTGACGTGTAAAAGTGTTGTTATAACCAATTTACAAAATCAAGATCATTTATCATTTATCATTATACTTGAAAACTTCCAACTGACCTACTAATTTATAAAATTGATAATGAAATATTGATGCTAAGTATCAAAAATCACAAATATGTTCTAAAATAAAATGAAAATAAAGTTTTAACTCAATAAAGCACTTTTGCCCAGAGTTCAGCCGCTAAAAACTAATACTCTAGCATACCAGTAGTCAGCCTCTCATAAGATCATTAGTTTTAAGTTTAATTAGGAACATTATTATTAAATCTACTAAAGTAATTTGACCAACTCCTAGGGCATACCCTTCTATAAAAAAAACATAAAATTACATGTTATTTAAATCAGTCCATAAGTTCTCTCGTAACTACATTTGTTTTTTTGTAATTTCTACATTAAAATCAGCTTCAATTTCAAAGGAATAAAAAAAAATGAGTTTTTTTTTAATTTCTGCTGTAGATTATTTTATTTACAGGTTTCCTCCTTTCTTCTAAGCTCAATGTGTTAGTAGTACATCATTAAGAGTTTTGATTTTATGAGGTTTAAATGACACTTAATCTAAATTCGTCTTTTCTGCATTTTCCTCTAAATGTGATTTTTTTAGTTTTTCTTATCTTTTTGTAGTTTTTTTTTTGGTTTTGTTTTTATTCTTTAATTTTTTGCATCTAGTATTTTAATCCATGAACAGAAAAGAAGTGCATACAGAATGATGTTATTGTCATAACAATATTTGCTCAGTATCATCGTCATTTGAATTTTCTGACCGTCGACAAAAACAAGATCGGGTTTTTTTTACGTCATTGTCTTCTATACATTTTTTAAAAATCTAATTACATAATAAAAAAGTCTGTCTTCATCCAAGTTGTGTCAGATTAACCAAGGAACCAGCCATATGACATGCTG
Organism: Tyria jacobaeae; assembly: GCA_947561695.1. Lineage (NCBI taxonomy): Eukaryota > Metazoa > Arthropoda > Insecta > Lepidoptera > Erebidae > Tyria > Tyria jacobaeae. The sequence continues at coordinate 3,295,186 of OX387211.1, read as the reverse complement.
TTTATAACATCTTTGGGTAGTCTGATTTACGGAAATCCTACACATGTATAAAAAATATCCCGCCCATTGCCAAAAAAAAAAAAAACAATAAGGTTGCTATTTTAGCTTCCTCATATTAAGAACCGATTCGGGACCCATACTTCTAAGACGCTCAGGAACTCGCAGATGAAGTCTATCTTTAAGTGTGCTACGAGGAACGATTAGAGTCTACTAGCTTTTCTGATTGACATGCTATTCCTTAAAGAATCTAATATTAGTTTTCTTCGGGGTATTGTAATATTGGCCCTGAAGAAAACATAGGTAAATGAAACAATGTTTTGATTCATAAGATTGCCTTAAACTGTAAGAAACAACAGAATAACTATTATGATGATTCTGAACATTGGGTGTACCTCCACCAGTGCTAGGCCATAATAACAATGAATCTAGATGGCTGACTACTGGTTTTGAGGAAATATGTATGGTATGGGTAGTTAAGCCTAAAGGAAAAATATCAAAATTTAAAATGATACCAATATGACTCGAAAATTAAAAAAAAAACATTAAAACGAAAAGATTCATCTGAGTTTTATAAATATTTTTTTTGTATGACGTAGGGGGGCGTAATGGTAATGGTAAAGGCTCAGTTTCCGCATTTAGACTCATGTTCGGTCCAATATGCGTTCAGGAGACTGCCTAGTTGAGCCGGCCTAGCTCCTTCCAGAAACGCAAAAGCCTCCTGGGGCGTTTACAGGCTTCAAGGAATTGAGGCGCCTGTGAGGTTTTCTGCACGTTGTGCTATCGGTCGCGTTAATGACGAATAGGTGTCGGTTCAGAGCCAGATGGCCTGTAATGCTTCCGACCACTATTCGGATGTCCGTTCTGTGAAGACTGATGAGTCTACGAGATAAACGTGGTGATATTTCTCTTAATACCAGTTCTGATTACCTGCAGCCAGGTGTGTTAATCCATCTTACCCAAAAGCGATATAGGTTGAAGAGTAGTGGCAGGAGTGTGGTAGGTAGGTAGGTCCTGCCACTGGTGTTGTAGATCCCTTCCTTGCTAGCTCGTCGGCGGCATCGTTACCGAGTGAGTTGCTGTGCCCCCTGATCCATTGAAGAATTACCCCATTAGCGACCAAATACCACATCAGCGACTGATGGCATTCATAAATGAGACCGGAGTTCATGGTGTTGCCCACTAGGACCATTAGTACCGCCATACTATCTGACAGTATGCGGATGTTGTACTTCTTGATGCCTCTAAACATAACCGCGTGGGCTGCGTATGTAGCGCAATACATTCGCATTGAAAAATGAAACTTCGTTCGTCTAGTGCCAGCGATATTTTTATGTTTAGGTCTAGTGAGTACACCCCGGCTCCAGTACCTGACCCCATCTTGGAGCCGTCCGTGTATATCCAGACTTCGTTTATGCCGGAATGATCACTATCCTTCTCCTGTAGTTCTATACAGTACCTTCTTTCGAAGATGTGTTGTTTTGGAATCCTGTCACATGGGGTTGGTAGTCAACTTGTTGATTCCAGATACTGGATTGTGGACCCTCTTGATTTTTCCACAGACTCAGATGTTTAAGACTGATCGTTGCCACAGCTGCCTCCTGTTGTATATACAGGTACAGTGGTGCTAGATCGAGAGCCACCTCAAGGGCGGCAGGAGGGGTTGTTCGCATGCATCCAGTGACGGTCGTACAAACGAGTCTCTGGAATTGCTGCAACCTGTTGCTAACCGTGCTAAGCTCAGTTCTCTGCCACCAAGCAATAGCACCGTATGTGATTATTGACCTTATTACCGCTTTATAAAGCCATAAAGTGATTTTCGGTGAGAGACCCCAGGATTTGCCGAGGAGCCGCTTGCAATGGTAGAAGACTCCGCCCTGTGGGCACCCTCTTGCCACTATTCCTCTTGTTGTGTTGTTAACAGTGAATTATATATTGCTCTGCCTCTAAGCATACTGTCGATCCAACCTATAATAGTGGAGTCGACTCCGTGTCTAGACAGAGCCTGGCTTATGCGTAGGGGGCGTGTCACCTGATGGTAAGTTACAACCGTCGCCAATGGACTCTTGCAACTCAAGAGTAGTAAGTGGGCTGCCTGCCTTTGAGGGTAATAAGGTGAGGAGAGTACTGGATAATGCTTGAAACAATGGAACCCAATAGTCGGAAGAATAACTGCTCTTTTACTAATTGGTTTCAGTACGGAATATCTTAGTAATTAATATTTTAGAAAACATTTTTGAAAATTGACCACAACCGCAATAGCACACATTTTTAAGAGTGCTACCTCACCATTGAAATTTTGTGCTCGACTTGCAAGCTGTCGACGACGAGGCGAACACAAAATTCTATTTCTCGAACCTTACTTTTAATGTTTTGAAGTTAAATGCAATTTATTTTTTAAAATTTTTATTAGAGCATTATTCGTATTCCTGATTGATGATTCCTGAGTTCGTGGCTTACTGTTAGCGCTATTACCTAATACGTACATTATAGATAAGGAATACGGAACTGTTGGAGTTAGGTCTATAAAGTAACGTATTGCATTAGAAATTGATAAAATGTGATTCACTCCTATATTCGATTTGTATGTTATTCCTATTCACCTAAAAAGACAGTTAGTGACCAAAGAAAATGGATGACCCATTTTCCTTGGTCACTAACTGTCTCATCTAACAAGCAAGTTGATGGATCGCTCTTATTTATTTTGGACGGCCACGTGCTGTCATAGCTGACTCATTCCAAGGGCTATCAAGCTCTCTATGTAACAAAGATTAATCAGCAAAATTAATACAATATTAGAATTGTTTTCAATATAGAAAAGTGTTACATAAAATGATACATTTTTATGGCTTTTTAGCATTTTTTTTATGGAATCTTACTAATTTCTGTGTAACAATGATCTAAGATTTCTGGTAATATTTGACATTATAAAGACACAACACAACAGTTCACAAGCCAGTTCGAGTTATAGGTATGCGATGCGATGCGATTTTTTAAGCGATATTCCCTTCTTCCCGTTTCTATTTTCCCTCTCAATATACTTAAAATTTTCCTTCTTATTCCCAAAAGTTCCCAGGTGTCGGCAACAGGCTTGCCCCCTATCACGCCTCCACCTACCCCTCCGAAGATACAGGCGTGAGTATATGTACCTATGTAGATTTTTTTTATTTTGTTGTTGGTATTTCTGTATGTAATAATTAAGTATTTTCTAACTGTAGTTAAAATGTGTATACTACCGTGACCACCTTTTTCTATTATTCAAGTAAATAAATTACAGAACAAGAGATTTGTCTGGATGAAAGTTACTCTATATCCTTTTCTGTTCCGCTGGTAATATGTATGCAAAATTTCATGATAAAAGGATCAGTAGTTAAAAGGTGAAAGCGCAACAAACAAACTAACTTACTTTTATTCCTAGTAGAAGTGAAGATAAAGGCAGCTGTCCGAATTTTGACGGCTTTGTATGTTACTAATTCAAATAATAATAGGCAATTTAAAGTTATATGAATGAAGGACGATTCAGAAAGACATTGATGACAAGTGATTTATATTGGTGTGGGTACATACTTGTGTGCTCTTCTAAATTTGAGTGATAGACTTTTAAAGACTACGGTTTCAATGAAGAATAAATGTGTATTTAGCCTTGACTTATTTGATCTGATTGATTTAAATATAAAACTGTTTGAAGAAACATCTGAATCTCATTAAAACGTTTTCGATGTCTCTCATGTGTATGTGGTACTTAAATGAAAGCTGAAAAGTTGTTTTTCTCTTTATAAGACGCGTACTGCATATCGTTTTCAATTGACAATTAGCATTATAATTTATTATATTTAAAATGAAAGCTATAGTATTTTAGAATTTTCTATAATTAAGTATTTTATACAACATTATTAAAAATAACACACGGATGCTGCGGAAAGAGGTTCAAATTGGTACTTTACAATGGAATTATTACTTTTAAATGCTACCAAAATACGTTATACGTTGAACATTTGTATGAAAACATATACAAGAATATATTTTGAGTGCCATATATGTCAGTCCATTATAAATGTAGACTAATCAAGTTATAATGACCAATTGCATAAGATAAAATATTTAAAATATAATTTAATTGATTAAACTTAAATATTATATTCGAAATTAATTACTGTTTCCTTATTATAGTTAAAAGGAAAACGTTGAAACGTATGTTTGCAGGTTTGTGTTCGTAACAAAGAGAGCTAATTGAAGTGGCTGACGGATGTTAGATGAAAACTTCAACCGATCGCAAAACAAAAGGGAGGAAGTAGGTTTTTGTTTCTATCGTCTATTATTCTGACAAAGGCCACCGGGTCTTTTATTTGATAAATCATTTATTTTGTGAAATAAATAGATTTTGAATCATATTTGAAGTGCAACTATATCTAGTAGGTAGTTAAAAGTAGTTTTGAATATTTTTTGTCATATTTTTTTAACTCGATAGGGGGCAAACGAGCAGACGGGTCACCTGTTGGTATGTGTTCTAGGTCACCTTTTAGCTTCCAGTATAAAGTAGATGAGAAAAAAAATACTCTTACGAAACTCGTACGTGCCATAAATTCAGATAAATATCGTCATGACACGTAAGTATTTATAATTAAATAGCGGACCCGATTAGCAACCTCGCCTTTTATATTTGATTACGTATATTTATGAATAATATGATCGTCGTAATGATGATCTAGATTGAGAATTAGAAAATATGGATGGAGTGCGTGAAAGAGGATAGGGCTAGAAAGTGAAAGCAGTGAAGTGACGAATAGCAGAGTAGAATGTATATTATAATAAGATATACATATATATATGTATATAATATACGAGTATAACAATATAATAAAGTTTGGTACGGAGATAGATATAGTCTTTAACGAACAGCAGAAAAATGTACTGTTCAAATATTTTTTACCTGTTTATATAATTTGAATTAAAAAAATTGTTAAAACAACTAAATAGTTTATTACGTATTGTAAATATAGAAATGTATTAAACTTTGTCATCACAAAAGTTTTGCTTCGAAAACAAACTTAGCTCCAACGCATGAAAAATACAAGACTTGTGTGAAAATTGGAGTCGTTTATTATCTCTCCAACAACTAACAAGCACTATATCCGAAGTCAGCAAGTTTTTCTTTTCTGTTATTTTTGGGATATAAGGATGATTTCATGAAATAGCAATACGGTATTTCGCTATTAAAATTTAATTACTTGATTTTCGTGAAACGTAACATAACTGGTGACGCCTGTTTTCTAAAAAGGCGATTTTCGTAACTACTCGTAGTTATTTTTACGAATACAGTGTCGGCGACGCTATGAAGGCATGATTTTTCTATCAAAACGTTACAGTTATGAAACGACGTATACACGTGACTTGTCACAAGCTTTTTTAGCTATGCAGTTACATAATAAACGTAATTATTACTTTTTTTTGTCTTTTTAAAAAGACATCTCCAGTAACAGGATTAATTCCTGTATCGCGAAGACTTTAAAAACATTGAAATAACAAAAACAAAGAACACCCAGACTCAGAACAATAATTTAAGGATTACAAAAAGTGTTGTCCCCTGTGGGGATCAAACCCAGAACACTCAGTGCGATGGCGGGGTGACCATTTACGTAATAATAATTACTAACACAAATTAACTTACCTTCACACTTTATTCAAGTATGCACTGACTGTTGACTTGTTTTAACTACAATTATTAAAATATTATGAAATTAGCTTTGAGTAATTACTTATAATGAAAATTTATACAGTATTTAAAAAGTTAATTTAATCGTATATATGTATGCACAATGATTTAAAATATTTACAGTATGGTATAATAGACAAAAGATCTAGTCTAGAAACAAGGACTGCCAATGTCTAGACATGGTCTTTATTTCACGTCAGTATTTGCGTTTAGTAGTAGTAGTTAGTACCCAGGTACATGGCATGTAATCGAATCACATATTTCCACACAATAGGTAAAGTAGGGATCTCCACTAGTGGAGATATTAAAAAAACAAACCACATTCGATGAAATAATTGTAGATTACACAAACATTTTAACAACGAATTCAGTAGAACTAATCAATCTCTTTAATAGTCAATACCCGCGCTTTCACGGAGAAATTTTAAATCGTTCATATGCCCGCGATAAAGTTCTATGCTATTCTAGAAGAGAATCAATCTCTGTGCCAAATTTCATCAACATCCTTTCAGCCTTCCTGGCCTCAAGAAACTATGTAAACATAACCTTCAATTCTCTTGAGATTCTTTTTGAAACCTACCTATATTTATACCTAGTGTATAAGAATACCAGTTGAAAGTGCAAAATGCTACTGTCAGAGGCACCTTTTAGTGTTTGGTGTTTCTAAAAGGCAAGTTAAGTGACGTCATAAAGTAATGTTCCTTAAGCGCTATAGAGCTCTGTTGTCTTCTTTGTCTTATGTAACACTGCCCATACGTCTTGGATCTTCGACAGTGTCTCCTCAACTTCCTGGATGTATGTATTCTGTGAGTTACTTCTGTTTCGGCTTCAATGTGGAAATGGTTTTGGTAAGATAAGATTAAATAAACTTTAATATGATTTATGGATATAAGTTACGTTGGGCCTACATAATATAGTTATATACATTTATATATATACATACATATATACTTGAGGCTTAATAAAAATACGCCCTCCTAAAATTACACTATCTAATCTAAACTGTCTATGAGAATATGATATTTTTTTTTTTATTTTATAGTATAGGAGGATAAACGAGCAGACGGGTCACCTGATGGTTAGGCACATCCGCCACCCATGAACACACAATTTTAGATTAACAAAAGTGCTGTGCGCCGTTTAGGGTAGGGGAAAGGGACGAGGGAAAGAGGGGAAGGGAAAGGGAGGAGGAGAAAGAGGGGACGGCGGTTGGGCCTCCGGTAACCTCACTTACTAGTCTTGCGTTTTGTTTTCTGTGAGGCCGTTGTAATACTCCGTTCGAGTCGGCCCATACATGCAGAAGCATGGCTCTCCCACTCCCTTTAAGTTTACTTAACCATAAACATTTTATATTACAGTAGACTTGACTGCCCACAATTGAAGACTGTTTAATTAAGAAATATGTTTAGATATATAATACCAAAATCTGAAACTCCGAATATTAACTCATCGATCAAGATATTAGCTTGGTTTAATAGTCAGCTCTTGATATTAATCTATCCATTGAAATACAATCTAACTATGTTATATAGAGTTTGATCCACGCATTGTATTCATACGTCTACCAGGGAGCACAACGTTGTTAATCAAAACAGTTCACGTTCAGTGCAGTGATTAAATTGATGAAGATCGTTCGCAGGCTGTGCAGGTACGAGAGATGACAGCGGCTTAACATTATTAAATTGAATTCTATACCCATGTAGTAGGTAGTTACCCTGAGAAATCTACTCACTAATGATTAATTATTCTTTTCAAGATTTGGTTAAATGGTCAAAATTAATTCTTTACACATCGTCCAATTAAATAACTTTAAAAAGTTTAAAAATGATCGTCATATAAATTAAGAAGAGATTTAAAAGGGTTAACCTTGCTAAGAGTTCTATTTCTTTATTTTCCAATTCCATTGAAAGAATAGATTTCTGCACTTGTAAGATAAAAACATATGATAATTTTTATACTATATCTCAACTTTTTAAGTTTAAGTCCAAAGCTTTCTATCTCCTTTGAGATAATATATCTCAAATCTGTTTAAATTAAAAAAAAAAAAAACTTTAAATGCATCTTCCGGGACTTTACAATCATCAATTGTCATCAATCATGTCAATTTCAAGCACTTTAATTTATAAATACAAGTAGTAATAGTACTACATTTTACATTTTAAAACATTGAAATGGCAGCTATGTTGAAATAATATGAAAATTTTAAATACAATTTTCCTACCCGTCACATCTGAGTACCACTTAACCTACCGCGATCAGGATCATTTAGTCCACGTCTTGGTTGGTTACAGTAGGTACATATATATAACACAGTACCTTAACCAAATTTGAGATTTGTTGTAATATGTAGGTACTATCTACTTGTGGGTGTGTACTATCTGCTTGTCGGTGTGTACTATCTGCTTGTCAGTGTGTACTATCTGCTTGTCGGTGTGTACTATCTACTTGTCGGTGTCTTTTTAGCTTTTAGTATAATTGACTTTAAAATATAGTACGTTGAAAACGGCTTTCAATGCGCCTATAATGATAAATGATACAAACGTGCAATTCAAAGGCACATTCGTAACGCAATTTAAAGAATTATTCACTAGCTCCTAACCGTTAAGAAATTGTGCCTTCCTAATTATCTTATCTTAATATCTTTAGAAAGTATATGAAAAAAAAAACATTGCCTGCAACATATACCAGTGCCGATAGAATTTGGGGTTTCTCTTGGTTTTCCTAGAATCCCATCATCTAATTTTAATGTTACATGCCACTGCAGGAGTATACTCGCTCAAACAAAAAAAAAATTAAAATTGATCAACAATTGGCGGAGAAATTGTTGAACGTTAATAAAAAAGATACAAAAAACCTCCGTTTTTGAAGTCGGTTAAAACTTAGCTCAGCCTTAGCTAATCAGTAATGTCAGGTACCAGAGCGCCGACTGATAATGAAATCGATCATCTCCCTGTCGTCAATTAATTAACCCGTAGCAGTGCGTGCTTCAGCTTTTAGGTACTGCGTCACACGCATTATGCCATTTACGACTTTGATTGAGTTGTACACAGTCCACATGCAAGGAGCTTGAGCTTTATTGTTTAATTAAACAATATATTGTTATATCTTGTTGCAAAACAGACACATTTTTATGTTGTTACATCTACAACGTCTTTAGTAATTCTGGTAGCATTCTTTAAACCAACAGGTGAAATTGACAAACCTAGAAATAATATTACTTGCACAATTTAAATTCTGAACATGCTTTCTCATTATTCGTAAATGTTTTAAGCAATAGACCTACCAAATATTGGGTAGGCAAATATGTATAAAACACCTACTTCATTTAGTTCCAGTAATGTACCAGGGGGCAAGCGTATTGCCGACAATCGGACACTTTAAAAATATGTACATATATGAACATATAAATGATGTAATTTAATTAACATAATTGTTTCTGAATTCCGAACACGACCCTGTTAAGCACCTCATTTTCAGTTAACACGTCATTTTAACAATATATGTATAGCAGGGACTAATAACATCTCTATAATGAGGATCTTCCACGAAGGGAAACTTATCCTACTTCTCTGTTGTATAGTCTTGTTTACCTGTAATGTTATAATTATGATTCAGGCTATAATTAGAATATAAGGTAATATATATTAAGAAACAAATGATTTTACTGACTTTGCATTTTGGGGGTGCTTGTCTAGTTTTGGACCCGAAAGTGGACCTCGCATCGTAGTGCTGTGACTTACATTAAAATAAACGCGCGAGTAAAACTGTTTCTTAATTGTGACCTTTTTATTGAAATACACCTAAAATTTTAACTTAATGGTTTGACAGTATTTATTGGTCTGAGTCGTCAAAGACAGGAATGAGTTTTTTTTTAGTTTCTTTATCAAAAAATATATTTGTAGAACATTCAAGAGTAGAGGGAATAGGTTACTTTTGGATAGGTGGATTGTGTTTTAAGTTTAATTAAAAATCGTAACATGACAATAATCTGCACCAGAAAGAGAGAAAATACAGTCCATATTTTAGACAATAACTAATAACAAGACCTGTAAGACTTTTTGTTCATGCAGGAGCTCTCATGGGTAGCCGAGAGTAACGATGGAGTAGTACGGAATCGAACCGCCTAAAACCTCACGGTGTTCTGCCGTAAGTAGCTCTTTTGGAAGGGAGTTTTGAATACTTAGCCTATTAAAGAACCCAACAAAATAATAACCATACAAAAACACAGACCTTGAATAAAAATATATTTGTACTTAAATACAAATTGAGTCGTAGAAAATAAATTTATATTACAAAACCATTTGCATATCGTAAGCTCGTGTAAGCTGTTATACATCGTATGTCTTTATACAAGAGTTCCTTTTTATCTTTTTGTTAGTTTAGAGTTAATATTTAGAGAACCGAAGCTTGATGAGATTTCTTCTTATCAGCTAATTAGGATCAGTTGCTCGCAGTTGTTGATGCTTATTACTAGATAGCGTTGCGTATAATAATAACGCTCTTTGATATATATATAGACATAATACTGCATAAATATATCTGCACTTAGCAAAAATATCAGGCGATCCGAAATATCACTTTCACAATGACCCTTACATATTCACATGACAATAACAGACAGTTGATTTTTGTAGATGACAACGCTGTCAAAGATATTAAAATAATATGATTGTCTCTGTGCTGCTCTCTCTAATGCCTCTCTCTCTCTGTTGCGAGTATGTTAAATTATTATTTTTGATTGCTACTGTACAAGTTAAGACACGAAATTCATCGACGATGTTCCCTACAGTAAACAAAGTTTACACAAAGTTTGTGTAAATGTCATTGGACTTCTCTTAGTAATCAACATCTATTCAGCTGTTTGTACATCGTTGTTATTACTAATTTACTTTTTGATTCGATTAAGAGGCAATGAAATGGTATAATCATATTGTTACAGTACAATATTATGGTTCGCATGACTCACTCCGAAATCCTTCTCCCTTCCTCTACAGGACTACACGTGCTGGCCTGAGGAGTCACCGTTTGTGCGTCGAAAATATACGTACCCGAACTAAACGGTTTGGCTCTTCTTTCTTGTGCCGATCGGTAAAAGCCTGGAATTCTCTACCAGCGCACGTGTTTCCTTCCCACTATGATCCCGGGTCTTTTAAGCGGGGCGTGAAAAAGCATCTCACCAGGCCGCCATAGTGTGGGTCACCATGCTGCATTGACTACACATGCAATGAGGATGGTGACCACCACTCTTTGACTCCACCTATTGCTTTCCATCAGGCAAAGTGGAGTCACTATGGTAGGCTAATATAAAAAAAAAAAAAAAAAAAAGGTTTCTAAGGCGGCCCTAAGGCGAAACAGGTCAGGTTTATTAAATTAATATTGAAGATTTTACCGAAGACCCGCAGGGCAATGTGGAGTCGTCGCAGACGCCCACTCATTGCATACCATAATTTAGTTTCACTTACGTTATATGGGTGGCAAGCTCATTGCCATCATCCGGACATGGTATGTATAAACTATACTACTATACTGTACAAATATGTATGTACTGTATGTCTAAGCGACAACAGTCCGGTCCGTTTTACGATACCAACGGGAAAATTGGGAATGTGTAAAAAAAAAAAATACTAAAATGTTTTATCAAATATGTAATAAAAGTGCGAAGTGGTGATAAATTTGTATGTAGCTTCTTATCTTGATATTCTTTGGACGTAATACGAGGACTAGTTTTTATTAAAATATTGAAAAAGTATATACAGAGCGTTTCACAAACGTGTGGCTATATTTTAGGGTATAGTAAATAACGTAAAACGCTACAGTTTTATAAAATTCTGTAATTTAACTTTTTTATTACAGATTTTTATATAATTTCTCCTTTCAATTGGACAAGAAAAATCATAGTACGTTGTGAGATAAGTGTAGTACAAAGAAAAAAAAAATGATAGTATTTTAATGAAATGTAAATGTATAATGTTTTTTTAATTAAATCACATTGTCGGCTACAAGTCACATACTTAAAATTTCATCACACCATTATGAAGCATTCTCTATACAGATATAAGTATTCAGTTACAAACAAATAAGAACATCTACGCCTTGTAGTGAATTTTAATATACTAATGATGAATAACTTGTATATGTTAAAAGCAACAGGCGCCTTATTCAAACGTTATTTTTAACTTGTCCTTTAATAAAAAACCCTTCAAAATGAAATGATAAAGTATATGTTATTTATCCTACACAAAGTATTTGCATTTCAATTGTGTGTAATTTAAATCATTCGTCAAGTAAACAATTCAACATTTAAATTGATTGACACTAAATAACATTAATAAAAGGTCAGGAAACCAAGATAACGTAGCGAGACTCAACATAGACATTTAATAGTAAAAATATATAACTTACATGTACATATATTTGATAAATTATATTCATACAGTGTAATGTATAACATAACCTTTTCCAAATCTGTTTACTTGTTGCGGAGATGACCAGAGTATAAACCACCAGCCGTGAAACCTTTAGTCCGTGAATTCTATTTGAAACAGTTGACCGAGATACTGTAAAACTAACATAATTTTGTATCTATGTATTGTATTTAATTATATGCACACGTATGTGTATTTATATGTATTCATGTATATACATAATTCCAATATTTCATTGTTATACACCTGCCATGTCCCCAAATGTTCATTGGTAGATAATGACATGTGGCATTAAGTCCGCTTCGTGCATTGTATTATGTAGGAAAAATACATACAGAAACAATTTAAAAAGGCAGCGCATCTGTGACTGTTTACACGTCGTAAACATTCGGATGTATTAAAAAAACTTACTATGAAATTACAAACTGGCATTTTGACGGACACATTATATGCAGGTATTTATTTATATACGTGGTATCCGTTACCCCAATATCCTCCCCTGCCCATTTGTTGGGTTAAAATAAATTGATGAAAAACCTCCTACAAGGTACACATTTCAACGACAAAAATACTTTTTGGACGGGGGCAGAAAGATCGTGATGATACATCATATAATGAACTTATTATCAGTGTGATAGCGTAAGTAAGCTGAATTGTTAGGACACCTAACTATACGAATATATCCGGCTGTACACATACGACGTTACCTACATCCCATGTGTTCATTTACAGTAATTGTAAATAACAGTCTTTGGAAGATGAATATTGTGAAGCAAAACCTTACGTGGCCACGGAGAATATCATAATTACACAATGCTGAAAGGGCTTTATAATATTGAATAGCTTTCTGTGGCAAAGCGTTGTGCTTTAGTGCATATAATATATATTCGATTATAATAGAAGCGACTGAAAATCATATTGTTTAATGATATTCATTTTAACTTATTAATATTAAATACAAATAGAATATACATATAAGAAATAAGTGATTTTGATTAAATAATAACTAGTATGGTGGCTGGTATGGTAAGTTGGTAACGCCTATTCAGTTTCTTGAAAAGAAAATTGAAATTAATTAAGTTTTAACGGTTATTTTATTCTTCGGGGAAGGAAATCTAAGAAATAAAGATAATAAAGATCAAACCCGAACTACCCGAAGTACCCGAACTTTCACTAGCTGCATCAGCCAGTTCGAGTTATAGGTATGCGACTCTGACTTGCTTACGCTATTGCTTACTCCCCAATGCATCTGTATATCCCTTCCCTTTCTTTCCCCCATCCCTTTCCTATCATCACAGTTCCGAATTTCCCATCTTATTACCAAAAGTGCCCAGATAACGGCCATAGATCTGTATATAACTTATACTCGTATATAACGTTAATCTGGCTAAATTGTAATCGGCAAAATGTGGGCGTGTAATAAACTGTAACAAGCTGTTCTCTTAAATCCAATAATAAATATTTTTTCTTCTAATTTAAAAAGGACCTAAAGGCGAAGATTTTGTATGATTCGTTTATTACATCATATGTTCGCCAGTCGAATTTAGAATCTCCACCAGCCGCAATATTTTTTTATATCTATTATACATTCAATGAGGCTTTCAGTTATTAACTAAAATTAAGGTAATAAGTGGTTTTGAAAAAGGGACAGAAAGAAAAAATAAAGTTGCAATTCATTCCGGTACAGATAAAAGCACAAGAATAGCGAACCAGTTTTAACTTTTTTAAGTACTTTGCGAAGAAGATTTAAGTAGTTACTGAATTATTTTAGACGCTACATTCTAGGACAAACCATCTCTACTCTACTCTGGGCGTTAAATACGAATATACTTTGTCAATAAGTACTTTTAGATATGACCTAATTCAATAATTAAAGATGCAATATTCTGGATTCTGTAAGTAATTTGGAACAGCTCATCACATATTATAAGTAAAGTATTACGGAGCCATGCTTCGGCATGTATGGACCGGCTCGACAGGAGTATTTCCACGGCCTTAGAGAAAACCGGCTGTTAAACAATGCTTGCATTGTGTGATAGATTGAGTGAGGTTGCTGGAGGCCCAACCGCCTTTCCCTGCGCTTCCTACCATTCCCCTACCCTTAAAGGCGGACAGCGCTCCTGTGACTTTTGACTTGCAGGTGTTCATGGGTGTATGAAAATCATTTACCGTCAGGTGACCCGTCTGCTCGTTTGGCCCCCAATACTATATACTCACATTAAACAGAACATAGTCATAGCGATCATAACGAATTCAATAAACAAACACTCCGAAAATGAAAAATTTAAACAATTTGTAGGTGCTGCGGCATACGAGGCCGGTAACGGTAGCTGCAAGAGGTGTTAAACTTTTAATTAGTTGAACAAGTTTCAAAGAAGCATTAAGGCTTCCTGCCGGCTATAGCCCGGACCTTTTGTTTTTCACTTCGTAATCAATGAGGATTTCACGACGAGAACGCTTTGCTTTCAATAGTGTTCAATTACTTTAAATCTTTTTGTTTTAAATTCGCCATTGATTAGGCTGCCATTAACATATTTTAGCGATCTTACTGGTCAAGTAAAGCTTCCGCTTGAAGCTTAGCTTTTAAAGTAGAAGTAGAAGCTTGTTTTATTACTCTTTTATGAACTCCTAATTATAATGACTGACGTGTTTGACATAGTCATAGCCAGAGTCGGTCCTTTTTATGTTCTAAACACATATATAAAAATGTATGTTTAAAATTTGAAAATGACATACACTGTCGATAGCTGGTTATATAAGAAGTAACTTATGATACTGTGATTTTCAAACAAGTGTTAAGAAGGCCGCACAGAAACATAATATAATATATAAATATGTTCATTATACTCGCGAAGAAAGCTTTAATTTATAGTTACTCTGTAATGAAATGACACTAAATTTAAATTGCTACATGAATAATATTGCTACTACTATAAATGGGAAAGTTTGGATGGTTGTTGAACGGCGTAAAGGATTCCAATGAAATTTGATAAAGGAAGTACGTAAATACCTTTATTAGACACACACATGAAACAAAACAAAATAAAAAAAAAATCAGAATACAAGTACAACAGATACATACATTACAGACAAATAATATTTACTATTAAGGTGTGTCATAACGGCCTCAGCTCAGTCTGTGCTATGTACCATGATGGAGCTGAGGCGCTTAGTTTTAGCAGGCAGATGCCCCACGGTTGTATGAAAGGTAGTAATAGATAATATAATTATAGATGAAAGAATAAGTTGATTATAGTACAACTATACATAAATAGTGAAAGTTCATATAATATTTTGGAGCAGATAATTTTAATATAATATAATTTAATATAATTTTGGATGTATTACAATCAATTTTCGAAGAATTCTATGAAATAAAGAAATTTAATTTGAATTTGAATTTGGAGCGCATTCAGAAAATTAATAAAAAAATACACACAGGAATAGATTATAAACTAGAACAGCCCATAGGATACTTTTTATCCAGAAAAACTATAAAACATTTTTACAAGGAGTATATACATACTCATCAATCGGTACTTCTAATAGAAAATGCTATGTAAATTTTTCAAGTGAAAATTACCACAAAACAGAAACTACTGGAAGAAATATGGACGTGAATATGAGAAAAGAAGATTTGCGAAATGTGAGGGAATATAAAATTTTTCGTGGAATATTCAATCTACAGCTGTTACATCCTGGGTTTTTGAGTTTGAATTCGCTAGCTGAATATCATGTGTAGCTACTAACGGAACTTTGCATAGCCTACAAAAGGTGTTCACTATCACCTAATACTAATTATAAAAGAAACTTATGGAATTTGTATACAGAAAAGATCTTGAATCATGTGTTTTGTAGTAGATTTGCTAAATATCGCCCATTTTTAGGTGTTGCTAGAAAATTAATGTAAGGGTCTAGCTTGCCTTTGTTGGTACTATTGTTTTTAAACGACTTCAAAAAGGTGGAGGTTTTCAATTCAAGTGTATTTTTTTATGTTTGTTACCTCAGAACTTTCGAATGGGTGAACCGATGTTGATGATTTTTTTTTTAAAGTTATTAAAAAGTGGGACTTCCCGTGTGGTCCCATTTCAATTTGGTCCAGTTTTGACAATGGAATCCATGAGAAAACCATATCAGTCTTAAATTTGCATTAAGTTTGTGCGCGACAAAGTGTCGAATAACTTAATTTCACGCCAACCGATTTTGGTGATCCTTTTTGATTGTGAAAGGATGTACTTCAACAGTAATTAGATCAGAGTTTGGTTAGGTTCTGACAGTGGCATCCATGACAAAACCATATAAGTCTTAAATTTTATGATACACGCATTGAAGTCGGTTGTCTACTTTTTTGAAGTCCGATTACTACATATTTCAATGTCTGTGTAAAGAATTGAACATAGTTTAATGTATTGTTAAAGTCACAAATGAATTTAATTTTAACCTCTAACGCAAACGAGGTATTCAAAGTCAGTCGTTGCCGCAACTGCATAGATAGCATAGCGGTTTAAGTGGTCACCTCGCCACTAAGCTGCGGCACTGAGTGTTGTGGGTTCGATCCCAGCACGGGACAACACTTTGTGTAATCCTCAAATTGTTGTTCTGAGTCTGTTTGTTCATTGTGTCCGTTGTTTGAATGTTTGTAAAGTCCCCCGCGACACAGGAATTAATTCTAGTGCGGGAGTTACCTTACTTGAGGAGAAGAGAGTTACCAATATTATTTTTGAAAATGTATAACTATGTATTTACTTGTAAAAGAATCTAGAACATGAAACAATATGGTATGATTTAATATAAATGAAAAGGCACTTGAAAATATGAGACCCGAAAGCTGGGATTGCTACTTTTGAGATTTATGAGTAAAATATACAGGACGATTGAGATAATGGCCATATCCAAGTCAAATAGTTATATTATACAGAAACTTGTTGGTTAGTTATCTATAACTTAGATACTTAAGAGAAATTCTGTACTTATATGATATGTATGTACATCTAAATCATGACAAGCATGTTCCAAAGTTGTAAAAAAGTTCTTAAAAGAGTCATCATCATCAGCCTATCGCAGTCGACTGCTTAACGTAGGCATTTCGGCTTCTCGCATCCAGCTCCTGCCAGCCATGTTGCGCAAAGCGTCACTCCACCTGGCCTGGGGGCGTCCTACGTTACGTTTGACGAGACGCGGTCTCCACTCAAGAACTTGTTTTCCCCAACGGTCGTCAGTTTTGCGGCTAATATGGCCAGGCCACTGCCACTTCAGCCTGCTGATCCGGTGGACAATGTCGATTACTCTGTTTTTCCTTAAAGAGTAAAAAGTCCCAATTATTCAAATAACTTTAGGTTACATACATAGAGTAGCCTAAGATTAAGGCAGAGGCGAATCAAGGTCCACTTTTACCAACCATCATTTAGTCACAATTAAGTAATCTGGACAGGCCTATTGCCGTCATCTGTATGACAGTATACACACTGTCTGAGAGATGACAGTCCGATTCCTTTGTCGCTTTTTATGACACCTACAGAAAGCGAACCGTGTGATTCTCGGTGGAGTGGAATAGAGCCAGATATAAATCTTAATACACAAATTACTTTACGCGCAGGTACGCGTAAGTACAAAATTTTATTTATATAATTCTTTATTGTACACCTTTTATACATATATATATAGAGAAAACACGATAATATAGATCAGTAATTATAGAGATAAGTAATAGTCCTTAACAGTCACGAACAGGAATAGCAATAGGCGATCTAACAGACAACCTTGATACGGATATTGTTTTAAAGTATTGAAGTAACCTGTGGTGTATTATTGTGTTTATATATATATAAGTAAGTAAGTATTAAGATAAGTAATAGTCTATAACTTGTTTTTTAAATACGTGCGAGTTTTTGACTTATCGGATAGTAACAGGCAATTTCTTTCATAGTCTAACCGTTTTCACCGTCAAGGACTTGTCTGTAAACTGAGTGAAGTGCTGCGGGATTTTTAGCTGTAAATTTTCTGATGATCTCAGGTCCCTGCAATGTGAGTTGTTGAGGAACTCGATACGTTCCTTGAGATAAGTGGGATTATGAGGATGAAACAGAATACTGTATAATAGTGAAAGAATATGAACATTACGGCGAAGGTGTATAGGAAGCCACTTGAGCTTAGAACTTGATTTTATGTATTTTTGAAGTAATTAAATTGTTTTCTCGATACCGTAAACCCATGAAACAGATGTTCTCATTTCTCATGCAAATTGTTATTTTGTAACAAAAAGTTGGAATGGTTGTTGTTTTTATACTCACTTGTTGGTTTATGTCTAAATATCATAAGTGTTGTTGTTTACTAACTTCAGGAGGTATTCGTTACTGATTTTTTTCATTGTTTTTTTAAATACTTATTCAATATGTATACCTACTGATTAACTTAGAGGGCTAATACCGATTCTGCTTACCCCTTCTTAGATACAACAGTGAAAGTATGTATGTATGTAGTTCCTAAACTGACCGGTGGCCAGTAATAGGTATGCTTTTAATAATGAAAGCAAAAGGGACCAAATTCTAATTATTAAAATGTGGATGTTTTATGCACCTCCGCCTACACGTTCAGAGACAAAGGCGTGAGTGAGTGTATGTATACCTATGATGAGCTATAAAACTGTTCAGGGTTCAAACTTCCTACCCTAAGTGTAGAAATATTCTAACAAAAAAAAAGCGAAGTTTTATACTCGTATGTTATGCTCAGCTACTCTAGACGAACAGACGGGTCACCTAATGGTAAGTGACAAACGCCGTCCATGGACACCTCCAACTCAAAAGTGCACTGTCTTCCTTTTTAGGGATGAGGGGTGGGAGATGCAGGGAGGGGAAAGAGGAGTGTAGGGATATATGTATATGATGATTGATGGTAATGAAAAAGCTATTAAATTTTAAAATATAATATTTAATATTAATTATAACATATAAGCTAGAAACGCGTGATCAAGTCACGTAGAGGTGGCCGTGGCCGTATCCAAGTTACGCATTAGCAAAACGTGTACACCTACTTTTAATTCCAACTTATGTGATGGCAGCCCAGATAACTGCAAAGAGTTTACGAACTCCACGGGGTAGCTCGTAGTATCATCGTATGACATAACTGTGTCGATGGAGACTGATGTTTCGCTGGTTATTTCGTCCAAGATTTTTCATTTATTTTCGCAACAGTAATTTTTTGTTGTCAGTATGGGTTTTTCAAACAACTTCTTTTCGTCAAGAATATATTGTTGCAGATTCGGAAAAACTTGATCAATGTATTCGTCTTGCGACTCCACGACATGGCAAAATTGGTCTGAGAAAAGAACCATACCTTCTTGGTCAGTGTGTAGATGGACTTCACCAATTTCTAGAAGTTTTTGAGCATATGCTTTTGACTCGACATCGCTGAATAACTGGACTCCCATGTTGGATAAAGCCGGTAAGATAAAGCTTTTCAACTTAAGTCCACACATATAATGCTTTCAGACATGCATTAATCTCGTCTGTTGCAGTGCCTCTCTCGATAACAGGTAAAGTCTGTCTGAAATCCCCTCCCAATAACACTACTACACCACCCATCAACTTTCGATTGCTTTGAAAGTCTTGTAGACAGCGATCAAGTGCCTCGATGGCGCGTTTGTGAGACATTGTGCACTCGTCCTAAACGATCAGCTTACATTATTGCAACAAGGCGCCGCGGGGACTGTTCTTACTGATGTTGCACGTTGGGGTTTCTTCACTTGCTAGATTAAAAGGTAATTTAAAAGCCTAGTGTGCCGTACGTACACTGCTCTGTAATGTAGCAGCGATCTTAGAGGAAGCCACTGCTAATGCAACATTACGGTCCTTACGAATTTTTGCTAGAACCAAATCTCAAGCTCAACTCGTAATATTTTGTTGTGAATGTCCTTTTGCTCGGGTAGCAATCGTGGCTCAGTTTTGCTGACCTGAGCATCTAATAAAGTGGTATCGTAGTTAGCTCTTTGATCAAATCGGTCGACAGCTCTCCTCGACGCTGTGGTATTGGCATACCGAAGTCGGGCAATTTCATTCCGGAAATTGTTATTATTTTATCTTCTACAAGTATCAGTCCTTCATTTGAATATAGATTATTGTTGATTTTATCCATCCTTTCAAATCTGTGCAGGATATCTTCTGATAATGCAGTTTTATACTTTTATACTATCAATATTGCAAATAGCTTCCTTATTTGAGAAGGAGAACGACACAGCACGGCCTCCCAGTGGTTGTCATCTTCTAAAAACCCTAACTTCTCACACGCTTGTCGAAAAGTTCTTGGCCGGCAACTGTTTTTAATTCCGAAAAGTTAGTATGGCTCTGTATTACATTTAGCAGCATTTGCAAACAGTAACATTCGAAGTTACTAACGTGCACTGTGTAAATGCGCCCAAGAGCATCTCCTGCCTCCACAACTGGCCAGCCGTCGACAGGTGTTCCTTGTAAATGACGTTTGCGGGGTACGTCAACATAAACTAATGTTTTTGCAGATGCTTTATGTTGGCAAAGCAGGAAGAATGCAGTTAGTGTCGTCTTAGGTAGTTAGTGGACGTCTCTCATGCAGAGGCAGACCAAAAACTGCCACGCCGCTTCGTTACAACTAACATACCGACCGGCTCGAAATGTTTGCACCTCATCTCTCGGGTCAATAGAAACATTCCCTTGCTGTCGGATGTTAAACATAGCCTGATCGCTACCTTTGTTAATATATTTACAAATATACTCTACAGGACTACATGTGCTGGCCTGAGGAGTCACCGTTTGAGCGTCGAAAATATACGTACCCGAATTAAACGATTTGGCTTTCCTTTCGTGTGCCGATCGGAAAGCCTGAAATTCCCTACCAGCGCACGTGTTTCCTTCCCACTTTGATCCCAGGTCTTTTAAGCGGGTCGTGAAAAAGCATCTCAGCAGGCCGCCATAGTGTGGGTCACCATGCTGCATTGACTAGACATGCAATGAGGATGGTGACCACCATTCTTTGACTCCACTTATTGCTTTCCATCAGGCAAAATGGATTCCCTATGGTAGGCTAATATAAAAAAAAAAATATATATATTTTATCGCCTGTACCGTATTGCGGAACTCTACATTTATATGGCAATTAAAAATTTTGATGAGAAGAGGAGAATATGGAATAATCCAGCTATTTTCAACCAATACTTGGACTGTAAATAGCTTAGGACTGCTCTGGTGCCTCAGCAGCTCTGTGAGCTGCCTTACGATCCGCCTGTTCAAGCCTTCGCAGTTCGGCTAGTTGAAACGTCTTGTTGTCTAGCTACTTTCATATCTCAAGCTACTTTAGGGTTTTGGGAAAAATTAGACTTACGCTTACGCGGCATAATTCTTAGTAAGTACTTTTTCTACACTGCCAAAAAGTACAATATATTCAATGAACATTACAGCAACATACTAATTAATAGTCAAAAAATACACAACATCACGCTTCCATGGTGTTATTCTATTATTCTTATTATATTATCACATAAATGTTTATTGTTACAAAAGAAGAACAAATACTTACATATGTAATGAAGACAAAAACGTTGTTTTATTGTAAGTAGTAAATTTTATTATTATTAATACCAAAAAGAAAATCAAATGCTAAACTATGTAATTAAAATAAAGACGAAGTAATTCCTTATAATTAACTACTACTATATTCTTATAATTAACTATTAACCACAGACAAAGTACGCTTTCGCAGTTTTATTGTAAGTAGTTATTATTATAATTACCATAAAAATCAAATACGAAGCTAAGTAATTAAAATAAAAACCCTAACTCGTTATACTACCAACCACCGCTAGTGGTTGGTTGCGTAAAAAACAAAGTTTATCTTCTTTATTTAAATACCAGATGCGATATAAGTATTTATTTTGATATAAGGATGAATTTGTTACTATACCAAATGTGCGTTAGAAATATATTATCATTTTTTTTTTGTATTGATGGTTCATTATTTTGGCGATAATGGCTTACACATAAAAGACAGATATATGCTATCGGCTTTTTATAGGACTATTTAAGATAAACATTTCCATTATACATTATATACTTGTAACTCCAACGGTTTTGCGGCGCACGCCATAATAGATCGCAGATAGCAGATCTGTTTTCCTACATACTTGACACTTATCGTTATATATTTTAGATAATTCACACTATATGTTTATTAATTATAGGCTATGTGTTATTCATATGTGTAAGCTATATTATTGTAAAGTTTCAATAAAATCCTTTCGTAGTTTTTGCGTGAAAGAGTAACAAACATACACCAATCCATGAAAACTGAAACAAATGAGAAATTGCGTATGATATTTATTGCAGCTACAATGCGGTATATACCTATATATTTACAATTTTAGTAAAAAAGTGGAAGTGGAAGTGGAACTTTTCAATTAGTTCATTCGCAACTTAATTTTTAGTAAAAGCTTTGATACATTTGCAAACATAAGTTAGGGTTAACGTATCGAATATTTCCAAAAAAAGTAATATAATTATAACGAAGATTTGTGTCGGCGTAAACACATACATACATACTTACAAACTTTCGCGTTTATAATATTAGTAGGATTACTTAATAAACACTATTATATACATATTTTTTTATTAATTAGAATCGAAGTAGCTGCGATTAGTCCCTTTAAAGAAAAAGAAACAATAACTCTTTCATGTGGAGGAACGGAACACTTTCCTTTAACACAAATTTCAGACAAAGCTGTGAGTTAATGTTGGGATGTTGTAAAGTTACTAATCGGTAACAGAATATCAGAATCGTTAGAGAGCCAAGTTCATAAGTAGTTTAGCTTGTCTGCTATATAAAGTTAGTTTTTGCTACACGAGGAACCTACAGTTTGTATGGATAAATGTTTCAAATAACGTTGAAATGATAAAGGCGTTAATTTAGTTAATGACGTCGTAACAAACTACACTTAAAACTAAAATTGACACTGGTAATACCGAGTTAATTTTAGTTTTAAACTATGTAAAGGTTATGGATGATGTCATTATCCCTGGCTCACATTAAATAAATAAATATGTATATATATAACTTGAATTCGAACTGGCTAATGTCAGGATGTTGGGAGGGTGATTAAAAATTACATTTTTTTTTTGTATAACATTTTAAGAAGTTAATATTGTTTACGAATGGATTACTGACAGTAGAACTTATAAAATAAATAAATCAAATGTTATTTACGATTCGATCCGATAAGAAATTCCATTGCGTACGTTTCTTGACTTGTTGCTAAGCGATGTCTGCTCGTTCGTTTAGTACATTTTACAATTATCAGCAGCTTATTTTTTTAATAATCAATTATTATTATTTTTAATTAAAAGTACATTACTTGTACTTGTAAATGACGCTACTTTCAAAAATCTAGAATGCTGATGATTATTTAAATACGAATTGAAGTAGATACCTGTGTCTTTATAAATTATATATTCTTATAACACATTTAAAATCATATTTATAGTGAATTCTCCTCCTGTTATTAATATTACATACCTGTTTCCAGGACAGTCTGTGTAAGAACAACCATACGATTATTGTCACCTGATGATAAATAAAATTTTCTTCTACAAATGTTGACAAGAATTAAACTATGACACATATTTAAAACATAAATAGGTCATTTGGTAATCCCAGCGACATTATCTGCTTAACAATAGTGGCTTTGATACATAAGGCTTCTTAGTACGGTGTGGATTACTATACACCTTTATAGGTACCTAGAGGTTGGTACGGTCACCTAGTTAAGCCTTTCTCTTACAATATTTTACACAATAACATTACGATTTGTATCACATCAAAGGATAAAATTGGAAATGAGGTCAGCCGACAAAGAGGCAAACAAGTCCGTCCGCGAGTGGAGAAATCAGTAAACCTGCACCCCCGCCAGATGTATTAACGACATAAAGAGGTGCCTTGGATAGACTGGATGCAGATGGTGGAATATGGTGTGCTATAGTGCACATTTGGGGAGGCCTGAGTCCAGCAGTTGCCTATAGTGGGTTAATTGACTGATTGAATTTGAATCATCTGATACCACGACAGTAAAGTAAGTATAAAATTTATTTATGATACAAACCGTGTCCACTTTCTTTTATCTGTTCCACCCACTATGCAATTAAATATATGTATTTACATCAATACGATGACTTTTAAAATTTTTATTGCATAGGTATAACCTTGTTGTTATATATTGATTGCAAACTTTTTCAGTGGTAGAGGCATGCTTAGGCACGAATGGGCCGGCTCGACCGGTGCGATACCACGGCCTCACAGAAAAACGGTTGTGAAGTTACGCTTGCGTTGCATTTCCCCGAATTGAGTGAGGTTTCCGGAAGCCCACTTCCCCCTCCCCGCTTTTCTCTCCCCTCTTCTCCTTTCCTCAAAGGCGGTCAGCGCACTTGCGACTCTTAAGTTGCAAGTGTCCATGGGCGGCGGTGTCACTTACCATCAGGCGACCCGTCCGTTCGTCTGTCCCCCTATAGTATAAAAATAAAATAAAAAAACACTACTAAAACGAGGTTGGATTGACTGCCAAACCTCTTGATATTTCCTAATTAAAATAAATATTTAGCCTTTTGTAATCTGAATATTTTTTAGGAGCTCTTATCTTTATTGAGATGACAACCTTTTTTTTTTGTGGGCCCCAGGTGGCCCGGTGGGACGGCCTGTGGAAACCTCCACAGGCCGTCCCACCGGGGCTTTCAGTGGGGCGGTGTGTCGGAATTGAACTGACTAAAACCACACAAAACCCTCTCGTAAATTATGTCTATTATTTTGATTATAATTTAATTGCTATTTTGCTTATGATATGTCAAGAGTCAATAGTGTTTGACATTTGCCAGATGACAACCTTTTTTATTTGTTCCGAGGTCGGCTTAGACAATATCGATTGTATTAGGCCCTCATCTGGTATATTAAACTTCACTTCATATCTTAATGATTCATGATGACATATTATATGTACGTTTGAAGTTTCTATCTCCATATATATTTTAACTATACCATTCGCACACCCCTCTATGCTCGCAATATGCTTAAAAAGGGATTCAAAGTTTTCTCTTCACGTATTTAAATATAGATTTTCTCCGCTTATGGCTAGAGTATTAAAGTCTTGTATTATATTTAAAATAGGTACGTGTTTATGACATGAGAATGAAAATGAGCCCATACGTTTAGCTTTTAATGCGTGATGATCCTTGAAGTACGAATTACGTCATATATCACACCGAGGTTTAAGTTTTTTAATTAGAAATTTTTAAAACGAGCCCTTGATTCGGAACTTTGCAATCGGTTGTAAGCTACAGTAGCATTTTTGAGAACATTTGAGATCGATTATTTTGGGTTCAAAACATTCTAAATATATTTGCCAAATGGGTCTACTCATTTTACATTATATAATGTAATGAGACAAAATCAATAAAAACGTGAATTAAAATCTATACGAATGTCTATTAAATGTCAAAGAAGATTGCTAGAAAATGTGACGTGTAAAACAACATGAACAATTGAAATGGTAGTGAAACAACTACGGAAAAACCGCTATAACACTGATATAAAAGAAGAAGTTTTAAGTGTCTGTATACATTTCCTGTATACATTTTGTATCAACTGTTGAAAAAATATGAAGCAATCTTAACATATTTTGGAACTTCTGAACGTGTACACTTAACTAGTAATAATCTTATTAAAGATCAAAGAAACCATTAACTAAATAACTAGCAGAACTGCCTGTTACTGTAAATACAAACTATATTTATTAGATATATCAAACAAAAAAATCAATAATTTATTCCATGTGGCACGTCTGATTTATAAAAAGATAAGAGGCTTTCATGTGAAAATGATAAATGATACGAGACTCTAACTTGCTAGACAAGAATACTTATTTCAACGGAAACAATTTTACAAGCGTCAAGCGGCTTTGTTCTATCTATAAATGGCCAGGAAAAAAATACTTTATTGTTATGTTTGTAAAGCAATTTTCTTTAAAAAAAAAAATATTGAAAATTATTGAGTTATCACTCAAAAAATTGGATAAGACTAAACTTTTACAGTACGTTCTCAGATCACACACTATTATATATCTATATAATAACAAATATATACATACATATATATGTGTACATACATATATTTATGCTAAGAATAAACAATAAACAGCCGCGTGGTCGTCGGTTAAATAGAATAGGACAACTCCGTGGGTGTAGGAAAAAGGTGACTAGGAAATTAGAATGTTGTGTATCTGATAGTATGTCTCTTGGACTAATTTAGCCTCTGCTTAGCCCTTCGGCAATGTGGGAGGGATTATATGTTTGTATGTTTAGTAAAATCTATTTTTTTATCTATGGTTTAAAACATTTATTACTGTATTGTGTTGTTTATACTTTAAAAGATATGCGAAGCTCATTCAAAATGGCTCTCCAATCATCAATCTCCATCAGCTTTAATAGTCCTATAAACATCGAGGCCAGTTATCAATAGAAACATATCTCCAGCGGAAAATTCTTTACTGCCAATCTTATGGATTGTTTTAGGGATTGCAAATTATCATGACGTTTAGAGCATGGAATACTCTCTAAACCGACCATAAATCATAATCCTGCGAATTAAGATCGGTACTAGATAACGACCACTCGTAAACTCTTATGCAGTCAAAAACGTTTGTTTCCAAACACGCTTGGATGGATCGAGTTTTATGACCCAGTGCTGTCTTGCCGAAAGGACTATTCTTGATTATGGAACATGGTATTGTTAAGAGCCTTAACCACCTCAAGAATCGCATCTTGATACACTTGTGCCGATGTATTGACACCTTTTTTACAAAAATATGGCTAAGTCACTCCTTGGTCATTTCTGCTTGTTGAAATATTGCTCAATAGCAAACATTTTCTCGTCAGTACATTTTTTTTCGGTGACCTCCCTCCCTGACCCTTTTTGCTTAAGATTTTATACATTTTATTACCCTATTCGTTTTTAAATTATCAGTTACTTAATGCCCAGTGCGTATTTTATAGGCTGCAAGGCATCTTTTAAAATACTCGACAAGGTTCTATATTCATTTTCAGAGATAACATCGGTTGCTTTCAGACAGGATTTCTTCAAATTCTGTTGTCCACTGTTTTTATCGACTTTTTCATACGAATAGTACGTGGGAGGCTAGTTTTTTTTCTATCACTAACAGAGGAGGTTACGTGTTACCTATCAATTTCCCGGTACACAAACATTCGAATAAAACAAAGGGATAGGGAGTTTCAAAAATTGTATTTGGTACCATACCTACTTTGTGTAATGCTATCACAGCACGTCGGCACTCTTAATCACCGAACTCCATTTTAATATCACAAAAACATTTAACACCGATTTGCGCGATAAGGAGAAAACAATGAATTTTCAAATAAGAGTGAAATATTCCAATTTCAAATTTAATATTGAGTTATTTTAATAAATTATGTATAATATATTGTATATATGTATAATGCGTTGCCTTTAACTATAAACATTTGAATAGAAAGAAAGTGGAAAGTAACTCGAAGATTCTACAAGTTATTTTATATTAGTTCACGTTAGTAGTAATAATAATAGTGATGCACTTGTGTAAATGAAACATTTCTATATCAAGCAGAAATATCTTGTTTGGCTTATTTGCAAAGTTACAAATCAAAAAGCAACATAATTCCATTTGTTTTGTATACATACTTATATATATCAGAAAAGAGGCTTCTCTGTTGTATTTTGTTTATTTATACTACAGTGATAAGAAATCACAACACATTGAGTCCTTTGTACCTACATATTTATTTCTCATGGGGCCACGTACGCGATAGGGGGTAGCGTAAACCTTCAAACGAGGCAGGAAGCCATCACCACAAACGTACAAATAACAGAAAAGCCTCCTCGATTACTTGTAACAATATACAAAATTGAAAAATATTATTTTATTTACATCGAAATATATACCTGCCGGTGACACCTACCTAACCTAATATTATTTAGTCCCACTTATGTAATAGGGAGCAAGCCTTTTGCTTCTCTCTTTACTTTAAAACTGCTAGTAAATTAAATGAGGGAAGGGGCGATAGAAAGAGAGAGACGATATTCAACTCGAAATGTCTCATTACGGAAGGTCCGAGTCTACTTCCTTTTATCTACTCCACCCATTATGAAATCAAAGATATTTAAATCAATACGACGGCTTTTATTTTTTAATCGCATAGGTATAATCTTGTTATATAATGATTGCAAATAATATTAAAATTATTAGAATAAAAACTTTCGTAAATTAGATTCATATTTATTTAAATATACGGTTTTAGTCACGTGCGTATTTCGGGGATGCCAGACTAGTTTCGGTCTCGTAAAAAAGGGTAGTAGAGTAAAACCGTATATTTAAATAAATATACATATATTTTTTTTTATTCGTAAGCAATAAATGGAGTCCAAGAGATGTGGTCACCATCCTCATTGCATGTCTAGTCAATGCAGCATGGTGACCCACACTATCGCGGCCTGGTGAGATGCTTTTTCACGCCCCGCTTAAAAGACCCGGGATCAAATTGGGAAGGAAACACGTGCGCTGGTAGGGAATTCCAGGCTTTCACTGATCGGCACAGGAAAGAAGAGCCAAACCGTTTCGTTCGGGATCGCATATCTTCGACTCGCAAACGGTGACTCCTCAGGCCAGCACGTGTAGTCCTGTAGAGGAAGGGAGAAGGTGGGACCAATTGGAAGAGCTCGTCAGAACACTCCCCGTGATGTAGGCGATAGAGAACTGCCATAGAGGCGACATCTCTTCGCAACTGCAGGGGCTCAAGAGACTGGGTGACCTCAGGACAGTCTATAATACGGACTGCGCGTCGCTGCAACCGATCGAGAGCGTTAAGCAGATACTGCGCATAGCTATCCCAAAGATGAGAGCAGTACTCCGCGCAAGAGCGAACCTGGGTCTTATATAAAAGACACAGATGCTCGGGCGAGAAGAACCGTCTCACCTTGTTCAATACACCGAGCTTCCGCGAGGCCGCCTTAGTGACGCTCTCGATGTAATCACGCGGATTGAGATCCCGACAGATGTCCATACCCAGTAAACACAGGCGTGCGCCTGTGTTTTCTTGGCGCTGAACTCGACCAGATTCTCGCAACCCCATTGAGAGATGCGGCTCAGGACCCGGTCGAGCTCAGCAACAAGCTCCTGTCGTTTTCCCTCAACGTCTGCTAGCTTGGCAGCAGGATGTCCAAAGTATCGCCCGTGTACTGTGCTGTCGTCTGCATAACAATGTATGTTGCCAAGAGCCAACATATCATTGATATGCAGAAGGAACAGCGTGGGCGATAGGACGGAGCCCTGAGGTACACCAGCGCTAACCTCCTGGAAGTCAGAAGCCGCACCGTCACAGAGAACCCTAATGCGGCGCTTGTGGAGGAAGGCAGCAACCCAGTTGCATAGCTGAGATGGCAGACCAAATGCAGGAAGTTTGGAGAGAAGCGAGCGATGCCAGACCCTATCGAAGGCCTTGGCAATGTCGAGGCTGATGGCCAAGGACTCCCCATGCCTATCCATAGCCTCACCCCAAAGGTGTGTGACGTACGCTAGAAGATCACCCGTGGATCGGTTCGGCCCAAAACCATATTGCCGATCATTTAACAAGGAGTGATCCTCTAGGTGGCGGATTAATTGGGTGTTGATTATCCGCTCGAGCACCTTACAGAGTATGGAGGCGACGGCTATAGGACGGTAATTAGCTGGATCGGAGCGGTCGCCTTTTTTGGGAATGGGTTGGACGTTCGCCTCTCTCCAGGCCTCCGGAACAATTCCCGAGGAATAGGACAGGCGATACAGGCGCGTCAGTACAGGAGACAACTCTGGTGCACAGTTTTTAAGAACCACCGCCGGAATACCGTCGGGTCCACTGGCTTTCCGAACATCGAGTGACCGAAGCTCCGCACGGACATCCCTCTGCCGGATGCGAATATCCCGCATTGCGGAGTCGCAAGATGCAATGGTGGGCGGGTGAGCGCCACGGTCGTCGATTCGGGAGTTAGCCGCAAAGAGGTCAGCAAGTAGTTTCACTTTCTCTTGCGGCTCGTGGGCCAGTGATCCGTCAGGGTACTTCAGCGGTGGCAGCGAAGGCTGGCAGTAGTTGGACTGCACGGCTTTGGCCAATCGCCAAAACTTACGGCTACCCGTAGGGTATGCGACGAGTTCTTGACCAAACCGTGCAATGCGCTGGGCATCAGTTCTGATGTAAGCCCTCTTGCATTCCTTAGTGGCTTTGTTAAACGCTGCTTTTAGGCGATCAACGTCTGGGTCACAATGAGCGCGGGCCCTGATCCATGCGCGGTAGGCTGACTGCTTTTGAGCGACAGCACGGGTGCACTCGCGATTGAACCAGGGACGGGTCTTTGTGCTGGCGACTTCACTGTAGGGGATATAGTACTCCATACCGACAGTGATTTTGTCAGCCACGGCAGACGCACTTTGCGACAGATCCCTGTCTTTAAAGCAGCGTTGAGCCCACGGGATAGATGCAAAATAATCCCGCATTCCATCCCAGTCTGCTGACGAGTAGTGCCATAACCGTCGCCTTGTTACCACAGGCCGTGGTGGGGCAACAAGAGGCACCGATGTGGACACCAGGCAGTGATCGGAGGATCCCAGAGGGGCGTGAACCGTTACACTGTACTGCGCTGGGTGACTCGTCAGCAGAAGGTCTAGCAAAGAGGGCGCTTGACCCGATATGTCTGGTATCCTGGTGGGCTGGAGTACCAGTTGGGTAAGGTCATGATATAATACTAAAATGAGTCTAGATTGACTGCCAAACATCTTCAAGTTTCCTAAATTAAAATTAATATTTAGGAGTTCTTATCTTTATTGAGATGACAACCCCGTCTTAACGTAAGTATTATTTTGCTTTTTTCATTTAATTGATATTTTGCTTATGCTATGTCAAGAGTCACTAGTGTCTAACCTTTGCCAGATCGGTCCGAGGTCTGTTTAGACAATATCGATTGTATTAGGTTATCATCTAGTTTATTAAACTTCACATCATATCTTTATGATTCTCGTTTTGATTTAGTCTACGCAATTTTTTTAAGTCTTCAATATTTTGTCTATAAAACATGTTTACTTAACAAAACATTAGAGAAAAACCTAAAAATTGTTAAGGCGCAGCAGCTAAGCCATATAGCTTGCTCGGTAGCTCTAATGTGGATGTATGATAAGATTTATTTGATAAATTAATGAAGTATCTATTGGTAGTGGTAAGCAAGAGACTACTTGGGAGTGTGCTGTAATGATACAATACTTTACTGACCTGATATAGATGGCACCAAATCTCCAGGCCTGGACTCACACTCGTCTTGTGTCTCCGAGTCCTTCTATCCAACGATTATATCTAATTTAAATTATAATAGTCCACAATGTAATTATAATTTAGTACACAGCACAGATTCTCGAAAACTTCAACGGCGCGGCGGTGCGCGAGTGTTATAAAACACGTGCAGCTCTAACCAGTCTCATGTAGTACTGGCCAATAAAAGATTCTAGTTGTCAGTGCAGCGAAAGAAGAAAACTACCTGTAGGGATCTCAATCCGCGTGATTACATCGAGAGCGTCACTAAGGCGGCCTCGCGGAAGCTCGGTGTATTGAACAAGGTGAGACGGTTCTTCTCGCCCGAGCATCTGTGTCTTTTATTCAAGACCCAGGTTCGCTCCTGCGTGGAGTACTGCTCTCATCTTTGGGATGGCTATGCGCAGTATCTGCTTGACGCTCTCGATCGGTTGCAGTGACGCGCAGTCCGCATTATAGACTGTCCTGAGGTCACCCAGTCTCTTGAGCCTCTGCAGTTGCGAAGAGATGTCGCCTCTATGCCAGTTCTCTATCGCCTACGTCGCGGAGAGTGTTCTGGCGAGCTCTTCCAATTAGTCCCACCTTCTCCTTTCCTCTACAGGACTACACGTGCTGGCCTGAGGAGTCACCGTTTGCGAGTCGAAGGTATGCGATTCCGAACGAAACGTTTTGGCTCTTCTTTCCCATGCCGATCGGTGAAACATTGGAATTCACTACCAGCGCACGTATTTCATTCCCACTTTGATCCTGGGTCTTTTAAGCAGGGCGTAAAAAAGCATCTCACCAGGCCGCCATAGTGTGGGTCACCATACTACATTGACTAGACATGCAATGAGGATGGTGACCACCACTCTTGGACTCCATTTATTGCTTACCATCAGGCAAAGTGGAGTCATTATGGTAGGCTTACACATAAAAAAAAAATACCCACATTTTTTTATAAAAGCGACAACCCGACAGGGATTGGTGCGAACAACAATCAATAAGAAACTAAGCCTATAATAATCCCACTCTAGCGTTATGAAACAACACATCTTGCCAACAATATGGCAGTGCCGCCTACGTGATAGGAGGCAAGTCTGAGTATAGAGATAGGTGTTTTATGCGCTTCTATCTATCCCTTTGGGGGAATGAGTGTTTGTATTTATGTATATAACTCGTATATAACTATCTTTTGTTTATTGCGTTTCCCCCGTCGTCCAGGGTCGAGTTGGACGCAAAGAGTTTGCCCAGGAGATCGGCTTTTTCTTTAGCGTCGTGGGCCAACGAATTATCTCCTATGCGCAGAGGTGGAAGGGATGGCTTACAAAAGTTCCCCTGGACAGCTTTGGCAAGAGACCAGAATGCACGAGTTCCGGAGGGGAGACTAACTAGTCTCTCGCCAATTCTGCCGATGTGAGCCGACTTCGCCCCAGCAATTACTCTTTTGAGGGACCTGGAGGCAAAGTTAAATTGCTTCTTTAATGTGCTGGTCTTTACATCCCGTGCTGTCGCTGCATTAGCCCATGCTTGGTAACATTCCTGCTTTCGGCGGGACGCCGCTTTGCAGGTTCGACCAAACCAAGGCTGGGACTTGCCACCTGTGGGAATCAGGGAGAATGGAATGAAAAGTTCCATACCCTGAAGCACAACATCCGCGACAGAGTCAGCAACGACACTGAGATCAGCCGGCGGGAAGCAAACCTGCCTCCATGGGTAGGATGCAAAGAATGTTCGCATTCCATCCCAGTCTGCTGACCTATAGTGCCATACGCGGCGACTGCCTGTAACTCGCGGCCGCAGCGAGTGAACGAGTGGCACTATACTCCTAATCAGGCAATGGTCCGAAGAGCCAAGAGGGGCCTCAACGGATACTTTGTAGCCGTCAGGATGTGAGGTCAGCAGAAGATCCAACAGTGAAGGCACGTGGCTTTCTGCATCTGGGATTCGCGTAGGCGTTGCTACCAGCTGCGTCAAGCCATATGCCAAGGCGAAATCGTGAACAGATCTTCCCGCATGATCGGTTTTGCGCGAACCAAGCCATTCGGCGTGATGGGCGTTAAAGTCGCCAAGAATCACGATCTCTGCGGATGGGACCTGCTGGAGCACTGAGTCTGTAGCCATTTGGACGTGGTCGATGAGTCGGTCCGTTTCTTCATCACCGCTATGGGACCTGTAGAGGCATAGGTAGATGCGGGGATGGTCGTCGCAGTCTACACGTAGCCATAAGATGGAGAGGTCCCTACCTTCAAGATTGCCGAGGCGGCGAGAAGTGATATCATCTCTAACGTACACGCATACACCAGCCTTGGGAACAAAGGAGTGTTCCAATCCGTACCCAGGGTAGCAGAGGTAGGATGTGTCCGCTGGAGATGATATCTGCGTCTCGGTTAAAAAGAGCAAGGCCGGCTTTGCTGTCTCAAGGTGGTGGTGGACAGTGTCGAGGTTCGAATGTAAGCCCCTGATGTTACAAAAATCCACGGTAAACGTGACAGGGGGTGCCATGGTGTGCCTTCTCTTGCCCCGAGCAGATTTTGAGAGCGCAGTTGAGCCCCCCCCAGAGTACGAGGGGCAGCCTGGGCGTCCACGCTCAGGCATAATCCGTACTGAGGGTGGACGTCCAGGGGGGGATTCTCCAACGCTAGCGCTGGTACCCCCCTGGGGTATCCTTTTCGTTAACAGCGCTATCATTAGGGGGGTGGGGGATTTTGGGCCTCCGGAGACCTCACTCATTTCGGGGAAATGCAACGCAAGCGTTACTTCACAACCGGTTTTCTGTGAGGCCGTGGTATCGCACCGGTCGAGCCGGCCCATTCGTGCTTAAGCAAGCATGGCTCTACCACTACAAAACTTCAAGTATATAGTATTAAATAAAGAATTAACCATTTCGAATTAGGTGTAAGGCATTTAATTGCGTTTATAAACGTATAGACATTATTCTGATAATGGTGATAGGGTTCATCGACACGATGTAATTGAAATTTCGATTCTAATTTCTCGCTGTTTAGCTCAAAAGAGCAATGAGGTGGCGAAGCCTCTTCAGTTTTTTTTTGGCAATCTTCGTAGCTTTCAAAGATTTTATGTGGACTT
This sequence comes from Tyria jacobaeae, assembly GCA_947561695.1. Taxonomy (NCBI): domain Eukaryota; kingdom Metazoa; phylum Arthropoda; class Insecta; order Lepidoptera; family Erebidae; genus Tyria; species Tyria jacobaeae. The sequence goes on along the minus strand of OX387211.1, from coordinate 3,260,597 downwards.
TTTGCTGACACCGACTGGTTGCCAACGCTAATTACTTTTTCAGGTGGAAATCTTAGTAAGAAAATTGGCAGTAGCACCCATTGAAGCGCTCAATTACAAATAACGAACCTTTGTAAATCTTTAGGTTACGACAGATTATGTACAGGCCAACCACATATCATTAGGCTCAATTTAATTGCGCGTGTAGGCCACAGATCAACATACGATGTACGTATAATAAAGACTTGCAGCGTTAATTTTGAACACGATTGCCGTAAAATAGAGAGATTTTATAATAGCAGTTGAGTGGATTATCGTCTGCATTCAGCAAATATATATTATATATTGTCAACTGTAAGGAAAACAAATACGTGTAGATAGATTTAAATACAGTACAGGCAACATTATAAGTAAACATGTTTCCTTTTTTCCTTTTTTTAGAATATAGTGGGACATACAAACAGACGGGTCACCTGATGGTGAGTGACAATTGCCGTCCATGAACACCTACAACTCAAAAGTTGTAAGTTCGCTGACGGCCTTTGAAGGTAATGAAGGTTGGGGGATGCGGGGGATTGTTTGTATCAAATTGGTTTTAATATGACCAAAAAAACTACTTTCCTGCCATTTTTTAACTGTTTTTCTCTCCCCCAAAATAAGTGAATGAAGAAATTAAGTTTTATTACAAAAAAAGAGAAACCTGCGTGTCAAGCCCCAAAAGAAATGTTGTGCATGTGACTATATATACTGATTTATAATGACTTAATGCAGTGTCAGTAAGAGTAGCATAAAGGTGATTCACCCTAATACTGATAAAGTCGATGCCAATTTTTTTTAAAAGTGCAGGGGCAAGATGGAAGAAGAAGATACTATTAATTACATAGGTTAGGAACTGAATTTCATCATTATACCGTCAGACCAGACACATTTTGGACTCTCAGCAGCAGTAGAGTTTGATTGGGAAGTGTTGATGCATCCACGATATAGTCGTGACCCTGCGCCCTCAGATTTTTACCTGTTTTGGTATCTTAAGATTTATTTGGGTAGTGTTAGGTTTACATCAAGCAAGGACTGTGAAAACTACTGGTCAATTATGGTAGATTACGGGTGACTGTGGGTTATGCCACTACCTACAAGATGGCAACAAGATGTCGAACAACCTATAATACTTAAATTAATTTGACTTTGAAAAAAAAAGTCTAGAATTTGTATATAAATATAATATAACTAAATTTTCCCCCGACCTTATATGAATACTAACAAACAGAACAAGAAGAATGTTAAAAATACAATTTACGTAGTATAATTGGCTTATCGGTTTACATCGCTTTACTATGTTTTAGTGCAGCAATTCATTAATTATTTTAAAATATCATTCAAATGCTTAAATTCGAGAAATTAGTTCATGAAATTAAGTAAAAACAAACACTCTTCCGAACATTAAAAAAGCAACTATTGTTAAATCAACTTAATGAAATATGGATGATTAAGTTACAAAAGTATTATGTAAATTAAAGATTTGAATTATATTAATTCTGAACCTAACTAAACTATTTACAGTAAACTTTTTGAATTCTATTCAAATTCGATGTTCTACCGAAACTTGATATCAATGTAACCAAACTGTTTTATAATACATTTGCTTAGGTTTTATATTAAAGATAAATCTTTAATATAGGTAGGTAGGCTAGCCGTTTAGAAATTTAAATTAAAAACTTTAATAAAAAACGTATAGAAAGTTTTGCGTCGACATATACATAAACAGACAGATATACATATATATGTACTTACAGTTATTTAGTAGATACAGTTATCTACTAAAGGTAATATAGTTGTATAAATGAATAAAGTAAATAATATACATACATACGCTCACGCCTTTACGGGTAGACAGAAGTGTATAAAACCTCCTGATTTTGCCAGTTTGAATTTGGTCTGGTGTACATACTATCTGATAGCTAACAGTCCAATGCATTAGTCGTAGCGTGGGCATAAATTTAATATAAAACAGACACAGAGAGAGAACCGAGTGATCCTATTACAGTTATTTTTTCCTGTAGAGTAACAGTAAACCTATAAGCGCGTAACTAGTTTCTAGTAGGTAGTTTGTTTTTAATTTTTATTACTATTTCATTTATTTTGATTTTAAATCGACTACATATTATATAACTGTCTTCTAATGGTCGCCTTTTTGTTAGTTTTCATCTTTAGAAAACACTTTCTTGATGTAATTTTTTTATATTTTGTTGCGCTGCTTAAACTGAATAGTTAAAAATACTTAATTATGTATGTAGTAAATATCATCTACTTATATGATATACTATATATGATGAAAAATATGAAATATTTTTACAGTTTAAGACTCAAAATTACTGGTACAAAGAATTTTCGTCACGTCGACAACCGCGTTAAGGGTACAGTGTGCGAATTGAAGTACATGGAATAAATTTCTGCTTTTACAGTGTATAACGTTATCCTATGCTGCTATATGTGTAAGGGTGGAGCAGTGAGCAAAACAGTCAAGAAATTCCTGTTTAAGTTAAAAACAAATTATATCCATTTTTTGTAAATATTAAAAAAAAATACCTGACGTTACGACTCTAGATGTATGTGGACGTGCATTAGTCGAACGAACCACCCAACCGCCTTCGCAAATGGATGATCGCGCGAGTGGTGATGCGAGATCTTCCTCCATGACACCACTCCACGACTTTGAATTCACGGCTTAACTCTGTTGTTTTCTCTACTGCCAATAATTTAGCTATCAGAAAATTAGCAGAAACGCTGAACATACATTTCCGGCATCAATCATTATCGTTAAAAATTTCGCAATGACGTTTAACAGCATGTATTGCAACACTGATGTTATTCAGTGGTGTCTGCTGACATCTGACATGACAGAAAAAAATAATATTTATTCATTTGTTAGAAACAATTAACTGAATCATGTTTTAGTAGCTATTGAAGATGTTTGATCACGTAACATATGTATAAAGTAAGATTGCATTTTTGTATTTTCTTAAAAATAAAAGTTTTGTTTCAAATTTAACGATATTATTAAAACTCCTAATTTTCGATCGAATTTTAACCATACAAAAATTGGCCAGCTAGATGAACTATTTAGTTCATATTGCTGGCCAATTTTTTCTAGCATTTGCCTGTGAACGACGGAGAAGAGATAAGATGACCATATTTACTTCATCGAGAATAACACGGTTCACATGGTATGACTATATGGCAATTGGCTCTTCTAAACATAACGCGATTTCGGTTATAATTGAAACTCTCGTCACGACACTCTATCGTGATTAAGGTTGAAGCATTCCCAATCTATTGTGATTTATTTTCTCAATTTATCCTTGAAATTTGGCTACGTTTATTCCTGTTTCGGCGCAACCTAGCCATATACTAATGAATCGTGTATGTACGCCAAAGGCGGCATTAACATAGACATAGAAATTAAACTATCAACTTTTGGATATATCAGCTGGAGAGTTTCCCAATTTTCTTAAGCCTCTTTTTACTTACTACTTAATTAAGGAGTTTTGTTGAAAGTTGATAAAAAATGTATGGTGCTTGAAATTTCAGACCGTTTCTTTCCAAAATTGTGATATATTGCACCTTACGTTACCTTATTACTTTTATAACACAAAATGTAGAAGCTATACATCTTGTATAGCTAGTCTAATATCTAGTAATTGATGGAGATAGATGCTTAGGACTTGAGCTTAATCCCATCCCCAACAGTGTATAAAAACCAACGTTCGTAATACAGAAAGTAAAATCATTTTTATTTAACAGTTAAATAAAAACAGTTTTTAGAAATCGAATTTATGTTTTATTTTTCATTAGACATAGGAATGTTTCTGTTGCAAGTTTTTAACCAAGATATTTTGTATCTAGATTTCAAAATTTAAAGAAAATACTTTTTTTCCATTTTTATACTTTAGATTAAGCATTTTCCGAGGCTATATGACTCTTTCCTGCTCACTAACACCTCTATTTTAACATTATGTTAGTAAAAGTTTTATAAAAACAACACACTAACGTATGGTTGCCGAAATAACGAATTTTATGAGGCGACGAGTTATTTTGTCAACGCTTCGTCAGTCCCCCTTTGATCAAGGCGTGCACTTAAAAGGAAAATTGGTCAGGTTTTTGGCTTCGCATAGCAGAAGGGACACACCTAATTATAAATAGATATGTAGATCGATATAGAGAGGTAAAGGGTTTTGAAGAAGGAAATAATTTTTAATTACAACCTTTCTTCATCGTCATCTGAGTAAACTTGCCAATTATTTTAGTATTTTCTTTTTCCATCCTAGTATCATTCGTAATGTCACTGCTGAAGCAATTAATAGCTATATTATTTTACATGCGGTCTATTAACATTGTTTTCAGTTAATACATAAAACTCTCTTCACTACATTTTACGAGTCCCTCTGCATCATATGTACATTCCAGGGTAAACTATTGCTCTTCAACTTTTTATTCACCGGCGCTGCTTTTAGGATTAATCTCGTTAGATTACTACTACTCCTTAGACTTATTAATATCTGATATGCCCATTACATCAATTACTAATTTCTGTGTAAGCTGATTTGTCTGAATTGCAAAACATAAATGTGATTAACTAAATGTAAACTAACATGAATACCTACCTATAACTTTTCTTATAAGTATAGGTATAAATTATACATACAACTAAAACCTGAATATAATAAAACAAATAGATTACTTAAGAACATAGACCCCATGATCCTAGGGTCTCGAACTCAAAAATCCCACCAACATAACTACGGATTAATTGTTGCACTCACGCCTTTCAAAATTAAAAATTAAATTATCGTTTCCAAGTATTCAATACTCAAAGTACTAAAACGTTGGACTCATATTACACAGAATAACGTCCTATTAATGAAACCTATCTTGTAAATAATTTTATATTTATGGCAACACTTCAGTAACTGGTAAGTAGATAGATATACATATATATATCTATATGCAGCCAAATTGAAATGTATTTATTCTTTATGCTTTTATTTGTGCCCAGATATTCAGAATTAAGGACTTAGAATACCATATATGGGTATGAATTAATTAATGGAATGCCTAGTTAATTTCTACACGTGTCCAGTACATGCATATGTTGAAATAGAACGTTACAGGAAATGTTAACAATGATAGTTGAGCTGGTCATTTGTGCTACAAATATGTTAATTTAATAAAATAACACATCCAAAGTTTAATGAATTATGGACAAACTTTGATAGCCGGTGGTCTTTACTCACCATTATATAATTTTCTAACTGTTGTTTTCAAGATCTACAAGGAAAAGACAAAAATTGAAGCAGAGTTGCAGCAATCAAAGAGAAGATAATCTTAGACTACTCAAATGTTATGACTGGCTGGATGAATTTGACTTGACTTTGACTTTTTCAACCGGTTGGAGGCCGGAGGAGAGACCTTTCAAAAAGGAGGAGGTTATCAATTCGACTGTATAATTTTTTATGTTTGTTACCTCATAACTTTCGACTGCGGGAACCGATTTCTACGATTTTTTTTTTATTTGAAAGCTGGTGCTTACCATGTGCTCCCATGAACTTTGTCTACTTTCTTAAAGTCCGATTATTTAGTTAGGTGTATAAGTGAATTCTCATGGGTAATAAAGTTAATTATTTATAAAATAAGACATTAAATGAGATCAATAGAATAGTCTTATAAAGCACCTTGTAAGTGGAAATTCTTACAATATAACAATATAACTCTTTTTTTTGAAGTGGTGTGAAGTGGTATGTTGGACTGGAACCGACTAAAACCACACGGTGTTCCGTCACAAGTGGGTCTATTGCAAGGGACCTAGGTATACCCTAAAAGGGATGCTTCCAGGGACCCTGCAGACCTTGGCCACCTCTTTTGTAAGAGGCACTACCACCATTGAATACGAGGGGCCTAGCCCCCCTCCAGTTTGAGAGGCGAGCGTGGAACACGTCGCACCACCGTCTTAGGCCTGCTTCTGCTAGCGTAAGGGCAGCACTACCCGTTACCCCCACGCCAACAATATAACTCTAAAGAAAAAAGATTACATGTTTAGAGTATTATGAACCCATGCTTTACCAGTAACACTTACAAGATATTAACTCAGTCCATGTGCCTTTCATGCAGTCCAAGGGACCCAAATCATGGAACAGCTAACATATTAAGCGTAATCTGTTTAATTACTTAACTTTATCATAATAAAACACTTAATCAAAATAATTTTAATTTTAAATGTTAGAGCTATGTGAAAAAGAAGTGACGGTTGGATATGTAGCGTTTTTCAGGAAGTCCTGAAAAAAAAATAATAGTCAAATCGCGACACAGTAATCAGTCCTTATGCGGGAGTTGTCTTAAGTATAGAATTTGAAAGAGAGAATTTGAATTCAGTATATCTGTTTATTTACTTTTGATTACTTTCTATTAGATCAATAAATTATGGATCCTTTATTTATTATACTTCATTAATTATTAGGTGTAGAGCGATTCCAGTTGTAGATCTTACAGGTGAAGTTACTATGTTATTAACTAGTTTTAAAAAGTTGGTATTATAAATATAGTTTTATCTTCATTTCACCATTATTTCTGTTTAAAAATAAGTTTTTTTTTTTTTTGATACTATAGGGGACAGACGAACAGACGGGTCACCTGATGGTAAGTGACACCGCCGTCCATGGACACTTGCAACTCAAGAGTCGCAAGTGCGCTGCCCCTTTGAGGGTGATGAGGGATGGGGGATGCAGAGAGCGAAAAGAAGAGAGGAGGGATGAGGAGATGGAAAAAGGAGACGAGGGGAGAGAAAAGGGGGGAGGGGGAATTGGGCCTCCGGAGACCTCACTCATTTCGGGGAAATGCAACACAAGCGTTACTTCACAACCGGTTTCCTGTGAGGCCGTGGTATCGCACCGGTCGAGCCGGCCCATTCGTGCCTAAGCATGGCTCTACCACTGTTGCTAAGCATGGCTCTACCACTGTTAATACTAGATATACTAACTACTACAAGATATACTTATTGTTTAATATATACAAAATGAAAGGCAGAAATAACAAATAAATAACAATAAATAAATGAATAATAAATAAATGCTCCACAAATCTCCCACACGGCCGTCTGATATCAAACTAAGCAGAGCTTGTACTATGGTAACCAGACTGCTGATAAACATACTTATATATTTCTAAATACATACATATTATAGATAAATTACACGAAGACAGAACAAATGATCGTGCTTATCACACAAATATTTGTCCTGGGTGGGAATCGAACCCACGATCTCGGCTTAGCAGTCAGGATCGCTAATCGCTAGACCAACAGGCCAGTCAAATAAATTAACGGTGTTGTATTTTGAACATGACATTTTTACTTTATAAGTTGAGTATCATTTTTATAGCCTGATCTCCCAAAACAATACATATAAAAGTCACTTATCAAAAGAGTGTGGTATTTTTAGTTAGTTTGTTTAGTTAGTAAGTTGTTTTAATATCCACAAACCTAGATATAGGTGTGTTCAGTTTTAAAATAGTATAGACATCAAAACATGAATTGTAAATGGGGAACTATATAACAGCAAACATCATCAGAATGCACGAGACAGACAGGATCGAGACTTGTAAACCGATTAGACGTGTTGTGAAAGTGAGAAAAAAATATAAATAACTGTAAACTGAGCTATTTTATAATCATAACACGTCTGTTAAATCTAGCAAAAAAGAAGTTCATTTGTGACTGTAAAGTACTCTACTTCAAAGACATTAAATAACGATTGATTGCAGGAACTGTGAAAGCTTCCTAAAGATTTTGAATCGACTGAGTATTGCCGTCATAAATCTTTTGAGTCGGAGCACCCCTCTAATCTAACGCTTCTCGACAAGAAATATACGAGCCTTCAGGCGATTTGTACACCGTTCTTAGAAATAAGAAGCGTATGAACTGGAATTTTCAAGAAAAACCTAAATGGAGTAAACTGCGAGGATTTGAGAACTTTTAGTAATGGAACTTAATGCTTTTTATTTACTGACTGTTTATTATGGTAAGATTCATTTAGTGTTAGCTGTATAGAGCTATAACGAATGTAAATACATTTTTATTAATATAAATTTCATAATCAAATAGCAAAGAGAATCATCCTGCAGAATACTTACCAACAGCAGGCTGCAAACTCTGAGCGATTTAAAGTCAAAATCAAAATCGTTTATTTCATCTGAACTAATTATCGATATTTTTGGATTGTCAAGACAGGAATTCGGTCATATTAAGTCAATTATCAAGCTAGTTGTATGTTTCAATATGTAGATCCTATGGGGAAGAAGAAATAAGAAACTTCAAGGAGACTCTTTTTCAAATATTTTACATAAGTTTTTTGTAACAGTTCATAGGTGCACATAAAAGATATGTGTAATATGTGAAGACAATGCAATACATCATTCCGAAATAACGTTTAAGGTAATTGTTATTAGTCTAAAAAAGAACGGACAGGTTTTTCTTTAAATGAGACTGTTTGCTTGTAATCTAAGTCTGTTTGGATTCTTAGGATTGGCCTCAATACTCTACTAGAGTCTTAATCCGTGAGCTGTCTGTTCGAATATATAGCAAAGGTGGTATATATAGCAAAAAAGTAAGAATCAGAACGACTGCACGATTGGCACAACGGCTTAAGTGGTCACCTCGCCACCATGCTGCCGCGCCTAGAGTTGTGGGTTTGATCTCAGCACGGGACAACACTTTGTGTAATTCTCAAATTATTGTACTGAGTCTGGGTGTTCTTTGTGTCCGTTGTATGAATGTTTTTAAAGTTCCCTGCGACACAGGAATTAATCCTAGTACGGGAGATATTTCTAAAAAAAGTAGAAGAAAAGTAGATTCCAATATCTTTCCGTTTTAGAGGTATTATTATACTGAATATGAGAAATACTAAGGACTAAAACCGTATTGCAATGCTAATTTGATACCAGTACAAATAGGATTATGGCACTTAGTGAGAATGCATGTGTAATGAATACTTACACATTAAAATCAATAATTATTCTGAGGGTAGACATGAATATTCGTACTTCAGTTTCTGTAATATTTATATTCAATTTAATTATGCCTCAGGCGTGGAGTGCTGGTTGGATCTCGGTTATACGAAACGCGAATATATTCTAAATGTGTGAAAATGTAATTACAATCTGTTTTGCAGTAAGGCCGAGTAACATAAATCTTTAGTGTATTAAAAAGTTTGTGATAGGAAGCATTTGATTAGCAGTACTAAAAGTCTTAAATGAGTCTAAATAAGAGTTGGTTATGAATATGATGATGAGGATGTTCCGTATTTCAATCTTGATACTGGGGACATTGCATAATAAATTTACCTTTATCAGTATCACATAATAAAGTATCGTACTGGCATTTTACAGTGGTAGAGCCATGCTGAGGCACGAATGGGCCGGCTCGACCGGTGCGATACCACGGCCTCTCAGAAAACTGTAAAGCATGACAAGCTTTTGCAATTCCCCGCAATTAGTGAAGTTTCTGGAGGCCCAATTCCAGCTCTCCTCTTTTTTCTACCCTCGTCCCCCCTCTCCTCTTTCCCATCTCCTCATTCCCCTCCCCGTATCCCCCAATCCCTTATCACCCGGCAGGCAGCGCACTTACAACTCTTGAGTTACATGTGTCCATGGACGGAGGTTGTCACTTACCATCAGGTGACCCGTTTGTTCGTCTGTCCCCCTATATTATAAAAAAATCTATAACCATATACCGAAGCCGATTAGAGAGTTAAAAACAAACATATTCAGAAACGAACTAACAAAATGGCTCATTGGGAAATGTTATTATAGTGTCAATGAATTTCTTGAAGATAAATAGTATTAATAAGTGGTAATAAATAGTAAATAATTAAATAGTGATTGGACATAATAAATACTTGGTAATATTAATAGAGGTGCACGATATTGTAAAATATAATATATGTAGGATATATTTTCTGGTTTTATCAGTTAAATACACTTTTGTTCTTGAATGTGTTCTTATCGGTGACTATTTAACATTTGACATTTCATTTTTTAATTCGGTTTTAATTTTATTTTTTACTGTTCTATTTTAATCTTTAATTTTTAGTACTTTGTAAAACTAAATGTTGTAAACAAAAAATGTTGCATGCAGAGAATCTGCGAAACATGTTGAATATTATTTAGTGTCATTAACATCTTGTAAAAACCGTGTTTCAGGCAATACATGATTTTATTATTATTATATTATAATAAAAACAAAGTATTGTAGATTTCACAATCATACATACATAGTATATCACGTTTGGATACAGGAATAGGCAGAGCTGGATTAAATGCTCACATGTGAGCGACTATTATTTACGTGATAGGGGCAAGCTTATTGCCGTCAACTCGCACCTCATCTCGCCCCTTTGTTTGCGTCAAGGCCCCGCACGTAGGATTCCGCATAAGGAATAGCATTACTACTAAAATATTCATTTTATAACAAAGTAATGAGCAACATTGTTCAAAAGTGGATTATCTGTACATACTATCGCCACTGGCGTCGAGCCAGCCGTGGTTTGTTGCGTTACTAACAACTTTATTATGCATTACCGCGTCTCTCGAACCTAAATAAGCAGCAGCTCACTTGCCAAGTTTTGGCTTTACATTTTCATTAGACTACGCCACGAAGGTCTGTCAACGCGAGTGTGCTATTAACGCTTAATTTGTGATGACATAATTTCTCATGGTACTAAACATATGTATGTACATATGCTGATACTATTCCTTAATGGGTAGACTGAGCTGTATTAAAAACCTACATTTTGGGGACTATCATTTCCTACTTACGTATATAAAGGGCAAGCTTATTAATATAAACTGGACCCTGCGAGAATAAATTGGAAAATTTGGGAGTTTTTTTGGAAAGGAAAGGAAGGGAGTGTAAGAAATAACTCGAGCTGGTTAGGGCCAGATATCTATAACTCGAATTGGCTGTTCCTGGAGAGTCCGAGGCGTGTAACTGGCGTAGTACGTAACTAACTTTCTCTAACTGTTCTGATCAGATATAGCCGTTTCTGAAGAGTTATGCTGTTAATGGATGTCAGAGATGACATTGCTACCTATTCCTCTAATAATAACTACGCATTTGTTGTGCTATTAACCTGATCATATAGTTATAAAACTAAAACTAAAAATAATTTTGTCGTTCAACGATCAAAAACCTATTTATTGGTATATTATAAATAATTAATAACATGTAGAAATATTCGCATCAAAAAAGACAAGAGACGACAAGAGACCTGTCTCAAGGAGTAAGTCACACTGAGTAAGCAACGTTGGCAACTGTTTTTATGTCTTTCATTTTAGACCTAGTGGACGAAGACAGTTGCGCTACTGGTTCGCTATGTGTTGCGGTGCTGCTATTAAAAAGCGCTGTAGTAAACAACAAACAGCATATACAAATAAATTTTCTTAGAAAAGTCTAATTAAATGAAACCCAACAAAATATTTCAATACAAGGCGTATTGAAATTGGAACCTAAGGGGGTTTAGGTGTTATATTTGATGTACTTTAAGGATTCCTTCACGGAGTGTGCTTATATTATAAATAGCGTGCAATAGTTTGTTTTTAACCACAATGCAAAAACAGAAGGGTATCATAATACTTAACAAATAACTTAGGTAATTGTTAAAATATGGTCAAATCTTGAACACAAAGCGATCTCTACTTAAACAATATTTGTTATTGTTTTATGAAAAAAATAATATTACAATATTAAAACGAAAAATCATGGAATGCTCAAAAAAATCTTACTCAATAATATGTCCTTTTATGTTCTTTGTAATTTCTTCGTTGAAATTACTCGTCGATTTTAGGCTTTGTCATTACAAAGTTACAGAGGAGCATGTTGGAAACTCCTTTGAAGATTCCTAACTTGTAATAAGTTTTTTGAATTTTAGAAACCTCAGTACCTTACCCCATTCGAGCAAATACGCCGAATATATAAACTTCTATCTTCTGGCAGGAATACTAAAATTCATGAAACTTTTATCAAAACTTTGCACGTTTAGTGGTAGGTACATTATATTGTAAATGTTTTACTTCAGATTATCTTTTTAATACGAATGTCTTATTGTTAGATCATTTGTTTTAAATTAAATTACTGTGTAAGTAACTTTTATTATAACACGCATAGGCGGCTTGGCCTGAGTATACCTTGGGTATAACACCGCCTCACAGAAAACCGGTGGAAAAACAATGCTCGTATTATATTGCCAAGTGAGTTAGGTTATTGGAGGCCTAACTCCCCCTCTCCTATTTCCCCTCCCCTCCCTCACCGTTTTCTGATCCCTCATCCCTTCCCTTCATCACTATCAAACGTGGATAGAGCTATTACGACTCTTAAGTTGCAGGTGTTCATGGGCGGCGATCATCACTCACCATCCGTGTACCGTCTGTTCGTCTGTCCACTTTTATCATAAAAAAAATTATCGCTTAACAATTAACATACATAATTACATAAAATTAAACTGGCCGCACTCAGCGAGTGGGACTCGTGCACAAAGGGTAACCTACCATTTTCTATAACAACAGCAAAAAAAAATTGTCTTTTGTATGGAACCGCCAACCTTCAATAAAAAATTGATTAATACATGAGATACAGTCTGGTAACAGACGGACAGACAGATAGACAGACAGACGGACAGCGGAGTCTTAGTAATAGGGTCCCGTTTTACCATTTGGGTACGGAAATCTAATAAGATACAATCCAACACATAACCTTGTATAGTCCGGTAAAAAAATAATCTAAAATCGTTACATAAATATAGTAAAATACCTAATAATATGGCTGTGTAAAAGGTGTTTTGTTTTTCTGTTCCTTTATTGAGAGTCGTAGAGAAATCGCCTAAAGCCTATTAATTGAATATTTCAATATGTATACAAATTTGTCTTAATTTAATGTTAACATTTAAATTTGACACGAAACAAAATAGAACTAAATTAAAGCACTGCGCTGAGATATCTCCTTCTACATTACTGATGTGCGTCTAACTTAGATTACAATTTGGTATACCTACGAAAATGTATAGCATTGCACATTGCTGTGCTCTATACACAGATGTGTTTTAGCGCAATATTAATTTAATAAATTTAATTTGTTTTGATCATAGAGAAACCTCATTCATCTCCGGCATATACATTATAAAATATCCTCGTTCTCTTAGGCGTAGATTTGATAATTTCTAATTAATAACTGTAGCTGTACCGACATAAATATTTTTAAAAGATCCATTGCCTATGGAAAATACTGCGTTAAAATCGACAAATATCGAAGTCGTTGTTCAACATTTTTCAACTCAAATAGAGCTATCATTATGTTTGTTTGTATAAAACCTTCCCAAAGGACGGTTATTTGTAAGTACGGTTATGGTACATTACGGTTGGTTGGTTTTTTTTTTTTTAGTGAGATCCTATTTTTTTTCTTAAATAAAAATAGGATTTTTATTTAAGAAAAAAAAAATAGGATCTCACTGTTTAAAAACAAAAGATTATTTTAATATTACAAACAGACACTCCATTTTTTGATGTTAATAATATAGGTGTAACTTTAACATTAAATAGCGACCATGCTTGCCTATGATTTTAAAATTAGAAAAACACTAACACTAAGCCAAAAAATAGTTTAAAAAAATATTGAAAAGTAATAATATTATATATTGGCGTTTATGCATAAACTAAGGTGCCTTATTGCGTATAAAATATTATTAGTGCAGGGACATGATAAGGCCTCTTTGGGCAGGAGAATTATTGATATATTTAAAGAATATCAGCAAACTGGGCCACACATTACTAGCTTTCTTGTTAACCCATCTAGATAAACTAAATGCTTGTGTTAGGAGTGGGTTCTGGACGGTAGTGAACTGGGTTAGGTTCGATCCCGCTACCATTTGATCACAAGTCCAACGATTTAGCTTTTATGATATCGCCGCTTAATTACTAATAAGTCGGTCCAAAAAAATGTGGTACAAAGATACTTTATTCATTTACAAGTTTAATTTAAACTAAAGCTATTAAATAACGTTTCGTTTAGGATTTTATAATTTTTGTTTCATAAATATACAAAATCAATATAATGTATATAACAAAGCAAAAACTACGAATGATCTATGCGGAATGCAGAATAATAAGTGTTTTTGGTTATAAGTTTAAAAAAAGTGGAAAATTATAACAAATATAATATAAAAAGTTACTTTCTATTTGTGCCCGAGCATCGATAGATAAAGAACCATTTCGCGCATACCCGGTATATGATAATAACATGACAATAATGTTCACATTATTTCATACCAATACAGCCACATTATTTTGACAAATCTAAGTGTTCCTTTCTCTCAAGGTAAAGGCAGAAAATATTAACTTTTATTCAGCAAATAACATCTTTGAATGTGAGTCATAAACTTTTATGTTCTATTATTTTCTTTCTGCTCTTTAGGGAATGTACTTTTCTTACTCTTTTCTTATTTTTATATAAAGGTACCGTCGTTGAAAACACTCCTATGTGACCGTCCTTCTGTCTATAAATCCATTAGTTTCTTATTCGTCTTTATGTATTCTTGATGAAGTATAAAGCAAGAAGTATATAGACAGAGTTCAAAACACTTCTCTTTGTTTACTTTAAAATAAATTCGAAAGTAAAATTTATGCACACACCATTTTAGAACACGTTCAACAAAATTAGGGCGCTTAGCAAAACGCAAGGCTGCTGCGGCACAAACGCGCGTTTCATTTGCCTTTTTATTGACAAATGTTTTACATCTATTAATATATGATTCAAAATGCGCGTAGTCAGAGCATAAGGTAAGGTAGTGAGCAGAGGCCTTTAATGTACTGAAAAGAAATTGGATACTAAATTATAAAAATCCTAAGTAACACACAACTCATAGTTTGATTATCCTACACATGTATATGGACCACTTTATTATCTTTAGGTTTCTTAAAAGATATTTCTCTGAGCGATAAAGCGATCTTCTTAATTTTGGTTACTTTATGTACTACATAACATAGTAATGCTGAAGAGTTTGTTCGTTTGTCTGAACGCTAATCTTTTCAACTACTGATAAAAAAAGAAATATAAAAAAATATATAAAAAAAAAATATTTTTGCATTAGATAGCCCGTTTGTTGAAGAAGGCCTTAAAACCTCACGCTGTGGCCTTTAGGAGCGAAGCAGTGCACGGCTAGTATTAATATATTTGATATAAATATTCATTGAATCTTTATTACTTATAATATAATATATATATATATATTTGTTACAAAAAAGTCTTGAATAATAGTAATATTATTATTTATACAAAACAAAACTGATTAAAGTCATTTAATTGAATATTATATAACATTGTGCCACTGATTGTATTTATTTCTATGGTTATTTTGTAATTATTTATTTAGTTCCTCGTAACATTATATTAACTTCATGTTCAATTAAGAGTGTAAATTAATAAATGATGGTTGCTGGTTTAACTTGGACAGATGACAAATATTTAAACAGACATTTTAAATAATTCAAATCAGTCTGAACCTTTGACTACTCTCGTTTCAATTTACTCAGTCGTACTTCGCTTAAAGTAAATTATTTTACCTGTACCATTTATTAAGACGGTAGCTTTGCCGCTAATTCTTAATCAAGTTAACATGTTTTACTGATGATCTAATTTGTTGTCGTGTAACGAGGAGCGCAAATATTAATGAATCTTGCGACCAAGTTACATTTGTAATACAAAGATTCTGTTGAATGTATTTCATGCTACTACTTAATACATAGAAAATAGAATACATTTATATTTATAAATATACCAGGTAACGTAGAAAGTTTTGAAAACAAGGATGGATGTGCGGCGACTAGGATGGAAAATGTGGAAATAAGTATATAAGAGGAAGCCTTAAAGTACAATAATAATAGTCAATAGATGAAAAGTTGAGGAGAAATAGGTTAGGGTGATATGGACATCTACCACTATACTCAGGCATTTTTTTTTTAACGTTTGGAAAACCCCTCGGGCCGTTATCCCACCGGGGTTTTCGGTAGAACGGTGTGTCGGACCGACTAAAACCACACGGTGTGCCATCCTGCGCCTGACATAGGAAGAGTCTGGGAACAGCTTTGGTACTACATCCGGACCCCTCCGGCACCACCTTCAGGTAACTCTCAATTAGGCAACGTCCAGGCACACCAGGAAGTCGGAGCGAAGCGGATGGAGGGGAAAACCCGTCCCGACCACCCGCGGCCTCTGCCGCCCGGTTAGCCCGGATCGTTCTCCTGAGCCCGCTCCGCCGCCTCCTTCTGCGAGATCGTCATCACAGAAGGCTGTCACCGCTGTAAAACTTCTGTCACTACCGGCCATGGAGCGTATGACGGCCGTTAGTGAAAGATCCTCCTCAATTACTGCAGTGAGAGCCCGACGCTGCGTCGCCCAAGCCGGGCAACCCGTGAGCGTATCCTGGGCCGAGTCCTCACTGCAGTTGCAGTGGTGGCAGACGGGACTCAATTCCCTCCTAGCGACCGATTGCAAGTACTTTTCAAAGCAGCCGTGCCCGAAAAGAACCTGCGTCAGTCGGAAAGAGTCCCGTGCTGCGGATTTGCCCATTCGACGATGACCGGCTGGAGCGCCTCCACAGCGACAAAGGTAGCACGTGGAGCCTCCAGCCGGGACGACCAATGAGGCATCGTGGCTCGACGAGCGGCTTCACACCACTCGCGTACCTCTTTGGGCGGGGGACCACTATGCTCAACAATATCAACTATGAACATTTATTTTGATTAGGAAATATATATAGTTTACAATTAACTAACCTTGTCTATTATTGGATTTGTAAAGAAACCGTAATCATACTACACGAAATTATATACAGTTTATTTGGAACCTACAGTAACCGAAAGCTTTGGAATTGACAGTAACCGAAAGCTTCCCTTAAAATTCAATATTAATTTCCTTTTCACTTAGAAACGTCTCATTGGATTCACTAAAAACAGAGTTTGTAAATACTTTGATTAGCAGTAAGCAACTTTTGAATTTACGACCAAACTCTTTAATAAAACACGGGCAGCTATGAAGTACTAGCTATTAAAATGTTTGAAGATAGTCAATTTCAGAAGCAGGTGCGTTATTATAATGTAATGCTTTAAATAAATATAAAGGCAGAAAAGCTATGAAAAAGCCGCCTCTTGCATAAGAGGCTTCCAAAATATGTAGGGGTTCCTATAAGCTTCATTCCTATGGTATACCTAGGACCTCTGGACCCGAGGGCGGTGTACGTGTGGCACAGTCCACCGCCCCAATCGTTTAACGGGTCCGAATTGCAGGCGTGTAGTGTTCCGCGCGCCTCCTTCAGGGATTAATGGTGGGGGGAGAGGAACCTTCAAAAGAGATGCGGTCCACTCCGGGCGGTCACCTGATGGCCGCGGAAGAATGTCATGTTCTCGCGGCCCACGGCAGCAGGTGCGAGGAAGGAACACCGTGGTGGTTTTAGCCGGTCAAGTCTGGCACACCCCTCCGCTGATGGCCCCGGCGGAAGATAGTCCATGAGGATTTCCCCACGTAAAAAAAAAAGGGTATACCTAGGTCCCTTGCAATAGACCCAGTTGTGACGGAACAACGATTCCGACAACTTAACCGTTGCGTCGCCACGTTGGCTCGGGTGAGCTTATGTCCCGTGGATCCGTTCTACATCATAAAAGGGTAAACTTTGCACATGGATTATAATTTTAAGGGGAATTACTAAACACAACCCGTAAAATATCATACAAAAAAAAAACAAAATGTACGTCAACTGATTGTACAACATACATTTTTATTCTTATTTTTAAATATGACTTCCGCATTAGTAACAATTCCAGTGTCGCGGGGGCTTTACAAACATTCAATCAACCGACACAAAGGACACCCATACTCTCGACAGCTATTTGTGGATTACACAATGTTTTACCCCTGTTTGGGAAATGAACCCAAGACCTCCGGTTCAGCAGTCAGGGTCACTAACCAGAAGACCAACAGGCCCGTTAATTGAATATCAAAACTCGAACAAATAGTAAATACTATTTACATCTATAACGACATATCAAAAATACTAACTGTACATTAGAAATAACTAATGCGTCACCAAATAAGTGTTAGGCAGCAAAAAACGATAAAGAAACAGGTTGGTTGCAAATAATGTTTTAATCCTTTTTTACAGTAAAGTGTAAGCAAGTTAAAAATATTGGTGTTCCTCTGACTTGATATTACCGTTACAGTGACACACCAATTGCAAGTTTTAAAGATTATGATTGGTTAATTGCGTGTGTATGCATGTGTGCGTTTTACGCGTTTATATGTGTTTGTGTGAGTGTGTATTGTTGTTTATATATATATTGTTTGGTGTTTATTATCATAAGACAAGTGTTTGTCTTCAGAGACACATCGGTAAGGTGACAGATGATTCTATAGAGTTTGCAAAGTCACGTGCAAAAATGATGAGGACTACAGAACACACAGACCCTCTTTCTTTTTCATCCCATTTGGGTATTCTTTCACCAGAAAACTTTAATTCATATGTAGAATTTCAAACTTTAATATATGACATTCTCGAGGTTGCAAAGAACGATCCTGCTTGACAAGTGGCATTTAAAGCCTCACGATCATAATTGTCATAAAGCACAAATCTGGTAACACTGCTAGGATGCGAAGCGCTTCCAAAAACAGCTTTTGTACTTATATCTTGTAAGAGCAGCTTTAACTGGGCGTCTGGTTTAAAAAGAGGAATGAGACATGAGGCGACAAACTTTATAACCCTGCGGTAAACTCTATGAAGTCTGCATATAATTTAAATACCTCGTGTCGTGCTTATATTTTTCTTTAACCAGACTGCTCAAGAAAGTATTGTTTTTCTATTATATAAATATAAAGAAAAAGGAAAAAAAGTACAGACCTTCAGAATTCCTTAACTAAAAACTTTTTGACGGCATAACACTATTTTCAATAACGAAAGATATAATTTATTGATGACAATTTATTTGAATTTAGAATAGACGTACTAATAACAATCTGACCTCATAAGACTCATGTTAGTGATGACGTAAGACATAACTATGCTAACAAACTACAGACTTAATTATTAATATTTACGTTTAACAAAACATTATTTCAAGTCAAATAACGACTAAAGCACCAAACTAATGGTATTTAATATAAAGCGTGAAAAAGACAAAAGATGTTGGCGATATGGGCACAATAGGCCATAATCGGTTCCCGTCACGTTTTGATCAAACGACGAAGCTCAACTGCCAGGTAGACCCATAGACAACACGTCAAATCTTTTCATACGCACCGTTTAAAGGCACACGCACTACTATCGGCTGATAATATTGTACGTGTGTTCGATGCTACATTTTTTATAGGATTTTTTTGTTTACTTATATTTTGTTGGGATAACATCTGCTTTTGTTTTACCTGTTAGGTTTTTAGAAACTCTATATTGAGTGAAGTGTGTTTGGCTTTTAAAAACATAGTAACCGGTTGGTATTGGTTGTCATAATAGTGTTGTAATAATAATGTGCAGTTCATAGATAATACGTAGTGTCTTGTTCTTCATTTGTTGTATTCCTTATATGTAATTAAAAAAAAAAGAAAAAACAATAATGTTACATTTTGAACTTGGAATCTGTCATTCTTATATGAATATTGTAATTATAGTGTCAATATTTTAGTAACACTAAAATGAAGTGTTGTGACTTCGGGAACCAAATTGCTGTGATAGCATTACACAAAGTAAGTATTGAGCTAAATGCAATTTTTAAAACTGGTATTAGACGAATTATAAAATATGAATTGATGGAATGATACCTCCTCTGTTTGTTATAGAAAAAGATCTGGCCGTCCACATAGTATTCGTGCAAAAAAGGTGATTAAAGCAGCGAAGGAAATAATTTGAAGAAATCCTGTCCGTAAGAAAAAGATTTTATCTCGGGAAATTTTGTCGCGTAATTTAAAAGATCACTTAGGTCCTGCAGCCTGTAAGAGACGCACTGGTCATTATTTTACTGATTATTAAAAAATGAAAAGGGTGGTAACATCAAAACAACTTCTCAAGCGGTACGCGAAGGAGGTCACAGAAAAATGTTATTTACTGACGAGATATTTTTTCCTATTGAGCCATATTTTAACAAGCAGAATGACCGAGTTTATGCTCAAAGCTTTCCAATTAGTCAGCAGAGTACATCGTAGGCATTATCCGACTTCACTGATAGTTTGGTCAACTATCATGGAGTGACTGAGCCATTTTCATGAAAAAGGTATCAAAACATCGGCACAAGTGTATCAAGATACGATTCTTGAGGAGACGGTTCTGCCCTATTGCTATTATTATATTATTTATTATTACTATATTGATATTGCTTTTACAGATAGATTGGGGACTATAAGCAATAGCTCAAGCAAGTCAAGGTCGCATACCTATAACTCGAACTGGCTGGTGCCGGGCAGTCAGAGTCCTCTAACTAGTATACAATATATTTGTTATCATGCCAACATAATAGATCTCTTTAAAGTTATTATAGTGGTAGAGCCATGCTTAGGCACGAATGGGCCGGCTCGACCGGTGCGATACCACGGCCTCACAGAAAAACGGTTGTGAAGCAACACTTGCGATGCACTTCCCCGAAAATAGTGAGGTTTCCGGAGGCCCAACTCCCCTCTCCTCATTCCTCTCTCCTGACCTCCTACCCCTTTTCCCATCTCCTCATCCCCGCCTTCTCTCACGTCCTGCATACCGTTATCCCTCTTCACCCTAAAAGGCGGGCAGCGCACTTACGACTCTACCGTTGCAAGTGTGCATGGACGGAGGTCGTCACTTAACCAGCCTGTCCCTATCATATATTTTTTTTTTTTTTTTCATATAAAACTTAAAATTGCATAGTAGACATAAGTATCTTATTTGATAATTATTTCCTACAGTTTTACAATAATTTTGACTAGTGGTTAGTGACCCTGACTGCTCAGGCATAGATCGTGGGGTCGATTCCCTCACGGGCCTGATATTTGTGCGAAATATAATCTAAAATAATAAATGCAAACTATAAGTAACTGAATGCAATGCACATCATAATAGAACTAAATAAAAGTTATCTGTGTTTGAAATTTAACATATGTATAGTAACAAAATTTTATGTAAACTTTTGCAAACTTGTAACACACTGTGTAACATAATATGTAATACGATTTAATACAAATTTGCACCCGTGTATATATACTCGTATACTATTTCGATTCTCTGTCTTAAGAATTAAAACAGAACCAAAAATAAGTATTATATTATAATTTGTAGATATTAAGCCTCAGTTGGATGAAATTTCAATAGCATTTAAATTCCTAATTAGTTAAAGAAAATAAACTTACTAGCTAATGAGAATAGTTTTAGTGGTATTTAAGAAATTACTTTAAAACTGGGGCTAGAATATTCATAATTACGCACCTTGATTTTAACTCTTTTCAATTAAAAGGAAAGAACAACATGTCATACTATATACATACATATATCTCGTACTTACAACTCTCGAACAACTACATTTTTTTTATTTACTAAAAATAAATAAGTTAAGTTAATTTTAAAGAATGAAGTCTATCAATCAATGCGCTCATTCTCGCTCTCGTAACGTTTATTGTTTTAACATTTGAATCCAGTAATAAATTTAACAATGAATGTCGTTGAATGAAACGAATTTATAATTCTATCAGTCAAATTAAATCATTATTTGACTCAATTTACCAGGCCTTTAAGCTTAATAAACTCACATTAGCGTTATGTTTCTTGGGTAAATTGAATCTTATATCTTTAAAATTTTCAATTCCAATCCAAAATTTGAATTAGAGATTATTTGATAAAGTAATGTTAAATGTTAAAAGTTTTTTAGGACGTTACTTTTAATAGAAACCTCGCATACTTCAGAATGAAGGCCTTTATTGTAAAAACAGCTGTCTAGTTTTATTCAAAAGCAGGTTATCATGAATCATCTTCATAACCTTGACTTTGATTATAACGGAAAAAAGTATATCTCAAAGATGTATAAATTTGTTGTGTTCATAATGCTTTTGATCATTTTCGAAGCTCAACGGTCACGGCGAATCTGATGACCAGTTTGATATCGTAAGTTAGTTTAACAGTCGTGTGCGAGAACGGGAAGGGACGATCGGCAACGCGTCAGTGCCTCCCGCACTACACCGCGGCGCGGCGCAACCGGCATTTATCGCGGCACATTCTCGTACTCCAGGCGTTCCTTGCTCGGATATTTTATAGCATATGTATTCCGCGAGTGTCCAGTGAGTAACTTTTGTGGCGTTTCTGGATGTTTTGCGTGTCACAGCCATGTCTGGACGGCTTGTGTTGTTGTTAGTGATGTGGGCGGGTCTCGTGGTGGCTGACAGGAAATTAACTGTCGTTGAAAAACTAAGAGAAGATGCGGACCTGTCGCAGGTATTTCAAACTTTCTAATTAGTTTTTGAATTGTTTAAGAAACTTTGTCTCTCGTTTACATAGTTCCTAAAGGAGAGCTTGGTGTTGAAACCTCTTCAGGTATGCTTAGTGCAAAACTTAAGTTACTTAACATGGATTTGACAGTTAAAAACTTAGTATACAATTTCCGCAGGCGTTGTGTTCAGCATTAAAATTACGTTAATATTTAGGGTACTAACAGAACAGAAAATACATAATTTTGATATAGGTTTACATGTCAAAATTATGTATTTACTGTAAAATAATATTTTTATCCTACAGCAAACTTCTTATTTTTTTTATCTTCTTATTTGTTTTAGGTTTAGACAATTTTAGTATAAAAAGTGGTATAAACAACAAGTTCTTACCTTTTTAGCATAAAATAAAGTTTCTGGAGCTCATTGTACGTTTAATTAAATAAAAAAACAACTCAAGTACGACGGAATAAAGATACCTAAAGGCGTATTACTGAACCATACCTTTGTTTGAAATTCTTACTTATATGTAGGTACTTAAAGTTGTTGTAAATTTTCTTATAATACTATCGCTTCGTTGACATAATACAGGGGTTAAGTATCATTAGCAGCTGGACTTAATTATTACGCATACGGTTAGTAACCGGTAGGAATCTGGCGTCTCATGAGTCATGCGGTTAGTACGTACCCTTGTTTTACTTTTCGAGGGAATAATTCATTGATAGTGCTTTTAACTTTCACTGTTTAGTTTTAACTGTTCTTTGTTTGATGTAATTAAATTTATTCAATAATAAGGCATTGTAGAAGGGTGTATAGAATTTGTTCCGTTTGGATCTCGTTGGACTTGAATACGGCCATCCCATCTTTCTTTTACGTTAATAGGCGACTAAAGGATTTGTGTGTTATTTCTCAAACTGCCTACCCCTAAGGGGATATAGGTGTGAGTGTATAAATGTATGTATTTTTATGATGTGTTATGTATGTATTCATGGTTTTTTTACACCGCCATTTATACGAACTCCTTTTTCTTTCTACGAATTCTCGACTATTACAAGACAGTGGGTTAATCTGTAACTCTATCATATTTTTATTGAAATATGAACAATCTATATATTATTAGGTTGTTCGGATCAAACCCGCCCACACAAATATTCCAATAAAAGATATAGTTTTCATTTATACGAACTTATATTCAAAAATTAACTAGTCACCCTGCGAATTTATAAGCGCTTGCCAGCGCTCAGGTAACTTTCTCAATGCCTGGTAACTTCATGTTGGTTGCTATTTCTTTATCCAAAGCTTTTCGTAAGGCATAGGCATTTTTTTTACATGTTAAGTTTTTTTTTAAATTAATTCATTACAGGTGGTCTTAGGTACACCAGTCTTCGCCGACAATGAGGTTAATAACAAAAATCTTGACTCACGAAACGCTTCTTGAATCACCTGTAAACGTGTCTCAGTTTCGGGGCCAGATTTGTGATCGCCTCCACGGTGCTCCCCGACATCAAAATCTCCGTTTCTAAAACGCCTGTACCACTCCTTAACAGTCGTTTGGAAGAGTGCGTTACAAGTCATTACCTTAGTCAGTCTTCGGTGGGCTTCGGCCGCAGAATGTACTTCAAGGAACATAAATTTGATTATTTGACGCTGTGAAAATACGTCAATAGAATTACGACCTTCTAAATTAATATTTGTAGCTATAGCGTAATGATTGCAACAGATGATGGACGACAACTGACTATTTTATTTACTAACAAAGTAACATGATGTAATAACTCTTAAATATTGTGTAGTAAAATTTCAAAAACAGGCGGGTTTGATCCGAATAACCTAATAGGTACGTTATAGATCAATATAGGCAGGTATTTAATCATTTATCTTTTTAATATTATATTAATTTCACATTTGTCAAGGCAACTTATAGTTGAGATGTATGTGTATTGCTCTATTACTTTAAAATATTTGTTGAGCAATTTTATGAAATAACCATATTTAATTTGAATTTAATTTACTGCTAAGGTAGGTTATACTGAACTGTCACCCTCATCGTTTGAAAACAAAAGGTCAAAGTTCAATTTTTAGGAACTAATAATCTTTTTGTTAGAACCTAATACTTCCATAAGTTTTACCAAATCAGTTCAAAGTAAACATATCTATATGGCAAAAATAAAAATGAGAAGCCCTCGCAAGGTATAACAAGGCGATTACAATGCACTTATTTATAGCAAGGAAGTATTCGCCAATCGTTAAGGAGAAATAAAACTTAAAAAAAATATTGGTACAACTCAATGTTTATCCACACAGAACAAATGCCCTAACAAAAAGTAAATGAAACGTAAGATGATTTCAGCCAATCGGGTCTTCCTTTAGACGTTTAAAATCCATCAAATATTATATTTATTTACAAAGCTCTGGCCTGTCTCTCATAGCCGATTAGCCAAGAAGAAGACTGCCCATAAAATATATTATTTAGTCATGGGCCGGGCTTCAGTAAAATTTACATATTTTGATGCTGGGAAAATACAGTTTAGCAACAAAGTAGTTCTCAAACTGCACTTTAATTCCATTTGGTCGGTTACCTCGAAGCCTCCCTGTGTGGTGATATTATATTACTATTTAAATACATATTAACTGTAAAGGTACTAATGATGTTCGCATATAAATTTGCCAAATAAAGAGGATATTTACTTAAACCAAATTGTATTAAACCAATTAAAACTTTGCTTAAGAGAATTATTAATAAAGGCCTTCGTTACATAATTGAGCTGAACGTCTCAAATGGCTGCATCCGTTTGTCTTATGTCGGTCCAATTGTAGTTCAACTTTGTCAAAGGAGGGTTTGGATTTATTAATGGTTGTACTAACATATAGCAATTAGGTCCTGATTGAGAACAGTTATTGAATCAGAGCAGCTTGGAATGGTTGGCTTCTCATGTTACGAAATCACATTAATTGAACAAATCTATGCTTATGTGAAATTTCAGTTTTGAACTGGCTGTTTCTTGTTGTTCAAATGTAGAAATTGAGTGCTATTTTCATAACTTAAGATTTCGGTGGCTTTAAAGTCTAACGATGACGAATCTGAACTGAATTGAACAGAAACTGACAGTAACCTGTTGACAGGTGTGAAACTGTATTTTCTCTAAGATAATGTATGTTTTTTGCTGTTGTTTTATAAAGTTATATAATAATTTCATATGAAATCCTACCACATACATACATACACTCAAGCCTGTATCCCTTAAGGTCTAGGCAGAGGTATATTAAATATCCACACTTTAGTGTATTGTTTTAGTGTTTTTTTTTTTTTTTTTTTTTTCATTTATTTATCAAAAAGAAATATATTTTACAATATTCATAGCTGGTGCTTTACAAATTCATTCGAATTTAACCCGTACACCAGTGAGTCGATAGATGTTATACCAACTTGTTACTACGTTATCTACATCACACACAATATAAACAGAAACAAATCAAGAACTCCACAGTTACAATGAAAGCATAAACACAATGTTCTTATATGTATATAACTAAACTATTAAATATAATATTATATTGTAGTGTGTATTATTAATTAGAATTTGGGCGACAACCTGGCACTATATGACTGTATATTTAATGTCTGATATATTAGATATATAATAGTCCAATCCAGACATCAAGCCATAGGGTGGCCCTTTTCTACTTCACTGTGAACAACACGAACCGCATGTGAACAAATAAATAACGTAATTTGACATCGAAAGGTTTCAGTTTTGTTGGTTGCGATGCATGGCTTCTTGGGCTCGTCTTGTGTTTGATTACGTTCGGAATTTCACAGTATCATTTGAAGCAACGGTGTCTTTAATTTAGTTTTTGGATTTTAAGTATTACTAATATTGGTTGTAAGTTTTTTATACATGTGTGTACAGTATTTGGTTGTACATAATAATAATAATAATAAACTTATCAAATTGTTAATATTTATTCTTTTTATTTATTCAAATTAATCAACATATAAATTACATTTATAAATATAAAATAAAAACAAAATATATTTAAAAATATAAAAAATAGTGGTCCACCGGTATCGGGTACAGGGACCAAGCTACCGGTGGTGGGCTCCAGAGACAGGAACCTCCTCACAATACTTGCCGTGTCAAGAAGAACTGCCTTCTGCATCAGACCCTTGATCCAACCATCTAACGAGAGCCTCTTAAGGTGTTAGTCGAGGCTCTTAGCTATTAATCCGTGAGCAGATATGACTATCGGAACAATGATAGCCGAATCGATATTCCACATATCGACAATCTCGTGAGACAAATCCAAATAGAATAATAATAACTTGTCACATCTCACATGCGGCCGTCTGATCCCAAACTAAGCAGAGCTGGTACCAGTGACACCAGACTGCAGATAAATTTCTTTATATACTTCTAAATATATACATATAATAGATAAAATTAAATTACACCCAGACATCACAAAGGATGATGCTCATGAAGCAAATATTTGTCCTGGGTGTTGATAGAACCCCCGAGCAGTTAAGGTCACCATTTATCATATTGACTAACAGGCTAGTCAATATGATAAATACGAACAATGATATACCTATTCGTTAATGATCAGAATTTTATCTAGACGTACAGACTAAAAAAAAAATTGAATTACACAAACGTTTCTCAGCTTTTCTTTTAAAACTATATTCTTACTCGTAGAAAGAGACAGTTTTTAGATAGAGAAAAGATAAATGCGCTAATCTTGCCTTTTTTAACAATTAAATTGATCAACCTTTACAAAACAATACAATATCCTTAAACGTGTACCGTAAAACACGTTAATTATTAACATTTTAATAAATTAATTAATTTTAATACAAATAGCAGTCTTACCGCAAGTAAAGAACAGATGTGACGGATTACAATTCTACTACACGGTTTTGCACGCGTGTATATATCAAATGGTTAGATATAAAATGATGCCTTTGTCCTTCCCCAGAGAAGTATCAAAATAACAAATTTAAGCAAAATTGGTTCGGCCGTGCAATATTTGTACAATATGCAGGTAATCTAGACGAATTAGTTATATATGAAAAACACGTTACAAACGTGATTTTGGTTACATTGGCCATTCTAGTATCACATGAGTTAGATTATTTGAGTTGTAAGGTCAATGCTTTGCAAGGAGTGACGTGCGGACGTCTTAGCCATTTCCTCTGAGAGTAATTATTGTGGACAATGGGTCAGTTTGTCAATCAACGAGGAGTTTCATTTCAAATGAGCTTCCTTTATGAGCGTTACATTAACTTCACAGAAATTTGTCATTCGAACTGCAATTGCATTTTTAACTGACTTAAAAATGGTACAAGCTGCAGTCAATATTGGACCTATTTCAATTTTAAGAAAATACTGGCTCTTAGAAAAGGCTGTGGTTGGCCAGAGGTGGGTTGAAGTCCCACCGAGGACAAATGATTTTGTGATGAGCTCGTCCTCACATTATAGATAAATTGCAAACTAATTACACCCAGATGATGAACAAATTTATGAACATTTGTTCTGTATTTGGGTGTAATTTATCTGTGTCTGTGTCTGTTTAAATGTATCTGTCTGTCTGTCTGTATCTCTATATATATTTAGAAATATATTAATATGTTTATCTGCTGTCTGGTTACGCTGCTTAGTTTGGAATCAGACAGCCACGTGTGAGATGTGTGAAGTTATATTTATTTTATAAATATAATTGGATGTATAATAAGAATTCATTAAGTAGGGAATGCTTCAGTAAATTTCTCGTAATTTTAAACTTTATTTAAAATTTATGGTCTGTTCTGTCTGTTTGTCTTATTTATGTTTTAATGAAAATTGTTGTAATGTGTGTCGAAACCGGCATTTCGAGGCTTCAGCGGGAATTCCGTTTAATTATATGTACGATACGTAGCAAATTCACGGTATTTTAATAATATCGTCTTCAAAACTGGGAACGAAGCGGACACGCTGTACACCAAAATCGAATTCTCAAGACTGGTTGTGGAATATCTTGTAAGAATGAAATACAAACGATACTACGGGTATTACAAACATTTTACTTTACATAAATAATGACTAGACTGACATATAATTTGACAGTGAGTATGTATAATAGATAGGTACTATATCTATCGTAATAAGCACATTAGCATTTATAAGCAACGTCTTTGTATATTTATTTTTTTTATTTATATAAATTATTTTTCTTACTATTATGACGTAGATTTTATACTTTATAATTGATTACTGGTGATTGGAGTATTAACTAAAATCTATTTTCTTCTTTTTGAAAACCCATTTTAACTTGATGTAAAAGAGGGGTGTTATAAGTTTGTAATGTTAATCTGTTTGTAGCATTATAGCTCTTATATTGATTAAACGATTTAGAATTAGCCTTTTTTGTTCAAAAAGAAAGAAAGTTAAAAAATCTCCATAGCCGTTTGAAGATAATCAGTTCTTTTCTAATGTTTGCAGGGATTTTCAAGTCAGGATTATTATTTTATTATTTTTTCTAGTTTATAAAGTTGTTTTTGATTGTACTTAAGAAACTGGGAGACTCGAACAAAGTTATACATTTTTCGTATGTTAGAAGTGTGCATAAGATATTGTGCAGTATTTGTTTATATTTCTTATGCATATGATAAATAAGTTACTAAATAAAGTAATTGATATGTAAGGACATAAACAAAAAACCTATTTTACCAATACTATTTTATTCGATTACTCTCTAACTTCACTTAATGGCCCAATTTCTCTACAAATTTACACAACAATTTAAACCTCAGTTCATAAATCAAACGAATAAGGCAGCCCTTACAGTTTCTTAAGTACGAATTTTACAATTTTTTAATTAAAATATTTAGCAAAAAACGGTTTCCTTAAAAGCTTTTGTTTTAAGGTGCGGTATACTTAATTGGAACAGGGGTGAGCTGAAGGAAATTACAGTGTTTTCAATGTAAAATGTTTTTACAGCCACGGCAAGTGATAAGAGCCAAATACTAAACGCTATTTTATAAAAAAATCTGTTCACCTGTCGACATTCGTTACCCTTTTTACCGGTAAAATGGACGTGCCTGCTGACGAAAATTGCAAAGCAGACACGTAAGGAAGGTTTCTGTGTACATTATATTCGTAAATCGGTTACATAAAGAACGATTGATTAGGTACCTAAGTTAAAACATACTGATTTTACTGATATTATAAATATGACAGTTTGAATGGTTTGTTTGTTACTTAATCATGCCAGAACGGCTGAACGGGTTTCGATGAAATTTGAAACAGAGTAAGGGCAGCTACTAGTACATAAATATTACAGAAGTTTAATAAAGAAAATAAAAACACCTGAGAAATTTGATATATTTTTTCTCCTTTTTCAATTTGCTATGCATATGATGTACCAAATAGTGAAATACATGCACAACGTGACAATATCTCTGAGAACACATCCTGTCACCGCTTCCTGCGTTCCTGGAGGTAACGAAGTATCAATTGGTGGGGAATTCAATATAAGCGTGTTGCGATGTTATACGGGCGCTTGGCGTGACGCATCTCGGATATATTTTCGTCGTTTGTATTCTGTCCTCACCATGACACCTGATAGGTGTACGCAATATCTAAACGTATTTTAACGTATTTTATTGAAGGTCTTCTAAAGCTATGAAACATACTGAATATATTAAGTATTACTTTTAACCAAGTTTAAAATAGTTGAGGTTCCCATTATGGTTGTTACTAATGTATCTTTGTTACCGCATAACGCTAACACTAATTATCCTATTTAGATTTTTTTTTTTGTTGAAAGGTATGCTTTCAGTATGGTCTCATTTCAATTTGAAGAAAATGTTATATGGAGAATTATATTTTTTGATAATTCATTATTATGTTATGTGTATCGATTTTAGTATTTTTTACTTATTAAATGAGTTATATTTGATAATGCTCCACTTTAAATTTTGCGAAAAAATAAGGAATAAAAAGTACAGTTTATTTATTCATGATAGACTAATAAAGTCTGTAACAGGACCTATTTGGTGCACGTTTTTCTCTTCAAATAGTAGGTTACATAGACCTTAGACAACGTTTAAACATTTACACCCAATAATCCTAACCAACATGTTTCAATACACATGTTTCTAAGTATCATCTACCACAGATTTGCATGATGCCAAGAAACAACGAAAATATTAAAACGTTTTTATAGACACTGGATCTTTATAGTTTATAAAGTTATTAAATAAATTAAAGTTACATGAATAGATTATTAATTTTTCATTGACTGTGTGTATTGTTAGCTCAACTGTTCTTATGGATGGAAACATACATCTGTAGATTTTATTCTTTCTTTTTTTATCTTAAACGGACAACTGCCGCACTAGAATGAAGTCCAACAAAGAACACCCAGACTCAGAACAACAATTTGAGGATTACAGAAAGAATCCTTTATAAATCAAATACACTTAACATCGGATCTTGCGTTGGAGAGCATTATTAATGATTCAATTAAACTGTTATAACATTTCTGTTGACATAAATTTCGTTTTGTTATCATAAACAAATATTTCTCAAAAAAACTTAACTAATTTTCCCTTTATTTCTTTAGGAAAACTATGAAAGTATTATAAAATGTCAATGTAAACGTCATCGAAAGCCGATCCAAACCTGTGTCTGAAATCGAAACTTCTTTATCAAAAGTTTCAGATTGGGGTCGACTTAACCTAGTGCAGTTTAACCCCACGAAGACACAGGTTTGCGCGTTCACCTCTAAAAAGTTGCCATTGGTCGTATAACCTCAATTCAAAAGAGCACTTCTCTAGCTGCATCAGCGAGTATCGGAATCCTTGGCGTCGATATATCAAGCGAAGTCCAGTTTCGCGGTCACTTAGAGAGTAAGGCCATATTAGCCTCGAAGAAGCTTGTTGTGCTAAACAGATCGAGACAGTATTTTACTCCGACCCACCACCTGCAACTTTATAAGGCGCAGGTTCAGCCGTACATGGAATACTGTTCTCTTTGCAGGTGCACCCCAGTACCAGCTTCTCCCTCTTGACCGCATTCAACGGAGAGTGATATCATCGACTGCCAAGATATTTCTGATCGGCTTGACACCTTGGCGTTGCATAGAGATGTATCTTCACTCTGCATCCTCTATCGCTTGTATCATGGGGAGTGTTCATAGGAATTTTTCGGACTTATACCGGCTGCAGGTTTCCGCCATCGTCAAAATATCCATCCCATCACCTGGACGATTGGCACTCCACCACTGTGCGCTTCTCCAGAAGCTTTTTGCCTCGCACAACCAGCTTATGGAACAAATTGTCGCCTGCCGTATTTCCGAACCGATACGACCTTCAAACCTTTAAGAAAAGAGCTTACTCCTGTCTAAAAGGGCCGGCAACGCACTTGTGACTCTTGAGTGTCCATGGTGCACTCACCATCAGGTGACCCGTCTGCTCGTTTGCCCCCAATCGCATAAAAAAAAAGAATGTTAAGGTGTAGTAGGTTAACATGAATTGCCATCTGACGTCCTGCCAGGGAGGCAAAATCTCGCGAGAGGGTGACGTTCTGGTGTGCCTGGACGTTGCCTAACTAAGAGTAGCCCAAAGGTGGTGCCCGCGCTTTTGCGGGCAAGAGGCGCTAGGAGGAGACCGGGTGTCTTAATAAAGCTGTTCCCGGAGTTTTCCAATTTTAAGCGCAGCATGGCTCACCGTGTGGTTTTAGTCGGTCCGATTCCTTCACACCGTTCCACTGAGAACCCCGATGGGATGATGGCCCGAGGAGGTTTCCACAAGTTAAAAAAAAAAAGAGAGGCAAAACCTGTCGGTCAAAGTTGAGTGGTAATCCTTCTAGGGCATACCTTGGACTAACGTCCTTGGTTTTGTCGCTTCGAGTCCAAGATAACACACGATGAAGCGGTATCCGGGGGTTTCCTAACGTTAAAAACAAAAAAAGGTTCAACAAGTTTTATTGCATTTTCTGTTACTTACATACTTCTTGTCTTAGAAATGGGAATAGTTTGCCGACAGCACTTATCACTTATTATTGCTTGCATTAGTGTTAATCAAGTTTGATACGTTTTTTCTTTATATAACTCTAATATTATTAATATTACTATAATTGGAAACTGTGTATACATTTGAAATTTGGAACACAATGTTTAAGTTGCATTTCACCCAGTTTCTGATTAACAGTTCTGTAGATGCCATGCGTGGAACTTAACCGCCTTTAAAATTAAACTTGGCTTTATAAAAATCTACCGCAACAAGATTATTTTAATTATTCTATTAATAATAACGGTATATTTTTAATATCGTGGATTTTGTATCAACTCTGTTAAGTTATAGTTTTAGTTTTCAAGAAACAAGCAATGGTAAATAATAAATACACAGACATATACATATATAAAATAAAATTGTGGTACGTTCAATCGTCGCAAATAGAGAAAATGCATAAGATTGAAATTGAATTTAAAGAAACTATTATTATTATTTCTACACTACAAAGGGCTATCTTGATCTAAATAACTTTTATTTGGTAACGGGGCAGAAGATCCTTGTGAAAGTAATTTGTTCGTCGGAGAGCAAGAGGGATATTGGGCTCGTACCTACTAAAAAAACACCCTGGTGTTCCTCTGCTTGTCGATGATCGGGGGAGCGAGAAACGTCAATTCATTCTTCCGCCACATCTGATAGGCACTGACCCGTCTCACCCAAGATGGCTCCCGTGATCGATATGTCTGTAATTCTACCAATTTTTTTTGTTTATTGTAAAATGTTAAACACAAAGATGATGCTTCTTACGTTAGTGATGTGATAACTGATATGTGAAGGTACATATGACAATATTTATTGATATTATAGTATTAGAAATTACTACTAGAATTTATAAAAAACAACAATTGCAAATGGACACAAAAGAAATAGCAAAAAGAAATTACGTAAACGATATTGATCACTTTGGTCTGTTCTGCTCGCCGTCCGATGAAAAAAAAGAGGTAAGAGATAATTTATGACGTCACTCGTTTCTTTTTTTCTAGACTTACCTTGCAATATTATTTGTAGTTTAAGAATATTATTTTTACAGAACTGTTAAAAAGAGAAGTGTAATGTATGTGAGATGCGCTTTATTCAACCGCAACTAATAATGAATAAACAGATTTTGATGTGAATTCTAACGTTACCCCGAGTGACACCGGGGACTTCGGTAAACTTCAATTAGGTGATACATGATTTTACTTTTAATTTCATCCGAAATAAATATTCATTCCCATTTTTATTTTAATCTTGATTCAAATAGTGAAGTTAAAACGGGGAACACATTCTATGTTAGTATTTCTTAGATGTTTCGAATAATATAGTAGATTCAACTTGGGATATTTTGTACGGTAAAGCATGTAATGGTCGGGTAACGCGGCTCTTGACAGTGATGCGGGTGAATTTCACTCAAGTGAAACCTCTCACATTGTGTGCGTGACTCACATTTATGTGCGTTTTAATACATCTTCATATCATATCCTTGGTCCTTCATAAGAGTGTCCTTGGAGTTTCTTGCTTGTTCTTCTCCATGGTATCTACGTATTGGAACACGCAACTAGCTTCATATGTTAACTGACTTAATCTGACCGACTCTTGACAATTTAAAAATACCTATGATTGGTTCAGTTAAAGAAACTATTGATTTTGATTTTTCATTTAATATATATAGTACACTTATTAATAAAATCTAATGTAATGTTTACATTATGTAATTAAGGTTTTAGGTCCGTTTATAATATAAGTAAATTTAAATTTATATGAATCTAAAAACGAAAGTTATGTTGCTATTCCATACGAGGTTGGGTAAATACTTTAATATATCTCCGAAGCTCTTATTTATGATTTTATTTTATTAATGTTACCATTTTTATAAATGGGAAAGTTTAGATAAATATTTGTTACTGAAACACGCCAGAACGCCTGAACGAATCTGCATGAATTATGAACAGAGATAGATTATATTCTGGAATAGCACATAGCAACTTATTATCGCATAAAAATCTTCAATTTTTTATCGTTTAATGTATCCACGCGAATGAAATAGGAGACAATAGCTAGTTTTATTAATATGTACTAATTTTAAGATTCACATTTAAGACCATAATATTTGTGTGTACTACTCTCATTATTTCTAGACATCTATCCATATTGCTTTTTAGCCATCCCCTACTCCTGTAACCGTCAACATTCCATACATAAAACTTTCGCAACGACATTTTGTTCATCATGGCTATACGATAATCAATTTTTCCTCAACTTTTCATCCACCGGCGCTACTTTCAGGCTTCCTCTAATGTATTCATTGCTCAATTGCTCATCCTAGTCATACAGGAGTCTCCCATCCGTTCCGTCTGTGCACTAACTTTCAGATCCGTACATGACGACAAATATTAATACTACTTTGATTCATTGCTAAAATTCAGTAGGTACTAACGTGGTTTGTTAATATTACTTTTACGTTTATGTTCCACAATTGAGAATGCTAACATGTTCGTTTAATTGTCTAGAAATATATGTTTTTTGTTTCATTCAAATCAAACAAGCAGTTTAGATAATATCATAATTTTAATTTTCAGTTTTGGAAATGTGAGACGTCACTTTATACCACTCGACGCTCTCACTGTAATGTTTCACTCATTCATTGCTTACAAATATTCCCTATATTTAATAACGTTTCTAGTTTATGTCATCAATATTTTCACCCATTTTTGACCAAAAGTTCATACATGCAAGCCAGGAGCGTCTTAGCGACCATTGTACATACCGTGACAACGTGAAGTCATTAAAACAATTATATCTTCGAAAGTATATTACGCATTAAATAGATAGTAATACACATATTTTTTGTTTCAAATCTAGTATTGGTAATATTGTCCATTATGTTGCACCGGCAACTCGACGGTCGGACAATATGGCATTGAGTCTGGCGTAAATGACTGTCCCATCTGTATTTGTAAACTCATGTTCAATAAAACTAATGTTCCTTTATTCATTCATAATAATCATCTAATAGTATTCATGTTGAAATGGTTAGAGTCACATTCGTTTACATTTTAACAGACCGAATTACTGAATTATTTAAGCACAATTAATTAGTTAATTATTAATTACTTGTGTAAATTATTTACTGCATGGTAATCCTACATTATTGAGAGGTGATATTAGATCCTGCGGTTACAGTTTATGCATTTATTATGTCGATTTTATTGAAACATTAAACAACAAATCCATTAGTTTTTATCAGATAATTAACACTCAATATTATTTATAATAATAGTACACTGAACTTTCTTATCGTGTTGAAAAAATAAATACACTACTGATATACACTAAGTATTCCTCGTACAAAGAAATGGCCATATTTTTAATAGTATCATAGTCAATTACTTGTTTGTAAATATGACTTTAGGTACCTAAAGACACATTAACAAAAACATAATTATAATATACATAAGTATTAAAGCTACATATAAAGTAATGTATCTTCACGAAATCCATATAAATCTCTAGACTCAATTGAATCGTGTCGTGTCAAAAAATATCAAATTGATAATACCAAATTTAAGCGTGGAAAGTAGATGTCGAACCACAATGATTGTGTTTGCATCAGCAGCTGTAAAAGTATAGTAGTAGTAGTATGTTAGTAGGTCTCCGTTTTCTTTTGCAGGCCAAACGGCCTTTTATCGTGGCATGTGTTTTTATTTACACATATTATGTAAACCCTCAAAAGCACAAGCGTGTTTAAGGGCCTACATTTCGCCTACTATAACTTAGTCCGACTTTTTTCATAGCCAGCTTATCTATTGGCGACAGCAGCTATATGATTTAAAAGAAGCATAATTTATAATTATAAGTAATTATGAAAATCAATCAGTAAGCTTTTTTCAAGACGATTGTTAATAGAATATAGAAAAGTTACACTTGGACAATAGCTCTCAGCTAGTTTTAAAAGAAAATCTTGAATGAAATGCTTCTCGACCCGAGCAAGGGTCGTTGTGTTATACCCCGGTAATTGAATATGCTCATAAGATGTAGGAAAAA
Source organism: Tyria jacobaeae (assembly GCA_947561695.1). Taxonomy (NCBI): domain Eukaryota; kingdom Metazoa; phylum Arthropoda; class Insecta; order Lepidoptera; family Erebidae; genus Tyria; species Tyria jacobaeae. The sequence continues at coordinate 3,224,025 of OX387211.1, read as the reverse complement.
CTTCGTATAAAATATATGACACATTTATACAAAACACTTTCATACAAAATGAAATTTTCCTCTAACCGAATATATTCATTTTAAATAAAGAAAACTACATCAGGTTTAATAAGAAAAAAAAATATATACAAAAATTACGTGTAATTAATTATGTGTAATTAATATTTTGTACTTTATACATTATATATATATATATATATGTATATATATATATATATATATAAATAAACTCACACTACTGATATGACCCTGATCTTAGTGACCTATTGCTTACACTCCTCTATTTCTTTTTATACTATAGGGGGACAGACGAAGAGATGGGTCACCTGATGGTAAGTAACAACCTCCGTCCATCGACAGTTGCATCTCAAGAGTCGTAAGCGCGCTGCCCGCCTTTGAGGGTGAGGAGGGATGAGGGATGCGGGGAGGGGAAAGGGCAGAGGGGGAGTTGAGCCTCCGGAAACCTCACTCATTTCGGGGAAATGCAACACAAGCATTACTTCAGAACCGGTTTTCTGTGAGTCCGTGGTATCGCACCGGTCGAGCCAGCCCATTCGTGCCTAAGCATGGCTCTATCCATCCGTGACAGCAATGTCTTATACCTTTAATTACCTTACCTTTTCACCGACCTTGTCATTATAATATTCTTTATATTTCCCATCTGTAACTTCAAAAGTACTCGTTTGTATTACGTTTATTCACATTAAGTGAGTGGAATTAAATGTTAAATTATGTGTTGTAGGTGGCAAAATGTAACTGTTTAAATAACTTCTGCCTACCCTATAGAGTTCACAAGTGTGTGTTTTACTTTTTTATGTAAAAAATTTATATATATATTTTTTTTTTAATTATTATTTACTAAAATATTATCTTTTTGAGTCATTGGTTTACATGTACCGTAAACCTATAATGTGTTCTATACCATTTGGACATACAAACATATACAATTATATATACATATGAGTTTACGTATATAACTCGACAATATAGGTTTCCTATAAATTCATAAGAATATTCAGAAAAAATCTTAATTTAACATTTCAAGTGCAAGATATTCAATCACATTAAAGTTCGGTTGTTGTATGGCTTTATTAAATCATGGATTCTTTGAAATATTTATTTGACTCTAATTCACTTTTTCAATAGTATAAATATTGTGAATCAATATTGTTAATAAGCTTAGCCAGTAGGCGTAATATAGATGCTATATTAAAAAAAATGATCAAGGTTGAAAAGCAGTCGGTTTATAGAGAAGTTTTAAAAGGAAATTATTCATATTTAGCTTTGGCAAAATGCAGACCGAAAATGAAAAAAGCAAAGAGCTTGTTAGTGTTACGAGTAGCTTCAAACCAGCCTTTCAATTGCAATTTTGAGGCACTACGCTACTAGCTCCTTATAATTCCTAAATATATAAGTAACATGATATAGTATCAAGAATAAATTTATTTGAAGCTCGTTATGATTGAATTAATATGTATAACATATGTATGTGTCCATACATGATTAATAAAACACACTTAAGGAATTCTTAAGATACATTACTGATTAAAGAAATAAATAAAACAAAACGCGCCGTTATTACTCACAAAAGCTTATTTGAAATACACGATAGTTTAGTTGATTAATTTTTAATGAAGTTTATCAACATTAAAGAAAGATTATGTCAATATTCTACTGTGACGGATTCCTCTTAGTCATCACAACTGATAAATATTTCAACATAAAACAAATTCCAAACATTTATAGAGTGCTATCACGGCAATATTTATCTAACGATTGAGAAACGACAATCAAATGGATCCAATAATGTTCGGGTATCGTGAGTAGGTACATAACATGTTCCTGTCACGTGTCCAATGCAGGCAGCTGTTTGAGAGATAGGCACTTTTATATTCAGAGGAGGAAGCCCACACAGCGAATTGCTTACAGTTCTACTGAATTTCTGAACAGCATCATTGTTCTTGTTTGTATATAAAGCTACAGGTGTACTCGTATGTGAACAATTTAAGTTAAGCTGCTTAAAAATACATATATACATAAACTCTGGCCTGGGTCCCCGGGGGGTAAGCAGAGGCGTAAATACAGCTCACATTTTACAGCCTATGATTTAGTTAAGTTAGCGTTAAGACTTCGTTCTGGGCCTGTCAGCAAAAGCGTAAGGTACTATCACCTAACTGTGATATGTGTGGCAAAACTGAAGATGTGCATCATTTGTTGATGGATTATGTCAGGAACAGGAATCAAAAGGAGTTATTGATCAGACAATTTAAATTGAATGTTTTGAATGTTGAGCTTGTTCCAAGTATTTTGGCGAATCGGAAGTTGGAAATTGCAATGCGGTTGTGTGCTTTAGTTAAAGTCTTCCACACCAATAATTGATCATTCCCTTTCCTTTTTTGATAAATATTAAGTAAAGTTGTGTTGTCTATAATAAAATTAAAAAACCAAGTGATAAGGGATAGGAGGATGGGAAAGAAGATTGGGAGGTTGTGGAGATGGGAAAGAGTAGAGACATGAGGGGAGTGGAAAGGGGAGAGGGGAAGTTGGGCGTCCGGAAACCTCACTCATTTCGGGGAAATGCAACGCAAGCGTTACTTCACAACCGGTTTTCTGTAAGGCCGTGGTATCGCACCGTTCGAGTCGGCCCATTGCCTAAGCATGGCTCTACCACTTACATATTGAAGAAATGGGATATCGCATATATGGAGAAATTTGGGAGTGTAAGCAATAGGTGAAGCTAGTCAGGGTCGTATACATACAGTGGTAGAGCCATGCTTAGGCACGAATCTTTTTGGCTTAAGTAGTAACAAGGATTCAGAACTCACGTTTTAAACACTTCCAAAGGACATCGAAAGGTAAAGAAACGCAACCGTAAAGCTATCAATATGGACGAGAGTTACGCTTTAGAAAGAGAAGCAAAATCTAGATAAATAAAACTGTACCTGATTAGAGGTGAGCGACCTTAATTGTACTTTATTGTGACGTGGTAAGAGTTCCTATTTATTTAAATGCTATTGCTTAGTGGGGCTTCTATACTAGTGTTATAGATATTTTATGGATTATGTGACGTAAGAAATTAAATAAACACTTTACTTCTTTGAGAGCAATATAAGAAATTTCGCCTAGGAATTTGATAGTACGATGCAAAAGCGTTTAAATGATTGCTTATTATGGTTGATCTGGTTTATTGAGGATACAAGCGTATTTACAAATGTATGTATGACTTGTATTATTTTGAAATGAACCTTAGTATATAAATTTACGTCGTTTTTCAACTGTATTCGTAACGAAATGTTGAACGGTGTTATAATCTTAACATTTTTTTACCATTAAATAAATCCTTTCACAAAATAATGTAGATGAACGTAATGAAGGAACTTAGTTGGAAGTCACTTCAATCGTTAGTAAAGTGCCTACAAGTTGCTAGCGACTCATTCAAACGTCACTTGTAAAGTCAGCGTACACTCATCTCTATTGTCTTCATGGCATCCGTCGCGTTATCACGTTACCCGCCTTCCCCTTTTCATATAGCTGCATCCCTAAGAACTACACTCCTGGTAAATGCTTGTACATCGTACACTAACTCTTATAAAAGAAAATGTTGTTTTTTCGTACATGCTTTTCAATGGAAGTCGTTTGCTTTGTTCTTTTCTTTTGATGTCAACGTCTGAAGCTAAATATTTTCCTATAGATAACTAACATGAGTAATTTGAATTTTATACATGAAATTACGGAGGATAAAAACAATATATAAATATACGAATATTCATGTATATATGTACCTATATATACATATGTGTGAGTATCAACATACGCTTATTTTAAACTGGAGAGTAACAATACTTTATAAAAATGTGGCAGGTGGTAGCAGAATGTGGCATACAGAAAATAAATGTATAAAATAAATATTTATTTCAATTTCTTAATGCATTCATTTAAATCAAAGTTTCATATATAAACTCTAAAATGTTGAAATGATAAACTCGCTGTAACAATCTCTGCTCCAAGCAGAAATAGTTTGAGTTTATGCTCTTTTTGCTGGCGTAGCGTAGTGTAAAGTTGCGAATAAATTAGTATTGAACAATGGATATCTGTGAGCTTATAACTTTTAAATCACTTTTATTTTATTATTCTAGTTACGAGTCTCTATCTTTCGGAATCTTTTAATGTACGATCTCAAACAGAATAGTGATTAATATTAAACTTTTAAAGTTTGGTTAGGAAAAATATGATTAGCGATGTCTTAAATATACTAAAATTGTACCCTTATATTGTTTCACTTAGGTAACTAAGTGACAATGTTGTAATATTATTGTGCTGTAATACTTAATAATATTATAAATGCGAAAGTCAGTTAGTCGATGTATTTCATAGAATCACAACGCAAGGACAGACAAAAGGACATATGGCATATTTTATACTGGAAAGTAGTATCGTTCCCGAAGGATACAATTAACTGATTAACAAAACCTACATTAAAGGGAAACGCTGTTGTTGTATCTATTATATTTATCAACGGACACTTATCTGTAAAGAAACCTAAATATGTTTCTGAACAAAAAAAAAGTAGAGAATCTTTTATATACTGACTTTAAAACTGTTTAAAGGCCCATTTAATCCGTCATCGTCTAAATTTACGACCGTTCCTTAATACCCCTCTAACAAAAGTCGATGAGCCGTGATTTGTATGCCTAAACTTCCACAATACAGCTATAACTTGGTATTATTACGCACAGTGCCACTCCATACATATTTCCGAGGGTTGTTAGTGAAATTGTTAAAATGTCGGTATTAATTGAATAATTGATGATTTACAACATTGCACAGAGTTTAATGATCCGATTCGAATATGGATTCTGTTTTTTATTGGTACATATATTACACATATTATAGTTGAGGAATTAGTCATTCGAATGTTAAATTTAAACTTAGATATGTGAATCGTGAGAATTTTTATGTTCTGCTTTGAATATAGACCGTGCCATTCAACAAGCGAAAGTGACAAAATGTGTTTTTACAAAAAGGATTTGATGTACAACTAATACATTATAATTTAAAAACACCGTCCCTATGTTTAAATGTATGAATTTTAGGAAAAGTAATGTTAAACTTGAAATAGAATTTCAAGTTCACTATTTTTTTAAAGAAACAAACTGTTTTTTGACGAGATCCTCTATCTCGAACGAGCTGAATGGTCACCTGATGGTAAGCGACGAACGCCGTAAGTGCGTTGCCAGCCTTCTTGCAAAATATTTTATTTAAATTGATCATTAATGTGCGCCACAGCGCCCCATGTATGAAATCACGATATCAAGATCACATTATCTTACTACTATTATAAATGCGAAACTTTGGATGTATACATTTCTTACTAAATCATGCCAGAACGGCTGAACGGATTTGAAGCACACACAAGTTCTAGAAGAGCACATTGGCTTAAAATTGGCATATTATCGACACAGCAAATTAACAATATTTTAAAACTAAATACCTTTTCCACCACCATCTACCTAATCGGTTTAAGTAAATAATTTTGCGAAGAAGAAGATTTACACATACATATAATATTCATGACCAACTCCTCTACACAAGCATTATGTTTGTAAGATACTCAGAGGAGCAATGACAGTTAACAATTGGGTACACTGAATTCCTTTTATATCAAACAAACGCGTTAGGTATATCTTGGTCCATTATATCATACGCTATCAGACCTGTACTAAGAAAGTATTTATGATTGTGATATGTTTGCATCGATCACAAAGAAAACTTTGTAAAATTCGCGAGATAACAAACAAATTCTTTCTGTATCGTTATTATCATTATCTTCGCAAGAAATGCTAATGAGATATTATGTTTCAAAAAAGCAGAGTGAAGAATAATACAGCTTAAGGGAATATGTAATCTTAGGAAATATTGTATTATTGGAAGAAAAATGTTGCTGTAATTTCGAATTTATTTTTTTGCAACAAAATTGCTTGCAAAACCTAAAATACGCTAGTAGAGCTAAACCGTGAAGGGCTGCTATTTGATTACTTTTATATTGTTGCGCTAATAAAAGTATGATAAACAACAAGATGATATTTCCTGCGCCAAAAATCTAGAATCTAAAAAATATGTCTGTAGTATAAAACTGTAAAAAAACACATATCGTATTATAATGTGAATTTATTTGAATTAATCTCTTACATATATGTTAAATTTTGAAATATGTAACTATGTTTATCAGCAGCCTGGTTACTCTAGTACTACCTCTGCTTAGTTTGGAATCAGACGGTGACGGTCAGACTGTATGAAATGTGTCAAGTTATTTTTACTTTTAATTATTTATTGACTCATAATATATTTGAATACCTATTTAATTAACATTATGTTTTAATTGTTGGTGTGTTGCTTTATGGCTGATTTTGGTGGCATAAATAAAATAAAAAAAATTAAACAAAAGGATTACCTCAAAAGGATTTGATCTGTTGCTAAGCACATGACGCTTGTCATAACTAATATGGTGAATTGGAGCTGATGGTAAAGTACCAGGAGAACTCCTCAATAAATAATATTCCTGCACCGGGAAAACCAATAATGTGGTATTGAGGAGTAAACATTAAGCGATTGTAACTTAGTCTGTGGTTTATACATTACATTACAAATAGCAAATTAGTCTGAGGTTTATACATTACATTACAAATAGTAACTTGAATACTTTGGAGAGAATATTAAGTTTCAATTATGAAACATAATGTTTGAAACAGAGTTAATGATGTTGTTTTATAGTTAGTTACATTAATAATAAAATATAATTGCAATCTGATGCAGACATTGCTATTGAAATTCCTATATGCCAAAAAAATTTAAGAAATGTGTTTAACTAACTGATACATATATAATTTACGTGCGAACATATATGTAACTTACATTTGCTAAGAAACCCGAGATTCTTTTGATTATTTGTAAATCCCACTCTGGAATATGTTGACAGAATTTTGCAAGTCCTTAAATTCATAAGTTTTAATAAGCTCAATCATATATAAAAACGTCTTTCCTTGCTCTGTCATTGAATTTCCCCATATTCGATAGTCCAAGCGAGTGCAATTCGCTACCCAACTCTCAAGAGTATATCACAAGGGATTTGGTAGTAAAATAAGAACGAAATAAAAGTTAAAAGAAAATTGAAAGAAATTATGGTCGCTAATGCCCATCCCGTGGATATTCCCTGAGGGTGAGGACAAAGTTTTATGATACCCTGGATACGGGATGGGTTAAGTTTATTACTAGCAGTAGATAATCACTTTTTTTAATAAGTAGAATCAAAATATATTGTGATGGTTGTAAGGATTAAGAAGGTAGGTACCCTTTTTATCAGATACATATGTACTTTTTATATTGATCGAAAATGAATAGTGAAAATCAGGTCGTTAAGGCATATTACGTTACATGAGAGAAAATAAAGATATAACCTGGAAAGAATTAGGAGAGAATAGTAAGAAAAAGAAGAGAAATAAAAAAGAGAGTATTTTAAGTAGGTACTCTTCGTTTTTAATAGTTTTGCATATACTGGTTGATGGCTGATGGCATACACATAGGGAAAAATACTTACTAGTCTATGGTACTAATATTTTAGCTTTTACGCCTTTCTTTAATAATGCTGTTACTGTAAACAGTATTTTTTTCGTAAGCTATAATCCTAACTTGATACTTTCAACTAGGTAATCTTTTTATTGCACGTGTTGATTAAAACTCTGTTTGACCCCTCGCTTAATCTAACACTTGTCTTCCCTGATACGATTAATTAGTATCGTTAACCAGATTTATCGAGTAGTGTTGCTCTCGGCGCACCCTTAGAACTCGTGACTTATCTGCGTAATGTATGAAGGTATCTCTAATTCAATGAAAATTACAATAAAGATTGTCTTTCAGAAGTTTTCACTAAACATAAACTTAACTAATATTATAAATATAAAAGTGATTTTGTGTCGCTTTCATTTCTTAACTACTCGACGTATCTCAATAACATTATAAACGAAATTTATATTTAAGTTTATTACGAAATCCTAAATATAGTTAAAGAGTGAATCAAATAAGGTTTTGATGTATGTTTGAGATATACTTATATAATATCTTCTGAAATCTGACACCTCACCTTTTGATCTCAAACTACGCATAACTTGTACTATGATAACCGAACTGCTGATAAACATACTTATATCTTTATATATGCAGACATATTCTAGATAAATGACACAAACAAATAAAGATGTTCACAAAATTATTTGTCCTAGATAGGAATCGAACCCAAAAGGGGCTTGATAGTCAGGTTCACTAACTACTTAAATAAAATATTTATATTAATAACTAAACTAAATCAAAATATCTGCTTACTTGATTATACAAGCTTTTGTTACCTAAAAATCGAGTCTGTAATAATAAATAAGAATCGAATCATGTGTACAGATGTGTATATCATAAATCACTAAGAATTGGTTGGATTAGTCCGAGCGGATTACTAATATTAAATCCACCACAAATGCCAAATAATTCAACAATAAGTACAGCAAAGAACATGATGTTTTGTATATGTATTACCCACGAGCCTATTTGTCATAGTTAATGGTTTTTACGATACACGTTTTAATCTCTATACTTTTTGCCCCATGTTTGGATTAAAAATGATGTGTTATGTAACACGCTATTGTTAATCGTATTGGCTCAGGAGCATGCATCTGACAATGGTTACAGCCCTATTGTTAGGGATAATTGAAAATGCGGGTATAATCGATGCTTTCTACATACATTGTTATTACAGAACTCCGATATTCACTGCTCATCAGCAGTGAATATTTATAAAGATAGTAAGCTGCTTTGAATATTTTATAGCAGTTTGTTTTACAGCTGGTATACTTGGCAGGCTGAGAAGATCTTCAAAAAACGATAACCTTTTTAAAAGTATTTTAAACAATTATGAGAACAAAACTTTAAAACAATGTCTGTAGTTCAAGAGATTTCAGCAAACCTTTGATAGCTAATTCTACTACAGCTTTGAACAATTTATTCAGTCAACTACCTAGACAGGTAAAAGTGACGCTCGAGGCAAATTAAATTTATTTGCCAAACAAAATAACTAATTATAAACACTATCAAAAAGGTTCAGCTTTAAAAAAAGTTCACAAGTATTCCATTAAAATTGCAGAGGTAGATTACCGCGTTCGAGTTAAAAGTAGGTAAATTGAAGGAAGCACTTCAAGAGCCCGTTCCGGTTTCGAACGAAATACCTGGCCGGCCTCTGCTATGGCTTCCGCCCTCGTAACCACAGCAATCCTCCCCACCCGACTACGTGTATCGGAGTTTTGTAACACGACGTATATTAACCGCGAACATAAAATAACTTACCAACATCCTATATATATGCATGGAAGTTGAATTTAAAAATAAATCTAATGGTAAAGTACTTTTTTTATGGAATACATACAATACGAAATAAAAATAAAATGAATGTATTAAGGATGTGATGGTAATATTTGCAGAATTTAGAGGCAAATTGTTACTGAACGGAAAAATCAAATTCCGATAAATTCTCCACGCTACTTTGGGTACTACGTTAGCAATTGGTTGTGGTTGTCCACGGACAATTGCTTTACAAGTGAGGGTGCTCAGAATAATATATATATTGGAAAGTTCTGAACAATATAACACACATTTTGTTCCGTTTATATAACTGGTGCTAAAAAAATATTTATATGTTTGTTTTTGAACAAAGATATCACTATTATATATCCTATTCATGTGCCCAAGGTTACAAGCAGCGAGTAAAGTTACAAGCAACTACCTGAGTAACAAAGCCCTGTTTGGATAAAGAAGGTCGAAAGTCAATAGGTCGTGAAAACTAATACAATCAGAGTTTTCGAGTCGAACAACCCTATTACTATCAATACAATCTTAACTCAGCACTTTGCTGCTTAATTTGTTCATCTCCTAAAGGAAAAAATCCTGTTCTAAGCATTAATGTATATGTACATACACTCACGCCGTTATCCCTGAAACGGTAGGCAGATTAGTATTAAACACCTAAATAAAAATGAAATTGAATTTTAGCCCTATTGTACGTTACGTTAATTCTTTCTACTTAGTGGATTTAAATAACACAAAAGCAAGATGCAAGTAAGATTTACGATGGTGAGTAAAAAACGTGCTAGATAATGTAATTGGATTGGCCTCCAACTTCGCCTGCGCGTAACTTGGATGTTACAGTAACATACAGCTAACGTATGCAAATTTGAACGTAACAAATCATATATTATTATTAGACATCGTCGTGCGATGTATGTCCTAAGAGCTGGACGCAGGAAGATTTAATGTCTTCCATGGAGCCAAAAAAATTGTGTCTGTCAAAAAAACAAAAAGATTATTTGGCACCCAGTAATCAGGTGGTTGGTGGTTGTTCTTTCTAAAAAAGTTACATCAATATTAGCATAAATTTAATAAAATTAAATCATTAATAAATACACAATTATTCACAATAACTTAAACTAAACATCTACTCAAATTATAATAATACGAAAACATAAACTTAACTAACTAACTTAACATTAGAATAAGAATAAAAATTGTAAACAATACATTTCATACAAAATAATTATAACATAATGTTAACCTCACAGCATAACTAAAAATTTTCTTACCGTAGAATGCATCTGCAGCGTCACTATACCATTGCGATCACGCCGCTGGTCAGTGTTTCGATGTTCGCCTCGCTTACTTAGCTTACTGCACTTTTTACCAATTGATGCTAAGCGGTACGAGTTACATGTACGAAGTTATAATCCAAAGACCAATATACAATGTACAAGTCTTGAATTAGCGTATAAAAAATATATTACTTGTCTAAACAGAACAACAAAAGACAGAACGTCTCTCTCTTGTATCAGTTGACAAAATGGAATTGGTAATAATATAAGAAAACACTTTGCAGAAATTGTTTCGCTCCTTGTCAAAGTTTGAATCCCACAATGAAATACCTGTCATTGTATAAATATTACTAGCTCAAAATGAATGATCACAGTTTTCCCAACTCAGTTAAGACTGATTTATTCCGGTCCAGCTGTAAATAAATGGACGAGCTACCGTCAAACCATCAATAAAATGTTCACAAACATATCACTCAAACTTAAGACAATTTTGATAGATACGGCGACAATATTGAAATTTGTTACGTTTAAAAAAGCATTTTATAAATTGAGGTTCAAATATTATTCAGAACAATCCAAAAATTATTAAATGCCGCCTGATGCCGTCTTTCGTCATCGAAATACAACATAGTATTGTGAAGTAAACAGTACAATGGAACACGAAATATTTCTCCTTATTTTTTAATTTGATTCATTCCTAATTTGAATACGGGGTATCAATCGCTTACTGGTTTTTGTCAGTAAAACCTATTTCAATATACGCATTTGAACAGTTAAAATAAAATAAAAGAATTCCCTGAAGGAAACCCTACTAATCTAAATATTTAATGGAAGAACTAACAAATTTTCTAGGTGTATTTGAAATAACAAAGCTAGGATTGTAAAAGCTTATCAAAATCTGAAACAATGGTTGTTATTGTCGCCGGAGCTCTACTCATAACGCATGCAAGCAAGCGCACCGGGTAACGCGGCAAATCAAAAGCTAAAATAGTACATTAGAATTCTTGGTGGTCTTTAAGTATACTTAAGTATGATATACTAACTAGTACTACTAGTTACTTGTATATTTGTTTGGTTAAGAGCTGAGAGTTGGGAATTTAGTTTTTAATTCGATTTTATTCAGGTAATAGTTATTTTTAACAGTAGATGCAACCATGGTAGGGAATCACTAGTGCTAGGAACAAACCTGTGTTACAACTACCAGGGCTATGCCATTAATTAGTATTATATATATATATATATATATATATATGTATTAGTTCGGACCTAGTCTTTATATTTTGTATAATTCAGTTTAAAAATTAGACTTCAATGCGTCTATCATAAAATTGAAGACTTATATGGTTTTCTCACGGGTGCCATTGTCAGAACCTAAACACACTCTCATCTAACTACTCTTGAAGTACATCTTTTCCAATTAAAAATAATCATCGTAATCGGATTCGAAATCGGTTGGCGTGATATCGAGTTATTAGTCCATTTGTCTCGCACATACTTAATGCAAATCTAAGACTTATATGGTTTTCTCATTGATGCCATTGTCAAACCTGGACCAAATTGAAATGGGACCACATGGGAAGCACCACCTTTAAAATAAAAAAAAAAATATCAAAATATGTTCACCCAGTCGAAAGTTCTGAGGCAACACACATAAAAAAAAATCATTTTGAGAACCTCTGCCTTTTTTGAAGTCATTTGAAAAAAGATGTTCTGTATCAGAATAGTTCAGGGTAAGTAGCAATATTTTAAGAGTTCGATGGAAAGTGTAACTGTTTAGTGGAATAATATGAGTAGTTTATTAATTATGTTACTACATTGCTAACAACTTTGTTGCGACTCTTTGCTATAACAAGAACGACGTTAATTCGTGTGAATGCTCTCGTCGTATTTCAAGACAGTTTTTTTAGAGATAGTTTGATGAATAAAAAGCTTTATCATAAAAAAATTACAAATTATAAGGTTCATTGGGTCATATACACGAAATCTTTTTTTTTTTTATACTATAGGGGGACAGACGAACAGATTGGTCACCTGATGGGAAGTGACAACCGCCGTCCATGGACACCCGCATCTCAAGAGTCGCAAGTGCGCTGCCCGCCTTTGAGGGTGATGAGGGATGGGTGATGCAGATGCGGAAAGAAGAGAGGGGGGTGAGGAGAAAGGAGATGAGGGGAGAGTGGGAGTTGGGCCACCGGAAACCTCACTCATTTCGGGGAAATGCAACGCAAGCGTTACTTCACAACCGGTTTTCTGTGAAGCCGTGGTATTGCACCGGTCGAGCCGGCCCATTCGTGCCTAAGCATGGCTCCACCACTGTTAAAAGATTACGTTCAGTAGATAAAAATATTCTACTGAACGTAATTAGAAATTAAAGTACAATTGCGAAGCGAGTAATGTAATTGTGTCAATGTTACCTTTATGCAAAATTAATTCATATTATATTTAATCTCACCTACTCACATTTTCTGAGGGAATGAGACAAAATTAAGGTAGTTGGTAATTAAGAAAAATCCCCTCTTAAGCTTTTTGTGGGATCAGAGCGTCCATTCCTGTCAGTCGTGCCTACGTTATTTTAATATATAATGTTTTTCACAACATCTAAATCTCCCCACGTTTACTCTGACTAGCCGCTCCCGCCTTTGAACTCTAATAACCTAATTATTCATTAAAGGCTTTATATAAGATTTCTCTTCAAGAACTTCTCGTACTCTGGCTATAACTTAATCTGCTAAAAATAATACTTAGATGCGATTATGAATTTTTCCTTTTAGAGGGTAAGGTGTTTGTTGAGTAAGAACCCACTAGAAGCTCTTACAAACGTACATGTATGACTCATACAGTGGGTGGAAAAGGATGGATGGAGATTGTGAACATGTTCGTTTAATCTATTGAAACTCCGTTACGAATCCAGCAATTCACTTTTTCAAATCCACATGTGACTTCACTTCCCAACACTCGCCGCCCTCACTATAATGTTTCACACATTTATTGTAAACGAATATTCCCTATATTTAATAACAATAATGTTTCCAGTTTGTTGTATCAATATTTTTACATTTTTTTAACATACATGTGAGTGAGAATAGTCCTACTCTTAAGTCGTCTTTTACGACTCCACCGCTATTCTACTCAGTCGTGAACCACACGGCAATTAATTAAAGATTTTTTTTTTGAGTTATATAAGCAACAAAATCTTAGGTATACATATAAATCAGATCCATGATATTATGTTGAATACGATTGAAATAAATTCAGTAATCGAATGCTGATTCGCTTTAATATGGAAATGGTAATGTTCAGAAACGGCATACTTTCTCGTGTCTAAAGGATATACGAGTTCTTATCTCCTTTTGATAATTTTGAAAGCCTTCATGGAATTTTGAGTTCAATTATCAATCGATCGATATCGATATATAAGGTCGTATATAATTTCTAATGCATTAAATAATAACAGATTAGAAGTAGCTATACGATTATAGACAACGAAAACTAAATGTAGTTTACAGTAGTAAAACTGATCGTAAATTCAAGTCGATCTATACACATTGCTGTAAAGAAGGGACTCAAAACGCCGTTGAATATTACACAGTCAGGCTACACCTATCAATATTCTATTTCTGTTATATTGTTTGTAAAGAGCTTTCTCTCCGTACATTTATTTCAACAATCTGAGTAAAAATTTATATATTCTGTGTTCTTATGAAACATTTTCCATTTTTATAGACTGACTTCTTTTCCCTTTTGTATTGTACCTGTATGTGTTGTTTGTTCTAATTTGGTATAGTGTATTGCTATTTGAGACTAGTATAATAAAAGACGACTACGATTCGATTCAGTGCCAGACAATTCACATTATGAACTTAATTCATTTTTCTTGATACAGAATAAATATATATCTAGGTACATGCGTCTAGTTCGTGACTGATAATAGTAACCTGTCTGCGTAGAAGAATTAGAGTATCAAGGAGAATCACGTGTTTATATCTGTAAAATAATGAAGTAAAAATAAAGCATCTTCCAACCCTTGTCCTGTTATATAGATATACATATAATTAATATCATATCATTTTAAATTAGAATGACGTAAGCTTTTTGTTGCAGTAAGCAATGTTAGTTTTTAATTTGTTAAATAGAAGTTTCATATTTGCGTGATTGGTTAAATTTTATACCGTGTGACATAAAAAAGTTAAAAAATATAGATAAAATCCTTCTCTCACTAATTTAATTCACAAATGAACTTCTCTACAAACACAAAACATACTCGAAGTTTGAAACAAAACAAAAAACGAAGCTGTACAGAAATTTAAACCGCTATTATATTCATGAAGCATTAAAAACGTTTAAATTTTGTGTAATAACTGCAAACATATACAACACATGTCTGAAGTTAGGAAATTATTTCAACTTTATAACGTCACGGTAGTTAGAAACAGTCGCGCCAGTAGAAGCGAAATGTCGCCAGAATGCGGGTGCTATTGTCCTTTACACATCCCTTTAACTGCTTCGTTTAGAAACTTGATGTGCGACTCGACATTCGTCTGCATTTTAAACCTTGCTATACGTGTGAAGATCTGAATCGACAACACGGTACATATATATACATATTAACTTTACTTTTTCTCCTACTATGTTACACTAGTTTTTGCTTTTGCTGTCCGTGTTATAGCTAGTTTCCCTGAGGAACAAGGCCTACTTTTTTTAGATATAAGGTATCTGTCGGTGCATGATCGGTTAAGTTGTTGAGACATAATTGACAGTTATGAAAAAAAAAAAAACAAAAAAAAAACACATTAATTTAGTATTCTTAAATAATTGCCTTTTGAATAAAATGATAACCGCTTTCAATGCATCATCTTGATAAATGATGAATCGTAATTATAAATAACATTCGTAACGTAGTTTGAAGAATTATCCCCAACTCCTAACTGCTCGTTCAGTTCGTTGTACTTTCATCATTAACTCTGCTACATGAGACGCAAATAACATAATAATAATTAAGTATGTATGAATAAAAATTCGTAGTGCCTATAACATTTGAGGGTTAACCTCGATTTCTCCGTGAGCCCATTATCAATTCCTGATTTGGTTACAATGCAATGGCAACAGCGAAGGCATATAATCTTTAGAACTAAGAACAAAAAATCGTCCTACAGCCGGTGGAAAAATCAATAAACATACATAAAAAAGATACACACAGTCGAACATAGAGTCTCCTCCTTTTGTAGATTAAGTATAAAGTAAGCTTTCAGCGCTTTTTTTACAGCTGTCATTATATACTGCAGAGTACATACTGACATACACACGATCGACAAGTGCAATTAATATTTCAATATAAAATAAACGATTTAGGAAAATACCAACTAAGAAATGGTACGCGTGGAAAGCTTTTCGGCTTTCATAAATAAACAAAAAAATTAAAATCAAAGCTAAAAGGAACCTTGAAATTAAACAATGAGTAAAAGCTTAAACTGAAAACGCTCCTGGTATTGATTAGAAAACACTCCAACAAAGGGACAAAGGGCACATCGATGACGGCAAAACTCAGCGTTCTTATATTTCATTCAGTGCGGATATAAGGCCGTTATCTATTGAACAAAGCTCCATGACTGTTCATGCAGATTTAATCAGTTGGTGCCTAATCTCCACCTACCGCCAGCTGTGTGAGTACAAGTAATCCAAAATTACAATCACTGTGGTGCATCGGTCTTTTGACGGATATGCCGTATTAATTTTCAATCGTTTCATTGCCAGCTTATTGTTTCTTATGTATCCATAAATAGATGTCAAATATAAAATTGTACACACGAAAAAGATTTGAACGATTAAATTTAAACAACATAATATGATTGTATCGTAATGGTTTATTTCAATCTGTTGCATTGATAATAACATTTAACTTTTGATATTATCCTAATATTATTTATGATACACATGTGTACATATTGACTCATTTCGGGAAACCTGGTGAACTGAAAAATATGATGATTTCTTTACATTATTCCTCTTTTAAAAAGACATAAGAAAATAAGAATAATTTCTAAGTTGCGAGTTGCTTTACAAACATTCAATAAACGGACACAAAGAACATCGTGACTCGGGATAACTATTTATGGATCACACAAACTTTTGAGACGTACATTTTAAAAGTGATAATTTAAAACAATATAAGTTACAATAATAAATATATAATAAATATATTAAATAAAGACAACTGTACTTAACATCGGACAACTCTACACTAAAAATCGTGTTAATGACGCATTCACTGCTGAAGTTTTTTGTAGAGACAGAATAACACACATTACTAATTAGACCTATATAATCTCATAAAACCAATCGAATATAAATATAAACTCAGTATAACCAATTTAATATAAATTTAATAAATTATCTCATGAGCGGATCAAAAGGGGTTTTGATTCAGATGTAATTAACAATGCGTAGTTTCCTTGCTACTATAGAATTTAAAAAATATTGTTAGGCTATTAGATACGAGTCCCATTTATAAATGTATAGCTGTAATTAATATCTAACAGTGTTAAATATTATATAACAGTATTAAATATTATATAACAGTGTTATATAACGGTATTACAAAATGCTATTTCTTTTTTATTTATAATTAGAATAGGCCTTTGTCTACCAACTCACCTGATGTAAAGTGATAAGGAAGACAAAGACTCTTCGAAATAAATTGTCCCTCTTGATATTTCAACAACCATACTCGAGAGCAATGAATCCGGGGTCACATAAAAATATCTAAAAAATTCTGAAACTAAGAACGACAATGTACTGAAATAATTAGTAATAACCAGGCAATTTATTATATTTTAATGTTTATTTTTTCTTTTCTTTAAATCATCATTTGTATTTAACTAAAAGTAGAATACCACTAACTAACGAAGAGCGAGTATAAAAGAACTGATAAATACCGAAGAGGCGCAAGTTTTATGACAAGATCGTGGCAAATAGTGTTCTGCCGTCTCTGCCTACCCTTGAAGGGTATAAGGAGTGAGCATATGTGTATGTATTTAACTTAAGCTTTCTACTCAACTCTATTACTAGTCTCAATAAATTAAAAAAAACGTAGGTATTATATTATTACAAGTACAAACGTAGATATTATGTTAAAAATTATCGAAATTATAAGATAGATAGAAACATTAAAAGCAATTCAGAATCGCTCTGCGAGTGAATTGTTTGCCCGCTAGCGAAACATGGTCAACATTCATTGAATAAATGAGGAAAACGAACGTTCGCAATGTTTTATTTGAATTAAGATTTTTTTATAAAGGGAATCTTACATAAATATTTATTTATTATTATATTATGATTTTTTGTCTTTTATTTATTTGGATACTTTATTGTATTGTAAATTTTAATTATTACATAATGCCATTTAAACTAGAATATCGCAGTGTGTTATGCAGTAAAGTAATCAAAGCCTTTATTTCTATTTGATTTGATTTCTATGTAATTTAAATTTTAATGAACCTGACAGTCTGTTCTAAAGCGCATTAGATATTAAAAATTCATATACAGGTTGATAAGTTAAACTTAAGTGTAAATCTAAAACTAAATTATTACTGTAAAATAAATTTCTTCTTTGAATTATTCCTCCTATTGATTAAACCAAATTCCTCTCACAATATTACATTCACACTAAGTTTCATTTCATTAATTTCAAAGGTATGAAAATCTGTTATTCCACTCACGAAGCCGACCTATTTCAGGCTTATAATGGTATTACGGTGCTGTAAGGTATTTTATACTACAAGTTTATTCCCCGCTTACGCAGCAGGGACTACCAGAATTTTGTAACAGATTATTTTTATGGTATTCTATTTGTCGAGTCATTTAGCTGTTGAAAATTACAGATTGTCGTGCGAACTACACTATTAGTAAATGTTGTCAATTTCCGGCAATTCTGGCTCACTAATTGCATCATTAAGCGGCGTATTTCTGGTTTCAAAGCCTATATAATTTGGAAGAAAAAGTTAGCAATCAATAACACGACTGCGATTCGTTGACGCAATTTACCTTTAGAGCTTTTTATGAAACAATGAAAAAAATAAAATTATTTAATCAATTGCTTAGCGTTTTTGAATTGTTGAATGAAAAATAGTTGGTCCTTACTAAGAATCGGAAAAATAATTAAATTTATATAGTTGTAGAGCCGTGCTTAGGCAGGAATGGGCCAGCTCGACCGGTGTGATACCACGGCCTCACAAAGAACCAGTTGTGAAGCAAGACTTGCATTACATTTCCCCAAAATCCAAAATCCCAAAAAAAAAATAATTTTGTTTTGTTATACCACATATGTGCGTTTGTCAAATAACGTAAACAAGAATTTACAAAGTGGTCATAAAAGAAAGGGTTTTTCTTGTATAGGTTTTTGCAATTTTACACACTGAATAAAATAAATAATGTATTCTGAGTACGTATTTTAGAGTGAGAGCCTTCTAGTATAACTGGGGAAAAGGATTCGACGCTATGTATATCTTATTGTGGGTTTGACGTCTGTGTAGAATAAAAAATATGCGGTACGTCTAGTTTTGACGTCTGTGTGGTTTGTGCCTGTGAATCCAAAAATTATAAACGTATAACGAAAGTCCGGTCTGGTCAAAAATATTGTTTTTCAGCAGGATGTACACTTAAAATACAGACATTAAATACGTTTATAAACTAAAGGATCACACAATCTATCTAATTTCAATGTATTCCTAAGTAAGTTTTATTTTTTTAAGAAGACATCGCATTAGGGTTCATGTTCCTGTGTCTCGGGGGACTATAAACATACAAACAACGGACATAAAGAACACCCAAATTAGGAACAAGTATATGGAAACGAACCCACGACCTCTGGCTCTGTATATAGAAGATATCCAAAACTATTTGTCTACATACCCAATGTACCTATAAAAATGTATGACAGTAATTGTTTAAGTAGAAGTACTATATACTATGTAGGTGTATTAGTTTCGTAATGTTTTCATCAAGTGGCAATGCTATTTGGGGGTCAGAAGAGTTTAGTGACCCGGTGTTGACAAGTAAGAGATACTCGGGGATGTTTATAGAGCCAACATCTCTGGCGGCGCCAGACAGACTACGATGGTAGTGCGACACAAGCGACGGCGACGGTATGGCGCCATGCGCTAGGATTATAGCTAGTCTTTATTTCAGTACTAATAATATGAGATTTGGTTTGGGAATACAGTTTTTCGAATACTATTTGAATTGTGATTTAAAAGGAGAAGAGTTTCAATCGTTTTCAGAGTTTTTTTTTAATTATGCCTGCAGTTGATAATCTGGACTGATATATATGTACATGTACACGCTTGTGCATGTTTTGGTGATTGCTTATTTTCGAAGGAGTAAGCCCACTTTTTGCATACAATAGTTTAGACCCATTTACTTAAATACTAATTTAATAGTTTGCAAGCACATTACCGAAATGTGGGTACTGTAGAATTGTACGAGTATATACATGTATTGTCTGATAGATAATAATCCTATCTCTTAGGTGCCAATTACGATACAGAGTATAAGTTGAGGTATTGTAATCCGCCGAGAACTACACGGCATTCTGGGCTGATAGTTTCAGAAATGTCTTTTCATTTAGTGTGCGTCACTTGAAGCCAGTTCTTGTTGTGAATAAGCGGCAAACAAACAAAAGTCGGTTTGCATTTATAACATTAGTTAGAATTCGAAAATTACTAACTGTTTACATTTCAGTTACCTGTTTGTGTGGTCTAATTTTCCTCATGTTTTATCTGAAATGTTTCTAAGATTTTAAGAATATATTCATTTTTTGTTTGTAATTCGTATACCATGTATAACAGAAAGAAATACTGAAGTATTACTAACAGGTAGGTAAAACTTCTATCCTCCAAAACAAATTGCTATAAGGGGCAAAAGAGTGGCACTCAAACAGTTTTGCAATACGCCGATGTACCAATCTACCTACTTAATAAATACGTTTGATTTTGAAGTCTTAAGTCAGAAGTCTCTCTCTTCGTC
Source organism: Tyria jacobaeae (assembly GCA_947561695.1). Lineage (NCBI taxonomy): Eukaryota > Metazoa > Arthropoda > Insecta > Lepidoptera > Erebidae > Tyria > Tyria jacobaeae. Next base: position 3,203,326 of record OX387211.1, on the reverse strand, counting down.
TTCTTCTTAAAAATGTTATTTAAGTATATTATAAATACATATACATTATAGTGAATAGATTATCATAGATTTCTAAATTGATATTATTCTTAAGTAGACACAGAATAGTCAAATTTTGCAATTTTAACTATCTATCTTTACATCGTAGTATTATTAAGTACCTATTATAAACTTGTTAAAAGAATGAATAATGTTCAATTAGCATTATTTAGCTTTTCAAATCACGATGTTTGATTAAAGAATTGTTTTTTTTTTTTTTTAATTTGACTTAAATTTCTCATAACGATATTTCCAATGAAATAAAAAAGTTTGTATACGTAATTTATTTCGATCTCTTTGATTGTAAAATCTCGGCTCGTAATTTCAGAAGAGTTAAAATATTTCAACGAATTAATGAGATCGAAGGAAAAATTCGCCTCAATTTCAATATTAAAAGAGGTTCTTAATTTTTTTGCTATAACATCGATAAATTCTTTTATCGCTTCATAAAATCAAGGGTAAGGTCTATATTTTCTAAGATCTCTTAAATAATGGTCCTCTTTAAGTGATGGACAATATGCCAAAAATATATTGTACGTAGTTGGTATAATATATTTACAGACTTAGACATTGTTCAGAGGGCTCGTACTTAAAGGCATCTAGACAGTTCGAGGAGCTTGTTATGCGTCTCCGATCCACTTAAGCTTTTAATTACATTTCCCGATGCAGTATCTCTTTCCTATCTCCCCCCCCCCATTCCATCATTGCTTCTAATATATTCACAATTTTACCACATATTACCAAAAGTGTCCAGATAACGTCATTAGGCCCCTATTGAGCAAGTGTGACTAATTTATAGTAGGCAAAATGTGGGCGATTAAAACGCCTCTACTTACCCTTTTGAGGACACGGGGGTGAGTACATACCCACGTATGTCTACCAGACTTCTAATTAGTCATAAGGGGGTCAATAAAACGTGATGCCAGTGTAATGGTCAAGTTTTTATACTAACGTATTTCTTACACATTCTTGTGATGGTTCTTGACACATTCTTTGATTAAGCAGTACTGCTATGTCTATGATTGATTTCTTTTAATGATCAATTTCAAGTCTTCGAGGTTGTTTTTCTTGTTTTCATATTATATATACGTAGTTTATTTGCGTTTACGAAAGATCCTAATTTTTTTTACCGGTACCTTGCCGCGTGTTTATATCAAGATTACCTTATTGACTCATACATACTTTGAATTTTGTAAATCCTACTTTAAAACTTAAACACAACCTTATTCTCAAGGGTTCTGTTTAACCGAGTTGGTTTTCTATTAGAATGTATGAGTATTTTATTCGTAGGCAGGTGTATATTAAAAAAATACGCGAAGCTCTACCTGAAATAAGTAGGTATATTAAGCTGTAGACAAACACAAAGTGTTTTTCTTGTATGTGATTTGTAGGTACGTTTACCACAAACGGCAATTTTAAATGCTTTATATAACAGAGGATAAAGTTATACACTTTTTTACTGGATTGATGAGAAATTATCGCGTAAAAACTCACACTGATGGTGCTTGACTTGATAACAGGGTAGTAAGCAATAAATCTAATACTTTTAAAAATAATTCCCTCTAACCTGTGGAAAACCCTGATGAGAAGAGCTGATGACCAAACTCAGTGGCGTACATTAAGAGAGTCATATGTTATGATGATGATGTGGAAATCACCACGGTCGATTATTTTCATGGTCGCATTAATATTACGAAAAAAAATAATAACAATCAAAGAAATTGGTGTGTATGAAATAGCAATATATATATATATATATATATATATATATATATATATATATATATATATATATATATATATATATATATATATATATATATTTATTTTATATATATATAGTATATATATATATTGTTGTATATACAGTCGTGGTCAACTAATTAGGGACACTCTCTAGTTAATCCAAATTGTGAATTTATTTTTTATTTTCCAACGAGTCTAAACAATATTCCACATCTTTTACATGTAAGTATAATTAGTCATTTATGTGCCTAATTATACAAACAATAACAACTTCTTAAACATTAAACCTCTTTACAGTATAGCTGATAGATGATCACAGTGCTATTTGTTCAAAGAATGCTGGCTGGCCATTTAATTAGGGACACTGAGATATTGCGTTCTAGTTTCAAAATCTGAATCTCAATTATTATTTTCTTTCTTCTCCTATTCTTTGTGGTAGTTTTGGCGGCAATCTAGATTTGTAATTTCAAGTTTTGAGAGTTATTTTGAAGAACAATGGGCAAAAATAAAAGTTGCGATGCAACACTACGAAAAATTATCATGAAGTTTGTCGAGCGTGGTTGGTCATACCGAAGGATAGCAGGATATTTAAATTGTTCAAAAACTATGGTATGCAATGCAGTGCAACATTTCAGGCGCAATAACACAACTTTAAATGTGCCCAGAAAATAACGATCGAGAAGAACAACTCCGCAAGAAGATAGAATGATAACCAGGTTAGCTAAGAAAGATCCGTTTCTAGGCTCTATTTTAATTAAACATATAGTGTTTGGGGCAGACGAAAGAGTCAGTGTATCAGCGAGGACAGTTCGACGACGTCTGGTAGAAGCAGGGTTGTTCGGAAGAGTGGCTCGCAAAGTACCGTTGTTAAAGAAAGAGCATAGAAATGCACGTTTGGCGTTTGCACGTAAATATGGACATTGGACCTACGACCAATGGCAACATGTATTATTCTCTGACGAGACCAAGGTTAATTTGATTTCTTCAGATGGAAGGCAATACGTACGGCGTCCTGTAAAAGCGGAAATGAATCCAAGATTCACAAAAAAGCAGGTGAAACATGGCGGAGGAAACATTAAAATGTGGGGATCATTTTCTGGACGTGGAGTGGGACCTGTGAGGAAAGTTCAGGGTAACTTAGACCAACATCAATACAAGGCAATATTAGAAGAAACTATGCTTCCCTATGCTGAGGAACATCTTCCTATTATATGGACTTTTCAGCATGATAACGACCCAAAACATACAGCCCGTTCAGTCAAGTCGTTTCTTAACAGACAGTCGGTATCAGTGCTAGATTGGCCAGCAAATAGCCCCGACCTCAACCCAATCGAGCACCTTTGGCACGAAATTAAGAAAAAAGTTGCCATTTATCGTACCACAACTTTAGATGAACTTAATGAAGCTTTTTGTGAGGCATGGGCAAACATTCCTGTTGAAATATGTCAGAAACTGATAATGTCTATGCCACATCGGTGTCAAGCGGTAATTACTAACAAAGGTTTTGCTACTGGGTACTGATTTTACCCGTAATAAAATGAAGTTGTTAAAGAAATTAAAATACTGCAGATTATTAGTTCTGTTTAACTCTATTTTTCATTTTACTTTACTGTTCTTAATTAAATGTCCAGCTACAGAATTGTACCTTAAATTGAATACATGGTTAACCTTTGATATTAAACACTTTTTTTTATTTATTTAATTTTTTATTTACAGCCATTTATAGTATAATAATCGGATCAAATTATGCAAATAATAGTTACTGAGAAATCAACAGGGTTTTATATTTATATGTACATAGCCGGTTATTGCTGTCCACTATCTTGAATGTCCTTAATTAGTTGACCACGACTGTATATATATATATATATATATATATTGTTACGGAAGTGGGTACAGGGATTGGAAGGAAACTAATGTCACTGCCGAGAGTAACGATTTATTTGCGTTTCACTATATTCCGAACGCGTAACACTCACAGCACAGAACGAGTTGTACTGCACGAACCGCGTAGCACTGTTCCACACTGTTCCCGCGGACTACACTTAACTCAGTCCAACGGTAGCACTGCACTACTCACTATTATTCACTTTCACTTCACTTCACTGTACTTCACTGTACTACTTTTTCACTTCTTCTTCTTATTCTTCACTTGAGAGCACTTTCCACTGAACTGCCCTGTAGGCGCGTCTGGAGCTCTTTATATACCCCTAATTTCGATCGTAATTTGTTGAATTTCGACCGTCATTTCGTTATTCTTTTCGATTGTCTTCTACAACTTAATTTATTTATTCATTTTGCTTCATCTAGTACTTTCCATTATATTCGAATTTTGTAAAGAATCATCTCCATTTACTAGAATTTTCTATAAAACACCGAAATCACAAACAAAAACCCATAGAGTCCGCCGGGGCTTGAACTCACGGCATTCGGCTCGCAGCCGTAGCCACTATCGCTCAGCTACCGTGACTTGTCAATCTTTGTTTGAAAAACTTCTATGCATTGTTTGTCTGTGCGGTGACGTAGGCATGGCGTCACAATATATATATATATATATAGTTGTTATGATTTCTATTAAAGTTCTCTTAAATCTCAAAACGCAATGGAGTTATTTGAGTTACAATGTCGAGTACCAGTTTCTTGATATGAGGGATATTTTGTTTTAAAAGTTAATTGTAGGTTTCATTATATTCTTAGCATTAATGACTTCTTATCATTATTATTATAAACATTTTACACATTATATACATACTTAATAATATACTATCAAGTTCACAAGCAATAAGATGTAGCACAACATAAAAGTAATCGATTCTTTATGGGTGTTTTTACTTACTTTATATCCCTTTAATACCTTCTGTAACGTGATTCTAATCGTAAAACGTTCAATCTTAAATCGGTATAATGTGTATCTCATCAGTTTAAATACGAAAAGATTATATAAGTTTAAAAAATTAACAAGAGTAAAGAAAATACACGATTAAATAGCTATTCGAATTAAGAAGTTGAACTTTTGGTTGTGAAGTATGGGGTGTTTGACCACCAGTTTTATAAATAGAGAATTGGTAGCTCTTATCTGACTTTTTAAGTACGAGGGGTATGCTTTTCGAGTGTATGTTTGATTTTACTCTGTCACGGCCTAGAGCCTAAACTGCTTGATGTGAAGGCGTGACCTTTTTTTAGTGACTATTTTTATTAACGTGTGGATTTCCCCACAGGTACGTTTTTATAGTGTGAACGATGTCGCGGATATGTCGGACTCGAACCGACTAAAATAAACACGGCTTACGTCATATAGCCTATAGTCGGGAGTCAAGGTATGCCCTAGACGGATTACCACTCAACTCCTGACAGGCTTTGCCTCCTGGCAGAACCTAAACTTATAACAGTTTGATTTGTTTTATAACGTGAGTAAAAATAGAGGGAATGTTATTAATACAGTTTTTTTTAACTAACTGTTTTCTTAGAAGTATATTATTATATATATATACATATGTTTTTAGATTATTGTGGGACAGACGAACAGACGGGTCACCTTGTGGTAAGTGATGAGGGATGAGGATATGCGAGGAGGGAAAACAGAGGGGGATGAGGAGATGGGAAAGAGGGGTCAGGGGAGAGGAAAAAGGAGAGAGGGAGTTGGGCCTGCAGAAACCTCACTAATTTCGATTTGCTTCATAACCGGTTTTCTGTGATGCCGTGGTATCGTACCGATCGAGCTGGCCTATTCGTGTTTAAACATGGCTCTACGACATTAGTCTGTCAAAAATGTGTCCACCTTTCGTGTTATAAGTTGTGGTAATTTTATAGTCAACTAAACATTTCTAGTTCAATGTAAAATGATTATTATTACAGTGATTTAAAGCTGGTTTTCGTATTTTTATTTTAATGCCACGATATGCTGACACTGTTACAATAAGTTTTGCATAACGTTCAAAAATTATCAGTGTCGGGTGGGCATGGAGCCAATTCCCTCATATTTTGGGGGTGTCTAGTATCTACAAAGATCTTTGCTCCTATATTGGAGGGTTCAGTGAATATAACAACAGAGAGACGACGAAGTAACGGTCTGGTTTAAGTCTTAAGTATCAGTTGACGCAAAGTTTAAGCAATCGAAATAATTACATAGTTTGCCACATATTTATAGGTACACCCAATATTGATCTTTATTGCTATAATGATAGAACTGTAGGCATTATCATAAGTAAGGAATACATTTTTAAACCGTTATATGTAACAAGTTTTATGTGCCTCAGTATAATTAATGTTATTACTTATACATATATTATATGCATAAAAAAAAATCCTTATACCTTACCAACACCGCACACAACTCGTGTTCTAGAATTAATAGGTGCTAAATAATAATGAAATTAAATTGTGTGCTGGTGGATCCTGGCGAGGGTTGTTTAAATGATTCCAAAAGATTTCCTCGTCGTCACTTTGGGGGCCTTTGTTTTATGGACCTATTCAGCGTAACTTGAACTATTGGCACGTACGTGTAATAGCCCTATCGATATCTTTATATCCGATAGTTTTCAACTATTACATTTGCTTTATAAACAGTTTTCGGATTTATGCGGTACTGTGTCAATTGGTAGATGGGTATGTTTATATATGTATATTTTTATGAGTGATTGTATGTTGTCGGAATTAAATTATATTATTGACCAATGTGATGTATCGGTGTCAATAAGTGTCTCATGTCTAGATTCACATGCATATGTAATAGTTATACAAATATACGCAGACACACACCAACATATATACATATATACAGTCGTGGTCAACTAATTAGGGACACTCTCTAGTTAATCCAAATTGTGAATTTATTTTTTATTTTCCAACGAGTCTAAACAATATTCCACATCTTTTACATGTAAGTATAATTAGTCATTTATGTGCCTAATTATACAAACAATAACAACTTCTTAAACATTAAACCTCTTTACAGTATAGCTGATAGATGATCACAGTGCTATTTGTTCAAAGAATGCTGGCTGGCCATTTAATTAGGGACACTGAGATATTGCTTTCTAGTTTCAAAATCTGAATCTCAATTATTATTTTCTTTCTTCTCCTATTCTTTGTGATAGTTTTGGCGGCAATCTAGATTTGTAATTTCAAGTTTTGAGAGTTATTTTGAAGAACAATGGGCAAAAATAAAAGTTGCGATGCAACACTACGAAAAATTATCATGAAGTTTGTCGAGCGTGGTTGGTCATACCGAAGGATAGCAGGATATTTAAATTGTTCAAAAACTATGGTATGCAATGCAGTGCAACATTTCAGGCACAATAACACAACTTTAAATGTGCCCAGAAAAAAAAGATCGAGAAAAACAACTCCGCAAGAAGATAGAATGATAACCAGGTTAGCTAAGAAAGATCCGTTTCTAGGCTCTATTTTAATTAAACATGAAGTGTTTGGGGCAGACGAAAGAGTCAGTGTATCAGCGAGGACAGTTCGACGACGTCTGGTAGAAGCAGGGTTGTTCGGAAGAGTGGCTCGCAAAGTACCGTTGTTAAAGAAAGAGCATAGAAATGCACGTTTGGCGTTTGCACGTAAATATGGACATTGGACCTACGACCAATGGCAACATGTATTATTCTCTGACGAGACCAAGGTTAATTTGATTTCTTCAGATGGAAGGCAATACGTACGGCGTCCTGTAAAAGCGGAAATGAATCCAAGATTCACAAAAAAGCAGGTGAAACATGGCGGAGGAAACATTAAAATGTGGGGATCATTTTCTGGACGTGGAGTGGGACCTGTGAGGAAAGTTCAGGGTAACTTAGACCAACATCAATACAAGGCAATATTAGAAGAAACTATGCTTCCCTATGCTGAGGAACATCTTCCTATTATATGGACTTTTCAGCATGATAACGACCCAAAACATACAGCCCGTTCAGTCAAGTCGTTTCTTAACAGACAGTCGGTATCAGTGCTAGATTGGCCAGCAAATAGCCCCGACCTCAACCCAATCGAGCACCTTTGGCACGAAATTAAGAAAAAAGTTGCCATTTATCGTACCACAACTTTAGATGAACTTAATGAAGCTTTTTGTGAGGCATGGGCAAACATTCCTGTTGAAATATGTCAGAAACTGATAATGTCTATGCCACATCGGTGTCAAGCGGTAATTACTAACAAAGGTTTTGCTACTGGGTACTGATTTTACCCGTAATAAAATGAAGTTGTTAAAGAAATTAAAATACTGCAGATTATTAGTTCTGTTTAACTCTATTTTTCATTTTACTTTACTGTTCTTAATTAAATGTCCAGCTACAGAATTGTACCTTAAATTGAATACATGGTTAACCTTTGATATTAAATACTTTTTTATATTTATTTAATCTTTTATTTACAGCCATTTATAGTATAATAATCGGATCAAATTATGCAAATAATAGTTACTGAGAAATCAACAGGGTTTTATATTTATATGTACATAGCCGGTTATTGCTGTCCACTATCTTGAATGTCCTTAATTAGTTGACCACGACTGTATGTAACTGTAATATCTAGTAATGCTCGCATGTTAGAGTGAATAAAATTTAACATGTTTTGATTTTCTTAAGTATTTTCCTTTGTGTTTTAAACTTAAATATTTTCTGAAGAAAACACTGTATAAATTTCTCGAGTGAATTCTTAGGAAAAAAAAAACCAATAAATTCTGCGATAGTGACTTTCAGTAATGAGAGTGCCTGCAGAAGAGAATATTCTCTGCATAGAGCGAGAAAGTCATCAGTTTTTATGTTTATGCTTTTCTCCGCTAATAATTACAGATATAATACGCTCGTTTAGCATCAGGCATCAGTAGACTTAGTAGAATTTAGTTTTACTCAAAATTAACTTTATATGTAATAGAATACACTATATTAATTCTAAGAAACATTCTCTTGGTATAATATTTAATAATAAAATATATCAGTAACCAATTTCATAAAAAAATATAAATTCTTTGAATTTCACAAAAATATATAAAACAAGTCGCCAAGAAAAGAGCCCAAATAAGAATTTTTTTTTTTTTCTTAAAAGTATTTGAAAAATTGGGGCAAAAATACTTATTTTAAATGTAAGACAATTATCTGTCGGCTACATATAATGCTTCTAAAACTTGTGCATACACTTTTGAAACGTTCGGTATAAAACACTGAGGGTAGAAAGTAGGTTTCTAAGAATTAATAGCATGAGGTATTGGAAAAATTCTTAAGCCATGTCATATCTTGTCCCGAAAACATAAAATTTATTCAAGTGGTGTACCCGCTATTATAATACATACCGAAGCCTGTCATGACCGCACCTGGCTGGTGTATCTATATATATATATATATCATAGTTAAATTTGAGTTGATTGAGAATTCGTTCGCCTGGTGAGCCATTTTTACATAAAGGTTAAAAACTACCTGTGTGCTAAATTCGATCAACATTTAAGCCAAAATCAAATTTAGTTTCTTCGCCTGTATCATATACAACAATTTATGTTGAAAAACGTTCAATAAGACTTTTCACTTTGTTTACAATCAAATACTGGATCAGCAACATTATTCCATACCTTGAATCACTAAGGCTTTAGATTACTTTAAATACATACATATTTGTATTGTCTAAAATCTCGTCTGCTCAGCATGTCAGCAACAGAAAAAGACAATTAAGATATGTACAACTGTAAATTGTCGTTTATAATAGTGCAATGAAAACAGGTGATGTAATTTTCTTTTTAACGGTGTACTATTAAGAAGAACAGTCATTATGACATATCTATGTACATTCAAGGTACATTCACATCTGTATATTTTGTAAAATATACAACATAAGTAGTTACCATAAATGACGATAACACAACAACGTACCTATTAGTTGATTAATTACCAATTTCTCACCAATTTATTTATAATGCTGTAGATGAAACAATTTTTAACAAGGTATAAATACTAACGTGGAAAGCAAAGTGTTGAATCCCGAGGCTCTAATTTAATTGTTTATTTTTTAATTAAACGTTCAGAGAAAATGCTCCAGTCGCAAGAATGGTTGAATCCACTATATTTTATGTAGCAGTACGAAAGCTTAACAAACTGTAACAGAAGCTCGAATTCCATCTCAACTAATTAATTATGTTTTATTTATTGTTTCGAAAATAAAGAAAATGTCTAAGCTTGAACGATACACGTTTTTTTTTTTATTATTCAATTAATCTTTTAGCATATTGCGTTCACAAACAGACTGCTTAACGTTTGTAGCAGTCATAATATAGCGTATAATTATTTGTAATTGATAGGCGATTACTTTTTTGTTATTTTTACTGTTGATTAGACACTATTCTCAGTGACTTTTAGCGCTCTAAACGTATGTGCTTAATTACTCATTTTCTAGACGCACCAGCCCAGTTACGGATTGCTGGTGAAATTTTAACAGTGGTAGAGCCATGCCTAGGCACGAATGGGCCGGCTCGACCGGTGCGATACCACGGCCTCACAGAAAACCGGTTGTGAAGTAACGCTTGCGTTGCATTTCCCCGAATTGAGTGAGGTTTCCGGAGGCCCAATTCCCCCTCCCCCCTTTTCTCTCCCCTCATCTTCTTTCTCCTTTTTTTTATCTCCTCATCCCTCCTCTCTTCTTTCCGCTCCCTGCATTCCCCATCCCTCATCACCCTCAAAGGCGGGCAGCGCACTTGAGTTGCAAGTGTCCATGGACGGCGGTGTCACTTACCACCAGGTGACCCGTTTGTTCGTCTGTCCCCCTATAGTATAAAAAATAAAAATAAAAAAAAATATCGCCCCACACAAGTACGAATCCACACAAGACCGTTTCTCTTCATTGCACCCTTCCTAAATCGTTTCTCTGGACTTCTTTCATGTAAGAAGTATTGAATAACCTAGAGTAGAATAATATTTCAAGAAATCTATTCTACATAGTCAATCCCGCTTATTAAAAACTTATACCAACCAACGAAGCATGGAAACTAATATTTTCATATTTTGACATGACTTAAACACGTTGAATTGGTACCTTTTTATAATGTATTTTGATATTCTATAGAATCTTTCTACCGGCCATAAATTATCTGTAAAAAAGGTCCCGTTACATAAATAATGTGTAATAAAAACTCCGCGGCGTTGTACTAACATCAGAAACATCTCTATATTCCACCCTTATTTTTCGTTAACAATATATTTAATCAGGTTGTGGGGTATTCACTTGTATGTCTTTACAAAGTCACATTATTCTTTGTATAATCAATTTAATTTCAAGATTCCTTTCCCGAAGCTAAGATTGATTTATTGAGTTTCATCTGTACACACTAATTAGGTATATTATGTTAACTTTTGGTACGCCAGCTTTTCATTCCAACGGTAGCAGATTTCAATATAAAAAAAAATCTATTTGTTAAAACTTCTAATATGGTTTTAATTATAATGTACGTTTATGCAAGGTGGCCGTGTGCTTCTCAGTGTAGTAGAATAGGGCCACCCTATTTTTTATCGTCAGTGTCATAAACGGCGATTAAGTGTAATTCAGACACTATCTGTCGATACAGTGCCCGATTGTCAGCAATAGGTTTGCCTCCTATTACAGTGAAACTAGACGCTGTGTGTGAGTATGTGTATTTCTATATATGTTGTACACTAGATACGGCATTTTAATACTTGTTTGAAGTATTTCTTGAATTTTAATAAGTTTTTTTTTTAATTTTAATAATTATTTGATTCTTTTTTTTTTTTTAAAAGACAATTACCGCATTAGGATTAATTCCTGTGTCGCGGGGGAGTTCACAAGCATTCAAACAACGGACAAAAAGAACACCCAGACTCAGAACAACAATTTGAGGAATACAAAAAGTGTTGTCCCGTACGGGGATCGAAGGGAGGTGACCACTTAAACCGCTTAGCCGTCCGTGCAGGAACGTAATTTTACTGAATGGAGTTATACTACCATGTACCACGCGAGTGCAATTAGCAATAATAATTAAAAAGAATACATAAATAATATCTAACAGATTACACGTTCCTTCATGTCATGATATAAACAGGCTAACTCACAAAGTATCTCATTAGAAGCGAGGATGCGCGTATTTATCCCACTTGTACACAATTTAGCATGTTAAGACATCTCCTGTTACAAACTCAATTAGAAGCACCACTTTAAACTTCCAAACAAGTATAAACTAGGGTACTTGTTACCTGTTAACTGTTTTAGAACTGAACACAAAAATGTATTTTATTCATCTGTTATTTTCGATTCAAACTCAAACTCTGTTAGAGCAGTAAGCATCTATTACGAGTACAATGAATTAATTAAATGATACATATTAAGGAACTGATACTGGCATCTTGAGTAAAATTACTTTTTCCACATTATTATAATATACGGAATATACTGTGGAAAAGAACAAATGATTTTACTCAAGACGTGTAGCAAGTTCCACCAAATGCCAACAACCAAAAGTATAAATAAACTGATTCGGATTGTGATTTAAAACACATTGGCTTAGGAACCTAAGAGGATTATTCATCTCCACTTTCTCTTTTAATTGAGCATATAATTTATTACAGATCGTATTTTATAGTAAGTGCGGAATAATGCCACTCAGGTTTTGGTCGTAATTTAACAAGATAACATTACAAAGGCAACAAGTAACTCACCAACTAAAACAAGATAATAACCGCAGTTAGCAAATACTCACTAAAAACAACAAAATATCTTTTATCGACGTTGGAAAAGTAATAGAATGTTAAAAGCCTTTATGTAACGATTTCATTATCTAACTTTCATAGAACTTTTAAGATTCCAAAGAGAATAATCTAAAATAATATTACGACAGAATCCTCTGCAGTTCAAGATGAGCAAGGAAAATTTTCTATCAAAGAATTCCTTTAAATTTTCCAATAGCAATATTTGAGTGAAGTTTTCGTTGTGAGTTATTCGTTTAATGTGACATCGTCCTCACCGAATTCGTTAGAAGATTCAAGTTTTGACGTCACCTTTTTGGTCTAGAGCATTCAATAGCACGAATTTGTCTAGTTGAATTTCGATTTCTTATATTAATATTAAATAATAAATTTTATATTTACAATACATTATTTACGATAATGGGTCCTAATTTAAGTGAGAGCTGTATTGTGACATTTTAATGTAAAAAATGACAACTCATAAAAGCATTGCTTGAAGTGAAGATGAGTGAAAATATAGAATGGAGTGAGGTAGAGAAACAATTAAGTGATTCAAATTTAGTATTAAAATTATTTAAGACGAAAGCTGTAAAATATAATACTGTGACCCTTAAAGAGTAGAGGAGTGAGTACTAACGCAAGTGGACTGTGGGGAAAGGCCAGTTAAGCTATAATCTAGAACAATAATTCAAAGAATTGGTTCATGTGTATTAGAAATATAATATACAAGTGCACACGGACTGTTCTATTACCATTGCCTGGATATTTATCAATGCCACTTTTAATAAAAAAAAGATTTTGTTACGTTAATATTATATGTCTGATTCAGAGATTAAGTTATATGAGTACGTACTGGATTAAATATGACATTTCATAGATTGCAACTTAAGTCAGGAAACACACATACATAAGTTAACTCCTTTGACTTTTTTTTTATGGTATAGGTATAGGGAGACAAACGAGCAGACGGGAAGGCCTAAGGTATCTAAGGTACCTCACTCACGCGGTCACACAATGCAAGTATTGTTTAACAACCGGTTTTCTGTGAGGCCGTGATGTTACTCCGGTCTAGCCGGCCCATACGCGCAGAAGCTCCCACGATAAAAATCATTTACTTAACGTATAACGAGCTTCCTCTACTGTCATTAAGGATATACGTATTATATCTTTTATTTAAATTAATACATACATATAAATATATTTTTTTAAATATACCACAAAAATATAAAATACATTTAAAATATAAAAAATAGTAGACCACCGGAGGGACCAAGACACCGGTGGATAGTGCTCCAAAGACAGGAACCTCCTGACAATACGGGCAGTGTCGAGGAGAATTGCCTTCTGCATCAGTCCCTTGATCCAACCATCTAATGGGAGCCTCTTAAGATGTTGATAGAGGCTTTTGGCTAACAATCCGTGAGCATGTCTATCGTAACAATGATCGCCGAATGAGCCTATCCAAATATTTTACTTGTTTATCTTTTTCAAGTTTCATGAGATTCTTATCATGACGAACAGCGATATCGACAATCTGTCATCTCAGTCTATTTCGATTATTGATATTCTTGACAGGTTTATTGGCAACAATAGTCAGTGATGATAGATCGATCCCGATACAATGTGGTTCGAAGTTTTCTAAAACTGGATCATACACATACCTGTAACACGCCACCTCTCAATTCGCGATTAAATTTAAGGCCAAGTTGTTAACGCACTAATCCGGCTACTTACTATCCTCACCGTTTGCAAGACGAGAACAACCAGAAATAATGTGCCTGATAGATTCATCGGACGGTCACATGCCCAACACATGTCTACATGAGGTCCATCGCTTCATCCGGAATTGCTTCTGCAACGCCTATTATAAAACCTTTTATACAAGCCTGTCGGTGGTTCTGAACTGTGCTTTCTTCAAAACATCACTTTTGCCTCACCTATATACATGATTTGTAAAATTTTACATTTCATGTTTATAAAATAAAACTTTGAAATTGAAACGAACAGTTCACGTTAGGTTGAATTATGGGGGTATATATGTATTACCGGACCGGACATTAAACATATAAATGGGATTATCCTGACATAACAATTCTAGTATAAATACTCTACGCGATATGTGACTTCATACTGTTATTCGGTAGTTGTGAATTCCTACTTGTCACTTTTAATTGGTTTGTAATAATATTGTCTCGACATACAGTACAAATATGTAAGCACCATCGAGCGAATCCCCGCGTCCCCCGCCACCATCACTCTCAAGGAAGGATCTTTAATATAAACAACTACTATCTATTTTATTGAACAAAATAGATGATCAGATTTATTGAATCTGGTAATAAGATAAGAATATTTTATTTTATTTTGAGAAAAATTGAGGTTTAAAAATTAAATTTACTGAAGCTTCTCGTTTGGTAAAATTGTTTCTTATATAATTACAGGTGAACTGCAGCTAAGACCAATCTTACTCCTATTATGTGTACAAAACTTTGAATGGATGTTTTTTACTGAATAATAAGACAAAAAAAAAACCACGATAAACGAGCAATAGCTAATTAAATTGCACCTCCTTTATACGCCCCTGTCAATGTTTTCCTTGTTACTCAAAATACTAAACAGTTTTATATATTTTTTCAATTAACTCTCTTTTATCTTTCTCTTAGAAATGTATATAAAAAAACGGGAAAAATCGAACAGTCCATCTCCTCAAACTGCCATATCTTTAAAAAAACCTATACAGATATTAATACACGTTTTGGTAAAACAAGATCATTTAGAGGAGCATCTCCATAAATATTTTAATGACAATTTGCGCTACAAAGCTAATCCCTACTCATTAGGACGGACATTCATTCATAATAATTTGTGTCGGTAATGTTTTGTAGACAGAAGAGTCCGCAATAAACCTACTAATGGCAACCCTATAAACGAAAGGAGTTTTCATTTAAAAATATACGGTTAATAAAAAATGAACTGACGGATGTATTTTACGAAAACACCATAAGTGTCCATACATGTACTGATAATAAATGAGTATTACAAAAACAGTTGAAATTAAATAAATATAAAAGAAATTATATAAAATATAAATAGATAACCTAAAAAAAAATTTTAAGCTAATGTTGACCATTAGCTTAAAATATTTTTTAAATATCGCTCGAATTTTAAACGACAAGTTTAAAATTCGAGCAATATTTTATTATACGTAAGCAGCAGGCACTGCTCGCATGACATTGTTACTGTACCATATTGTCAACTGTCAAAAGCTATTAACTTTACAATGACGCTCCTCTTTTCACTAAACGTTAGCTTATCACATAAGTAAACCCTTTCATTTCAAAAAAGCGTCATACGTTTCTCCTGCTGGGTACACAGGGTACACAAAGAATTAAATCTGATTAACACTTACATTTACAGTGCACGCTTTGTAAACACATTCTAATCAAGATTAGGGGTTCACAACGGGTAATTCTTTACATTTAAATTGGGTATAACAAAGGGAGAGCAAAATCCAAGTTGAAATAAACAATTTCACACGTTGCTAGGGTAGCTGATGTATGATGTTATCGACGATTGGATTGGGTAAAACTTCACGCGGAGATCGTAACGTTTATTTATGTGTAAAATTCTTATTACTTACGTATACTCATAATGTTGATTTCCAAAAGGTGAGATAAAAACAGGTTTTCCGACTGTCAGCTTAAATAAAAAGATCAATATAATAGAAAGAAAAACAAAATTTGCCTTGTGGTTCTCGGTGGTCTTCAAGTGGTTACCGTAACTGAGAGATTGAACTGTTATCTATCGAATCGAAAAGTATATAATATAGTCATATAGTGCATGGATGACGGCGGGACTAAATTCGATTTGACAAAAACACACGAACAAACGATCAGATATAAGGTTTTCTTGTTGCTTGAGAATATAGTAATAAGATGTATCTATTAATTACTGCAAACAAGTGTAGCTGCTAAGCCTGGTCATATTAGTGGTTTGTTAGACCGTTCGTAGAGTACGAGGGACAAACGTTATTTATAATTTGTTGTTTGAATTTAAGAATTGGAATTGGATTAACAAAAAGAATACGAACGACATACGAGTTTATAAATAATTATTTCCAGAAATAGTATATTTTCACAAACAATATTTAGAACAGAGGTTAAGAATTTCTATAGTTAAATTAAGCTATCCATTTAGACATTAGTATCTTAATGACTAATGTTGCAAAATTTCAAGCAGTGACTCACTTTTCTGGTTGGAAAGCCATATAAACTGCACCCTGTTTATTTTACGTCAGGTGACTCAGCTAACACTTAGTGACCGGTTACGTTCAGTGACGTTTTGTCTACAATATGGGACAACCGACATGACTAGTATTGTTTTAGTAAGTAATTTTCAGTAACTAACGAATGATGAAGAGAGACGAGGAGATGAGGACATAGGAAAGAGGAGAGGGGGATGAGAGGAGATGTAAAAGATGGAAACCTCACTCATTTCGGAAAAATGCAACGCAAGCGTTACTTCACAACCCTGTGATGTGTGGCTCTATCACGATAATATTTCACATCATTCTTATATATAACTCGATGGGAACAACATGACAATATATAATAGATAATACTGCAGTATTAGATATATAAGACGGGTCATCTAATGGCAAGTAATAACCGCCGCCCATGGACACATCCAGCTCAAGAGTTGTAAGTGCACTGCCCGCTTTTGAAAGTGGGTTGGAGGAGAGTTTGGACCTTTGGTACCCTAACGTACTGCATAAATACAAAGCTGTCATTGTTTGACAACCGGTTTTCTGCGAGGCGATGGTATTATTCATGCCCATGGCTCTCCCATGTTGCAGTTAATATTGTTGTGTTGTTTACCGTACGTATATTAATATGTGACTCACAAAAGATTGTAGTTGTAGCGTTTATTATGCTAAACACATTAATTAATCAGATGGAAACTAGGGAGCCTACTAGAATGTTCTACAAACGGAATGTATAATCTTGCTAATCGGTGAATAATTAGATCAGAAGGCATTTATGCAACTGGCTGATGTTAAACCAAGCACTCAAGAGACACTTATCATACTGGATGATTCAGTTCGATTTGTAAATCATAGCTTCGAAGGTTTATATCAGAAGATAACTATGTACAGATAAAAAAGTTCTTTAGAAATTATTTTCTATACTTGCTCTTTTCGTCCTCACAGGTCATCATGCCATGTTGACGAAACACACGCTTGTTCACAGTAACAAGTTTCGTTCTTAATCCAGTAAGAAGTATATACATATATATCATCATCATCATTAGCCTATCGCAGTCCACTGCTGGACATAGGCCTCTCAGATTGCACGCCACTTCAATCTATTTTCGGCTACTCGCATCCAGCTCCTGCCAGCCATTTTGCGCAAATCGTCACTCCACCTGGCTTGCGTTGGCCGCTAGCTACGTTTGCCGGGACGTGTCTCCACTCAAGAACTCGTTTTACCCAGCGGTCGTCGTCATATATACATATATACATATATATATGTCACTTTCATTGGTATCTTATTAAAAACTATTCTTCCAAGTACCATGTACCATATGTGGTTTTCCTTTTGTAGTCACAAAGTGAAGAACCATTATTGCGCTCCCTAATTAGAAGGGCAAGCATGTTTCCTTTGTACGGAAAACTAGAAGTCCAACTATCACTCTGCCAATCGCAAATAATTTATGATACGGAATGAATAACATGTTGGAACACAAAGGCAATAAAATTGTGAAAATGTTAGTTGCAATTCAATAATTTCCGCGTTTTAAGAAACCAAGTTTGTGTTCCAAGTTGTACAGAACTTTTGCATTGCCCTCAGTACGTTTCTGTATTTTTAGGTTGTGAAGAGAATTGCGCGAACTTCAGTTTCCATACAAGAAGGTTGCTCTCTTTTTATATCTTCTATAAACTTTAAGTCTTTTTGTTTACTTGGTAACACAGGTTTAGAACTTAAAATGTCACTGTTTAAATATGGAAAAGGCTAAATGTAGCTCTCAGTTTTCTTCATTTAATTGTAGTCTAGAGTTTTGAGGGTAAGCATATGTTTAAAACATCCGTTTAATAAAGATAATCATATTACACAATATCTAGTCAAACATGCCGATCTAATTTGTGTTCCTATTCCTAGTATATACTGTTATTAAAATTATAAACAATAAGATAATTTCTTTTAGTTACAAACACACGCTATAAAAAGGTTATTAAAAAAATAATAACAGTTGTGTGTATAAAGCGCAAACTCCTGTTGGCTATATGAACAAATCCCTTTACAAAATATCCTCATATGGTGGTAATGAGCTTTACAGATGAGTGTCGCATTAAAGCCGCCATGTCAACATTAACAGGCGGGCGTCGAGATTTCAAAAGTAATTACACGAAAAACGTCTACCGAAAGTCGTTTAGACAAAGTACCTACAACATACATATGTAAGTACCTACTTCATGATAAACGTTCTACAAACAACGTATACAACCTTCATGCATTCGTATATACACTGCGATTGTTTATATTAGTTTATCATATCAATGCAAGACTATAATTAAAAAAAGAATAAAATAAACATTCATTTTAATCGACCATAAATGATTAATGATAGAGTTTTTTTTTTTTGTATAAAGCTATTTATTGTTATCTTATTTCTAAACATAGAACCGATCTACTAACACTATTCATTATTAGAGGATTGATAAAATTCTTTTAATACAAGCAAAACGAAACTGAAACGAAGTTGTTACATTTTGTCGTTTCAAAATAAATAAACAATTTGTTTCTAGATGAACTTTCAAAGTATTAGTATTAGATTGACCTGTTTATCATGATGTTATCAGGTGAATTTATGCATATTATGACGTCATTAAACCACCCCTGAATAAAGCCCTGAGTCATCTATAGGTAAGCAAAATCTTGTCTACGACGCGACAGTTACCGCCCCATCGGAGCCAAGGAGTCAGACCTCATTTATATTATAAGGCAGTGTGCTCTCAACCCATATTCAGTTGCCAGAGCCTAAATATTAATAGCAGTTAGTTCATACATGCCACAGAACATTTAATGATTATTCATATTAATGATAATGTTTGAAGGATAATATTAGTTACCTAAATATTTTATTTTTTCATAAATTTATGGATTTATTATTGTTCTGATAATTATTAAAACAATCTTTTGACTTGATCCTCTGACTGGCCTGTTGGTCTGGTCGTTTTCGTAATTATGTGAGAAGCACGATCATTTGTTCTGTGTTCGGGTGTAATTTATCTATAATATGTATGCATTTAGAAATATATAGGTATGTTTATAAGCAGTCTGGTTACACGAGTGATGAATAAAATCAATTTTTGACTGACGAATTGGTCTAGTGGTTAGTGACCCTGACTGCTGACCCTTAGTAAAAATTCTGTGATCTACAAATTGCTATCCCCAGTCTAAATATGTAGCATATTTAGTTATTATAATATATTTAATGTTTGTAAGTCTATATTTAGTTATACATATGTATATGTAGTACAGGAACCAATTTCACTGTGTACATTACATTACATTACATTTTATTACATCACATTACATTTCATTATTATATTACATTACATTACATTACATTTACCATAAGATCGATTGTAATTTTATATACAATAAATATGGTGGCAATAATGAATATTGTAATCTAATCTAGTCTAATCTAAATAAAACATCTGTTTAATACGACATTTTATCAGTATTTATAGGAACTTTAAAATAGTAGCAGCCAAAAAAAAAATTTGAATACAACAAAAAATTGTATTCTAATACGTTCTTAAGAGAACTGTAGTACTCTGACACATTTAAGTAAAATGTGTCATAGGACTACAGTTCTTAAATACCAGATAGTAACTGTATCACTGTTTATTAAGCAACTAATCTTTGAGCAATCATGGCTAATTATTAAAGTCTTTTTTTTTAATTCTAATAATACCGGACAATATTCGGTATTGTATAGCAAATTAACTGTCGACCACCCGGCGGAGCGCTGTACTTTTGTTACAGAGAATGAATTTTTACAAAGACGATAAACGCAAGTGGATCATGCCAGAAACAAGATTGTTTTTTTTTCTCGGGTAAATAATTCAACAGCTTATAAGAGTGTAAATAAAAGAATTAACATTCTGGTTAACTCGAACAATGAAACGTTTAAAGAAAACGTAATTATTTTGATTAATGTTTACCGTTAAAACCCTCTTTGTTATATACTTGTTTTGTGTTGTTTCTATATAATGTATATATTATTATATTTCTGTTATTGTATTTGGGTCTAACTTCATTCGTAATATGGTGTTTATTATGCTCGTGAATATTGTATTGCGGCAAAATCCTGAATGAAATTACCTATTTCTGGCAATATGATTTTTTTTTGCCTTGTATAATGTAGTTTGTTTTTTTTTTTGAATTTACTAACAAAAAAAAACTATTTCTGTCTGTCTTTTCTTTTCATAGAGCGATAATTTAACTATTTTATTTAACTTCAATGTCCAGTTTACTGTAGGCTGCATGTATATTCTTTTAGAGAGTAATGTACAAAACACTCATTTTTATACAAAACAAGCAGAACCTCACCTCTTTTTACCTACTTACTGTTCCAAATTCCCTACTTCAAAGTATAGTAGTGAAGTGAGCACAAATAAGATTAAGATGGAATGGATTTCTTTAAAAGAAAAAAATACAATGACTGCTTACTTCTTTGAAAGTGAAAAGTAATTATTTATATTTTCTATCTATTATTAATTATAGAAACTATGAACAACGTATTTAAAACCACAATCAACAGCTCACTGTTTACAGCACTCATATAAACATGAGAAGGGACAATCATTTAGGTACGACTATAGGCAATATTAGAGATATTTTTATTCCTTATAGGCAAGTAAGCCAGGTAGACCCTCCATACTTTTCCGTCCGACATCGTCTTTCTATTTACTTTAATTCCAGCAAACTCGTCTGTCGCAAAATCCTGTCAAAAACTTAACGAGGATTTGGCTTAGTTTCTGTACGCGTAACGCGTTTATCGCCATGTAAGTTCATTTGCAAATGCAATTATAACAACTACAGCTAAAGGGTAATCATGATCATTATTAATGAAGGTTTTAATTGGTTTACTATGAAATGGAGTCGCATGAATTTTACATAATAGTCTCTTGGGCATTGCAGTGTTAGCCCGTTGTGCGTACATCTGGTTACCAAACCGTTTGTTTATTTTGCATGCATGCTTAATGTGGAAACAGTATTAATAGCTTATTTGTTCTATAGAACTAAATAACTAGCATACAGGCTAATAGCAACTTCTTTCATGTGTCAATATAGTATACATTATGATGTATGTATAACTTACGTCAATAATACCTAAAAGTGTAGTAATTTATATATGAAGGGTCCAAGGAAATAAAATAAGGGGCCAAAGTATGTGTATGCATACTTAATAAGGGAGATAATAATGATAACTCTATTATACTTGAGCTTATCAAAAAAATTGTAATTCAAATAAAAGCTTGCTCTTAACATAATAAATAACTCAATAGCATTTTTTCGGCGGTTGCTACATTTAGCAGTTCAAAGGAAAAGTCTGTCAAAGGCAAATGAATATTCATATAACAAATTTAATTTTAGTAGTTTGCAAAGGTAAATTATCCCCAATCACTGTTTTTGATGTCAATTGTAGTCTGCATGATCGTTATTTGTTGCTGATGGCTTTCGAAGCAAATTAGCAAATGACAAAGGAGTGTTTTCCACTACAAACTCCATAAGAAAAATATTTCTATAAGATTTTGCTACACACAAAATATGCCTTATACAATATAGGTAGGCAGAAGCAACAGCCCTCTCTTTTTTTCTATCATTACATACCCCATGATTCCTAAACAGTATATTTTTAATACCAAGAAACTAATTTTAGTATCCAAGGATAAAATATTTTACAATTAATTATACAATCATTACAGATATCAAAATTAATTGACCATACGCCTAGTTGCTTTATTTCTACTTTTGTTATACAAAAGGTTAATTATGTCGAGACTTCGAGATAATATATGTTTATGTCCTACCGTTGTATGAATGTTACTTATAGGACTGGTCCATTACAGACTCGTGTCACGTATGATATATAGGACAACTCCCACATAGTATTACCGTCCTTCCACGTCACTCATATTAACTCGAACATATCCATTTGCGTCACTACTTCCAGGATTTAAATAAATAATAGTAGATTATATTCTCTTTTTTTAGAACAAAAGTTTTTTGCAGCTAAGTTGAGTTATACAATAAGTAATTAATAAATAAAAACATTCATTAAGATAATAAAGAGGTATTGGAGTTTGAGTTACAGGCATACGGCCCTGACCTACTGGAGCTATTGTTTATACTCTGAAGCAAAGCAATATGTATTTCCTACCAACCATATTAGTATGCTACAAATATTCCAATCTTGAATTAGCAAAGTCTCTGGTTGACGGCAACAGACTTGTTCCCTTTTACTGAGTGAGACCAAATTATAGATATCGAAACTTGATAATTTAATACATGTCCGTCTACGCCCTATTGTATGTATATGTCACTTTTACATTGCCTTTCAAATATTATTATGTTAAGGCTCTCTTCATATACCAGCGTGGTTTTGATTCATTTGAAAATTTGTAGCGGTTTTCGCTCATTGAAATTGAAGTGAAGCCCCATTTTTAATCAACGATAATTTCTTTTCGTTATCTCATCGTGTTCTTGGATTTCTGTCGAATTGGAATGTGAGTACATTTAGTTTTACAACTAAACCTTTGTAGTGAGGAAGATATTTGATCAAATTTTAACGTAGTGTAGTGTAGTGTAATGTTTCACGATTCAGGAATGCATTCCTGTATGTATGTGAAATTCTTTATTTCACCATAAATTAAAAGCAGATTGGTGATGTATGTATGGTATCCGTAAAATCCTCAGATCATTTCGAATGACAATAAAAAAAATGGTGTGAAAACCGTAAGGCGCATAATTCGTTATTTGGATTTAAATTATTGAAGCTAATATACACATTGCGATCTACTGTTTTTATATAATTCATCTATTCAGTTCCTTGAGAAGTCGCTGGTCTTTTATCTAATGGCACTTAAGATCAATTACTTTATATCTTATTAGACTATCACTGAACGATGTATGTAATGGTTAGATGCACTTACACCAGCAGTCACTTTAACGTGCAGATGTTTTGCATTAATTTATCAATATCAACTTGAAAACTACGTCGTTCATACTTTGCTATCAATTTTTTTTTTTTTTTTTTTTTTTTTTATACTATAGGGGGACAGACGAACAGACGGGTCACCTGATGGTAAGTGACACCGCCGTCCATGGACACTTGCAACTCAAGAGTCGCAAGTGCGCTGCCCGCCTTTGAGGGTGATAAGGGATGGGGGATGCAGGGAGCGGAAAGAAGAGAGGAGGGATGAGGAGATGGAAAAAAGGAGGAATTGGGCCTCCGGAAACCTCACTCAATTCGGGGAAATGCAACGCAAGCGTTACTTCACAACCGGTTTTCTGTGAGGCCGTGGTATCGCACCGGTCGAGCCGGCCCATTCGTGCCTAAGCATGGCTCTACCACTGAAAAACACTGAAAAAAATTGAATTTATACAAATAAAATTCTATCCGATTACTTTTGATATTCATTATTTCCATATTGAAATGAAAATAGGATTTATAAGCTATATAATAAACATTTACGGGTATTGAGAGATTTAATTTTATCAATACGTAGACGTTTTCTATTTTTACGATTGTGGCATTTATATAACTAAGAAACTCAATGTTGAACTGACCTGTTAGCATTCTGATCCTTATTATTGCGCCAGAGGTTGTGGGTTCAATTTCCATACAGGATATTATTTGTGTGATCCACAAATATTTGTCCAGACTGTGGACAAAATAACAACAAAGAAAGACCATATAAAAACGAAGCGCAACGAAATCATTCTGAGATTTAAAAACCTACTCTGGCTTCTCGGTAGACAGTCTGCCTTAACTGTATCTAACAAGCTAAGGGTATACTGTTCCATAATAAAACCGATTTGGACATATGGAATCCAACTGTGGTCGTCAGCCAGCAAATCCTACATTATGTGCCTGCAGAAAGCCCAAAACAATATTCTAAGGGTACTCTGCTCGGTTTTTTTCTGAACTCGGAAATTCACGACTATCTGGAAATCCCAACTATTTTGGACGAAGCGAAACAATACTCAGCCAACTACACGGACCGCTTGACAACTCATCAAAACCCGTTATGCTCCTGCAGCCTAATCCAATTAGAAGACTCAATAGAACCGATGTGCTGCCTTACTAAGGGGAGATGGAGCAGTGGCTCTGCCTCTCGAAACTCCAACCTCTTGCAACATACCTGTTTATAGTCTAGGCACTGATCGCAGGTCTAAACCATAGGAAAAAAGAATTAAGATAAAAATACTTCTAATCAAACAACGTTACTTCACTAAACAATTGTAGTAACACTCAGGATTGTAGGCATATCTCGAGATTCCATCTAAATCTAATATTTTTGACGTTCTAAACTCTATTTTAATATACATTTTTTAAATGTATTTATAAGCGCACTACAAGATACGAATCGGGGAACACTAAAATATTTTTGTGACTGTTCAGCAAACCACACCATCCTAAATTGATACAATTGTCCTACTTAGTGTCTCAATATAGATCCGTGTCACCGATTTAAGTACATTACGCAGATGCAGGTTCATGTTAGACTATTGTAGAAAATGTATTTGGGTTTCAAGACCTTATGTGATTTCATTTAAGTGATTTGTGTCATTGGGCAGCCTGCTATAACCGTGTCTAGTAAAATGCTTAGATGGTTCCTACTGAGGCAACTGTAGGAAGGCGTGAAATCAAAAAAAAAAAAATATTCATAGATATATACGCTCATGCCTGTATCCCACACATACACACAAATAAATGCCCACAGTTTGCCAATCAGAATTTGGTCCCACTAACGTAATATGTTACTGTCTGATAGATAACAATTCGATCCATTAGTCACCTTCTACAATGAATTAGGAACACTAACACATTTTTTACATTTTTTTAATTATGTTACATTTTTAATATGACTTAGGTGCCTGGGTTTGGGTAAGCTGGGTCTTTAACGAAAATAAATATAAAAAAATGCAGATTTCTGTACTTTGCAATAGTAGGAGGAAGTTATATCATTTACTTTTTGCTTGTAATTATAATAATTTAGGAGGATTTATCTTAGTTACTTATAATGAAAATCACAGAAAGTATGTAATACAATTCAAAATATATTTGAAACTCAGTCATTATTGCTGAGAGTAATATCAGTCTGAAAAATTACCTTACGAGGTTACGACGCTGATGGTAAGTGACTCCTGCCGCTTATAGACACCCCAACTCAAGAGTCACAAGTCACTTTCAACTTGCACCAAAATGGACCCTACACTTTTACATACCTACTATGCAAAATAAATAAATCATGTACTTGATCCAGCATACGCCATTTTGTAGTTATACTAATATATTAAAAAGTATATGCTAGTTATACCTATCTTATGTACCTCAGGTGTAAAGATTGCTGTGAATTCACAATGAAAGGACGAGAGTCCGCAGCAGACGAGATGTTGTTTTAAAGATTCATAGTTTCCACATATACCTAGCTGCTTTACAGTCAGAGGTGTTTTAGCTTTTTACTTGATAATGACATTAGCTGTAGCCCTGTCGAAATACTTTTGTTAAAAAATGCATATCCGACCCAACCTTAGGTAAGTGCACTTTGCATGGGGCGGGTGAAGTAATTTCATTTTACCATTATGCTTTTAGTCATGAGAAATATAGGTAGGTAAATAGTTATTTCTTTATTACGTTATAATTATTAAAAACCGGTAGAAGTTTGTATACCTTTTTTTTTTTAATGACGTTCATGGCTTAGCAGCTGTGAAAAAGTGCAACGCCTAGGTAAGGAACGAAGAGACAAGCGCTCGTTGTATGGGATATTAATATATAAAATTAATAAAGCCGCCAAAATATTTGAACAATAACTACGTAAGTTAAACTTTATAAGTATAATTAGAATATGAGTTTTTGTTAGATGTATGTTCTTTGTTCAATGAATCCAAAGTACGCAAACATGTTTGCCATTTTTGTTTATTTGTTTGTATGTGCTTAAGCTCACTGGTATAGTTATTAATTATTTATACCAGTGAGATTAAGCACAGACTAACTCAGTGACAACTACTTCCCTTTTGTTTTAAAAGAACAGGGCCAAAGTCAAAATCAGTTACGAGTCGTAGTGCCCACAGGCAGACAGACGAAGAACAATTAAGATAATCATTTTGCTCATTTAAAATTGTTATACTTTAGTACTTTAATGATACTTCCTTTTAAAGTACTAATAATAATTATTCTTCTAAGCAGGTTACGAATACATGGAATATTTACTAACACAATAAATCTGTATGCACACTAACATTTTAATAACAAAGGTTTCCTAGTTTCACCTTCATAATACGTCAATAAAGGCTGACGATGTGCTTGTAGCGGTAAAGGTACTCGGGCCTCGAGGGAGCCCATTGTTTTGCGAACACTACGCACTAGACGTGATTTCTATTACCGTTTCCCTGTTTTCTTTGTGTGGATTATTATTTAATGTGTTTCTCTTTTGTCACCAATGCGTGATCTGATTATGAGGAACATGGTTATAACGATTTTTCTATGACAAGGTGTTGCCTTTTTCTTAACAAGCTTTTATTGCTTTTATTCTTATTGGCGTATCGAAACTAAACTTTTTATGTAGGTATATGTATATGTAATTTAGATGACGATATTATATCTATTCATACGGCTCGACCGATTTTTTGTCAAATTGTTTATGTACATAATATATATTTGGTAGGTATGACAATAGGCGGTAAAGTTTATTGCATACCGCTAAATGATGAGGGTGTCCCTATCCAGAATGGTAATTGGCAGAACAACGTTTGCCGAGATAGCTAGTAATATACATATACATATATACGAGTACATATGTATAAATTAGGCATCTCAGACGGCAGGAGCCGTGTAGGCTAAATTTAATGGTTATTTGTTGTTTGTCCTTTAATGGTTATTTGTAACGAGTTGGGCTAATTCGCTGTGTTGACGAGTCGAATACATTACACTCAGCGAGAAAGACTGTTTTTACTATTTAATGTACATATTATCATAAAGTGTATAAGAGGTGACATTAGAGTGAAATATAGTAGTTAAACACGGTTGGCAACATGATATAATAAGTATTTATTAGGCCGTTGCTAGTTACATCCTTTAACGGAACTTTTCCTTGTTAAGCATTTTTTCTGGATGCTTCCGACGAGACTAATTGTGGCTTAGGTTTGAACCGTCGTCTCGTCTTTTTCGAAAGAGGAAATGATAAAGATTTATTCAGCTGTGACATAAGTGGATCATTTAGAAACAGAATCTTATGGCAATTTTTTTTTATAAAAAGACATTTTTTTCTTTTTAAAGATAACATCCGCATTAGGAATGATTCCTGTATCACGGGGGACTTGACTAACATACAAACAACGGACAATAATAAAATTCAGACCCGGGACAACTATTAGACATTTTTGGCCAATATTGCAATCAAATACACGACCTCTGTGGCTCAGCAGTTAGGGTTACGAACTAACCAACAGGCCATTTATTTATAAATATACTCATTTAAAAACCGTTTTACGTTTAGGTCATAATCGTACGAACGTTAACGGTCTGATAATATCGAACAGTCCTGTAAACATCCAGAACAGGAAACCGAGCTCCCAGTAAACCGCCATAACAAATGGCCTATTGAGGATTATAGTAATTGGTCGGCGCAGATTGCCAATGATGATATTAACACCATCGGAAGCTGTGAATACAAATTTCGACCTTTTGGTGAATTCTGTAAAAAGGAATTTGGAATATTAAGGTGGCAATTGAGAATGCTATCGGCCTGATTGGTAACTATTTGTCATTTTAGGATTTTTCATAATTCTCATTGACGTCAGGTACCATGTAGAGGTACGCATATATACGTCTCACAGAAAAACGTCAGTGAAGCAATGCTTGCGTTGTGATTCTTCGAGTAAATGAGTTTATAGGAGGCCCAACCCTCATCTCCTTTTTTCTTTCGCCTCTTTACCGCTCCTACCTTTCCCTTTTGGCTTTGACCAACCCTTATTCCAGTACACCTGCGAATCTTAACTTGCAGGTTTCTAAGGGCGGTGGTACTCACTTACCAGACTCAATAAAGGCATTGAATGCTATGATCTCAGATTTACTTTCATATTCCACAGTATAATTATCCCTCACACAGCTTGTTGTTCATAAGCAACCTGTAAAAATGTATTTAATTTTACAATAAAAATTCAATACAGTGGTATTAAAAAAGATAGAGCCAAGTAGATACATTATATTATGTATGTACATGTTTTAAAATATACGGTAATACTTACGAGTATCGCCAGTTGATGCCAGACGCTTCACTCCTTGAATTAGGCACGAACGGGCTGGCTCGACCGGTGCAATACCACGGCCTTACAGAAAACCAGTTGTGAAGCTTGTGTTACATTTCTCCACAATTAGTAAGGTTTCCCGAGGCCTATCTCTCCCTCTCCTCTCATCCTTCCTTTTCTTCCTCTTTTCAATCCCCTTGCTTCTTTCATTCCCCGCATCCCCCTTCCCTCATCAGGAGGGCAGAGCACTTACGACTCTTGAGTTGAAAAGAAAAAAATATAGGTGCCCCTTCGGTTCTGTAACTAATAGGCATGCTAAAAGCAAGCAAAACAGACGTAAGTAAATCCATTTATAAATGAAACTGTATTTAATTAAATCTGCTTACTTGGCTGATACCTTTTCGAAATTATTAAAAAACTTGCCAAACACTTTATGTTATGGGTATTCTAGTTTTTATCATTCACACATTTAAATAGGACATAATTCATAAATTTTATATATGTATGTAATAATTATAGAACAATACTTATTATTACACTTATTAGTAAAGGGAGATCAAGATATACCAAATCATTGTAGGTACTATAACAGGCATTTGGCTCTTAACTGACACGTATTTGCCATTAACGCGACCGACAGCCCTATATGCAGAGAATTGCTGAATTTAGTTTAAGAAAAGATATTCTGACAATTGAATAACATTTCTGGCCGTAAAAGTAGTGATACCAAGTTAAAACATAATATATATGTAGAACTAGGTGAATCGAATAACAACATTCTAACAAAAGCTACTAAGTTAAAGACTCGAAAGTCTACCAAAAAGAATATGATTTTACTTCATAAGAACTGCCATTAATATTTAGTTATTTGAGATAATATACAAATAACTGAAATAAGCGTTTGTTCTTAACTTTTATTAAAGTGTTCGCTCTTATGTGGCTTTATGTATAAGTTATTCAAAGCTTTAACACCGTGCCGGGTATGCTCTGCACGTGACCCGGAAGCGGCCCGATGTAGCATGAATTAATTTATACAAAACTATGCTTTAAATGTTTTACCGTGTCCAAGCTTCAACACGACCCAGCACATGCCAGCATATATGAATCATCAATTATTAGTTGTTTTAAGCCCTGGAACAAGTTCGTTAATAATGTTAGAGAAGTTACAGAAATTTAATTTTATAGGTGGTTATATCGACTGGCTTCTTGGTCTAGTGGTTAGCAAGCAATGCAGACAATTGAACCAGATTTAGTAGGTTCAATTTCCCAATTGTCCAGAGTCTGGATGTCATTTGTGTCCGTTGTTTGTATGTTTGTGAAGTCCCCCGCATTACAGGAAGCATTCCTTCCTTTCCTTGTCTTAAAAAAAGTCTTTCTCAAGTACGTATTGTCCTAATCAATTATTTGTATGCCACTCGTTAAAAGCTAGGAAAGACACATACAAGAAAACGCCTCATTCAGACTAATTGTAATAGAGAAAACGCCTCGACACACAAGTATAAAAGTTGAACCTTGGCACAGAGTGTAAAGCCTGTAAGAATACTTTGTCAGACTACCTCATACTTAAGTCGTTTTATAAATAAGTTAGTCTGACTCCTATAAATCCTGATGGTAGGTGCAGTAGTTTGAAGAAAGCCCCCGGCGACATAGGAATCATTTCTAATGCTGGAGTTGTATTTTCTTAAAAATGTTATATGTGGTTTTTTTTAAAAGCGCTTTAACTAAAAACTCTACTGTCATAATAATGAACTAGGTCAAAATTATTATAAAAAGTATAAAAGAAAGATGATAATCAGTTTTTTATTCAAAGTAATTTGTAAGAGTCGATCGGCTAAAGCGCACGTAGACAATATTCTTAAATGTTCTGTTTTTGCTAAAGCTTGCCATAACCGTAATAGTTTTTAGTCTTGCTCCGGTAATATACCTTGGTCTTGTATCACTTTCATATTTTCTTTTACTTTTTTTCTCGTAGAAAGCTTGTTGTCTAACTTTGTTAATAATCTATATTTAAACAGGCAATAGCAACTCATTACCTTTTCCTCCTTTTGTTTGTAACGGAATTTTCTTTTATTTACTTTTTAATTATTGGATTCTGATGAACTGCTTATCGTATTGTTTGTTTTTTATGCGATAGGGGGCAAACCAGCAGACGGGTCACCTGATGGTAAATGACTATCGCCGCCCATGGACACCCGCAACTCAAGAGTCACAAGTGCGTTGCCGGCCTTTTAGGTAGGAGTACGCTCTTTTCTTGAAGGTTTGAAGATCGTATCGGTTCAGAAATACGGTGTATCTTACTGTAAATGTATCTTCTACTTAGTCGCTCTAGTCGTCTTCTCAGAGTGGACGTCGCTATCATGATGATGGTTCTTTAGCAGCTGTCAGGGTGCGCCGCAAAAGTTCCCGCCACTTAGGCCTTCTTTTATAGTGTGTATATTTTTTTTTTATATATATTAGCCTACCATAGTGACTCCACTTTGCCTGGTGGAAAGCAATAGGTGGAGACAAAAGGTGGTGATCACCATCCTCATTGCATGTCTAGTCAATGCAGCATGGTGACCCACACTATGGCGGCCTGGTGAGATGCTTTTTCACGCCCCGCTTAAAAGACCCGGAATTAAAGTGGGATAAATAAATATAACGGAATTTAAGTTTACGACTTACGACTCTTAACTATATCGCTATCAATAATTTATTTAATTACGATTGAATCCGCGGAGTACTGTGTTCACCGACCACCATTTTCACAATTTAGTTAAGTATATAATAATTAAGTTATATTATAAAATAATCGGACTTTAAAAAAGTAGACAACGACTTCAATGCGTCTATCATAAAATTTAGGATTAATATGGACTTCTCATGGATGCCATTGTTAAACTGGACCAAACTAAACTCTAACTAACTACCCTTGAAGTACAACCTTTCCAATAAAAAAATAATTATCTAAATCGGTTGGTGTGGTATTGAGTTATTCGTCTATTCGTCGCGCACATGCTTAATGCAAATTTAAAGACCTATATGGTTTTCTCATGGATGCCATTATCAGAACTGGACCGAAATAGAAAAAAAAGGCAGTCGAATTGAGAACCTCCTCCTTTGTGAAGTCGGTTGAAAAGTAGATATAGGGTATATCTACTTTTCAACCGACTACCAGCGGCCGAGAACAGTGCCAGTAAAATGCGCCTGTCCAAAACTTTGAGAAATAATTTTAGTAGTTAAAACGTGTAATTCGAAAACTCATGAGTAATTTCATTTGTATCCCGTGATAAATCGAGTTTTGTTTACAAAAGGACCACCGCAGTATTCAAATAATATAAAATAATAAAAGAAATGTTTCATTTCGCCGAAGTTAGTGAGTTTTCCGGAGGCAAAATACCTTCTCTCCTCTTTCCCATCCCCACATCACCCCCCTTATCTTTTTCCATTCCTACGCCCACTATCACGATCAACGGCGGGCAGCGCACTTACTACTCTTGAGTTGCAGGTGTCCATAGACAAAGGTTTTCACTTACCATCAGGGGACGCGTCTTTTCGTCTGTCCCCCTATATTATAAAATAAACGTATATGGCAGAGAAGTAGCTTAACGTACATACATAGAACCGTTAAATTTTTTGAAGTCGGTTTAAAAAGTAAATAATAGTGTCATTATCAACTAAGAGTTCAAAAACCCAAGTTTATTTAATAACTTACAAACAGTTTTGCAGTTGTAGAGACATGCTTAGGCACGAATGGGCCGGCTCGACCGGTGCAATACCACGGCCTCACTGAAAACCGGTTGTGGAGTAACGCTTGCGTTGCATTTCCCCGAAATGAGTGAGGTTTCCGGAGGCCCAACTCCCCCTTTCCCCTTTCCTCACCCCCCTCTACT
This sequence comes from Tyria jacobaeae, assembly GCA_947561695.1. Taxonomy (NCBI): domain Eukaryota; kingdom Metazoa; phylum Arthropoda; class Insecta; order Lepidoptera; family Erebidae; genus Tyria; species Tyria jacobaeae. The sequence continues at coordinate 3,170,446 of OX387211.1, read as the reverse complement.
TTTTCCCATCTCCTCAACCCCCCACTTTTCTTTAGTATAAAAAAAATAGTTCATCGTTTATCACAAAGGAATTCAAGCAACATTTGGCGGAATTGAATCAGAGAAGATTTTGAATAAAGATTAATGATTATACTATTATACAATTTTCGATCCTATAACGCTATGGTTTATTATTAAAACTGAATGCTTAATATTAATATTTTTTTTAACCCAAAACCATGCTGTGATGATGAAGTTCTATTGGCTTATGATGAAATTCATTAAATTTAAAAGTTAAACTCGTTAAATTTAACTTAATTCATGTACGGTCAGTACATGAATTATACCCATGAAACCTATGATTACTCATAAACGGAGTACATTTCTTGTGCTTGTCTGTTTCTGACGATTCTCTGTTCGTTGCTGATCTGTAACTGCCGCTTTTGTGTATGCTTGATACTTTATTACTGATCTGAATATTTAGAGTTAGATGATATATTATTTATTACGTGATGTTATGATAATGAGGGCAAATTACTACATACATACATACATAAATTCATACCTATATGTATTTAAAAAAACACTTTACTTCATATTACTATTACATACAAATTAGAGACTTTTAGTTCAATCAAAGAATACTATAATGTCAATTATGTATGTATACAATATGATTGTGATTTGAATCCAAAATGTTGTATTACGTGTCTTCCCGAGATTTCGCGTTACAACACAGGTTAAGTTTTACCAGTATTTTTAACACATTTATTTATTGTCACATTACAATTAACGAATATAATATTAATTAAGAAGTATTTTCTTTTCATTGTTTACAGTTCTTGGCGCTCTTAGAACGAAATGTAGTGGTCAACACAACTCTACAACATAGGCAGATGACTTTGTTCGCGCCCACCAACGAAGCGTTTCAGCGGTACAATGGAGAAATGGACGACTCTTTGGTTCTCTATCATATAGGTATGTAGAATAAAATACATTTAAAAACGGTAGCACATAACAGTCTGAAATGACAGCCATTTTCACACATAATCGTGACCTCTTAAAACTTACCGGATCATTCTCTCGTATCTAAAGCTAATTGTTAAACTAACTTTAAAGTGAAAACACAAGCTCTTCCTCTAATCGCACTGTTATTTTAATAAACTGATAATAAATCTAAAACATTTTACCTCTAATTTAAATGTAAACCATTTTTGGGCCACACAGAGAATTAACTAACCTTCCAGAGGATCAGTTGCCCTATAAACTACCCAGTAAAGAAGACACCTCTAAAACGTTCATTTATATATTAAATATACATATCTCAAATAAAACGCAAATTGGGATCAAAAGTTCGCAGACACAACATTATGTACTTAATTACTTTGTGTTAGGCGTAAACTAATAAAATATATATATATATATATATAATACATCGAAAATTAAACTATTCTGTTAACTAAACATTTAGAGGAATAGTAATTCTCATTATAAATAAATAAAGTTCAATATTGATCGAGAGCCAACTCAGCCAACAACTCGCGTTATGATGTGACGCAAAGCAAGCATTACGCTGAAGAGGATATATACGCTTTGGATATCGTTCATCCACTTATGAAACAATACACCCACACAGCAGTTAAGCTAGAGCGATTGATGAAACAACTCAATTCATACAAAACTTAGTATTCTCAAAGCCTTGTGTATATTTTAGTGTAATGAGCACGAGTACTTTTTCTCTGTCTAGGTATGATTTATTTGTCCCAAATCAGCCTCGAACTTTTAGGCCTCAGAGCCCCATGGACGCGCCGTCTCCACGGCGAACGTGACGAAGGCATACCCACGTCCTCCAGAGCTGCATATTTTCTATGTATATCTATTGTAATAAGTAATAAGATAATACCCAGGTGTCTTTTTAACCTGCTTAAGAGATAGGCTACCCGAAAACCCGTGGATTATCAGCACTTCTAGCATAAGTCAATCAAAATAGTTAATCCAACCTAGGGGCTTTATTTTTATTGCCACTTTAATATTGTCCTAACATAATAGATTCAAAACAGACTGTTTCTTGTTGAAAAAAAAAAATGCTTCAAATTTACTTTCGTGCATGTTTATTTAGTTCACAGTAATATTCTTATAAAAACTGGTAAATACTTTTGCATTAAAACATAATTATATGTGTAGTTCCCATTTATTTGCGGACTCACAAGCTCAAAGACCAAAGTTAGCGAACTTACCCTATTAGTCAACAGCAGTTAACCATAAAAGCAAGTTCAGGTACGACACTCTTGACTTTTGACTCTTAAACTTGAAGTCGAAAGAGTGTTTCTTAAAGGTGCTTCCACACATGTTGTAAAGTATAGTACCTACAGCCTTTTTATAAAAGAAACAGATAAGACTTATTCATTTAAGAATCTATTTAATGAATACTTTTATAAATTTAAACATTATATATATATATACATATACATACCTAGTCTTCCCATAAATAGCGTTACAAAGAAAAATCTTATTTATTGCTATAACATGTATTTCGTTTATAGATAAGAGGCGGTAGTGTGATGGCTGAGGCGTCGGACTTGCGATCAAGTGGTTGCGGGTTCAAACCCCGCCTAGTATACTAACGACTACCGTTCTAAACCCACCCCTTATCCAATCATTTAGCTTAGCTTGGGGGTTAACAAGAATACTAGTAATGTGTGATCCACGTTGCTAGTATTCTTTGATAGAAGAAAATAGATTACTGTATTAGCATTAAAAATATATGAAGTACATTCAAAATGATTTCCAATGGCTTTAAATACAGTCCTTTAAACGTTGAGACCAGTTATCAATAGAAACAGGGAAAATTCTTCACTGTCAATCTTATCTATTGTTTTAGGACTCCAAATTATTATGGCGTTTAGAATATGCCACACTCTCTAAAGCTGAGCATAAGTCATAATCTAGCGGATTAAGATCGTGACTAGATGTAGCCCAGTCTTCAGATCCGATGATGTCAGAAAGGTTCGTTTCCAACAATGCTTAGGCGGATCGAGCTTTATGACCCGGTGCTGAGTCTTTCAAAACTTTTTTCACAAAAATATGGCTCAGACACTTCTTGATAGCAGGCAACCCACAAAACTATTACTCTGCTTACTAATTGGGAAGCCTCTATAGACCTTTTAGCATAAACTCGGTGATTGTGCTTGTTATAATATTGTTGAATAGTAAAAGTTTTCTGGTCAGTATTTTTTTTATCTGTGACCTCTTTTTGCTTGCTTTTGCGTAACACGTAAGAAGTTGTTTTTATTTTACCACCCTGTTCATATTTAAATTATCAGTAAAATTATGTGCAGTGCGTCTTTCCTAGGCTGCAAGTCCTTATGTCCCTAGGTGCTATATTCTTTTCCCGAGATAAAATCTTTATCTTTCGGACAGGATTTCGTCGGATTCTTTCCTTCACTTTGATCGCCTTTTTCGTACGAGTGCTACGTGGACGGCCTGATCTTTTTCTGTCACAAATAAAGAATATTTCATTGCACCTAGCAGTATACAAACAGTCCACTTTATATTTATGACCAAGCGTTTGGAGAGTTTCAAAAATTGCATTTGGCTCCATACCCATTTTTTGTAATGCTATCACAGTAATTCATTTAATATTTTAGTGAAACTAAAATGGAGTGTTTTAATATAATATCACAAAAATATTGAACACGGATTGGTGAGAAAATGAGAAAACCCAATGAATAGAAAAAATAAAAGAATAAAATATTTCAAATTCAAATGTTTTAATTTTTTTTTTTAATGAACATTATTTATGGTCCGAGTATAAGTACTAAGTACATTGAAAATGCTCTCTCAAGTCTCTCATAAAATATAAAAAAAGGTAATTTAATATAAGTAATTGTTCCTGTTGTATTAACATTAATGTATAAAATGTATAATAATTCATATTTAATCCCTAAAAGTAACATAACTGCTTGACTCACTTCAACGGGACTTGATATTTTTCTCTTAAATTAGTTTCTTAAAAACTGCTGCAGTTGTCATGAGTTTCTATAATTTTTATGGGAAGTCATTGTAACAGTGCTTAAGATCTGTACCAACCATATATTTTGTTATAAATAAATGCTATTAAATTATTACACTCGTCGTTTTCTGGACGTAGTGGTGAAGTGTATCCTGTATAAGTAATTTATATATTTTTTTAAATACCTATATATAAACCCCGATATTATTATAATGCATATATGGTACATTTATTTAAATAAACTTTCTACACTTTTTTGGTGACGACTTTTTGACATCTTATACCCTGTCGCATTTTTACTATGAAGACGAATTAAATGACCCTCGCATGTCAAACTCTAGGCTGTTACACTCCAGGACGTGACATGGAAATATCACAAATACTTACACCCGAATAACATAACTATCCTTCATGTGCAGTCGGGTAAAAAGGGTATACTTTGATTAAATACTGTGACATAGTTTAGAAGCACTGTTACTCTTCCACTGTGTGTGGTAACGGACGAATTCTGTGTGTTTCGTTTAATTCTATTATAAATACGTAACACGTCTATCTACGAGTAAATTGCTTCAACAGTATAACTGGGGTTATTTATTTGCGTTAATGTACACTAAAGTCTAATTTATAATTCTCCATGGAGAGGTTAATTAGTTTAGTAGCAAAATTGAAAACACGAGCGATGAAACTGTTATCTAAATAAACAGCTCGGAACTCCTTTGTTTAATGAATAGTCACAAAGAGATATAAATTGAAGAAGCTATGCACGATGTAAGTTATTCTCTGGAAATGTAACTTTATGTATATTGTTTTATTATTACAAATCATAGATAATAAGATAAGGGAATTTGTGGGGATGTGTGTGTCTCTTACACGCAATTTTCACATTAAATATATATTATACTTACAATGTGTTAGGTACTTAAAGATGTTGTCATATTTCCCCTGCAGGAATATTATGGTAGATCGAAATAACGTCAAACAAAAACTTCTTTTGAAACTAGGAAACTAGGATGGACATGTAGTTGAAAATTAATTTATACCTACAGTTAGCTCGAATTACTATATACTATACAAAGCAATTGAACTGAAATTGAAAATGGTTTACAAAATGAATATTGTGTTTTAAATCAATATTGCTATTAGTTTGCTATTAGTCAACCATATAAAAATGGAATACCCGAAAACCTATTTGCCCTTTCTTAATGCGATCGGAGACATCAAAGTTGCGTGAAGCTCTGATCGGCTACTGACGACAACGGTAACTGGTTTAAAGTGCAAAATTACAAAGTTTTGAGTTGATTTTTTTGTCTATGGATTTATTGGTTCTGTAAAAATACATAGCTGGCATACATCCCAAATATATGAAAAAAATACTTGTTGTTTGCATTTGGTCATCACAAATGCAGTATACATGTGGCAACAATAATATCATTAATAACAACAATGTACTTAAGACGCGTGGTTCTCGATGGAGCAGAATAGCGAACCCCATTGCATCCCGTGGTCCCATTGCAAGAGACGACTAAGGGTTCGAAAGAAGGGTTCTTACGAACCCTTAGTCGTCTCTTACGACTCTTTCTTATATTATCTATCAGAAATTATACATATATGCAGTGTTGGCTGGCAATAGGCTTGTCAGATAGATTAGTGGGACTAGGTTGTGACAATTAGTGTGTGTTTTAAATGCCTATGCTTACCCATTCGGGAATATAGGTGTGAGTTTATTAAGAGAAGGGCACATGTGTAATTTTGTTTAATACGAAACATAATCTTTACAGAAAAGTGAATGGATGCCTAGCAGTTATATTCGAAACGCATATAAGAGTTGTGATATGAGTGCAATTGATAAGAGAGTGCCTCTAACTTTGCACGGAGCCAATTTAATCTGCCTGCAATATTTACATAATGAACTAACCAGTAACCACGACTTTGACCACTGTAGTAATCGGGGTAAAATATTTAATCTTATCACTGAATTATTAATTCATCAATCAGAAATGTAAATAACCCTGAAGTTTAGCAATTTGCTGTAATATGCTGTTGTAACGATATAAGATCTACATTTTTGCATTTTGTATATTATAGATATACATACAAAGTGACCTCGTTTTCTTCTTATTTTGTGTTCTTCATTTCTGAAGATCAAAAGTCCTTGTAATATGCTATCGTAGACTTTTCTAAAGACCTATGAAAGAGATGAAGAGATATCCAACCATATATTGTTCTATTATATCTTAATAGGATTAATGTTCGATGTCAAACTGCCTAGGTAAGCCCTAAAAATGTAGGAAAAGTCAAACTTTTCCGACATTTTTAACAAGTAACGCCATATTTCAACCAATTTACATAAAACCTTCACAAATTATACTTATGAATGAATTGGTGAAAACCGCATGAAAATCCGTTCCGTAGTTTTTGAGTTTATCGCCAACACACAGACTTTGTTTTATAATATGTAGTGATTTTTTATGGGATAGGAAACAGAAGAGCAGACTGGTCACCTGATGGTACGATTGCCGCCTATGGATACCTGCAACTCAATAGTTGTAAGTGCACTGCCCCCCATTGAGGATGATGAGTTTTAAGTTTTCTGCGTGTATATATAATAATGTGCTTGAATTATGTTTCTTTATCACGGCCAACAACCTAAACGGCTTTACATATTTTGACATGTAATGTAAGATACCCATTTTGAGATCACGTCAGCAAAAATAATACAGGGTAGTTGGACTGTCTGCTAGTCTAGTGATAAGTGACCATGACTGCTTAGCCAGAGATCGTGGGTTCGCCAAATATTTGTGTGATGAGCGTGGTCATTTGTTCTGTGTCTAGGTGTCATTTATCTATTATATGTATGTATTTAGAAGTAAATAGGTATGTTTATCAGTAATCTGGTTACCATAGTACAAGCTCTGCTTAGTTTTGGGATCGGCCGTGTGTGAGATGTGTGGAGTTATAAAAAAATAAATAAAAAGGTATACAGTCCTGTTTAATATTTCGATAATATTTTTTTGTTACCTTTAATTATTCACGTGAAGTCTTTAAGTTAACAACTTAAAGACTTCACGTGAAGTCTGTTGCTGATGAAGTTGCTGTTTTGAGTAATTTTTAGTTTTCTATCAGTTCGAACAAGACAGTTATATATTTTGATACAGGTTTAAGTAAAATAAGATGGAACTTAATAATTTATGTTTATATCAATATAACGAGATTATAAATTTTCTGAAACCGAAAAGACAAGCAGCGTGAGTACTTTAACACACAATACAGATAGATAAATTGAGTGATAAAACTTTGTTTGTACACTAATGTGACAATATTTTTTTTCAAACTGATAATGTACAAAGGGCGGCCTTCTTGCTGATGTATAATGTATATACATTGAGTAATAGTAGCTATATTAGGCACGAACGGGACGCACCGTGGTATCGCACCGGTCAAGCAGAAAACCGGTTCTTTCTCCTCACCCCCCTCGTTTTCCTATCACCGCATACCATCATCCCTCATCACACTCAAAGGCGGCAGCGCACTAACGACTTTCGAGTTGCAGGTATCCATGGACGGCGATTGTCTTATGATCAGGTGACCTGTCTGTTCGTCTGCCCCCTATATTATAATAAAGCAGAAAAGAAAATGTATAACATTAAATAACTTTAAGTATTTGTTTCAGCAAACCTAGCGACAACGCTTTCAAACATGGACTATGCGATATCTACAGATCTTGACGGTAACCCCCCACTGTGGGTGACGATGCGCCACGATGCAATGCACAACGACATTTACATCAATAACGCAAAAGTGTACGTTAGCAGATCTTACCAGGCGATTAATGGAAACAATAAGTTACAAGTAAGTTTAACAATTTAACAAAGTTAGATTAAGTAACTAACACTTGCCATTCAACTATCGCTCGGTAATAGTACTTTTTTTATTTAGAAAGACAACTTAATTAGTATCAACTATTTTTGTATAGCGGGAGATTTTATCACCAGGACAACTATTGGTGGATGATACAATTTTTTGTTTCGCCTAAGAATCGTATTCATGACCTCTCCGCAATCAGCGATCAGTGCCACTGACTGCTTGACTATAAATGCACAATCTACCTAGTTATAATAATATATTGGTTGTAGGACAAATATTGAATGTGAGACCTTAGGGTCGTTAGGAGATCAGAGGATGTATTTATGTATGTATGTATAATGTAAATATTTATTACTAGAAAGTTACTGCTACATCTGTTGTTTCTCTCATGTGTAGTTCTACTGTGACAGGATATATACATATATATTATATATGTATATCGTTGTATATTTTTCTAAAACTTTCGTTTTCGATTTAAGTCATTAAATATAAAACAAATTCAACGAATATTACCCAAGAAGGGTCTCTAAATTTTCAGTTTAGGGGTGAATACTACATGTCACATACCTCCGACGGATCACTTCGTTTCTTTAAACGGACCCGACCAGGAATTAATAGGTAGCGAACTATCTTCTCGTGTAAATGAAAATGGTGTAGTTTTATGAAATACCTTTTTAAAATATCTAGAGAAGGCATAGGAGATTTTTAGTTCAAGTAACTAGGGAGAAGTTTAGAGTAAAAAAATATACTTTTATTTGACTTGCAATGTGTTACTCGTGTACTCGTGTTAAATCTTGCACGTTTAATTTGACCCCCTTCCCGACGCGTTCGATTGAGCGGAAATTTATGCAAGTTGATTATAAGCATGACTCTGATTGTAAAAGCTCATTTTAAATAATGGTTTTAAATTAGTATATTTACTAAACTGTTCGATGTCTAAAAGTAATAAATTACCAGAAACCCTAAATTTCTTTACCGTCATACTGTCTGAGCAATATGTTATTCTGGGCCATTAGTTCCTATTAGCTATCATAACGGTATTCACTCAAGAAACTCAGTCAAGTCATCTTTTACACAATTCATTAATCCTTGCCAAGTCTCCCAAGGCGGAGAATAAATACAGATTTTTTTCTTTTTATGTATAAAAATTAAGTTTATTTATGTTGACAGTATTTTTTATTAAACTGATCAGACTTTATGCTTCTTGGTATTGAAGGTCTAGTGAAGGGCATGGCAGGCAACTATGTGAGGTTAGGAGGGAAACAGCTAAACACCATCATTATATTAAGTTTCTCATTATAATGCTGTTTTTTTTATTTTAAAACTCATGAGCTATTTTTGTAACTAGCAGCCCATTAATTCCTTTAGGTTTTTTATTCGATGCATACATATATATACAACAAATACATACATACATAATACGTACACAAACTCACATCATCGCATGCCCAAAGAGTCCGACAGAGGCGTATTTAATGCCTTTATATTTTGCCATTAATAATTTAAATCTACTTACAAAATTAGCACAAGTTTCCAGCACAGATTTTTTATTATTTAAGTTTATTATATTGGATTTAGATAAGATAAGGCTCCTAGCAAGGGCTTTGTTTCTTACAAGTTTATAATATTCTTCTATTCTATTACGTTATCCGTTACCAAGGCCAATTTACTTAGCAGAATAGTATACTATAAAGTTTAATATACGTACATACATCGTGTGGCATTACTATGGGTTTACTGTAACGAATGTTACTAAAATAAAAAAAAAACCTTAACACACGGTGACGCGACTACTGGTCCATGAAACAGAATAGCTTATTAATTCACAATTTTATGATATGACATACCTAGATAGAGTTACTACTAGCACGTTTAATTTTAAAAATAAACAGTTCTTCTCTACTGCATTCCTTTTTCTTGTGATTGGAGTCTGAAGATATTTTTTGAACCTAACTTATGTTAGATTCCGTAATCTGAGATCCAGTTTCAACAACTATCTTTAATAATCAAATTATTAAATATATTTAAAACTCAAATGTTTTAACTACAACTCAATATTTTTTTAACGCCTTATTTTACTACCACATACATTGACTCGAATGTGATAGGTGCCCTATTATACTGCCACATACCTTGACTCGAATGTGATAGGTGCCCTATTTTACTGCCACATACCTTGACTCGAATGTGATAGGTGCCCTATTTTACTGCCACATTACTTGACTCAAATGTGATAGGTGCCCTATTTTACTGCCACATACCTTGACTCGAATGTGATAGGTGCCCTATTTTACTGCCACATTACTTGACTCAAATGTGATAGGTGCCCTATTTTACTGCCACATACCTTGACTCGAATGTGATAAGTGCCCTATTTTACTGCCACATAACCTGACTCGAATGTGATAGGTGCCCTATTTTACTGCCACATACCTTGACTCGAATGTGATAGGTGCCCTATTTTACTGCCACATTACTTGACTCAAATGTGATAGGTGCCCTATTTTACTGCCACATACCTTGACTCGAATGTGATAAGTGCCCTATTTTACTGCCACATAACCTGACTCGAATGTGATAGGTGCCCTATTTTACTGCCACATACCTTGACTCGAATGTGATAGGTGCCCTATTTTACTGCCACATTACTTGACTCAAATGTGATAGGTGCCCTATTTTACTGCCACATACCTTGACTCGAATGTGATAGGTGCCCTATTTTACTGCCACATACCTTGACTCAAATGTGATAGGTGCCCTATTTTACTGCCACATACCTTGACTCGAATGTGATAAGTGCCCTATTTTACTGCCACATAACCTGACTCGAATGTGATAGGTGCCCTATTTTACTGCCACATACCTTGACTCGAATGTGATAGGTGCCCTATTTTACTGCCACATTACTTGACTCAAATGTGATAGGTGCCCTATTTTACTGCCACATACCTTGACTCGAATGTGATAAGTGCCCTATTTTACTGCCACATAACCTGACTCGAATGTGATAGGTGCCCTATTTTACTGCCACATACCTTGACTCGAATGTGATAGGTGCCCTATTTTACTGCCACATACCTTGACTCGAATGTGATAGGTGCCCTATTTTACTGCCACATACCTTGACTCGAATGTGATAGGTGCCCTATTTTACTGCCACATACCTTGACTCGAATGTGATAGGTGCCCTATTTTACTGCCACATACCTTGACTCGAATGTGATAGGTGCCCTGTTTTACTGCCACTATTAAGAAACAGAATACACTCGCAAACTTAACCCTTCTACCCTTAAAGGTAAAATATTTTCTTTTTTAAATGAGTAGTTTCATTTCCCTGTCAATTAAAATAACAAATATTGCAATCGGTTTACAAATGGCATAGATATCGTGTATCATTAATAAAAAACAATTCGTTGAATTGAGAATTTCCTCCTCTTTAAGTCGATTGAAAATTCATATTGAGTCTATGATGAAAATTTAATAATTTAGATGAAGAAAAAGTAATTATTTGCCTCAAACGCAATAGGTATCTGGTTTTCGATTAATTGACTAAGAATTTTAAATCCTATAATATTTCCTATGAATATTAAGTAAGTAAGGTTATAAATTGCTATGTCGGAGCCAGAGCGTGACGCGTGACATGTGTCGAGTTGTGGCACCATGTCGAGAGTGCATGACATTGAACCAGCTGGCGAGTGTTCCGCGAGTATTTTATTTTTCTTTTAACTTTTAGTGGCCTTAACTTCTACACCTTCTGCCAGTATTGTAACTGCAACCAATCCCTTCAAAATAAGAATATATGTACTTTTATAAGATGCAGCTTTGAAGTTTCTACGTAGCTAACAAGAAAGAATAAGATACCTACTCTGTTATTAATGATGGCAAATTGGTGATCTTTGCTAATTATTATAAAAATCAACCCACATGTGTCAATGGTAATGGCTTTACAGATTTTGTTAACAATTAGGTTTATGGGAACAATACATCCCAGACCAAAATCAATTTTGCACGTTAAACTTCGCTAAACCTTTTGTAAAAGTAACAGTACATTCGTATAATGCTTTAATATTATACAATACAGTACTTACATGAGAAAAAAAACTTTCTTGGGATCTCGGGTAAGTACTTGTTCTGTTCATTCTTTAAAACCAAAGTTAGCTACTTACAATTGTTTCTAATATAGTATTAAAAGAAAGTATTGACTCGCATCGTGCACGTGCTTCGTGCTCTTTGAAAACTCAATCGGGTTGTTGAAACAATGCTGCCTAAAAGAATTAATAAAGTTACCTGACATAAAGTATGTGTAACGTTACGTATATTTGTATTTTGTAACACGTATACATTCGTATTAAATCTGGTATTTCTACACACACCTCAGGCGTGAGCATATGTATGAAAATCAACAGTTTCCCTCTAATATCAAAAATATTTTTGGCAAAGGTGGAATACATTCAACGCTGCGACCAACCTAAAAGCCTCTAAAAGTTACTAGGTGGCCGTTTTGAAGACTCCGTTTTCTTAAAAAAGAATAAATCAGTACAAATTCTTCATATATTTAAATATATAAGTAACAAAGACAAATAATCTAAAGGTTTAACTGTAAACAAACCTTTGCCGAAGTCGAAGAAGTACAAATAAGTCTTTAGTTTGAATAATAAAAGTTAAAGTAATTCAAAATGAGGCTCAAATACATAAAGGACCAACTAATAAATAATTTATGCTGTATTGTACGTGTGTATGAAGGTCAGATATCGGACTCTGGGGTTTAATAGTCGTAAACAACTCTTGTACATTTCATAGATGAACGAGCTCGTAGGTTAATTTATTTTTTATTTTGATTAACATAACCCAACTTATATGATACGAAATGTATGACACTTGTTGAAGTACAGATCTAAGTTTTAATATAGTTATTTTTCAATGACTATATTACCTGTTGGTAAGTGACAACCACCGTCTATGGACACCTGCAACTCAACAGTCGTAAGTGCGCTGCCCGCTTAACAAGAAAGGATAGACGAGAAGATGGAAAAGACGAGAGGGGGAGTTGGGCCTCCGGAATCCTCACTTATTTCGAGCAAGCAAGCATTGCTTCATTAATTCTGTGATGATTTCTTCATTCATTCTTTATGCATTCTGTGAGGCCGTAGTATCGCACCAGTCGAGCCGGCCCATTTGTGCCTAAGCATGGCTCTACCACTGAAATATAGTACTGGAAATGGTAATATAGATATTATAATAAATAAAAAAAAATAGACTTTTACTATTATTATGAATATTCTAAAACATGTTATACATGTTGTATATAATTGATAAAATTATTTATTTTTTATATATAACTTAGCTTAGATGAAAGGTTTCTTTGCATTTTTATATAAAATATATAAAAATGCAAAGAAACTTTTCATCAGTAATGTATTTTTGACATAAACTTCCCCCCTACCATATATATAGATTCTAATACAGCACTAAGTTCATTGTTCAATTTTAGGTGCTGCACGTGATAGATCAAGTTTTGCAACCGTTGCAGCCTCACGGACCCAGTTCAATTAGCTCACCCGTCTACAATCCTAATGCATACCACTTTCTAGAACACTCAGATCTCTTCAACATCGGACAATATAGACTCAGGTAATTCATATTCTACCAATAATTCTTATAAAGCTCTGAAAAAATATATTTCAAGAAATAAAATGAGCAATAAGACGCTTTAATAACTAGGACTTAAAGTCCAAAACATTTAACATAAATGAGCTTTCCAGTTTTTGCTTTATACATAATATGAGCGGTGATACAAAAACGTCAAAATAACTTGTAAATAACTCTTTTCAAGTTATTAAATACACGTCATGTATCATGAAAGTATTTACAAAAAGTTGGTAAAACAAGCGCTCATTATGCAACAAGTTTAAAATTAATTACCGTCTAGCATGTTTCAATTACGGGTAAACTCGACATTAACTGAATCATGGTCAAATTTAACTTTTTATACGTTCTGTTGGCCACAAAGTTACTGATTACTATGAATAATTGTAGCAATAGCATTATTTTTAATGTTTTTTAACTTTCGAATAAAATAGTAATCAGAAACATTTTATAACAAATCAAAATAAATGTATGGCAATGAAATCCATTGTAGTTATTTTTTAATATAAAAATTAGGAGTCTATCTGGATATTAGTTTTGAAGCTAGTTGCCTGTGATAATGCGTAGGGCTTAAAGCGAAATTCGTTCAATGCCTTTCAAAATGTTTTCTAAGTCACCAAATCACTATATTTTTTAAATTATGTTAGTCTGAAGATGACCAGCTGCAAAAACAGCAATTGAGGTTAACGAGAACATTTTGTTTGGAGTTCTCAAACGAAACGATCTTGGTCTGCTAAAAACTTTTAACAGCAACAGCTACTCTTTAACGTATCTGATCTATATTCTTGTGCATACTTAACGAATGTTTAATTTTCCAGATCTTTTAGACAAAAAGTAAACCAGTTAAAAAAGAACAAAGTCTTTGACACAGACGGGCGCCACACTTTCTTTATTCCTGTTGATGAAGGTTTTAAGGTAATTTTTGTTTTAACAAATACAACTAAAATTTGTTCGTGAGTTTGGTTTATATTATTAATTTTAAAAGTTTATCAACTAAATAAAAACATAACCACCACGTAAGAGTACTACTGTCAACCTCTTGATTTTATCATCAGATCAGCTCCAAGATGGTAAATAGTAGACATACACTTCATTTCGATACGACACTTAGAAGTAGGTTTAAATTAAAGCCAAAGATTTGTTAACATAGTTGGTTACAAGTGAAGCTAAAAAATAATTGACTTGACTGAGAATTTTACCTTTACCTGCACCTTACATTACCTTAAAACTATCGATGTAGTAAACAAAACGGATAACTGTTTCAAGGTATTTAAAATTAACAGTAAAATAATTAATGAATCTATTCAACTTCGAACTATTATTATTTTAGTTTGATTTGCCATTTGATATTTTACCAAAAAAATCTGTCAAAAATTCGGGTTCGTTCTGATATAAACTAAATAATTCTATTTTTAGCCAACTACAAGATCTGACTTAATAGACGAGAAGGTCATAGACGGGCATGTCATCCCCCATCACGTGTTGTTCACCCATGCGACCCCCGACGGCAAAGAATTCGAAACATTTGCCTTCAGTGATAACGTTAAAGTCATCATATCATTCAGTACGACCATGAATGGAAATGAGGAGATAAGTAAGTATAACTTTTTGATTTCATTTTGTAAGTTACAATCTATACTGATTAAATAAATCTACATAGATTTTTTGTTTGTTTGATTGTTTAAAAGATGCCTTTTCTTTGGATTTACAACTCTGATTCTAAAAATATTAATTGTGTTATAATATCACTCCTAAGAGCGGAAAGTTCGAACAGCTAGTTATAAATGTTATTGGAGGTGATTTACTTACATTTGCATTTTCTTCGTAGTCTTATATTCTTCATTGATTGAGTTTTTTGAAAACTTATTCTATATATAAGAAATATGGTACTGCTACTTTGATTAAGTGTGTTTGACTTATTTTTCTTTGTATAAATGTTCAAAATGATTACAATTTAATAAACATCTGGTCAGCGATATAATCTGTAGTATTCATTTAATTAGTATTTTTAATAACAGTCCGAATTTTAGAGAAAAAGTTTTGGATAAGTTATCCGAATCTATTAAACGGATTTTTTTTTTCGGATAATGGTAATAAAAAACGTCCATTGCAGTAAAATTATTCTAATTAAACTATTTGTTACATAGCTTACGTGAAATCAAACACTGTGGCTGGAGATGCAAAACATGCCCGAGGAGTAGTTTTAGCTGACATTGTAAGAGCAAATATACCGGTCAAGAACGGAGTGGTTCATCTCATTCAAAGACCGCTTATGGTTGTCGACACCACAGTCATCGATTTTCTCAAGGTGCGTAGAATACAACTATATTTCAACACTCTTGTTTTTCTTCTTGCCATAACGTAACATACTCTTGCTTACAAGAATCTAAAATGAAATATTTTAAAGTTTTTATTTGCTGAATACATTTAATCTAAAAGATATATGACATTTCAATTACCTGATTGACTTTCCGCTCCATTTGAATGGGAACCAGGCTATGAAGGTAAAACTGAGCGTGTTTGTTTTCATTTTATTATATATCTTTGTGTGTCCTGTTACCTCATTACATACATTTTTCCTTAGAAATATACAATTGGAGCACGTATTTAAAGTTTGTATGTGTGCATTTAAGAGTATTTTTAATATATGATAGTATAATCAAGCTTCATCTAATGCCATAGAAACATTATTTGGTAGTGTCCATACCATTAAATAATGATAATAGATTTTAAAAGGTCATTAGATCGTTAAACATATCTGAGGCTTGTTAACATAGTTAGTTTTATCAGATTTAGACACGTATAAATAAGCCGTATGTAAAATAAAATAACCTTCGTAGAACAGATATTATGATATGTGTTTATAATATTTCAATTCGATAAGTAACATATATGTACATATAAAATTAATAGTATATATTTTTAACATGACATACATATACCGATAGCACCTTTCAGTACAGGTAGGTATGATGAATATTTTGTTATTATTTTGTTTGTTTGTGCATCCTTGCTCCTGGAATCTGCTGTCTCTGCATGGTCTTGGCATCGGTAGGGGATTGTAAGTACCTATTGGCATAAGTGCATGCTTAAACAACCCTTACCTTTTATCCTTATTTTATATAAAAAAAATATATTTCTAATTGTGTATTTTGTTCCTTATACTGTATTATTTTCTCAAGCTTCTCAAGGTAAAGTACGGTTTGTATGTAACTTACACCCTATAGTTTATGACTGAATACAATTTGACAGAACGTAAATCGAAAGCAACTGAGTTAATTAAGGACTTGCTTCAGTTAGTAAATTAATGAAAACGACCACTTGATAAACGATATGGTTTGAAGAGAAACCTACGAAAATTCTTAAAAGATTTTTCGGATAATATGTGACTAAGATACGACCTATTGTTACTTTCTGTGTAAGTAATAAAAAAACTTTTAACAGGAAAAAGAAGACGGACCTCTTTGCAAATTCTATGAAGTAATCATGGACTTGGGAGCTAATAACCAGTTTTACAATGAGCTTAATTTGGCCAAGGACATCACGTTGTTTGCACCATCAAATGAAGCGTGGGCTGATTTCAGCGTGCAAAACATTATTAGGTTAGAAACTAATTTTTTTTACGTACTTCTGCAAATATTTTGAATTCCGCTTATCAAAAGGACCACTTATAAGATCACTTCGTTGGCCATCTATCTGCCTAATAGATATCAAGTTGAAGTAAATATCTAATAATGATTTCCACCCTTAAATGTGGCAAGTTTCTAAGTCGCATTCAAAAGATTTTTATTACTTAGATTCAATTACTTCCACAAGCCTTGCATTTTAACACATTTGACAGGTAAATCAAAACTTATAATATAAGGTAATTTACTACCCCACTAGAATCATGTAGCAAAGTCTCACAGATTTGACCCTGACCTGTTCAGCCGTTCTGTCGTGAATGAGTAACAAACATTTATTCATTCACATTCTCAGATTAGCACGTAGAGTATCTTTAAATTTCCATACGAACGAAGTTGTGGGCAACAGCTAGCTATTAATTAGAAGCTACTGCAGTGCTCAACGGTGAGGCAAAAAGTAAAACAAATTTGTTTTGCAGGAATCAGAAAAGATTACCTGATATTTTGAAACTACACTTGGTACGAGAGAGGCTACCCTTAGATGCTATAATTCACAACAACATGAACCAGGTAAATTACTTATTAATTTGTTATTTATTCAGATACTTAATATATAATTATATAAATTATAATTGTGGTTGGATGTGTACATTGTCTGCTATAACCACAATTTATATAAAATTCAATTGAGATTACAATTTATATCGTGTACTGGATTTAATTTTTTGGTTTCGTTGCTGCTATTGGGAATCAGGTCCCCGGAACTGTATGTTTATAAATTTTTAAAATACAATTCATTTCACAATTTATTATTACTATTTGAAGTCATATCTTAATTACAAATTTGTAATAATGTTAATCTATCTGTGGTAATGGTTGTATTGTTTGTATTATTATTTAATAACTGCATGACCGTGAAATAATATAAATAAATCATCATTATTTGTATGTTTATGTTAAAATCGTCATTCATGTTCTTCTATAGCATTTGAAATTGTATTTTGTTTTTCAATACTCCATGTACATAGTTTTAGTTCAAAGCATGGGTGCATGCAATGAAAACAATACTATTCAATCGGTGTTAGTGATTTTTCTATTATTTTAGATATATCAAGCACCGACAGCTTCTCCTCGTAAATATCTATATTTCAATGTTTTGACTCGAGGCCAAAATCAAACTTTAACTGTAGAAGGCGGTGGAGTGAATGCTACTGTGACATTACCTAACATAGCCGCTACTAATGGATTTATTCACATAATCGACAGAGTACTAGGAATCCCTTATACCACTGTGTTTGAAAAGTTGAAGACTGATCCTATGTTGAAGTAAGTGAAACATTAATTCTATATAGCTATATTATTAACTGAAATTTTAGCTATAAGTAATTTTTCTATATTATATTATCCTAAAGTAACAAATTTATTTCGAACTCCATTTTTAATGTAATAAATTTATTGTATTTAATTCCAGTATCACTTACAACTTGGGAAAACGTCAAATGTTTAACCAACAACTGAATGATATGGAACACCGCTACACATATTTTGTACCTCGTGATCATGCTTGGCTTAAATTTCAAATAAAGCATCCGTCTGCATTCAAATCTTTGTTCAGAGAAGAAATTGGTTATTTCGTAAGTTTCTATTCTAATTTTCTTAATCTAAATATGTATACAATAACATAATATTCTATTTTGTTCTTCATTTGCAACTTTCAGACGAAGCAAATTTTAGAGCGACATGTTATTCGGGCGGGACGCGCGTACACCGTATCTGATTTAAAACTTCTTGCAAATGAAACACATCCTTTCGTTCTACCAACTACACGCGATCCACTTAAGCTGCGTGTCAAGGAATCAGATAAGAGTAAGCTTTAAACAATTAATTTACATAATTATATCTATTCGCTTATAACTCCAACATTAATGGTTAAAGTTTAATATAGATTTTAAATAAACAAATTTGTTTATTCCACAGATTATTACGTTGAGTGGAATGGGCATTGGATCCATGTGTTCAGGCCTGACGTCGAGTGTACCAATGGTATTATTCACGTCATCGATGAACCTTTTATGTTAGAAAGTGATATTCGTGTCACTGGCGGAGCTCAGAGAGTTGGCTTTGCTCACACGTACTTTATAATTCTCATTTCTTTTTGTTTTGTGCGAATTGTGGAGAATTAAAAACGTCCAATGTTGTTACGGTATCAATTTGTGTTTTGTATTGCTAATTAGCTAAATTGATTATTTAGCTAATGTACATTCGGATACTTGGGTAAATGCTTTTACGGTAAAAAAGTAACAACATTTGTAAGAGTTTGTCGTCATTATCCTTAACACTTGTGTAATATATGTAAATGCAATAAATTTGGGTATCCATGTTGATTTAAAAGCTACTGATCCCAGTAGGTTTTTACTAGCTAACGCAAACCTGCAAGCAGTTGTTTTAAAATATCACCCTAAGAATTCTATATACAGATACTGCCGTTCTGTTGAAAATGACTTCATAAAAAACGTGTAAGTATATTACAGTGCTTGACACTTTCAATCAGATTTTATATCTATTATTATAAAACACTTCAATTTATATACATATATATACATAATATAAAAGTTGCATTATATAGTTGAAAAATACACGTTTATTATATAAAGTATGCCATAAAGGCTTTTAAAAAACATTTTAAGGTTTCACTAGAGCACTTTTATTGAATTTGAAATTCGTTGTGCCTTTTTTAAAACAAAGTATGTACCTACTAAAATTTTCCGACCCATCCAATACATTTATTTATACAAATTGTATTTATGTTACATTTAAGAGGTAAAAATGAAACATGTTTCCTATACATTCCATGTTATGTATAACAAAAATCTATTTACGTCTAAATATTTATTGATGTTACCTTTGAAGTCCCCAAAAAAATTTCTGAAATTATTTCAACTTGACTGAATTTTTAATATGATAGAATTTTAAATCGACTTAAAGGTTATGAATTTTAATTACTTAACTTAACATTATTTATACGTGTCAAAGTAATCGATAACATAATGAAACGGTAATAGTAAACCATTCGATAATTGACAAGCTTAGAAATAAGCTTCATTATATTAAATTTTATTACAAGACGATTAAAATGGACAAATAACACAATTTCAAAAATTATAAAATAAAGGCAATTGTTTGTATTTATTTAATAGATAATATAAAAACACGAGACAGTAACCGCTTCACGCTCTTGAAAAAAAATATTTTTTCAAGAACACATTTATCTTTTCAAGAAGACAGAAAGAAGTTTAAGTATTAATTAGAAGTATTTTTAAATTGAGAGCAATCAATAATTATGATAAATGTATATAGGAATGAATGTGCTTACAATTATGAGGGTGCATTTGTGATTCTCTTAAGTTTTCTAAGCAGATGTAAATAATAATTTGTGTAAGTTAATTATTAATTATTGTATAATTTAGTAGCTATTGAATGCGACTGAAATTTTATCATTCTTGTCATATCTAGAATTGTTTTTAAGGTCCCTCAAATATACAACTAATGCAGTTTCTACCCTTAATTATTAAATATTTTAAAATACATACATAGGTATATACACTTAAAATTTAGAAGCAGTTACATTTGTAACCGAACATTTTATACTGAATATATATTGAAGCATATTTGGAATACAATTACAAATTGGCATTATCTTCGATCAATATACTCGTGTTTCGTTGATACCGTTGTATTAGAACCGCATCAGTCGCTGTATAGATATCCCTTCATCATAAACATATATAGCTATATATTAAAGTGATGTTTATAATGAGCCAAAGCTATATGCTATTTTAACTGATATCATAATTAACTTTCTATGTGTACCGTGTAAGGAATTAATACTACATGCAATAGTATTTAGATCGAAATATGTATAGCCGATACATTTAAGGTTTGAATTTTCATGAAAATGTTCATTATAATGTTGCATTTTTAAACTATACATTAGTGTTATGTGGGAGGTATTGACCCGAGACAATATAATTTTGACCAAATACTCTACCAAATATTTGGTTAAGTACGAAACTGGTATTACATTAATTAGTGGATGTTTTAATGTATTGAAATCTATGTCAAATTAGTGAAAAAGTTATAAAAAAATGTTTAATAACAAAGAATTTATGTATAAAATATAGGTATTGAACTTCTAACACTTGTTTAATTACAAAACTGGTAATCCCTTTCTACTCATATATGAGATATCATCTTTTTTACCCGACTGCGCAAAAAGTATATTTATCTTCTTCGAGTGTAAGTATTTATTATATGTAAGTAAGTATGTGTAATGTTTGTTAGCTTAAGATCCTAGAGTCTGCAGTCTAAAGCCTAAACGTCTATTTCGACGTGTGAGGTGTCATTAAAACGTTTTACCATTTTAACATTTTAGAAGTAAGTATAGTTAGGTTTCCTACTATTTTAAATTTTTTATTTGTGTTAAATATTATTCAAGTAAATTGTTGACACCTATATAATTTTATATTACTTGAGAATGTTACGAAATAAAATGTAGATGTAATTTCCATCTCAGTGTTTTTTGCTTTAAGGTATATTTTCAATGAAGTTGCAGAAATTTAAATGGTACATAGTACATAGTCTGTAGACACAACGTTATTGTAAACAAATAAGTTGTATCGTCAGTTCTATTTCAAGGTCTATCATGTTATTATGTTTCTGCGGAATAATTGAACACGAGGTAGCAAAGGTTGTGTCGCCAGTCTCCTAATTCCAAAAGGTTGGTGCGGCGACAGGGGGAACTCACCATACTTAATCTCTTTGACGTAAAACTGGGAACAACTTGTTCCTATGAACTCACCCTATTAGTCGAGATTCGCTTACGCAGGGCTTTAATGTGCGTTGTGGTTTGTAATTACCTTCATTTAAACAGAAACACTCTCGAATAAACAATTAGATATGTTAACAGATACTTTTATAAACAACTGCGGGTGTAGGAACACAATTGTTATATAATGCCGAATTTAAAGCCACATATATCTAAGCTCAGATAAATCAAGGAGGCAGTAATGAGTTTCAAGCAATGACAAGAAAATGAACGAAGCCTTACACAAAGTTTATGCTATATAAATTTTTGCAATGAATTTTTAAATACTTCTTAATATCGTCATCTTCATCTCAACTATAGCACGTCCACTACGAACTTTGTCCAATAAGCCTCCCTCTATAAATTCCAAGAAGACTGTTCGAAGCGGCCTGCATCCATTATCGACCTGCAAGCTTTACGAGGCCCACTGTGTCTATATAACTTATAACATAAGGATTTCAATAATAATTACTGTAAAGGAATAATGTGTCCCATATTTAACAATGTGTGGTAATTGTAGACTTTTAATGTAATTATAGAGATATGGTAGTTTAATTTTATTTTCTATATTAACATCGTCTAAGTGTATGTCGTTTAGGTGAACTAAATCTTACAGTGTTATAACAAGAGTCGTTGAATAAAGTAAAGTCTTCTATATGGTTAATAGGTGAAGACATATTCAGAACATCATATTTTGGTATTAGTGTAGAGCTTTACCAATATACCAATATCTACCAGTCTCATACAGGTTAGAATTTAGACAATCAATAGAAATCTTGCTAATTTCTGATTGTATGTAAATCCACTTATTATTTACCAATGGTTTCCAAATGTCTAATTTTCCGAAAAGGGTTTTAGTTTCACACTGGGACGGTATTTTACTATTAACTTTCGCTAATATTTACTCTCACAGGTAAGTTTTGCATCAGTGGAATACATATTTTTAATATCAAATTTCCGGGCCTTATAATTTTGTAATGTTCTAAATCGTCTAAAACATAAAAATTAGATTTGTCTTTGGTCATTGCTATGTATCATGTATCTGGAATTCGGAATAGTGAAACTGAATGAATTCGGAATAGTGAAACTGAATAAATTTGGTACTTTGGTGTTATGTGGTATTAGTAAAGCAACGTTATGAAACAGTACATATTTCCTGGTATTTACCAATGGCACTTGTAGAACATACATTAACTTATGACTAATGTAGAAACACGCTAGCTTAGAAATATATTAGAATTAATATCTAGTGTTACAGCCAGCATGAATGCCGGTAGTTATTGGCAAGCTCTTTATAAATTTGTGTTGGGGTAATGATTAAGGTATGCAACAAATTTTGAACGGCTAATAGAATTGCGTTAACTATATCCTCTAATTGGAAAGATAAGGTAAGTATCGAAGTCTCTAGAGCATTTAAGATTTCGTTAACATTTGAAAGTATTAGAAATCCATTCGTAATTTCTGAGATGTTTCTTACTCTGACAGAGAGTTTATCAATAGCTCCGTTTAAATTAACTTCATTTTCTTTTATTTTGTTCTCGGTATTATTGAAACATGTTATCATCGAGCTTGTGATCAAAATATTTTCTTTCATCAGTGAAGTCAACCGGTCCTTGTTATATTGTAGAAATTTAATAGCTTCGTCATACTTAATGGCGTCGTTTTCATCTAGGGTTCTTATACCTCCTATCCCTGTGCCATGTTTGGCTTGATTGTCTACTATCGAGCTGTCAGTGGTTGTAACACGTTATAGCATTCTACATGAACTTGTATAAACCGAGTTTGATTACATAGATGTCTCGTGGTATTTAGAGCAAGTTCAATTGGTATCAGGATTTTTAGTTGTACATTATTAATTTTAAGTTTACCTAGGTAGTCAAAATAGATGCATAAAATATGTCGTCATCGGCTGGTTAATATCTTGAGAGGATTGACCTCGAACTGGACTGTAATTCATGACTAATGTTACCTTTAAGGTAAGTTGTTTATACATATTTCTATTACATTTTATAAAGTTAATCTTAAATTACTACTAATGTGACATCAATAGGTCAGCAGCGACATCAGAGGGTTTTAGTTGGTCGTAATAACGCGTGATGTCCATTGATAAGTAAGGTAAGTGTATTCTTATGATTTATTTTTACTACTTTGCAGGGCACTTTCTAGACAGGAGAGAATGCCTTGCGCAGACTCAAATGGTTGTTTACGTAAACGTAATCACCCACCTTGTAGCCAGTCGAACGAGGACAAATGTCATAATATTTTTTGGAAGATTCTTTGGACTTCCTTATAAATTGAAGGGCCTTTTCCTTTGAATATTTAAGTCTTTTTTGTAACATACGCACAAAGTCGGTATAAGTTGCACCGGGGGCTTCATCGTAGATGGAGCTGGGGATGAATCCCGAATGTTAGTTCATAAGGTGTGTAATGAGTAGAAGAATGAACGGTTGAGTTGTAGACAAGCATGGCCGTGTAGATGTATGCGAATAGGATACGCCGAAGAGCATTTAGAGAGGTCATCCTGTATGGTTAAAATATACTTTAGTTTAGCAGGGGCAGCTTCTGGGATTGGACCGACAACATCAAGGGATATCCTTTGAAAATCTTCTGTTAATGTGCTGGTCATTGAGGCCCGATTATTTTCCTGAATGCTTTATTCTCCTGGCAGGACTTGCATTGTTTTACGTAGGATTCAATTTACACCGCATTCCTTTCCAGTAGTATAGTTCCTTGATCCTATTATACATTCGATTGGAACCAAGATGACCTGCGATGGGGAGGTCGTTATTGTCGGATAGTATTTTTTTAACTACAGATGGAGTTGGGTAAAGAACTTTATTATGATAAATTCCAATTTTAATATTGGTGTTGTGAAAGAGGTGTTAAGGATATTGTAAATTATAACAAATTAGTGTTTTTCCAAAGGGTTTCTTAGGTCTGATATACCTACTGCAGTAGTGTCTTTAAGGATAATTAATTGGTTTCTAACCGACCTTAAAGTGACTAAAATTTCAGGATAAAAGGCTTCGTCGAAATGATAATATCTTTTTTCAATAGGGATGCGAGAGGTTTGGCCAATTTGACGAAGTCAGAGATGAACCTGCTATAATAGGAAACTAGGCCCAAGATCGATTTGACGTCTTTGGTTGATGGGTTCATCTGGTTGTTCGAGGAAATTCACTCGCTTAAATGTTCTCGTTAGGTCTCGGTTAGTTACAGGGTTTTGTTGGATTTTGTAACGGTTATTTGTATTCTCTTTTCTTGCACACAGAGATGTCGTGTCCAGGTATTTTGCAATAACGACAGATAACGTTGAAATAACTTTGGGAAAAACTGTTTTGTGAATTTTTTAAAGGATACGAAGTTGAATCAAATTTGGACGTAAAATATTTAGGTTTATTGTTATTGTGTTTTTCGTCCACTTGTTTTTGGATGCGCTCTTCTGAGACGGCGAAGTTGATGGCTTCGTTCACAGTTTCACATCTCACAATATTCGAAATTCGGGGTTGTAACCCCATGAGGAAATGATGAAGGGCAAGGTCCTCCGTGGCCTCCGTACAACCGGGTAATTCTTTTACTTTAGTGTTAGACAAGTATATCACTTTACTATTAGGAGTTGTGAGTGGTAGGTCTCTAAGTACTGGATAGCGTTTTCTTGCAGACCCTGCTTGCTCTCCTGGAGTTCGATAAGAAGGGGTAAATAATGTTTACGTTCACTGAATTGAGTCTTTAAAAACTCCTTAAGCTGTTCCCTAGATATAAACTCTTTGATGGAGCAAGCAATTTCCGCCCCTCCGTTTAATTGGCTAAGAATGAATTTGAACAGAATAGGCCTATGGGTCTCTTACGCGAGGTTATAAGCATTGTCGCAATTCACCAAGAATAAATTAATTGTTTCTCGTTTACCGTCGTATGATTTAATAAATTTAAATAAGGTATTTAATTCGATTTCAGTCATTGCTAGGGTCGCCGTGGTTTTCCTAGTAAGACGGGGAGAACAGAAGGGTGACTTCACTGATTTCGTCTACACTTGTAACTTTTCAGGTTCTGGGATGGTTAATTGTAATATATTGTCTTCTACTTTTAGCTCTTTTCGCATTATAAAAAATAAAATTCAAACGCAATAAAATTACAATAATTCAATACAGTTTAGTAATAAAATAAAAGTTTGAGAATCACTAGTATCTTAGTTCTAGACTAAACAATGACCAAAGACTCACGATAGTGTGTGGGCGACGGAAACAAGTACGACGAACAGAAGCATTCCGATTGATAAGGTGATGCAAATGTACGTTGGGAAGAGATGAAATAATTTCACGTTGTATGAACTCGATGACTTCGGATAACTTATATTTCGGGATGTAGAATATCTTGATGGTTGGATACAGAGTATGGTAAGTCCGTCCTTGGAATTATCTTACAGCTTCTCGTCGTTGAGCAGAGGTAAGTATCTTCTGTATAAGATGCAGTACTCTTCTTGTAGAATCATTGGGGAGTTCACATATAGAACACGACATGTGCGAGTTTTTTTTTTTGCGAGGCGAGCGAGGCTTTAAACAATGAATTTGGGTTTTAGAAGGGATACGGTGCGAGTCTGTTTAACGGTTGCCGGCACTGGAGATTTCCGGATCCCACCGCTGCCATCAAAATGTTATACGGAGTTTCAAGGTTCACTTTTTAACGAAAGAAACACTTTGACCTTGAGGCACTACACCTTTAATTCTGAACTTTAGTATAGATTAGGATTGGGATCCTTTAGCAACCGCGCAAACCGGAAGATTCGAACAGGCTGAGTAGCGAGTCTCCCAGTCACTACACAGAGCGAGAGACTGATCTTTAGCTCTCAGCATAAAAGCTGTCAGGACAGCAGTAACGCTAGCATAGTATGGATATAACAGCTCTCAGATAGTTGAAATATTGAAAGGCCCTGGAGAGGATGGCGTTACACAACAGAGCTGCTAAAAGCTTGAGGTAAACCTGTATTAAGGGAGATCCAAAAGCTCTTCAACGCTGTCCTCGTTGAAGGGAGAACTCAGGAGGCGTTGAGTAGGAGTTTGGTCGTCTTGTTCATCAAAAAGAGTGACAAGACCATGTTGAAAAACTATCGACCCATTCCCCTTCTAAGCCACGTCTACACACTGTTTTCAAGAAACATCACGAACCGTCTTGCGTGAAGACTTGACGAATTCCAACCACCGGAGCAAGCTGGGTTTCGGAGAGGATATGGCACCATAGGCCACATCCACACAGTGCGGCAGATTATACAGAAGACCGTAGAATATAATCAGCCCCTTTGTCTAGTATTCGTGGACTATAAGAAGGCCTTTGACTTGGTCAAGATCTGGTCTATTATGGTGCCTGCAGCCTTGCGAAGTAGATTGGCGATATATCCAAGTGATGAGATGTCTCTACGAAGTCACCACCATGTCCGTCCAAGTACAGAGCCAGCAAACAAGGCCAATACCATTGCATCGAGGAGTGAGACAAGGGGATGTTATCTCCCCGAAATTGTTCACAAATGCAGTGGAGGACATGTTCAAAATGCTGCACTGGAAAGGGCGTGGCATCAACATCAATGGCGAATACATTTCTCAGTTGCCATTTGCAGACGTCATCATGGCAGAGACGATGCTGAATGACCTAGCTGACTTTTCTGGACGCATCGGCCTACGGATTGGATTGGATAAAACCATCCATCCAAGATCATGTTCAATAATCATGTACTACCAGAACCGATTCCGGTACACGGGGCCGTTCTAGCAGTTGTTCAAAAATATGTGTACCTCGGACAGACATTGCAATTAGGTAATAAAAACTAGCTGGGTTGGGCAGGGTTTGGAAAGTTACGTCAAGTCTTCTCATCGTCGATCCCTCAGTGCCTTAAGACAAAAGTCTTCAATGAGTGTGTCCTACCCGTCATGTCATACGAAGCCGAAACGTGGACACTTACGGTACGGCTGGTCCACAAGCTCAAAACTTACTATGGAAAAGGCTATGCTCGGTGGTTCTTTAAGGGTTCACAACAGGAATGAGATGATCTGGCAGAAAACCAGAGTAATCGACATAGCCTACCGGATCGGTAGGCTGAAGTGGCAGTGGGCTGGCCATATTAGCCCCAGAACCGAAACGAGTTCTTGAATGGAGACTGCGTCTTGCCAAACGTAGCGTAGGACGCCCACAGGCCAGTAGGAGAGACGATTTGCGCAAGATGGCTAGCAGGAGCTGAATTCGAGAAGCCGAAAATAGATCGAAGTGTCGTGAAATGGGAGAGGCCTATGTCCAGCAGTGCACTGCGATAGGCTGATGATGATGATGATGATGATGATGACAATAGACTTATAAGTAACATCTCAACACTAAAGCTACGTTACATTAAGTTACATTTATATTGTAATTGGACTTTTCTTTGTAACAAATCTCACAAATACTTCGATGTTTTGTATACACACACCATAAATAGTAATACGCATATGTAGATACATACGCTCACGCCTGTTTGAATATTAGAATTCGATCTCACTAATATAATAGAAGACAAGTCTATTGCTATCATCCGGACCCCTGGGGATAGATGGGATGGGAAAAGCAGGAGTAACTATAATAGAATATTGAAAGGGAAAGAAAAATATAAGGTAAGTCGATGGCAGGAATGGATCGCATGCCTGTAACTCGAACTGGTTGTAGGTGGGAGTTCCGAGCCGATATTCTGCTGAGAGTGTTTTGTTTCTACTGAAAATATACAAGTATGTGGAATAAAAAATAGTTGTTGAATTAATGTTCTTCGAGCCCTCATTTATTACCAAAAGTATTTCATTACGTATTTTCGCTAAGGAATAAGCAAACAATGCCACACTGTCATAAAATAAATGCGTGCTAGTACATTTTGCTAAGTAAACCAATTTATTTTATGAGCATTTCTTTTTGGAAATATTATGAACAGGTGGCTTTGCTTACACAATTATTCACGACAAGTATCAAAGTAGAAAAACATCACAATTGGTATATTGTTGTTGAAATTCTATTAAATAACAGCAAGTATGTTTAATACTATAGACTATGTATACAATATGTTGATTCTACAGACTGTATATTGGTCCCGTGGTTAGTGAAACTGACTGTTATGCGGAATAATGTGGGTTCATTGTGGGTCAGTAGAAGAAACTCATAAGGTATGTAAGAGTAGAGAGGCTTGGAAAGGCTTATACTTATGTTTGTATATAAGCATAAAATGCTTTATGGTGAACAAAATAATATAATAGATAAACGGTAGTCATGAACAGAATAGAGTTGGCATCGCCTGAAATTAATGTCGCACTGTATAATAAAATTTGTAAATCAGACGCTTCTTGTGTATTCATCTTTCCCCATCATTTAGAATGTGTAATGATATAGTTGTAATTGCGTACCCGTCCAATTGAGAGTGAGAAAGTTACAATTACATATAATTCACTAAAAAAGTAGACAACCGACTTCAATGCGTCTATCATAAAATTTAAGACTTATATAGTTTTCTCATGGATGATATTGTCAGAACTGGACCAAATTGAAATAGGACAACACAAGAAGCACCAGCTTTAAAATAAAAAAAAAACATCAAAATCGGTTCACCCAGTCGAAAGTTCTGAGTTAACAAACATAATAAAAAAAAAAACTCGAATTGAGAACCTCTTCCGTTTTTGCAGTCAGTTAAAAAAGAAAAAATATTTTTGCAGGATTCATGAACATATATAGCTGATAATCTTTATAGAGAGAGATATTAATGTGCTGTATAGGAGGAGTATACATGGTGTTACAGAAACGCGTAATTTAATTTTCAGTCCATTAGCAGTTTTACTGTGAGAGAGCCAGGTATAGGCACGATTTTGCCAACTCGACCAGAGTAACAGAGCCACAGCCTCACAGAAAAACGGTAGACAAACAATTCTTGCATTGTATTGCCAAGTGAGTGAGGGCACCGGTAAAGAACTCCCCCTTTCCTCTTTCCCCTACTCCGATGTCATCTCTCTTCTTTCCCCTCTATTTATCTCCTCTTTCCGATATTCTCTTTTTTGCCCTCCCTCATCCCCAACCTCCCTTATCATCTAAACGGGGGCAGTGCACTTACGACTCTTAAGTTGCAGGTGTTCATAGTTGCCACTTACCACCAGGTGACGGGTTTCAGTTCGTCCGTCCCCTTTATTATAAAAGAAAGAGACAATATTATTGAACTCTACAACATCACATGGGTGTGTGATTGACAGTGACGAGGCCGTTTGATCCCAAATTAAGCAGAGATTCTACTGTGGTAACCAGACGCCTGATAAACATACTTACATATATATAGTACTAGATACGGATTAATTACACCCAGAGTCATAACAATACTCGTACTCATACTCAAACCCACCACTCTCTTGCTTAACAAGAGAACCACTGGACTTAAATCCTGAAAATTTGTAACACGAATAGTAGTTTTATCTATTTAATAAAATAATTCTAGTCATTCTTTCCTATCTTACGGTATAATAGTAAAGAAATTCAACTTTATATATTTTTAACCAACTTCCAAAAAGGAAGTTCTATGTTCAACTGTATTTATCTTATTTTACATAGCTATGTATACTGATTCTTGCATTTTATTTTATTCGAAATAGTAGTTGTATTTGTACACTCTTACGGGTGTCCCATTGTAAATTAGAGTTTGATCACAGGAAACACGGAATATTACAAATATGTTTTGAAATTGAACGTTTTAACGTTTATCCACTTTATTTAATAGTCTCTAAATCTATGTCTATATATATA
Organism: Tyria jacobaeae; assembly: GCA_947561695.1. Taxonomy (NCBI): domain Eukaryota; kingdom Metazoa; phylum Arthropoda; class Insecta; order Lepidoptera; family Erebidae; genus Tyria; species Tyria jacobaeae. The sequence continues at coordinate 3,139,674 of OX387211.1, read as the reverse complement.
TCAAAGTCTATTTTTTTAATAGTTTATGTACGGCGTGTACACAGGTGGACTTAATGACAAAGGCATTCTCTGTCACTCTACCTTAGGGTGGTGAACAAGTACATATATCTATATATGTATATAATATGTACTTTTAACCTGACATGGAAGGCCGAGCCCTCAAAATGAAAACAGTTCATATATTTATACAATAGAATTAGTTATAATCAAGTAGTTAATTTGGGCCTCCGACACTCACTGACTCGGCAATACACCTTGAATGGCGGTTTTCAAGCATTAGAATACTACATTATTTATATATTTATAATACATACAAATAATGGTCTTCGTGTATGTTATGGAAGTGATCATAAGCCACAAAAAAAGTCCCCGAGGATATATTTCTAATCATTAAATTTAGTCAAATTAAGTTGTTAGTTAAATTGGTGAACAAATTAGTCAATCGAAACACTAATATTATCAAGAGGACATTTTTATTTGTAATTGATAAACTCAATAACTACTGCACTGATCATAAATCTGAAACAAACTAAAAGCGACTTGAATAATTAAGTTTTCATCAATAGAGTCATTTAAATAAGTTGCGATGTGTGCATATCACATGCCCGTAACCCATTCACAAAACGAATCAAACAATTAAGTCGACTCACACAGTCTTCAGAAGGAAAAAAGCTTTATACTGAGTGCATTCAATTTATCTTCAAGTTGAGAGAAATACAGTAGTTCCTTTCGTAATCAAACGTACTTCTCGTATTTCAATGCAATGAATGCTGCGTTCGAATGTTTATTTTTCATTTGATTGAGTAATGAAATGCTCGTGCAATTGATGAGTTTCAGGATACTTTATTTAAAATCAATAAAAAATATATTTTATGTATGATTTGTGAGAGAAGTTATAAGAAAAATTAAATACCAACGAATGAATGAAAACATAATTACCTACGATCGAAATGAAGTAATTCCTCAGAGATCTAGAGTAGCTGACATGGCTCATGTCTAAAGGATAGTGGAGACTGGGATTAAGTCAGCATAAGGTAGTGTAAGGCACCCTGCTGCACGATTGACCGAGGACTTGAAGAAGGCGGCTGGCAGCGGATGGATGTGGATGCTCAAGACCATGATAGTTTGCACTCCTTAGGGAGTCTTTCTACATCTGGTAAATGTGTTTCAAAAATCGCTTTCTGATTACTCTACTTTAATAGTATAGAACCAAATGAAATTTCAAACATCAAATTTTGCTTTTATTTAATAACACAATCAAATTATTACAACGTTTAATAAACATAAATAAATGCGTGTCCAAAACTTCAATAAAATAATCTCGACCGACGAGCGACAACAAGCTAGCAAGGAAGGGATCTACAACATCAGTGGCAGGACCTACCTACCTACCACACTCCTGCCACTACCCTTCAACCTATATCGCTCCTGGGTAAAGCAATGGCCTAGAGAAGCACTCAATAGCCGATGGATTAACACACCTGGCTGCAGGTAATCCAAACTGGTATTAAGAGAAATATCACCACGTTTATCGAGTAGACTCATCGGTCTTCACAGAACGGACATCCGAATAGTGGTCGGAAGCATTACAAGCCATCTGGCTCTGAACCCAATTGTCTGAGCGCGGAGGAAACGGCCCCTCACGTTATCCTTGAATGCGGGGGCGTGGCTGCACAACGGGCAGAAATCCTCACAGGCGCGAGGACGCTTCTAGAAGCCTGTGAACGCCCCAGGAGGCTTTTGTGCTTCTGGAAGGAACTAGGCTGGCTCAACTAGTCACCCTCCTGAACGTATAATAGACCGAACATGAGTCTAAATGCGGAAACTGAGCCCTTTACCATTACCATTACCAACACACACTACAATCATTTCAATCCATTGAATTGGTTCTATGCCATTTAAATGTAATGAAAATAAAAAAGATAGATTGCGATTGGACGGAATGGACGAGAGATTTGCAATTTAAATGAGACTTAGGAAAAAGCTTTTTTACTTCTTTGATTTCAATTCGTAATGTAATGCCTGCTTTACCTTCCTTTTGAATAACAAATGTGCAAGAATGCATGCAACACAGAAGTTTCGAGGACCAACCTGCTTATTTGTCTATCTAATAATTACCAAATGGTAATTAGTAGCTAGAAAAATAGAACATTCGTTATTGTAATGAGTAGGTTATGAAGCCGTGTGGCTCTCAACGGTGAAAAATAGAGTCACCCATCTTATAACGTTGGTGTTGCAAAGGGTTTGGACTGTTATCTATCAGGCAGTATATACAGCCGTATATGCCCGGATGACGTCAATAAGCTTGCCCCTATACCCATTTAATAAGTAATGGTGGGCCTAAAAGGAGGTATGAAACGTTTTGGTTTGAAATGCCTGTACATACATATGACAGTATCGAGACAGACAAACAGACGGGGTACCTGAAGGTAAGTGACAACTGAAGTCCATTACAACAAGACACAGACAATACCTTTCAAACAACAAAAACTGCATCCAACTAGGTATAACCGTTTGGGAGCAACAGTACCACAAAAAAAGACACGTCAAACTTATAAAACCCCTCTTTTAGCGTTAGGGCTTAAAAAACTAAACAAATTTGATTTGACAGGTCTTTTTTTTGATGATTGATGATAACATATATTATGATAACAAACAAATTGTAGTTTCTTTAAAAAAACTTTATATGAAACTGAAAGGCGACTAAGGGCTTTGACTGTTATTTATCAAACGTATATATAACAATGAGTGGTTAACGATAATACGCTTACCAGAAGTCCGAAAGTGGGACTTTATTTAAGTTGCATAGATGTAGAATTTCAATAGCTTTCTGCATGCCCCTTTGGAGATATAGAAGTGCATGTGTGTGAAGTGACAAGTGAAAGTTAAATATTCTTAAACTAGATATAAAAATACTCTATTACAAAATGTTTTAAGTTACCATATATTTGCTTATGTAGCGGACGAACAATAGAGCGTGTACGACGAGTAATTTGGAAGATTTAACGGCTATAGAAATGTCAACATTGTTTAAATTTTCAAATTCCCACAAGAGTGGAAGCCTCGTTATTCGCACTTGTATTTGTTCAGTTCACTGCGAATTCGATGCACATGACACTTACATGACTCGAAATGCGAACATTGAACAGTTCACACACAAAATGCTGCAACGATTTGGCAAGAAAAATTTGACCGCCCACATCAAAATATTACAATTATTGTATTAAGTAACTTTACTAGTCAATTATGATCAATACAATATAAAATAACTAAACCAAAAAATAAACAAGACTTAAAAAAAAAACGGTTTTTTATTCGCTATGGAATATTAGTGAGTTAGTAATTACATACAATTTTATTATGTCTTATTCCAGAACTCACGTTTTATTGACTTCGAAGAAATAATTCGTAACTGTAAATTAAAAAATGTACATATTACTGAGTAATTAAGACATCTTTAATTTGATATTAAATTTACCTTTATCACATTACGTTCCAAAGTTGACTTAACAATAATAAGCTCAAGCATTTCAAAGCAATACGTTGATTAGGCTAGTAAATTTAAGTTTGAATTTCGAATCCTAGTATATAGCAAATGTTGTTAGATGTCGGAAGAGCTCACCGGCGGAAGCACATCCCCGGAAGCGCGCGCCCTCTACGTCCGCCCGACACAGGTTCCGATCTATCCATAAGACTTACTTGAGCTCATTTCTCACCGAATGGATTTCAGAGAATCGCTTTTCAATCCGTCCCAGGGTATTTTCTGAACGCACTCCTTTAGTTCACTACCGTGAGCACAAAGGATAAGTGTACGTTCAATTACGATCTTTGGAACGTACGACGATATTTCAAGAATCAGTATAGAAGATCTAAACACAAAGCTTTAACAAGAATATAAATTTATAGAAAGTTCATTGTATTATAACAATATTGTTTTTTTTTTTTTCATAATATAGGGCGAACAGGCGAACAGACGGGTCACCTGACGATAAATGACAAGTGACGTCCATGGAAACCTACAACTCAATAGTCGTAAGTGTGCTGCCCGCCTTTGAGGGTGATAAGGGATTAGGGGATGCGGGGAGTGGAAAGGAAAGATGGAATGAGGAGATGGGAAAGAGGAGACGGGAACTTAGGCGTCCGGAAACCTCCGGAAATTTTCCGGGAATTTGCAACTCTTGCGTTGCTTCGCTTATTTTATAAATATAATTATTCTTGCATAAGTAAAATCCGCATGGTTTTATTTCTTTTTATTCATTCGGATTATCAGCAATTGATGACAATAATATGAGATACTGTAACAATTTAATACGGTAAGTAAGTGTATCAAGCATTAACTTTAATTTATTACTGGCATAGCTCTGAGTTAAGTTGTTATTCACATCCTATGAATGTCTCGTACACTTTATGAAAATATGTAGTAGTAAGCTTTTTTAATAACGTATAAATAAATTAATACTAAAATAATTTATTGAAGGAAGCATTTATTTAAATTTTCTAAAAATAAAATTTAAATTTTGTATAATATGAATTTTGTATAACGTAATCAATTTATTACATTACCGTCATTCATATGATACAATATTTAAATTTTAATTAATTTATTTTTTATTTTTGGCCGTGTTATTGCATCTAAATTGATATGGTGGCAATATAGTTTGCAGCATTTTATAGTTACCCGCTATTAAAACCATCGCGATAAAATGCCTTTATTTCCACGAAATGATCAACATCCCATAAAATATCAATTAGCGTGTGAGGCATGAGGAATAAAGGCAGTAGGCAGTATATTTCATTCAAACATACTGCGTAAAGTCACTTTATGATCATTTATATACCGGATTTCAAAAATTTAATTCACATGATAGTTTATACTTGTACTACCCCTTAATAATAATCAGAATCATAAATCATTTCTATATAAAAAAGGTGATCGAAAAATCATAAACAATTGCCGTCCAATAAGTGTCCTCAAATTATTTCATAACTCACAGAAAAAAAGGATCAGTAGCTCGCTTGAGAAACTCCAGCCCATAGAACAATCAGGTTTTAGAATGGGATACTTCACAGTAGAGCACATTCACGCTCTCGAACAGATATTAGAAAAATATCGCGAAGATCAGACACTCGATACTGTATTACACTAGCCAATTTAAAACATATTCTAAAGATTTTCTACACCATGTGTATATGTAGCGTTAAGCTAGAAACTACTGGACTACTAATACTTATGAAAGGAAGGGTGAGGCAAGGTATCCCACTCTTACATAAAATATTCATTGCTGAATTAGAATCATTTTTCAAGACTTTTTTGGACAAAAATGGTTTAAACAATAACGGCAACTGCATCAACAACTTTAGATATGCGCTCATGGAGGCCGTAGGTCATTTTGCACCCTCCGGCGCCTTGTGCGTCTTCTGCGGGACGGAAGAGTACTAACTCTCTCCCATTCTCTTTTGCAAGGATCACTGCCTCGCAGTACGAAGCGGCGGAATCCCGTGCACTCTCGCTCAGGACCATAGCAATAACCATGATCACCAGTACCCATACCAATAGCTGCCACGAGGTCAGCACGCTGCTGCAACTTTAGATTTGCTGGTAAAATAGGAAATATAGTCAATGATAGGTTCTCTACAGAGCATGTAAAAAAGTGGGATTGGAAATTAATTTTATTAAAACTAAAATAAAGTCTTACTCCATACAATACCCTATTAATCTCGTAACAGGGGAAAGAATAGGTTGAGTCATATAAATATTTTGGTTAACAAGTATCATTTCCAAAACAAAAGAATGAATTAGAGGTAAAAAGGAAACAAAGAAAGACATGATAGCCTCTTGCTTACTCCCTTCCATAACGTACATAACATCCTGTCAGCGAACCATGGAGCAAATACACAAAAAAAAAATCAAAATATACCCTATATCAGTATAAGAAATAAAAGTCATTGAAACCTTTAGCTTAAAAGTCACACGACAGCACGGCGCTTAAAAGTCATTTAATGTAGGTCCTAAACGTCGACTAATTAGCAGGTATTTATACCTTAAAAACATAGGCGATTAAGATTTAATTATGTATACCAATCGCGTATGTTTACAAACATTCACATGAGCTTAAAATTAAATCATATATACGCTCACGCCCGTTTCCCCTAAGGGGCAGGCAGAGATAAATTAAACACCCACAGTTAGAATACGGTCTGACTAACGTAATAGGGACAAACCTATGGGCTCTGTATGACTGTATACATACTGTCTGAAAGATAGACGGGCCGATCCCTTAGGCGACTAAATTTACATGGGGTGACCCTATTTCACTCTACCTTTTACACACGATTATTATTGAAAGTCATTTGATATTTTCAACATGCTTACATAAATTCACGTCACATTCAGCCAATTAGAATTGGTTCCCACTAACGTAGAAAGACGCACGCCAATTGTCGTTAATTAATTCAACATGTAATTTGAGATTTGTTTAAACAAACATTATACCCAAAATTATTACTGATTATTCAACCGTTGAATTAAGGAGCAGGGCATGTCGTGGTCCTGTTTCATATTTTCAATAGATTACTACGTAACGGATACCCAATTAGTATAATAATAGATATCAGGTAGTTTCAATTTCAATTCCGAAACAATGAATTTGATTAGTAACTGAATTAACTTTATTTAAAGCCTCAACGGAACAGTGTTCTACTGAATAGCCCAGCCCATAATACTGAATAGCCATCCAGATCTTGTGTTCAATATATTTATTTTATTCTAATATAGGTACTATTTCAAAGTTGTTGCGTGACAATTTTTGAAGATCAGATTAGTCTCGTAGTTCATCGTATTAGGTTCATATTTAATGCACTGCATCTTTCTAATATTTCAAGTAGCGAAACGTTAAAGCTGCTTCCTTTCGATCTTCCTTTCCGATCAACCGAATAGAAAAAATAAACTAAGCCGATATAAATAGGTCGATATAGTTATAGTGATTATTTATTTAAATATGTTAAGCCAGCCAGATACGATTCGAGACCAAATTATTTTCACAGCAACAAAAACCCTGCTTTAATAGAGTACATTGCTATGACATATTCCAAAGGCGTTTCAACGTTGTATGTACTTATAATTCTAAATACGGTAGTTAAAATTTATTTTATATTCGATTTTAAGACCAATGAGGTTATCAGAAATGTAACATTTAAAAACGGAACATTAAACGAAAACAATTTAAATTTTTAACAGACTTCAAAAAGGAAGAGGTTTTCTATGTTCAATCGTATGTAACTTTTTCTATAATAGGCTATTTGACTTATATCAACTATTACGTAACACATGATTAAATCCTACCCTATTTGTTTCTTATGTCTACGTAATTCAACAAAAGTCCAAGATTTCTTTAGAAATTCAATTTAAATTTTTTGTTATTTCTTTATAACTTGAAAAGTTTAAAACGCTGTCGGCCATGATGTGATGTTGCACCATTGATAAACAAATAAACGCAATTCGTGTTTATTTCTAAAATTTTAATTTTACGTTAAAAATCAATATCTGGAAAAAGCCTTAGAATCCTATTATTTTTAGTAAAAGTAAAAAGGAGTAAAAAACACCCATTGGTCACAGTACTCTAAGAGACGCACGGAACACTTCATGCCACCTCTCGGGCCTGTATCAGCCTCAGGATACCTTTTAAACAGTTTAAGGCTAAGATTTAGTGCGCGAAATAATTACTGACATAGTTCTCTGCCCATTGGAATCTACAATTTTCCAGGAATCTTTTCAGATATGTTTTTGCATTCGCGAATGTTGCATACTGATAAATTACTATATTTTCCGTGCAAACTAGTAAAAGTTAGAGTCACAAACGTATACTTTAAGAAATGAGTCATCACTATGAATAGAAATGCTTGTTTATGTATTGCTTGACAGCAAATGACAGATAATCTATATACCAACATGGCGGACAGTGTTTTAGTATGTTTACCAATACTGGATTTTTGTATCAAAGTTTTTTATTGTTTAGTCTCAAAAAAATATTATTATATTTTTTTTTGGTTTCGCAGAGCAATTATATACCCTATAACACTATCATCAAAAAAGTGTCAACTAACCTATTGACGAACGATTTAAAAAAATGTTTTTATTGCAAAGAGTATAGATCTACGCTAGTCCGGTTTACATTTCGTCCGGTTTATATAAATAAATCTGGATTTGATCCATTATCAAATCCTGGTTTATTTATATACCAAGGAAAATGTGAATAAAGTATTGGAGGAAATTGAAGCAAAGGAATTAGAAAGGCATTGAAGGCAGATATCTTCATTTTGAAAGGTTAATTACTGTGTCAAAATGAACGGCACATGTTTAAGCGGTGGTTGCAATTCGAACCTCCTTCTTCCTTATGCCTCAGGCACGGGAGAGAAGTAGCACTCTTCCGTCCCGCAGGAGACGCACCAGGCGCCGGAGAGCGCAAAATAATCTCCGGCCTCCATGAGCGCTAGCCTGGGGGCGATGGACAGGGCTATCCGTCGTCGCGCGCGCCTCTTTAAATCAGAGGATTAAGCTATAGCGGGGTTGGCTCTATCAGGCGGCCAAGTCTATCGGGGTTCACAGGGTTTTCCTTTCTAGGGTACACCTGAGGCCCCGGCCAGAAGACTCCGTGTCGGAACACTGTGTGGTTTTAGTCGGTTCGAGTCCGACATACCATCTTACCGTAAGGCCCCGGTGAGGTTATGACCCGAGGGGGCTTCTACACAAAAAAAAAATTAACGGTGCGTATGTAGGTTTTGTGTAAAGGAACGTACCGCGACAATTAATTTATTCAATAAAAAATTTGGCGTATGCAGTGTTGGCATAAAGGAATTAAATAAATGCACGAATTATTATTATTATTATTGTTTGACGGCTTAAATGAGTAACTCATAATACATGTTAATAACAGTATCAGGAGTAATCTCATTAACATTTTAATTAAACTGAATTAGGTACCAGAACGTCCTCAGAATATTTAGGAGAACATCTATATTTCCTTATCAAAGATATTCTTATGATCTGAACGAATTTCGTTCCTATCAAAATTCCTACAAATGAAGATTGATTAGTGTTTTCCCATAAATAATTAATATTAATAATAAATAATTAAAAGAAAAAAACAAAGAACAACAAAGAAAGTTCTTTAAAGTCATTGAACTGACTGAACAACACTGAATAATTTATTATCTAAAAAAAGTTACACAGACTTAAATGCGCATAAATAATAATAAAAAAATGTACAATTTATTTCAAAATTTTCTACGTTAAGCTAAGTTAAAATATTTACCTCAAATTCATTGTACAATCTCTGAGATTGAAGTGAGGTAGGAAATATTGATTGAAGGGAATTTGTTATTTTTATTTCTCTGACTTAGTGAATCGGGTAGTAATTAATTTCAGTTGCATCAAAATATTGCTTTAAGCGATTCAGAAATTTTAATTATTGAAAAGTTCCCCTTATACCATATACAACTATATACAACTGTCCATGGACACCTGCAATTCAAGAATCGCAAGTGCGCTGCCCACCTTATGGGGATGAGGAGATGAAAGAGGAGAGGGAGAGTTGGGAATCTCAAAATTTCAGCGAAATCGCAAGCATTGCTTCATAACCGGTTTTCTGTGAGGCCGTGGCATCGCACCGGTCAAGCCGGCCCAATTGTGCCTAAGCATGGCTTTACCACCGTCAGTTGTTGAGTAACCGTTTTAAAGTCATTGGTCGTGGCCATCCGTGACATCATATTTGTGTCTTTAATATCAGTTCCGGTGTCCGCTGAAGGAAAGTATCAAACGTTATTTTCACAGCCGACAGTTTCAATAAAAATGCTCAAATCGCTATAGGAGCATATAATATTTAAATCCCATACCATCATCAGTGCGTGGTCGATTGCAATATCTTGGACCAAACTGTAGTTGGCAAAACGTAGGTGTTTATTAACACCTCTGCCTTTTCGGCATTATAGGCTTTCTATCATTGGATCCTGACCTAGTGACAATGAAAGTCTCATTGTCAAGACTAGAAACTTTTAAAATATTAATCATCACAAAAACTGCATTAAAAAACATTTATTAACAAAACATTTAATCAATTTATTATAGAATAGATAATAAAGCTTTCAGAATATATGAGGATCATTTAAATTAATGAAAAAGCAAGTTTATTTTAGGAACTCAAAAACTTTTAATTTCATTTTAATTTTTGGCTATTAAGAAAGTTTATTTATTTACAGTATCCATCACAATTAGTGAGTCTATTTCATTATTATTATTGTACATTAAAATCTAAAGTAAGTAACTGTTTACTTACCATCTTAATTAAATACTTGGTTTGCGGTATTGCGGTTACCGTACTACACAAAGTCGCTATCGTACGCTACCTTCCTTGCTATGCTACTAATACCTGCCAGTCACCGCCGAGATTAGGAGTCTTGGAAACGGTCGATTCAATTTTAATGGAATGTACCGAAGTAATTTTAGAACAGTACCTTTCAACTGCTTACGGTTTAGCAGATTGAGAAAGTAGCAAAAGTAAATTTATTTATTTTGGTTTATATTGTAGTCATCAGATCGTATAATGTTTAAAAATTTAATTTTTACTCTTGATTTATTATAATTCCTTGTGGGTATTCCTTACATATCCAGAATATAATGGAATACTCTTTATTGTAAAGAGTATTCCATTATATTCTGGATATGTAATCTGTTTTACAATAGTATTGATTTGTATCATTCCAAAATAAATCTCGAACGATAAGAAAGTGATTTTGTTTGTTATCGTTGAGGTGTCGATGTCACCGCGTCGATCGTACTTAACTGGACGACACGAAATAAAGACTTCTTAGAACAATATATACAGGAAATTAAAAATAACTTTTAAAAAGGAGCACTAAAAACAGATATAAATTAATTTAAAAAAAAAAATGTAAACAATACTTTATTGAAATACACTAAAAGAAGAAAATAACCATTTCTCCATATAAAAACTATCTGTTTTATCATTTTACAACTTTATCAGAAATAAGCAGTTTTTTTTTTTTTTTTTTTATAATTTAATGAAGTTTTAAACTTTCAACAAAATTTATATTGCACTGGGTACAAAAACACTACGAGGCATTAATGCTTGTTTATGGGAAACCTGATTACTGTGTTATATGTTGTTTATTTACATGATGATTAAATTGACAAACACTACACCAGTGGTTTCTATAATTTAAATACTTAGCTGCTATAAAAATAACTTTATTACTCTCTGAGATTCTGCATGTTCTTTCAAATATTTGTTATTTTTTTTTATATTTAATCCGACTGTGCTATTTGCTTTTCTACAATAGCTAATCTTATCAGATAGTTATGTATTTAATTGCGCTTGTCTTTATTACAACATGTTCAAAGTTGACTTTATTATGTTTTACCTATAAATAAAAAATACATACAAATATTGTTGTATGTATTTTTTTAAATTTACAAAATATTAAATCTAGTAGCATGTATAAGGACCAGCTGCCGGTGGCAAGGGCTACAGAGTCACAGAGTCAGGAGACTCCTCACAAAAACTTTTTACGTGGTAGAGCCATGCTTAAGCACGAATGGGCCCGGCTCGAACGGTGCGATACCACGGCCTCACAGAAAACCGGTTGTGAAGTAACGCTTGTGTTTCATTTCCCCGAAATGAGTGAGGTCCCCGGAGGCCCAAAATCCCCTACCCCCCCTAATAATAGCGCTGTTAACAAAAAGGATACCCCAGGGGGGTACCAGCGCTAGCGTTGGGGAATCCCCCCCTGGACGTCCACCCTCAGTGTGTGTGAGCGTGGACGTCCAGGCTGCCCCTCGTACTCTGGGGGGGGGGCTCAACTGCGCTCTCAAAATCTGCTCGGGGCAAGAGAAGGCATACCATGGCACCCCCTGTCACGTTTACCGTGGATTTTTGTAACATCAGGGGCTAACATTCTAACCTCGACACTGTCCACCACAACCTTCAGACAGCAAAGCCGGCCTTGCTCTTTTTAACCGAGACGCAGATATCGTCTCCAGTGGAAACATCCTACCTCTGCTACCCTGGGTACGGACTGGAACACTCCTGTTCCTAAGGCTGGTGTATGCGTGTACGTTAGAGACGATATCACTTCTCGCCGCCTCGGCAATCTTGAAGGCAGGGACCTCTCCATCTTATGGCTACGTGTAGACTGCGACGACCATCCCCGCATCTACCTATGCCTCTACAGGTCCCATAGCGGTGATGCCGTAACGGACCGACTCATCGACCACGTCCAAATGGCTACAGACTCAGTGCTCCAGCAGGTCCCATCCGCAGAGATCGTGATTCTTGGCGACTTTAACGCCCATCACGCCGAATGGCTTGGTTCGCGCAAAATCGATCATGCGCGAAGATCTGTTCACGATTTCGCCTTAGCATATGGCTTGACGCAGCTGGTAGCAACGCCTACGCGAATCCCAGATGCAGAAAACCACTTGGATCTTCTGCTGACCTCACATCCTGACGGCTACAAAGTATCCGTTGAGGCCCCTCTTGGCTCTTCGGACCATTGCCTGATTAGAAGTATGGTGCCACTCGTTCACTCGCTGCGGCCGCGAGTTACAGGTAGTCGCCGCGTATGACACTATAGGTCAGCAGACTGGGATGGAATGCGAACGTTCTTTTGCATCCTACCCATGGAGGCAGGTTTGCTTCTCGCCGGATGATCCCAATGTCGTTGCCGACTCTGTCGCGGATGTTGTGCTTCAGGGTATGGAACTTTTCATTCCATTCTCCTTGATTCCCACAGGTGGCAAGTCCCAGCCCTGGTTTGGTCGAACCTGCAAAACGGCGTCCCGCCGAAAGCAGGAATGTTACCAAGCATGGGCTAATGCAGCGACAGCACGGGATGTAAAGACCAGCACATTAAAGGAGCAATATAACTTTGCCTCCAGGTCCCTCAAAAGAGTAATTGCTGGGGCGAAGTCGGCTCACATCGGCAGAATTGGCGAGAGACTAGTTAGTCTCCCTTCCGGAACTTGTGCATTCTGGTCTCTTACCAAAGCTGTCCAGGGGAACTTTTGTAAGCCATCCCTTCCACCTCTGCACATAGGAGATAATTCGTTGGCCGACGACGCTAAAGAAAAAGCCGATCTTCTGGGCAAACTCTTTGCGTCCAACTCGACCCTGGACGACGGGGGAAACGCACCGCCGACCATACTGCAGTGCGAGAGCCACATGCCGGAAGTAGGGTTTACACAAAGGGCAGTGCGTAAAGCGCCCGAGTGGGCCCGATAGAATCTCTTATATCGTGCTGAAGACGTGTGCTCCAGAGTTGGCACCGGTTTTAACGCGTCTTTATCGACTTTCCTATTCTCTTGGCGTAGTCCCGAACTCATGGAAGACAGCTCTAGTGCACCCAATCCCTAAAAAAGGAGATCACTCGGATCCGTCCAACTACAGACCCATAGCCATCACCTCCTTGTTCTCCAAGATAATGGAATCCATTATTAACTGCCAGCTCCTCCGGTACTTAGAAGACCACCAGCTCCTCAATGATCGACAATACGGCTTCCGTCGGGGTCGTTCAGCTGGTGATCTTCTTGTTTACTTGACTCACCGGTGGGCACAGGCGATCGAGACCAAGGGGAAGCGTTAGCCGTTAGTTTGGACGTGGCGAAGGCCTTCGATCGGGTCTGGTACAAAGCGCTCCTTGCAAAGCTTCCTTTCTATGGGCTTCCCGAGAAACTGTGCAATTGGCTCACCAGTTTTCTTACAGACAGAAGCATCAAGGTCGTTGTTGACGGTGCATGCTCCGACTCCAAGTCTGTTAATTCTGGTGTCCCACAAGGCTGTGTGCTATCACCCACGCTGTTTCTTCTGCATATCAATAACATGCTGCAGATTAGCAGCATGTCATTGATATGCAGACGATAGCACGAGCGATGCCCTTTTCACCGGCTGCGCTAACATTTCTCGGGTAAACGTCATCGAAAGCCGATCCAAACTTGTGTCTGAAATCGAAACTTCTTTATCAAAAGTTTCGGTTTGTGGTCGACTTAACATAGTCCAGTTTAACCCCACGAAGACACAGGTTTGCGCGTTCACCGCTAAAAAGATGCCATTGGTCGTATCACCTCAATTTGAGAGCACTTCCCTAACGGCATCAGCCAGTATCGGAATCCTTGGCGTCGATATATCAAGCGAAGTCCAGTTTCGCGGTCACTTAGAGAGTAAGGCCATATTAGCCTCGAAGAAGCTTGGAGTGCTAAACAGATCGAGATAGTATTTTACTCCGGCCCACCGCCTGCAACTTTATAAGGCGCAGGTTCGGCCGCACATGGAATACTGTTCTCATCTCTATGCAGGTGTACCCCAATACCAACTTCTCCCTCTTGACCGCATTCAACGGAGAGCGACTCGCATCATCGACTGCCAAGATATTTCTGATCGGCTTGACACCTTGGCGTTACGTAGCGTTGTAGATTCACTCTGCATCCTCTATCGCTTGTTTAGAGGAATTGTTCGAACTTATACCGGCTGCTGGTTTCCGCCATCGTCCTACGCGACAAAATATCTATCCCCATCACCTGGACGATTGGCACTCCACCACTGTGCGCTTCTCTAGAAGCTTTTTGCCTCGCACAACCAGCTTATTATAACCAGCTTATATATTTACAAATAGTCGCCTGCCGTATTTCCGTACCGATACAACCTTCAAACCTTTAAGAAAAGAGCGTACTACCTAAAAGGCGGGCAACGCACTTGTGACTCTTGAGCAACTCAAGAGTCACAAGGGTGTCCATGGGCGGCGGTAGTCATTTACTATCAGGTGACCCGTCTGCTCGTTTGCCCCCTATCGCATAAAAAAAAAAACGTGCCGTATCGAAAACGACTGCCTTCTGCATTAGGCCCTTGACCTACCTGCTTAACGTTGGACTCCGAAGATAAAAGTGATAGTATCTGGATTGTGATAAATAAGACTTATGATACATTTACTGCTTTTCAAAGTACATGGCCTCATGCATTTTAGTTAAGCTGAAACCTTTGTAAAAGCAATTGGACTAGTCTTCCTCAGTAGCCTCTTCAACGACTTTGTGAACCCGCCGATATAGGGCTAGTGAAATGTGTTCCTCATTATTTAGATTTAAGCAGAAGTAAAAAAAAAAGAAGTTTTCGGTCATCCTTTAAGAGTGTAACCCCTCAACAAATGAATGAAATAAGTACTTCATTGGACAGTTTTTCATTCCTTTCATCGTATGTTCGACTATATACAATGTAGAAGCAACAAAAACTCCATCCACTTTAATATCTGGTAAAGATTACGTACGAAAAACCTTGGCTCGCTAAAAACTAATCCGTTTTGTGGATAAGTAATAGGGATTCTAAGGCTTGCTTAGCTGTTTATTATTGGCTTAGTGTGGCTAACACTGGAGCTGGGGATATGGTGGTGAATATTTTATATACGCGTTATTTATATACAACTTCAACTAACAGTAATAATAAATGAGAAAGATTGGCTAGGTCGATGACTGTTACTCCACACGCCAGAACGAGAGAACAGATAAAGGTGTAACTAATGAATATCACAAATTGGATGGATTATAGTCTAAAGGGTACCTTTTATCCTGGAAAAATGTGTAGTTCAAAATTTTCACGCAAATAAGATCGTGGGCACGGCTACTATTTAATCATTAATAAAAGTTTTCGTACTTTTATCTCCTTCCAGCAATGTAAGCACACAATATTTACAGCCAAAACGACTTTTTTATTCACAAACCGCAAAGGCAAGAGTTGTAATAGAGTTTGTTTTTAATATTTTATCAAAATCGATTTTGTTGCATCCCGTCAAGGTTCATATTACAATGCCATTGAAAGGTAGGTATATACTTTAACACGAAACTTTATTTATGAGAGAAAAAGTGAGAAACCTTTAACATTGACTTTTGTTGTTGTTATTGTGTTTGTTAGAAAAAAAAAACAGCATTAGAAACAATTCCTGTGTTGCTTTACAAACATTCAATTAACAGACACAAAGAACATGCAGACTCGAAACAACTATTTGTTAATCATACAATTTTTTCTCCCGTGTGGGAAACGAACCATCGAACAACAGGCCTGTCAAATATTATTTCATGCAACTGAATAACAGTATAAAAATATATTTATTAATATTTACATTTTATAATATATAACACCTCTGGTTCAATTTCCCGGGTCGACCCAAAAAGTCCTATTGAGTTTTTCCTTAGTTTGAGCTCTTAGAATCACAACACCCCCGTGCCTCTAAGAGCTCGTTAAGCCGTTGGTTCTGGTTGTCATGAATACCATTGACAGTCGATATTGGGAAGTCAGTGCCCTCAAATATCCTGACAACTAGTCCAACTATCAAATTCAGAGGTCAGATGCCAAACGCTCCGCGGAAAAACGGATATTTAGGCAATAACTGGTTGGACTAGAAGCCAACCCCAATAGATATGGGAATAGTAAGGCTAGGATGAAGTTTGTAGTAACGAATAACCGTCTTCGTCTGGTGTGTAGTAATATATATGTATGTATGTATTCAAAATGGGATCGTTTGGGCACCATTGAATTTTCTATTCGTAAGTGTCTTTAACCAGCCAGTGGTAAGCCAGAACCACGTTTAACTAAATAGGTACCTTATAAATCTACTGGTTCTAAATCCCGATTAAACAGTTATGTGACTTTTATGTCACGTATGTATTGAAAAGAGAGATAAAATAGCAGTTACTACACTTAGGTGTTATATTTCTTTTAATATTTTGTTTTTTACACATATTGCCCAAAAAACGTACATTGGTGGACATAGAAGATTTAATTGCTGAAATAATTAAACAAGAAGGTTCACTTTAGCTTTTATAATTTTAGTTAGAGTTAGGATGGATAGGATTAGAGTAAATGAAATCTATTCCTCTCAAAGTGTATGTATGGTTTGTAGGACTAGGTCCTGCTGCAGTCGACTGGAATATTTATATAAAAAAGTTTCAGCAGCGATAGAATCGTTAATATTAAAAGCCATTTAACAAAACATATAGGTATATGTTTTTTTTTTCTTAAATTAAGCTTGCAATTGAATACACATAGCTATAAAAAAACATAAAGAAGAAGCGAAATAATTTGTTTATCGACGTCTATGAAAGCAATCAAAATGTTAAATATGTAAAAACTGGAAAACTGAATATAAATGAAAAGTGAAAATCTGCTCTTATATGTTCAGCGTGGAATAAATTATTGAAATGGGTTACAATAAAAATACTAGTTGATAAATTAATTCTGTGCTCGGCTGAAGGCCTTAATCTGGCCTCGTTCTGGCCCAATTCGTGAGTGGCACAGAATTATGGTTGGAAAACTGTAGTTGTGGAATACACCTCTACTTAACCCTTATGATATACACGTGAGTTTTAAGTAATCTATAATAGTTTTTAAACCCACAATATTTGTATATTATTTATTAGTATAGTATATACGAGTATATTGCAAATCCAAAGTCTTAATTTCATAAAATCACACACAATTATTTAAAATAGTTCAGTTTAACGAAAATTGTGCACACACGATGTGCCCAAAAAAAAACAATTTTTGGGACTTAATCGTGTCAGTATTTATTAATAAGTAATACGATCATATTCCTCCTGCTTTCAGCAGTTGACAACATTTATGCGAAGGTACATTATCTCTATTGAAATTAAGATTCAAATATTTATCGGAGTCCTTATTGGTGTCTATCGATTTATGTCAATCACTTGGTAATCTCAATACAGTAGAGCTGGTTCTAAAACAATGAATAATTATTATTTAGTTTACTTGCGTCTCGTATACTAACAGAATATTGATTAAATTTTAACAAGTCTATTGTTTTACTGTAGGTAGGTACAAATTTAGAAGATTTTACGATTGAAATAGTTTAAAATATACGTTATTTTACCGTAGATTTATTAATATATCAAGGACACATGGTTAAACAAATAATTATAGAAAACTTTGCCGAAGAGAGCATTTATTTTTAACATCTAACAAAAAGGGTGAGATGTTGCAAGCTTACAAAGAATTTCTGTCTGTCTGATTTTCAGTCTGTATATCGGTCTATATGTTTTGGCAGCGCTTATGCTACTTCGGAACTCGTATTCGTATATAACACAATATTTTAAGTTTTTCATTTTAAAATGTTTTATATATATGTATATTGGTTAATTAAGCAAAGGGAATAATCATTATAACATTTATTTGCTTATAGTGAAGAGTAAGCAATTTGTTTTGGCATTATATATGTATGTACAATGCATGCAAATATAAGAATTTATAGTTTACAATATTGAACAAATGTATGTAGTTTGAAACATTAATTTCTAAGATTGTCTTTCGGGTTCGTTACAACATATCTGAATTTTATCACCTATAATGGTGCCACATACAGCATTCGAGTCACCTCCGTCATACGTTTCAAGCATTGAGCGTCACCAATCCAAACAATGCCTATTTTGATCTGTGTCAAATTATGAGGTATTAATACTATTTATACTGTTGTTCTTAAGTAAAATCACTTATACTATTCCATAATATTGTTGAAGATATTATAAGGTATCCATCTAATACAAAGCTTCCTGAAAAGTTCATATAAAACTTTTAGTACTAACTCATACCAATGCGACAAGTTTCCGAAAATCTGATGATATTTCACCCTTCTATCAGCTTTTATCATTAGCCGTACAGCACTCACATTATCTTTAGTAGTCGCCGTAGAAGGACGTCCTTCTCGAGAATCATCAGTGAGTTTGCTTCGAACAAGTATAAACTCAATAAACCAGTTGTAAATAGTGGCACATGATGGGGCTTCGTAATGAGATGCCAATTGTAGTCTATCGTTACATTGTTGTTGAATAAGATAGCAATAAAAGTCGTAACAAATCACTGCAATCCAAATATTCTCTAGTCCAATCCATTTCGTTGTACGACTGACATTTTTAAAATTGATGCCAATTTGTAAAAGCAAATGACATGTGAATTCATTACACATCTACAGATTCCCAAAGAGTTTCGTAATTCACAATTTAAATAAACTATTCATCTGCTTTTCTTACTGGCCGATCCTAAAAACTTCCACTGTGACTGGAGCGTTCAGTTTTATGGAAGTCTAAAGTCTAATCATTAACCGCAGATTCCTCTACGTTTATATTCACTACTCCGCTACTAAACGCCAAAACGTTTATAATTTATATCGCATATTATAAAATATTAGTAATAATTTACCTTGTTTGTACATGTAATTGTACCTTGCAAAAAATGAATTGCATGTTACATCGCCTGATATATCCGCCTATCTTGACTGTTTGTATCAAAAAAAGTTATTGTGTCGTCAATAAAAAGGAACAGGAAGGTTATGTGTAGAGTAGTAGTAGCTTTTGAATTCCTTGCGTGAAGAATAAAGGTTGTTCAATATACGACAGCTGGTCATCGACGGGCTTGTGAAGGGGAGGCGTGGGACATGGACATTTATTTTGATAAAAAAGGATTTTTAAAACGAGACGCATGAATATGCAAATTATCCATCGTTTCGGCACTGTGCGGCGTGATGTGCACACAATAAAATTGAATTCTGTGAAAATACCTGGAAAAATGGGATAGCATTCTCTATTACGGCTGTTATCTTAAAAATTTACATTTAATAAAGTATTTTTTGCTATATGTGTATTATGTGTTAGTACATACATACATATAATCACGCCTTTATCCCAAATTTCGCCAATTTAGTCCCACTTACGTAATACGATCGTATTGCCGTCAAGCAGACACTTTATAGAGAGTAAGAGACAGAGATAACAATCCAATCTCTTAGTTGTTTTTTATGACACCCACTCAGGTTATGCTACTCCACCTAGAACCACAGAGTTATTTGTTAGGTTACATTAATATAATTGATGGTAATATATGTTGTGCATAATGGTGGTTATAGATAGTTGCTTTAGTGTCAAGCACATCCGAAGGGTGACGAGACCCGTCTTGGGTGAGACGGGTCTCGTCACAATGCCTGTTGGGGGTGGCGGAAGAATACAATTGTGATCGCTCCCCGATCATTGGCAAGAAGAGGAACACGCGGGCTGTTTTTATTCGGTAAGAGTCCGACAAACCGCTTCGCCCTCCTCAGCGGGCGGTGGACATCAATGAGGATTTTCCACGCCGTAAACAAAAAAAGAAGAAAAGAGTCAAGCACATCGTGTTAACCATGACAAATAAAATAACATGTTTGTATTACTATTTGATTTCAAGTAGTTTTCATTGATATTATTAAAGCATATTATCTTGCTACTATTGTAAGTGTTACAGTTATGACGTTTGTTACTCAATCACGCCAAAAGACAGAACGGATATGGATGAAATTTTGTACTTAAATAGAATATAATCTGGAATCGCACATAGGCAATTTTTTATCCAGGAAAAAAGTACCGTTCCAAATTTCCAAGCGAATGAAATCGCGTTCAGAGGCTAATTAAAACACACAACGGTTTAAATGAAAATTTATGACTCGGTCTTCCCGGTACTACCCAGTTACAGTTATAGGTATACGACCCAGACTTTGCTTGAGTTATTGCATATACTTCCAAGTTCATCTGTATAAGCAATTATCTTTAATTCCCTTTCTATCCCCCTTTTCTGTCAATATACTCCAAATTTTTCCATCTGATTCACAAAAGTGCCTGGATGACGGCTATAGGTTTAGCCCTTATTACGCAAATAAATCAATCGTACTTTGCAAAATTTGGCCGTCATTGTATGTTTGTATGAAGAAAATGAACTTTCAAAAGTCGATTTTGTTACTAAAATTTATTTTGATAAAAATGTATGTTTCATGTAAAGACAATGTAAATAGTAAAACCAAAGTTATTATTGTTATCAGAACGGTGCTGCATTTAACAAATATCCATATCGAAATTAAACCACACTATGTTGTGGTAATGTATGTTTACAGAGTTGCATGTTTTATTTCTCTTGCAACGTTATACGAGCAAACATGATGTTATTTTTACCTGACTTCAAGAAGAAGTGGCTTCTATCGGTTCTTGTTAGTAATTCTTCTTTTTAAAATTAAAAGTACCCTTTATAATTTCAAGAAAGTATTTAGTCTCCAAGTGAAGAGTTAAAGTATAAAAAAACAATATTATACATACGAAATACGAAAATACTATATTATATCCACGACCTATTATATTTAAATGTCTGTTACATTTAACAGCTAAAGAGCCAAACTAATTTTGATTAAATTTTGTTTGCGGGTATGCGAACCTCATGGATCAACAAAGGTTATTTTATTAATTTATTTATTATTTTATCTGATATACCAGGCGTCGTCGCTGGTAGAAGCTACTGGTATGTTAACACTAAAATATTTTTGTAAACTTGGAATATATTTGGTAATAGTTGAAAAAAAACTCAATAATCTACTTTGATTAGTTAGGTTATGTACGTGATAGTAAAATGGTTATTCCGATGCAAAAATTTATAAAGTTAAATATTTAATGTTTTCGAGGTAGCAACTGAAGCCCCGATACCAGGAACTGTAGGTACAATCAATTAAGATTCAATTCATAGCCGTTAATTAAAGTTCAATATTAATCTGGATATTCAAGAAGTTTTATTATTTATGAGATATTAATGAAGTTTAATAATCATTATAAAGTTAAAAATATAAGAATTAAAATTGTTCGAGGGCTTGGACTTCCCGGCATCAACCAGTTCGAGTTTTGAGACCTTTGCTTACTTGCTTTAGCTATTACTTATACTCCCCAATTTAAAAAATGTTATATTCCATTTTCTTACAATATACATCCAATTTTCCATTCTCATTCCCAAAGGGTCCGAAGGATGGCAATAGGCTTGCCCCTATTACCTAAATAAGACTAAATTATATTCAGTAAAATGTGAGCGTTAACTATGCTACTGCCTACGCCTTCGGGAATACAAGCGTGAGTGTATGTATGTATGTAATTAATTATAAAAACTTTAATAAAAAGTCAAAGTGATCAAGAATTTATTAGATTTCACTCTCATGAAATAAAACATATGTATGAAGTCATTCTGTTATCACAACTAAAATATTTATTTTGAGGATATTTGAACATTATTGATTTGTCAAAATAGAGAACACCTTATCACCTAATTACAGACTTTAAAAGCTACCACACAGTTAGGAATTTAATTCAGGAATCTTATTATATCACCACGCATGTAACGGTGTTTTAATTTGTGTTATAAAATATAAAAAAATTCTATCCATCTAATTACTTTAAACAAGCAATTTTTGTATACATATTTACAGAAACATAATATTTAAATTTATATAATTATACCATTTCTGATTTTACTTTTTAAATATTGTGTACGAAAAATCCGGCCGAAGCTTGGTCACTTTTGGTACAGAAATGTAATTGGGCGACAGCAGCCAGGCCATAACTCTAACGAACAACAGACGGGAACCCTGCCAATTAGGGCCGAGAAAGGTAACTTTATGAAAAGCCTGTATATTCTGATCACTGAGTAGACTACCTCTTCCGTTAATTCTTACACAATCTGAACTATTTGTGATAGGGTGAAAAGTATATATGTATGTGTAGTACATTAAATTATTAAAAATATAAGTTGAGTAGCATTATTAAACGATTGCGTAGAAGTATATTATTGTACATACATGGATGTATGTACTCGTTTATATTTATGATATTTCCTCGCCAAACTCTAGGCTAATCTATCAAGCTGTCTCAGCTCTAGGATTTCGACATGTAAGGGGCGGGTGATAACCCGTTGAGATTTCCACACAAAAAAAAGAGGGTCATTTAATTCTGTTAACAGTGGGAGTGACACAGGGTTATAATAGTTAAAGGCAATAGTGGTAGAGTGACGTTTAGGCACGAATAGGCCGGTTTGACCGGTGCGATACCACAGATTCACAGTAAACCGGTTGTGAAATATCACTTATGTTACATTTCCCCGAAATGAGTGAGGTTTCCGGAGGCCCAAATCCCCCTCTCCTCTCACCTCATCCCCCTCTCCTTTTCCCATCTCTTCTTGCCCCTCCCTGTACTAACCCTGATCTAATTCAAAGGTGGGCAGCGCACGACTCTTGAGTAACAGGTGTCCAAGGATGGTAGTTGACACTTACCATCAGCTTAACCGTCTGTTCGTCTGTCCCCCTATATTATAAACCAAAGATTACGTCAGAAAAACAAATAGAGGGGAACTTAATAACTGTATTTTTAACCTCCCTGGCTATGTTTTTGACATAAGTATTTAATCCCAATAAAGTAATAGGGGGCAATCCTGTTGCGACACTTTATGACCATATACATACTGTCTGAAAGATAACAGCCCAATCCTTAAGTCACGACACCCATGGGAAGAATTTGGTGGCTCTATCCTAATCCACCTAGAACTACACTGCATAAATATAAATTGAATTTACATGTACACCAATTAAATCTATAGGGTATAAATACTGACACAAATTTAAAATTTAAAAAGTAATTAAAACAATTGAAATCAATCCATCGTGTTTATTTTTATAGACCTACCGAATGTGTGTTTTTTTTTTAATGAACACATTTTAACATTAGTCTCGGATTACCCAGCACTAGCCAGTTTGAGTTATAGGCATGCAAATCTCACTTACTTGAGCTATTGTTTCTACTCTCTAATCCATCTGTATAAGCAAAATCCCGTCCCTATCTACTCTCCCATTCCTGCCAATATAAAGAAGTGCTCGGATACCGATTACCCCCCATTACGTTAATGGGGGAAAATTTTATTACTATCAGCAACATGTGGACGTTAATTACCCCTTTAAGGACACGTCACTAGTAGGCGTGAGTGTATGTATATATCTATGTACTTTTATTTGACATGTTATTGTTTCATCGAAATTTCTGTACAGCGGAGCATGTTTCGTAATGGCTATTTCATTAATTATACAATAAATTGTCGTGTTAAGCTGTGTTAACCTGTACATGCAGGCTAGCCACGATATCCATTGAATATATTACACCGAGGTTTTCATCCTTCGCAAAACTTATACCATTGAAAGCTTTTGAAATTATAAAACTTGACGCTTTGAGACCTGAATATCAAATAGTCTTTGTGAAAATACGACGAGTTAGATAGATATCTTTGTAAATTTCCCCGAGTACACGAAGATGGTAAACTTTGTGTTCAACTTCAATTAGCATGCAACTATTATCATTTAATTCTGAAACCATTAGCGGTTTAGTGGTTCTTTAATTACGTCACTAGAGGTTATATTAAGTTAGTTCAACAGAAAATTAGATTCACAAAAGTACAAACATCTAAATATTAAAGAAAAACTAAAATGTGGAGTCTCTATTAGAGCAACAGAACTAAACTACCGTTTTTTTTGTATGTCTGTCTGTCTATATGTTTGTACATGCATTACTAAATAACTACTGCATGGATTGTTACAGATGTATTGCTGGAGGTCTAAATATAAGCTCCTTTTCACCGAAGGAATTTATTCTAAATTGCTCTCATAATTATTTGCATGTTCAAGTTTTATAATATAATAATTAAATAATTGAAATTCTTAAAAAAGACTTAATCTAGGATTATTAACGTAATAGAAATGTTTTGCAGAAGGCTGGTGCTGCTCCATAGCCACACTATAAATGAGTAGGAACACATTCATCTACAATTATGTTTATTGATTGCTGTATGTACGAGTATGCTTCCATTGATTGTTATTTTTTATTACATCTTTTGACATTCTTAATTGTATCTACAAAAAGATCTAGACATGCAATTATGCCATGTTTTTTGTTTTTATTTAGAATATGATATAGTTTGTACATTTACATGAGAATTATGTAGTTATTTGTTAAAGTGTGTAATTTTTTATTGTGTTAAATGGCAGTTATGTGTGTGTCATGCTTGCCCTGTGTCGCCCTGTCGCATATAGATTATTCGGCGGTTGAGTTAGCTCATGGCTGGCGTGTGCGTGATCGGTCGGGACTGGTCATCTCTTCACTGCTATTACTCTAAATAATGCACTCGTCTGTAATATTTAAGAATAAATGTTACATTGTCCCCATATATTCCTTGCTTACAATGTTACCAGAAATTTGTAAAAATGACCATATAGTTTACATCATTGCCCGAATAGGCTACTAGTTTCACGACTGACAGTGTGACTGATTCCTACTTCTGTCAATTCAAAATACTGGTAATTGATTTAATTGAAATAAATTGTATGTTTTTTTATCTATTTTAATGTCATTGCCAGTGAGTGCCCATTAATCGGTAGCTTTCTACCATTTAAAAAGGCTAAACTTAAATTTTCAATGCTTACGTAATTCTTATAACCTGTAGATACTAGTTAGCCTTGACGTGTTGGTCTTGCAGGTCAGGTCGTAGCTAATCGACTGCTCTATATACATACACTTTTTTCCTTCTCTCACGCCTTTTTTGCTTTTGGGGCAGGCAGAGATAACCCACCACTTGCTTTTATTCTTACATAGCCCACGGCGTTCCTCAACTGTCCTTACACCTCTTATAGAGGCCCGTCGGTGTCGATTCTTCGCTTCTGACCTGTTGTTATTTCTGAACCCGCTTGCTTTGCTTCTTAATTGGTTCCCCAGTCTCTTTTGGTATTTTTTTACATAAGAAAATAGAAGATGCCGTATATGTTTAAAATGTTGCATGCATACTTGACAAAGTTTACAACTTACAACTTTTTGAACCAATTGTTGCCACAAAATTCTTAAATATCATTTAAAGTGTGGCTTCCTCCACTTTTCCCATCCAATTCACACATTATCAGGCCTGCCCCCCATTATAGAAATAAAACTAAATTATAGTCGGCTAAATATGGGCGTTAATGACGCTTCTGCCTACCCCTTCAGGGATACAGATGTAAGTCGTCCATGGACACCTGAAACTCAAGAGTCGTTACTGCGCTGCCTGCCTTTGAGAGCAACGAGGGATGGGGAAACGCAGGGAAGGCAAAGAAGAGAGGGAGGATGAGGAGAAGGGAAAAGAGGAGAGGGGGAGTTGGGCCTCTGGAAACCTTACTAATTTCGAGGAAATACAATAAGCGTTGCTTCACAACCGGTTTTCTGTTAGGCCGTTTTATCGCACCGATCGAGCCGACCCATTCGTGCCTAAGCATGGCTCTACCACGATAAAACACTATAACATCAAGTAGTTACTAAGAATTAATCTTATCAGAATTATGTATCTTAGCGTCGGGTGCGATAACAAAAATTGCTTGATGCATACTTTGTTGGAATAATAAAACGAAAATTAAAGCTGAATGAGGTCGTATATTCAGAAAAAAAAAAATGTTGTAATATTTTTCATTTGGCGCTTCAGAGCACAACGTCATTCACTATATAATTACTATAGAATTTGTAATACATCAGCGATCGCTATATGTCACCTTCAGATTGTTTGTATATTTCCGTGATTTGAATAGCCTGCCTACATCAAGTAAAGCTATTATAAAATGTAAAATGGATAATCACATATTTTTTTTCCACGCAACTAATTGTCGCAACATATTGAACAAATTACGCATCAAACCTTCAAATCCATTCACGAAAAATAATGATAGTATGCATAATTGCATAATATTTACAGGGCACTTACGAGTATAACGATGATGATACAATTCGATAAAAAAATCTCAATTGACATACAACATAATTATGCTCACGCCGTATTACAAAATGGCCCGAGACGACATTACGCCGTTTGCGATCCTGACACCTCTTCCACGTTCATCTGTCCCTTCATACACGGTCGTCAGTTACGGATTCTTTTAATTCGGCCCTTCTTTAGTATACTGGCGATCTGAGCATTTCACGTCTTACGGTAGAATCTTTATAAATTCCGTCACATAGTTGACTGACCTGTTGATCACAAATAAGTATATTTGTGACCCTAAGTACTGAGCCGGAGGTCGAGGATTAGATTTACACACGGGAAAAACATTTGTGTGATTAACAACATAGATACAGTGTGTATAGATAATGACAGGTTTATAAAATTATTAAATATAGAAAAGTTTGGCTTTATCGTGTAGGTACTGGTGACATTTGAAATTTGTGATAATTTAATCGAGTTTACTAAGTAATCTAAAAGAGCATTTATTAGATGTTCATACATTTCTATCTGTCTACCCCGAAGGGAACAATGCGTGAGTACATGTATGTGCTACTGGTGTCTGCGACTGCGTCTTTAACACATTGTAGACATAGAAGTACAAAAACTTTATAAATAATTCGTATTATATACAAACTTTGATAACCTATTATGATACCTTCAAGACGAGAAGTGGCCTGTTGTTTCTCAAGGTCGCTGTTGTTTCTGTAGGCTTCATTATATTTTTTAGCACAGATTTGATATGAATGGACTGTTAAAAGGATGCATAAAACATAACATACAAAATTCGTTTTCAAAGCTTGATAAGGAAAATATTTCGCTTCACCAAAAAAATCTTGTTACAGTAATAATGGAGATTATAGTTGTTTATGTGAAACATTTTATAGAAACGTAGACGTCAAGTATTTATAAGAAATACGGCGTAATATTGGTGCCATAAGACGGCGTAATAAGAGGGGTTGAAAACCAGTTACAGACATGCACATGAAAGCTCTAAATGTATCGTATATATTATTTACTCAGTTGGGTTGAAAAGCTCTTAAATAATTTAATGTTTTTATGGTCTGTAATGATACTCATTTCACTTGAAAATTGTTTCGGACGTCACTTCATGTCACAGAAAAATGTTTGTTTTTGGAGCGAAGAAGATTTATAAGAAAACGTCAGAATTTAGACATGAAACTATTCCAAGTCTTTGAAGTTCAACTATTTTTATGAAACTCTGATTCGGCTAAACTATTAAACGACAATTGTATATGCAGATTTTTGTCGTGGTCATACTTCTTCTCTTTTTTTCCCTCCCCTCATTACCCCCTCTCCTCTTTTCCATCTACTAACCCCCCCCCTCCTCGATCCCCTCAAAGGTGTACATGGACGAAGGTTTTCACTTACCATCAGGTGACTTGTCGGCTCATCTGCCACACTGTCATAAAAAAAATCTTAAGGTAAACTATTATTATTTATTAGAAAAGGCAAATGTGCCTTTGAACTCACCTGATGGGTAGAGACAATGAATGTCCAAGACTCTTGAAAGCTTCAGTGGCCAGGTGCCAGTTGTGGATCTGGGTGTAGTCCAATAGGGTGTTGTAAAAGGAGACCAGTGAATGGGATTTTTATCTATCAAACGATACTAATATATAGTGCCTGTAGGACTTAATTATGGTTGGAGATGTGATATGAGAGATTAGATGTGAGCGTTTGAGACACATCTATCTCCCACTTCTGGGACATGAATGTACTCTTTTAACAATTATGTGCTTTTTGTAGCATGACGGCAAGGTGTAACCTGTTTATTAATTTATTTTCTTACGAAAATAAACTTACATTAGACACATTTTTATGTTTCTATATGAGAGACTGGTATCTGTACTAGGACAGGCTTGTATGACATACATATATACAGATTTCCAGCCTCTCCCAGTACTATATGTCGGGTAAGTGATATTGTTGAGGGTGTGTAAAATGTGTACGTTTATAAGTGAGTGTGTGTTTAGCTGTGTGTAGGTAGTTGTGTGTGTGTGTTTGTGTATATATTGCGTAAACTCGCGTGCATGTGTGTGTGACATTATCGTTGTACTCATTACTTAATACTTCTGTACTTTTAATGCAATTTAGGTTTTTGGGATCTATAAATGCACATATTTAAGTAACGGAATTAACTTAAGTGCTATAAGTATCCTCATTTTTGTGTATAATTTGTGCGCGGTCTAATTTCAGAGAAGAAAACGGTTTTAAAATACCTTTGTATAGTAGTAAAGGTTTTCGTTTCGAGTTCATTGACTTATGATATTGACATGAAAATGTCAAACTGAATATATCTTAGTAAATATCAATTACAATCAGAACCGCACAAAATGTATTGTAATATAAACTTATTATTTTTTTAACTCGTTATACGGGCGGAATGTGGTTTCCTAAACAACTAAAATTATAAAACCCGACTAAAAATTAACATTCATTTTTTTGCTGACTTTATCACAAAATATTATGCTCTATATTACTCCTACTTTTCTAAGTGGTAGAGCCATGCTAAGTGACGAATGGGCCCGCTCGACCGGTGCGATACCACCGCCTCACAGAAAACCGAATGTGAAGCAACACTTGCGTTGCATTTCCCCGATATTAGTGAGGTTTCCGGAGGTCCAACTCCCCCTGTCCTTATCCCATCTCCTCATCCCCCTCTTTTTTCCCCTGCCTGCATACATTCATTCCTCATCACCCTCAAATGGCAGCGCAATTACGACTCTCGAGATGCAGATGTCCATGGACGGCAGTTGTAACTTATTATCAGGTGACTCGTCTATTCGTCTGTGCCCCTATAATATAATTAAAATAAAAAACTTAGTAACAAAGCTCGGATCAGGGATTGGAACCTGCCTTGCTTGAGCTATTGCTTATACTCCCCAATCCATCAATGTCCCTTCCCTTCTTACCCTAGCTTTACCTTTAATATACATTTCCTACATACATTCCTATCTAACTCAAAAAGTGTCTGGATGACGGCAATAGGCTTTACCCCCTTTCCGTTAATGGGACTATATTGTATTCGGCTAAAAGCTACCCGCTTAGGGATAGAGG
The DNA here is from genome assembly GCA_947561695.1 of Tyria jacobaeae. Taxonomy (NCBI): domain Eukaryota; kingdom Metazoa; phylum Arthropoda; class Insecta; order Lepidoptera; family Erebidae; genus Tyria; species Tyria jacobaeae. The sequence continues at coordinate 3,109,921 of OX387211.1, read as the reverse complement.
CGTGACTATAAGTAAAGTGCGCTTCAAATGACACCTTAAACATTGTAATGCATTAAGCCATCTTATGTATGTACGTACACTCAAAAACAAAACCGTCCTTTTTGCGAAAAATTAGAGCACACTCATGTAGTGTTATAATATAGACAAAAACAGGTTGTTATCATTGGAGCCCGTCAATCGTTAATGGAATTTATGTATTAATTCCTAACTAATCGCTTACATAATTATTCGTAATAGTTCTTGAATGTTCATGACGATTGCTGTTGCTTATTGTTATACATTTTTAATAACTGAGGCATTTACTGACCTTTTTGTTTTGTGATACGTGTTTGCTGACATATAACTTTTCAGTATCCGGGTTAGTAAAAACACCTACAGATATTTGAGAGATGGAAGAACCTCTTTTTTCGTGATTTTGACTTACAAGGCTCTTGTTGACATTCACTTTATGTTAATAAGATTAGGGGCTTTTAAATTCGCCTTTCTTCAGTATACTGCGATTCGATTGAAAATGAAGATGTATATAAAATCTTCATTCTTAAGTATACATCTATCGGGGCCTTCCAGCACCGACTCACCCATTCACAGCATAAATTCCTTTACATTACTGATCTTCACTTATACTTTCAATAAGCCTAAACAATCGCAGCATTCTCTTCCCCATTCTTGTACTATTTCACTTCCGTACCTTTTAAAGATATAACTACCGCATTAGTAAAGATTCCTTTGTTACAAGTGGCTTTACAAACATTTAAACAATGAATACAAACAAGATCCAGACTCGGGTCAACTGTTTGTGGGTCACGCGATTTTACGTCCCATGTAGACATGATTGACCCCTGGAAACCAACCCATCTGTGAAGTCATGATCACTAACTACTAAACCAGCAGTTTAGCCTTTCATTCACACTTTTCTGTCTAAACCATCCCTCTTTCAATAAATCTTAAGTTACACATAGTTCTCAGTAAAATTTTCATTGAAAAGTTTAATAATATAATCTTCGGAATATAACGGCAGGTCTCTAATACACATGTTACATTTGGAAGAGCGTCGAATTGTACGTAATATATTGATTATTTTAAAGCAGATATAACCATCCAAAGATATAATGTTACGTACGTAGGCACATGTATATAATCGTAATAATATATTCATGTTTTAATTTTATATAATATCTTATATGAAGCTGGTTGTTATTTTAGTGTTTACTATTTAAGGTATAGTAAATTAAGAACTAAATTAAATACATTTATCATACAATTGGAAACATATTAATAACATATAACGTACACAAACAATATCTTATCACTTCATTAATTTATTTGATTTCTATTTAGGATTTAGTCCAGTATACAGCATCATTACACAATCTGTACTACACCAGGTTCTCCACGAATGTTTCTGCACTGTATAAGGAGAGTCCAGATGTGCGCGACGTGCCATTTCCACACGTATAATGGTCATGACGACTGTTTACTAAACAATATTGATACTTCTTTCTAGTAAGCTTTATACGATATGGAGTAGAGCTGTTTTTTATTACGCTAATTTAACATCTTGTAAAAATGCCTATTATCAGATTGAATTCCATTGACCTGTTGGTCTAGTGGTTAGGGACTCTGACTCCTAAGCCAGAGGTCGTGGGTTCAATTCCCACACGGGGCGGGAAACAGGTGGGTATAGATCAATACAGGCAAATATTTAAATATCTTACCTTTTTAATATTAATTTCACGCTTGACAAAGCAACCTATAGTTGCAGTGACGCCTTGTATATCGTCAATCTACAATTTTAAATATTTTGAAAATAAGATGATTTCAAATAATGGTTGAGCAGTTTTATGAAATAAGGAAATTTACATTGAATTTGTGCCTAATGCAGTAGTTCTCTATTTTTTAAGAAAAAAGGAAAATCATTTATATCCGACTGATAGACAATAGATTTTGAGATATAAGCATACACTAACTCATCATATCCTCGAAATTACGTATTATAGTTCTGATACAAAACGTATTAAAAAAAACACATTATAGATTCGATTTACATATTTCATAGGTTAAACACAGTTTTATCCCGGATTCATCGTATTGCGGATTAGTAGAGATATTAGTTAGTTCAAATCTCGTTTTTTAATACACATCATACGACAAGAATCCATGCAGTAGATAGCAAATCAAATTATAATAGTGGTTGTTTCACTATGTACTGTGTATGTTTGTACCGCGTGATACAATTACTAATATTTATAGCTTTTAACACGCCATTCTGCGATATTGACTTAGAACCTATTATGGTTTGCAGTCATATTCATTCTTTTATGTGATTAGCAAGTTCATTATTTTAATAGTTTTACTATCATTTTTTTTTATAATTTATAATGGTTTACATTTTACATAATTTAGCCAATCTACAGTTTGTTAGCAAACACCGTGCGCTCATTTAACACTATTAATTTTGTATACACACATTTACAGTACTGGGCAAGAAATGATTTTCTTCATGGTGTAACACATCTGTTGGTGTGCCGCAGGGTGGCGTTTTATCTCCATTACTCTTCACAATATTCATAAGTAGTATATCCTCTAAACTTGTTTCATCGTACCACCTATATGCTGATGACCTGCAGATTTATACACAAGCTCCGCTAGGAAAGCTATCCGAAGCAATAAACATTATAAATAATGATTTAGCCCACATAGCTGAATGGAGCTTTGAGCATGGACTTACAGTAAATCCTGTTAAAAGCCAGATTATTATAGTTGGAAGCCCTAGACTCATACCGAAAATTGAGTGGTCGAGTCTCCCACAGGTCGAATTTAATGGCACTATTTTACCTTTTTGTGAAACTGTGAAAAGTCTGGGGATTTGTATAGACAAAACATTGTCATGGGGTCCACAGCTGCAGGAAGTCAGTCGAAAGTTGTTTGCGTCAGTAGGGTCCCTGAGAAGATTGCGTAACTATCTTCCCATTGACACTAAAATTGCGCTGGTTCAATCTCTCCTCCTTCCAGTTCTCGACTACGCCGACGCCAGCTATCTTGATCTTACTGTAGACCAACTTGATAAACTTGAGCGTCTTCAAAATGTCTGTATTAGGTTTATATTTGGGTTACGCAAATATGACCACGTTTCTGAATTTCGTAATAAGCTCAATTGGCTCCCTATACGGCTTCGCCGAAATGCTCATATTCTCTCCCTTCTTTATAATATTCTGTTTAATCCCTCTACCCCTTTCTACCTCAAGGATCGTTTCGAGTTCCTAAGTGAAACACATCTGAGAACACTGAGGTCATCGGAAAACCAGCGCCTGAAAATACCATCGCACTCCACAAATTTCCTCCACAAATCCTTTGCAGTGCAAGCAGCTCGCCTGTGGAATGCATTGCCTGAAACAGCGAGACGTGCTAAATCGCCAATCATTTTTAAAAAAATAGTCTTGGAACACTATTTGTCCTTATAGTTGCATGCATATATTTATTATTTTGTGTTGTATGTATATGGTATGTGTATGTTTATATGTTGTTATATGTAGGTATATGTAGAGGTATGTATATTTAGTGTATGTATATAAACGTGTCAACATATTTCTTAATATAGCATTAGAGTAACCTTCTTCTGAACTTCTTCATTTGTACATCTGCAAACTGCCCTACTTACTAATCCATTGCACTTGTCCATTACAAAGGTTGTCTGGAAGAGATCGCAGCTAGCGATAAGACCGCCGATTGTACCAGTTGCTCGTAAATTATTTGTTTCATATTATTTATATTTTTGTGTGTGTACAATAAAGAATATTGTATTGTATTGTATTGTAATACACATCGACCTTTAGAAAGAGGCAATCGGCTAATTTCAGCTTTGTAGAGCGCTGTCTCTTTACGAAATACAAAAACAGTCCGGTATCTATTAAGAACTGTTAAAACAATTATTGTGAGCTTATTTTGATTATTCTTTTTATTTATTTTTTATAAAACAATTTTTCGAAACATTTCATGGAGAAAAACAAATCAATACGTAAACATGTATGTTTACGTATGTATGTGTATGTGTGTGTCACGTATAAATCTGATACAGAAATTTTGAAGTCTCTCAAGATTATCAAGTTGGTCTTCACTGAGATCTAGATAGCTGACGTCGGCATAGTCAAGAATGGGAAGAAGAATTGGTTGCACAAGTTCAATTTTAGTAGATGTTGGAAGAAAATTACGTAACCTTCTTAGAGAAGCTGCAGAGGCAAAGATTTTACGGTTGACATTTTTGATCTGGATACTTTTTTTTACACTGTCGCTTACAGGAATGGTAACGCCTTTAAATAAGATTTTCGGAAGTGTCGAGTTGTTAATCTTAGCAATATATCTTGGCACTCACAACTACCCCCAAGAAAGTTATGTCTTTATCTTCATGATGTTTAAATTTGTCGGCTTCAGTTAAAAAATATTTATACATTTTGTAGACAATTCCGCGTGACTGACCATGTAAAGGCTTCCCTCTTTTTCCTAAAGATGCCATAATACAATTTTAAATCATTTAAATTTGGGGGAATTAACGACTCTCTATATATATTTTGAACTGGACGCGACCATACTCTACCGCATTTGTCGAACGACTGACAAAACGTAACACATGTAGTGTGCGAAAGGAACAATGCTCTACAAAGCCGAAATTAGCCGAATGTCTCTTTCTAGAGGTCGATGTGCATTATTTTTTGCCAAGTACTGTATGTAGGTACAATATAATTATTATTTATACAATTAGATTATTTGGAAATTAAGTTAAGTTTGAGATACAATAGTAGTAAGGTTGTTTATGATATATGATTTGGTCATTCAATATTTATAATAAGTGTTGTGTGTGTGTGTGTTTTTATCGCTTGTGTTTACATGACATTGTATGCTTAGTACAATGTCATGTAAACACAAGCGATAAATACGCAACATTATTATACTGCCTATTTAATTGATTGGGTTTCTAATACTCCGATAGAGAATTGAGTCCCGCCTGTCATTGCTGCGACTGTAGTGAGTACTCGGTCCAGCACACGTTCGTGGATTGCCCCGCTTGGGCGGCGCATCGTCAGGCACTCACTGCAGTCATTAGAAAGGATCGGTCATGGCCATCTAAAGTGAAAAAAAAAATGTTTATTTTCTGATAGATAGATTCATACATACATTTACACGTTTACCCTGAAGGGGTAGGCAGAGGTGTTATTAATGCCCCCATTTAGCGCAATATAGTTATGTCCCAATAACGATAAAATTTGTAAGCCTTTTGCCTTCAACCGGGCAATTTTAGGAATTAGGTAGGATTAAAGTATATTGACTGAAAAGAGAGCTTAGAAAGGAGATAAAACTAGTATCACCTATACGACAAGTCAGGTTCTTCTACTTATAACTCAAACTAGCTGGTGTCGGGAGCTCCGAGACCTCTAACGAATAGAGCCATATATAGATAGATAGATAGATAAAATTCTCTATTTAACAAAGACTCAAATTAATTAAAAATACTAATTAAAAAGCTAATGCGATAGTCCTTTGCCGTAATCTACGATCTCTTCCAGACAACCATTAACTGGAAAGAGAGATTATGGAAGAGATGAGGGGTATGGACAAATAATAAAACGTAGAGAATTAGTTTTATAATATATTAACAAATAATTCTACTGTGCGTGTGTACGCCACTGAACTCCTCCTAAACGGCTGGACCGATTTGAATGATTTTTTTGTATGCGCCCTGGATGGTTAAGATTCACAAATCAGCTAGGCAGTTGGCGCTGCAGTTGGTATCTAGGTTATTTACCTATACTGCAAGTTCAGCACAACGTCTGTTGGGTCCGCTAGTTAATATATATATTTCCAAGTTATCTGCGATAATTAAGGAATTAGGCTATTAAAACACATACATAGATAGGTACAGCACGGGTATGTTCTGTATGTAATGAATAATAATATACAAATACATATATATAAATAGAAAAATAATATAATTTTAGACGATATCAAGAGAGATCTTAATACCGTCTAAAATTATTTATATTAAAGGATGTACCACAATTTTCAATTATAAAAAATCTTAATACCTGTATCCCAATGTCAAAATGATTTGATCACCTTTTATACTGTACTAAAGATCCTGAGGATCGGTTCGGACCTACCGACTACAGCCACTTCGAATTTCAGGTAAGCTACCCCGAGGTTCTCGACCTGTTACCTACTCTTCCTAATTTATCCATATTAGCAATATTACTCTCTTTTTGCATGGAATGCAATCCCATATTCTTATTTCTCTCTTTCAATATACTTCTAAATTTCAAAGTTTTGATTAGTAAAATTCTCGGTGTGCGGTAATAGGTTTCGCCCCTATTACGTTAAAGGAGCAAAATTCTAATTGGCAAAATGTGCACCACATATATGGTGTCGGAAAACTCATACATGCTAAATAAATTTATTTTTTCATTCAGTCTGAACCTTAAAACCAAAAATATATCGTTATAAAATATAGCTTTAAATAAGAAAAGATTACGTAATAGGTATGATATTTAAAATTTTCCTTGTTATTCTTTTAGTATGATAATCAAATAATTGACGTTTCCATTTAGCGTCTTTTTTCGATTATGTCAACTCAATCTCACTATCTTCTTCAATCTATAGGCGACTCATTATTTAAAATAAGGAAAACCTATTTGTTTGATCATCTGCCACTGAATGGTATCCAGGCAATTGTATAGACAACCTTGAACACTTGTGAAGATACCGAGTACCTGTATAATAAATCCTATCGATTTCCTTTGACATTTACTCTTGAATGTCAAGCGATGCTTTGACATTGAAGTACCTAAATAGACTGTGTGAGCATCTTAGAGTACATCTTTGTTCATTTTGCTCAGGATTTTGACATGAAACCCTTCAAACTGTAAATTTATTTACTTGATGGCTAGTCGGTGTTCACTTTCTAATATTTACTACTTACTACCAAGAAGTGCTGAAATTAGGTCGCTTTCAAAAGAAATTCATTTGTAATAAGAACAGCATGAACAGAACAAACCTATTCTTTTAAAAATGTTTTTAATTTTTAGTTTATTTTCCCTTTTTTCTATTCATTTAGAACCTGATCATATTGTTGTACCCTATTGTTTTTTTTTTTTTTTATATATAAAGAATACTAGCAACGTGGGTCACATTACTAATATTCTTGTTAACCCTTCCAGCTAAGCTAAATGCTTGTGTTAGGGGTGGGTTTACGACGGTAGTGTACTGGGCGGGATCTGAAACCGCAACCACTTGATCGCAAGTCCGACGCCTCAGCCATCACGCTACCGCCGCTTGTTTGTCAACTGGTTGTTTCCAACAAGCGTTTAAATCTTTGAGAGAGATAAAAAACGTTTCAGTTGAAGCAAACCCTGCCTTCTCTGCATAACTTGTGCTCTGGCACAAGTAGATTTCAAGTGCGATTCGTCAGACCGGCCAACCGTCAACACAACACGATTTGCGAAATTGAACGAAAGGGTCCGACTATTTTGTTGGGTAATCTTTATAATGCCAACGCAGGGAGGAGGCGATTTATATTGTGCGTCCAATAAAATACTCACTATGAAACCTTTGCGCTTCAAATAAATCACCTTACAAAGGAATAAAATCGGGTAACTTCGTGGTATCTAGTATTTATGAAGGTGACTGAGCTATATATTCAATCAAATGTGAGTTGGTACGCGGCCAATTTGTATTTATTTTATAGTATAGGATTTTTATAGTATAGACATACGAGCATACGGGTCACCAGATGGTCAGTGACTTCCGCCGCCCATGGACAATTGCAACTCAAGAGTTACAAGAGTGCTGTCCACCTTCTAGGGTGGGGGAAAGGGAGGAGGGTAAGGGAAAGGGGAAAGGGGGTTTGGCCTCCGGTAACCACACTCTCTCAGTCACATAATGCAAGCATTGTTTAACAGCCGGTTTTCTGTGAGGCCGTAGTAATATTTCGTTCGAGCCGGCTTATACCTGCCGAAGCATGGCTCTCCCACGTTTAAATTTTATAGTTTGTTTTTTTTTTATGCTAATTAAGGTAAGGTGTCTTATGTGCTATTGCGTATATTTGCAAAGGCCAGTGTAGCGAACATAATGTAGTGTTGTAAAGCAACACCCCAGCCTTATCATCCTCTTGTAAGCCGAACCTAGGTCAAGTGACAACAGGAATGCAGCGAGCGATAACATCAGGAATGATATGCGATAAGAACACTGGACTCTAGTATAAAAGAACGGTGCCGTTCAGCTGAGTTCACTTCTGTCTTCAGTCGCATAAGTTAATATCAATAAAATTACGATATACATTTGTAATTTTCTTCATAACGCCTTCACGTCAGATTGAGCCGTCCGTAGCCACCACGTCAATTCTCTGTAAGTGGTTAGGGATAAACTCTTAACCCCCTACACCAGCAGTGGACTGCGATAGGCTAAATGATTATGATAGTGATAAGGGTCTAGCGAATCTAATACGTTGGGAAACCTGACACTTCATTCAGCTTTGAGTGGGCTGGCGAGACAACTGCTGTAGCTGCCAACAGCGATGATCGATCCTCATCCCTCCTCTCTTATTTCCGCTCCCTGCATGCCCTGCCTGCCCATCCCTCTTCACACTCAAAGGCGGGCAGCGCACTTGCGATTCTTAAGTTGCAAGTGTCCATGGACGGCGGTGTCACTTACAATTAGGTGACCCGTCTGTTCGTCTGTCCCCTATAGTATTAAAAAAATAAATAAAAAGTAAAGTTCTTATTCGATAAACAAGTAAAATTTTACAATGGGTTTTGTTCTCCTTGAACGTGATGGTTTCAGGTGTTAAGACGCTTCTAAGAGTTACCGAAACACCGAACATGTGTTATATTACTAATATCAGACTCGAGTCTTCCTACGTACCAGTTCTGTACCAGAAATTGGAGCACAGTAATGTTATGTTTATTGGCATGTTTTCTTTTTTTTTGTCAAATCTTAAAATAATAGTAATGATATGATATAATGTAAACTATAAAATGATTTTGTTTTCTGGCTTTCTATCAAATTAGTATACATATATTAATTACTTTAGAATTTATAAGCAATTACACGTTATCTTATTTATAGACTGCGTCTATGCCTTACATTACTCAACAGTGATAGGCCATTAAGAAAATTGAACTAAGATTAGATAGTAAATGAAGAAGTACATTATTCAAATTCAAAAACGACATTTTAATATTCTCAAAAGATTCACGTAACGGTTTCGCATAAAATTTTACAGAACATATTTACATGAGTGGTGTTATAATTTGGTTAATATTTTATAGCATATAATTTAATAAAAATTTATACAACTGTATCTTCTATTACTGAGGAGGGAGGGAACTGTCAGCTTGGCGAACTGTTATGACGCACCAGGATTAATTGCTGTATTTTAGGCTTTACAAACATTCATTATCGGATTAATCGGATTCATTAACGGAGACTAAAACACCCAGCCTGGGAACTTTATGCATTACACAAAGTGTTGTCCCGTGTGGGGATCGAACCCACAACTGTTGACGACGATTAGTGGCGAGGCTACTTTAACGCGCTATCTATTTAATGCGACATCTGTCACTATGTAGGACCTATTTTACTTAGCTTATTGAACGTTGGGATAGATTGTTATCGAACGGCATTTATCATAATAATAAATAAACTGATATTTCAGGAATTAAGCAACTAAAAGGTGTTCGATCACAAAAGTACATTTATTACATGGAATGTTGCTCCTATCTCGATCCGAACTCAAGTGACCAATGTAAAACTTAGCAAGCCCTTCACGTATCATCACCCCACCGTTCGCCATCACTTGCTGGGCGGACGAATGGCGTGGCGCTTCCAATGTAGCTTGTCATAATAATGCCTCTTAACTAATTTTGTTAAGTTTATACAGTTGTATAAATCTATTACAGTTTCTCTATTTTTAACAGAATAAGTACCAGGTTTTTATGTGTCGATAACAGTCTTATATCGTTTTTAGATCTAGTGTAAACTAGTTCATAGCACCTTTTTCATAGGAACTTTTTTGTTCAGTGGTAGAACCATGCTTAGGCACGAATGGGCCGGCTCGACCGGTGCGATACCACGGCCTCACAGAAAACCTTGCATTTCCCCGAATTGAGTGAGGTTTCCGGAGGCCCAGTTCCCCCTCCCCCCTTTTCTCTCCCCTCATCTCCTTTCTCCTTTTTTCCATCTCCTCATCCCTGCTCTCTTCTTTACGCTCCCTGCATCCCCCATCCCTCTTCACCCTCAAAGGCGGGCAGCGCACTTGCGACTCTTGAGTTGCAAGTGTCCATGGACGGCGGTGTCATTTACCATCAGATTGTAATAGGGTACACAGACACTGTTTGCAGTAAGAAAATGTGAAACCTCGATCAGAGGGAGGGGCTCCTAAAGACCCTTGCTGTGTTCTTGTGTCCGAACGCTTCAACCACAAGTAACAACTATAATTAAAAGACTTAACTATAGTTGAATACCATGTTAGAATACTTTAAATTAGGTGCTTGTACGAATACGAACAAAAATCCTAATTTCGTATTAGTTACACAGAGTACAAATACTGTTTTGATGATAGAGATAGATAGGACTTGAATATGCTGAAGCACATTTTTTTTTCTTTTCTTTTTTTAGAAAAGACAATCCCCGCACTAGGATTAATTCCTGTGTCACGGGGACTTTACAAACATTAAAGAAACGGGCACAAATAACACCCAGACTCAGAATAACAATTCGAGGATGACACAAAGTGTTGTCCCGTTCGGGGATCTAACCCAAAACACTGGGCGTAGCAGCGGAGTGGGCGATTTTATGATAATATTTGATAAAACATGAAGTGCCTTTATAATTATATCTTTAGGTGTGCCAAAATCCCTTTTATCACACTTTATTGTAACATAAACAACGGTTACAAGTACCAAATCGACTAATAATGGTCCCAATTATCTTTGTCCTACTTCCCTACAAATCAGAAAGTGCTTATCGCCAATCGTGAACCAACATTTAATAAATTATTCATAAGCACGTCAATCGCATTCAGAAATAACGCAAATTGTCATGCCTGTTTCTAAATATTGTAATTTGTAGAAAGAAACTCAGATCGGGAACGAAATAAGTGTATTAAAATAATTATGACAATCACTAGTCTCTTTACTGGTTGAGAGCCTTCGCCGAAAATCCGTGCAAGATTGTCGAGGCCACGCGCGGCCAATAGCCATAGATCACACAATGAAAACAGTCTGTAATACATAAACACGCCTGCAGCTTAGTAGTGTGTACAACACTCACTCAATCACTCACATAATAGAACCAGCCTCAAAAAGTTTTTATTTCATCTTAGAATAATAATATCTTAATATATCAGAGAATCAGGCTTCAGGCTGCTGTTAACATATATAATTGGATGTCACCATACTAACATAAAACGAGTCGGTTTACTACATTAAATAAAGGTTCGCAATAATGAAAATATTTTAGCACCTATTAAAGGCTTTAATCAGTATTAAAAATCGATAATACTTCTCATCAATATCGATAAAGCGTTCGTAGGTTGATGAAACGATTGATAATTAATAATCGTCGAAATTGATTAGTGTAACGTTGGCTTGATACTTTGCAAATCGATTGTAAGAATGATTGTCAGCCACTGTATTACAGTGGTTGATAATTATTATTATCGCTAATTAAGTTGAAGTCTTTACATCATACCATCATCATACACTCGGGCACTGTATAAACTGGGGGCAAGTATTGCGAAGGGTTGCAATGTAGGTTTTGTAGGTTGCAAATTTTGCGTTGTAGCCTAGGAGTATATTTAAAACAGGGACAACAGGATAGAAAAGAAAAAAATTAGTGATACTTATATAGATGGTTCGGGGAATGTTCAAGCAAGTCAAGGTCATCATCATGTAACTTTAACTGGCTGATACCGGTAAAACCGAGTCCTCTATCATCCTCGTTAGTCGTCGCTAGTTCTCGTTATATCCCCTAAGGGGTGGGCAGAGGTGTATTAAACACCACACACACGCACACATATTTTGTAATTTAAAATTTGGACCCAATAGCGTAAATTGCAAGCCTATTGGCATGGTATTGTGCTTAGCAAATTATTGATATTTAGTCAATTGTAAGTTCTAATTTATTTATTTATAAAGTATTTCTATGTTCTTGAAACTAATCACTAACATTACTGTAGGTTATTAGTTTCTCATAACATGTAATACCTACAGTGGTGTACAAAACAGCCTCTAGCAAAGGTATTTCAACATTAATAAAAGACGGAGATCTTAATAATTAATATACCAAAATTCTTATGTGACAAACTTTCTCCAATTACTGGATACTAGATTTTAAAATAAAAATCCCCTGTTCTAATAGTCTGATTGGTAAATCCTAAAATTTTGATTGGTACTAAAAATATATGGGAAAACACTGTTTCTACTTCTTATAAAAATAGTAATATAAGTAGTATTAAAATAAATAGTATGTATAATAATAATAGTAATAGTAAAAAAAATAATAGTTAAAAAACTTAAACGTCGTGTTTTATTTTTAAATTGGTCTTAATATGAATCAACTAAATTAAAATCTAAATCGTTCATTTCAACTGAACCAAACATAGGTATTTTTATATTGTCAAAGAGGAAGTCGGTCAAACTAAGTCAGTCATGAAGCTAGTTGCTCGTTCCAATACGTAGATCCCATGGAGAAGAACAAGCAAGAAAATCCAAGGACAATACACAAATTACATACACAGCAATATACAATACAATAAACAGCATTCTCTGAACATGTCAGACTGTACTGCAGCAGTTCACCCCCTTCCAACTTTCACTTTTTCTCCTTCTAATTATTCGTGGTTGGCTCTTGTCTTTTCCGATTTTAGAATTTGATTGAGATCCAGGTAAGATCGAATTTGCCATTGAGATTTATATTGTGCACAGCGCTATATTATATATTCTTTAAAGCGCTATATTATACATTATATACTAGCTTTTACTATAATGCTAGATGGTGTTGAAGTTGTTAGATTTTAAAATTTTTTGACAAACAAAATTATTTTTACATACAAACATATATAATATCACGCCTCTTTCCCATAGGGGTAGGCAGAGACCACTTCCTTCCATTTGCTACGATTCTGACATACCTTTCTCGCTTCTTCAACTTTCATTCCGTTCTGGAAACAGGCTCGTCGGTTAAAGGTACTTTTGACCTGGCCTTTGCTTAGATTTTTTTGGACTTGGTCCAAGAACATTCGCCTAGGTCTTCCTCTTCCGACAACTCCATTTACCTCTGCCATATAAATACCTTTTGTCAACCTTCTTTCATTCATCCTTTCGATATGGCCGAACCAGTACAGCATACTTTTTACTTTTTTTTTTTACCCTTCGTAAAAAATATTTTTTTTTATATAAAAAGTATCCTATGTCGTTCCTAATATCTTTGAGAATATACACATATTCTCAAAGGTATTAGGAACGACATATGATACTTTACAAAGTTTCATGATAATCCGTTGAGTAGTTTCGTCGTGAAAACGTAAAAAACAAACTTTCATTCACATTAATAATATTAGTAGGTATTAAGAAATGATAATTTAACTATGACATAAGTTATTTTTAATTAAATATCTCTATATAGGTATATATTGCATTGTCTATATGTTTGCATTATTTTGCGTCGCATGACTTTAAAATCAGTACCGTTAAAAAAAAACACAAGGAACAGCAAAAATCAATACTATTCTTTTAATAAGCAGGAGTAGCAGTCAGTCACAGTCGTGTACCTAGTTCCTTGTTCAAACACGTAGATCCGACGAAGAACAAGCAAGAAAGTCCATTCTAATGATAAATCAAGCTGAAAGTACCCTTTGTAGAGTTTCACTATCCACCTGGCTTAATCATTACATCATCGTAAACACGCTCAATCTGTTGGAATAATTTAATGATTCAAATTATATGATCCCAAACTGAGGTTTACTAAAAGCCGTCAGTAGATTTTATTTGTTCACTTACTGGCTCTATCATATCGGAATACCTTTGAAATTCATTTAAATACGACACTTAAAGGTAGCTCAAAATTTAATTCTAAGTAGTAAGTTAGTAAACACAAGTTAACTGAATGAAAGCGTTTTAATACACATACGCTTAAGGTCATGCTTTTTGTATCTGATTGATTTAATAGCTCAAACTATAGCTTTAACAGCCGCAGAGGCTCAGAGTCACAATAATTGAATACACTCACGCTTATGTCAACAAAGGTATAGGCAGATTTATACTCCATTTTTTTATCAACCACTATTTAGTTACTTACGTAATAGGGGAAAGCCTATTGGATTCAACCGGTCACTGCATAAAATGTATACACACTATCGAATAGATAACAGTTCAATCTTTTAGACTAGGCTTTAACGACTTAAAATATAAAACCCTCTGGAATTGAATACTCAACGCAATAGTATGACATTAACATTAATTACAAGGTATTTCGAACATTCAAGATATAGTTGAGTAGTTCAACTTAAAGTGAAGACATTAAAATGTAATTTATGATAATTTTCGATATTCAATATTATATTATATTACTTTAATTAATTTGATAATAATTCCTTTAATGTGATGTTTTTTACGCAATAATAATTTTCAAGTTAATGCATGATTTTTTTATATATTTATATAAGCCTACCAAAGTGACTCCACTTTGCCTGATAAAAAGCAACAAGTGAAGTCTAAGAGTAATGGTCGCTATCCTCATTGTATGTCTAGTCAATGCAGCATGGTGACTATACTATACTATACTATACTATCTGGTGAGATGCTACCCTGATATGATGCGACCCTGGATCGAAGTGGAAGGGAACACGTGGTCGTGAATAAAATATGTTGTTTCTTTGACACCCCTACAGCCTAGAAGGCTTAATTCAACTTTCTTAATAGTGATAGTGACAGATTTTTTTACGATGTGTTTCTGAACGAATAATATACATACATATACATGCTCGGATGGCGTAGCGGTTTAAGTGGTCACCTGGTTCTTCGTGTCCGTTCTTAAATGTTTGTAAAGTCCCCCGTGACACAAGAAATAATCCTGGTGCGGGAGTTCTTTTTAAAAAAAAAATAAAAAAATACGTTCACGCCTGCATCCTTTATAGGGTACGAAGAGGTACATATGTATATCAAACACCCACCTGTTTCCCAATTGGCATTTGGTCACACTAACGTATTGGGCAAGCCTAGTACATTCAACCGGTCATTATACTGTCTGATAGATAACAGTCCAATATTTTAGACACCTTTTACACCTAGATCAGATAGGGTGACCTATTCTATTCTACTCAGAACCACACGGCAAAAAACGAATAAATAATTATACGAAATTATTGTTAACACCACTACGTTAGGACTATTTTATAAAATTAATTCAGAGTTTGTGAAATAACTGTTAAATCGCGTTTCGTTCTAATGGATTGTATTTTAAAAGAATAATCTAACAATAAGATTGATTTTTATTTTCATAAATTTATTATTTTTTAATAAATTTTCTGTATTTCAGCAGCTAAACAGTTCGAATATCAATAAACTGAATGATATTATGAAGAAGCTTCACTTGTAATCTACTTCGCTTATAACTATTGCAAGTAACTTTTATTATTTATTTACAATAAAAGAAATATTACAATAATCATAACTGGTGCCACATAAATTCATTGGATGTCTGTATGTATGTATATGTTGATTGGAAGATGATCTGTTGTTGTGCTCCGGTGAATGATTTAACCCTTCAAAGGCTACTACTTAATCATGAATTAAAAATGTGGATAATAGAACTCTTCAATGATCACTTAATGTGCTAGCTAGGCAGGAGTAATAACACGGTCTCACAGAAAACCAGTTTTTATCCTAATGAGTGAGGGTACCGGGGGCTCAATTTCAGCACTGTTATTCTGTCCACTTGCCTCATCACTTTTAAAGGCTGACACTGCACTTACGATCACTTACTGTCAGTGCCCGTCTGCTCGTTTGTCCCCGTATGCCATAAAAATATAGTAAAAATAAATTTAATTTATCTAGAAGTAGAAGAATTAACGTCCCCGTGTTTTTTTTTTCCTAATTTTGTATGATAGACTTTTTTATTATAAATTTACGGTTATTTTAGACATATGACAATAAGCAGAATAATGCACATATAAGGGACCATAGTAACACAAAATATTTTACGAAGATAGAAACTTATTAGTACACTTTGTTGCAGTAGAATTTTTACGCATACTTGTGTTAGACAGGTAATGACAAAGCGGCTTTGTTGTTAAATACCATCTCCTTCAGTCAAACTTAGGATGTATTTATTTAAATATACGTTTACTCACGTGTGTATTTCCGGAATGCCCGACTAGTTTCGGTCTCGACAGGAGACCTTTCTCAAGGAGTAAGTCGTCCAGCCGCGACTATAATATATTATTCTAAAACTTAGGATGGATCAGTATGTTTAGGAGAGACCGTGGAAGTTGTAGTTATATTTTAAATCTTCAATTAGAATATCGTCAATCTCTATCTTCGAATAATGTTGTAGTAAGATATGATATCAGAATCGGTATTGTTATGGAGATTTAAAATTTTAATCTAATAATAGCTTTATCTAAAAATGTACTATACAGATTGTGTTAAAGTACATTTGTAAAACAATATTAATATTATGGCTCTTATCACAGTTAGTAAAGAAGTTATATTAAATTGGTTATAATTAACAATTGAAAATTTAAAAACGATTAAAGATTTGCTTCTAAATATTGCATAAGTAAATTATTCTTATTCCAGAGAAATAACAGGTGGTCTGAAAAGTTCGTAGTCTGACACATAAATGGCGCTACTAGTATCAAATCCATATGATTTTTATATAGCCCTAACCATCAAAAGACGCGTACATAAATTTGACAGCTGTTGCACTATTAGTATCTGTGTTATAGCATTTTTGAAAACATCAAAAACGTCCACAAAATCATCTTTGATAACCCTAAAGTGAAGTTGATTGAGATAGCTGAGACCCTAAAGTGTCGTGCATGAATATTTGGACATGCAAAATCTCTGTTCAAAGTACGTGCTGCGCGAGCTCACAATCGACCAAAAACAACAACAAATCGATGATTTTAAGGAGTGTTTGGAGAAATCGTAATAAATCCGAATTTTTACGTCGATATGTGGCGATGGATGAAACATGGCTCCATCATTTCACACCGGAGTCCAATTGACAGTCAGCCGAATGGACTGCACGTGATGAACCGACTCTAAAGCGTGGAAAGACGCAAAAGGCTGGCAAGGTTCTGGCATCAGTATTCTGGGATGGTATAATTAATATTCATTGACTATCTTAAAAAGGAAAAAATAATAAACAGCTACTATCACGTAGCCTTATTAGAGCGTTTAAAAGACGAAATCGAGAAAAAGTGGCCTCATTTGAAGAAGAAGAAAGTGCTGTTTCATCAAGACAATACACCATATCACAAATCAATGAAATCGATGATCGACCTCAAGAGGATGTTCGCTGGATCCTTAAAAAACGCAAGATATGTTCAGTTATATATTAGTACAAAAAACAATTGACAAGCGTGGTTATTTCAAAGCGTTGTTGTGCTTAAATGCTTAATTTTATTTTGTAAGAGGGTTTTGGGCAAACCTGCATCAATTCTACTCTTATATAGTGGTAGAGCCATGCTTAGGCACGAATGGGCCGGCTCGACCGGTGCGATACCACGGCCTCACAGAAAACCGGTTGTGAAGTAACGCTTGCGTTGCATTTCCCCGAAATGAGTGAGGTCTCCGGAGGCCCAAAATCCCCCACCCCCCTAATGATAGCGCTGTTAACGAAAAGGATACCCCAGGGGGGTACCAGCGCTAGCGTTGGAGAATCCCCCCCTGGACGTCCACCCTCAGTACGGATTATGCCTGAGCGTGGACGCCCAGGCTGCCCCTCGTACTCTGGGGGGGGCTCAACTGCGCTCCACGCGCCACCACCTTGAGACAGCAAAGCCGGCCTTGCTCTTTTTAACCGAGACGCAGATATCATCTCCAGCGGACACATCCTACCTCTGCTACCCTGGGTACGGACTGGAACACTCCTTTGTTCCTAAGGCTGGTGTATGCGTGTACGTTAGAGATGATATCACTTCTCGCCGCCTCGGCAATCTTGAAGGTAGGGACCTCTCCATCTTATGGCTACGTGTAGACTGCGACGACCATCCCCGCATCTACCTATGCCTCTACAGGTCCCATAGCGGTGATGCCGAAACGGACCGACTCATCGACTACGTCCAAATGGCTACAGACTCAGTGCTCCAGCAGGTCCCATCCGCAGAGATCGTGATTCTTGGCGACTTTAACGCCCATCACGCCGAATGGCTTGGTTCGCGCAAAACCGATCATGCGGGAAGATCTGTTCACGATTTCGCCTTAGCATATGGCTTGACGCAGCTGGTAACAACGAATATGCGAATCCCAGATGCAGAAAGCCACGTGCCTTCACTGTTGGATCTTCTGCTGACCTCACATCCTGACGGCTACAAAGTATCCGTTGAGGCCCCTCTTGGCTCTTCGGACCATTGCCTGATTAGGAGTATGGTGCCACTCGTTCACTCGCTGCGACCGCGAGTTACAGGCAGTCGCCGCGTATGGCACTATAGGTCAGCAGACTGGGATGGAATGAGAACATTCTTTGCATCCTACCCATGGAGGCAGGTTTGCTTCTCGCCGGATGATTCCAATGTCGTTGCTGACTCTGTCGCGGATGTTGTGCTTCAGGGTATGGAACTTTTCATTCCATTCTCCCTGATTCCCACAGGTGGCAAGTCCCAGCCTTGGTTTGCTCGAACCTGCAAAGCGGCGTCCCGCCGAAAGCTGGAATGTTACCAAGCATGGGCTAATGCAGCGACAGCACGGGATGTAAAGACCAGCACATTAAAGAAGCAATTTGACTTTGCCTCCAGGTCCCTCAAAAGAGTAATTGCTGGGGCGAAGTCGGCTCACATCGGCAGAATTGGCGAGAGACTAGTTAGTCTCCCCTCCGGAACTCGTGCATTCTGGTCTCTTGCCAAAGCTGTCCAGGGGAACTTTTGTAAGCCATCCCTTCCACCTCTGCGCATAGAAGATAATTCGTTGGCCCACGACGCTAAAGAAAAAGCCGATCTTCTGGGCAAACTCTTTGCGTCCAACTCGACCCTGGACGACGGGGGAAACGCACCGCCGACCATACCGCAGTGCGAGACCCGCATGCCGGAAGTCCGGTTTACACAAAGGGCAGTGCGTAAAGCGCTTCTTTCCCTCGACGTTCATAAGTCGAGTGGGCCCGATAGAATCTCTCCTATCGTGCTGAAGACGTGTGCTCCAGAGTTAGCACCGGTTTTAACGCGCCTTTATCGGCTTTCCTACTCTCTTGGCGTAGTCCCGAACTCATGGAAGACAGCTCTAGTGCACCCAATCCCTAAAAAAGGAGATCGCTCGGATCCGTCCAACTACAGACCCATAGCCATCACCTCCTTGTTCTCCAAGATAATGGAATCCATTGTTAACTGCCAGCTCCTCCGGTACTTAGAAGACCACCAGCTCCTCCGGTACTTAGAAGACCACCAGCTCCTCAATGATCGACAATACGGCTTCCGTCAGGGTCGTTCAGCTGGTGATCTTCTTGTTTACTTGACTCACCGGTGGGCACAGGCGATCGAGACCAAGGGGGAAGCGTTGGCCTTTAGTTTGGACGTGGCGAATGCATTCGATCGGGTCTGGCACAAAGCGCTCCTTGCGAAGCTTCCTTCCTATGGGCTTCCCGAGAAACTGTGCAATTGGCTCACCAGTTTTCTTACAGACAGAAGCATCAAGGTCGTTGTTGACGGTGCATGCTCCGACTCCAACAAGGCTCACACAACTCTGTGCAAACTCCACACAAGGCTGTGTGCTATCACCCACGCTGTTTCTTCTGCATATCAACGACATGCTGCAGATTAGCAGCATCCATTGCTATGCAGACGATAGCACGAATGATGCCCTTTACACCGGCCGCGCTAACATTTCTCGGGTAAACGTCATCAAAAGCCGATCCAAACTTGTGTCTGAAATCGAAACTTCTTTATCAAAAGTTTCAGATTGGGGTCGACTTAACCTAGTCCAATTTAACCCCACGAAGACACAGGTTTGCGCGTTCACCGCTAAAAAGATGCCATTGGTCGTATCACCTCAATTTGAGAGCACTTCCCTAACTGCATCAGCCAGTATCGGAATCCTTAGCGTCGATATATCAAGCGAAGTCCAGTTTCGCGGTCACTTAGAGAGTAAGGCCATATTAGCCTCGAAGAAGCTTGGTGCGCTAAACAGATCGAGACAGTATTTTACTCCGGCCCACCGCCTGCATCTTTATAAGGCGCAGGTTCGGCCGCACTTGGAATACTGTTCTCATCTCTATGCAGGTGCACCCCAGTACCAACTTCTCCCTCTTGACCGCATTCAACGGAGAGCAACTCGCTTCATCAACTGCCAAGATATTTCTGATCGACTTGACACCTTGGCGTTGCGTAGAGATGTAGCTTCACTTTGCATCCTCTATCGCTTGTATCATGGGGAGTGTTCAGAGGAATTGTTCGGACTTATACCGGCTGCTGGTTTCCGCCATCGTCCTACGCGACAAAATATCCATCCCCATCACCTGGACGATTGGCACTCCACCACTGTGCGCTTCTCCAGAAGCTTTTTGCCTCGCACAACCAGCTTATGGAACAAATTGTCGCCTGCCGTATTTCCGAACCGATACGACCACTAGTCACTTACCATCAGGTGACCCGTCTGCTCGTTTGCCCCTATCGCATAAAAAAAAAAAAAAAACAATCTATTTTAACACCTGGCTAAGGAGAACAATCTATTCATAAATATATTCATTTTATCGATTTTCTTTGCATGACTGATAGATAAGCGCTCACAATGTGCCCAATGATATATTGTTCAACGAGCAAAGAATTATCTTATTATCTTAGCTATATTAGCTCAGCAAAATAAAACGTAAATATCTTAATAGCTTTAGAAAGTATATAAAAAACAGAGTTTACCTCTATTTTTCCTGGGATCTCATCATGGAACTTAGTATACTTGGTACATATTGTCACACACAAAATAATAATTAAAAATTCGTCAACAATTGGCATAGAAATTAATTAACATAAATAACAAAACGACAGATACAGTCAAACATAAAACGTCTTCTTTTTCTGATATTGCCGAACAACAAAAACTATTAGAACATAGATAACGACTTTTCTAATCAGAAAGAATAATGGCTAAATATGTAGTAGGTCATTAATAACATTTTTTATTTTTATAATCGAATAGAGAATGAGATTAAAAGCTTGTGAATTGTTATATTTACACTATATTATTATTATTATACACACTATTATACACAAAAACTGTGTGCAAGGAACGCAACCAAGAGTAACTAGTTCTCCAATACATTAAATCGTAAAAAAAAACTACTTATTCTGAAGTACCATTTTTGCAGCCATGGTTAGGTAAGAATGGGCCGGCCGGTCCCCAGATTATATAAAAAAACTTTTCATACCATGCCTAAAAAGCCTGTTTTCACCGTGAGAGAGCCATGAGCCAGCTTAGGCACGAATGTGCCGACTGGATCGGGGTAATACCACGGCCTGACAGATAACCGGTAGATAAATATTGGTTGCATAGTATTGCATAGTAAATGAGGATAGCGGAGGCTCAATCCTCTTCTCTCTTCTTTTTCTCTTTCCTCACTATTCCCCTCCCTCACCTCAAACACCTCGTCACTCTCAAAGTGCACTTAGGACTCTTAAGGTGCAGTTGTTTTTGGGCAGCAGTTGTCATTTACTATCATGTGACGCGTTTATTCGCCTGTCTCCCTATAATTAAAAAAAAAATAACAAAAAGTAATGACCATATTTTATAGGAAGACGACAATGTGATATGAAAGTTGAATAAAATAGAAATCATGGCTTTGGCTTTTATTATGGATAAGTCAGTCGTGAAGATAGTTGCCTATCTCAATACGTAGATCCTCTGGAGAAGAACAAACTAGAAACTCCAAGCATACTCTTTTTCTAATATTTTACATAATATACGTGCACATAAAATAAAATAAGATATGTGAGGACAATATAATAAATACATCATTCTGATATGATGTTTTCATAATCATACATCCCAACCTTATCAGCGGGAGCCGAACCACCCGACACATACGCCACTATTGGTAGGACTTCTAGGCGAGCATGACATACTCAGAACTGCCAGGAGCTACAAAACATAAACATTATCAAATCAAATCAAATCTAAATAATTTATTTCTGACCTCAACTGATTCATCTTTTCCTTGTTCCTCCTCTAGCTTTGTATCCATCTTTTGTATACTTAGATAAATAAAACTCTTTTTACTTTTTACTTACCCCTTCGCATCAAATGTAAAGTTGAAAGCTGAAGCTACTGGACGCTCTTTTAGGTTCACCTTTACAATCATGGCTCTCTGAAACATTCTCTTTGTGGGCCGATTTTCATGTATACGTTTGTATGTAAAATTTAACATTCTATATACTAGGATGACTGGCCTGTTTATATAGTGGTTAGTGACCCTGACTGCTGAGCTAGAGATAATGGGTTTGATTTCCACGAAGGACAAAATTTTGATTCACAAATAGTTATTCCGCGTGTCTTTGTAAAGTGCGCCGGAACACAAGAATAATCCCTAGTGCAAGAGTTGTCTAGCTATTAAAAAGCAATTTCTATAACGTTAATTATTACGTTAATTAATGTTATGATTTGTGAATATTAAAGTAAGATATAGTCCATTATACTTGAAAAGAAAATTTAAGTGCTTTCATTTTTCAGAATATACCAATAAACTAAAAATAACCATATATTATTTACAAATAAAAATGTATTAAGCTAGGCTATACGAAGTAGTCAATGTATTGAAAGCGGCAGCACTACGCTGGGTCAGATATTTGTCGGACGTTATGACCTCGGAGTGCCCCGGACGCTTGAATATTTAAAGTATAAACATATAGTACCTACTAATACAACAGAGTCAACTAAAGGTGCATTGCTACCAGAGAAATGAGAGGAAACCAAATAGAAAAACATTCAAACAGATTATCACTTCATTTACCCAGCCATGTTCATGTCAACTCTGATGGCAAATGTTTTAGCGGAACCAGGTCTTTGCACAATCAAAATAAGTGAGGTGTAAGTTCTAGCAAAGCGAGCGAGGATCTTTGCCACTGACATGCCTAGTGCTGCAATTATGTAGTTAACAAACGGTGTTTGTAATTTTCGCAACGACCATCTACACACTGTATTATAGCTTCGTGCTTTTTGCTGATGCAAAAGTATTTCAAACCAGGTTTAGAAACGCCTCAGAAAATTTATTTCGATTATTTTTATGCAAGACATAACTTAATTTATGATTACTTTTAATTTAGTATTATACTTCAGTACTACTAGTACTATTATTCTTATTTATTAATTCATTTATTACACTTCCTGCAGATACCTTGTACGAGGTGGACTTAATGTCATTATCTTCTATCAGTCAACCTTTGGGTGACACAGTGACGTGCGTGGCAGGTATATATTATAAAAAAGGTAATTAATATACATTCATATGGTCGGGGAAAAATAGGTGTTTTTTTTATTTTGTATGTATAAAACTTAAGAAAAGTTTCTTTGGTTGTACTGTTTGTGTTGTGGCGGGTTTTGATATCAATAAATATAGGACATTAGGAGAAAAAAAACGTAAAAAGCACTTCAATCACAAAGGAGAAGGACAATCACTAACACAGAAATTCTATACATTCCGAAGAGTTACTACAAAAAAGGGAAAAATTAGACTGAAGCTTCGATAAAATTTTGTGAAGTTTAATGGACCTAATGCAGAGTTTCAGTTTGAGTTCGGTAATTTTAATGTCGAAAATGCAGTTCGCTCTGGTCGCCCTCATATGGATAAAGACGATACCGTTTTTGAAACAGTAGAGCAATATCGGCATATTATTAGTTTCGACATAGCCGAGGAACCGAGGATTTACCACAAAATTTTAACCTATTTAAAGAAGTCTGCCTATATATAGAAAAGCTCGATATTTGGGTGCCACACGATTGAAAGGGCGTTGTTCATTATGAGCTTTTATCGCCAGGCAATCGATTCAGATCTCTACTGCCAAACCAACTAATTAGACTCCAGCAAGAAATTCTAAAAACGGAAAAAACGCTCCTGTCCATTCTAAGGTTGCCTGAAAGATATCGCTTCTTAGCAATAAGGCCCCCAAAGCGTATTTTTTTTTCTGTTATAATATCTGTTTCTGCATATTTCTTTGGTGTAAAATAAAGAATATTATTATTATGCTAACATAATAATAGTTTTTTCTATTATTTATTTAAAATGAAGGGAGATAAAGTGCAGCCTTTTTGCTGTGCTAAAGAAAAAGGAAGTTGACAGGTAATTTTCATCTTATTCAACGCGACGCTCATATTTTCCTTGTGTCAATGACAGTTTATTAATGAATAAGCTACAAGTATAAATAATACTAGTATATTGTAGTGTATGATAAAAATCTTATATACTTTACTAGACGTTACGTACAGTTGCAGCTGCATTTATAATCATTGCTGCGTTCCTAAGGGTCTCTATATTATTTGTCGATAAAATAAAATATAATATATAATATAAAAAAATCAAACATATTTTTGTATCGTATCCATTTGATACTTCCTGAGCTTGAACCGTTTAAATAATGAAGTTGTTTAGCTTATTTTTTTATTTTATTTATAATATAGGGGGAAACACGATCAGACGGGTCACCTGATGTTAAGTTACATCCGCATGCAACTCAAGAGTCGAAAGTGCACTTGAGGGTGATGAGGGATGGGGGGAAGCGAAAAGAAAAGAAGAGAGAGGGGACGAGGAGAGGGGAGATGAGTGGTGGGGAACGACGAGAGGGGGAGACTGCACGAATGGCATAGCGGTTTAGGTGGTCACCTCGCCAATACGCTGCCGCGCCGAGTTTGTGGGTGTACTTTGTGTAATCCTCAAATTGTTGTTCTAAGTCTGGGTGTTCTTTGTGTCCGTTGCTTCATTGTTTGTAAAGTCCCCCGCGACACAGGAATTAATCCTTGTGCCGAAGTTATCTTTTTAATAGAATAAACGTTGGGCTTCTGGCAGCCTCACTAATTTCGGGTAAATGCAATGCAAGCATTGCTTCACAACCAGTTTTCTGTGAAGCTGTGGTAAGCATGGCTCTATCACTGTTATTAAATCGTTTAACAACAATTACGTTTACTATGACGCTGTTTATTATGATAGGATGACAATAAACAAGTCCAGCACAAAATAATAATAATTAATATGCTGTTAAGATTTACTTTTTAATGTTTGAATGTGTCTTTGTATAGTAATAACAAGATGCCGACTAGTACAAAGAGGCTCTATTTTATTGTTACACTACTTAAGATAACTACACTCACTCTTTATCAACGCTTCGTCATATATGTGCCAAAAGAATGGTTGTTATGTTGATGAATAAAATAAAACAGAAACGTAAATGATTCAAAAGGTAATAAAAAAATTCCATATGCTGCATCTGCACGAAAATGTACATATAAAGTAATTATGTTTGACTTAAAACCAAAACCAGTTTCAACCAAACCGGTTGTGTTTCCCTCTGGGCGGCCATTAACGCTCTTGCAACTCTTGAGTTGCAGGTGTCCACGGTTGTTACTTGTTATCAGGTGAGCCGTCTGCTCATTTGCCTCCAAAACCATTAAAAAAACCTTCCGAGCTTAATCCACCTAAACGAGTTATTTGTTTAATAAAAAGATTTATATGAAACAAATAATATATAGATTTATTTTATTCTTGAATTTATATTATGAAATTTATATTTTTAAGTTATCTGTAGATAAAGGTGGCTTTGATATTGACTGAATTGATATTCAAAGCATCGGAATTGATGGTCCAAATACTCGTATATTCCTCTTTTTATATTTAGTTTAGTTATTGATTGACACTCCACCACCGTGAGCTTCTCTAAAAGCTTTTTGCCTAGCACAACCAGCCTGTGGAACAAATTGTCGACTACTGTCGATACGATCTTCAAACCTTCAAGAAAAGAGCGTACTCTTAACTAAAAGGCCAGTAACGCACTTGTGATTCTTGAGTTACGGGTCCATGGGTGGCGGTAGTCATTAACCATCAGGTGACCCGTTTGCTCGTTTGCCCCCATTCGCATATAACAATTTTAAAAACTATTATTTTGAAGCAATAGAATACACGAATAACAATGGCAGGAACACGTGAATGAAATATAGATAAGGTAAGAGATACTTATTGATTCTTGAATTTGATAATTGATTCTAATGACCGTACTTTTGAAACTCTGCTCATAAAACATGTACCTGTGACGAAACTTCAATACATTTTATTAATTTTATAAAAGTGTGACCAAACCTGACGATTTTTTTAGTGTAACGAACTTGCAGTGTGACGAAGTAATCCCACCCATCTTTTCAAGAAGGGTTTTTTTTTTTTTCAGTAATAATAACACGTCACGGCTAGACCAAAAGGCCCGTCTCAGTGAGTCATTTTTTTTATTATTTTGTTATATGATATTTCCTTGTCGCAGCATAGCCCAAACGGCTTAATGAATTCCGACATCTTCTATTAGTGAGAGTGGCATAAGAGTATACGATTTAAATGTAATGCAATTATTACTTTTCATAATTTTGATTGTTGTTAAAAAAATTATATAACATTCTTTTACGAAACTATGTGCAGTTTCTTTTGCTAAGTTGATGCTTGTGAAAGGCTGGCTAGGAAGCATGTCTAATTACACTTTATAAATTGCGTAACTCTATTCAACATTTTGTTTTAGCCGACAAAATAGTGGTCACGCTTTTTAAGTCGTAAAATAAGCTTTAAAACGTGAAGTAAGGACTCCCATTTGTCAAATCCAACTGGGTATTGTTTTTGTTTTGTGTATAAAGGTTTTAACTTGATTTAATATTTCTTGTATTGACCTGTACCATGTACGTCTTCATCGAAACTTTACATCAGGTGAGTATGAAGATAAAAAATAAAAAAAAAAGAATAGAAGACGTTTTATTAAAAGATTCGAATTTCGGATTGATTATTTTATTATTATATAAGTGACAACCACCGTCCGAGGACACCTGCAACTCAAAAGTAGTTTGTGGGCTGCCGGCCTTTGAGGATGATAAGGGGTAGGGCGAGGCAGGGAGGGGAACACAAGCGTTGTTTCACAACCAGTTTTCTACCTAATTCGTAAACCAAAAATGCTAAAAATAAGAAATTTGCTTAGTAATAGCTTTGTTAGCTTTTTACATTTAGTGTGTAACAATCTTTGAAAAAAATATCAATTGCTACAGTCTGCTATTAACTAACTTCACGTATGAGATAAATGCACCGGTTGATTGTTTTACAACGTTTGACAGTAAGTTAGATAATATCTTATTAAAATCCGTTATTGTATTATTGGATTGCTTACAACACAAAACCACACATTAAGTGCATGCTGCATATAATGTCAACCGTAAACTAAAAAGTAAGCAATTTGATTTATTTTTATTTTTAAATGATATACAGTTGCGGATTAGAAAAAAGTGTCTTAAACGAGTAAAGAAAAGGCAGGCATGAAGTACCCGAAACATGCAGGCATGTATAACAGCAGAGTAAACTTGAAAAGTATGAATTATATTAAATATATGTTAAGTAGGTACCTATAGAAGTAAAGGATGTAGTCTCAGTTTGCCCCATGAGAAAAGTGCGTGCGCTTATGTAATTGTTTTTCTAATAAAAATAACAAACAAATCTAGTCCACTTTATTAACATAGATGTGTACAATAAAGAGGTATAAATATCTATTAATGCCTCATTAAATTCGAACACACTTATGTTCAAGCAAATGCACCAAAAATAGCTTTTATGTATGCCTCACACACAGTCACACAATCTCTCAATTGAACTTGTGACATTTCGTTGCTGGCTTAGTATGATGACTTAATGTCTAAGCTGTCTATGATTCAATTAGGTGCTTTGTCTTCATCGAGTTCATTGTATTCAAACGCCAAAATATCGATCAATAGCTATAACTTGTTCGTTCAATGCCCTAATCTATAACAGACATGCTGCCACACAGTTGATTGATGCTTTATTTTTATGGATTGTTAGTAACCTTAAATTAAAAGCAGCAATCAGTAATGTCTACATATATAGGCAGCTATAGCTCACTACTTGCTATTATCCTAACACACATCAGGCGCTTCGTCTATGGTCATTAAATATTTCATACAAGCTCTCCGGCTTCGGGTACTTCTAACCTATAATTTTTTCAGAATATCACTGATTTGTTCAGGGTTTGTTCTGCACATTCGACCCCTGACTTTTATTTATTTTATTATTTGTCTACGTACCCGAAGCACCTAATCAGACCCTTAAATAGCATTCTAGTTTTGGTGTTTAATCTTTGGACTACATCTTTTATTTCAGGGACTGATTTTTATTTAAAAAAAAATCTGCAAGCCCAGCGAAATTCATTAGAGATGATAAACATTAAGCGTTGAATAAAAAAAGAGAACTACGATTTAATACATTAAAAAAAATGTTGCCACTCCATTATGTATAATATTGTAAATCGCAAATAACACGAAAAAAACTTTATAAAATGTTGCTTTACTTTTAAACTTTTCGTATGTTTTTAAAGTTATACAATTAGATATTTTATTGAAGCATGTTAAATGAAAGTAACATTTAAGATTACAAACGCTAAATGAAATTTAAGTTAGCTCTTAATGTTACTGATATAATTTTGACAATGATTACCATTCCGTGTATAGATGAATGTAGATACATGTATGCAGAAATAACTGATTCTGAAATGATGTTTATAAAAGAACATGCTAATTAATTATATAAATATATATATTATTATGTTGTAAGTATGCTTCTGTATATTCAAACCAGGTTATTATGTAGATTTGGTCTGGTCCTTAACTTGCAATATACTAGTTTCAAGAAAGCTTTCTCCAATATGGAAGAGTGCTCATTTCTTAATCAATTCGATCTAAGAAATATATATTTACAAATTTTTAAACTTTCACATACGAGATT
Organism: Tyria jacobaeae; assembly: GCA_947561695.1. Lineage (NCBI taxonomy): Eukaryota > Metazoa > Arthropoda > Insecta > Lepidoptera > Erebidae > Tyria > Tyria jacobaeae. Next base: position 3,080,710 of record OX387211.1, on the reverse strand, counting down.
ACATAATAACAATAACGCTTTCGGGAATAAACGTGATTTAAATTTTTGTTTTTCAGCCTCAGTTTCTAATCACGAAGCCGTGGCTTTAATTACCGAACACATCATTATAAATATAAAAACTTAATCCACTTTTAAATTAACTCCAAAATTAAATAACTTTTGGTACCGCTAAAACTATAAAATTTCTTTCTTCTCAATATATTACATAAATTACCTTTTAGTAATTAATTTTATAAGACAAATTTCTATAGAAATATATACTTATATGGAATAACGCTTATCACAGTACCCAGGAATGGCCCCACCCAATAGATCCAATGTTGAGTCCAGTCATTGGTCCATACTGCAGGTCCAAGCGACCTAGCTGGATTCATGCTAGCACCCGTAAACGATCCTCCCACTAATGACAACCCCACGATCGTCAATCCAAACTTTATTGGAGCGGAATCCTGTTTTTCTTTATTCACTGGATCCCATATAGCACAGTTAATAAGCATAAGAGCGGCTGTCAGTGCTACTTCAATGAACAAACTTTGGAAAACGCTTTGTTCAGAAAACGGTTTTGTCACGCATATTGATGCTCCCGATAAATCCATTGAAGTTAAGGCATTTAGTATTCCATATCCAAGTATTGCTCCCACGCACTGAACGATTGTATATGCAATGCCCAAGGAAACAGAAGTGCTGCCCCAAATAACAGATGCCAAAGTCACTGCTGGATTCATGTAGGCTCCGGAAATGTGGCCAAAGATTTGTATATTGAACATGACTACCAAACCGAATCCCAGTGCCGTCAATAAAGGTGTTTTTTCGTCTCCAGCAGGTACGCAGCCTAAACAGCCCAGCAATACTAGTAAAAAAGTTGAAATAAATTCTGACAACAACTTTCGCCATTGTGTACTGAACCAGTCCGAAACCAAAAATGTTGTAGGTTTTTCATTACGCGGCACTTTACTTTCAACGACTTCAGAGAGAGATTGAACAGCAGACACTGTCATCTTGCTAGATTTCACAAAGCAGTTCAAAGTCGATCACACTTTTACTAAATTTATATATTTGATCACTAACACTTAAATATGTCGACAACTTCCTTGTTGTTTTAACTGTACTTAGAAACGTTACGAAGTGTATACTGTTATTTTAGACACACATTTTTTATTGTGAACGCGACTGCTTTGTGCTCGGTTCGCGAGTTAATAATATTGATATCTCACACGTAGTCACACCGGATAAAATGATATTAACACAGACACAGTGTAACGGTTATCTGTCGCAATCAGCCCTACAATAAAACACCCGATTATTATTGTTTATTACGTCGAATCGTGACCGTTTTATCATCGATTATTGAATATTCGTGTGCTGCGTATGTTATTGCATCGTAAATAGCATTATAAAGAGTATAACATATTTTATACAAAAAAAATGCGTAATGTGAAATGTTATTAACTAGCGAAAATAAGGATACGGCTGAGTTGATAAGTAGATATCACGAAGGTATGGGATACTTTACATCTGTCTGATCTTCATACAGATGATCTAGTATTATAGGTAATTAAAAATTGCAAATTTAAAATGGAGCCCGATAGCAGTACTCTTTTGAGTACTTATTCTAATTTGGTTCTAGCTCTTAGGATGGCATCTTACTTTGACATTTAATATAGTACAGGCTATAAAAATTTTCACTTTTTATATGCTCGTTTATTTCGATTTACGGTAGTGATTTCAGTCGCAATTTTTTTTATATATAGACGATGGTCTAGAGATAGCTAGTAATGCAAACGAACGTCAGCCGTCAGGGTCATGGTGAACCTAACCGTGAGATAATATCAGCTTTGTGAACCCTCAGCCGACGGTCTGACAGACGGACGTACGAAATAATACCTGAAGGCTGTTCTATTTTAATAACACAAAACATTAAGTGAATAAGTTTTCTGGAACCTGAAATGACGTTGTCTCACGTACTATAAGCATGTCGTATGTTTAAAGACTAGGCCAGAAGTAAAAAAAAAACAAGTAAATGATCCTATGTAGTAACATTACACGTTAAAACAAACTAAATTAATTGGTCTTTTCACAAAATGTCTAGGTCTTGTTACGAACAATGTAGCTGCGATTGTTTGTTTCTTTTTGTGATGCGTTTGAATACAAAATGCGAGACCTCGCTTACGTTTTACCTTATGTGACGTGATGATGATGTAGTGCCTACGTAATTTCATGTTATTATTTAGAATGACAGGTTATACTAAATTGTTATTGTTTTTATAAAAGCGGGCAGCGCACACAAGAATCTTGAGTTGCAGGTTTCCATGGACGGCGACTCTCACTTACCATCAGGTGACATGTCTGTTCATGTTACAAAAAAAAAAGGAACGCTGCAACATTAATACTTTCATATTGCTGGTTGTAAAACAGTCTCTTCCGAATATTAGTAAATACGTGTATGTAAATGTTCTTTATTGATCTCAAGATTATATACGAAATATTGATTGATACGGATTTGTAGTACTAGATTTCTATATCATTACTTCACCGTTGGACGAAGAGACAAATTCCGATGTGTAGGTTTCGCGATACGAATGATATTTTAGACAGTGACAAGTCATGTATGAATATGTAGAATTATGTTGATCACTCGAGTATTGTCAATCGAGGAAAGGAGTTTTATATAAAGTTACCTTGATTGCATCGAAGACTGTTATCTCGATTGTAATATTCTTCGAAGTCAAGCATTTTGTATACGTTTGTAATATATTTTTTATTTAATTCGTTGTCTAAAAAGAATCAAGAATATTTTTTTAATTTAAGAGCCTCAGCAAAACGTGTTTGATGGTATCTTCGACAACCTCAATTTCGTATCCGTCGTATGTATGTTTGTAAATATATGAATAAGTTCTAGTGAAGGAATTGTCTATTCAATAAATGGATGAATGGATCAATTAGATAATCGTAAAAAACTTTCATACCAGTCTAGTACTTTGCCACAGTGTATAGATTCAAATTCCGCTTTAAAGGACTTTATTCAGATACATTATTGTTTACAAGTTTTATCATTCTCATTATTTCGACACTTTATGCGAAGACCTTCTGTACAAAATCCTACTAAAACCTTTTTTGTCCAAAGACAGTTTGATAGTCAGACAATGTTTTGATCTTATATGTTAATCATTTAATCTGGGGTTGGCGTTTGTTTATTTTATTGTGAGAATACCAATAACTTTTACGTTTTTTTTAATTATATACACTGCCCATTGTGATATTTTAAAATTTTAATACTCCTCTCTATCTCATTTATCTTCATCATTAGTCTATCGCCATCTACTGTTGGACGAAGTGACAAGGAGTTAAATATTTCTGTCCTGGGTAACCCGTCTCCAATCAATTATCTTTTGTGAGGGTAAAGAATTTTTCATTATCTCCTTCGGACTCTGGTTGTTTAATTTCAAAAATGGTACCTGGACAGACCTGCACAGAATCTTGTTAATGAGCTATGTAATAGTCTGCATAGTTAAGCATAAGATTTGCGATCGCCTTCTTAATAATCTTTGGACTTTTTTTTTGGACTGCACGGATGGTGTAGCGGTTTAAGTGGTCACCTCGCCACTATACTGCCGCGCCGAGTGTTGTGGGTTCGATCCCCGCACGGGACAACACTTTGTGTAATCCTCAAATTGTTGTTCTGAGTCTGGGTGTTCTTTGTGTCCGTTGTTTGAATGTTTGTAAAGTCCCCCGCGACACAGGAATTAATCCTAGTGCGGGAGTTGTCTTTTTAAAATTAAAAAAAAAATAATAATAATCATTATATCTATATTCCTAAGAATATGGTGAATAAATAAGAATATGGTAATTTTATAGCCCTGCATCTTGCACGACTATAAAATTTATCGCCTTACATTTCATTTTCTTTTATACAGACGATCAGACGGGTTACCTGATGTGTAAGTGATACCCGCCGTAAATGGATACCTGCAACTCAAGAGTCGTAAGTGTGCTGGAGGCTGTGCGTAAGAGGATGAGGAGATGGGAAATAAGAGAGAGGGAATTGGTCCTCTGGTAACCTCACTAATATCAGGGAAATGTAACGCAAGCGCAACCTCCATATAATTATCCCATACAATAAAACCGTAACGGTGTACGGAGGACACACATGCATGGTATGTAATGACAACAGTTAGAATATGTACATTGTACATGTGTGAAAGAAAAGCCAGAAGCATTACTTTATATTAATTTTCCCTCACGTTCAAAGTATGCAAATTTAAATTAGAAACACTATAAAAGCTATCGTAAAATATAACAGTTATCATAAAGTTGAAAAACATGTTGAAAATTTCCTTGGCTCGAGTACCGCTAAAAAGAAAATTCTTGCCGCCAACGACCTGTTAACTGAATTAAAACTGACTACCAAGTCGTTTGATTGAAGAAAGAACTACTTTAATGTCTAATTGTCAAGATTCATTTCTGTGGGATACTGGTATTATAACAGAATATAAAAAAAAATGTGGAAAGGCATATAGCATAAAAAAATGTGATGAAACATTTTACGAACACCGATGTTGAGTGTTTTCACGATTGAATTACTGCTACTAATCTCGCAATTGAGACACACAAAAGCGCAACGTTACGCTTGATACTGCTTTAAGTATCACGTGTGTATTTTGTATTTAAGTGAATATCTGTCTGAAGTGTCAGAGCTCCTAAACGAATGAACCGACTTTCTGTTTAGTTTCTCTTTGTTCAAAAGTCGACTTGATGGAGCTCTCTGGGAAACCTGTTAAGCTGATTTCAGTACTTTATTTTAATTAGTATTCTTGTTAACTACCAATATTAGTATTCCTGTTAACTTTACCCAATATATATCTTTTCACAGTACACAGCAGCACATCATATTGACTACCCTTAATGTAAAATATATGTATAAATGTTCCATTTGTCATTCCTTCGAGGATAATGTGACTAAATCTCAGATTTGTAATACCGTGACGTTAATCAGACGATTGCGATGAGATTAACTTGTCTACCTACGTCCTAAGGGAGATCCCAATAAATCGCACATTAAAAATCTAGCCGGAGAGGACACAAAAACGAGAGGCCAGCTAATCTGAACCATTTACTATAATCCTTGGTTGGGAACGTGTCAAACTGATTACTTGCCTAGTATTATAATACAACGTATGTTAGCATACACGTTACCCATACACTATAACATATATAATTATTAAATTTTTACTTATGTACTTGTGGCTTTTAATCGACCTACAATTTAATAGTTAAGGTATTCAATATGTAACTGTATTGCATATGCGTATGACGTTTTGGAATCAGCCTATCACAATGACAATAGTGACTAACCCGGCCTATTGAAATTAACAGTACGCGGTGGTCAGTGGAGATTTTTTTTTATAGTAGAGGAAGTCAGACGAACAGACGGGTCACCTGATGGTAAGTGAAGGGGGATGAGGAAATGGAAAAGATGAGAGGGGTGATGAGAGAAGAGGAAAGAGGAGAGATGGAGTCGGGCCTCCGGAAACCTCACTAATATCGACTAATGCAAGACTAGCAAGGTTTTCTGTGAGGCCGTGGTTTCGCACCGGTAGAGCGGCCCATTTGTGCCTAAGCATGGCATAGTTCTCTTAAATATTTCTTATTTAATTTAAAGTAGTTTTAGTCTCTTTCTTGTCTCGATTGACTATATATATATTTATGTTCTAATACTACCATAACATAGTTACTTAAGATTAGAAAGACTTGGACATATCGATATTAGAGCCTTCGTGTTTATAGCTCAGCGATCCTGATCTGCTTGAGAGATTTCTTACTTTTCTTCCTCTTTCATCCTACCTTAAGGCTTACCCCCTATTACGTAAATGGGCCGGAATAATAGTCGGCAAAATGTTACCGAATTCTATCTATATCTATAATACCTAAGGTTTATTGTTATATTAACTATGAAGTGAAAACATAAGCCCTTTCTCAAATTGTTATGTTATTAAATTAATATTAAATATAAACTGTTTTGCTTGTCTTGTCTATTAAATATTAAAATAAAAGAGAATAAGATACTAAAAGAATCTAATTCTCATGACACTAAACTAAAACTAAACTACCCAAACGATAAAAAAAATCTAAACAAATAAATTAAATATACACAATAATAACATACTTGTGACTGAAGCTCAAATTTTTGAAGAGGAAAGCACCTCAAAACATTACTCCATATTACTTTATGAATGTATTAACGTCCCTAATTAGACACTACTGTGTCTTGAGCAGAAATTCCAGCCTTTAGACTTTCAACAGACGATAAGTTTATATATAAACTAATCGCTATTGTTTAATTTCTGAAGGAAACCATTAAAATGTCTACATTACTTAAAAGTTTTAGTCTAAGGTAGTTGAGTACATCATCTGCAACCCCTTCTATAGGAGAAGAATGGGGTTGGACCTCTAGTAATTTCATTAAGTTCACGACACGAAGTTATCTGTGATGCTGTGGTATTACTTCGGTCTAACCCGTTTATACGTGCCTAAGCATGGCCCATGATGGTTCTTGTACAGAGAGACGAAAAACAGTTGTTTGCCAATAAGCCTGTATGCAATTTCTGTTATAGTTAGCACAAGCTCTCTTTGGATCCATTGAACCATTACCAATACAATATTCATCGGATTGCTAGACACAGACAACCATCATGATAAAAGATTCTCAGACTGTTTAAGAAAATTGCCATAAAATGTATATACTAATATCGAATACATTACAGCCATATATAGACTGCACGGATGGCGTAGTAGTTTTAGTGGTGACCTCGCCACTTTGTGTAATCCTCAAATTGCTGTTCTGAGTCTGGGTGTTCTTTGTGGGCATTGTTTGAATGTTTGTAAAGTCTCCCGCTACACAGGAATAAATATAATATATAATAAATAATCCTAGTGCGTTGTCTTACTATAAAAAGAAAGGAATATACACACATACAACTATAAATAAAACAATTAAAATTAGGTAGATTGATATCCCTTTAACAGCATAAAATAACAACAAATGAACAGATAGTTGAAAATAAGGTTCCAGAAACGTTTGACAAAAGATCGTGGTAAAATCAATGACTGGAGACTGTAGAGTCCTATTCGGTGTACGGCAGCTCAGGCTATCAGCTGGCGCAGCTGGCGGCATTAGAGGCTTTGTTTCTAAATCGACCAGTGACTCGGTTTACTTGCATTCATCCTAATGGCACATACAGCGAAACCACATTACGAACCACAAACGTACAAAACAGTGGATGATAGTAAGGTTCTGATAATTGGAAATTTTAGCTGTTACATTTTCCTATTGTATTTATAGACTGTAAACTAATATGGAGCATTATACCTGAGTGCATGTAGTCAGAATATATAGCTTATAATTTATGGGTTAAAACTTTTTAAACTAGGATTTATGAAAGATACCAGCACATGGATTAAAAATTCTTAGTCCAATGCTTAGACTACGGTATTTTCTTCTTGTCAGTCACACTCCTGATAATTCAAGAACCCGTAATTGGTTTACTTGAAATAACGAGTTTGATTTCATTTTACCAGTAGATAGATAGCAGATGACCAAAAAAAGTCACTTTGATAGTGCCATGTTTTGTGCGCCTTTTATTTGTAGTGAACATTCTAATGGACGTGGACTCCAAACACTGCTTTGCTAGATGAGTACGGATACTTTTTACACAAGTTATGTGTACAAACTAAAAGATACGTTTTGCAGATCGATAAACGAATCATGTCTTCAAAACTGGACCTTAGCTTTTACACAACTGCCTTCAAAAGAGTGTAATGTTTTCAGGGTTCCTGTAAGTTTGTATGTTTTTTACACCACCGTTACTTTTCAATTCGTATCATTACGTTTGTTACATCCTGCCAAGTGACGCAGTGGCTGTACATTTAAGCTTGTTGTTGTTTTTCAAAGTTTTTAAATAAGTTATTTGTAACGTCTGGTATAAGATAAATATATAGTGAAACAGTCAATAGACTGTGGAGGGGAGACGGGGTTAAAACTCACATGTTAATAAATATTTTTCACCGGCTTTGCTAGCTTGAAAAATATTTTTTGTCTTTCCTCCTGGTATAGCATTCTATGTAGTCCTGGATAAAAAATACCCTTTGCTCTTTTCTGTAGCGCAGTCTTGTGCCACTGCTTGCAACTAGTTTGAGTTTAAACGTCGAAGCAAACTCGCTGATGGTTCTCGAGAGGAACATCCTTTTACGGCGACTACTGAAGTAAATGTAAGCACTGTGCAACTAACATTTATTATTTAGCGTCAGAAAGCTTTCTTCTAAATGGATACCTCATACATACCTTGGATTGCAGCCACTCAATCCTTGAAAAGTATGACAGACGTGACTCGAAAGCTGTATATAATATCATCACAGGTGATGAAAGCTGGATATATTGTTAAGAACCCGAAACTAACAACAACAAACAATCTGCGAAATAGATGTTTCCATTCGAAGATTTGCCAACAAAAGTAAAAAAAGGGAGAAGTCAAGGCAAAAAGAAGGATTATCACTTCAGATTGGTATGTCATCATTAGTCATCATGTCATTAGTTAGTCAGTTGTTATGATTGTTGTGAACAGGAAGTGCAATGAATCTTCGTTTGTTGGGTTCTGGAGGTGGTAGGGTATTGTGGTACCTAAGGGCTGTTTGAAGAATATAAAGCTGGCGCACTGTAAGCATCTTACAGTCGGCATAGAGTTGGACAGTTGGATACCTGAAATGTTTGTATGACATCACTTTCAGTATGGCACGCTGTGCTCTTTCTATTTTTAGTAAATATGACTTTGCAGCACCACTCTACACCGTACTGCAATACCCAATTACAGATTGACATAGTGCATGGTATACTAAATAATAAAAAGCTAGCTGACTTCCTAAGTGATTTGAAAATGTGAATGAGACACATCGTTCTACTAGTGATTGAGCTTACGTGATTATCCCATTTTAGTGCAGAGTCAATTTGTACTCCGAGGTGTTTGACCCAGCTTGCTGTGTTAAGCGTCGGGCAATTACAGATTGGAACACGAGTGAACAGTAATCTGAAAGGAGTCAGGTGGTGCACCATTACATCTGATCATGAAAGGTAAGTATGCTGTTTTGTTTTACGTTTATGCTAAGGAGGTTCAAGTTTAACCATTTATGATCTCGCTTAAAGCCAGTTCTGTTTTACTTTTAACGAATTCCCATGTAGAATTGGGGTGTCGTCGGCATATGCGTAGATTTTAACGTAATCCGGGAGATTAATCAAACATAGACCATTAACATAGATTTGGAATAAAATCGGGCCCAGGAGATACTACCTTGAGAAATGCCGAAGGTCACCAGCTCTTCGACACTAAGGTTACAATTTTTACGTACTGTGTACGATTTTTAAGGTAGTCTTTGAAAATCTCCAAAGGCGTAACACGTACACCAAGAAGTTGTAGCTTGGAGATAAGGAGGAGGGCACAAACCGTGTCGAAAGCTATTGATAGGTCCAAAAAAAAAACAAGACATTTATTATTCTTATCAAGTTGCCTAGCTACATGTTAAGTAAGTTCTAATACCGCATCTTCTGAAGAGATTCCTGGTCGAAATCCAGTGAGAATGTAGTGAGTCATCCTATTTACAGTCCTGACCTGGCACCTTTCGACTTTTATTGACTTCCATAAATAAAAGATAAACTCAGAGGGATTCCTTATATGAACACTGAAGATGTCGTGCCTGAGTTTTAAAAAGGCATGGAAGAGATCCCTAAAGAAGAGTTTGCTCACTACTTCAGTCAATAGTTTCATCGCATGCGACGGTGCTTAGAAAGGAACGGAGACTACTTCGAAAAACAATAAAAATATTAACAGGCTTGTATACTGTCATTTCGTTTTTTATTTTTTAAAAGCTTGTAGTGTGAAAAAAATCAAAATAGAACGTTTTGTGAAATTATGATAGGTGGTAAAAAAGGTGAACAAGTGGATGAATTTGTATATCTGGGATCAAAGTTTACTGGGACGGAAAGTGTGATGGTGATTTAGAACGAAGAGTGAGTGCGGGTAATGCGATCAATGGCGACACAGAGTCTAATGAAGACTCGCGTGGCGTGTGTTGGTGCCAATGTATATATGGCAGCGAAAGTTGGGTATGGCAGAAGAAGCACGAAAGTAGAATTAATGCGGTAGAAATGAGAGCATTGCGGAGTATAATGTAATTGAGATACCGATGTGTAATTGAGTGGCAGAGTGAGAAATTGTGTGATAAGGGATCAGTGTGGTGTGAAAGATGATGTAGTGACTAATATAGAAAAAAGTATACTGTACTGGTTCGGTCATATCGAAAGTGTGAATGTAAGAAGATTGATAAAAGGTATTTATATGGAAGACGGAAGAGGCAGACATAGGCGAATATCTAAGTCTGCCTCTTCCGACAACAATCTAAACAAAGGCCAGGTCAAAAGTATCTTTAACCGACGAGCCTGTATGCGGAACGGAATGAAAGTTAAAGAAGCGGGAAAGGTATGTCAGAATCGTAGCAAATGAAAGGAAGTGGTCTCTGCCTACCCCTACGGGAAAGCGGCGTGTTAATATGTATGTATATATGTTTTAGTGTGACCCTATGTACTAATAATGTAACTTCAACTTTACTGTTTAAAAACCTATTAACCTTGACACACGTAGATATTATATCTTTTTCTTTACCCATAGCAAGTAACGGTTGTAAATAAATTTCAGAATACAGATACAGATAAACGTGAACCCTAATGGATTAATACTCCAGAAAGTCGAGATACAAATATATTCACAACCCATTTCAAACAAACTTGTATAAAGAAATATTTTATATTAATATCCCTAATTTGTTAAAAGTATACCAAAACAAAATATTTCATTTACCTGTATAGAAAGTTTGCTAATGAAATAATAACTTTGTTTTTCGAAGGGAACGGGTAAATTACGAGCTAAAAATAACGTAGTAAGTTGAACATATTACATACATTACTTTGGTATGTATCTGTAATTCTATAAATTATCAAATTCATTAAATAACAGGAAACACGATATTGTATTCTTACACGGTAGAGTCATGCTTAGGCACGAATGGGCTGGTTTGACCGGTGCGATAGCACGGTCTCACAGAAAACTGGTTGTAAAGCCAACACTTGCGTTGCCAAACCAACGCCTTCTTTCCCTTTTCTCCCGCTCCTTCTCCCATCTCCTCATCACCCTCTCTTTTCCCTCCGCGCATACCCTCATCTCTCATCACCCTTGAAGGCGGTCAGCGCACCTACGACTCTCGAGTTGCAGGTTTCTACGGACGACGGTTATCACTTACCATCAGGTGACCCGTCTGTTCATCTGTACCCTTATAATATATAAAAAAAAAATGTAATTATATTCATCCACACTCGACTGTTATGAAACCTAGTAAGCAGTTTTTTATCAAACCACAAGTCCTGCTTTTTACCGGGTGGTTTAATTATTTTTTTGTATGTGGGGGTCGGTGGAGTAGAATACACCCCATCTCTTCCCATGGCTGGTGGGTTCGACTGTTATCTATCAGAAAGTATAAATATATAGTCATATAGTGCCGGGATGTCGGCAATAGGCTTGCCCCTTGTAACGTGATTACAACTAAGGCTTCTAACTAGGCTTCTCTACTTAACTCTTCGAGGTTACAGGCGTGAGTACACAATACACACGAGTACATAGTTTAACGATAGAACGATCGTCAAACAGTGGTAGGCATGAACGGGCTCGAAAAATGCGATATCACTGCCTCAGAGAAAACAGGTTGTGAAGCAACGCTTGCGTTCTATTTTCCCGAAATTTGTGAGGTTTCCGGAGGCTGAACTCCCCTTCTCTTCCTTCCTTGCCCCTCATTCCTCCTCTTCTTTTTACCTTCTCTTCTTTCCCATCAACCTCAAAGGCGGACAGCGCACTTAAGACTCTTTGAGTTGTAGGTGTCCATGGTCGAAGCTTATCACTTACCATCAGGTGAGCCGTCTTCTCGTCTATCCCCTATATAATAATTATAAAAAAAGAGTAGAAAATGTGTTGATGTACAGAAGCATATGTAATAATTAATAAATTTGCATCAGGGGCAAATACCTACTATTTCTACCACGTCATTGGAACTATTTATTCGTAAAAATAGGTACTCAATGTTACATACAGACATTTCTTTTACAAAACAATTGGCTATAAGTAAAAGTGGGGTTGTTGGTTTGTTCTTTTTTAAGACACCAAAAGAGGTCTATATAATGTATTTTTATAAAGGAATGATTTATGAGTTGGGCAACGACATACGCTCCTAATTCTTAGCAAAAATAAATATACGCTTTTAGAAACAAAGAGGGTTTTCTCAAAAACGATTCCAGTGAAGTGATAGGTAACCACTATAAAATAATCTACCACTAAAAATAAGATACATATGGTTATATATATATTCACAATTGTCCGCACCCAGTAAACATTTGAGGAGAAACTTGCCGGCAATTAGAAACTCAACGTGCTAAGTAACTTCTTGCAACTCAAAACAATTATTATCGTTGCAGGTGAGTTTGTGAAAACTATGCAATTCTATTGTTTTCAGTGTTGGCAAAAGACTCCTTTGTATAAAGACGTAACTCCATTTACCTCCATAACCTTAAAATTTGCATTACACTCATTTAAAATTATGATACAAATACTATGACTTTAAAATGATTTATTTTATTTGATCTACCGTGTATATTATAAATGTGAAAAGCCTAAACGGTTGAACACATTTCACATTTAGTTGCTAACAATCTGCTGTAGTGTGCCATAATCTGTTTTAATTAGATAACAACAAATTACAGTTGTAAGTAAATAATCTTGGGATAAGATAATTTGTTAACAAAGTTTTGAAATCAGGGTTTGCTTATCGAAACGATGCGTTATCATCGAAACTAAAGGTGTATTATAAATTTTCGCTTAAAAGGTATCGAGAAGAGGGTCAAATTTAATTTGCAAGATCCGAACAAACATATATTGCAAGTTAAGTGAAAGCTTCAAATAAATGGAATAATTTATTTGTGTCCTATGATTTCGCATTAATAACTTTAAGGAAACACCTTATAATGTAAAGTAAATTTAATTATAATCTGTCTAATTGATGTATTATGTAATACTGGCATATACAAACGTGGGTCGCCTGCGGTCTCGTTGGATCCAATTACTGAAAAAAATAAAAAGCTAACAGCCCCAGCTTTTGTTTGCTTCGACGGCACGCAAATTCATCTATTACGAAGTTGACTTTACCTCCGTGTTTTCGTCGTTTATAATGGAAAACATACTATTGTATAAATATTGGTAAATGTTTTATTTATTTATTCATAACACTTTTTTTATATTATAGGGGGACAGACGAACAGACGGGTCATCTGATGGTAAGTGACAACCGCCGCCCATGGACACCTGCAACTGGAGAGTTGTAAGTGAGGGTGAAGAGGGACGAGGGTATGTGGGGTAGGGTAAGAAACGGGAATGACGAGATGGGAAAAGGGACGGGAGGTCAGGGGATGGGCTCTCAAACAACTGAACAGAGAGGTCCTGGAAGAAGCTGCCATTGTTGCGGCCTGGATCCATGATTCCCTATCCGAGGGAGACGTTGACGTTGAGGAGGAGGCACGATGGTTTGGATCGGCGATGGCAGGCATCTGTGATGCAGCGATGCCCCGCATCCGATCCCATCACAGGAGGCGCCAGGTGTACTGGTGGTCAAATGAAATCGCCCACCTTCGCGATGAATGCGTGGCGATCCGACGGCAGTACACCAGGTACAGGAGACGGCGTCGACATATTCCCGAAGAAGAGGAGGAACGTTACGAGGCTTACCGCCAGGCCAAACTAGCTCTGCGACTAGCTATCAGCGTTGCTAAAGATAGAGGAAAGGAAGAGCTGCTGGAGACTCTGGATCGGGATCCGTGGGGGCGACCTTACCATCTAGTAAGGGGCAAACTTCGCCAGTGGGCGCCTCCTTTAACGGAGAGTCTCCAGCCACAGCTACTGGAAGAGGTGGTTGCAGCCCTATTCCCCGCTCGTGCGGCGCACATCCCACCTACGATGGCTGCACCCATAGTCGCAGAGTCAGAGAGAGAGAGAGAGGAGGAATATGTCCCTGAGGTGACGCAACCAGACCTTCGGGTCGCGGTGTTACGCCTCCGGGCGAAGAAAACCGCTCCGGGGCCTGACGGTGTACCTGGTGGCGCAATAGTCCTTGCCCTAAAGGAGTTGGAGCCCCAACTCAGAGAGCTCTTCACAGCGTGTCTGGTGCAAGGCCGGTTTCCTTCTATTTGGAAAACCGGCAAGCTGGTACTGCTCCGAAAGGGGGGGCGCCCGATGGACTCACCATCTGCCTACCGGCCAATAGTGTTGCTCGACGAGGTGGCCAAACTTTTTGAGAGGATTGTTGCCCACCGCCTCGTCGGCCACTTATCCACGTTCGGACCAGACCTGGACGAACATCAGTTCGGGTTTCGGCGTGGGCGCTCCACAATTGGGGCGATTAAACGTGTAAGAGCTCTGGCGGAGGAAGCGGTCTCCCGGGGTGGGGTGTTGCTCGCAGTTTCGTTGGATATCTCTAACGCGTTCAATACCCTACCCTGGTCATGTATCATGGAGGCGTTAAGATACCACCAGGTGCCATCCTACCTCCGCCGCATAGTCGGGGCATACTTATCAGGGCGTTGCGTCACCTACGCAAGGAAGGACAGCATAGGCCGTCGAGAAATGTCTTGCGGTGTTCCACAGGGGTCGGTGCTAGGACCACACCTGTGGAACATCGGATATGACTGGGTGTTGAGGGCGGCTCTCCTCCCAGGCGTGAATCTCACATGTTACGCGGATGACACGTTGGTCACGGCCTGGGGGGCGACATATGGTGGGGCAGCGTTGCTTGCTGCGGCTGCAGTCTCTCAAATCGTGGAACGAATCCAGCGGCTGGGCCTACGGGTTGCCCTTGAAAAGTCCGAGGCCATTGTGTTTCATGGGCCTCGAAACCCGCGGCTGCTGGACTTCCACATCGTCGTCAGCGGGGTGCGGATGGCTGTCAAGGACACTATCAAATACCTGGGTTTGATCCTTGACAGTCGATGGGATTTCCGCCCACATTTCAGCCAGCTGTCGACGAAGCTAATGAGCACTGCGGCCGCTTTGTCTTCGCTGCTTCCAAATCTTAGGGGGCCGAGCGTAGCATGTCGGCGCTTATATGTGGGGGTCGTGCGGTCCATGGCCCTTTACGGGGCTCCAGTATGGGCCGACCATCTGACGGCAGCCACCGTCGCCATACTGCGCAGACCACAGCGGGCGATGGCCGTTAGAGTCGTGCGAGGATACCGCACGATCTCCTATGAGGCGGCGTGCTTACTGGCCGGATCACTGCCCTGGGACCTGGAAGCGAAAGCTCTCGCGTCGCTACATCAGTGGCGTGAAGAGGCGCGAGAGCGAGGACACCAACCCACCCCTAGAGAGTACGAGAGGCGTCGGACTGAAGTGAGGGGGGTCCTTGTGGCGGAATGGCGGGTGCGACTACTGCACCCGTCATATGGCCTCAACACCATCGAGGCCATCCGGCCAGTATTCAGTGATTGGGTCGAACGGAGGCACGGCTCCCTGTCATATAGGGTAACGCAGGTGCTTACAGGTCATGGATGTTTTGGGAAGTACCTGCGGGACATTCGCAGGGAGCCGGATGCCCGGTGCCACCACTGCGTCAATTGCGAGGTAGACACGGCGTGGCATACGGTACAAGAGTGTAATGCTTGGGAAGAGCCGCGCCGTGCCTTAGTAACAGAGATAGGGACTGACCTCTCGCTCAATGCGCTTGTGCGCGCCATGGTCGGGAGCGAGAGGTCATGGGATGCAGTGGTCACCTTCTGTGAAACTGTTATGACACAGAAGGAGGCTGCGGAAAGGGAGAGGGAAAACACGACTTCTCTCTCCATCCGCAGACGACGCACCGGACGTCGGAGGAGGGCCGACAATGCCCAATTCCGGCCTCCGTAAATGGACCCGAGGGCGGTGTACGGGGGGTACAGTCCACCGCCCAAATCGTTTAACAGGTCCGAGGTTGCGGGCGTGTAGTGTTCCGCACGCCTCCCTCAGGGAGTGATGGTGGGGGAGAGGCGCATTTCCCCCTCAAAACGAGATGGGGTCCGCTCCGGACGGTCACCTGCTGGCCGCGGAAGAATGTCGTGTTCCCGCGGCCCTCGGCAGCAGGTGCGAGGAAGGAACACCGTGGTGGTTTTAGCCGGTCAAGTCCGGCACACCCCTCCGCTGATGCCCCCGGCGGAGGATAGTCCATGAGGATTTCCCCACGTAAAAAAAAAAAAAAAAAAAAAAAAAAAAAAAAAAAAAAAAAAAGGGGAAAGGAATAAGGAGAGGGGAGTTGGGCCTGCGAAAACCTCACTAATGGAAGGTATAACATTGAAAGTGAAATTATAAGTAAATGAAATTTAAAATGTATTGCACTACACATTTGTTTACTTATACACAAAAGTTATATATATATACTAGCTGCGCCCGACAGACATTGTCCTGAAGTTGCAGTATAGATAAATAACCTAGATACCGACTGCAGCGCCATCTGCCGGGCTGATTTGTGAATCTAAACCATTCCCAGATCCCCTTGAACACACACAAAAAATTTCATCAAAATCCGTCCAGTCGTTTGAGAGTAGTTCAGTGACATACACACTCACAGAAGAATTATATATATAAAGATATATATATATACATATATGTATATATATATATATATATATATATATATATATATATATATATATATATATATATATATATATATATGTGCCTTTAGCCGAGAATATTCCCTTTAATATAACCTCTATTTTCCCATTTAACTCCCAAAGTTTCTGGATGATGGCAATGAATGTGATGTGAATGACAAACATACATACACACACGCCATATATATTCCTTCGGGGATATAGGCGTAATCGTTTTTATGTATGTAGATGCATCAATATATCTTCGTTCTTTGGTGTCTTTAACTTTATTTGTTCGGTGTTCGTAGAGACAACATCTCGCAGCTAGTTTAAATCATTACATACTTCATGAGCTTAATGATTTCATCACAATTTATAATGATAACAATATATTTTATTCATAAAACTTTGTGCTGTTTGATGTGTTTGTTATGATATATCTACTAAATCAACAATTACGGATGTATACACCTGTCTGGTTTCTGGTTCACGTTGGGTCTGTTTTGGAGTAAATATTGAATTCCAAAGTGATTATTCAATTGTTATTATTTAGTGGTAGATTTCATGGGGATAGAAGCACTTTGGTTTGAACTGTTAGAGATTTACAGGATATTTCAAGTACTTAATACAGTGTTATATCAGCTTATATGTTTCTCATTTACCATCTTTTTGTTTTTAATTTCTTAATTCTTCCTTTCAAAAATCTTTTTCCCTGCTTTTCATTGACTTTATCTTAATAGCATGATTTTAATAAATTTAATGCACTTTAAGTGTAGTTTACTTTTAGTAACATAATATCACTCAGAACGATGTAGTGTTAAACGGATTAACATACATATATAAAATATACATATAGTGAATAACTTACAATTTATACGCTTGAACGTACAGTGGTGGAGCCAGCTAAGGCACGAATGGGTCGGCTCGACTGGTGTGATACCACGGCTTGATAGAAAACCGATTGTGAAGTAACGCTTGCGTTGCATTTCCCCGAAATGAGTGAGCGTTCTGGAGGTCCAACTCCCCCTGTCCTCTTTCCTCTCCCCTCATCCTAACTCTTTTCTTCATCAGGTGACCCGTCTGTTCGTCTGTCCCCCTATAGATATGTATATATATATATATATATATATAGATATATATATATATATATATATATATATATATGTATATATATTTAAATTAATATTTTTAAAACTTCAACTTCAACTAAATTAATATTTTTTAAGACTTTTTTAAATATTTATTTAAAAAAGTCACATACTATTAAATATTTTTTTTAAACAAGAGAAAGAATTTTAAATCTCATTCAAACCTCTTTTCTTTGTTTTAAATCAATAAGATTAGTTTAAACAAGATTCGTACGATATTATGAAATAAAGACGCGTGGTGTTGACTTCTGCAAATTTTGATTTTAGGCAGTTACACATTAACCTAGTGAATCAGGGTAAGCAAAAAGCGAAAGTATAAAATATGAAGTACATACTTATTTCTGCCTCCATAGAAAAAAAATAAAGGGTTTGTTATGACAAAAAATATTTATAATTAATACTGTATTTTGTTATATTTATCTACTAAATCTATATGTACAATTATTAATACCTAATAAAACTAATCAACATATGTATATACCCGTATCCGCTGATAACCTCCAAAAACAAATGAAGAATTAGTTTACACAAATTTTGATAACCCGTGATTCACACAAAAAAAATTACTATAAGCGGTTCTTGTATCAAACTCTTGCCTTATTGTCGAAAAGCAATCGATATAAAAAAAAAAACTGTAATTAAATATATAAATGGTATCGTATAGGTATCTATATTTTATGAACAAATTTAAAAACTCTTATACTCTATAACTTTGCAAAATTTAGGTTTTTGCACACAATCGCAATTTGAAATCGAACGCATTTATTGTCGTGGAATATAAGTAAAATCAGGTTTAAAAACTATCCCACTGCTTTTGTTGTGGCTTACAGGTAAACGGCAAACTACTGAAAAAGAAAATCGGCCGCATTTTTTTTTAACTGCTATTTTAAATGCGTATAGATATTTTATTTTAGACTTTATTCTCGAAAAATATTTTTTATAATATTAAGTAAGATTGACCAGCGTACTATGTATGTAGTGTATATGATAGGTAAGCATTCATTCACGACATAGATAGGTAAGAATATAAATAGATATAGTTATTAACGATAGGATCATTCTATTTTATATTTCTAAAGTTACATGAAAATAATAGCAGGCGAAAAGAACAATGACATGTATTTTCATCTTCGTATTAAAAAACATGAAACATGAAGTGAGTGGTACCTAATGCGGTACGATATATATTTGAAGTAGCGATAGTAAAAACAAAAACAATGCAAATTTAAGCAAATAAATAGAGTAATACGAAAACGTATTTAAAATACATATGTATGTAATAATTTATTAAAAGGAAGGTGAACTACTTTATCACAAAAATAATAATAAAATTATAAATTGGAATGTTAGCCTCTGATAATGAAATACTGCAAGCATAATGCTGCATCCACATCCCACGTAATTGTCTGAGCGAATTTATTTGCTGCAGCAGTTGCCCAGTCTACGATCGGTCACATTGGCCGCAGTACTATAATTGGTTGCGACACATTTGCGTTCCTACCTAGTCCCAGTGAATTGATTATTTTCTATTAGGTCTAATAATTAAAAAAAAAATAGTTACAGGTGTAATATAATTATCACCGGTCACGCGGTGATAATTATTTACCACCAAGTAAATCAAATGCTGGTTTGCCAAGTATAACATATAAAATAAGAAAATGGGCAAATTGTCCAGAAAAAGGCAATGTTCCTGAGGTATTGAAAAATAACTTTAACATAATTATAGTTTTACGGGTGTTCAACGATCAAGGTTTGATTACGTCAATAGTTTACTAAAACATTCCCTCCGTTTATTCTAAAGCCAAGAATTTAGGCAAGCATCTTTGGAGCCTTTATATAAAGTTTATAGTGGATTCCTTATCTCCACTTACACAACTACATGCCCACAAAGCCCCGCAAAATAATATGTTATGCGGCTGTAAAATCAGTCTTGAAAATCTCTAAGTTGACTAAAGAAGCTTGCGAAATAGACTGACTAAATAAATGTTTTTTTCAGTGGTAGAGCCATGCTTAGGCACGAATGGGCTGGCTCGACCGGTACGATACGCCACGGCCTCACAGAAAACCGGTTGTGAAGTAACGCTTGCGTTGCATTTCTCCGAATTGAGTGAGGTTTCCGGACGCCCAATTCCCCCTCCCCCCTTTTCTCTCCCCTCATCTCCTTTCTCCTTTTTTCCATCTCCTCATCCCTCCTCTCTTCTTTCCGCTCTCTGCATCCCCCATCTCTCATCACTCTCAAAGGCGGGCAGCGCACTTGCGACTCTTGAGTTGCAAGTGTCCATGGACGGCGGTGTCACTTACCATCAGGTGACCCGTCTGTTCGTCTGTCCCCCTATAGTATATAAAAAAAAAAAAAACAAAAAAAACATATGAATACCGAATTGGTAGTAAGTTTGATTTTATACCAAAATTGTTGCTCAACAACCCGTCAAATTCCTGTTACCTAGCTAGTCTACGTTTACACAGTGTTTCATTGTGTTTTTTTTTTTTTTTTTAATATAAAGCTAACTGACTATTACGCATAGATAAGAGAAATGATACATTTATTTTTTCGTGTGTAAGCTCCCACGGGTCATCACTGTAACGGAACTGCGGGTAAGATAGCATGTCAAAATCCAATTGATAAAAACCACACAGTGCGTCACAAGTGGATCTATTGTAGGGGACTCGAGGCACCCTCAGAAGAAACCCTAATTGATACCGATGGTTTTGTTTACATCGCAAAATAAAATCAGAAAGAAATCTTTAAGAAGATATTTTTCTAGAGAAATCGTAAACGTAAGAAACTTTAGAAACTTTACTTACACACAAGTTTTACTTAGAGTTCTACTTACGTAAACGTAAGAAACTTTAGAAACTCTACTTACACACAAGTTTTACTAAGAGTTCTACTTACGTAAACGTAAGAAACTTTAGAAACTTTACTTACACACAAGTTTTACTTAGAGTTCTACTTACGTAAACGTAAGAAACTTTAGAAACTTTACTTACACATAAGTTTTACTTAGAGTTCTACTTACGTAAACGTAAGAAACTTTAGAAACTTTACTTACACATAAGTTTTACTTAGAGTTCTACTTACGTAAACGTAAGAAACTTTAGAAACTTTACTTACACACAAGTTTTACTTAGAGTTCTACTTACGTAAACGTAAGAAACTTTAGAAACTTTACTTACACACAAGTTTTACTTAGAGTTCTACTTACGTAAACGTAAGAAACTTTAGAAACTTTACTTACACATAAGTTTTACTTAGAGTTCTACTTACGTAAACGTAAGAAACTTTAGAAACTTTACTTACACACAAGTTTTACTTAGAGTTCTACTTACGTAAACGTAAGAAACTTTAGAAACTTTACTTACACATAAGTTTTACTTAGAGTTCTACTTACGTAAACGTAAGAAACTTTAGAAACTTTACTTACACACAAGTTTTACTTAGAGTTCTACTTACGTAAACGTAAGAAACTTTAGAAACTTTACTTACACACAAGTTTTACTTAGAGTTCTACTTACGTAAACGTAAGAAACTTTAGAAACTTTACTTACACACAAGTTTTACTTAGAGTTCTACTTACGTAAACGTAAGAAACTTTAGAAACTTTACTTACACATAAGTTTTACTTAGAGTTCTACTTACGTAAACGTAAGAAACTTTAGAAACTTTACTTACACACAAGTTTTACTTAGAGTTCTACTTACGTAAACGTAAGAAACTTTAGAAACTTTACTTACACATAAGTTTTACTTAGAGTTCTACTTACGTAAACTTAAGAAACTTTAGAAACTTTACTTACACACAAGTTTTACTTAGAGTTCTACTTACGTAAACGTAAGAAACTTTAGAAACTTTACTTACACATAAGTTTTACTTAGAGTTCTACTTACGTAAACGTAAGAAACTTTAGAAACTTTAGTTACACACAAGTTTTACTTAGAGTTCTACTTACGTAAACGTAAGAAACTTTAGAAACTTTACTTACACATAAGTTTTACTTAGAGTTCTACTTACGTAAACGTAAGAAACTTTAGAAACTTTACTTACACACAAGTTTTACTTAGAGTTCTACTTACGTAAACGTAAGAAACTTTAGAAACTTTACTTACACACAAGTTTTACTTAGAGTTCTACTTACGTAAACGTAAGAAACTTTAGAAACTTTACTTACACATAAGTTTTACTTAGAGTTCTACTTACGTAAACGTAAGAAACTTTAGAAACTTTACTTACACATAAGTTTTACTTAGAGTTCTACTTACGTAAACGTAAGAAACTTTAGAAACTTTACTTACACACAAGTTTTACTTAGAGTTCTACTTACGTAAACGTAAGAAACTTTAGAAACTTTACTTACACACAAGTTTTACTTAGAGTTCTACTTACGTAAACGTAAGAAACTTTAGAAACTTTACTTACACACAAACGTGTAAAACTAAGCCAAGTCTTTCTAATTTTTTTAAAAGCTCTCTAAATACACATTTTTAACATTTAAATTTTAATTAAAGGGCTTGAGCTTGAGAGGACTAAAATCATTAAATAAAGAGCAGTTTGTGGTTAAAGCTGACATCGATAGATCGATGAATAAAACCTAAGAGCCTTGTTTGAGGCGTTTCAAAGAGCTTATATATGCTCAACTACTTAGCATCCCCAATTCCAATAATTGATCCCAAGTTTACAACGACAATTGGGTAGTAACCGCTAAGTCTGTAGAGCTATGCAAATATCTAGCCCGATATATATATATATATATATATGTATATATATATATATATATTTCGCAATTGTATTCCCGTGAGAGCACCAATTATCATAGTGCCAGAAGTATTCGTTATGTATATATAACACAACACCCATTTGGTGTGCTAAGAAAAAGAATTAAAAATATTCAGTTTCTATTCCACTCACCGTATAAGTACGGTGTATTAAGTAATAAAAATGTTAATAAAAAATAATAGGAAGACTAGTAATTTGCTTTTATTTTTAACAATATTTCAGGTAACCAAAACACTCGGCTACCTTTTGTTTCCTACATCAGTTAGTTACTCAACATAACATACGAGTATCAAAAAAATATTATTCTACTTAGATATACATTTAAAAAATATTTCAACATCACCAATGTTTCTTAATTTTATTTTAATAACTTTTGAACTTCATAATAATACTCGGGTTATATTTATTTGTTCCATAATACATATATTAATAAAATATGCTAAATCGACTGTAGTAATAACTTACATACGTGTAAAGGCTTAAAAAACTTCCTTACTTTTAATATTAAGCTATTGAAATATAAATATAAAACACTCCTCTTGTTATAAATAACAATAAAATTACAGGTTGACAGCAATCGGCTTGTCCCATATTAGTGAGACCAAATTCTAATTGACAAATTGTGTATGTTATTTATTCGTTTTTAGTTCCTTCTAGATTTTAAACAAAATATCTTGTTGCGTCAAGCTAAGAACAAAAACCCCTTTAAAATTAAAACGCAAGACAGCTCATGAAGTAAAAATGGTTGTAAGCACTCTAGACCTGAGGGCAAACCAATTTTATGGATTTATGTAGATTTCTCAAATAAGTACGCCTTTGAAATTCGTCATAGCAATTTAAGCGATTACGTAAAGGGTCTCTATTGTTGGTTTAAAATTAATTTAGGAGCTCCGGGTTTAATTGTATTAGCATGTTTATGTTTTATTTTCATCGTCGTCCTCTGGTTATGATAATAGAGATAAGGGAAGGTTGGCTAAGGAATTTTTATACATAACTTCACGCATGTATGCCAGAAGGATTAGGTAGAGGCGGAATTAACGCCCACATTTTGTAGTTTAGAATTTAGTCCTATTTACGTAATAGGGGCAAACTTAACTGCATTCATCCGGCCACTTTTAGGATGTAGGGGGAAAAATTGCACTATATTGACAGGAAAGGGAGAATTGATAGGGAAATTGTATATGCAGAAGAGTATAAGCAAAAGCTCAAAGGCTGCTACCGAGAAGTCCCACACGTCTATTTATGTAAGTATTAACTCTAACTATAAGAAAAGGTTTTATCGTATTTTTATGGTTAATTACAATTAATTATATGTGTTGTTTTTAACTTTTTGCTATCTTGTAGGCAGTGTCGTAATCTTGTTGCTGTAGAAATCTTGTGAGTAAAAAAAATTCTAGTCATTTTTTTTTGAAGAGACCGAAACAGGTGAAATTCTGAGGGTGTATGGTCAGAACCGTATGGTGGATGCGTTAACACTTCCCCACCGAACTATCTATAACTATCTATCGATTCCGCCCATTTTTTCTCAATTTACTGCTTGAGTATAATTAGTTGTTAACAGTAAAGATCCAAATCTATAGTGTTGCTTGCCGTCAAAACCCCCTCCAATCCCACCATACACACACCTTCACCTTATTGCATGTTAATCCAGGTGTCGCTACAGTCCGTGGAGCTTGACTACCCTTTGACAATGATATTTTTTCTCAAGTTCTGGTCACAGGTGATCCACTTTTCATCATCAGATGATCCCACTTTTGAAAACAATGTTTTCAAAAGTGGGACGGTTTCATTATGTTTTAATAGAGAATCAGGTGAGTACACGATTCATTTGGTTTCATACTAAGAGCACCCGAAAATGGAGATTTTAATTGATATTGTTGCTCCATGCACTCGATATAGCCCATTCACTTATAAAACAAGCACACATCCTTTAATTATACTTACAAAATTACAATTGTAGTTAAAATGTTTGGGAGGACATCTTATTCCACAAAAATGTTAACTTTGAATAAAAACTTTCGTGAGTTCGTGAAACCTTCATCTACTTTTATCAAGGAGTGAAGCATCCTTCCACGACTGTATCAGGCGTTGTAATAAATGTTAAATTAATTTAAAAAAGTAAAAGAAACGTCCTTCATCGCATAGAACCATCTAAACACGATTTCAAGTCCGTATAATTCGCTTTTTAATTTTATTGACAGCCATAGACAGCGTATAAAAAATTAATATGACAACATGTAAATTCCAGTAATTCTTTAAAACAAATATTTACGACTAAAGTACTCCTAAAATAATATCCTGTTGGAAATAAAAGGCCATCGTTAACACGCGCTGGTGCAGTTAACTTATCTTAGTTTTGACAAAAGCTTGCCCACGGCTAGTTCAAAGCTTCGGAAAACTTATTCAACGTTGTTAAATGTCGTTGTTGGACCGAAAATGGAATTTTAGATACGGAAATTTAAATAATTTAAAGTAGAAGGCACTGAACTTATATTTTACTAAATTATGAAGATTTAACAACAGTTAAGTGTAGGAGATATGTGATGCTTAAAAAGGTTAGTAAAAAAAAAAGAGAATTGGGTAGAGATCAGAACCTCCCAGTTTTAGCTAGTTCCAGTTACAAATATGTGACCCTATCTTCTAGGATCCATTGCTTTCTAATTCATCTGTCTAAACAATAATTATATATTCCTTGCATGACCTTCTCTAGTTCTTCACTTCCTTTACCTTAGCCTTTTAATATACACTTAATTTCCCATCTTGATTACCTTATTACGCTGTTGGGACCAAACTCTAATTGGCGAGATACATACATATGTACATACCTATGTTTAATATACTTGTCCAACGCGTGTATTTCGGTTGCTTCAGACCCGACGGGGGACCCTTATAATACAAGTGAAGCATATTGCTGCGACTATGCCAAGCCTCATACTGTTCGGGTCGTATCTATCGTAATGAGTATTAAGATTATTAAAAAAAAATGATATATACATACGTCATTTAACATTCATTGCACAGAGTCATCTCCATTTGAGTTAAAGTCCCACTTATTCGTTTTAGTTTTTATTTACAGCCATAGAAATATATAAAACATAATATGACATCAATATGTAAGTTCTAGTAATTCTTTAAAACAAATATTTATGACTAAATTATTCGGTTAACAATATTCTGTTGAAAATAAAGGGTCATCGTCAACACGCGCTGGTTCCTTTAACTTATCTCAATGTTCACACAAGCTTGCTTGCTGACGGATAATTCAAATGCCGTTGTTGGACCAGCCTAGTAGTGTAGCCAAAGTAATGAGAATGCGAACCCGACTTCTGGGAGCTTTTGCTTTCTGATCCATCTGTCTAAGCAATATATTTTCCTTGCATGGACTTCCCTTGCTCTTTACTTCGTTTACCTTTCCCTTTCAATATACACTCCATTTTTTTTCTTGAAGAAACCATTTGGTAATAGGAATGTCAAGTATTTACCTTGGTGGGACCAAAATCTAATTTGAAAGATATATTCATACGTATGTTTAATTTATCTCTATCTACCCCATCAGAGATAAGGATGAAGTATGATTGCAGAAAATTACGTATATCCTGTAAATGTATTTTAAAATTGTGGTTTTTGTCTCATACCGGGTATAAATGAGAATGAGCTCAACAAGAATCAGTAGCAATAAACTTCCTATGAAGTATCATACACATATTAAAAGCTCAGTTCAAGTTGTTGAATTAATTTACATCATATAATGTAAGGTAGCTTAAACTCCCTCAAAGTTGCCACACTCTGTAGACAATATTCACTCAAATGTTAGGCCAATAGAGCAGGTTTTAAGCTTCTGATAGAATAAAAAACTAGCGACAGAAAACCCCAATCTGGTAAAACTGAGACTTATTATTAAATATTGTTAAGGGCCTAAGCTTTGGGTTATAGAACACAGATAAAGAAACTACGTAGATCCATTTGATAAATGTAATCCCAAACTTAATGATGATAGTCTTTAAACCCCTAACAAAGCTATAATCTGGTGGTTATCGGTGGACTAGTAAAGAGCCACTAAATCTTTTCCCGTGGGTTTCACAAAAGGTGACGGAGGGAATTGGTTATTAACAATCTATCAGGCAGTATAATATACTGTTATCTACAGTCATAGAGGGCCCGGTTGTTCGTAATAGGCTTGCTTCCTATTACGTAAGTGGTCTAAATTACGATTAGAACAATTTAAAGACATAGTGTTATGTCATAAAGTTGTGTATCTCAATACTTTGAATGAGCTCGAACCATCATTGGTATTTGTCACGCAAAATATAATCTACCAATAAATCAATTGGAGACCATATTCAACTATAGGTAATTCGAAATAAGCAATAGCGTTCGAGACTTAGCACTGACGCTCATATTTCTAAACGATTTCAGTCAGCTTCGAACGCATAGCGTTTGGATTTAATAATCTGTCAATACGGCCGTCATGCCAAATTTCATTTCTGGATACAAACAAAAATCAATTTATCATCATCTTTAACTTGCAGTATTACCCCACTTGCATACAATGAAAGTCAGGGATGGTTTTATAACCGTCTATATTTGGAACAAATAAAGTATGTATGTATTGTATATTCTCAACTGTCGCTAATATAATGTCGTTCTATATTATCCTCTTACCGTTTATTAAGTTAATTATTAAATTATAACGTCACAACCGATGGGTGACTATATACAAATTAAAACATTCGGCCATCCTGTATAGGCCATGTACCTAGGCTCGTGTGCTGCTCCTCATCAGCTTTGAAATCAGAATTCCGGACTTAAAACGTTGTACAGTAGCAGATAATATATATTTCTTTTCAAAATTCTAGTTACTCATTGAAAATATTTGGTAGACAACCATATACATACAGTCACCATTTATATTATTAAATTATTACATGACTTACTTAAAATCACCAATTTTTACTTTTATAGATTTTGTCACACAGACTTCTCATTATAGACTTGTTCAGATAGCCATCCCATAATAGACTTGAACATACAGCCTTCTTGTTATGAACTGTATAACTATAGCCGTCTCATAATAAACTTGATCTCATAGCCGTCTTGTTGTGAACTTGTTCACATAGCCGTCTCATAATGGACTTAGTCACACAGCATCCTCAAGTAGACTTGATTACACAGGCGTCCTATGATGGACTTATTCACACAGCCATCTCATAAAAGACTTGATCACTCAGCACTCTTTACAGAATAAATATATAATTAAGTATTATACATTTAATAATTAAGTGTTATTGCAATTAAAATAATAAAGACTACACTTATATAACGATTGGTGCATAATCAAAGCTTTATCTACTTTATAGTCACTGCCAGAACTCTTCAGATATTGTTGGACCCTAAAACCATCTTAAGGTCTCATCATACACTACTGCATGCAAAAAAACTTTTGAACCCTTCATATCTTTTATTCTTGAAAGTATATATCGGTCTAAACAGTTACGTTTGTATGATATGTCAAATCCATATTATGGGTTTGCTCACTTTAAAAATATAAACATGTGTATGAAAATTGACATCCTAAAACTATTGTCTACACATGTAAATTTCAATCGAAACTTAAGCATTTCTTATTGATGGGTGCTTCTACTCTATTAACGAGTTTGGTGAATCATATTTTAATAATTAATCACCCATACATTGGACACTTTAAATGTTTTGTGTTTTTAAGTTTTGCTGATTTCATCATGTCAGAAATATCAATATATTATAATATTAAACAAAGATTAGCAAACCAAATTGCAGAAAAGCTAGGTTTAAATGCTCTGTTATGTGCTAATGTTAGTAAATGTGATAATTCGCAAATTCCATCACATTATAGCGATGAAGAGAAAGAAACGAAGGCAGGTTTCGAGCAAACTAAAGATGAAATTGAAAATAAAGAAACTCAAGAAGAAGTTGATGATGCCATCGCAGATGATACCCAAGAAACTTTAGTCAGTGACGTCTCAATCGCTACTGAAGACGATGAACTGGCAACACCTGGCCCATCAAGAATTTCTAAATGAGGAACATTACGCTAAATTTCCGAATTATGCATAAGTGGATTAGGTCTACTGGGGAAACCACATTGAAAAAAACGAGCCGCTTACTCTACCTCAAGGTGGAGTGGAAAAGAATTATTCCGCGAAAACGCATATGAAATAACACTTTGCGGCGCTCGTACGCCGCAACTATTGAATTTATGAAAAAAAATATTAAGACATTGTAATGTATTGTAGGAAACTGTCTCTAGTTTAATTTTGTATATGGATATTTTCAAAATGACTCGGAAAGGAGATATTTTTTAAAAATTGCTTTTCGACGCTATTTTTCCAATATGGATTCTCAATCGGCAAAGGTATGATGATGGTATGATGAGGTGGCAATGACGTTCATAACATGATATAAAAAAAAAACTATATCAAAAGAGGAACTCATTAGAATCTTTATTTTATTTTTCCACTGTTCAATGACTGATCAGTGATTACATATAGGTCAATGAAACTCTCTCGCATTCTGTAAAGTTGGAATATGTAGGTATATAACATATATGCTATATATGTACATACTTTATGGTCAAGTAGGATATTCATTTCGATTATGTGCCAGTGATAAAGTGTATTCTAACTATTTGTCATAATTTGAATGAAACGTTAGGCTTTCAATTAGGAGAATTGCACCGAGACAACAAAATTGTATCCTAATAAACCAATAGAGGAACCCAATACCCACTTGACATTTAGCAGTTACTTATATTTAATTACAACTTTCATTGCACGGGAGGTTTTAGTCGGAGTCATACGATAATCTACCCTCAAAACTCAGGTGATGTTACTCACTGCGTCTATACAATATTAGGGCTACAATAAAGCTATTCATCTTTGATGAAATTAATTTTAGGCAGAGAATGCAAGAGCTTCACAGCTGAAAATATGCCTCTAGCGATCCCTTTGTAAATTCACTGAACACCAACTAACGCTTATACATTTTAGGTTTTGAGCTTCTATGGTGCTTACTAGTTATTTGAATATAAATTTTGGCAGAAATAAATTTTAGGATTTTTACATATCAAGCTTTCGTTTCCTTATATTGTTAGGATTCTGTTTTGGACTTTGGACTTTTGAAGTTGGGGTCTTTTTCTTTAAAACCTATCACATATATGTATGTATATACCTAAAGCGGTGTAGGTGTTATATCTACTCGTTTGCCACATAGAACATAAAAAAAACTTAAGTACCAAAGAAATTACAGAAAAACGTGTTTGTAAACCTAACTTTGCATAGTTATTTCGTAGCAAAGAGAATGCACCTAAACGTAACTTAAAGTAAGATATGGTAACAATAAATGTAATAATTTTATTTATAAAATCATGAAAGTTACGTTAAGTTAGTTTTTTATTTAGTTTTTATAAGATATTTATTTAGTTTTTATTTTTTATTCTATTAATGAGGGTTAGCAACAGTACTTAAGTATTCATATTAAAATTCAAATGTCTACAAGGAGAAACATATTAATATTAAGCACATATCTAAATACAATTTTGATATTAATATTAGGAAGTCCAAATCCAAATTATAGTGGTAGAGCCATGCTTAAGCACGAATGGGCCGGCTCGACCGGTGCGATACCACGGCCTCACAGAAAATTGGTTGTGAAGTAACGCTTGCGTTGCGTTTCCCCGAAATGAGTGAGGTCTCCGGAGGCCCAAAATCCCCTACCCCCCCCTAATGATAGCCCTGTTAACAAAAAGGATACCCCAGGGGGGTACCAGCGCTAGCGGTGGAGAATCCCCCCCTGGACGTCCACCCTCAGTGCGGATTATGCCTGAGCGTGGACGCCCAGGCTGCCCCTCGTACTCTGGGGGGGGGCTCAACTGCGCTCTCAAAATCTGCTCGGGGCAAGAGAAGGCATACCATGGCATCCCCTGTCACGTTTACCGTGGATTTTTGTAACATCAGGGGCTTACATTCGAACCTCGACACTGTCCACCACGACCTTGAGACAGCAAAGCCGGCCTTGCTCTTTTTAACCGAGACGCAGATATCATCTCCAGCGGGCACATCCTACCTCTGCTACCCTGGGTACGGACTGGAACACTCCTTTGTTCCTAAGGCTGGTGTATGCGTGTACGTTAGAGATGATATCACTTCTCGCCGCCTCGGCAATCTTGAAGGTAGGGACCTCTCCATCTTATGGCTACGTGTAGACTGCGACGAACATTCCCGCATCTACCTATGCCTCTACAGGTCCCAAAGCGGTGATGCCGAAACGGACCGACTCATCGACCACGTCCAAATGGCTACAGACTCAGTGCTCCAGCAGGTCCCATCCGCAGAGATCGTGATTCTTGGCGACTTTAACGCCCATCACGCCGAATGGCTTGGTTCACGCAAAACCGATCATGCGGGAAGATCTGTTCACGATTTCGCATTGGCATATGGCTTGACGCAGCTGGTAGCAACGCCTACGCGAATCCCAGATGCAGAAAGCCACATGCCTTCACTGTTGGATCTTCTGCTGACCTCACATCCTGACGGCTACAAAGTATCCGTTGAGGCCCCTCTTGGCTCTTCGGACCATTGTCTGATTAGGAGTATGGTGCCACTCGTTCACTCGCTGCGGCCGCGAGTTACAGGCAGTCGCCGCGTATGGCACTATAGGTCAGCAGACTGGGATGGAATGCGAACATTCTTTGCATCCTACCCATGGAGGTAGGTTTGCTTCTCGCCGGATGATCCCAATGTCGTTGCCGACTCTGTCGCGGATGTTGTGCTTCAGGGTATGGAACTTTTCATTCCATTCTCCCTGATTCCCACAGGTGGCAAGTCCCAGCCTTGGTTTGGTCGAACCTGCAAAGCGGCGTCCCGCCGAAAGCAGGAATGTTACCAAGCATGGGCTAATGCAGCGACAGCACGGGATGTAAAGACCAGCACATTAAAGAAGCAATTTAACTTTGACTCCAGGTCCCTCAAAAGAGTAATTGCTGGGGCGAAGTCGGCTCACATCGGCAGAATTGGCGAGAGACTGGTGAGTCTCCCTTCCGGAACTTGTGCATTCTGGTCTCTTGCCAAAGCTGTCCAGGGGAACTTTTGTAAGCCATCCCTTCCACCTCTGCACATAGGAGATAATTCGTTGGCCCACGACGCTAAAGAAAAAGCCGATCTTCTGGGCAAACTCTTTGCGTCCAACTCGACCCTGTACGACGGAGGAAACGCACCGCCGACCATACCGCAGTGCGAGAGGAGCATGCCGAAAGTCCGGTTTACACAAAGGGCAGTGCGTAAAGCGCTTCTTTCCCTCGACGTTCTTAAGTCGAGTGGGCCCGATAGAATCTCTCCTATCGTGCTGAAGATGTATGCTCCAGAGTTGGCACCGGTTTTAACGCGCCTTTATCGGCTTTCCTATTCTCTTGGCGTAGTCCCGAGCTCATGGAAGACAGCTCTAGTGCACCCAATCCCTAAAAAAGGAGATCACTCGGATCCGTCCAACTACAGACCCATAGCCATCACCTCCTTGTTCTCCAAGATAATGGAATCCATTGTTAACTGCCAGCTCCTCCGGTACTTAGAAGACCACCAGCTCCTCAATGATCGACAATACGGCTTCCGTCAGGGTCGTTCAGCTGGTGATCTTCTCGTATACTTGACTCACCGGTGGGCACAGGCGATCGAGACCAAAGGGCCGTTAGTTTGGACGTGGCGAAGGCCTTCGATCGGGTCTGGCACAAAGCGCTCGTTGCGAAGCTTTCTTCCTATGGGCTTCCCGAGAAACTGTGCAATTGGCTCACCAGTTTTCTAACAGACAGAAGCGTCAAGGTCGTTGTTGACGGTGCATGCACCGACTCCAAGTCTGTTAATTCTGGTGTCCCACAAGGCTGTGTGCTATCACCCACGCTGTTTCTTCTGCATATCAATGACATGCTGCAGATCAGCAGCATCCATTGATATGCGGACGACAGCACGAGTGATGCCCTTTACAACGGCCGCGCTAACATTTCTCGGGTAAACGTCATCGAAAGCCGATCCAAACTTGTGTCTGAAATCGAAACTTCTTTATCAAAATTTTCATATTGGGGTCGACTTAACCTAGTCCAATTTAACCCCAAGAAGACACAGGTTTGCGCGTTCACCACTAAAAAGATGCCATTGGTCGTATCACCTCAATTTGAGAGCACTTCCCTAACTGCATCAGCCAGTATCGGAATCCTTGGCGTCGATATATCAAGCGAAGTCCAGTTTCGCGGTCACTTAGAGAGTAAGGCCATATTAGCCTCGAAGAAGCTTGGTATGCTAAACAGATCGAGACAGTATTTTACTCCGGCCCACCGCCTGCAACTTTATAAGGCGCAGGTTCGGCCGCACATGGAATACTGTTCTCATCTCTATGCAGGTGCACTCCAGAAGCTTTTTGCCTCGCACAACCAGCTTATGGAACAAATTGTCGCCTGCCGTATTTCCGAACCGATACGACTTTCAAACCTTCAAGAAGAGAGCGTACCTCTACCTAAAAGGCCGGCAACGCACTTGTGACTCTTGAGTTGCGGGTGTCCATGGGCGGCGGTGGTCATTTACCATCAGGTGACCCGTCTGCTCGTTTGCCCCCTATCGCATAAAAAAAAAATAAAAAAAAAAAAAAACAACTATCTGTGGATCAGCCTCAGCAGTAATAATCATTAACCACTAGACCAACAAGCGATTAATAGTTAACTCTTTAACGGGGCATTATACTGACCGTCGAGAACGATCATTATGTAATACAGACAGAAATCAATTAATATCCTTGAGTTTAATTTTACGTTAGTGTATAATAATTTGGTGTAAGTACTTACTCTCAGGACATCAGGAGTTTCTTACTTGTGTAACACGTTTTATGTTTGTTACAACAGCTTATTTTCGCCAAATACATGAAAATTGAACAGTCATGTCTCGCTATTCGGCAGTTTCCTTTCTAATGCTTGTATAATGAGCACAAACAAAGCCTGTAAAGCGGAATTGTAAGGAATTCGGGCCACGTTCGCGACACACGATGAAATCCGCAACTAGACGGGTTTAAGCTGGTATATTTTACCCTAGTTGAGCCAAACTCAAAACCATATTACGAGGCTTATCCTTTGTTTGTTTCATCTGTAACTACTGTTATACATACACCATCAGTTTAGGAGCTGTTTTGTTTTTCTTTCTACTTAAATTTGAGCCTTATTTATGATTTAAACAGATTCCGACATTTTTAGTATAATTAAACTAAACTTGTAAAGCCAGTAAATACCTATTTAATGTTAGGGTACAGCAGAGTACTGACGTTTGATACGTCTGACACTGTCGCCAAAGATCGCTTCGTTCTTTGATAAAAGTCGAAATTAGTCGAGCATCTCCGAAATAAACACGTGAGAAAAGCTGTATTTGGCTTCACAAATATCAATATTATTCAAGAAAGTTTTTAACTTCGTGTTTATTTAAGGTTCACAGGACTTTACAATTATGAAATAGGTGGTTAGATCAACACAGGCATCTGCTTAATTATCTGATTTTTTTAATAATACTTCATTGTATATTTATATATATTTGAAATAGCAACATTCATTTCTTTTTATTGAATGTAATTACTGAGCAATTTTGTCTAAAAAATTTAGCTTGAATTAAACAAAAAGCCTTTTGGCAATTCTAATTGGGTTTGAAACGCCCGTACTACGTGACATTATTTTATTATCACTGAATGAAATACACGGCAAAAATAAATTATCATTCTAAGAATTGTGAAAACACAAAGACGCATACATATTGCTACCCAATTTGAAACATAAATATCGAACCGACATTATGTAACTTAATTGCTTGTAAATATTTATTTTTACTCTCTCACCTTTAGTGTAGTTTACATTTAAATGTTTTTATATCATAATGCACAAAGTCCGGTATTGATACGTTTTAGTCCTTTTTGTTTTACACTAAAGCTTAAGTCAGTGTTGTGTTGGAATTTAGATTGTTGTCCCCAATAATCGTAGCTTTACAGTACAAATATATCTCTTGTACTTTAACCCGATACTTGCGTGCTTACTGTATACCTAGTCAAACTTGGGAGAGCCATACCTCGGCACGTATGGGCCGGCTCGAACGGAGTATTACCACGGCCTCACAGAAAAATGGCTTGCACTGTGTAACCGACTAAGTGAGGTAGGTTTTCATTCCCCTGTTTCCCTTCATTTCTTTCTCTCCACCTCTTTCCCCTCCTCCCTTTCCCCTATACTAAAAGGCGGACCGCACTCTTGTGACTCTTGACTTGCAAGTTTTCATAAGTGGCATGAATCACATACGAATAGGTGACCCGTCTGCTCGTTTGTCCAGGGGGACATACCATAAAAAAACTTTAACAGACTTAAAAAAAGGCGAGGTTCTATGTTCGACTGTATGTATTTTTTTTTTATATACAGACAATGTTCAAATCAATATATATCATGTATAAATTATACATATAATGATATAAATTGCAAAACTGATTTTGTATGATGTCCTTATCATACGAGAATATAGATTGAAAAATTTAGTGATTATAAAAACGATATAAAACTGTCACTAGTGGCCGAGGATGGGGCGGCAGAATGCGGGCTTTACTACAAAGGTAAGAGCATCTGCAATATATATCTTATATGTAGATGGTCTTTAAACTGAGCTATTTCATTCTCCATTTCTTAAACACGATCGAAACATGGCGGTCTTGTTATATTTTTTTTAACATTTGTATATACCTGTTTTACGAAATCAATGTAGATTGATTGATTGACTTAGTTCCTAGACTTAGCTTGTAAAAGTAATGAGGGTGATCTTCACTAGGAGTTTGCCGGTAGACTAACAAGACCATCATAAAATAAATCGTTAAAAAAACAATAAGTCCGACCGCACAAAACGTCTAATTATAAACTATGCACTACATATAACTACTAACTACTACATATAATTTGCAAATGGTGCCGCCTGCCACCAAACTTAATGCGCGTATTTAACTTAGCTCATAGTATAGTTTGTTAAACCGAAGTAGTATTTACATTCTTTTTAGTTTATTTGAGTTTTGTTTTCTACTCTCAATCTTGTTTCTCTCGGCAACCCCTGATAGGAGATCCTAAATTAATGATATGGCCAAACGCCCGCTGTAACGAAAACCCCACAAAGTGGTAAATTCTATGATAAGGGCACGACACACATTCTATAACACTACATGATTGTATATTGTTACTATTTCTCGAGATTTATTGTTTTGCTTTGCAACTATTTACGTGAATTTAATGCAGAATGTATATCTTACATTCCTTGTCTATGTCAAAAAAAAAAAGAAAAACACAATATATAACAAATAACTAACTCGTTTTTATTATATTTTTCTTACGAAATATATCATTTAATCAATTAAACTAATATGGTGATTATCAGGTACGTATCAGGTGACTCAACTACGATACGATTTTTTTGCAGTCATCAATCTCCTTAACAAGACTTTGCGTAAATTTAATTGGAGAAATATATATCATTTGTTCGTTTAATGTTCAATCAAATGAAGATCTTTGTTTAAACGTTCTATCCAAGCATATTATTAATTAATTAGAAACCACTCTCATGTCTAAGAGAACAAAACTCAAACGAGGAAAAACCAGGTTGCAAACTATTTTACCTTTTTACTGAAAAAGCAAAGTAGAGAAAAAAAAATGCCCGTCGTTAATTGAAAAGCGCAACTTACTCGGCTAGATTAGAAACGGATAGTTAGATGTAGCTAGGGTGGGGTGTTGTGAACCTACTACACTGTGTAGGTAACATAACAGAATAACAGCCTAAGACATAGACATTTCATTGAAGTATAAATCTATAATATCTTTTTTTTTTTATATACTATAGGGGGACAGACGAACAGACGGGTCACCTGATGGTAAGTGACACCGCCGTCCATGGACACTTGCAACTCAAGAGTCGCAAGTGCGCTGCCCGCCTTTGAGGGTGATGAGGGATGGGGGATGCAGGGAGCGGAAAGAAGAGGAGGGATGAGGAGATGGGAAAAAGGAAAAAGAAGATGAGGGGAGATAAAAGGGGGGAGGGGGAAGTGGGCCTCCGGAAACCTCACTCAATTCGGGGAAATGCAACAAGCGTTACTTCACAACCGGTTTTCTGTGAGGCCGTGGTATCGCACCGGTCGAGCCGGCCCATTCGCGCCTAAGCATGGCTCTACCACTACTAAATCTTCATTGCTGAAGAACCTTAATTCCGAAATGGTGAGTAGCAACTATATTAATGTAACGAAGCTGAGAAGTTTTATTTTTAATTTTTATTTACACGGACTAATCTCTGCAAGTTTGTATTTGTTTGCTAAAAGAACATCACGCTACACCACTTATGAGCTGAACAGTGACTATACACCACACCATGTAGGTGTTAATAATAGGAAAGGAAATTGTTTAAACAATAACAACTCACCTAGATGGTCTTCGTGAACCCCACTGAGATTGAACCTTCAGTTCATCGGTTTTACTCATCAAATCAGATATACTTAGCTAAAAAGATTTATAACACTTTGCCAGCTACTTTTCATTTTCAGAAGTACTTTATAAAGTGGTACAGCCATGCTTACGCACGAATGGGCCGGCTCGACCGGTGAGTTATCACGGCCTCACAGAAAACCGGTCGTGAAGCACCGCTTGGGTTGTATTTCCCCGAAATGAGTGAGGTTTCCGGAGGCCCACCTCCTCTCCTCTCATCCTCGCTCTTGGGCGTGACATAATAAACATATATGTCAAGAGATAAGCGCCAGACCATGGAACGGTATAGCTGTGTATCTACACTAATGGGTCCACATAAAAAATGTAATCAAAAAATATTTGTAAATCTTTATCAAATATTCTAATATTTAACTTAACTACTTGTATCAACTGTATGTAACATTGCATCAGTTTTATGTGCCGAGTATCCTAACTAATATTAAAAACGCGAATTTATTTCGCGTTCATGCATTAACTATTTAAAAGATTTTAATGTTTTTTTTTATATAGCATCGCCAGGAATACAAAGGTGACATAGGGTGCCTATTATCCCGAAAATAAAGTACCGTTCTTCAAGAATATAAATATATTACAATAAAAACTCTCGTGAATTAAATTCATATTTATTTATTTAAATATACGGTTTTACTCACGTGTTTTTTTTTTCGGGATGCTCGACTAGTTTCGGTCTATTTATTATTATATATTTATATTTTAATAAATAAATATAAAATATATTTATATTTAAATAAATAAATATAAATTTAACTTGTATAAGAGTAAATCGCGGGAAAAAGCAATAACAGCATAAGGAATACGTCTCGTTTTTGTATGTGTGGATGTCCTATACTCGTATATAGCCACCAATACATCAACAGGTTATAAACGATACGTATCTTTAATATAAAGCTGTACGTGGGTCACATTAAAAGTTTTGCGAATAGGCCAGTAAGAAAAGCAATAGAAAAAGAAATATATTTAAATATACATAAATACTCCTTGAGAATCTAATGATGTGTAATGAATTCATATGACTTTTGTTTCGGTCTTACTCGACAACAATGTTACGATAGACTTGAAACTTTTATTAATTTCTAAAAATAAAAGATAAACTGAGAGGAACTTATTTTAAGAATCTTTACGATGCCGTGGCTGCGTTTGAAAAAAAAGATCTCTAAAGAAGAGTTTGTTTAGTGCTTCAGTCAACGGTTCCATCGCATGCGACGGTGCTTAGGTAGGCACGGAGATTATTTCAAAAAGCAATAAACATAATAAAGGGCTTCTATATCATTCCGTTTTATATTTTCTAAAAACTTTCAGTGTAAACTATGTAAGTAAACAGTCTCTTAGGTAGTAACACTTATTATATTTGGTAATCATTGCTTTCAAAAACTACACACCGACTTCGAAGCATATGAACCTCACAGAAAACCGGTTATGAAGCAACGCCTGCGTTGCATATTCCTAAAATTAGTGAGGTTTCCGGAGGCCTAACTCCATCTCTCCTCTTTCCCACCTGTACATCCTCCCTCGCAACTATCCCCTCCCCGCAACCCCCTCCCTCATGTTATTTTTAATATAAGGCACCCCTTCTTATCAGGACGTACGTTCACAATATACCTGTGTATTCGAACCCACAACCTCTGAGTAATTAGTCAGGATTACTAAACACTAGACCAACAGGCCAGTCAAAATTATACATTCTTTTCTTTAGATGATTAAGATAACAATGTTGTTCTCACCTACTTCTAATGAGAAAATCAAATGATTTTTTTTGTATGCATGTAACGCTATCTTAACAATTTAAGAACTGACTTCAATCATTCTTTATTTAAGTAATATAGTTGTACTCAATGTTGGTACCATTTACATTACGAAAAAAATTTACTTCTAATGTAATAAATAAGGGATCTAATACACCTTACTATAATTTATTCTGGTAAGTAAGGTTTTAATCGGCTATATATATATATATATATTACACATTACACATTGTATGTACCTACTGTGTAAGAAGGAGGGTTATATTTTTTGAGTTTACAAACGTATACATGTAATAAGTATTTTCTTTTTATTTGTATTCGTATTTGTCTCGACTGGACCTAGAGCTTAATGGATTTTAACATCTGAGGTATTGTTTGAATCACTTTAATAGTAGAGGTGACTCAGTATATAGTGTACTAATTAACATTTCGAGAAAACTTTGAACGAGAATTCGATAAAAACATAAGAAAATATATATATTAATAATGCAGTCGGGATTTGTATTTTGTATATAGTTGCAGTGACACTGCGTGTATTGATGTATAGTCTTAATTATTTTTTAAACAGGAATATTTTTAATAATTGTTGAGCCATTTTATGAAATAAATAATTAGAATATTAGTAATGTTTGTGGGTGAAACACTCTCTGCAGTCTTTAGAAGAGTAATTGGGCCACACCTACCTTGAAGACTGTTGATACAGGACTGAAGCCGTCGCCCAGTCGTGCACCGCACTGTAATACGATCACGAACTCTACACTGATATAAAGTATTGTTATATTGTACACACATATGATTTGTCGTTGAGGGTCACAAGGAACCTTTCCTTTCGCACCAGCACCGCGGTGGCGGGAGTTCGATAGTGACATATCAAACTACCCTCAATTGAATATAAAAAAAATCAACTCTTTTAACTATTCTGTCGACGGTTGCCACATTGAAAATAATTTCTATATCAATACATTATTTTTAGCAAATTTCTATCTTACCCTCGGTTTCATACTTGTAAGTATTTCTTTATTTAGTGGCCTAATTAATATTTACTGGAGTCGACGTTGACTTTAATAGATTATCTAATATAAGGTGAAATTGCGAGTTTTTATTATTTAAAAAAAACGGTTTGTACCCTCAGTTTTAACTCTAAAACAAAATAGATTCTGCAAGTTAGTATTAGTTACTTTTTATTCATTCATTCAATATTAGCTACGAAACAAAAAAGGTAAGACAGCAAAGTCAATGGCTGTAGGGGAGAAAGAGAAAATTAATATCGTCGGGATAATTTGAAACCCAGTTTCCTGTGCTTTGTTCTGGTTAAGTAACTAAAAAAGGTTAACAGTGTAAGAAGAAAATATAGAATATAAGAATTGAATACAAAACCAAGGAGATAACAAATTTCTATGCTCCTATCATAATTAATCGTATCTCATAGACATACCTTTTTTTTTTGTTTGGAAACCCACGTAATCGCAATTTAAGGAATGATCCCCTAATTCCTAATCAATAATAAGTTGTTACTTTCTTCGATGTTAATAAGACAAATTGGCAATTGTACAGAACCAAAAGTGCTTAGGGTTTTATTAAAAGAATCGTTCAGGATACCTGATTATCACAGTTTAGAAATTATTCGTGTTACAGTTTCATGCTACATAGTATTTTCTTAGCTTAAACTGAAAGGCGGCGATACGATAACTTATAAATTAGGTAATAGATGCTTAATCAGTTAACATTAGTGAAAAAAAAAAACAGATTATTTTAGTGTGCCAGTCTTATTGAAGATTTTCATAATTGCATTTAATTACAATCTCCTACATATAAACTCTCGAAATACGTTATGTATTTCGTCTTCTTGCGCAGTCGGTTAATAATTGTAAACTTCAAAATTTTCTTCAAATTGAATATGACGAACAAGCGCTTCTTTCCCTAGAAGTTCTTAAGTCCAGTGGGCCCGACAGAATCTCTCCTATCGTGCTAAAGACGTGTGCTCCAGAGTTGGCACCGGTTTTAATGCGACTTTATGGGCTTCCCGAGAAACTGTGCAATTGGCTCACCAGTTTTCTTACAGACAGAAGCATCAAGGTCGTTGTTGACGGTGCATGCTCCGACTCCTAGTCTGTTAATTCTGGTGTCCCACAAGGCTGTGTACTATCACCCACGCTGTTTCTTCTGCATATCAATGACATGCTGCAGATTAGCAGCATCCATTGCTATGCGGACGATAGCACGAGTGATGTCCTTTACACCGGCCGCGCTAACATTTCTCGGGTAAACGTCATCGAAAGCCGATCCAAACTTGTGTCTGAAATCGAAACTTCTTTATCAAAAGTTTCAGATTGGGGTCGACTTAA
This sequence comes from Tyria jacobaeae, assembly GCA_947561695.1. Taxonomy (NCBI): domain Eukaryota; kingdom Metazoa; phylum Arthropoda; class Insecta; order Lepidoptera; family Erebidae; genus Tyria; species Tyria jacobaeae. Next base: position 3,039,376 of record OX387211.1, on the reverse strand, counting down.
CCTGAAGATACAGGTTTGCGCGTTCACCGCTAAAAAAATTGCCATTGGTCGTTTTACCTCAATTTGAGAGCACTTCCCTAACTGCATCAGCCAGTATCGGAATCCTTTGCGTCGATATATCAAGTCCAGTTTCGCGGTCACTTAGAGAGTAAGGCCATATTAGCCTTAAAAAAAAGAACAGTATTAAATAAATGAACCTCGAGTATAACACTTCAATTAATAAATATTATAACTAAAGTTATTAAAAAAACATCAGTCTTTTTAAGAGCCTTCTTTTGAAATTGTTAAAAATATGTCTACCTATAGGAAGACTACCGAAAGTATTACGGGAAAGTACCTCACGTATTACTTTCACTACCATTCCTACCTACGTCAATCTTAACCAAGAGCCATTTGTATAATATGATTTAAGAGAAAGATACGTTTACTAAAAAAAGTTATAGCGATACCTACACATAACCATGTTTCTGTTCGTTGACGTAATTATAGTAATTAATATTAAATATTAGTAAATATCAAGATTAATATAACGTCTTCATCTTATAAAGTACATAATTGGGTTAAAGTCAATAATTTATATATTTGCTACTTACCGCAGCCGTAGTAAGAAGGGTTTTTTTTTTTATTTCCGAACGTTACGTAACGAAAGTTTGAATGGATGTTCGTTGCTCAATCACGAAGGAACAGCTTAACATATCTGAGTGCAAAATGGCACACAGACAGACCATAGTCTGGAATAGTACACAGGATTCTTTTTATACCGAATAAATATAAGGCTCATAATTTCCAAGCTAACGAAGTCTTATAAATCTTATAAGATAATAAAGTATAAGTTGAATTTTAAAAAGAACAACCAAATCCCTAGTGTCCAAGAGAATATCTGTTCTCTTGGAAAATACCTAACAAGATTATGCTCTTATACCGTATTTACATAAAAAATACGAATTGGATGTTCTTAAAATCTTTTTTACTGACCAAACACTGAAGTATTCAGTGTTACGGTTCGGGATTGTAAAATAAAACAAATGTGTTTCATTCTCTTTAATAAAACTGTGTAATCTATCTTTTAAGATGAAATTTATTCTAATTTTATATTAAAATACTTATAGGACAAAAAGGAGTCTCATTTTTCTTTCAATTAGCATCATCACACTATACCATTTTATTTTTATTTTTTATTTAAAATTTAATGCACAAAATGCACTCAGGCGGACTTAATTCCAAAGCCATTCTCTGCCAGTCTACCTTAGCGTGACGTATAAATCACTGAAGTAGGTCCATTAAAAAGTATTAGCAAAGAAAGTTAGGAAAATAAAGGAATAGGATACGGGTACAATTATTATACCAATAAATAAACATAAAGATATGCTATATATACCTACTTAAATATGAAATATTTCATACACATACGCTGTACATACTCACATATATATGTATATATATATATCTTTCGAGATGGCTCTGCCAGTTTATGAAAGAGAAGAGCTCGAACCTTAGACCTGATACCCATAGCCTCGCTCACCTGAATCAACATGAATTTTACTAACATGTAAACTTTCACGTTCCATTACATACATACATACATAAAATTACCACACTGGAAAATCCCGAGCTCCTGGTCGAAACCAGGTTGCACCGGCCGTAGTCACAGGCTGACACAAGCAAATTAAAAGATTATATATACTTGTATATAGCGTTTATTCCCGGTGTATCAAGTCAATTCACTATTATATCCCTCTGAACCACTACTTTTAGAGCAAACTTAAACATGAAGTGTACACTAAACTATTACTAACTAAACTAAACAGCGGTAGAGCCATGCTTAGGCACGAATTGGCCGGCTCGATCGGTGCGATACCACGGCCTCACAGAAAACCGGTTGTGAAGTAACGCTTGCGTTGCATTTCCCCGAAATGAGTGAGGTTTCCGGAGGCCCAACTCCCCCTCTTCCTTTTCCTCTCCCTTTTCCTAACTCCTCCTCTCTTCTTTACCCTCCCCGCATCCCCCATCCCTCATCACCCTCAAAAGTGGGCAGCGCACTTACGACTCATGAATTGCAAGTGTCCATGGACGGCGGTTGTCACTTATAACAAGGTAACCCGTCTATGTCCCCCAATATTATAAAAAAAAAAGTATACCTTTTCTGCACCCTTGACTTCATATATAATTTAATGATGATTAATTGAGAAATTAAAGAGCCAAGTGGGCAGAGAAGTAGTGTGGCTGCTCTTCTATCCCATAGAGCTGGTTGGAGATACATTTTTAACGCGATTGACTGGCCTGTTGGTCTAGTAGTTAGTGATCCTGCTAAGCCAGAGGTCGTGGGTACAATTCCCACCCAGGACAAATATTTGTGTGATGAGCATTATCATTTGTTCTGTCTCTGGGTGTAATTTATCTATAATATGCATGTATTTAGAAGTATATATCTGTAAGTATGTTTATCAGCTGCCTGGTTACCATAGTACAAGCTCTGCTTAGTTTGGGATCAGACGGCCGTGTGTGAGATGTGTCAATTTATTTATTATTGTTTTTTAACGCAAGTAGCGACGCTCGCAAGGGACGTCGTGTAGACGCACCATATCATACAATCACTTGCCTGAAATACTGTAACCAAATTAAAAAGCATTCAATATTCACGTCAGTATACATACGACTACCTCTATTTATCGAGCATTGTTCAATTTAAAACGTTACTACTGAATATTCATACACAGGTATTGCAATCTGGATCAAAGTTTTTTTATTCAATTATCTAATATTAAAACTAATAAAAGTAGAATATATTTAAACTAAGTCCCGGTGACAAAATACACAATGATCTAAAATTCTACGTTACATTGTAAATGGTTGGTTATTAGTGTACAATTTTTATTCGACGAAAAACGTAACGTATTTTGAGAGTATATATGCACCTTAAGAACGATGTTTTTTAAGGTTCCGTACCCAATGGTTAAAACGGGACCCTATTACTAAGACTCCGCTGTCCGTCTGTCTGTCTGTCTGTCTGTCCGTATGTCACCAGGATTTATCTCATGAACCGTGAGACAGTTGAAATTTTCACAAATTATGTATTTCTGTTACCGCTATAACAACAAATACTAAAAACAGAATAAAATAAATATTCAAGGGGGCGCCCATACGATATACGTGTGCATTTCATGTTTTGCTCCATATTGATAACGTCAACAATTAGACACTTGAAATATTCATGCAATATTTAGTTTATATGTTCAATTGACAAATAATCATTTAATTAAAATAAAATGGATTCCTCAAATTCGATAAAAAAAAAGCTTGTGTACTATTCCAGACTATAATATATCTCTGTAAAATTTTCACGCAGATCCGTTAATCCGTTCCTTCGTGATTGAGTAACTAACATACATTCCACCTTTCGTTAATTTATATATAAATAAATGTAATATTATGGTTGAGGAAATATAACAAAAAATAAATGACTTATAGTAACTTACGACGGGTTCGGTAAGTAACAAATATATAAATTGTTTACTTTAACCCAATTAGTACCAATTGATATATATGTGATATGATATTTAAGGGTAAATAAGTACATATATTTTAGGTAGCAAATATTTACTTTATAAGCTGAAGACATTCTATTTGAAGCTCTTGAGCTCACAAGCTACTAATAATAAAATTAGGTCAACAAATCAAGGTTATGTTTAGGTATCGCTATAACATTTTTTTTTAACGTCAATCTTAAATCAGAGACAAGTGACTGATTTAAGATTAACGTAGATATATCGAGAGAATGTGTTCGAATATCTACATTCGAACACAAAAAGAAATTAAAATCGTTGGACAATTGGCGGAGAAATCATTCAACATAAGTTTACCACAGCAGTGGTCCCATTGACACCAGGATTTGAACCAGGGATATCGTGTCGTATAAAGTTTTTATGATATTATGCGTCTCATGTTGCAATTAGAGGAACAACTCCTTAATTGTTACAAGTTAATATATTTCTTAGAGTTCTTAAATTACACATTTTGACAACTTAAGTCAATCATCTAATTACAGGTAATGTAGTTATGCTTTATTTTCTTCAATAAGTCAAGCGAGAAGTGTCCACATGGCATATCACACGCGTTACTTGCGTGTCAGATACCACGTGGCTTGTGTATTATCACGGTTTATCATTGTACTATGACAGAAGGTCAATCGGGTTCAATAACTGCTTTTGTTTCTCTTCGCTTGCGTCAAGATTACCTTTTAACCCGACTGCACAGTAAGAGTTATGTTGTTTGAGTGTATACTTTTATATTATATACCTGTGATGCTTCTTTGTCACGTCCTTGAGCCGTCTGGGCTTGACGGATTTCTATGGAGTGTCATAAGATATGAGGTTCCGAGACAACGTTGGAAAATTGAAATTTATTATGCAGTCGGGTTCAATTTTTTAAAATATTTTAGTTTGCCATCTACTCATCAGTATTGCAGTTTTAGCATGAAGGGACGGGATTAGTTTTACTTATAAATTTAAGATTAATTATTATTTTGTACAGTGTACAATGAAGAATATGCTTTTGAATATCTGACAATATATGAATATTTAAATATGCTATACACAAAATATCTGTCTGACTGAAGTGTGTTATTATTTTTATTTGTATGGAGTTGTCTGAATTAAAAAAAAAAAAAACAACGCAAAGTTGGACAAGCCTGTTAGGACCCTGAAGTGGTTAGCAACCCTGACTGCTCATACACACGGCACACGGGACAAAAAATTGTCATAGTCATAGTTGTCCCGAGTCTGGGTTCTTTATGTCCGTTGACACAATGTTTGTATTGCCCCTCGCGATTCTGCAGTATGATGTTGTCTACATGACCTCTGACAACGCGTGTGCAATAGTCATTTTCTAAGGCCCGTATTCTAGCATTTGTTTAACGGTTTAACAACAAAGCAGCGAAACAAGTGCAGGATCTAAAAAATCAAAATGGCATACAAAAGCCTAAGGGCCGGCGAATGGGCCGGTTCGACCGGTGCGATACCACGACCTTACAGAAAACCGGTTGTGAAGTAACGCTTACGTTGCATTTCCCCGAATCGAGTGAGGTTTCCGAAGGCCCAATTCCCCCTCCCCCCTTTTCTCTCCCCTCATCTACTTTCTCCTTTTTTCCATCTCCTCATCCCTCCTCTCTTCTTTCCGCTCCCTGCATCCCCCATCCCTCATCACCCTCAAAGGCGGGCAGCGCACTTGCGACTCTTGAGTTGCAAGTGTCCATGGACGGCGGTGTCACTTACCATCAGGTGACCCGTCTGTTCGTCTGTCTCCCTATAGTATAAAAAAAAAAAAAAAAAAAAGAGCAAGCTGCTATGCTGAAGTGTGCTCCTTTCGGCAAATAACATTCATTTTTTAAATAACCATTAAATTTACAACATATTTAATATATACAATTAACCAAACTTTGACTTACAATTAAATTATTATTAATTATTTATTATAGTGGTAGAGCCATGCTTACACGAATGGGCGGCTCGACCGGTGCGATACCACGGCCTCACAGAAAACCGGTTGTGAAGTAACGCTTGCGTTGCATTTCCCCGAAATTAGTGAGGTCTCCGGAGAATATCCCCCACCCCCCCTAATGATAGCGCTGTTAGCAAAAAGGATACCCCAGGGGGGTACCAGCGCTAGCGTTGGAGAATCCCCCCCTGGACGTCCACCCTCAGTACGGATTATGTCTGAGCGTGGACGCCCAGGCTGCCCCTCGTACTCTGGGGGGGGCTCAACTGCGCTCTCAAAATCTGCTCGGGGCAAGAGAAGGCTTACCATGGCACCCCCTGACACGTTTACCGTGGATTTTTGTAACATCAGGGGCTTACATTCAAACCTCGACACTGTCCACCACCACCTTGAGACAGCAAAGCCGGCCTTGTTCTTTTTAACCGAGACGCAGATATCATCTCCAGCGGACACATCCTACCTCTGCTACCCTGGGTACGGACTGGAACACTCCTTTGTTCCTAAGGCTGGTGTATGCGTGTACGTTAGAGATGATATCACTTCTTGCCGCCTCGGCAATCTTGAAGGTAGGGACCTCTCCATCTTATGGCTACGTGTAGACTGCGACGACCATCCCCGCATCTACCTATGCCTCTACAGGTCCCATAGCGGTGATGCTGAAACGGATCGACTCATCGAACACGTCCAAATGGCTACAGACTCAGTGCTCCAGCAGGTCCCATCCGCAGAGATTGTGATTCTTGGCGACTTTAACGCCCATCACGCCGAATGGCTTGGTTCGCGCAAAACCGATCATGCGGGAAGATCTGTTCACGATTTCGCCTTGGCATATGGCTTGACGCAGCTGGTAGCAACGCCTACGCGAATCCCAGATGCAGAAAGCCACGTGCCTTCACTGTTGGATCTTCTGCTGACCTCACATCCTGACGGCTACAAAGTATCCGTTGAGGGCCCCTCTTGGCTCTTCGGACCATTGCCTGATTAGGAGTATGGTGCCACTCGTTCACTCGCTGCGGCCGCGAGTTACAGGCAGTCGCCGCGTATGGCACTATAGGTCAGCAGACTGGGATGGAATGAGAACATTCTTTGCATCCTACCCATGGAGGCAGGTTTGCTTCTCGCCGGATGATCCCAATGTCGTTGCTGACTCTGTCGCGGATGTTGTGCTTCAGGGTATGGAACTTTTCATTCCATTCTCCCTGATTCCCACAGGTGGCAAGTCCCAGCCTTGGTTTGGTCGAACCTGCAAGCGGCGTCCCGCCGAAAGCAGGAATGTTACCAAGCATGGGCTAATGCAGCGACAGCACGGGATGTAAAGACCAGCACATTAAAGAAGCAATTTAACTTTGCCTCCAGGTCCCTCAAAAGAGTAATTGCTGGGGCGAAGTCGGCTCACATCGGCAGAATTGGCGAGAGACTAGTGAGTCTCCCCTCCGGAACTCGTGCATTCTGGTCTCTTGCCAAAGCTGTCCAGGGGAACTTTTGTAAGCCATCCCTTCCACCTCTGCGCATAGGAGATAATTCGTTGGCCCACGACGCTAAAGAAAAAGCCGATCTTCTGGGCAAACTCTTTGCGTCCAACTCGACCCTGGACGACGAGGGAAACGCACCGCCGACCATACCGCAGTGCGAGACCCGCATGCCGGAAGTCCGGTTTACACAAAGGGCAGTGCGTAAAGCGCTTCTTTCCCTCGACGTTCATAAGTCGAGTGGGCCCGATAGAATCTCTCCTATCAAGCTGAAGACGTGTACTCCAGAGTTAGCACCGGTTTTAACGCGCCTTTATCGGCTTTCCTACTCTCTTGGCGTAGTCCCGAACTCATGGAAGACAGCTCTAGTGCACCACCCAATCCCTAAAAAAGGAGATCGCTCGGATCCGTCCAACTACAGATCCATAGCCATCACCTCCTTGTTCTCCAAGATAATGGAATCCATTGTTAACTGCCAGCTCCTCCGGTACTTAGAAGACCACCAACTCCTCAATGATCGACAATACGGCTTCCGTCAGGGTCGTTCAGCTGGTGATCTTCTCGTATATTTGACTCACCGGTGGGCACAGGCGATCGAAACCAAGGGGGAAGCGTTGGCCGTTAGTCTGGCACAAAGCGCTCCTTGCGAAGCTTCCTTCCTATGGGCTTAACGAGAAACTGTGCAATTGGCTCACCAGTTTTCTTACAGACAGAAGCATCAAGGTCGTTGTTGACGGTGCATGCTCCGACTCCAAGTCTGTTAATTCTGGTGTCCCACAAGGCTGTGTGCTATCACCCACGCTGTTTCTTCTGCATATCAACGACATGCTGCAGATTAGCAGCATCCATTGCTATGCGGACGATAGTACGAGTGATGCCCTTTACACCGGCCGCGCTAACATTTCTCGGGTAAACGTCATCGAAAGCCGATCCAAACTTGTGTCTGAAATCGAAACTTCTTTATCAAAAGTTTCAGATTGGGGTCGACTTAACCTAGTCCAGTTTAACCCCAAGAAGACACAGGTTTGCGCGTTCACCGCTAAAAGTTGCCATTGGTCGTATCACCTCAATTTGAGAGCACTTCCCTAACTGCATCAGCCAGTATCGGAATCCTTGGCGTCGATATATCAAGCGAAGTCCAGTTTCGCGGTCACTTAGAGAGTAAGGCCATATTAGCCTCGAAGAAGCTTGGTGTGCTAAGCAGATCGAGACAGTATTTTACTCCGGCCCACCGCCTGCAACTTTATAAGGCGCAGGTTCGGCCGCACATGGAATACTGTTCTCATCTCTATGCAGGTGCACCCCAGTACCAACTTCTCCCTCTTGACCGCATTCAACGGAGAGCAACTCGCATCATCAACTGCCAAGATATTTCTGATCGACTTGACACCTTGGCGTTGCGTAGAGATGTAGCTTCACTCTGCATTCTCTATCGCTTGTATCATGGGGAGTGTTCTGAGGAATTGTTCGGACTTATACCGGCTGCTGGTTTCCGCTATCGTCCTACGCGACAAAATATCCATCCCCATCACCTGGACGATTGGCACTCCACCACTGTGCGCTTCTCCAGAAGCTTTTTGCCTCGCACAACCAGCTTATGGAACAAATTGTCGCCTGCCGTATTTCCGAACCGATACGACCTTCAAACCTTCAAGAAGAGAGCGTACCTCTACCTAAAAGGCCGGCAACGCACTTGTGACTCTTGAGTTGCGGGTGTCCATGGGCGGCGGTAGTCACTTACCATCAGGTGACCCGTCTGCTCGTTTGCCCCCTATCGCATAAAAAAAAAAAATATCACGTTTTGAAAGATTCGCTCTATTTACTATTGACTCTAATATGTATTTGATAATATATTCTAGCTACAATATCTACTTCTTAATGTTCCTTAAACATTTCCTCAACTACATCATGTTGAATAATTGAAAAATAAAGAGGAAGGACCTAACGAAAATTTTATTTTATGATGTCTGACACAAACTGATTGACAGGAATATAGGGTAGGATATGTTATTCGTACTGTCGATACAGAACTACTTATCTTTCTAAGGGTCTATTCACAACGATAGGCGTCGCAACCTGATGGTGCATAAATAAATTCCTACCGACAAAGGGATGCACAACGCCGCAGGCAACTTTTAAGTCTCGGTGATGTCAATGACGGCAGAATCAGTCATGTTCAGTTAAGCGACGTGGTAGTGTTTTATCCAAATTTAAGGAAGGAGCTGGTGACGCAGCAGAAGTGCCGCAGCAAAACCTTGCCCCTTAATTTATAATAAGTTTTGTCTTTTGTGTAATCTTTCGTGTGTCCCCGAAATGAGTGAGGTTTCTGGAGGCCCAAATCCCCCTCTCCCCTTTCCTCTCCCCTCATCTCCTTTCTCCTCATCCCCCCTCTCTTCTTTCTGCTCCCTGCATCCCCCATCCCTCATCACCCTCAAAGGTGGGCAACGCACTTGTGACTCTTGAGAAGCGAGTGTCCATGGACGGCGGTTGTCACTTACCATCAGGTGACCTGTCTGTTCGTCTGTCGCCCTATAGCATAAAAAAAAAATATATTTATAAACAGCAAACATTGTTGTAAAAGACAAAAAATACAAGAAATTGTGTTATAAAATTATAATGTGTTCCTATATATTTTGAGGATTAACCAGAGCTTTTCAAGGAATTCTTAATATTTAATTTGGCTTCCAATTTAACATTGATTTTTTAATGGGATACCAGTTTCGCGTATCCATTAAAGGGTAATAATTACATACATTTTAGGTAGCAAATAAGTGTTATATTGTATTGTAACTACAAAGTGCTCACCACGGTGAGCTGACCCTTAGTCGAAGACTGGCAAGCACCTAAACGTTTTACACACGCGAAGATAATATATTTAAGTACTAGTACTCTCTTGCAGTTTATTACCTCACGCTATTCTCGGAACATGATTTATGTTAGAACATCAAAATACCATAATTACATTAATCAAAGAGAACTACGATTAATATATTTTTAATGAATAGGCATTTCTAAAACAATATTTATTAGGTAATAATTTAAAAAGTTTAAAAACTTATTTGGTTATTTGTCACGCTTTAACATAAAACTAATTAAAGGTACATAAGACACTAAACTTGATAAAAAAATTGACGGGTCTGTTGGTTAGTGACCCTGACTGCTGAACTGGAGGTCGTGGGTTCGATTCCCTTGTGTGATCCTCAAATAGTTAACCCGACTCTAGATGTTTTTTGATCCGTTGATTGAATGTTTGTAAAGCCACCCGCGACACGGGAATTATATAAAAATTAATATAGTAGCAATAGTTTAAATAGTCGACTATGCGTGTTACTTTACTAACCTAACAGTCGGACCTCGAACCGAATAATTTGGCTTAATATTGTGTGTATATATAACAAAAATGTTTGCGTTTGACTTTAATATCATCCACCAATAGTTGTGCCGACTCTAGGTGTTTTTAGCGTCCGTTCATTTAATGTTTGTAAAGCCCCCGTGACACAGGAATATAGTTAGGTATGTGCGGGAGTTGTCTAATAGATAAAAAAATCGATTTGCCTATCATGATGAATTGTAATAAGTTCCTTTATCCATTAATGCTATACCTTACAGTTGAAACTTCTTCAAAACCAGACCAGTTTAAAGGATTAAGACATTGCGTAACATACACAAAAAAAAAAAACAATCGAATTGATAACCTCCTCCTTTTGACTCCGGTTAAAAAGACATAGGATACATCCAAATCATTGTATCTAAGAAATAGAAAATAATTAAGCTTTTTTTTATAATGTCATGTAGACAGACGAACAGATAGGACACAGACGAACATGGGACAGAGTTTGTCACGTACTGGTAAGTGACAAACTCTGTCCCATGGACACATGGAACTCAAGAGTCGATAAGTGCGCTGTCCGCCTTTGAGGGTGAAGAGGGATGGGGGAAAGTGGGGAGTGGTTGAGGGGACGGGAAAGAGGAAAGAGGGAGTTGGGCCTCCGGAAACCTCACTAATTTTTGCTTGCAAAGCCGCGGGCAAGACCAAGTATACTATCAAATATTTTCAAACGTAAACTGTTTAAAATTAATAATACTAATGATTAATAAATTATATTTGAAAATTTCTTTTGACCTTTTATCAGTTGACTTTATTTTATTAAGTAATGTATACACTATCAGTTATAAATGACCTTGTGTTCAACTTTGCTAACAGTATACGTAATAATATATTTAAATACAAATAATCTTTTACTTTTAACTTTTATATGTAGTTTAGCAACGCTATCTTGAGTCGCCTCTCCCGTTGCGCTAAGTGGCACTCTGGGTAAGTTGAACCATTCCTATAAAAAATATTTTCAAATAATTATTCTTTGGATAAGGATCTCAATAATAAGTTAATTGAAAACTTTGGACTAAATTAAAATAATGAATTTATGAATGAGTATAAGATTGCAGAATAATCAGGTTGGTAGGGGGTCAGGGGTAAAGGTATTTTGTATGTTGTTGTATTGTTTTCCATCTGATTACGATTAAATAAATAAAACGAAAATAGTATATAGTAATTAATATAGCCCCGGAACTTTTATAACAACAAGTCCAGGTTAAAACACATGATCAGCAATCCAGTCTGAGAATTAGATACTCCTGTAATAAATCCTTGTAACTATACTTATCTTAAAAAATAAATAATTAACTATTATTTTGCTTTTTAGGGAAAACTCAAACATGTTGTCCAAAGCATTAACAATAACTGCTTTAGTTTTACTTATCGCAGCTTCAAGTAAGTCAGAAACAGATAATAAAGAAGCATGTGCGCAAATATCATCCTGCTCTACCTGCATAGAGAAGAGTTCTTGTACTTGGTGCGTTGCAAAGAGTAAATGCACCGGCCAATCATGCGGTAACGACAATATTGTTTTCCCTACAAAAATTCCAGCAGTAATGTCCGGGCCTCTTTTTTGCCCCCGAGTCGTGAACCCGGAAAAAATATTGACATTTAAAAGCGGAACGAAAGAAATCATTGTTGTTAAAATAACACAGATACATGTGTATATGGCGTTTACTCAGTGGAAATGTACGTTAATATTTGAAGGTATGCCGAAGCCGATGATAATTGCCGCTGTACTTATAGGTGATAATGTTTATTGTGAATCAGTGGACTTAACTAACGACTCCAACAACCCATATTTAAGCGGCAGTGTCTCAGTTTCATGGGACTCTAATAAAACTTTTGATGGTAGTCTTCCATTCAAAGTGTGTCGCTGTGATTTAGATCCTAGCTGTAGTGCTTGTAATAAATAAAAGGTATTTTGTGAGTATTTATTGGTTGTTTAATTCGTATGCCAATTAATTTAAAATGCAATTACGTTAGTAAGAGCAATTCACGTAGGCCTTTGTGTGATGAAGGAATTATTATAATTGCATAAGCAGCGTTAATAATGTACAAGCATATATTAAAATTCTTCATCGTGATACTATACTTGACAATCAATCAATGTCAAATTTGCGAGAAAATATTTTCTATGAAATTTTACTTTGTAATACAGATCTTCCATTACTCTCACAAAATAAGAATAAATCTAACAAGATATCATTCATCAAAGTCGATTCAGTCGTTTAGTATTTACGAGTAAACATAGGGATAGACGTATGTGCATATTTAACTTACCCTCCAAAGAAACAGACATTCAGAAAATAATCAGTTCTACAGATAAAACTACACACATATATATATTATTTTTATATATACAGACAGTTACAGACATAGCGAGTTAATTAATGGTTTTCAAAACACAAATATCGATCATGTTTAATTTTTATGATCTTATTTTCTTAAACTTATTTATGTAAATACCGCTTATATTAATTTCAGTAGATCTGATTGTTAAATTAAACAATCAAACTTTAAGGATATATTTTGAGCATTGCACTGGGTTTAGTAAACTGAGTTTTAATCACGGCTGCTAGTTGCAATAAACCATTACAAACGGGGAACAAATGAAAATCTGCAACAAGGAAGAATTATATAGCGCGTGTAAATACGCGTGTGATTGTAGGGTAGTTCGCACTTTGTTGTAGGGAAATTGTACTTAGATTACCTTCTTCGGAGTTTGTTCCAAGCATCTTGTGTATCTCTTAGCTTAGCTCAAGCTTAGTTAAATTTGATCAAAAAGTTGTTAAAAGTTGTTGGAGCAATATCGTTAGGGCAGTTCACATCGATTAACATCCAGCTGGTGTCCCGTACGTACGCGTTCATGATATTTTAAATAAAGCATTTTCTGAAATATAAAATTTAAAGAGCCTTGACAAGGATATGATGAGGTAGTTTGTTCGTGGACAGAGTAAGTGAGGATTGACTTACAAATTAAGTGTATAAAGCGAACATAAGTGCGTTACAAGGATCGACCGCAAAAAATATTTTGAATAAATAAGTGATGTTCTTTAAAATCTATGCGGCAGTTATATAATGGGTAAGGCGTTGGACTTGCTATCAATTGGTTGCGGGTTCGCACTACCGTCGTGAACCTATTCCTAAAACAAGCATATAGCTTAGCTGAAGGCGTTAACAAGACTATTGGTAAAATGTGACCTTCGTTGCTAGTGTTTTTCTCTCTTCTCTGTTCTTTAAAACAATGGCAGATCAGGAAAACCGGAGGGACTTGTGTGAAAGATTTAATGATAGTAAAGATCGTAAGGTGAGTGGATTTCTGTTGTCTCTGTACTACACTGTACCTCATTGGAAAAACGTGAGTTAATGTATGGAAAATGTTGAAAGGACCATTAAATGTTAGTTACTTTAGTGCAGAAGCACATCTGCGAAGCAAACGATGGTTCGAATATATACATATATACCAATTGCTAAACTTATTAATATGGATATGTTAGATTTGTATTGAGTGAAATTTGGTTTAGATTCTTAAATTAAATATTAAAAACAGGCTGATTTCAATCGCTCGCATTTCTACCGCTTCGAACTAATGTCAATTTATTATCCGCGATCAATCCAATAAAAATGAACTTAAAATCAGTCTACTTAATATGGCGTTAAAACTTGTATAGCGACACTAAAAGTTCTTAGCTTTATATTTACAAGGTATATAAACCAGTCTTACAAGTATGGAAAGATATATCCAGACGTAGAATATTAACGTAAATATTTAACTGAGTATTATAATTATAAAAAAAAATCTATAATCGTGCACTTGATCTATGCTTTGTATATATGTAGATAGGTAATACACGTACGAGAAGAGAGTTATATGTACACAATATAGAAGTACAGAAAACTAAAATTTAAAATAACGGTTTAAAAAAAAAAAAACTTGGATACGATTACGTTAAGATCCTGTAGCGAAAGTCTGTTGAATGACACTTGATGTCAATGAAATTTATTATGGTCGATTTTTTTATAGTACAGGGGCATTCGAACCGACGGATATCCTGATGGTAATTAAAAATTCGACCACTTTTAATTTAAAAACCATTAAAGTTAAATGCCAAGCATGAAAAAGAATTATTTCGAATAAGTTTTCTACGTCTTCCTAAATAATTCTACCATGGAGATAAATATGACTTGTTATTATGAAGTTAAAATCAAGTGAATCTCTTTCCCCGACCGGATTGAGGATAAGAATGAACTAATTTTAAATATGTTTAATGTTCCAATTCTATCTACTGTTTATGGACTAAAGAAAATAAGTAGCATTATTTTCAAGTCATCTTATTTTGTTTCATTATAGTTGTTTCCTATATATGTATATATAAGATTTGGTTGTATGATTGGTTCCAGTGTGAGAGTAAAGCAGTGAAGACTAAGAAGTGTTGTTTCAGTTTTTTTTTCATCCAAATAAATTGTGTCTTGAATATAGGTTACCTCTATAAGTTTCCAGTTTAATATGTAGGTACTTGTATGGGTAAGCCTACCTGACTACAGAAGCGGTTTTCCTACAAAGACCTATACATTACGGCATGCTTGTAAGCGAGTAAGCTTTATTTGAATATACTTTTATAAATAGGAAATTACCAACAAACTTTGATACAGTATTTTACTCATCTCTACATTGCGATCATCTATAACATATATTATTTATATATAGATTAGTTTGTAGGTTTGAAGAAACTACCTCAGACGTCCATTTAATGGGGACATATGTGTTGAGTCTTCAGCAGGGAGACACACGCACAAGGACAAGTTTTAGGCATAGCTCGTAACAAAGGCGGGTAACGACTTAGAACTATCTCGAGGCTTTCTCAAGATTTCTATACAATCCGAGAAAGATTTTAAGCTATAAGTAATATATGTTTAGCAGTACTTTACGCCAGAATCAAATATGTATGGAAAAGGTATTTATAATTATGGCTAGACTTAGACTTATTTTATAAACATTGAAATAAAAAAAAATAGTGTAGGGTTACAGGTGTTGATGTTTTGCTATGAATTTATATCAATTGCATTAAAATTATGCAGAAAAACGTCTGTTTAGTTCGCTTACTCCATATACATACATATATCACCTATATAATCAACTGGGTACTGCAATTAGTCGCCTTTTACGACACGACCGGATAGAGTTAGGGTAGCCCTATTGTACTCCACCGTGAACCACACGGCGATTTTGTATTTTATTAAAATAAAATGTATTACAATAAAACTATAATAGGAAATGTTCATGAGCCGACAACCTTGATAATACTCATTTTATACTTTGAAACTAGTTACGAGTGTGTCCACTTCTTTTATTTCCCACATAAATTAATAAAAGTGTCAGAAATTTTCACAAGCATTGTTCGATAGTGTCATTAAGTAATCTCATATGGATTTTTCTAACTTCTGTTCTGGGACAACCTTCTATGACAATTGATTTAGTTTTATTTAAAAATAGAACAACAGAGAATTACAGTACAGTTATTAATGTATATTACATAATGTGTGTGATGAGGGTGACGTTAATCTATAAATATTAACATTTCTTTTCAATCATACACTCCTGGTAGAGTGGTCGTGGTTATAGATCGCCGGATAGATTCGCTGAGGCTTTTGCGACTTTTCTCCACCTTTCTCTATTAGAGGCACTCCGTGAGGAATCACTTTGTAGTCGAAATAACTAGGTCTGTGAATTTTGTGGGTGATTAACTGTAACAACGTTGACCCTCTACTCATCCTTGTACTGCTAATCGTTTCAACCGGCTTTCGTTGCGTAATATATCTAGCAATCATGCAGTTATATGTCTCTTTGTATGAATATGTAGTTTTCTTATTAAAAAATGACACTTTTGTTAAAATCTATATGTGTTTACTAGTGTTACAATAGTTCATAATTGATATTTTATACTTATAAAATACGTGAATAACGCTGTGGAATATTTATAAACATATTTAAGAATAACTATATTAAGCTAAGTTTATAACTGTAAGTTATTGTTATTATTAAAAATAATAAAAATTAGATAAATAAAATTAAGGACCCGCAACGTCACGTTCGTTCTCAAAAGAGTAGCAGCGTTGCCGCTGATTCAACGTGAAATGCTTGGTAATAAAACAATATAATAATACAATATAATATAAACAATATAACTGTATTTCTTATCTTCTATTAAAAATTACGGCTTCCGCACTAGGATTAATTTCTGTATCGTGGTAGTCTTTACAAACATTCAAACACACTCGGGCTCGACCGGTGCGTTACCAAGGCATCACAGAAAACCGGTTGTGAAGCAACGGTTGTATTGTATTTCCCCAAACTTAGTGAGCCTTACAGAGGCCCAACTCCCCCTCTCCTCATTCCCTTCCCGCATTCGGCCATCCCTCATCACCCTCAAAGGCGGCGGCACTTACGAGTATTGAGTTGCAGGTTTCCATGGACGGAGGTTGTCACTTACCATTAAGTGGCCCTCAGTTCGTCTGTCCCCCTATATTATATATATATATATATATATATATATATATATGAAAATAACTTATTTCTAAAGGACTAATTAATAAAGAATGTAAAGTCATAAACTCAAACCATTTAACCCAAACTTATCATCGAATCGATTCGAATCATAGCAGTTTTCTGTTCGTATTATCATTGGTACTAATTACTACTAATTACAAAAAGTGATTTGTAAATACTACTGATACTATTCGAGTTCGAGCCACC
This sequence comes from Tyria jacobaeae, assembly GCA_947561695.1. Classification (NCBI taxonomy): domain Eukaryota; kingdom Metazoa; phylum Arthropoda; class Insecta; order Lepidoptera; family Erebidae; genus Tyria; species Tyria jacobaeae. The sequence goes on along the minus strand of OX387211.1, from coordinate 3,022,281 downwards.
TACTCTGTTTAGTATATCCCCAGCGGATAACGAAGTACGATAGCACTTGGCTAAATGAACAGCTAGTTTCTACTGCTGACTCATAAGATCTCCAAGGTGGTGTAAAAACAGGTGGACAGGGTTACCCTACGTGACACTATATTGCAGTATTTAGTAAGTACGTATAATGTACATAAGTAATATATGCATGCAAGCTCTGAAAATTTAAAAACGATTATAAAACAATTTCCTCGGACATTACTGTAGCTATAAAAAGTAGACACGACCGTACATCCGCTTTTTCATTGCGCTGCAAAATTTTGTTTAAAACATTATAATATTTTTATTGTGTTGTGTACGTGATATTATACTTTTTTAGGCTGCAACAAATGACAAAATTACGTTAAAAGAGTAACAATTTGAATTAAAGGGAAATTAGGAATCGATGCTATAATAAGGGAGTTTAATCGTCAAAAAGTCAAATCATTGCCCAGAGTGTAATTAAATTGGATTGCACGGATGGCACAGTGGTTTAAGTGGTCTCTCTGGTAGCCTCGCTCTCGCCAGTACGCTGTCCCAGGGAATGTTGTGGGAGTCCCCACACTGGACAACACGTTGTTTAATCAAAAAAATGTTGTTCTGAGTCTAGGTGTTCTTTGTGTACGATTCATGAATGTTTGAAAAGTCTCCCGCGACACAGGAGTTAATCCTAGTGCGCCAGTTATCTCGGGGAGAGTTTTAAAACATGAAAAATATGAAAATATGATTAAATTCGCTTACCTGTCATATTTATTTTTCATATGTTGTGTAATCTGAGGAACTAATGATTCATCTACATATCCACAGAAATAGTCTAATGATAGATATTAACTGTACACAGATGCTTAGGAAAACATAGATTATAAACATTAAAAAATATAAGTCGGGCTTAATTATAATCGGCAAAATATGAGCGTTAATAACGCATCTGCCTACCCCGGGGTAAATAGCGTGAATGTGTGTATGTGTATGTTTCATCCATCTCAGAGAAACTGATCCTGCTAATGGAATTCTTAAACTTTGATATATCATATTTATTATATTTTTGTCCACCGGACATTTTGATAGCTGAGCTCTAAAATATCTGATTTGCACGTTTTCTTAAAGTTATGAGCCAAGCTGTTTTATTGCTACTTTAAGATTCATTTTACCAGAAAACATTGTCACACTTAAACAAAGTCTATTAATTGAGACTTAGATTTAAAAATGTTTATGTTAACATCACTAGCTCCTATAATATTTTATTATTAGTTTTGTTAACATATGTTAACATTTGAGCCTTATCCAATATAAAAAATAAGGTATTAATATTATTAATATTTGGCACTCTACATACACAGAACAAAAGCAATATTATAATTACTAGTTGATGTTCCTAAAATTTCAATATATTTATTTTTAAAATTATAACTTACCGTTATAGTGTTTTATTTTCTTTTATTTGCTACATTTAGATATATACATTACTGCACGAATACACATACTTTCTAAAAAGTTAAAGTACTTTCTATAATCTAGAGACTGATCAATTGAAATTATTATGGGATTAGAACTATTCTTAAAAACGGTGAGAGACTTACAAATTCTTAATTTCATTTCGGATGACGTACCTGATAGGCAGTATTGGCTTTATAGTAATATTCTAAGAGACATAAAAGAATTGATGACTAATTACTAATCTTTTTCGTGCATAAACATCATCCATTAAAATATAACAAACCTTATCAATAAATCGAAGGCTCTCATGTTAGTCTAGATGAATTGTTACATAAAAGTATAGAAGTGGATATCGTTTGTATAGCAGAACATTTTATAAAATGTGGCTATAAAAACTTTACACACTACAGTAGAAATACGAATTGAGGCAGCTTCTGCATTCTTATTAGAAATGGACACGAGTGGAAAGGGGTAGCAGAAATTGGCATGATTTAAATAGGTATACTTAATAATACACAACATCATTAAAGTTGTGTATCCTCTGATGTAGCGTCGTGTTAAAATAATAGTAAAAGATTACACATCTCTAATCAAAGAGCAACTAACTTTATATAAGAAATAACTGGCAGTATGCTCTTTTTAAGTTCACGACATTGCGTTCTGTAAAATTATAATCATGCAGTATTAATTTTTAGACACACTCATCAAGGTTTGCGAGTTCTGTTCCGCTTGATTTTCAGTCATCGATCGCTAATCTAAGTGCGTCCTGCCGTATAAAACGTCCAGCACTTCAATCCTAAGCTCGGCTCGATGAGTTGCTTTCAATTTGGTCCAAATTGGAGGTAATTTAACTGAAGTGAAACTTATGAACCAACCAACTGGTTGTAACATAATAATTAATTGAACTCAAGGGTAAGCTATCTGTATGTAAAATAACATCATAACGCCAGACCTCAAGCATAGAAAAACTTTTTTTACGTTCTGAATAGAATAACTTTAGAAGCCGAAGTGAACTTTATCGTGTAACGAAAAAGAAAAGAAAGAAAGAAAGACAACAATCTAGGACACGTAAATGATATGCGGGAAAGTAATCAGTTTTTTCACAGTATTTCAAAATCAAATAAAAATGCCTTTAATGGGATTCTTGCGATGTCTGTCTGGTAAATAAAACGTAGGTAAATGCAAGCATGCATATAAGCAACAGTACTTATTCGTCAACTAGGTTTGCTTACGGTTATGCTAGCTTAAAAGCTCTTTTATTCCCTCGACAAAAACAAGCTCATTCATATGCTCTCAATATGTAAAGTCACTATATTATCAGTCAGGTTGTGACGTAAGGATGTGATCTCCACTTATTTACAATATGTAATTATTTATGGACAATACTTACAACGCAAACGAAAGGTGTACATCTATAGTGTCCGCTGTGCTATTGCAGTGGAATGTATGTAGAAGTTTTGATATTTTCAGTATCCGGCTAGTTATACGCAACTTAGAATGTACTTAAATAATTATGTACTTATGTTCACTGACTTGTTTAAGGCATCACTCCCATATGTAAACCTGTAATTGCAGCACTCATAAACTCACATAACTATCGCGCGGACCTATTGGTCTAGTGGTTAGTGATCCTGATTGCTGAACTGGTCGTGGGTTCGATTTGAAAATTTTATATGATCGACGAATAGTCTTAAGTCTGAGTGTTCTTTGTATCCGTTGATTGAATGTTTGTAAAGCCAGAGACACATGACACAGGAATCATTCTTTAGGCGGTAGTAGTTATTTTAATATCTTTAAACTCCTCACGCTGCTCTTGCAGAATCAATTTTGAAGGAAAATGTAAAAACAGGACTTACAGTAAATTTAAGTTTCAACATGTGAATACGCTAGAAGTAAGGTTAAAAAAATATCTTAATTTTTATAGGCTATTTTCGAATTATATGCCAACTTTAGTAATACTTGCTGAGCCCTTATTTATTCTTATATCACTAAACTTTTAATACCTACCGTTGCCAACTTTGAGTTCTATAAAAATCTTGGCAAAAACAGATATCTCTTATTACGTAAAATAAAGAAAACTAATTACACTTCTGTAATCTGCGTAAGGACAGAGTTAATATTAATTATTAAGGAACATACGCTTTTACTAACGTGTGTATTAAGGTTTTTTGGGGGATACAGAACTAATTTTGGATCCGACGGGACTTTTATCAAGGAATGAACTAACCTTTCGTATAGGTGTGAGTCACTGCGCTGCTGAACTGACCGTGAGTCGAGACTAAATACGAGACCAAGAGATATAAACCCGCTACTGCGAAAGCAGTTTCATTTTAATATTTAAACATTCACAAACATTCTGACCTATATCAGACATAGTTGAAGCTTGACAGTTAAATTGTGTAACTTTATAATTTGTTTAATAGTCTCCTCTAAAGATATTAAGAGGATAATGTTATTGGAGTCACAGAACGACATTTGCGACTTGCTAGGTAAGTACATAAATTACAGATGTTTGTATTGCTACTTGACCAATGGAAACATGAGCAAAATTACTCAGCGATAATGAAATACAGACTTCATTTGACGCCAATTTCATATTTTATAAATTAAATAATAATAAATGACTAATTAATGTATGTACAGGTAGTACAGTAGACGTGACGAGACTTGACACCAAGTGTTAAATTAAAAATAAAATTGCCGTTTCAATTTCCTATTTCCTATGAAGCCTGTTCACTAAATTTACATGAGATGCTTTAAAAATTACTGCAGGTCGTCTATATGCAGCTTATTACTAGATGGTTATATTCATAATATTATAATTCCACAACAGCATGGATTTGTGAAGAGAAGATCAACTACCACAAATTTGGTGTCCTTCGTGGATTATTTATTTAACAATATGGATTCTCGCGTACAAGTAGATGCTGTATACACAGATTTCCGAAAAGCATTCGACAAGGTAGACCACCAGTTATTATTGAATAACATTGCCTACAATGGCATACGTGGCGATCTGCTGCGGTGGTTTTCTTCCATGGATTGGATTTGGATTCCAGTCTTCTGCGGTTTGTTTAACCTCTGGTGTGCCCCAGGGGTCAATCCAGGGCCCTCTTTTGTTCATTTTATTTATAAATGACATTAATACATGTTTTCATAATTCTAAATTACTGCTCTATGCGGATGACCTCAAAATTTTAAGACCAATAAAGAGTGTGCTTGATTGTATATTGCTTCAAGCAGATTTGGATCGCTTCAATGATTACTGCCAATCCAATAAACTGCAGCTTATATATCTAAATGTTGTTATGTTAGCTTTACAAAAAATAAAAATTTTATAAAACATTCATATTCATTGAATGACACGAACCTGACCAGACTATCACTAGTTCGTGATCTGGGTGTTCTTCTGGATGATAAACTCCATTTTGATCAACACATTGATAATATCGTAAACAACGCCTATCGGATGTATGGTTTTGTAATGAGAACAGCTACAGAATTTACGCGTCCTTCTACTTATTTACATATATTTAAATGTTTAATTAGATCACAATTGGAATATGCAGTACCGGTGTGGAATCCCTTCTTTAACAGATATATAGAACACATTGAGAAAATTCAAAGTAAATATTTAAGTGCCATGCACTACCGTTGTTTCCACAGATTTACAACTTCTGATTTGTTATATAAAATGTATAATTTGCATAGCCTTAAAAGTAGGCGAACTTTATTGGAGACAGTGTTTGTTTTTGATTTGTGTAGCAATTTATACGACTGTATTGGTATTCGACATGAATTATGTTACATAGTACCTTTTTTTTTTTTTTTTGTTTGTTGACGGGGTGAAAAATCCTTCGGATCTCCAGCTCCTCGGGGACACAGGAGCCAGGAGTATGTGGTGTTTCCACTAAAAAACACCCCGACGGCCGGCCTCTGGCGCCCTACTCGGTTAGGACCCGGACCATGTTATTTCAGGTCCTCCCCGAATTGACGCCGTGCCTTATTATGCCCTGTCCCGGAGGAAAATTATTGTCCCCCCTCGTTCCCAGCGATGTAGGCTCTTTGCATATCTATGCAATCATGCTGCCATTCCGACCGCAGTAATCAATCTGCCTCCAGAGGTCCCCATCCTCTGGCGACCCGCGGTCCCGTCGACGGTTTTTATCGCCGACGTCTCCTTCGCTCGGGATCGGCTCTCTCCCGATCCCGTTCAGCGGTCTCTTTCTGGAGCATAACAGCTTCGCAGAAAGAGACCACTGCGTCCCAGCCCTCCTCATCCGCCAGCATGGCAACAATAATTGCTGGCGGAGACAGGTCTCGTCCAATTTGGTCAACCAGGGCTTCGCGGTTAGATGCCCATGCAGGGCAGTCCTCCAGCGTGTGCTGGGCGGAGTCCCGGTCAGCTGCGCAGTGGTGGCATTGTGCCGTCTCTTCCCGTCCGATCTTATTCAGATACTCACCGAAGCAACCATGTCCGGTGAGAATCTGCGTCAGTCGGTAGGTAATGTGACCTCCCTCCCTTCCTACCCAAGCTTCGAGGTTAGGCAGAACGGCACCAACAGCGCGTTGGCGCGCATTCTGTGGCTGTTCCAGCCGCGCGCGCCACTGTGCCAATGCCTTTTGGTGAGCGTTCCGCCGCATTTCGAGCTCGTCCTGGTCTTCCCCGCTTTCACCCCGGCGGACAGCACGAATCTGGTCATAGACCTTCGCGTCCATATCCGCCAGGATATCAAAAGGCGGGAAACAAACCAGGACTGTCGCCGCCTCTGACGAGATGGTGTGGTATCCTCGTACAATCCGAATGGCCGCTACCCGCTGCGCTTGATTGAGCTTAGCTCGGCAGCGGGAGGAGGCCGATAGGCGCTTGGCCCATATCGGCGCTCCATAGAGGGCCATGGATCGTATCACCGCACCATAGAGGCGGCGAACTTCTTCCTGCGGACCCCCTAAATTAGGCAATAGCCTCTACAGGGAGCCCGCCACCCCCTGAACTCGGGGGATCATCCGCTCGAAATGCTCCTCGAAGCTCCAGCGGCTGTCTAGGGTGAGGCCGAGGTACTTCATATGTCGCCCAACCTCGACCTCCGTTCCTTCCACTCTAATAAGTGAACGAGTAGGAACGGCACCTCCGCGTTTCCTGTGAAACCACAGGGCTTCCGTCTTATGAGGTGCTACCCGTAGACCTAGACCGCTGATCTCCTGGACGACACAGGCCACCTCTGATTCGGCGAGCTCCAGAACTTGCTGGAAGCCATCTCCCCTGGCCAGTACTAGAGTGTCATCCGCGTAGCAGACGACACTCACTCCAGGGGGTAAACTGGTCCTCAGGACCGCATCATACGCGAGGTTCCACAGAAGGGGTCCTAAGACCGACCCCTGGGGAACCCCGCACGTGACCTCCCTGTGATGTTCTTCGCCGTCCCGACCCATATATGATATGGACCTATCGCGAAGATAAGCCCCGATGATGTCCTGTAGGTAGAGGGGCAACTGGTGGTACACCAGTGCCTCTCTAATCACCCACCACGGTAGGGAGTTAAAAGCGTTGACTATGTCGAGACTGACGGCCAGCGCTACTCCCCCCCGACAGATGACCTCTTCCGACAGGGAGCGGACACGTTCGATCGCGTCCAACGTTGAACGTCCCTGTCGGAACCCAAATTGGCTGTCTGATAGATCAGGGCCCACTCGCGACAGGTGCTGGTTGATACGGGTGGCGATGACTCTTTCAAAAAGTTTCGCCACCTCGTCCAGCGGTCCAGCTCGTCCTCCGTCACGTCAAAGTCATCGGACCATGAAACCATTGTAACCGATTCCGACGGTGACGGAGGGTGTGAGGGACTACCCTGGCCCCTGGGGAAGAGTGTGTCTACCACTCTTCCCACAAACTCGGGGTCCAGGGTCTGTGTTAGTGGTGGGACCCAGGGTCTGAGCTTGCTCAGTACAAGTTTGTACGGGCGCCCCCATGGGTCCCTGTCCAGTCCCTCTATTAGCTCCTTCCAAGACCGAGCCTTGGCTTCCGCAATCGCGAGGCTTACAGCCTTCGCTGCGACGTTGTACTCCCGTCTCGCTTCGGTGATCTCCTCGGCTGTGGCTCGCCTTCTTATTCGGGTTCTCTGAAACCGGCGACGGGCTCTTGAGCAGGCTATGCGCAGCTGCTCAAGTTCCGGCGTCCACCAGTACACAGAGCCCCTCGAACCTCTCGGCCTGATCCGTGGCATCGACGCGTCACAGACGTCAGTCATGATATCACGAAACCAGACCGCCTGTGCTTCCGGACTGGACGAGAGCTGTTCTTCCCCTTCCTCTGGCCAATCCGCGACGATGGCTGCGGCGACGAGTATGTCCCGGTTCATCCGTTTGAGGGCCCATCGTCGCGGTGGGCAGCCACTGCGACGGTCCGAACCTGCGTCCGGGCAGCGGATGGTCACATCGAAAACGATATGACGATGGTCCGATAAAGTGACCATCTCCTCCGCCACTCTCCATCCTGACACTAGGTCAATAGCAGAGGGTGTCGCCCACGTCAGGTCGACGATCGACTCCCCCTGCCATCGCACGCAGGTACTCACCGAACCCCGGTTCGCAATGCTAAGGTTCAGTCCCGCCGCCCACTCAATGAGTGTATCTCCTCTTACGTTGTCTAGGCGATCTCCCCACTGTGTGGAGCGGACGTTGAAATCGCCCAAGACAAGTACCGGACGGGTTAGGATGGTGCAGATGCAACTCCTAAGTCCGTCCAGGTACGCCTCAAATGCTGGGAGGCCGCAATTTGGAGATATGTAGCAGCCCACAACGACCATGGGGCCCCACTCTACTGCCACAAACCCTAGCCCCCTCTGTAGAAGGGTGCAGTGGAGACCATTCTCCACCCCTGCCCAGTATATGGCGGCAGTACTGTCATCTGATCCAAACCACCGAGGGTGATCGGGGACGCAGTACGGCTCCGCCACAATCGCTAGAGCAACCGACTGCTCAGCGAGCGTCTGCATTAGCAGATCTTGCGCTGCGCGGCAGTGGTTTAGGTTGCCCTGCAATATTTTCTGGTATGGGGTGAATTTTAGGCCTCCATTGCCTCCTCTGCCGGACGGTATTCCGGCCGTGGCCCTCTCGCAGTTGGCGGGTTTTGACTAACGTCAATATTCGCCGAGGCTGAGGCGGGGTTGGTTTGTGGTCCCCTTTTCTTTTTCTTAGGCGGGGAGCACTTCTTGCTACCCATCCGGTGGTCCGCGGGACGACCAAGGTCTGAGCAGATCGGGCACCTCGGCGCTTTTGCGGTGCATGTGCGTGCTACGTGGCCTGTGCCACCGCACGCGTAGCACCGCGCGCCACGGTCTGTCTCGTTAAGGCACTTCGCCTTCACATGTCCCAATTCGAGGCACCGATAGCACTGCAACGGACGTGCTACCAATGCCTCTACCCGGGCCGAAATCCAACCCACCTGCATTCGTTTGGCAGCCGCAATTTTGCGGACTGCCGTAAGCGGACAGCGGATCCAGGCCGTGCCAAGCCGTGACGGATTAGTACGGATGTCCCCGACTTTTACGTCGGTAATGGAACATCCCCCTAATGTAGCTACCGCCTTGGCGACCTCGTCAGGGGTGATGGACTCATCTAAGTCCATCACTCGTAAGTCCCCTGTTCTACACGGACGCGCAATAATGGCATCCGTGCCGGACAGAACCTCTCGCAGGCGCATTGCAAGTTTGTCCGCCAAAGCGGCGCTACCTTCACCGGGGACCTGTAGAATCAGGGCCCCGGTCATGGCTCGCCTGGTGCGGACCCCGCCCGCGATACCGAGATCACCCAGGTTAATGTTAGCCTTTGCGGCCATCATTAGCTCGGCCATCCGTGTCTCCGAGCCATGGGGTACAGAGATAGTGACAGCCGCAGTTGTAGGGGGCCGTGGCACAGCTTTCTTTTTAGTCGGTAGGGGAGCAGAACGATCCGTCGACTGTGTTGTGGTTGCCGTCTTTTTCGCGGCCTTGGCTTTGGTTTTCCGACCAAGAACCAAAGCCCAGGTTTCCCCCGTCGACGTCGACGGTGCCGCAGTTTGCTGCTGCTCCACGGTCACAGGATAAACCAGTGCACCTGGGTTGCCCGTTTCTTCCTTCCCTTCTTCTTGGCCGTTGGCAATCCTGTATTAGAGGCCGAGTTTGGAAGTGGCAAGGTGCTTCCTTCTGAGCTTTGTTTCTCTAGAATCTTGGAACGGACCTCGGCCAGCACACGATCCACCATGGCCTCGTACTGCCCACGACCCGTAGCTATGTTTAGCTCGGGCTGAGTTGCTGGCTCTACCCTCTTCTTTGGGGGTTCAACGCCCTCGTACCTAGTTTTGGGTCCCGCCGGAGTTTTTGGGTGGGGCTTGGGGCCCCCACAGCGAAGCTTTTCCATCTCTTTATGTAGGGAGGCTATCTGGGAGCGGAGCACCTCATTCTCTCGCTGTAGCCTCCCTACTGCGTCTGTTAGGACTGTTGTATCAGCTATCCTGAGAAGTTCCGACACACCAGCCCTGATGGTAGTCATGGCCTCTTTGACGGCATTCTTTTTGCCACCTCTGAGGCCCTTCGTCCCTTGAAATGCTTTCTCAACCGCCGCTAAGGACCCCTGGATTTTGGAGTCTACGATGGCAGCGGGTTGGCCTTTCAACTCCACCGCAACCTCGTTTGTGTGGGTCTGCTCTGCACCTGAAACAGCCGGGGAAGTAAAAGGAGCTGCCGCTCCTTCACACTCAGTCTCCGTGCCTGTTTCAGTTTCATTCCCTCCGCTGTTCCTGCCACTTGCTGTACCCCTCCTTGGCCTTGCAACCTTAGGGGGCCGACTCTCCTCAGCCGGTCCTTTCGGTTTGCGTTTGCGAGCTTGGGTCGACCGCGAGGATACAGAGACCAACGACGAAGCGTCGCTATCCCCTGAGTCCCCCCGCTGCGATCGCATATTCTTCCCTTTATTTAATCGCTCTCCCGAAAGAGCACGAGAAGTCGCCGAATTTGGCGTTATCGGTCGCACAAAACTGGGCGTGTGCGCTCCGATTGATGTGCCCGGGCTCGGACACCGCTGCGCACGTAACTGTGCCCCCCCAGAATACGGTGAGCAGGACACTTCGGTGTCAACCACTGAGGTTGACACCGGAGTGCCGAGGGATTCTCCGACCGCTGAGCGATCGATACCCTCCTGGGGTAGTTTGTCTTTTATAGTTACGTTCATGATTTTTTTTTCTTTTTTGCTCTTATACGTGAGCTAACGTGGTGTTGCCCTAGCGACTGGGATACCCCCCCCAGCCGTTAACCTCTTCACCGGGCTCCCTCAGCTTGGGTTAGGGGTGATTTTTAAAGAGGTTGTCTACCTCGCGGCCTTCTCTACCCTCCTCCCCGTCGAGAAGGCCCCCGCTCCCGATTGCTCGGCGTTTACGGGTCGGGCCGATTGGTTGCCGGAGTTCGGCAGCGACCACCGCCAGTTTCTCCTAAAGAAACTTCCGACGGCAGTCCCGTCGCCCCCATGAGATGTCGTCCTCCGACATAACCCTCGCACCTGCCCTCTGCGTAACAGAGGGACATGTAGAGGGATGACTCATGGCATGCGGCCTTAGCCATCTCTGCCCTTGTGATTTTTATGGAGGTTTTCTCCTCTTGGCCGTTCTCCAAACTAAAAGAAGGCCCCCGCTCCCAATAAATGGGCGTCTGCGGGTCGGGCCGTCCGGTTGCCGGTGTTCGGCATTGACCGCTGCCAGTAATTTTGCTGATCGCTGAATGTCTGACAGCTGTCCCGTCGCCCCTCTAATAGCCGTTAGGCTAGACTCCTTCTGCCAGGGACCACATTGGCCGCGCCAGTAGCATAAGATCGCGTGTACCACTTTCCGCGTGCAACAGATGGTCGTCGCATTGGACGCCGTGGTTTGGTCTTTAGAAGGCATGTTACATAGTACCTAGAACATCAGCACGACGAGAGGCACAAGCGCAAACTACATTTGCTGTTTCGACTTCTCGTACTATTGCTGGTCTGCGAGCGCCTCTACGTAGAATTACTAATAATTATAACCTGTACTTTCACGATATAGACATGTTTGCAATATCTTCGGGAACATTTAAAAAGCTTGTGACACAAAGATTAAATTATTTGAATGTTTAGATTTTTTAAGTTAGTTAGTAGGTTTGTTTTGATTTCTTTTTCTATTTATTTCTTTTCATCTATCTATCTATTATTTCTTTTCAATTCGTCTGGGTACGAACAAAGCATGATACTTGCAGAAAAATGTTAAAATATTACGTGGAAAATGTTGTTAGTCTCACAAAGGTATTTCTTTATTTTAATGTTTTATTGTAATATTCTGTGTGACTGTTTATTTTCCCAAATAAATAAATAAATTATCCTAATTCTGCTAATAGCAAATACAGATGTTCGGGAACAGCTGTAGATCCTCTTATAATTATAGTTACCTTTAAAAACCCCTAAATAATGATAATCTTCATCCATAAATTTTTCTCCTATATAGGTGGAATGTTTTCGTTATATAAAACTTTGTGTACTTTAATGACTAGTTGAAGTTTAACGAAAGGAGCCTTCATATAATAACGCTTCATGAAATGTTGGTAGCAAGCAGTGGGCATGGTGACTCACATAAAAATTGATGATTGTATGTATTTTAATACATACATTAAATGCAATCTAATAAAATTTAATGAAGATATCAGTACCTGTATTACTATTACAATATTTGGGAACAATAAAAATTGTACTTAACTGCATTTCCAATTATTTTATGTTAGTTTTCGCTTACAATTATTACGATAAGAAATGAATTTGGAGAAACATCTATTCCTCCTTTATTCGGAAGCCTTTATTCGTTTGTGTTAGGTAGTTCTCTATTAACTGGTAAATTTAATGTTTCTCTACTCAGTGGTGTTCCTAAATTTGATTCTTTGAAAATGGCACTGCATCTGCAAGTCCCGACAACACAACCGAAAAAAAATTTGAACTGACAAAATGAGAATGAACCGGATAGTGCTGGGCAAATCAAGTCAAGTCTAGGGCACCTATACAAATTGAAAAATTGACCAGCCACATTTTGTCGATAGGTTGAGGCATTTCTATACGTTGTAATGACTTCCAAATTTCAACACACGTTTCTTGAACTATATGAGGCATTACTGATCGGCTTATGAAAAAATACTGTGGCAAATTTTAGAAGCTTACTCCAGTTTACAAGTATCTGTGAAAAAAAATATATTTTTATTACAGTTGATAATTTACAAGTAAATGAAGTAATTTAATAGGCTACTACATAAGAGAAAGATAAAAGACAATTTAAATAGTGACAGTGCTGCGCCAGCCACGAAAAGACGTACTTCATATTATCACATATTATCTTTTTTGGATATTACTATAGAACACCGAAATACTGGTAGAAGTCTCAGTTTACCCAAAGATGAAGATAGTACCAGTTATGATTCGTTAGATCCTACTACTAACTAGTCCGTCCCGAGTCACTACTCCTCCATCGCCACCGTCGAACTTACTAACCGATTCCGAGCGTAAGAATAAGAAATTGACACTATTTAAAAAATCTGTAGTTAACAGAATGTCTGTCGATGAAGAAAATGATCACGATAAACAGTTTTTGCTATCACTATTACTTGATATGAAAATGATGACAGACAGTGGAAAATTCGACTTAAATTTGAAATTATCAGTGCAATAAAAAAAAAGTACACTAAACTGTTACCGTTGTCATCGACTCTATTTAAGAGTACGTATGAATATCATCCAAGATCGTCAACTGTGAAACATAACCAATAAGGGTAGTTTCTTTCAAGCAATGGCTCCAATTCAGTTCAGATAATTATGGTTATAGGACTCGTATCCAGGATTACGACAACGATGATGTCGACTCACACGCACATTCACATTGTTCATGATTTCATGATGATGGCCTAGAAGGGATATTAACAAACTTAAAATATTGGGACTCAATCAGTTAATAATCATAACATCCCTGAAAGTGAACTATAAACAGTGAGTAAGTTACTTAAGCTTAAACAAGTTGATCATAGTTGATAAGGGGCTGAATAGTGTCAAACTAGCGGAGAAAACATGATCAAATATTTAATTGAATCAGGTGTTGTATAGTGTAGGAGTAACATAGTATCACTAGTAATAGTATCATAATAACTGGATACCTATAATTAAAAATAAATGAATTAACATTTGCAAATGATCCATAGATCATTTTATGTAGTTACTTTACCGTTACCTATGACTGTTTTGTCAAAATACTTAAAAAAAATAATTGGATAGGGTCTGTACTTTGCATAACGTTAAAACTGGTGATCTTGTAGCCTTGTAGAATTCAATGGGTGCACCCAAAATTACTTTGTTTGCGTCTGTTTTAGACAACACTTCAAGACATCACGACAGCGCTCCAGACACTGAATTGGCGCAACCGAATTTCTGTAATATTTGTATAATTTCTGCGCTTATGATGAATCATATCAGCCGAATATGTAGGAACGTAATATCAGACGCGGAAGTTCAGTCGCGTACTTTCGATATAGTGTGCTTAGACACTTAGAGCCCGTTGTGACGATGGACTTTTTGCTAAGCCCCGAACACCCTACTCGTCATCTGCCACACAGTACTTTGTATACTTTATTAAATCTATACTAACAGGTTATAATTATATATTTTGTTTAATGTGTATACAACTACATTTTCTTTTCAAGAATCATCTTAAGTAGAGTGTTATTTAACACCAGCTTTCTATTTTACAGTCTAATGTTAAGTATAAGTGCCCAAAAATCGGGCCGGCTCTTACAAATCTGACTGCAGATGACAAGTCTCAGATTAAAACGAATTTAAACACTTCAAATAAATTATATTTAATAGGAGATCCTATATAATTATACATTATCATTAAATATATAAAGTATTTTATAATAATATATAACACATATATAAATACATATATTCACGCCAATGTCCCCGCAAGTGTAGGCAGGGGCAGCTGAAACTATATATATAACAATATCTATGGACACTTTCATTATATTTATGGCAGGTCTAGGTAAGGTTTTTAGTAGGTTCTAGTTTATTCTAGGTCTAGGTTTGGTTTGCATATTTCATATTAGCTCTGTCTACTTGACATTTATTCTGTCGGTAAATGGATAATCAATCATATTTCACGGCCTGTTGGTCTAGTGGTTAGTGACCCTGACTGCTAAACTGGAGGTCGTGGGTTAGCTTCCCACACTAAACAAAAAATTTTGTGATCCACAAATACTTGTCCCGAGTCTGGATGTTCTTTTACCCCCACTAGTGCATCATGCCTTGATAATATTTATACTGATATTTTACCTACCCACAAAAAAAATATTAATTTAATAGACTCTGATCACTGCGGACAAATGATCACTGTACCAAACATAAAGAAAAATAAATTGAAAAAGATATCACTGCTAACCCAAAGTCTGAATGTCGCTTGGAAACATTTAAAACTAAACTTGCAAATAAAATCCAACTTTTGTCAACTAATGATTTTTTTTTTACGTGGGGAAATCCTCATGGACTATCCTCCGCCAGGGGCATCAGCGGAGGGGTGTGCCGGACTTGACCGTAGTAGTAGTAACTTGACATGACTTGACTCGGACTTGACCGGCTAAAACCACCACGGTGTTCCTTCCTCGCACCTGCTGCCGAGGGCCGCGGGAACACGACATTCTTCCGCGGCCAGCAGGTGACCGTCCGGAGCGGACCCCATCTCGTCTTGAGGGGGAAATGCGCCTCTCCCCCCACCATCACTCCCTGAGGGAGGCGCGCGGAACACTAAACTCGGACCTATTAAACGATTTGGGCGATGGACTGTACCCCACGTACACCGCCCTCGTTTCCATTTACGGAGGCCGGAATTGAGCAATGTCGACCCTCCTCCGACGTCCGGTGCGTCGTCTGCGGATGGAAAGGGAAGTCTTGTTTTCCCTCTCCCTTTCCGCAGCCTCTTTCTGTGTCATAACAGTTTCACAGAAGATGACCACTGCATCCCATGACCTCTCGCTCCCGACCATGGCGCGCACAAGCGCATTGAGCGAGAGGTCAGTCCCTATCTCTTTTACTAAGGCACGGCGCGGCTCTACCCAAGCAGTACCGTATGCCACGCCGTGTCTACCTCGCAATTGACGCAGTGGTGGCACCGGGCATCCGGCTCCCTGCGAATGTCCCGCAGGTACTTCCCAAAACATCCATGACCGGTAAGCACCTGCGTTACCCTATATGACAGGGAGCCGTGCCTCCGTTCAACCCAATCACTGAATACTGGCCGGATGGCCTCGATGGTGTTGAGGCCATATGACGGGCGCAGTAGTCGCACCCGCCATTCTGCCACAAGGACCCCCTCACTTCGGACCGACGCCTCTCGTACTCTCTAGGGGTCGGTTGGTGTCCTCGTCCATTAAATCAGATTCGAAAGTAGCCGCGGCATTTGAAAATTTCTTTGCAGAGATTCCCGTATCGACTACAAAATGTCTAAATTCATCACCAACTGTTGCAGAAACAATACTTAAAGAAAACGTTCCAGTTTGTGAATTCCAGTTTTATTTCCAATATGTAACTTGTAATGATATAATAAAAACTTTTAAAACTTTAAATATTAAAAAGACTGCAGATCTATGGGGTAATTATGTTGATGTTGCTAAGTCTATTATAAACATTGTAGCACCAACTTTAACAGTAATTTTTAATAATTGTATAGATTGTGGTGAGTTTCCTGATCTAATGAAATATAGTAAAATAATACCATTGTTTAAATCGGGTAGTACATCAGACCCTTCTAATTATAGACCTATATCAGTACTACCTACTTTTAGTAAAATTTTTGAGAAACTTATTTTAGATCAAATGCAAAGATATTTTACTAAACATAAATTATTACATAGCAAACAGTTTGGTTTCACAAAGGGTCATTCAACAACGGATGCTGTTGCTGTGTGCTGAACTTTTAGGGCACATTTATAATGCATGGGAAGATAAATGCGATGCGTTAGGCATTTTTTGCGATTTGTCTAAGGCTTTTGATTGCGTTCTCCATGATACATTGATCAGGAAGCTGCGCTACTATGGAATCCGGGGCACCTCTCTGGATTTTCTTACTTCATATTTAAGTAATAGGATTCAGAGAGTTGATGTAAAATATCTCCCGGATCAGTAGTCAGAATGGGGGTTTCCCAAGGCTCTATTCTAGGTCCTTTTATATTTATAATTTATATTAATGACCTGCCGTACCTCACAAAGGATAAACATGATATAGTGTTGTTTGTAGATGACACTTCACTTGTATTTAAACTCAAACGTCAGCAGGTGGTTATTGATGATGTAAATAGTGCCCTTTCAACAGTAGTTAACTGGTTTAATATCAATAACCTGCCCTCTCAGTATATTTATGAAAATCTCATGTACGCACATAAAAATATTAATCTGTTTAAAAAATACAGTGATATCCATAGTATAAATACTAGGAACAAAAACAAATTTGTTGTTCCTAAAACCAGGCTCAAGAAAATAGGTAGTTCGTTTAGATGACAAAGTATACATTTCTATAATAAGATTCCTAGTTGGATACAAGAACTAAGTAATAATAAATTTAAATCATTTATAAAAAAAAAACTAAGTCAGAAAGCTTTTTACACAATTAAAGATTACATTGAGGATAAAAAGGCTTGGGAATGAGCTGTTTCATTAATGTACATGAGCC
The DNA here is from genome assembly GCA_947561695.1 of Tyria jacobaeae. Taxonomy (NCBI): domain Eukaryota; kingdom Metazoa; phylum Arthropoda; class Insecta; order Lepidoptera; family Erebidae; genus Tyria; species Tyria jacobaeae. Next base: position 3,005,087 of record OX387211.1, on the reverse strand, counting down.
TTTGCTTTTCGTTTATACTTTTTGCTTTTTTTTATACACATTGACATTTTATATTTTACTTTTTGACATGAATACTTACTTTGTTAAGTATTATATTGTTTTAAAAAAAACACCGGCCTCATCTACCATAAACTGACAGAAAAAAAATATATTGACGTGTAAAAGTGCTGTTATAACTTATTTACAAAATAAAGATCATTTACCATTTATCATTTGTGTCCGTTGATTTAATGTTTGTAAAAACGCCCGCGACAAATGAGTTATAATTTTAAAAAAATGCGGGTGTTGTAATTTATATAAAAAAAACATAAAAAGAGCGTCCGCTCTTGATGCACGTGTTTTGTATAATAAACCACAAAAGTGCTGGCTAATTTTGACGCCATAACATATATTTCTAAAATCCAGACAAGGTAATGCGAGTTCTCTTTTAAAAATAAGGTAACTCAATACTTGGTTCAGTTAGCTAGTATCTTATGTCAAAAATAGTAATTATAAAATTAAAAAAATTTGTTATAGCTGTATTATAATATAACGTCTCGTTGCTGAAACCTTATTTATCATATCTTTAAAACTCTGTTACAACAAATTTAAAATTAAGTACTTGGTACAGATTATATACTTGAAAAGTTTATAGTTGTTGACGATTAACAAGATATCTTATTTATACACAAATATATGTATAAACAAGATATCTTATTCGTTGTCGTCATCGTGTAACATCGTAAATGAATTTTGATGTACAAATAGATCAGTCTTTACGGCACTTACAATCAGGTGACCCGTCTGCTCGTTTGCCTCTTATCGTATAAAAAGAAAAATGGAAGCAAAGTTGCCGCTGAAAAACTTATATATATTATCAATAGCAATAATAGTTTATATTTAAATTTTTTTAGAATCAACTCTTCTTTGGAGTTAAGAGAAAAGTAAGTTCTTTAAACTTTTAGTTCGTTACGTAGCTATTTTTATGTAAATCTTTGGCGCAAGGGTTAAGTTACGAGAAAAAAATATTGCTTGGATATTAAACACGTTATAGAGCTTTTGCGATGAAAGGCTAACAATTCCGAGTAAGGCTGATGTTTTCCGTTTCTGTTTGCTTATAGTTTTTGTTAGTGGACATGAAAACGGGCCATTACATAAAAGGTTACTGTGACATACAAACGTACATGTATTCGTGTATAGCTTTTCTTTCTAATAGCTAAAGCTAGCTATAAATTAATAATAATAAGTGAAGCAAGCCCGATTTCGTTAACTATCTGTTACAGAAAAAATTCAAAGGGTTTCGAAGTCCTAATAGCAGACAAATGGCCCTGTCTAATCTTTTCACCATGCGAATGATTCAACATTACTTCCAAATGAGATTAGAGACAGTTTTTATGGAAAGTTATTTAAGTATTTCGGAAGACGCATCCTTGGGAGGGTTAAATGAAAATTCTTTGACAAGTGACTTCGATTCAAAAGAACACTTTTGAGTGTAAGTAGATGGTGTAAACCAGGGGTGCTCAAACTTGAACTGCTGGCGATCTACCTCAATATTTTTATACTACTTACGATCGACTTGAGAGGCTGCAAGTATGTGTGATGCAGGGTTGTCGTACATACACGATACACCCTACCTACCTAGGTAGGGTGTACCGTAGCATATATAGATATTAGCTTTCCGCACAATTTACATTATCTTAGTCAAGGTTTGGGTTAGGTTTACTTAAGTTCTTCTCTACAATATCAATGAAAAAACTCCTAGTTATTCAAAATTGCGAGTTTATTCGTTGTTACAAAACAAAAGAGTTACATATGGTGTTAAACTCAACTAAGGAGTGACTTTGGATCTTGAAGCGTGGCACTGCATGTCCTCAGCGTACTTTTCATAAGATGGTGCGTAACCACTGAGTGCCAATCGCAAGCATGATGACATATGATCGTCAGTTAGTCGATTGCGATATTTTGACTTAATTATCTTCATTTCAGAAAATGCAGACTCGCACAAGTAAGTTGACCCAAACATTGCCGTCAGTTGAAGGGCGATTTGCCTTAGATTCGGATATTTATCTTCAGATATAAAACACCAGAAATTTGTATCAGATGCTGTAGCTTTGAGATGTATATCTGATATAATCTGCACCAACTCATTTTCAACAGAACATGAGTTCATATTAAACTGACTTGCTACTTCAGTGGTTAATTCCTCAATGTTTTTACATGAAAAAGGATAACTCATAAATGATGCTATATTTGCCAATTTACTGCAATCATAAAAACGCATTTCGAATTGTCCCAAAATATTTGATAATTCAGCCTCATACGTATCATAATTCAACTGAGGAATCCTTGCTTTCAAAGACGGAAAATGTTTCAGATCCTTTCTTTTCAGTTGATCTATCATAAGTTGCAATTTACTTTTGAATGCGTTTACTGCGCTAATCATCTCAATAATAGTTTTTCCTTTACCTTGAAGCTCCAAGTTAATGGTGTTTAAGTGCATTGTGATGTCAGTCTAAAATGCCAAATCAGTCAGCCATTTTTCGTTTTTCAACATCTCAGTGTCATCACCTCTTTCGTCTAGAAAAGCTGTTATTTCGGGCAATAATTCTTGAAACCTTTCTAGGAATTTTCCGCGACTCAACCACCTGACGTCCGTGTGAAGAACTAAATCAGTGTGTTCAGCTGACTCCCTATCTTCCAACTGCAACTTAAAGAGCCGCCGTTGCAAGCTACGTGCACGGATGGAATTCACAATTTTTGTTGCAATGCCCATAATTTCCTCCGTGTTTAAAACTTTTGAACACAAACCTTGTTGATGTATAATGCAATGGAATGAAAAAAATTAAGGGAATTCTTCATTAGCTCGACACAATGCCACAAAACTGTTCTTGTTTCCAGTCATTGCTAGTGCTCCATCGGTTGTAATGCACACTAATTTATATATTGGTAGCTTGTAGTTTTTTACAAAATTGATGAAAACGTCATATATATCTTCGCCACGGGTCTTCCCCTTCAGAGGAATGATTGTCAAAAATTCTTCCTTAGCCAACATGTCATTGAATACCATCCGAATAAAAATACACAGCTGGGCAGTGTCTGTCATATCGGTGGATTCGTCGAACTGTAAAGAAAAGTATGTACATTCCATGATATCATGTTTTAGTTTATCTGCGATGTCCTGACTCATGACTTCAATACGCCTTGTGACAGTCGGACGAGATAACTGAAGTTCTCTAATAGCAGACATTATTTCTGTTTTATTTTTAAAATCTCCAAATAAAGTCTCACCCGCTTCAATAAATGCTTCCTTCACAACCGATCCATCTTCGAATGGTTTCTTGTGTTTCGCCAATGTATGAGATATTTTAAATGACGCAATCGTAGCAGCTTTTGATTGTTTGGCTGGTCTTGTGAACATGGTTTGTTCTTTTTTCAAACAAGATATCAAATTACTTACTTTTCGTTTTCTTAATTCACTCTGTGGCGGAAAATCCTTTTCATAGTTTTTATGAACCGTTTTATGATGCCTCTCTAAGTTACCACGCTTAGGTATTGCAACTGACGCACGATAAATAACACAAATGCACTTATCCTTCACCATACAAAAGAAAAATTTTTCCTCCCAATCGTTATTAAAATAATACGTTTTAGATTTCTTCACTGCACTCATTTCGCACTATTTAATAATAAACTTCAAGCCTTCAAGTTACAATTCAGAATGACTCCAATTCCTGCAGGCGCAACATTTATATCGGCGTGAACGAAAGTCTCGAATGTTCCCGTCAAACGCGCCGCCCGAAATGGTCTAGTACAGTCTAGTCTAGAAACAACGCGGCTTTTCTTTGACAAGTACCGCGCGTTCCTTTGATAAAGCCGCCTTTTGCCGCAAGCAGTGTTATTACGTAATAAATTTTTGTAGTTTAGTTACCTACTTATTAAAAAAAATTTTCTTCTCAAGATCTACTCAAAAAGCACTCGCGATCGACTGGTCGATCGCGATCGACCGTTTGAGCACCCCTGGTGTAAACTAATTGTGTAGAGTTTTATTTACAGCAATTAGGGTTTAGGTAACAACTATGCCGTGAGGTTCTCGGCAGAGTAGGGTGGATGAACCTATCTTTAGGTTGGATGTCATAAGACGTGACTAAAGGATCCGACTGTTATCTATCAGAAAGTATATTTACAGTCATACAGTGCCAATATGTCGGCAATAAGCTTGCCCCCTACAATGTAAGTAATATTCAACATATCTTATGTTTGCTGACGATCTAAAGCTCTCTTACATAATAGGCTCCGAACACTATACCCAGAGTCTACAAATAAATTTAAATTTATTATTTTCTTGGAGCGCACACAGTGGTCTTGACTGAAGTGCTAAAAAATATGCTCATGGTAAATTCTCAAGAAAGCATACCAAAACATCATCATTATATATGTCAGGAGATACCATTTTATCACAGACCAAACATATTATTGATTTGTGGCTTTTAATGGATGGAAAGCTTGGGTTTTAAAGGACACTGGCACGGGCTCTGGGATTGTTAAATAGAAGTAGCAAAACCATACGGCATGATGAGACTAAAATAATTTTATATATCTGCCTTGTCAATTGAATTATTCTGGAGTGCACTGCTTTTATGTAGCGTCCCTACTTTTGCAACTCACTCTCGCATAATAGAGCTCATTAAAAAGAGATTTGTTCGGCTATTGCTTGTCATACTGTGTGGGAATGGGCTGGTAGAAACGTTGGATATAGAACCAAGTTGGACTATTTCAAGATGATTCCACTATCTAAACAGAAGGATATATCCCTCTATTCGGCAATGAGAACAACAACAAAACAACAAAAAGACTAATTACTAGTTATAACTAATAATTAGTCTTTTTGTTCAAACTGTTAAGAAAGATTGATTGTCCTGACTTGTAACAAAATATAAATATACACTTTAGAGGTCCGATTCGTATTCCGCAGCATCCGATCACCCTACGTGGAACTTTGCTTAACTCGAACTCTTCTCTTCGCCGAATGATTAAATTATATAATAATTGCAGTGACCAAGCTGATATCCACTTTTTCGAAAGAATATCAGTAGCAGTTTAAGGTCATAATTAAGTAACAAATAACTACATAATTACATACATATATGTATATGTTACGCATAGCTCATTAAACTCATGAATGTTGTACTTATAAGAAGTTAATATTTAGATCTAAGTGAATGTTAAATATGCATGTGTTTAAGATTAGCGTTAACTTATTGGTGAAACAAATAAAAATAAAATAACTTGGATTAAATTAAGTTTAGCAAATGTTGAGCTTTTGAGACATTTCTGTTTACCCATTTGAGAATATAGGCGTGAGTGTATAATTTTTAATTTTAATATTAATTGATTTATACGATTTTTTATTCAGCAATAACAAACAAGTATCTATATAATTAAACATATGTCTAAAAAATACTTTGAGGCCACAATTTGCAATAAAACTTTTCTATAAGTCAACAAAACCCAGAGATGAAGTAAGAACGCACAGAATCTGATTCTGAGTGTACAAAGTACAAGATACCGTGAAACTTCATGAAGTCTCACTTGCTTCCGCCATACTTATATACACATACAATGAAAAGGGCATATACCATATCGAAATCGAACTATTTTGTAGAAACTTTCTCTACATTGTTACTCTAGTCAGCCAAATCAATTTGACATCAAAAGCCACTCATTGATATCCAGCAGCGCAGTTCGGAAAATGGAACGTTTTTAAACATAGGAACACACTTCTGTAGATAGATGTACTTAGACTCAAGACGTGAAAAAGTGTCCGTGAGATGTTTAAAACGTGATGGATTACAACTTGGAATTGTTAGGGTTAGGGGACTTTCACATATGTCTGCTTGAAGTGCGCTCGTTTGTAAATTTCCAATCGGCTGATCATACTAAGTTTTTACACTTGTTTTAAAACTTTAAAACATGCTTTGTCACCAAGTGAGTAAGTATTGGCTATTTGTCGAAGTAAATGGGCCCAATTTCGATAGACAGGGAACAACACACAAGGGCCAACCACAACCACTTACGTAACAGACAATAAGTCTATTGCCGCAAGCCGGGCACTGACTGTATTAAAGCAGCCTCTTAGTCTCCGGTGACACCCGCAGGTAGAGATGGGGTACCCCTATGCTACTCCACTGAAAACTACACGGCCGACAAGGGATTTACTAGTAATTATTGAAGAGTTCCACTATCCACCTCCTGACACCGTTATCAGATCAGCTAAAAGATGCGACAAAGTTTTATTTCGATACGAGACGACAAGTAGATGAGTATCAAAAGTAACTTCCAAACCAAACTTGTTTACAAAGTTACAAGTGAAGCTATTAAAATCGTGTTAATGACTATAAAATTATTTATAGCATAGGGGGCGTAGGATGAAACGGGTCACCTAATGGTAAGAAACTATAGCCGCACATGAAAAGAATCTCGGACCACGTTTCTTGTACTTGATAATTTTGTACTTCAGTGGGATTTATGTGCTATTATAAAAAAAATACAGTACACATGAAAAGTAACGCGCTATCTCATATGTTATACATAAGAACAGGCTCACTTAGCCTTTACATAAAAAGTTATTTTAGTTACTGAGGGTTGTACAACGCTGTCCATAAAATAATTGGATCCTCATATATACAGCGATGGACATTTCACACCCCAGTACTGATTTTCAATGCCAACGTTAGTTGCCGAATTCAAGCCGACAGCGGCAACTGCCGTTTATTGATGACTATGGAACATAAAAAGATAATCAAAATGAAATGTTATACTGCTCTTCCTTATGATTCAAATTTACCACTGCAAGCTTAAAATAAAAACTAATATTTATTATAAACAATGAAATATCCACTAGATACTTCACAATTCTTTATAAAATTATGTTAGTATAGTACCCTTATGTTTAAAAGCCCTCATACAAAATAACAAAGATAATAGAAGCAGCTGTCTACACATTTATGTCATCGCTGACACATAATTCACATTTAAGAGCGGTTTCGACGGTGGTGGTGGAGGGCGGGGTTTGGCCTCCGGTAAACTAACTCCGTGAGACACAATGCAAGCTTCACAACCGATCCAAAAAGAAGATAGAGACTAAACAGTCGGCCGATAAAAACACCAGAGCGCTATTACTACTTTTATTCTATATATATATTTTTTTGTATACTATAGGGGGACAGACGAACCTGATGGTAAGTGACATCTACCGTCCATGGACACCTGCAACTCAAGATTCGTAAGTGCGCTGCCCGCCTTTGTGGGTGAGGGATAGAGGGATGCGGGTAGGGGAAAATAGAGACGGGGCTTTAGGATATGGAAAGTAGAGAGGGGGGACGAGGAGAGAAGAAAGAGGAGTGAGTAACTTCACAGCCGGTTTTCTGTTAAGGCCGTGGTATCGCACCGGTCGAGCCGGCCCACTCGTGCCTGAGCATGGCTCTACCACTGTTAAAATAATATCCTTTATGCCTTAAGGTATATATAATGTATATAACATTATATATACCTTACTTTCGTAATCCGTTTTGAAATTAAATTACAACTCTATATCGTGTATTGATGTGTTATCCATTAACCATTTAGCGTATGATTATGACATGATATCAATATCATGTCAAAACATGATAGAAACGGGTAAAACTAATTAACGGTTAATTGTGGCTAGGGTCGCCACACAGCAGTTTCATTTAGAAATGTTTAGTTATTTATAGGGCTCGACTATTTGAATCCTTAATAATTATATAAATATGTTGGATTGATACATTTTTGGTAATCTTTAAAAACAATAAAACAAAATATGTAGTCGTTACCTACCACTTTTGTTTGTTTGCAAATGAAAAGATTATAACAAAATTATTTAATAAATATATATTTTTTTATATTAACCTACCATAGTGACTCCACTTTGCCTGATGGAAAGCAAAAGGTGGAGTCAAAGAGTGGTGGTCACAATCCTCATTGCATGTCTTGTCAATGTAGCATGGTGACCCACACTATGGCGGCCTGGTGAGATGCTATTTCACGCCCCGCTTAAAAGACCCGGGATCAAAGTGGGAAGGAAACACGTGCGCTGGTAGAGAATTCCAGACTTTTACCGATCGGCACAGGAATGAAGAGCCAAACCGTTTAGTTCGGGTTCGTATATTTTCGACACTTAAACGGTGACTCCTCAGGCCAGCACGTGTAGTCTTGTAGAGGAAGGGAGAAGGTGGGACCAATTGGAAAAGCTCATCAGAACACTCCCCGTGATGTAGGCGATAGAGGACTGCCATAGAGGCGACATCTCTTCGCAAATGCAGAGGCTCAAGAGACTGGGTGATCTCAGGACAGTCGACAATGCGGACTGCGCGCCGTTGCAACCGATCGAGAGCGTCAAGCAAATACTGCGCATAGCCGTCCCAGAGATGAGAGCAGTACTCCACGCAGGAGCGAACCTGGGTCTTGTATTAAAGACACAGTTGCTCGGGCGAGAGGAACCGTCTCACCTTGTTCAAAACGCCGAGCTTTCGCGAGGCCGCCTCGGTGACGCTCTCGATCGATACATACAGATATACATACATACAGTTGCTTAGTATGTACCTACTGTTATCGAGTAGTGATATAATTTGGATCAGAAGCAGCTTAGATCTACGTCAGGGAATAGAATAATAAAAATAATAATATTAGTCTCATAAAGGCTGAAAAATAAAAACAATTAAAGTATTTGGATCTAGCCCATGAGGTTGTCGATGTGACCCGGGAACTGATTCCACTAACCGACAGACAAAATCATTAATGATTTATAGGAAAGTGGTTGAATGCACCGGCATCCTTAATGACAGATTTTCTCATAATAGTAAAGAAATTGTATGAGTATCAAAGGAACTCAAAATGTTCTGCATAAAAGGAACGTCTATGACGGTTAAACAGGATGTTGTATACCAAGACTGACAGTAGATCCTTTTGATCCCGGGTCCCTAGCAATAGACGCTCTCATGACGGAACACCGTGTGGTTTTGTCGGTTCGAGTCTGAGATACCACCTCACCGTTAGCTCTGGTGAGGTGATGACATGATGAGGTGTCCACACAAAAAAAAAATTGTATAGCAAGGCTGACAGTAGATTCTTTTGTCTATTAATCCTATATTCCGTAAGAGAGAGGGCTGCCATGAATGAACTGGTACTGCTGACTGCTATAGATTAAGAAAGCGTTGTAAACGTTGTTAATTGTTCGTATTTTTACCTAGAAATTCAAATCATTTCAATCAAATTGTGAAAATAAATCTATTTTGCAGATCTTTTCAGATACTTCTACACATTGAATAGTTTCCTTAACTGGTTTCCTTTTACTAGCCTTGAGAAGAAATGCCGACACGAACTTTAACGCCCGCACCGAGGTAACTCAATATGCAAGTGCAATGTAGGCGTCCAAGCTACGTGTGGTTCTTGGGTGTATAAATCAATTGGGTACTTCTCTATATTCAGAAACATTATTGTTCACCAAACTAAATTACAACTAATATTTATGTAGGTTTACATTCATTTTCATTTTCAGATTTTAAATTTTTATATTCATTACACACGAACATAATTGAAAATGTTACCATCCTACCATTTTTGACGTTTATCAAAAATATAGTTATATAACCTGACCTTTATCTTCAACTTTATGATCACTGTTCCGCTTCTAAGGGCTTCAGCGTCATAATATATAACCTATTTCTTGTATGAAGATTTTTTATGGAATTTGTAATTATTGAGATCAGCCAGCCCAAACAAACAAACTCTACTTTTTTATAATTGTAGTATATAGATATTCCTACGTACCTTCCTACGTCGACAGAAGCAATTGTAAGGTATATATTTGGTTAATAGTGTTACGCGGTACCGTAAACAATCTGGCTCAAACCAAAATCTCATTGTGAGTTGCGACGTGGTGGGTATTATCTCGGCGATTAATGCAGTATAGTGTCGTCGAGTCGTTTATTCACAGCGTGTATGGGGGAATCTCATGTTCTCTGGGAAACAACTATGCCGTTATTATGAATTGAATGACGCATTACTGAGATATTATAACGGAACGGATTTGAGGGTATAAAGGCTGTCACTGACAATAAGGACTTTGTAGTATATAAAACATAACACGTTATTCTACTACGAGTCAAATTAATGAATGGTGCTCACTCTATTCTTAAATAAAACATATTTGTTGCGTCCTCGTAGCTATTATACAATGAATCCATTTCCGTAATAAGTAGCTATATTGAATTATAATTTACAGATGAACTTAACCTTACGCCTGTATTCCCTAAGGGGCATCTAGAGGTGTATAAAACACAAATATTTTGTCGCCTATTGCCGTCAACCGGGCACTGTATGACTGTATAATATATACTGTCTGATAGATAACAGTCCGATCACTTAGTCATCTTTAAAGACACCCACGGGAAGTAAAGGGGTGGCCCTATCCTACTCTACCATTAACCACATGGCAAAAGGTGAACTCAACCTTCTGTTATTAATACAATGAATTAAATATTCGTATAGCCTTTGGGCGTCTATGGACATACCAAGGAACAAGTGCTCTCCTGAAATATCCATAACTTAGGTTAAATTTCTGTGAAAATATATGCCAAACTGTTACAAGTTACTAAGCAATACATATACTCGTATATACCAGAATAATTGCTATTTGATTGCTATTTGAATAAAAAAACACATTGGTCATTGTGTATCCTAGACAAAGGAATCGTCTCTTCTTTGGAAAGCTGTTGTTTCTTCCTTCTAATATTCAGTCGAAACATTAGCTACCCACGTTAAAGGCTTTTTTTTGCAATGTACAAACTGTAAGGAAGATAGATGAAGGATTTGTCTGTCTGTAGATTCCTCCGTTCGTAGCGGTGGATATTGATTGAGCTAGAACTATTTAGTTTTTACGAATCCTTACGCGATGAAAGATGAATAACAAAGGTGTGTAATGTTTACATCGAAGCCAAGCTGATATTTGGAGTAATTATGTGGTTTAGTTCGCTATAGTCTCAATTAATTGATTTACATAACTTTTAATCTAACAGAAAAAAATACAGTAAAAATGCCAAGAAATAATTGTACTTTTGTTCTTACACTACCTTAGAAAATCTGTTTGTCCACATCAAATCAAAGAATGTGAGTCCGTTTAAGGTCTTCCAAGTTTTTGTGACACTCTTTTGAAACATGTATTACAAAAAGCATAACCAGTAAACCTGTAAAGTAATAGTGGTAACATACATACCCCAAATATACAAAAGGGACATAGGACTTTAATTGGCAACCTCATCATTCAAACTATTAATGTTCTCGCATCACTAAAATAGATACATTATATTATAAAAAAAAATAAAAAAATCTTTATTTGGAACTGACAGAGAGTTTACAATAGTTCATGTGTTCGATAATGACCGCATTAGTGAAACACTGTGGCGCGGTCACTAACGCCCACCTCCAGATGAGACGTATATGTGCCATGACATTTTATGTAATACAAAAGAAAACCATATATATATATACTAGTTGACTCGGCAAACGTTTTTTTGCAATAATAAATCCGTATAGGGTCAACCTTATCATTTGGGGGTATAAAAAATAGATGTTGGCCGATTCTCAGACTTACCAGATAAGCACACAAAATTTCATAAACATCGGTCCAGCCGTTTCGGAGGAGTATGGTAACTAACATTGTGACACGAGAATTTTATATATAAGATATATATACATAGTAATTATACTTTATATGACTTTAATAAAAGCTAAATGTGTAGAGTAGATCAATGAGGGTTTAAAAGTGATGTTTATGTGCATGTGTGTATGTGAGTTGTGTGTGTGAGTATGTGAGTTGTGTGTGTGAGTATGTGAGTGGCTATGTGTGTGTGAATGTGTGTGTGTATGAGGGAGGGTTTGTATGTGTGTTGCATTATAGAATAGATGTGATTAACTCTTTGTTTCCTTATAGGTTAGGCCAAGCAGCCATTCAGTAACTCGTGATTTGTATTGTAGTATATTGTTGGGATAAATGTTCAAGATTGTATTAACTCTATTATACAATGAGGTGGCAAAAAAGTGAAAGTGTCGTTTAGCAAATTGCGTTTTACACATTTGTATTATACAAACTCTGTCCATTCTGCGTTTTGTGGTATTACTAATAAAAGGGAGACCTGCGTGCTTACGAAGCATGACTGTTAATAAGAAAAGAGATATATTTATTCGTAAAGTTCTTCTCTGGGTCAGTAAAAACTTATTACAATGAAATGAAATCATCTAAAACGAGATAAATAGGAAGGTAATAGGAAAATACAATTGTTCAATGGCTCGGTATATTGTTAACAGTACACTGTACACAACCTGAGATAGTTACAACATAAATGACAATGTTCATGGCACATACATATGTATATCCAGGATATACAGCGTGAATTACCAGTTGAGCAGCACAGTTTGACTTAATATTTTATAAACTTTGAATCAATTTGTAAGTTTGTTTGTTTATCACAGCTGTAGAGTAATAGTATAGCCTAACAGTGATAGAGCCATGCTTAGGCATGAATGACGAGAAACGTTCTTAAAGAAAACCGGTTTTGAAGAAACGCTTGCTGCCTGAAATTAGTGAGGTTTCTGGGGGCCCAACTCTAATTCCCTCTTTCCAATCCTCCCTCATCCCTCCTCTCCTCTTTCCCCTCCCTGTATCTCACCATCCCTCATCACCCTCAAAGGTTGGCAGCTTGCTTACGAATCTTGAGTTGCAGGTGTCTGTGGACGACGGTTTTCACTTAGCATCAGTTGACCCGTCTGTACGTCTGTCTTCCTATTCTATAAAAAAAAAAACACTACATATAACAAAAGGTCCACGTTCCGAGTATATCTGCGTGTCTGTCTGACTGAATGCAAATGGCTGAATGCAGTGCGGTTTGTGAGAAACGTTTGGGAGCATAACTTATTGAAGTTTTGTGTAAAAAAAGATGCAATATGATAACGGTTGAAGATGTCGGAAAATATTAATGTAATACGGGGTGAAAATCATCCGTGCGAAACGAGGCGTGTTGCTATTTTTACATAATATAAAACTTTTTGTTGCTGTAAAGAAAAAATAAGTATTTACGGTGTGTCCCCATTCCATGTGTTTCGTCAAGGTTATTCCAGCTCCTAGTATAATGAACGAATTTATTTGTTTTAATTTATTACGTTTTACATCCTAACTGCGCAACCCATGAGCCTGAAATGTTGGATACACGTTACAAGGGTTAACAAAAAGAATAAGGTACAAATGGTATACAGATTTTTCAATAACGGACGGTAAGTAAGGTTCTAAAGTAAGTATTTATTTTAGAATCACTTGTATGTTCTTTTGGATAATTTGGTTACCAAAGGTAAAACTTTAACGATAAAATTAATACTGTAGATTTCTTCGAGTTAAAATTTACAATACTACGATACTTCTAAATTATGTAATGATAGCAGCTGAACTGCATTTATGTTTAAGTTTTACTATAGAGTAAACCGGTAAAACTTACCTATTTCAACTATGCAGTGGTTGTATAAAATGAGCCTCAAGCTCTCTTCAAATTCATTTATTTATCCGGCCGCTAGCGGTTAGCAAACCCGGCCCCTTTAACCTTTGCGTTACTTAAAATAAATTGAATGGTGCAAAAAATTACCAAACCTTACAGGATCACCTGCTAGAACAATCTGAAGATGCCCAGAAAATTTCAATCGAAATCTGTTCAGTCGTTTTAGGGTATAGAACATATGTACATATGTAGCTAGATACACACACACATAAATACACCACCTATGGAATAATATGTATATTGCGACGAAAGGGTTAAAAAAGTGGGCCTCCAAGTCTTCTATGTCTTGCGTTTTAGCTATCTCAAGTTATATAATTAAATAGTTATATAATTTAATTGGTGCAGTAAAGGGTAAATTTTATCTACAAAAAAAATCCATGGTGTTGATGATTTTATAAATTTACTTAAACATTTCTTGAGAATTTTTATTTTTCCTTTAACAAAAAAATATAACATTATTCTGAGTTAAATATAAGAGTTACATATACAGTGTCGCGGACTTTATTATAGATCTACTAAAGACTAATATTTTTTTCTATACAATGTATTTCTTTATTTTGAACTGTTCCCAAACGCTGACACTTCACACTGAAATAAGGCATATATCATAAAACCTATGTCACTCATTCAAAAAGAGTCTACCTTCCTATCAGAATTTTTAGAATCGGATCCGTGGATCCAGAGTAATCTCTAACTAGAGAGTAATCGCTCTACAAACAAACAAAGAAACAAATAATTTTACCTCTTTACAATATTACTGTAAATTAACAGACCTTACATAAATTACCTTTTATGGATACTTTCACTCAGCATTGGGGAAGGAGTAAAAAGTTCCTGGTTAAAAAGTTCCTGTACATTTTTACCGATCCATGTATATTCAAATGGTTTTACAAAACAAAATTACTCTACAACGGGTAGTTTTGAAAGAGATCTAAGGAAAGTGTTCCATTAGGCCTATTATACTAATTTAGGCCTATTTTTTTTTTTTCAATGAAAATGAGAATTTTTATGTAACAGTAGTAAGCGTCATATAAAAACTAACTGTATGTATACTATATATAGAGCTAGTTACTACACATACACATTATACGAGTATATATAGTTTTTCTTACTAGAGCAGTAATCTGAAACTGGAAGATCAGGCAAACTATTTTTAGAAACTAGGTGCAAATTGGTGTTTTATAATTTTGTGTAAGCAATTTCGTAGAACAACTTCGTTGAAGAACTTTTGGAGATTTAAGATTTCACTCCGCAGACGTGATGGGTATCGATATTTTTCCAAACATGATTAAGAAAAAATAAATTAGGTAATTTGTAATCAACCGAAGTGTACTCGAAATATCAGTTTTTTTATGTAAGCCGTAGAGATGTGATCGGTATCGATCACATCTCTGCGGCTTACATAATCTAAACTAAATAAAACAAAAATAAATGCGATTTCTCAACTCACAATTTATTAAAATCTAGCTTCCTTCACTTTGATACTGGCGCATCTGATATATTTGCAGTTTCTAAGCTATTCTCATCTTGCACTAATAATAATAAATAATAATAATAAATACACTTTATTATGCAATAAAAAAAATAAAACATCAGAACTAGTATACATAATCAAGAAAATGCACAATCAGCAGCCTTTTCGCTAACAGCAATTTCTTCCCGGCAACCATTGGATGGACAGGAGTAGTGTTGTGTAGTAGGATTGTGTATACTTATAATATTATTATAGAATTTTCATTTAAAGGTAATAATCAAAGTGCCTACATAGCTTACTCTGTTCTTCTTATAATGACTGTAAAAGGCTGACCTGGAAGACATACAAGCCCAGTAATTTTGATTTTATTTGAATAACTTCAGAAAAAGACATGATTTTGGAATAACAATGAATTAAGCGAAAATGTTACAATTACGTAACTGTCTTGTAAATGGATAGAAAAAGAACCAGTAAATCATATACTAAAGTTCCGTTTTGATTGTATGTATAACTGTTGCAGAATATTATTGTTAACAAACATAACATTCAGGGAGCCTGCTCTTAAAGAGCTTATAAATGCGCTCTTTAAATTCACTCTGTATATAGGATACACAAACAGTTGACGATTATTACAACATGGACACGTATCGGTGCTTGCTCGATCCTAGACGGAATTCGGTTTCCTGTTTGCCATCTGTTTGGATTGCACTTAAACTAAGAGTCTGGAGAAGCCGAGGAGTGCAAAGCCGAGACTCAGGTTGCACACTGTGAGTTACGTCACGATTTCATTAGTTCCGTGTTACAAAAAGTTGGACACATCTGTATAATTTTATATATTTTCTATATATTATTTTGTAAATCTGCAGAAGGGAATAATTAATTTAAAAAACCATAAGTAGTTTGAAGTTCGAATATCAAACACTCCACTTTAAGGACTGACACTTCTATGGTGTAGCGCAAGGTTTGCAGGAACTGTTAAATAAAAGAGATGTTTTATATGTTACATACTATAAGTATTTTTTTTTTTCAGTTCCACAATAAGTTATTAAATGTTAAAAATGTTAGTTAAATGAAACTGACATAATTTTGCAATAAATGCACCCAAATGTCGCGGTCACACAAAGTGCACTGCCTGTGTATACATTTGATCTAATTAGGTAAAGGCATTACGCGTTTATTGCCTGCTAAGGTGTACGGTTATATTACACCGAACAACACTATTTAGTACAAACTCATATATATATTTTTTTAATTCAAATATTACATTCTGAAATCCTAAGATTGTAACTAATGATTAAGGCCAGAACATTTTGAAGTCAGCATTTTATAATGAGGCTAGTTGCGGTAAGCTTGATTTATCGATTCCTTCAGCATCACACGTAATGGACATGTCATTACTTATTTAAATTTCAACTACCAATAGGTGATTAAATTATTAATAATGTAATGTACACTTACAAGACCAGTTAATTAAGCGTAGTAAGTTTTATATTCAAGATGAAATTTAGAAAGTAGTAGCTGTGCGAGAATAATACTGACGGAGGAGTTCCTTTAGTCAATTTGCATATTATAAATGTTGCGCTTATTGTATTATAAAAAATAATAAAGGTATCCAGCAAATGAGACATGCAAGTATTAAATTTGCCAAATAACATACCTGAAAAGAAAACTTTATTAAAAATCTTATGCATTTGCAGCCTATAGTGATACAAATTAAACTTTGCAAAAATATAGACCTCGGTCATATTAAGTCTCTCAACGTTATATCTTTTCTTTCTTGTAATGAAATGTGCCTAATAGTAAAGGATTCCTTAAATCTCATTAACAAATAACTTTCACTTAAGCTCGAATTACTTTTAATACTTGTTTGACCTTTTCATAAAACAATGTTTTCACTTCATTTTGATACCGCATGACTGTCATAATGACTGTTGGTAACAACGCCATTACCGTTTAAACTTTAACATAACACTAGATTAATATTTGATTTCACAAAGCAATAGGTTTCTTGCAAAAGGATTTGGTAAAAAAGGAAGTTTGTTTATTATTAGGTGCGAGCGCATGTTGTACAATGTCTACCACTAAGGAATTTGTGTCTGGAACTCTTCACAGTCACAAGACCTATCATGAACACCTGCAGCAAGAGTAGCAAATGCCCTGCCGACCTTTGAAGGTGCTTGCTCGGAGGATTTGGTCTCCGGTAACATCAGGCACTCAGTGCACCCATACGTGCCTAAGTTTGACTCTCCCAAAGAGTTTATTTGTCGTTTTTAATAAATTGTGACTGTAATTAAACAGACGTTGCTAATCGAGTACACGCATAATGCAATTAATTACTTAATACGTAAAACTGAATAAAATGGTTACATTGTTTAATTTTTGTAATTCGTATTTTGTATTGTTGATATTTAATTTGTTTTTATGACGTTTTGGAAAAATTTAACTAGAATGTATTATTTTCTTTAATTTTTGTCATCTGTTCTGGAATGCTCTCAATAGTTTTTTTTTTTTTTTTTTGGAATATTCTTTGTTAACCACACCTGTAGAAGTAAATTAATACATCTCAATTGATCAAAGAAAACCCGATGACGTTGATTTATTTACTATAAATTATAGTTACAAATTACAGATGAATATTATCATTCCATGAATTTAAACAGACATTTAAACTTCAAGTATTATTATTAGGGCTTGAGGAAGCGTTTTCAGTTTCCTAAAATAAACAGTTGTGTTTAAATAGACGTTAGTGGGGAAATTAAACAAAGCCCGCTTGTAACCATCAAGTTTTCAGGACAAAGGATAATACAAATATAGTTAAGCGGCCGAGAGGCGATTTGGTTAATTGGCGTTAATTTAAATTGAGCAGATAATTTTAAAACAAAAATGGACAAATTTTAATTCGCTTAAGCATATTGATAACAGAATAAACCCTTCAGTACGTGGTTTAGTTAAACTAATGAGTTAAAAGTGTATATATAAATTGCCACTACACTGCCCCGCCGAGTGTTGTGGGTTGATCCCCGCACGGGACAACACTTTGGGTAAACCTTAAATGGTTGCTCTGAGTCTGGGTGTTCTTTGTGTCCGTTGCTTGAATGTTAGTAAAGTTCCCCGCGACACAGGAATTAATTCTAGTGCGGGAGTTGTCTGTTTGAAACAAAAAACAAAACACATAAAAAAAATAAGTTACGGTCAACTTAATAATGATATTTTATTTATAAGCTTGTTGGCATTTTATTCAAGTTCTCATTATGTAAGCATACGTTTTTTTACACCAGAGTTTTAAATTTACTTACTATTTAAGTAAAATAATGATTTACACCTACCAAGTGTTTACTTGTTCAACTCGTTTAAATGTCGGCGAGTCGTTTGAGTATTGTAAGCAAACGGCAAGTTAGCTTTAATTGAGGCGGTGAATGTCAAACCTTATAGATAATGGCTGCGTTGTATTCCGTTTCTCTATGACTACTTTCTATCAAATCCTTATTTTCATATATTAAGATTTACGTGTATTGCATTTATTAAGAAAGAAGAAAATATAAGCATATTGAGCATACAAGCATATAACATATAAGCATAAGCATAATAGCATATAAGCATATGACTGCACGGATGGCGTAGCGGGTTAAGTGGTCACCTCGCCACTATACTGCCGCGCCGAGTGTTGTGGGTTCGATCCCCGTACGGGACAACACTTTGTGTAATCCTCAAATTGTTGTTCTGAGTCTGGGTGTCCTTTGTGTCCGTTGTTTGAATGTTTGTAAAGTCTCCAGCGACACAGGAATTAATCCTAGTGCGGGAGTTGTCTTTAAAAAAAAAATAAAAAAAAAAATTACTTCATCAATTAAAGGAATAAGATGAGTGACAAGAAAAAAAATACATTCTTGAGTAAAAGTTATTAACCTCTGCAGGAGCAAAGGATAGTTAACAGATATAACAGATATAATATCAGATAGGTAACAGCATTGGGCTCCTTCATTTCAAGAAGAGCTAATATGGTAAATCTGAAGGTAATCTTCACATTTCTCATAGAGTGATATAAGTGGGTAAATATCTAACAAAGTAGTAATAACAAAGTATGAAGTAAAATAGTGATGGACATCTGCAACTCAAGAGTCGCAAGTGCGCTGCCCGCCCTTGAAGGTGATGAGGGATGGGAAAAAGAGAGGAGAGATGAGGAGATGGGAAAGAGGAGAGGTGTTGGGCCTCCGGAAACCTTACTTATTTCGGGAAAATGCAACGTATTATATATATATTCTCCGCTTTTAAAATTACACTTCTATTTTGGCGATGAGTATGAGAGTGAAAGTATCTTACTCTCCCCTAGAGCAGCTTTAGTTGAAAATATGAGTAGGTTTGCCACACAAAAGCGGTGTGAGACTCTCTATTTCAGGTAGTAGTTCTAGTACTTTATCATTTCCACTCTAAAAATAAGCGTCAGATTTAACAGTGGTAAAGCCATGCTTAGGCACGAATGGGCCGGCTTGACCGGTGCGATACCACGGCCTCACAGAAAACCGGTTGTGAAGCAACGCCTGCGTTGCATTTACCCAAAACAATTTACATTTCCGGAAGCCCAACTCCCCCTCTCCGGTTTCCCCCCCACCCCTCTCAAACCCTTTTCTTCTTTAAGATCTTCTCATCTTTCAACTCCCCGCCGCAGTTTCCCCCCCGCGCGAGTTGCAAGTGTCCATGGACGGCGGTTGTCAGTTACCATTATGTTACCCGACTTTTTGTCTCTACCGATTATAAAAAAGATAAAAAAAATAACTGTAATGGAAAGGGATATATGTAGGGAGTTTAAACTACAGCTCAAGCAGGTCAGCGTCGCATACCTGTAACTTACTACGTGATGCTGGGAAATCCAAGCCGTTTATGTACATACCTGTATGCTTGAGTGTACGTGTGTGTAGCAGAATTTAAGAAAATTGTTTAGGCTGAAAATTACTTATCGAAAAAAATAATAATTCGGTTTATACTTCATCATCAGCCTATCGCAGTCCACTGCTGGACATAGGCCTCTCCCATTGCACGCCATTCGATCTATTTTCGGCTTCTCGCATCCAGCTCCTGCCAGCCATCTTGCGCAAATCGTCACTCCACCTGGCCTGTGGGCGTCCTACGCTACGTTTGCCGAGACGCTCCACTCGAGAACTCGTTTTCCTCAACGGTCGTCGGTTCTGCGGCTAATATGGCCAGCCCATTGCCACTTCAGCCTGCTGATCCGGTGGGCTATGTCGATTACTCTGGTTTTCTGCCGAATCACCTCATTCCTGATGCGATCCCTTAAAGAAACACCGAGCATAGCCCTTTCCATAGCACGCTGAGCAACTTTAAACTTGTGGACCAGCCGTACCGTAAGTGTCCACGTTTCGGCTCAGTATGTCATGACGGGTAGGACACACTCATTGAAGACTTTCGTGTTAAGGCACTGTGGGATCGACGATGAGAAGACTCGGCGTAGCTTCCCAACGGCTGCCCAACCCAGCTGAATTCTTCTGTTCACCTCGTCCTCAAAGTTGTTTCTACCTAACTGCAATGTCTGCCCGAGGTATACATATTTTTGAACAACTTCCAGAACGGCCCCGTTTACCGCAATCGGTTCCGGTAGTACATGCTTATTGAACATGATCTTGGTTTTATCCAAGTTCATCTGTAGGCCGATGCGTACAGAAAAGTCAGCTAGGTCTTTCAGCATCTGCTGTAGGTCCTGCAGCGTCTCTGCCATGATGACGATATCGTCTGCAAATCGCAAATGAGAAATGTATTCGCCGTTGATGTTGATGCCACGCCCTTTCCAGTGCAGCGTCTTGAACATGTCCTCCATTGCATTTGTGAACAATTTCGGGGAGATAACATCCCCTTGTCTCACTTCTCGATCCAATGGTATTGGCCTTGTTTGCTGGCTCTGTACTTGGACGGACATGGTGGCGGCTTCGTAGAGACATCTCATCACTTGGTTTATACTTGTGATGCATCAAATCTACAAATTTACAAATTCGATAATTACGTCATTTCGAGAAAACATTGTGGATTGCGCACTAGCCATTCTAGAAATTACTCGTTCGAATTCCATTAGTGTGCCCTTCTGACACATACATATATGTAGCTTATTTTTGTACAATACAACTTGCTATTAAAAGCTGTAAAATATTTATCAACATTTCTTTCTGACGTCACTTCAAAATTTGGTGTTTTTTTAGCGCAGTTTATATGTGAATATCAACGTTTTTTAGTTGTATCAGCAGTATGTGTGGTGATGGCGCATTTTATTTTGTGTGGCCACGCACCAACGACACTGTAGGCGCTATCTGTATAATACATGTCAACCATAAATTTTTCGAATACATCCTGCGAATAACTGATTGTATGTTCGCTGTTTCACGGCTTTTCAATAAACGAAAGATTCGATTATGTAATACTAGATGTTCACGCTACTTCGTTAGAGTGGCAATTTTTAACCGTACTTTTTGACGGAAAATGTTTACTAATAAGTAGCTCACGTGGTATGTCGATAAAAGTAAACTATGTCCATCCCAGGTTTCTATGTGTCTACACACCAAATTTAATCAAAATCGGTGTAGCCGTTTAGCCGTGACAAGGTAACAAACATAGATAGATGGCGTTACTTTTGCTTTTATAGTATTGATATAGTTTAGCTGATGCCCGCTTCTTTATTAGCGTGGAAATTTTTAAACTTACATTTTTCGGGGACGATAAGGAACTATATGCTTTTCCAAACCATAACCTGTCTCTGTAAACATCCACTTACAAAACAAACCATCCACACGAATTTCGCATTTATAATAGTGGTAACATAGTAAGATGAAATTAAAAATACATTTTTATAGCTGACCTGTTTGTAACTATACTATTGCTCTATTTAATATTTATTGATATTTAACAAAAAAGTTTCACTTGCATCTTATGCACGGTGTTAATCATCTAGAACTATCCGAATGCCAAATTCTACCTTGCGGTTGTCTTCCCCTGTTAATAGATCTATTTAAAATGACTTTTTCACGCATGATAAAAAAAATAATAATTGAAAGACTCTTATCAAATTGTTTGTTTGGTGCCGATGGGCTTGTGGGAAAGGTTAAATGGCTAGTAGAGCTCGTGAGTTATTTAAGCTAAAAGTAACTGTCGGGCTATTGCCTCTGCCTATCCCGATGGGAAAATGGCGTGAGCTTATATATGTATGTTGGTCGCTTACCATCAGGTAACCCGTTTGTTTGCTCGTTTGCCTCCTATACCATAGAAAATTCTCCTTAGATGGTACCGGTGTGGTTGTCCATAATGATAAATATATATATATATATATATCAATTGTAAGATTGATTCACCTTATAATAATAATAATAAGTTATTAGTTCATACATAACAGATACAATACAAGTCATATAATTAATTAGTACAGTTGTACAAGTGTCATACATATTGTGGCATTTCCAATCCCTAAACTAGATACCTGGACCTGTATCTTCGGTATCAGTTATTTTTGATATGTCTACATTTTATTACAACCGTGACAATTTTAATCTACATTGTATCGAGATAAATACGAATCTACTTATTAAGTACTACAGGTAATGGTTTGTGTATGGGCTCTCCCATACACAAACCAGTGTTGAGTGAGTGCATTGTTGTATTGAGTTGAGTGTTAAGTAGGTGCGTATGTATGTATGTATTTCAGTATGTATATATAGTGTGGTAAGTTTATGTTAGGAAAAATGTTTAATGATACTCGTCTTATCGTATGTAAGTGACTAACTATTATTTTAGCCTAATTTTTAGTTCATGCAAAGGCAGCGTGTATACGTGAATTTCTCTAAAATTCGGTAACCTTGTTTCATAAACTATCTATTGGCAAATGCAGTGCGAATCTGACTTGTCTCACATACATGTATTATGAAAACTTACGTTAATTTTTCAATTCACTTTTCCTTATAATCGAAGACAAGGATTATCTCACCTTGATGAAGAAAGAACAGGCGTCTTTTATAAAACAGGCAGAATTTTGCAGTTCAGAATCTTGAGATGATTTTCAACTTGTCGAGAAACATTTTCTAGTGTGCTATTCTTAGATTTATGTTTATAACGCTATATTTATACAAACATATTTTTTTATAATGTATATTAAAAATACAAATCCAAAACTAACTCTGTCTGCCTGTTATAGACTTTCAGGCCTTCTTATCTTATCATCATGGCGTAATTACTTGTATGGGGCATAATATTATAAAAAGAATATGTATATAAAAAAGACATAGCGCGCCTTTAATCTAGAAAAAAGTTCTTTTAAAAAGAGATGTATTGATTATCTTATTCTATATTGCTTGGAGCGATCGAAGCGGAAAATCAATGCTCGTAGTCATATACAGATTATGAGATGGTAGAAAAGAGATTATGAATTGAATGCTACAATATTTAGTCTGTTAAGAACATTTTTTCTCCTCCAATGAACAGGTAAATGAATGACGTTGATTTTCATTCGTTCTTTAATTGACGTCGCTAATAGTAAAAGACCACCGACAGATAATAAGAGGTATTGATTTACAAATTAGAAACACGCCTTTCAGACCTTTGTTGATACAATTCAATTGTACGTACGTTTCTTATTTTTCTTCTTAAAGTAGTAAACGATATGTTGAATGAAATAGGTTCATTACCGCTTTATTTTTTATTGTCTTTTTGTCTATCAAAAGATAATGAGTGCTTGTTTTACTGAGAAAACTGAGACTTCTATTTTTAGAACTTGTGATATCTTATATATAAAACTTTTTTCAATCTTATATTATATACTTTGGACATTCACATTTACTGCAGTTGTTCTCTTGATTCCAATACACGTTCACCGCAACACGTACCTACACCATCCTAGTAGATACGTACCGTTGTTCATTATTTTTAAGTACCGAGTTGCTGTAGCTCTAAAACGGGTGTTGATTGTAGACAATGATGAGTAAGCCTTTTCTTGTTTGCGGTGCGTGTTGGCACATAGTCCACTAAAATGAGGCGTCTGCTACATGAGGTTTAAAAAAGAGGGTAACTTTAACAGCACCGAGTCAACAACTCCAGTACTGTGTTATCATTGTCTATAGAAAGTATTTTTTTTTTTTTTCATAAACATACATCAGATCATCAGATCTTTCACCTTTTTTGGTTTCGGTCGTCACTCTGTAATTTAATATGAACAGCATATTGTTGTGCTATATGTGCTATGAAATTATTCTGCGCTATTTTTTGGTATTGGTTTTCATTATGTAGTACGAATACATAATGTCTGAACAAATTTCCTTTCCAGAGGTAAGTTGGATGCTACAGAGGCAGTACTGTCCTTTCTCGGTGTTTGATAATCTCGGTTTATATTGGAGCGAAATTAATTTTGGCCCTGCCTCCTCTTGATAAAAACCGTGAGTCGTCCATATTTTGGAGGGTTTTTGATAGACAACTATAGATAGAGTAACTGTAGTGATTCAATGTTTAACATACAGCCGCGACTAAAACTGCTACCAGTATTTCATCACTATATGCTGCAGGCGTTCGGAACTGCATTAGATCTTTAACCTTCGCGAAGTCTCGTAGCACACTTAAAAGACTTTTAAGGTCCCCTAAAGCTCCACGTAGTGACTATACCAGTATGTTAGTTGAATTCTCGTAACTTTCTACTGCGAAGTTACTTGTTTCACTTGTTAGTTAGTCTACACTTCTATATCAAACATTATTTTGCCCGGGGCTTCACTAGCGTTAAAGGATTTGTCTTTCCAATGCAAGTAGTGTTTTTTTCTAGATGAAAAGTATTTTTCTGTACCTCTGTAAACGTGTATGAAACTTCTAATGATGATATGTTGTAGATTTTACTTGACTGCACGGATGGCGTAGCGATTTAAGCGGTTTCACCTCGCCACTACGCTGCCGCGCCGAGTGTTGTGGGTTCGATCTCCACACGGGACAACACTGTGTAATCCTCAAATTGTTGTTCTAAGTCTGGGTGTTCTTTGTGTCCGTTGTTTGGATGTTTGTAAAGTCCCCACGACACAGGATTTAATCCTAGTGCTGGATCCAAAAAAAAAGGGTTCAGTTCGCTTCATACTGTGCTTCTTGAAATTCATTGATGGAGGCCTATGTCTACCAGTGAATGTCCTATGACTTGAGATGATGATGAAAAAAACTTACAATCGAATTTATTATTTTGATTTAGGATTAAATTGTCAAATCCTTCTTCCTAAACCTTGATCAAAGCTTAAAACTAATCTATAAAGACTTGATTCATCATTAAAGCAAAAATAAATTTACATATATCAATGTAATTTTAAATATTTTGAAATATATTTTAAACGGGTTTATATTAACGTAGGGCTCTCTAAATAACATACATAATTACATCAGTTAAATCACCTGATCAGAATTCATAGGATGAATTAAGTTCGTAGCTACACATTTATAACAAACACGGGCAGAAACTGCGTGCTCTAAAATTAGATCACTTCCGAATTGACATAACATTAGCTCAACAATGTAAGCAACAATTCAGCTCCTTACAACATATCAAATGAGCTCAAATTCAATGTTTTACTAGTAACTGATGAATAGCTCTGAATTCTTTCAACCTATTTTTTTTAATTTCCATCTGTATTGCAAATATTTGGAAAGTTTCAAATAGATTGGTAGTATTCGTCGGTTCTCTTATATTATAGGAATAGGCAAGGCATTCAGACGTTACTTAAATTACTACAAATTACTACATAAGTAGTTACAGTCACATAAGTAGTTAGTAACATGTGCGGCCCTTCAGAAGTTATGATGCCGCAGTCAAATACACATACACATACATTTACTTTAAACCTATAATAACTCCTTTTTAGTACGGGCTTTCAAAATAAAGGCATTTCAAGACCCTACATGCTTGCACAGCAACTAAGTTTTCTAGCGAAGATAGCCATTTGTTTACACTGAACGTTAAATCGATTGTTATGTTCACTGTTTAAACAATGTTATGTCGTACAATATTGTTTGGAATTTACATAATTGTTTAGGACTGTCGTTCAGTCGGAATGGTCATCTTGTTGTTGTTGTAACAATAATGGATCAGTTACTAAGAATATAGTTGGCCTAATATAACTCTTGGAAATATTTTATATGTATATGTATGTACATGTTCTATATTCAAATTAAAATTTTATAAAGGTCTGTGACCCAGGGCTCGCCAAAAAAAAAATAGTTCATTTTCATCACTGCAAATAATTGTCACATCTGTCAAAGTACATGCATTTGTATAATACATGATTTTATGGCTTTCATACTTATTTTCAAGCCATATGATTATCTTTGGAGTAGGATATGGCTAAAAAATCTCTTCCCGTGGGTGTCATAAACGGCGACTTAGGGATTGGACTATCATTCCTTACACAGTGGAATGTTGCCGGCAATAGGCTTGCCCGTTATTGCATAAGTGGGAGTGGAGTTATGGTTAGCATAATGAGGGCGTGTGAAACGACTTTGCGTATCCCTTCGGGGATGTTGGTGTGAGAGTCTATACATACCTATCTGAACTTATTTTATAAATATCGTATGGTTTCATCACAACTTTTGTTTTAAAATATTCGCACTTTAGTTCAGATGAAACGTCTAATAAAGTGGTTTATTGGTCCGTGAGTTGAAAGCTGAACATCAAGTAACTGCTTTGTACGTAATGTTATAGATGTAACCTGTACTGGTTCTCTATGAATATTGAATTTATTTTATGTTGTTCGGACTTATACCGGCTGCTGGTTTCCGCCATCGTCCTACGCGACAAAATATCCATCCCCATCACCTGGACGATTGGCACTCCACCACTGTGCGCTTCTCGAGAAGCTTTTTGCCTCGCACAACCAGCTAATGGAACAAATTGTCGCCTGCCGTATTTCCGAACCGATACGACCTTCAAACCTTCAAGAAGAGAGCGTACCTCCACCTAAAAGGCCGGCAACGCACTTGTGACTCTTGAGTTGCGGGTATCCATGGGCGGCGGTAGTCACTTACCATCAGGTGACCCGTCTGCTCGTTTGCCCCCTATCGCATAAAAAAAAAATATGTATTTTACGGGTTTTACAACAAAGTACAATATAATAGATTTATTTATTAACTCCTCATTATTTTATCTTTACTGGCAGGTAAATATATAAAACTGAAGAGGTTTTAATTTAATTGTTTTGACGGTCTAATATCTAGAATTACGAGTTGGATTCGAAAAATTCTTTCGCATTGAATAGAATATTTATTCAGAAGTAATAACGGCTAGAAATAATATGCTCACTTAGGTTTATCTTTAGAACGAATAGTGTTATATATAGATTAAAAACTTATGACTTATATAAGGTGAGATGATGAACTGAAATAATAATAATGAATCATAAGACTACGTGTAACCTAGCTCTGCATTTACCTTATTCGCTAATCTATTTCCAAAAGTCATGCCTAAAAGGAAGACCTCTAAATTAAAACAGACAACATAAATACGTATGTACTTATTGAATTTTTCCATTATAATTTTACAGAAATCAGTCTAATATTGCAAAGAAAACCTTCCCTTTAAAGATCGTTTAGAAATTTGTATTGAAAGAAATCATATTATGGACGACCGCCTACGTAATATCATCAAGTTATAAGGAAGGACGGGCAATATCCCATGACGCGTTAGTCTTTTATATGTCAGGCAGTGACAGCAGGCGACCTTGTATAAGTTCGGATAGTAGCTTAAAACTTTCCTGGATGGTCCTCTTTGAACCTTATAAGGAAACGTTTCCATAAACTTACAAAGGAGTTATAATCACATGTAACATACGCGAGTATGTTATGTAGACATGTAGATATATTTTGTTTGGAAATCTTAAACAGTGAAAAGAATTCAGTTACATGATCTGCGATCAAAACTATAATTGATACAAGTATGGAAGACATTATTTGAGGAGTTAGTGCATAATGGGCATTTTCTCAAATTGAGTGCACTATTACTGTGGTGGTATTATTGGTGTGGGTATCCTTAGCTAGTCCGTCTCAACAATTAAACCTATATGGTTTAATTGGAGAGACGACCTCAACATACAGCTGTAACATACATCAACACCATCTAGCGAATACAAGCTGAACTACATACCAATCTATTATACATCTTTAGATACAACTTCCCAACATCAAGTCACGGTCCGCCAGGCAAGATCACCTCGATCTGGTCGATTGACTGGTTGGAGATGAGGTCCCTCTGCATTAGTATCACACATGATGGATGGTGTTGTAAAAAGAAATTGAAAATAAAGGCTTGAGAGGCTTGAACATTGAATGAATAAATAGTTTGGAAATACATAAGTTTGGTTGACAAAGGAATATTTTCTCATGCATTTTATGCATGCAGAAGTGTCTGGCTTCATCTGATTGTAGTTAGTTACAGTTGTAAGCGCGTTAAGCGAATTTCTAAGCCAGGGCATGGAAATTGTTCAGAGATTTAACAAAAACTTAAAACATTTTAATTTTTTAAGTTTTTGTTATATCCCAACCCTTTATCATACATACATATTATTGATATCAACGTTATAAGTGCCCGATTGATAGAAATAGACTTGCCCCCCACTTATGCGGGGCCAAATTGTAATTGGAAAAACTTGAGTGTTTTATATATTTTGAAAACCTTTTTATCAAAAACAGCAGTGAGTGTATTTATATGATTCTTTTTTTATGAGACTCGTTATTATAAACTCCTATGTATGTAACGATTGAGGCTTGAAATTGGGACATTCGTGGTTTTATTACTAGCCAGTATCCAAAATTCCTGTACGCATAACTTTCACAGTAAACGCGTAACTTTTTGGGTTTAGGCAACTTACTATTGAAATTGAAGTTGAGAACTTTTGACCTTCGCCGTATGGTTCACGGTGGTGTACAATGGGGTCACACCGTCTCTTCCCGTGGGTGTCGTAAAGGGTGAGAAAGGGTCAGCCATATAGAGTCCTGTTGACGGCGATAGGCTTGCTCCCTATTACGTTAACTGCACCAGGTCCTAATTGGCAAAGTGTGGGTGTTTAGGGTGTTTACTACAGGTCTGCTTTACCCCTTCGAGGACATTGGTGTGAGTATGTACGTTTATTATTTTTTATCATCTGATTTTATTTTTATAACGACCGAAATACGTCAGTAAATGGCATTATGTAATGAATATATTTTTTTTCTTACAGCTGTATCAAATTTAGACATTTTTTTTTTTGTAATATACATAACTTGCGTATTTATATAATAAACATTTAAAATTATAAACGTTCTCTACTAAATCAGGAAACCCAAGATAGAGAATGGTGAATGACAATAACAAATAATTAAAGTTATTTTATGCGGGTTCGTATTCGCGTATAAGGTATAAGTAAAAAAAAGAAAAGTGTAAATATCTGTTAATTGCAAGACGTTTCGCCCGAGTTATACCGGCAGTGGTCACGAGCTGACTGGCGTAGGCTCAGTATCTTGGACACTTACATTCACTTAGTCTTCACTATTCAAATTTTACAAAGTCGGTTTGCACACAACACTGACTACATCTTGACCCTGGTGCTTATCAACAAGGCGGCGATTATATTTGTCTATGACAGGGCTGGCTGTTGACAGGTATCGGTTGACGGTATCCATTTTTGCGATGAAAATTTTTATATTTTCCTACTTCAACAGCTACTCGTACTATTCTGAAGTAAAAGTGATGATTGACGTGCAGTTTCATACAGTTTTTGGTTCCTGAGTTCAATAGACGCTATTATAACGATATATATAACGCTATCGGTCGACAGACGATAATCTAACGGTTTTTAACAGCTGCGAAATGTTCCTTGACCATTATAATGATAGTTCCCTGGGTTTGTACTACATAGGCATTATCACAACTGCAGTTTATTTTGTACACACAAGGTTGCACTTCATATCGCTGTCCCACGGTTTTACTTTACAGGGAGTTTTAAACGGTGCGCCGGCTGTTTATACTGTACACCCTGTTAAAACAACATTATTTAATGACCTTTAGCCGAACTCAGTCCAATGGCAAAAGAAGTTGCAATCCTGTGAAACGCTTTAAGCTTTTAACAAAATATTCCAAGCGATTCTTTTGTCACTTGGGCGGCTTTCTTTACAATAAGATTAACTGATTTATACTAATATTTCACCTCACAAAAGCCACGTATTTAACAACACAGACTGATTATTTGAAAGGAGTTAGCTACGACGATACTAAATCTATGATTCCGATACTGGTTTAGAATGTAGCTAAATGACAAGTATGCACATTAGCAAACCCATGCGCAGAAGCTCACGCACATTCAATCACATCCACACACACACAAAATCATGCACACAGTAACATTATATGTATCTAAATATGCTATGCAACTAGAAATAAGTTTTTAATATAATAAGGCATTCAATTTTGTAGTGTTTCATTCAGTTCAATTCAATTCATTTTTGTATAGTTAATATTGAAATATAAATATACCCGGGCTGGAGACTAGGTGTCCTAAAACATAGGCCTTGAGCATAGCTTAGGTACCAGTACAATACTGTTCTAAGAATTGTATGTGTTGGCGCATAAGCGTTGCTGTTTTTGTTCACAGCGGGAGGTAACCTAGCGCACCTATCTAGCGAATGTCTAATAATCATAATCATAATCATTTATTTACTTGTTAAACATAGGTAAATACAATTATTGAAGGTCTTAAATAAATCGATAGTCCACTATGTTTTGCCATTAAGACATACAAATACAATTCAAATAATTGGCATAGTTACATTTAAATATACATTAAATTGTTATTATTAATTATGTAACATTTATCAACAATAAGGTATTGAAATTAATATTAAGGCTTATATAATACTAATATTAATTAGTTAAATATATTATATTCCATTCCATTACAATTATCACAATGTATCATTCAAGAATTCCTCTACCGTATAATTTTTCAATTAGTAGGCTATTAAATAAAATTATGTGAATATTTCATATTTTATCATTTAAGAAATCATTAATAGAATAGTAACATTTTTGAATTAATATGACTTTTAACTTTGTTTTTAATAAAGTTAAATTCAGTTGTCTTATATTATTAGGAATCTTATTAAAATCACAGAACCCCTGCATATAATACTTTTATGAAGCAGCGCTGTTTTCGCTGGATGTACCTGTAGCCTGTTATTATCACGCCGACCACGAACTACACATGTGAAAAACTCTAAACTCAATGATATCAAGCCGGAGCAAACAAATGGCTCGGAAACGGGACAAGATTGGAAAAACTTATCAGACAGAAGTACATCCACGAACCCACTTAGGGGCTCCAGATTTGAGTCACACAGAGTACAAACAGAAAATCATACTCCACACGAAATGTACACGTTTAAAATTAAGAAATCAGTCTATTTCCACGGTAAATACTTTTCACGAGCGACAATGTGATCAAAGTGATGCTTCATGTGCATGAAGGAAGCGGAAGTGGGATTTTGGAAATGATATTTAAATAGAAAAGTTATAAGGACTGTTACCAAGCCACAACACTGTTTCTGTAAAAAAAAATTACTACATTGTAGTGAGAAAAAATAAATCATTATTATAATTAGTCTTGATGGAGTATTTCTTAAGTACTGTTCCAATTTTGTCAGTTACTCCCTTCAGGTATGGCATGAATGACGGCAATCAACTCACTGATGCCCTTTGAGACCAGGCTGTCTCTCCTTCCTCCTCAGACACTGTGTAGTTCCCCTGTATCCGTCACGCTCGAGTACCTCCTGAACGTGTGTCAGCTCACTTTCTAAATGTTCAGAGTCACGTCTCCTCTTAAATTATTTCAGGTGAATTCAGGTGGCTTGTAAACAGTTCTACTTCCTGTCTATTGCCTTTCATAACACAGTACACATCGTTAACGTATCTCTTCCATAGTTTGGCCTGGTAGGCTTGCAGGTCCAGGGTTTCCTCGAAGCGATCCATCCAAACGTTGGCCATAACCGGTGCTACTGGGCAACCCATATCCATCCCGTCGATCTGGAGGTAATATTTTCCACGATACAGAAAGTAATTGCCTTCTAAGTAGTTTTTCAGTAGACCAGTATACCCTGGAAGCAGATCGCTCTCTCTTAGCTTCCTCTTGATGACATCCAGACAGTGATTGGGGACATTGGCGAATAGTGACTCCCAGTCAAAACTCACCATCGTCTCATCTGGTTCCACTTTCACGTTCTTGATGATGTCCAACCAATAACATATAAGATAGACATACAGCGTATACAAATTGTTCCAAGTACGATCAGATATCATCTATATATCATATATAGGTATATGTTATATTACATTATTTAAAACGCAAATCCTTTGTTCAGCACTACTGATTTCTGATCGCGGGTTCGATCTACTACAGGTTTTTTTTTAGAAAGTGGTTGCTGTAACACGTAGCGACAAATAAAAAGAATATTACACATTAAACAGATTGAAAACGATTTGCATGACTTCATTTACGTGTCAGTTGACGCTGAGAAATATATGTTATGTCATCAATTCTCTTCCCCTACTCCCATCAACGTCAAATGGCATTTAAATTCGACATTGATGGTTTGTAGAAAGAAGAAATGAAATGAAAATGATTTATTTTACAAGGTTACGTTTATGAAGTTAGAGTTTAACGTTGTCTTTGTAAAGGAGTAGAATGAAATAAAGAAAAAAAAACATAAAATAATTAAAACCAGTGAAACTTTTCTGTAATTCATTGCAATGTTGTTCTTGACTCGTTGTGCGGCTTCGGGTGTGTGTACCTAATTTTATATTCGCAAGGAAATCTAATTCATTATCTGAAATAAGAGTAGCCTAAGTTACTCTTTATGAGCTGCCACGTAGACATTACAGACTGACACTTTTTTATTTGAAAAAAAAAGAGTTTAAATTTAAGTGTTCACAGATCTAGGTTATTTAATAGAATAATTTGAGTTTAGTAGCTTTTTATGGTATGATGGAAGTTACAGTTTCTTTTTAGAGCAAAAACAACTCTTGAATTTTTCTAGATCCTGTCAAGTATACTTCTGTTAGAGGGTCTTCGGTTAAAGGGTTTTCAGTTAGAGGGACTTCGGTTAGAGGGTCTTCAGTTAAGGGGTTTTCGATTAGAGGGTCTTCGGTTATAGGGTTTTCGATTGGAAGATCTTCGGTTAGAGGGTTTTCAGTTAGAGGGTCTTCGGTAAGGTAGTCTTCTCTTAGAGGTCTTCAGTTAAAGGGCTAGGACAGTTCGTGTTTCATGATATGCGACGCTGACCTGCTCGAGCAATTGCTTACACTCCCATATCCATCCGCATAAGCTATCCTTTTTCTTCCCTTATATCCTCTCTTTCTCTCAAATACTCAAAATTTTCATACTTAATTCCAAAAGGAGCCGGTGGATTGCAATAGTCTTGCTCCTCATTACGTCAGTGGAACTAAATTACAATATGCAAAACATTGGCGTTTAATAAGCTGCTGCTTACCCCCTTGTTAATTCAGATCAGGTGTAAATCTATCTATGTATTTATATATATTATACGTAAAATAAAAGATTAATATGAACTGAGAAGTTGAACCTTTCTTGAAGTAGTTTAAAAATATTGTGTGTAAATTATTTAAGGCATATTTAATACTAGCTTCTACCTAAGTTAGAAGTTGGGAATAACTTGAACTTAACACAGGTAATTAATATGCAAGGCAGACCCTTTATGATGGTGCTGCCATGTGTCACACTTTATGTATTGCATCGGCGATGAATTATAACTAGTTTTACCGGAGTTGTGTCTTAAATGAATGAACTTATGTTAAGCGATATCTATAGTTAGAACTACGTAATTCTATTTATAACAAGAAGTATATATAAATGCATGTATTTGTAATGTCTAGACTGCTGATGTCTTAATAGTAGACGTGACATCGATACATATCGAGATATCGCCGCCAAAAATTAGTAAAAAGTAGTAGTAGAGCCATTGTAGGCACGAATGTGCCGGCTCGACCGGAGCGATAACACGGCCTCACAGAAAACCGGATGTGAAGCAAAGCTAGTGTTGCATTTCCCTGAAATGGGTGAAGTTTCCGGAGGCCCAACTCCCCCTTTCCTTTTTCCACTCCCCTCATCCCCCTCTTTCCGATCTCCGCATAACCCCATCTCTCATCCCCTTCAAAGGCGTGCATCACACTTACGAGTAAGTAACTCATCACCCTCAAAGGTGGGCAGCTTACTTACAAATCTTGAGTTGCAGGTGTCTTTGGACGGCGGTTTTCACTGAGCATCAGTTGACCCGTCTGTACGTCTGTCTTCCTATTCTATAAAAAAAACACTACATATTATAACAAAAAGTCCACGTTCCGAGTATATCTGCGTATCTGGCTGTCTGAATGCAAAATGGCTGAATGCAGTGCGGTTTGTGAGAAACGTTTGAGAGCATAACTTATTGAAATTTTGTGTAAAAAAAGATGCAATATGATAACGGTTGAAGATGAAGGAAAATATTAATATAATACGGGGTGAAAAACATCCGTGCGAAACGAGGCGTGTTGCTATTTTTACATAATATAAAACTTTTTGTTGCTGTAAAGAAAAAATAAGTATTTACGGTGTGTCCCCATTCCATGTGTTTCGTCAAGGTTATTCCAGCTCCTAGTATAATGAACGAATTTATTTGTTTTAATTTATTACGTTTTACATCTTAACTGCGCAACCCATGAGCCTGAAATGTTGGATACACGTTACAAGGGTTAACAAAAAGAATAAGGTACAAATGGTATACAGATTTTTCAATAACGGACGGTAAGTAAGGTTCTAAAGTAAGTATTTATTTTAGAATCACTTGTATGTTCTTTTGGATAATTTGGTTACCAAAGGTAAAACTTTAACGATAAAATTAATACTGTAGATTTCTTCGAGTTAAAATTTACAATACTACGATACTTCTAAATTATGTAATGATAGCAGCTGAACTGCATTTATGTTTAAGTTTTACTATAGAGTAAACCGGTAAAACTTACCTATTTCAACTATGCAGTGGTTGTATAAAATGAGCCTTAAGCTCTCTTCAAATTCATTTATTTATCCGGCCGCTAGCGGTTAGCAAACCCGGCCCCTTTTCCCTTTGCGTTACTTAAAATAAATTGAATGGTGCAAAAAATTACCAAACCTTACAGGATCACCTGCTAGAACAATCTGAAGATGCCCAGAAAATTTCAATCGAAATCTGTTCAGTCGTTTTAGGGTTTAGAACATATGTAGCTAGATACACACACACATAAATACACCACCTATGAAATAATATGTATATTGCGACGAAAGGATTAAAAAAGTGGGCCTCCAAGCCTTCTATGTCTTGCGTTTTAGCTATCTCAAATTATATAATTAAATAGTTATATAATTTAATTGATGCAGTAAAGGGCAAATTTTATCTACAAAAAAATCCATGGTGTTGATGATTTTATAAATTTACTTAAACATTTCTTGAGAATTTTTATTTTTCCTTTAACAAAAAAATATAACATTATTCTGAGTTAAATATAAGAGTTACATATACAGTGTCGCGGACTTTATTATAGATCTACTAAAGACTAATATTTTTTTCTATAGAATGTATTTCTTTATTTTGAACTGTTCCCAAACGCTGACACTTCACACTGAAATAAGGCATATATCACAATAGAACCTATGTCACTCATTCCAAAAGAGTCTACGTTCCTATCAGAATTTTTAGAATCGGATCCGTGGATCCAGAGTAATCTCTAACTAGAGAGTAATCGCTCTACAAACAAACAAAGAAACAAATAATTTTACCTCTTTACAATATTACTGTAAATTAACAGACCTTACATAAATTACCTTTTATGGATACTTTCACTCAGCATTGGGGAAGGAGTAAAAAGTTCCTGGTTAAAAAGTTCCTGTACATTTTTACCGATCCATGTATATTCAAATGGTTTTACAAAACAAAATTACTCTACAACGGGTAGTTTTGAA
This sequence comes from Tyria jacobaeae, assembly GCA_947561695.1. Classification (NCBI taxonomy): domain Eukaryota; kingdom Metazoa; phylum Arthropoda; class Insecta; order Lepidoptera; family Erebidae; genus Tyria; species Tyria jacobaeae. Next base: position 2,968,995 of record OX387211.1, on the reverse strand, counting down.
AGAGATCTAAGGAAAATGTTCCATTAGGCCTATTATACTAATTTAGGCCTATTTTTTTTTCAATGAAAATGAGAATTTTTATGTAACAGTAGTAAGCGTCATATAAAAACTAACTGTATGTATACTATATATAGAGCTAGTTACTACACATACACATTATACGAGTATATATAGTTTTTCTTACTAGAGCAGTAATCTGAAACTGGGAGATACAGGCAAACTATTTTTAGAAACTAGGTGCAAATTGGTGTTTTATAATTTTTTGTAAGCAATTTCGTAGAACAACTGCGTTAAAGAACTTTTGGAGATTTAAGATTTCACTCCGCAGATGTGATGGGTATCGATATTTTTCCAAACATGATTAAGAAAAAATAAATTAGGTAATTTGTAATCAACCGAAGTGTACTCGAAATATCAGTTTTTTTTATGTAAGCCGTAGAGATGTGATCGGTATCGATCACATCTCTACGGCTTACATAATCTAAACTAAATAAAACAAAAATAAATACGATTTGAGAAATCGTATTTATTTTTGTTTTCTCTCACTTACAATTTATTAACATCTAGCCTCCTTGACTTTGATACTGGCGCATCTGATGTATTTGCAGTTTCTAAGCTATTCTCATCTTGCACTAATAATAATAAATAATAATAATAAAACATCAGAACAAGTATACATAATCAAGAAAATGCACAATCAGCGGCCTTTTCGCTAACAGCAATTTCTTCAGGGCAACCATTGGATGGACAGGAGTAGTGTTGTGTGGTGGTGGATTGTGTATACTTATAATATTATTGTAGAATTTTCATTTAAAGGTAATAATCAAAGTGCCTACATAGCTTCCTCTGTTCTTCTTATAATAACTGTAAAAGGCTGACCTAGAAGACATAAAAGCCCAGTAACTTTGTTTTTATTTGAATAACTTCAAAAAAAGACATGATTTTGGAATAAAAATGAATCAAGCGAAAATGTTACAATTACGTAACTGTCTTGTAAACGGATAGAAAAAGAACCAGTAAATCATATACTAAAGTTCCGTTTTGATTGTATGTATAACTGTTGCAGAATATTATTGTTAACAAACATAACATTCAGGGAGCCTGCTCTTAAAGAGCTTATAAATGCGCTCTTTAAATTCACTCTGTATATAGGATACACAAACAGTTGACGATTATTACAACACGTATCGGTGCTTGCTCGATCCTAGACGGAATTCGGTTACCTGTTTGCCATCTGTTTGGATTGCACTTAAACTGAGAGTCTGGAGAAGCCGAGAGCTGCAAAGCCGAGACTCAGGTTGCACACTGTGAGTTACGTTACGATTTCATTAGTTCCGTGTTACAAAAAGTTGGACACATCTGTATAATTTTATATATTTTCTATATATTATTTTGTAAATCTGCAGAAGGGAATAATTAATTTAAAAAACCATAAGTAGTTTGAAGTTCGAATATCAAACACTCCACTTTAAGGACTGACACTTCTATGGTGTAGCGCAAGGTTTGCAGGAACTGTTAAATAAAAGAGATGTTTTATATGTTACACACTATAAGTATTTTTTTTTTTCAGTTCCACAATAAGTTATTAAATGTTACAAATGTTAGTTAAATGAAACTGACATAATTTTGCAATAAATGCACCCAAATGTCGCGGTCACACAAAGTGCACTGCCTGTGTATACATTTGATCTAATTAGGTAAAGGCATTACGCGTTTATTGCCTGCTAAGGTGTTCGGTTATATTACACCGAACAACACTATTTAGTACAAACTCATATATATTTTTTTTTAATTCAAATATTACATTCTGAAATCCTAAGATTGTAACTAACGATTAAGGCCAGAACATTTTGAAGTCAGCATTTTATAATGAGGCTAGTTGCGGTAAGCTTGATTTATCGATTCCTTCAGCATCACACGTAATGGACATTTAATTACTTATTTAAATTTCAACTACCAATAGATGATTAAATTATTAATAATGTAATGTACACTTACAAGACCAGTTAATTAAGCGTAGTAAGCTTTATATTCAAGATGAAATTTAGAAAGTAGTAGCTGTGCGAGAATAATACTGACGGAGGAGTTCCTTTAGTCAATTTGCATATTATAAATGTTGCGCTTATTGTATTATAAAAAATAATAAAGGTATCCAGCAAATGAGACATGCAAGTATTAAATTTGCCAAATAACATACCTGAAAAGAAAACTTTATTAAAAATCTTATGCATTTGCAGCCTATAGTGATATAAATTAAACTTTGCAAAAATATAGACCTCGGTCATATTAAGTCTCTCAACGTTATATCTTTTCTTTCTTGTAATGAAATGTGCCTAATAGTAAAGGATTCCTTAAATCTCATTAACAAATAACTTTCACTTAAGCTCGAATTACTTTTAATACTTGTTTGACCTTTTCATAAAACAATGTTTTCACTTCATTTTGATACCGCATGACTGTCATAATGACTGTTGGTAACAACGCCATTACACTAATTATTATTTCAATCAAGACATGCAAGAAATATATAAATCACGATTATTATGTTAAAACTTTAACATAACACTAGATTAATATTTGATTTCACAAAGCAATAGGTTTCTTGCAAAAGGATTTGGTAAAAAAGGAAGTTTGTTTATTATTAGGTGCGAGCGCATGTTGTACAATGTCTACCACTAAGGAATTTGTGTCTGGAACTCTTCACAGTCACAAGGCCTATCATGAACACCTGCAGCAAGAGTAGCAAATGCCCTGCCAACCTTTGAAGGTGCTTGCTCGGAGGATTTGGTCTCCGGTAACATCAGGCACTCAGTGCACCCATACGTGCCTAAGTTTGACTCTCCCAAAGAGGTTATTTGTCGTTTTTAATAAATTGTGACTGTAATTAAACAGACGTTGCTAATCGAGTACACGCATAATGCAATTAATTACTTAATAAGTAAAACTGAATAAAATGGTTACATTGTTTAATTTTTGTAATTCGTATTTTGTATTGTTGATATTTAATTTGTTTTTATGACGTTTTGGAAAAATTTAACTAGAATGTATTATTTTCTTTAAATTTTGTCATCTGTTCTGGAATGCTCTCAATAGTTTTTTTTTTTTTTTTTGAATATTCTTTGTTAACCACACTTGCAGAAGTAAATTAATACATCTCAATTGATCAAAGAAAACCCGATGACGTTGATTTATTTACTATAAATTATAGTTACAAATTACAGATAAATATTATCATTCCATGAATTTAAACAGACAATTAAACTTCAAGTATTATTATTAGGGCTTGAGGAAGCGTTTTCAGTTTCCTAAAATAAACAGTTGTGTTTAAATGGACGTTAGTGGGGAAATTAAACAAAGCCCGCTTGTAACCATCAAGTTTTCAGGACAAAGGATAATACAAATATAGTTAAGCGGCCGAGAGGCGATTTGGTTAATTGGCGTTAATTTAAATTGAGCAGATAATTTTAAAACAAAAATGGACAAATTTTAATTCGCTTAAGCATATTGATAACAGAATAAACCCTTCAGTACGTGGTTTAGTTAAACTAATGAGTTAAAAGTGTATATATAAATTGCCACTACACTGCCCCGCCGAGTGTTGTGGGTTGATCCCCGCACGGGACAACACTTTGTGTAAACCTTAAATGGTTGCTCTGAGTCTGGGTGTTCTTTGTGTCCGTTGCTTGAATGTTAGTAAAGTTCCCCGCGACTCAGGAATTAATTCTAGTGCGGGAGTTGTCTGTTTGAAACAAAAAACAAAACAAAAAAAAAATAAGTTACGGTCAACTTAATAATGATATTTTATTTATAAGCTTGTTGGCATTTTATTCAAGTTCTCATTATGTAAGCATACGTTTTTTTACACTAGAGTTTTAAATTTACTTACTATTTAAGTAAAATAATGATTTACACCTACCAAGTGTTTACTTGTTCAACTCGTTTAAATGTCGGTGAGTCGTTTGAGTATTGTAAGCAAACGGCAAGTTAGCTTTAATTAAGGCGGTGAATGTCAAACCTTATAGATAATGGCTGCGTTGTATTCCGTTTCTCTATGACTACTTTCTATCAAATCCTTATTTTCATATATTAAGATTTACGTGTATTGCATTTATTAAGAAAGAAGAAAATATAAGCATATTGAGCATACAAGCATATAACATATAAGCATAAGCATAATAGCATATAAGCATATAAGCATATGACTGCACGGATGGCGTAGCGGGTTAAGTTATCACCTCGCCACTATACTGCCGCGCCGAGTGTTATGGGTTCGATCCCCGTACGGGACAACACTTTGTGTAATCCTCAAATTGTTGTTCTGAGTCTGGGTGTCCTTTGTGTCCGTTGTTTGAATGTTTGTAAAGTCTCCAGCGACACAGGAATTAATCCTAGTGCGGGAGTTGTCTTTAAAAAAAAAATTAAAAAAAAAATTACTTTATCAATTAAAGGGTGAGTGACAAGAAAAAAAAATACATTCTTGAGTAAAAGTTATTAACCTCTGTAGGAGCAAAGGATAGTTAACAGATATAATAACAGATAGGTAACAGCATTGGGCTCCTTCATTTCAAGAAGAGCTAATATGCTAAATCTGAAGGTAATCTTCACATTTCTCATAGAGTGATATAAGTGGGTAAATATCTAACAAAGTAGTAATAACAAAGTATGAAGTAAAATAGTGATGGACATCTGCAACTCAAGAGTCGCAAGTGCGCTGCCCGCCCTTGAAGGTGATGAGGGATGGGAAAAAGAGAGGAGGGATGAGGAGATGGGAAAGAGGAGAGGAGGTGTTGGGCCTCCGGAAACCTCACTTATTTCGGGAAAATGCAACGTATTATATATATATTCTCCGCTTTTAAAATTACACTTCTATTTTGGCGATGAGTATGAGAGTGAAAGTATCTTACTCTCCCCTCGAGTAGCTTTAGTTGAAAATATGAGTAGGTTTGCTACACAAAAGCGGTGTGAGACTCTCTATTTCAGGTAGTAGTTCTAGTACTTTATCATTTCCACTCTAAAAATAAGCGTCAGATTTAACAGTGGTAAAGCCATGCTTAGGCACGAATGGGCCGGCTTGACCGGTGCGATACCACGGCCTCACAGAAAACCGGTTGTGAAGCAACGCCTGCGTTGCATTTACCCAAAATAATTTACATTTCCGGAGGCCCAACTCCCCCTCTCCGGTTTCTCCCCCACCCCTCTCAAACCCTTTTCTTCTTTAAGATCTTCTCATCTTTCAACTCCCCGCCGCAGCGTACTTACGGCTCTTTGAGTTGCAAGTGTCCATGGACGGCGGTTGTCACTTACCATTATGTTACCCGGCTTTTTGTCTCTACCGATTATAAAAAAGATAAAAAAATAACTGTAATGGAAAGGGATATATGTAGGGAGTTTAAACTACAGCTCAAGCAGGTCAGCGTCGCATACCTGTAACTTACTACGTGATGCTGGGAAATCCAAGCCGTTTATGTACATACCTGTATGCTTGAGTGTACGTGTGTGTAGCAGAATTTAAGAAAATTGTTTAGGCTGAAAATTACTTATCGAAAAAAATAATAATTCGGTTTATACTTCATCATCAGCCTATCGCAGTCCACTGCTGGACATAGGCCTCTCCCATTGCACGCCACTTCGATCTATTTTCGGCTTCTCGCATCCAGCTCCTGCCAGCCATCTTGCGCAAATCGTCACTCCACCTGGCCTGTGGGCGTCCTACGCTACGTTTGCCGAGACGCTCCACTCAAGAACTCGTTTTCCTCAACGGTCGTCGGTTCTGCAGCTAATATGGCCAGCCCATTGCCACTTCAGCTTGCTGATCCGGTGGGCTATGTCGATTACTCTGGTTTTCTGCCGGATCACCTCATTCCTGATGCGATCCCTTAAAGAAACCGAGCATAGCCCTTTCCATAGCACGCTGAGCAACTTTAAGCTTGTGGACCAGCCGTACCGTAAGTGTCCACGTTTCGGCTCCGTATGTCATGACGGGTAGGACACACTCATTGAAGACTTTCGTGTTAAGGCACTGTGGGATCGACGATGAGAAGACTCGGCGTAGCTTCCCAAAGGCTGCCCAACCCAGCTGAATTCTTCTGTTCACCTCGTCCTCAAAGTTGTTTCTACCTAACTGCAATGTCTGCCCGAGGTATACATATTTTTGAACAACTTCCAGAACGGCCCCGTTTACCGCAATCGGTTCCGGTAGTACATGCTTATTGAACATGATCTTGGTTTTATCCAAGTTCATCTGTAGGCCGATGCGTACAGAAAAGTCAGCTAGGTCTTTCAGCATCTGCTGTAGGTCCTGCAGCGTCTCTGCCATGATGACGATATCGTCTGCAAATCGCAAATGAGAAATGTATTCGCCGTTGATGTTGATGCCACGCCCTTTCCAGTGCAGCGTCTTGAACATGTCCTCCATTGCATTTGTGAACAATTTCGGGGAGATAACATCCCCTTGTCTCACTCCTCGATCCAATGGTATTGGCCTTGTTTGCTGGCTCTGTACTTGGACGGACATGGTGGCGGCTTCGTAGAGACATCTCATCACTTGGTTTATACTTGTGATGCATCAAATCTACAAATTTACATATTCGATAATTACGTCATTTCGAGAAAACATTGTGGATTGCGCACTAGCCATTCTAGAAATTACTCGTTCGAATTCCACTAGTGTGCCCTTCTGACACATACATATGTATATGTAGCTTATTTTTGTACAATACAACTTGCTATTAAAAGCTGTAAAATATTTATCAACATTTCTTTCTGACGTCACTTCAAAATTTGGTGTTTTTTAGCGCAGTTTATATGTGAATATCAACGTTTTTTAGTTGTATCAGCAGTATGTGTGGTGATGGCGCATTTTATTTTGTGTGGCCACTAACCAACGACATACATTGGCGCTATCTGTATCATACATGTCAACCATAAATTTTTCGAATACATCCTGTGAATAACTGATTGTATGTTCGCTGTTTCACGGCTTTTCAATAAACGAAAGATTCGATTATGTAATACTAGATGTTCACGCTACTTCGTTAGAGTGGCAATTTTTAACCGTACTTTTTGACGGAAAATGTTTACTAATAAATAGCTCGCGTGGTATGTCGATAAAAAGTAAACTATGTCCATCCCAGGTTTCTATGTGTCTACACACCAAATTTAATCAAAATCGGTGTAGCCGTTTAGCCGTGACAAGGTAACAAACATAGATAGATGGCGTTACTTTTGCTTTTATAGTATTGATATAGTTGATGACCTGACCTGATGCCCGCTTCTTTATTAGCGTGGAAATTTTTAAACTTACATTTTTCGGGGACGATAAGGAACTATATGCTTTTCCAAACCATAACCTGTCTCTGTAAACATCCACTTACAAAACAAACCATCCACACGAATTTCGCATTTATAATAGTGGTAACATAGTAAGATGAAATTAAAAATACATTTTTATAGCTGACCTGTTTGTAACTATACTATTGCTCTATTTAATATTTATTGATATTTAACAAAAAAGTTTCTCTTGCATCTTATGCACGGTGTTAATCATCTAGAACTATCCGAATGCCAAATTCTGCCTTGCGGTTGTCTTCCCCTGTTAATAGATCTATTTAAAATGACTCTTTCGCGCATGATGAAAAAAATAATAATTGAAAGACTCTTATCAAATTGTTTGTTTGGTGCCGATGGGCTTGTGGGAAAGGTTAAATGGCTAGTAGAGCTCGTGAGTTATTTAAGGTAAAAGTAACTGTCGGGCTATTGCCTCTGCCTATCCCGATGGGAAAATGGCGTGAGCTTATATATGTATGTTGGTCGCTTACCATCAGGTAACCCGTTTGTTTGCTCGTTTGCCTCCTATGCCATAGAAAATTCTCCTTAGATGGTACCGGTGTGATTGTCCATAATGATAAATATATATATATATATATAATCAATCTTACAATTGATATATATATATATATATATGTATATATACATATATATATATATATATATCAATTGTAAGATTGATTCACCTTATAATAATAATAAGTTATACAAGTACAATACAAGTCATATAATTAATTAGTACAGTTGTACAAGTGTCATACATATTGTGGCATTTCCAATCCCTAAACTAGATCCTGGACCTGTATCTTCGGTATCAGAGTTATTTTTGATATGTCTACATTTTATTACAGCCGTGACATTTTTGATCTAATATTGCATCGAGATAAATACGAATCTACTTATTAAGTACTACAGGTAATGGTTTGTGTATGGGCTCTCCCATACACAAACCAGTGTTGAGTGAGTGCATTGTTGTATTGAGTTGAGTGTTAAGTAGGTGCGTATGTATGTATGTATTTCAGTATGTATATATAGTGTGGTAAGTTTATGTTAGGAAAAATGTTTAATGATACTCGTCTTATCGTATGTAAGTGACTAACTATTATTTTAGCCTAATTTTTAGTTCATGCAAAGGCAGCGTGTATACGTGAATTTCTCTAAAATTCGGTAACCTTGTTTCATAAACTGTCTATTGGCAAATGCAGTGCGAATCTGACTTGTCTCACATACATGTATTATGAAAACTTACGTTAATTTTTCAATTCACTTTTCCTTATAATCGAAGACAAGGATTATCTCACCTTGATGAAAAAAGAACAGGCGTCTTTTATAAAACAGGCAGAATTTTGCAGTTCAGAATCTTGAGATGATTTTCAACTTGTCGAGAAACATTTTCTAGTGTGCTATTCTTAGATTTATGTTTATAACGCTATATTTATACAAACATATTTTTTTATAATGTATATTAAAAATACAAATCCAAAACTAACTCTGTCTGCCTGTTATAGACTTTCAGGCCTTCTTATCTTATTATCATGGCGTAATTACTTGTATGGGGCATAATATTATAAAAAGAATATGTATATAAAAAAGACATAGCGCGCCTTTAATCTAGAAAAAAGTTCTTTTAAAAAGAGATGTATTGATTATCTTATTCTATATTGCTTGGAGCGATCGAAGCGGAAAATCAATGCTCGTAGTCATATACAGATTATGAGATGGTAGAAAAGAGATTATGAATTGAATGCTACAATATTTAGTCTGTTAAGAACATTTTTTCTCCTCCAATGAACAGGTAAATGAATGACGTTGATTTTCATTCGTTCTTTAATTGACGTCGCTAATAGTAAAAGACCACCGACAGATAATAATATTGATTTACAAATTAGAAACACGCCTTTCAGACCTTTGTTGATACAATTCAATTGTACGTACGTTTCTTATTTTTCTTCTTAAAGTAGTAAACGATATGTTGAATGAAATAGGTTCATTACCGCTTTATTTTTCATTGTCTTTTTGTCTATCAAAAGATAATGAGTGCTTGTTTTACTGAGAAAACTGAGACTTCTATTTTTAGAACTAGTGATATCTTATATATAAAACTTTTTTCAATCTTATATTATATATTTTTGACATTCACATTTACTGCAGTTGTTCTCTTGATTCCAATACACGTTCACCGCAACACGTACCTACACCATCCTAGTAGATACGTACCGTTGTTCATTATTTTTAAGTACCGAGTTGCTGTAGCTCTAAAACGGGTGTTGATTGTAGACAATGATGAGTAAGCCTTTTCTTGTTTGCGGTGCGTGTTGGCACATAGTCCACTAAAATGAGGCGTCTGCTACATGAGGTTTAAAAAAGAGGGTAACTTTAACAGCACCGAGTCAACAACTCCAGTACTGTGTTATCATTGTCTATAGAAAGTATTTTTTTTTTTTTTCATAAACATACATCAGATCATCAGATCTTTCACCTTTTTTGGTTTCGGTCGTCACTCTGTAATTTAATATGAACAGCATATTGTTGTGCTATATGTGCTATGAAATTATTCTGCGCTATTTTTTGGTATTGGTTTTCATTATGTAGTACGAATACATAATGTCTGAACAAATTTCCTTTCCAGAGGTAAGTTGGATGCTACAGAGGCAGTACTGTCCTTTCTCGGTGTTTGATAATCTCGGTTTATATTGGAGCGAAATTAATTTTGGCCCTGCCTCCTCTTGATAAAAACCGTGAGTCGTCCATATTTTGGAGGGTTTTTGATAGACAACTATAGATAGAGTAACTGTAGTGATTCAATGTTTAACATACAGCCGCGACTAAAACTGCTACCAGTATTTCATCACTATATGCTGCAGGCGTTCGGAACTGCATTAGATCTTTAACCTTCGCGAAGTCTCGTAGCACACTTAAAAGACTTTTAAGGTCCCCTAAAGCTCCACGTAGTGACTATACCAGTATGTTAGTTGAATTCTCGTAACTTTCTACTGCGAAGTTACTTGTTTCACTTGTTAGTTAGTCTACACTTCTATATCAAACATTATTTTGCCCGGGGCTTCACTAGCGTTAAAGGATTTGTCTTTCCAATGCAAGTAGTGTTTTTTTCTAGATGAAAAGTATTTTTCTGTACCTCTGTAAACGTGTATGAAACTTCTAATGATGATATGTTGTAGATTTTACTTGACTGCACGGATGGCGTAGCGATTTAAGCGGTTTCACCTCGCCACTACGCTGCCGCGCCGAGTGTTGTGGGTTCGATCTCCACACGGGACAACACTGTGTAATCCTCAAATTGTTGTTCTAAGTCTGGGTGTTCTTTGTGTCCGTTGTTTGGATGTTTGTAAAGTCCCCACGACACAGGATTTAATCCTAGTGCTGGATCCAAAAAAAAAGGGTTCAGTTCGCTTCATACTGTGCTTCTTGAAATTCATTGATGGAGGCCTATGTCTACCAGTGAATGTCCTATGACTTGAGATGATGATGAAAAAAACTTACAATCGAATTTATTATTTTGATTTAGGATTAAATTGTCAAATCCTTCTTCCTAAACCTTGATCAAAGCTTAAAACTAATCTATAAAGACTTGATTCATCATTAAAGCAAAAATAAATTTACATATATCAATGTAATTTTAAATATTTTGAAATATATTTTAAACGGGTTTATATTAACGTAGGGCTCTCTAAATAACATACATAATTACATCAGTTAAATCACCTGATCAGAATTCATAGGATGAATTAAGTTCGTAGCTACACATTTATAACAAACACGGGCAGAAACTGCGTGCTCTAAAATTAGATCACTTCCGAATTGACATAACATTAGCTCAACAATGTAAGCAACAATTCAGCTCCTTACAACATATCAAATGAGCTCAAATTCAATGTTTTACTAGTAACTGATGAATAGCTCTGAATTCTTTCAACCTATTTTTTTTAATTTCCATCTGTATTGCAAATATTTGGAAAGTTTCAAATAGATTGGTAGTATTCGTCGGTTCTCTTATATTATAGGAATAGGCAAGGCATTCAGACGTTACTTAAATTACTACAAATTACTACATAAGTAGTTACAGTCACATAAGTAGTTAGTAACATGTGCGGCCCTTCAGAAGTTATGATGCCGCAGTCAAATACACATACACATACATTTACTTTAAACCTATAATAACTCCTTTTTAGTACGGGCTTTCAAAATAAAGGCATTTCAAGACCCTACATGCTTGCACAGCAACTAAGTTTTCTAGCGAAGATAGCCATTTGTTTACACTGAACGTTAAATCGATTGTTATGTTCACTGTTTAAACAACATGTCGTACATTATTGTTTGAAATTTACATAATTGTTTAGGACTGTCGGTCAGTCGGAATGGTCATCTTGTTGTTGTTGTAACAATAATGGATCAGTTACTAAGAATATAGTTGGCCTAATATAACTCTTGGAAATATTTTATATGTATATGTATGTACATGTTCTATATTCAAATTAAAATTTTATAAAGGTCTGTGACCCAGGGCTCGCCAAAAAAAAAATAGTTCATTTTCATCACTGCAAATAATTGTCACATCTGTCAAAGTACATGCGTTTGTATAATACATGATTTTATGGCTTTCATACTTATTTTCAAGCCATATGATTATCTTTGGAGTAGGATATGGCTAAAAAATCTCTTCCCGTGGGTGTCATAAACGGCGACTTAGGGATTGGACTATCATTCATTACACAGTGGAATGTTGCCGGCAATAGGCTTGCCCGTTATTACATAAGTGGGAGTGGAGTTATGGTTAGCATAATGAGGGCGTGTGAAACGACTTTGCGTATCCCTTCGGGGATGTTGGTGTGAGAGTCTATACATACCTATCTGAACTTATTTTACAAATATCGTATGGTTTCATCACAACTTTTGTTTTAAAATATTCGCACTTTAGTTCAGATGAAACGTCTAATAAAGTGGTTTATTGGTCCGTGAGTTGAAAGCTGAACATCAAGTAACTGCTTTGTACGTAATGTTATATTAACGAATATTTTTTATCATTCGTCTGATAGATGTAACCTGTACTGGTTCTCTATTAATATTGAATTTTTTTTATGTATTTTACGGGTTTTACAACAAAGTACAATATAATAGATTTATTTATTAACTCCTCATTATTTTATCTTTACTAGTAGGTAAATATATAAAGCTGAAAAGGTTTTAATTTAATTGTTTTGACGGTCTAATCTCTAGAATTACGAGTTGGATTCGAAAAATTCTTTCGCATTGAATAGAATATTTATTCAGAAGTAATAACGGCTATAAATAATATGCTTATTTAGGTTTATCTGTGGTAAACGAATAGTGTTATATATAGATTAAAAACTTATGACTTATATAAGGTGAGATGATGAGCTGAAATAATAATAATGAATAATAAGACTACGTGTAACCTAGCTCTGCACTTTCCTTATTCACTAATCTATTTCCAAAAGTCATGCCTAAAAGGAAGACCTCTAAATTAAAACAGACAACATAAATACGTATGTACTTATTGAATTTTTCCATTATAATTTTACAGAAATCAGTCTAATATTGCAAAGAAAACCTTCCCTTTACAGATCGTTTAGAAATTTGTATTGAAAGAAATCATATTATGGACGACCGCCTACGTAATATCATCAAGTTATAAGGAAGGACGGGCAATATCCCATGACGCGTTAGTCTTTTATATGTCAGGCAGTGACAGCAGGCGACCTTGTATAAGTTCGGATAGTCGCTTAAAACTTTCCTGGATGGTCCTCTTTGAACCTTATAAGGAAACGTCTCCATAAACTTACAAAGGAGTTATAATCACATGTAACATACGCGAGTATGTTATGTAGACATGTAGATATATTTTGTTTGGAAATCTTAAACAGTGAAAAGAATTCAGTTACATGATCTGCGATCAAAACTATAATTGATACAAGTATGGAAGACATTATTTAAGGAGTTAGTGCATAATGGGCATTTCCTCAAATTGAGTGCACTATTACTGTGCGGTATCCTTAGCTAGTCCGTCTCAACAATTAAACCTATATGGTTTAATTGGAGAGACGAACTCAACATACAGCTGTAACATACATCAACACCATCTAGCGAATACAAGCTGAACTACATACCAATCTATTATACATCTTTAGATACAACTTCCCAACATCAAGTCACGGTCCGCCAGGCAAGATCACCTCGATCTGGTCGATTGACTGGTTGGAGATGAGGTCCCTCTGCATTAGTATCACACATGATGGATGGTGTTGTATAAAGAAATTGAAAATTAAAGCTTGAGAGGCTTGAACATTGAATGAATAAATAGTTTGGAAAGACATAAGTTTGGTTGACAAAGGAATATTTTCTCATGCATTTTATGCATGCAGAAGTGTCTGGCTTCATCTGATTGTAATTAGTTACCGTTGTAAGCGCGTTAAGCGAATTTCTAAGCCAGGGCATGGAAATTGTTCAGAGATTTAACAAAAACTTAAAGCATTTTAATTTTTTAAGTTTTTGTTATATCCCAGCCCTTTATCATACATACATATTATTGATATCAACTTTATTAAGTGCCCGATTGATAGAAATAGACTTGCCCCCCACTTATGCGGGGCCAAATTGTAATTGGAAAAACTTGAGTGTTTTATATATTTTGAAAACCTTTTTATCAAAAACAGCAGTGAGTGTATTTATATGATTCTTTTTTTATGAGACTCGTTATTATAAACTCCTATGTATGTAACGATTGAGGCTTGAAATTGGGACATTCGTGGTTTTATTACTAGCCAGTATCCAAAATTCCTGTACGCATAACTTTCACAGTAAACGCGTAACTTTTTGGGTTTAGGCAACTTACTATTGAAATTGAAGTTGAGAACTTTTGACCTTCGCCGTATGGTTCACGGTGGTGTACAATGGGGTCACACCGTCTCTTCCCGTGGGTGTCGTAAAGGGTGAGAAAGGGTCAGCCATATAGTGACCTGTTGACGGCGATAGGCTTGCTCCCTATTACGTTAGCTGCACCAGGTCCTAATTGGCAAAGTGTGGGTGTTTAGGGTGTTTACTACAGGTCTGCTTTACCCCTTCGGGGACATTGGTGTGAGTATGTACGTTTATTATTTTTTATCATCTGATTTTATTTTTATAACGACCGAAATACGTCAGTAAATGGCATTATGTAATGAATATATTTTTTTTCTTACAGCTGTATCAAATTTAGTCATTTTTTTTTTGTAATATACATAACTTGCGTATTTATATAATAAACATTTAAAATTACAAACGTTCTCTACTAAATCAGGAAACCCAAGATAGAGAATGGTGAATGACAATAACAAATAATTAAAGTTATTTTATGCGGGTTCGTATTCGCGTATAAGGTATAAGTAAAAAAAAGAAAAGTGTAAATATCTGTTAATTGCAAGACGTTTCGCCCGAGTTACACCGGCCGTGGTCACGAGCTGACTGGCGTAGGCTCAGTATCTTGGACACTTACCCTCACTTAGTCTTCACTATTCAAATTTTACAAAGTCGGTTTGCACACAACACTGACTACATCTTGACCGTGGTGCTTATCAACAAGGCGGCGATTATATTTGTCTATGACAGGGCTGGCTGTTGACAGGTATCGGTTTACGGTATCCATTTTTGCGATGGAAATTTTTATATTCTCCTACTTCAACAGCTACTCGTACTATTCTGAAGTAAAAGTGATGATTGACGTGCAGTTTGATACAGTTTTTGGTTCCTGAGTTCAATAGACGCTATTATAACGATATATATAACGCTATCGGTCGACAGACGATAATGTAACGGTTTTTAACAGCTGCGAAATGTTCCTTGACCATTATAATGATAGTTCCCTGGGTTTGTACTACATAGGCATTATCACAACTGCAGTTTATTTTGTACACACAAGGTTGCACTTCATATCGCTGTCCCACGGTTTTACTTTACAGGGAGTTTTAAACGGTGCGCCGGCTGTTTATACTGTACACCCTGTTAAAACAACATTATTTAATGACCTTTAGCCGAACTCAGTCCAATGGCAAAAGAAGTTGCAATCTTGTGAAACGCTTAAAGCTTTTAACAAAATATTCCAAGCGATTCTTTTGTCACTTGGGCGGCTTTCTTTACAATAAGATTAACTGATTTATACTAATATTTCACCTCACAAAAGCCACGTATTTAACAACACAGACTGATTATTTGAAAGGGGTTAGCTACGACGATACTAAATCTATGATTCCGATACTGGTTTAGAATGTAGCTAAATGACAAGTATGCACATTAGCAAACCCATGCGCAGAAGCTCACGCACATTCAATCACATCCACACACACACAAAATCATGCACACAGTAACATTATATGTATCTAAATATGCTATGCAACTAGAAATAAGTTTTTAATATAATAAGGCATTTAATTTTGTAGTGTTTCATTCAATTCAATTCAATTCATTTTTGTATAGTTAATATTGAAATGTAAATATACCCGGGCTGGAGACTAGGTGTCCTAAAACATAGGCCTCGAGCATAGCTTAGTTACCAGTACAATACTGTTCTAAAAATTGTATGTGTTGGCGCATAAGCGTTGCTGTTTTTGTTCACAGCGGGAGGTAACCTAGCGCACCTATCTAGCGAATGTCTAATAATCATAATCATAATCATTTATTTACTTGTTAAACATAGGTAAATACAATTATTGAAGGTCTTAAATAAATCGATAGTCCACTATGTTTTGCCATTAAGACATACAAATACAATTCAAATAATTGGCATAGTTACATTTAAATATACATTAAATTGTTATTATTAATTATGTCACATTTATCAATAATAAGGTATTGAAATTAATATTAAGGCTTATATAATACTAATATTAATTAGTTAAATATATTATATTCCATTCCATTACAATTATCACAATGTATCATTCACGAATTCCTCTACCGTATAATTTTTCAATTAGTAGGCTATTAAATAAAATTATGTGAATATTTCATATTTTATCATTTAAGAAATCATTAATAGAATAGTAAAATTTTTGAATTAATATGATTTTTAACTTTGTTTTTAATAAAGTTAAATTCAGTTGTCTTATATTATTAGGAATCTTATTAAAATCACAGAACCCCTGCATATAATACTTTTATGAAGCAGCGCTGTTTTCGCTGGATGTACCTGTAGCCTGTTATTATCACGCCGACCACGAACTATACATGTGAAAAACTCTAAACTCAATGATATCAAGCCGGAGCAAACAAATGGCTCGGAAACGGGACAAGATTGGAAAAACTTATCAGACAGAAGTACATCCACGAACCCACTTAGGGGCTCCAGATTTGAGTCACACAGAGTACAAACAGAAAATCATACTCCACACGAAATGTACACGTTTAAAATTAAGAAATCAGTCTATTTCCACGGTAAATACTTTTCACGAGCGACAATGTGATCAAAGTGATGCTTCATGTGCATGAAGGAAGCGGAAGTGGGATTTTGGAAATGATATTTAAATAGAAAAGTTATAAGGACTGTTACCAAGCCACAACACTGTTTCTGTAAAAAAAAAATTACTACATTGTAGTGAGAAAAAATAAATCATTATTATAATTAGTCTTGATGGAGTATTTCTTAAGTACTGTTCCAATTTTGTCAGTTACTCCCTTCAGGTATGGCATGAATGACGGCAATCAACTCACTGATGACCTTTGAGACTAGGCTGTCTCTCCTTCCTCCTCAGACACTGTGTAGTTCCCCTGTATCCGTCACGCTCGAGTACCTCCTGAACGTGTGTCAGCTCACTTTCTAAATGTTCAGAGTCACGTCTCCTCTTAAATTATTTCAGGTGAATTCAGGTGGCTTGTAAACAGTTCTACTTCCTGTCTATTGCCTTTCATAACACAGTACACATCGTTAACGTATCTCTTCCATAGTTTGGCCTGGTAGGCTTGCAGGTCCAGGGTTTCCTCGAAGTGATCCATCCAAACGTTGGCCATAACCGGTGCTACTGGGCAACCCATATCCATCCCGTCGATCTGGAGGTAATATTTTCCACGATACAGAAAGTAATTGCCTTCTAAGTAGTTTTTCAGTAGACCAGTATACCCTGGAAGTAGATCGCTCTCTCTTAGCTTCCTCTTGATGACATCCAGACAGTGATTGGGGACATTGGCGAATAGTGACTCCCAGTCAAAACTCACCATCGTCTCATCTGGTTCCACTTTCACGTTCTTGATGATGTCCAACCAATAACATATAAGATAGACATACAGCGTATACAAATTGTTCCAAGTACGATCAGATATCATCTATATATCATATATAGGTATATGTTATATTACATTATTTAAAACGCAAATCCTTTGTTCAGCACTACTGATTTCTGATCGCGGGTTCGATCTACTACAGGTTTTTTTTTAGAAAGTGGTTGCTGTAACACGTAGCGACAAATAAAAAGAATATTACACATTAAACAGATTGAAAACGATTTGCATGACTTCATTTACGTGTCAGTTGACGCTGAGAAATATATGTTATGTCATCAATTCTCTTCCCCTACTCCCATCAACGTCAAATGGAATTTAAATTCGACATTGATGGTTTGTAGAAAGAAGAAATGAAATGAAAATGATTTATTTTACAAAGTTACGTTTATGAAGTCAGAGTTTAACGTTGTCTTTATAAAGGAGTAGAATGAACTTAAGAAAAAAAAACATAAAACAATTATAAAACAGTGAAAGTTTTCTGTAATTAATTGCAAAGTTGTTTCTCACTTGTTGTGCGGCTTCGGGTGTGTGTACCTAATTTTATATTCGCATTGAAATCTAATTCATTATTTGAAATAAAAGTAGCCTAAGTTACTCTATATGACCTGAGCTATCGGCCAGTGAAAAAACCCGTCGAAATAGTTTTACGTCGACATTACAGACTGACACTTTTTTTATTGGAAAAAAAAAGAGTATAAATTTAAGTGTTCATAGATCTAGGTTATTCAAAAGAAAAAATATGAGGTTAGTAGCTTTTTATGGTATGATGGTAGTTAGTTTCTTTTTAGACCAAAAACAACTCTGAATTTTTCTAGATCCTGCCAAGTCTACTTCTGTTAGGTTAAAGGGTTTTCGGTTAAAGGGCTTTCAGTTAGAGGGACTTCGGTTAGAGGGTCTTCAGTTATGGGGTTTTTGATTAAAGTGTCTTCGGTTAGAGAGTTTTCGATTAGAAGATCTTCGGTTAGCGGGTTTTCAGTTAGAGGGTCTTCGGTTAGGTAGTCTTCTCTTAAAGGTCTTCAGTTAAA
Source organism: Tyria jacobaeae (assembly GCA_947561695.1). Taxonomy (NCBI): domain Eukaryota; kingdom Metazoa; phylum Arthropoda; class Insecta; order Lepidoptera; family Erebidae; genus Tyria; species Tyria jacobaeae. Next base: position 2,950,357 of record OX387211.1, on the reverse strand, counting down.
GAGCTAGGACAGTTCGTGTTACATGATATGCGACGCTGACCTGATCGAGCAATTGCTTACACTTATCCATCCGCATAAGCTATCCTTTTTCTTCCCTTATATCCTCTCTTTTTCTCACATACTCAAAATTTTCATACTTAATTCCAAAAGGAGCCGGTGGATTGCAATAGTCTTGCTCCTCATTACGTCAGTGGAACTAAATTACAATATGCAAAACATTGGCGTTTAATAAGCTGCTGCTTACCCCCTTGTTAATTCAGATCAGGTGTAAGTCTATCTATGTATGTATGTATATTATACGTAAAATAAAAGATTAAGATGAACTGAGAAGTTGAACCTTTCTTGAAGTAGTTTAAAAATATTGTGTGTAAATTATTTAAGGCATATTTAATACTAGCTTCTACCTAAGTTAGAAGTTGGGAATAACTTGAACTTAACACAGGTAATTAATATGCAAGGCAGACCCTTTATGATGGTGCTGCCATGTGTCACACTTTATGTATTGCATCGGCGATGAATTATAACTAGTTTTACCGGAGTTGTGTCTTAAATGAATGAACTTATGTTAGGCGATATCTATAGTTAGAACTACGTAATTCTATTTATAACAAGAAGCATATATAAATGCATGTATTTGTAATGTCTAGACTGCTGATGTCTTAATAGTAGACGTGACATCGATACATATCGAGATATCGCCACCAAAAATTAGTAAAAAGTAGTAGTAGAGCCATTGTAGGCACGAATGTGCCGGCTCGACCGGAGCGATAACACGGCCTCACAGAAAACCGGATGTGAAGCAAAGCTAGTGTTGCATTTCCCTGAAATGGGTGAAGTTTCCGGAGGCCCAACTCCCCCTTTCCTTTTTCCACTCCCCTCATCCCCCTCTTTCCGATCTCCGCATAACCCCATCTCTCATCCCCTTCAAAGGCGTGCATCACACTTACGAGTAAGACTCTTGAGTTGCAGGTGTCCATGGACGAAGGTTGTCACTTATCATCAGATTGCCCCGCTTGTTCGGCTGTCCCCCAATATTATAAAATAAAGGATTCTTTAGTATTTTTTTGTTAAAAAGACAACTGCCGCACTTGCAGTAATTTCTGTTAAATGTAAAGGGACTTTACAAATATTTAAATAAAATATAAATACAATAAAATAAAAGAACACCGAGACTCATAACAACAATTTGATGATTAAATAAATTAGTGTTGTTCCATGCGGGGATCGAACCCACAACACTCTTCGCTATATTTACCGCCCTTCATTAATTTATGTATTTAATTTAAAATATCCATTTAGCATCAACCATCTGCCAATTTTTTTTTTCTAATTTTAATATACCAAAAGAATATCGCGTACACAGGTCAAACCCTGAATTAAATATTTAGCTTCATAGGTTTTGCTGTTGCATTTCTATTTATCTTTTTACGTAAGAATTTCAATAAGATATATCTCAAATACTCAAGAAAACAATATACAGGTATATAGTATCTACGTAACATCATGAAATTGGGACACTAACAAACTGTACCAGCGAATGGTATAGTAAGTCTTCATCAATTTTAACTAGTTTAATACACACAACTAAGGGTTAGGCAGGTATATTAAATATAAACATGTTGCAAATTATAATTTGATCCCACTGAATTAATAGAGGGAACCCCGTTGCCATTAAACCGGGCACTTTAGGAATTAAAGATGGAAAAATTGGGAGTACATTTAAAGAGTAAAGTAACAACAAAGGAAAGCAATGAAACTCAGACTGATTGTACTCAACTCAGACAGAGGTCCGAGCTCTGTATCGTATGATATAATGTACTGATTTTCAAGTTGGATTCTGACTACCACAAGAAAAGTAAATCTACATATTAATACGTAAAGTGAATTTTAAGAGAAGATCATTGAATTAAAACAAAAGATACAAGCCTCCAAAACCAAAATGTTAAAGATATCGCTAAACTTTTTGTTACTTAAAGGTGTACAATAAAAGACATAGATATTAAGATTTACTTAGATGCATTCAAACATAGACTACCAAGTTATCTCTTGTTTCATTTAAACTCCTTGCTCCTCGAAGAGTTTCCATTTAAAGTTATAACAAGTTATATTATTATTATGTGCATAAATAGTATCTACATACTAAGAAGATCCTATCTCTGCTGGTACTCTTTGTTCTTTAAAAAAATATTCGTTATCCCGCCGTGTTTTATCACAATCTATGTAGGTTTATGGACTTAATCGAAAACATCACCCCAGGCGAGCGCACTCGTAGTTTATTCAAAATATCGGCGAAATATTCAATACCTATCTTAAAAAGTTATCAGTAAATATTATGAAATTATTTTTAAATAGTTAGAGGACCCGGGTTTCAAGGTACCAGCCAGGTTAAGTTATAGGTATGCGACCCTTGCACATTCAAGAACGTCTCGGGTAAAGTATAGGCTATCCGGCATTATTTGAATTTCATTTATAGTGTTCTTTTTTTTTTTTTTTTTTTATCGTGTGGAAACCCCCTCGGGCCGTCATCCCACCGGGGCTTTCAGTGGAACGGTGTGTCGGAATCGGACCGACTAAAACCACACGGTGTGCCAAGCTGCGCTTAAAATAGGAGGAATCCGGGAACAGCTTTAGTAAGACATCCGGACCCCTCCTAGCGCTTTTGCCCGCAAAAGCGCGGGCACCACCTTCTGGTAACTCTCAATTAGGCAACGTCCATGCACACCAGGACGTCGCCTCCTCGCGGCTGGCCTTTATAGCGGGTGGAGGGGAAAACCCGTCCCGACCACCCGCGGCCACACTCAGGGCGGCATGAGGCGCAAGTAAGCGCGCCTCCGCCGCCTCCTTCTGCGAGATGACCTCCTCGCAGAAGGTTGCGACCGCGGTAAAATTCCTGTCACCACCGGCCATGGAGCGTATGACGGCCGGTAGCGACAGATCTTGTCCAATTACTGCAGTGACGGCCCGACGCTGTGCCGCCCAAGCCGGGCAATCCGCAAGCGTATGCTGGGCCGAGTCCTCACTGCTGTCGCAGTGGTGGCAGACGGGACTCAATTCCCTCCTTGCGACTGAATGCAGGTACCTTCCGAAGCAGCCGTGCCCGGAAAGAACCTGCGTCAGTCGGAAGGAAAGGGTTCCGTATTGCCGCCCCGCCCACTCGACGATGACCGGCTGGAGCGCCTCCACAGTGGCTAAGCCAGCACGTGGAGCCTCCAGCCGGGACGACCAACGAGCCATAGTGGCTCTGTGAGCGGCCTCACGCCACCCGCGTACCTCTTCGGGCGGGGACCGATTGCCACTACACGCCCGGAAATCATTCGTCCGCCGATAGACGTCGGCGAGCACTTCCGCCTCCAAGTCCCACGGGGGAGTTCCGGCCAACGCACACGCCGCCTCCGTCGACACGGTGCGGTAACCGCGTATGGCTCTGACCGCCATTACCCTCTGAGGGCGCCAAAGGCGTGCCCTATTCTGGGCGGTCAGAGCTTCCGCCCACACCGGTGCACCGTATAGTGCCATTGACCGGACAACCCCCGTGTACAGTCTTGTTGCGACGCTGGGTACACCCAAGTTGGGCAAAAGTCGCCCAAGGGCAGACGCAGCGCCGACCAATCTTGGAGCCAGCTGCAGAAAGTGCTCATCGAAGCGCCATCTTCCGTCGAGGATCAGGCCCAGATATCGTATGTGGGCCTGAACCGGTACGAGGATCGAGTTGACCATTATGGAGGCACCAGGGGGTGGACCTCGACGGGGCCCATGGAATAAAAGGGCCTCCGTCTTATCCAAAGCCACTCGCAACCCTAGCGCCTTGATGCGCCCGACCACCAGTGAGGCTCCTCTGGTGGCCAAGCGTGCTGCCTTTTGAAAGTTCGACCCCTGGGCTGTGACCAGAGTGTCATCGGCGTAACAGATTACGCCCAGCCCAGGGGGGAAGTCAGCTCGAAGGGCCCAGTCGTACCCCATGTTCCACAGGAGTGGTCCAAGGACAGACCCTGCGGAACACCGCACGACATGGGCCGACGACTCAAATTTCCCTCTCGATCCTCGTACACGACGGTACGCTCCTCCAAATACTCTGCCACCAACCGCCTCAGGTACTGTGGCACCCCGTGATAATAGAGCGCTTCCCTGATGCAGCTGAATGGCAGACTATTAAAAGCGTTGGCGATGTCCAAAGACACCACCAACAGCACATCGCCACAGCTCACTACCTCTTCGGTAATGGCCCTCAGGCGCATTACAGCACCGATCGTCGAACGGCCCGCTCGAAAACCAAATTGGGCGTCGGCACGGGTCCGAGCGTAATCTTTCGCCCTGTAAAATACGGAACCTGAGGGGGCCGAGATCGGCGTGTGCGACCTCCCACGTCTGCTGCTCGCTACTTTTGGTGGCAGCATTTCTTGCGACGTGTCACCATCCTCATCTCGGCCTCTCTTGCGGCTTTCTATGTCGCGAGGTTCTAGCTCCATCTCTTCAGACGAGTCAGCCACTGAACTAGCCGCCCTGGAACGAACTCGTTCTGATACCCTTCTGCTCCCAGAAGATGGAGTGACTTCTGGGAGCTCCTGCGATATAGGCATTCCGGGAAGGATATCCTCGTCTTTAGACGAGATGTTGCCCGCCTTACTATTCTTCTCCTTTACCTTCTCCCTCTTTTCTTCCTCTTTAGTTTTTTTTTTATTTTAATTAAATTATCCATAATATATCCCACGAGTGGGGGAGAACTAAAGGTCCACCCGGGCAGAGATCCCCCAATACCCGGGTAAGCGTAGATTTATGCCCAACCGAGGGGTCCGCAGGTGCCCCGGCTGGGAGTGCGCTTGCGACTGAACCACCCATCAGCCATGCATCCCATGGTCACGCACCAGAACAAGGGATTCGGGGTAATTTTTTATAGAGGTATTCTTCCTCGCAGTCCAGGCGGTGAAGCCAAGACCCTCGCCCCCGATCAGAGTCGCGAGACTTAACCACGACACTAATTTCGGGATTACGATATGCCAACGGTGGCATCGATATGAATATCCAAATGCTTGCTCGGTGGCAGTGCGAGTGCACGCCGAGCCCGTCCTCTTTCTCCACTGTGGAGAGCGGAGAAACTCCTACCCAAGGAAGGGGCCCACTTGTGGCCGAAGTAAGGCCATCTCTTCCCGCCAGAAGATTAGCCGTTGGCAACGACGCCCTCCTCAAAAGTAGAGGAGGAGAAGGCTGCGTCGTCGCCAACGTTGCCCAGGGTGGAGGTTTTCTAGCCCGCACCCCATTTATAGTGTTCTATGTCAACCAACAATTTTAACAGAGACATTATCCACCTTACCTCTTTACAACCAGCCTGCAAATCTTTAAGCTTCAACCTACTCCCCACAATAGCTAGGGGGCTGACTCTAGGCTAGATTTAATAAGTACCTTAGCTCCAAGCCTGGCACGTAATCACGGTCAGTTCACTGGGACAAGCTTTCCTCTCCTTACTCCTGAAAATATCTATCTAACGCTGAAGGTGGTGATTAAATAAGCAGAAGGATCATCATAATACTGGATCCACATTCACCCATAAGCTCCGATATTATTCCCTAGACTCCAGAACCTTCCCATCACTTTGGTGGAAAGCCTATGTGCTCCCTTTGCCGAAAATTGCAAATCCAACACTTACCAACCACTTTAGACCCATATCTATTCTTCCCTCTTCATAAACAGTTCTAGAATCCTGTGTCCACAAACAGTTATCAAAATAATCTAACACTTGGGATGCAGGCTCTCTGACCAAGTTAGAGCGTAGCACTTGTTGATTTCTAACGCCTTCAGTAAAGCTAATCATGATATTCTCCTATCCATTTTCTATCTCCCAACTTATGATCTCGCATGAAGCCCTGAATGCGTTCTCATCTTATCTTAAAGAACTCCAGCAGTCTGTTCGTGTCAACGAGTCTGCTTCGAGCTGGTGCGAGCGATTTTCACTATTTATTAATCTTTCAGCCTTAAACTTCAATGTGCATATCATTTGTATACTGACGACTTGCAACTGTACACTAATGCTAATATCAAAAATAATTTATCTGAGATTGGCACCACCACCGTACCACCTGGGGTTACAAATTGTCAGGTGGTGAGGTTTACTGGTATATTTTCCTATATTTTCCTCTCTGCGAGAACCGCTCGCTGCTCGTATAAACCCACATTTTCCTAATAAGTGATTATGATGACATTTGCTGTTATGATCTGAATGCAGATTTCCTCGATACACTAGCCCGTCTTCTTAATAAGTGTAGTCGATATACATATGTATATTTAACCTTCGTAAATATGATCATGCCAACTTTGTCAACTGAGCTAAAGGGGTTGCTAATTCGGCAGCGCCGTAGCCGCGCCGAGCCCTGACAGTCCTATTTACTATGCTTAAATGCCAATTTTCCCCCTTAACTTCTTATTTTCAACTTCTAAGCATCAATGGCGATAGAACCTTGCGCTCTAAAAATAACATTTTTTCTTTCTTTGCCAGTCCCACACTTCGGGGACTGTCGACTCTTCTTTCTTCGTTCAGTCTATTCTTCTTCGGAATGCGCTTCCTCTCGAAATCAGGATGGCCACTAATATCCAATCAGTTATATTAAAGCTGAAGTACCTGCTTACACGAATAGCAGAATCAACTTGCCCGTAGCTTAACGTCTTTTGTTTTCGTAGAGAGTTGTTTAATATCTGTACGTATGTATGTATTGGCCCAAGAGCCCACGACGGCCAGACCTTCGTTATTTTATAAAAGCTGAAAGTTTTTCTGTGCATGTCCCCTATACAGGTAAGAACGACCAGCGAATATAGAGTTTGGGTTGTGGTTACTTGGGCAGGTTACAGGTATTAAAGGTGTATAAAATAGTATCTTAAATTCGTTAAAGTGTAAAGCTCAATTTTTTTATATTTTCTTTTGGGATAACTTTTGAAATTTCGTCATCCATTGCCAGACACTTCTGACAGTTGCTACCCCCTGCCAGACACCCCTAAACTTTCGTTATATTATAAAAGCTAAATTTTATATATGTTACTTGGGGACTTATAAAAAAATGTTACCTCAATAGCCGGACAGTTTCAATGGTTTTTAAATCTTGCCAGACACAGTGAAGTTCAAGCGGGTGCGAGTGAGATAGTCATTGTCGCATCATCTGTTATTTTGTGAATTATGCGTACATTGATTTATTTTGTTTGTTATAAAAACAAAACAACATAACATAACATAACATAACATGCATCACCTTAAAAGTGATTCGGTTGTTCAGGTACGGGTACTGGCAATGATTTAAGATATGTAAACCTAACCAAAATACATGCAGAGTGTTATTGGGACTGTTAATTTGTCAGAGCTTACCTAGATTTCATGCCATCACAGGTTGTGATTTTAATCCTGCGTTCTTCAGAAAGGGAAAATTAAAACCATACAAGACATTAAAAAAATATCCCGAGCACCAACAGCGAATTAATTGAAAATTTAGATCATCAACAAAACATCTTTAATATTATTCAGAGATTTATATGCAATGTTTACAATGTATGTAATTGATGTGGATGCCGCTAGACTTCAAATATTCATCCACTCGTATACAGTCTCCCATGTAAACGAACCTTTTGACCGAAAGAAGTTGCGAAATTTTGACGCTATCAATCTACCACCTTGCAAAAGCCATGCCATCATTACGACGACGATCATGCCATCGACTGGAGTAGCAGTGACGAAGAAAATGAAAGTATCGACGACGTTGATGAAATTAATAAAAAAGATTGAATATTTTTTTTTACTTGTAATCATACTTTTTTTTATATTTTATGTCATTTTTTTACTTTATACAAAATGGCTATGAACGTAATAAAATTATATCTTTATTGGATATCTTAAAAAACCGTAATCGACTAAGCATTCGCGCTCGCACCTACAGCGGACTTTCAATGTGTCTGGTAAGATGTAAAACCATTCAAACTGTCCGGCTATTGAGGTAACATTTTTTTATAGGTCCCCAAGTAACATATATAAAATTTAGCTTTTATACTATGACGAAAGTATAATTATAATTAATTAAAGTTTAGGGGTGTCTGGTAGGGGATAGCAACTGTCAGAAGTGTCTGGCAATGGATGACGAGATTTCTAAAGTTATCCCAAAGAAAATTTAAAAAAATTGAGCTTTACACTTTAACGAATTTAAGATACTATTTTATACACCTTTAATACCTGTAACCTGCCCAAGTAACCACAACCCAAACTCTATATTCGCTGGTCGTTCTTACCTGTATAGGGGACATGCACAAAAACTTTCAGCTTTTATAAAATAACGAAGGTCTGGCCGTCGTGGGCTCTTGCTCTATATTTCTATATGTTTATGACCTGTGTTATTATGTAAGTGTGTGTATATAGCAATCTTCCTAAGTACTTATATGGGTATGTGTGGCTACGTTTATACAGTGTGTATAACGATTATACTCTTCTCTGGTACCTAAGATTAGGTGCACAAGATTTAAGTAGAAAAAAAAAATTACATATTTTAAAAGATAAAAACTAAGATTATGAACTAAGCAATAGGTATAAGAGTATAATAATTTAGTTTAGGACTGTCGGTAACAAGTCTATGCAAGTTGGTAAGCAAAGGTCGCTTATTTGACAAACCTTTTCAAAATATTTAATGACGTCATAAATGCTTTTGTGGAAAAACTTCTTCTATTGAAACGCAATCTAGGAAGAGGTGAATACAGCCACTTTCCGACATTATCATCGTTATCGGTAAAACAGGACGATCTTACTTATTGATAACACCTGGAGGCTCTTCATGTTGATTTTACACAGCGATTCAATGATATTTTCAATATGTATATACCAAGCTGGGTTTTAGACCCTTTCGCAAATGTATATACAACAGAATCATCAAATTTAGAAGAAAAACTGGTAGAACTCACAACTAATGAAGAATTAAAAGAAAAATTCAGAAATGAACACCAAGAATTCTGGATCCAAAAATCAATATCACCTCTCTGTCCCCCTATATTATTAAGAAAAAACGCCATATTTGTAACTTGGCAAAAATACATGGTCATTGGAGCTAATGCACATCAGGCGGCAGTAAGGATCGTCATGGAGGACACAAAAGTGACAGTTAGCTAGAGAGGCGACATGGCAGCTTATCTGTTGACGCGGATACTCAACGTATCTGGTATCTGTGTCGTATACGCCGGGAGTCAACGTTTGCGTGCCATAACTACAGACGCTGTGGCGAATCTCGACACTGCATACTGTGAAGCTACTACTGCGACCATGGTTCTGTCCATGGTCGAAACGAGAGCACGTGGGATTCCACCACCTCATTCTGCTAGGAGGTCATGTTGACTAAAAAGGCGGAGGAGAGTATACGGGAGAGGATAAGTACTTACCCGTCCAGCAGAAGACGCACCATGCACCGGATAATACAGAATGATCACAGAAGCATGCCTGAGAAGGGTCCACGCACGCCTCTCAAAGTGGAGGGGGTAGGCTATGCTCCCCATATTCCATATTATGGCCACACTGCAAAAGAGGCGGCCAAGATTGGCAGGGGTTCCTAGAAGTCCTTCCTTGGGTATACCCAGGTTCTTGCAATAGACCCACTTACAAAGGAACACCGTGTGGTTTCAGTCTGTTCGAGTCGTACATACTATTATACTTCACTGTCAGCTCCAGTGAGGTGACGACCCTTGGCTGCTCTTACAAGAAAAAAAAGCTGGCTTATTATTGCTATAAATAACACACCAGTTAAATAGAATAAAATGTATACAACGATATTTTTGCACAAAATAAAAATACACATGAAATAGATGCCAAATAAAACATTGAGTTAATTTTGTTCATTCCTGTTTACAGTTTTAGGTTTATTCGCGACACAAATTGCGTATGTTTTAAAGCGTTGTAATAGAAGTTAACGTTGGGTATTATGAGTAATTAAATTAGAATTGCAAAACGCTGAACTTGCTGACTTTATATAGCTTTCTTTTATCACGTAATAAACATTTTTGATATAAAATAATTATTTAATAGCATACTTCAAAATTAACTGAAGATTATCTCTATAGCCTGCGTTGGGCTCCAATCAAGTCAATACATATAGTTGAAAAAGTAAATTGTTTACACAATTTATTTAGATAAATTAATAAATTTAAAAATAAACTAGTAAAATTATTCAAAAATATGTATACACTTACTGCGTTAAGTTGAATTCTCAATAACTATTCTCTAACATGTTACTTTCACTATTCCAAGGACTCCCCATATGTCGAAACCGGTTTTTGGTTGATTAGTCTCTAGGCCGCCACAAAGAAATATCAACATATACGCATCGATAACAATCTTCCGGAGTTGAATAAGAAGCAATATCCGGCCAACATTAACAAACTTACATACATGCCTACATATGTACATGGGCCATGAAGACATAACACTCCTTTGTGTAAAAGCACAGTTTTATGTATGGAAGCTGACGGATACAAGCAATGGATGAACAAAACTACAGAAGGAGCGACGTGAAAGAGGATAAGGCCAATTATCTTTTAGAAAAAATACAGCCCGTATTTTTTGTTAATTTAAAGCGCCCTCAGTCCGTTTTTCGTTAGAGACGGCAAAGTTAATAAGATTTTAATAATGGATGCGAGGGTGTCAACTCTGTTACTCGAGGCCACTGTGCATCTGTGTTGAATTTACGATGCGATTTGAGGTCCAGCTCTAAAGTATCACAAAAGGAGAAGAAACTAAAATGCAATTAAAAACATTTAGTTATTTAACAATGTCACTATCATTACAGGTCTCCCTAATATAATCTTTTATATGAAGGCAAACTTAATAATAGCGATGTTGTAACACTATGATATATTTTAAATTGCGTTTATGGTCTGCATCTTGTTTTAGTAAAACAAACAATGAGACTTACATCAACTTGCAGTACGCCGTGATATCGCACTACTAGTAGTTTACATATTTCTCTGATCAATTGACAAATATAATATAATATACAGACAGTTAATAAATATACAAATGGACAACAGAGTGATGTTATAAGGGTTGCTTTTGAAGAATGACACCTTAAAACATACAGGCTCGATACAACCATGGCCTCTGTGTTATTAGGTTAACAGAGTTTACAATTAGTGTTACTCGACGGATGCCGATTACGTAACCAGCCAGAATTTTCCAGCAGTTTCGTTAGGAGGGACTGAAATAAATATTTTGACCAAAACGCGTATTATCTCGTCTTTGCAGTGCACCTAAAACTATTCTATAAAAAAAAAACTATTTAAAAAACATGTTTTGAATAAACTGTAGAAAGTTATTTCCTGTATTTCATCGTAAAATTCTTACGAAAGGACTTAATTGTCAAAAGATAGTTTTCAAAGGTGGCACGGAGGTGGCAAATTAGATATTCGGAAAAAGTGAACAAAGTCATTGCTGAACTCCCTGACAACTTTCCAAGTAAGACTACAAAATGACTGGAGTATATACCAACAACAATTACATACCTTGTGGTAGCTTACAGGTATAGAATGACTGTGGATTCAAATTATTAGTTTTGTAATAATATAATCATTTGTTACAATACTCTTATTGCGTGTATTTATTCTCATTGGTGATCACTTATGTGAAATATGTAGTTGCTTACGAAGGTAATTATCACCTCTGTCAAACAGCATTTATATTAGACTATCTGCCAGCCGGCTTCACACACGTGGTGTACCTGTGTATTGGTAATATATTTTAAATCTACCCCATCGTCTTCTGTCTCACTCATTTTCATAGAATGCGATTTGAAAAGCAATTTTATTAGTTTTTGTTTTATTTTCTTTTAAAAAGAATCAGTCGTTCGGAAGTTAAGCGCTATATACATATCGGTGATTCACTTTCGTTTATGTACATAAATTACCCGCTTCTCAGTTTCACCTGCGTTTATGGTCATTGCTCCAATCCATAGGGTTGCGTAATGTTTAATAGTCTATAAATATCATTTTTACTCTTCAGTTTTATTATATTAATATTAATATTAATATAGATAGGTACAGAGTATTCGGTTGTTCTGTTGAGTCTTTGTGCCAAACTTTGTGGTTAATCCCCTTGGGTTTTCGAAGCTCACTGAGTATTAGCTGACCGCTTAACTATTTTAACTACTTCTACATACTTAGAGAAGCTTTCCTAGAATTTCTAATAAGTCCAAAATAATTCAGTATACATATATATATATAACAATTCAGGAGTCCGCTTGGAAGTATTTATAATACTTTCAAGCGGACGCCTACACAAAGTCCAATAATTATGTACGTCATGTTCCATGAAATTGGCCGTTGATTTGTATTCAGTGAACATGTTATAAATTAATTGATTATGTTTATAAGATTCATTCGAGGAAACTTAATTTGCCTGTCGCTTTAGCTTTAGAGATTAATAATTTATCTTTTCTAATAAACAGATATACACACAGCACAGCTACGTAAATCGCGTAAAATATAAATTATATCCGAGACTTCCAATAAAATTCTTCTAAAAAATTATTACAATTTTTTTTTTTTTTTTAACATTCATAGATACCGGGCACTGAAAATATATATGTAGGAAGTTAAATCAGTCCGGTTTTATATTATATTTTTTATTAATGTGAATAGCTACTAAAAAGTGTACTTTATTTTCAATTTTATTAATGTCTATACGATCACCTTCATTTTGTCACATTTTTGGGTTCAATGTGCCTTGAAAGTTTAATACCCAGAAAAGGGACACTGGACGACACACGTGCAAATAGATTATGTTATTAGGGTATTCCACCCGACCCACAGATGTCACTGGAACCTACTTAAAAGAACTCAAGGGATTTATTTTTATTATTATTTATTTACATTAATAATTGTTACAATGTATATAATTGATCAAAACATATTTCACCTATTGTAGAGATATGCAAATGTATACATCTATAAAGGAGTTTAGCCTAAGTTTATACAAACAAATGTTAGGTACATTACAAGCATTATTTTTATTATTTTTATAGCATAGCGGGGCAAATGAGCAACCGGGTCATCTGATGGTAAGTGACTTCCTTCATGAACACCTGCAGCTCAAGAGTAAGAGTGCTGTCCGCCTTTCAGGTAGGGGCAAGAGGGGATGGGCACATGGGGAGAGGAAAAAGGTGAATTGACTTATGTGCTGAAGCACGGCTCTCCCTTGTAAAAATAATGTTTTTTTTTTACATAAAATTAGATAAATATACTCTTACTAGACATTTCCACAATTACAAAAACTACAAGAGCTTTTCATAAAAAATCTTCAATGGAATAAAAACCTCTATCAGCCAAACCGCAACGTATGACTGATTTTTTTTAATGGTAATTCGGTGATACCTTTTGGCAAACTATTAAAAATAAGTGGTACGGTATATACACAGCTGTGCCGAAACAACTCTTCGGCATTTGCAATTTGGCATCGGCATTTCCCACCTTCTCCCTTCCTCTACACGACTACACGTGCTGGCCTGAGGAGTAGCCGTTTGTGCGTCGAAAATATACGTACCCGAACTAAACGGTTTGGCTCTTCTTTCCTGTGCCGATCGGTAAAAGCATGGAATTCTCTACCAGCGCACGTGTTGCCTTCCCACTTTGATCCCGGGTCTTTTAAGCAGGGCGTGAAAAAGCTTCACCACCAGGTTAGATAAACTATCATGGGATGTACCACTAACCCTGGAGGTTAATGCTCGTTGGAATACGGTTATTAAATCTTTACCATTGCTAAATACTTTTCGAATTCCACGTATGGTAGTTTGCCACTCATATAGGGAGTTAGAAATTTATACATTTACAGATGCTTCCGTGCGCGCGTACGGTGCGTGCGTTTATATTCGAAGCGTTAATGATAATGGTCAGTATATGGTCAGTTTATTGACGGCCAAGGGTAGAGTAGCTCCGCTCAAACCCACGACTATTCCACGACGACGACGATGGAGTTGTGTGGTGCAGTAGTTGGAGCCCGTCTTTACGAGAAAGTCCGCTTCTCACTTCGAACTAACATCAGTCGAGCCTATTGCTGGACTGACTCGACTATTGTGTTGGGATGGTTACAGATGATACCTTCTAGACTTCAGCCTTTCATACGCAACCGCGTTGCTGAAGTATTAGACAAGGCAGGTGGCTGTACGTGGAGACACATCCCAACCGATAAAAACCCAGCAGATTTAATATCGCGTGGAGTCGATATTAATACCCTGCAAAATTCAAATATGTGGTGGTCAGGTCCAGACTTTTTGAAAATGAGCATGGGCTGCTGGCCTACTCAGTACAAACACATAGGACTAGAAACGTTGCCCGAAACTCGCGCCGATATGTCGTTAAGCGCCGTTGTTAACGACGATAAATACGATAATTCTTTAATAAATTTTAATCGGTTTTCGAATTATTTACGGCTAGTGCGCTCCACTGCTTACGTACTTCGATGCATAAAATTATGTAAGAAGCAAAAGAATACAGATAAATTTCTCACAAAAAATGAGTTACAGGACGCATTAGATGTATTAAATTTTCAGAGTCAACGCGAATCGTTTCCTGAGCACAATTTATTAATTAATAAAAAACCGATACCTAAAGGGAGTGTTCTTCTTAAATTTAATGTATATTTAGATAGTAAGAATATAATGCGTGTTGCTCCAAAATTCAGATTTTATTTACAATAAAAGCATCCTATTATACTACAGTCCACTCATGATTTCACTAAATTATTAATTAATTACGAGCATAAGAGGTTGATGCACGCAGGTCCACAGCTATTATTGACCTCGATTAGGGAAAGTTATTGGCCTATTGGTGGTCGTAATTTGGCAAGGGCTTGTTTTCATCAATGCATACGTTGCCGCAGAATAAAGGGAAACATTGTGACTCCCTTGATGGGAAACTTACCACGGCAGCGGCTTCAGCCAGGTTACCCTTTCGAGAGCACTGGCGTAGATTACGCAGGTCCCGTCATAAGTGCCAGTCGCCAAGGTCGCGGATGCAAGCTAGTAAAAGTGTAGATCGCAATTTTTGTTTGTTTCACTACCAAGGCAGTTCACTTGGAGCTAGTGGGTGATTTAACCAGCAATAATTATTTACTAGCTTTGTATAGGTTCATTTCGCGAAGAGGTAAGCCTGTGAATATTTATTCGGATAACGGTACCTCATTTGTTGGTGCGTATAACGATCTCTCAAAGTTTTTGAAGTCTAATGCAGTTTCTTTAGGCGAAAATTTGGCTAATAAGGGAATCCGGTTCCATTTCATACCTGCCTATAGTCCTCACTTCGGCGGACTCTGAGAGGCGGGTGTCAAGTCGGCAAAATATCATTTACAGCGAGTGTTGGGAAATTGTTACTTAACATTTGAAGAGCTTTACACTATACTGACTCAAATTGAGGCGATATTAAATTCTCGTCCACTGACACTGTTGTCTTCAGATCCTAGTGACGATACGCCGCTGACACCAGGACACTTCCTTATTGGCCGACCACTCAGTTCGTTGCCGCAACCTAACCTTCAGGACCATTCGACAAATCAATTGTCTCGCTAAAACCGAATCGAACAACTGCGTCAGCCCTTTTGGGTCAGATGGAGTAAAGAGTACATTGCCGAGCTTCAGCAGAGAACCAAGTGGCGCTCCTGCAAGAATGGTTTGGAGTTGGGCTCTTTGGTCGTGATAAAGGAAGATGGTCTTCCACCCTTGAAGTAGAAATTAGGAAGAGTAGTCGCAGTCTACCCTGGTTCCGACGGAATCGTTCGTGTGGCTGATCTTCGTACGTGTACAGGTGTTATCAGGAGAGCCTTTAATAAGATATGCCCGTTGCCTGTTACTACAGATTAAGTTTGTGGTTGAAGACGAACTCCTCAACGCCCGGGGGCATGTTCAAGCGCCTAACTAATTTGCCACTGCAACGTGACACAACGTATAGAATTAAGTTAGTTATAAGTACCTTACTACAATTAACTATAATAATTGTGTTCTTTGAGGTAATTAGAAGAGTTCTTCACTTGACATCGAATCATCCAGTTGTTTTTCTCAAAGTATCCTAATTATCCCGCACACTATCTCTTATAATTTAAGAAACACGAAATCATATACAATTGTACGTAAATGAACATGTAATGAGTATTATATGTAGGAGATCCTAATAAATAAATAAATAAACATTGAACACTTGTTAAGCTAGGACGCCAATATTTCTTTATGCGTTACCAAAGCTCTTACTTGGTTTTGATATTACATATACTTGTGACGACTATACACCTAATACACATACCGGAAACGGAAGTTATCTCGCCCCTTGGACACTTCCGGCGATAGACTGCCTGCTTCCTGTTGTATAATTCAAGAATGCATCATACAAGCACAATTCTACCGCTAAGTGCCTCTATAAATCAATTTGTTCGGTTTTATCCTATAGTTGATTTTTAGATTTTGTGTGTGTGATTCTTCCAGTTTTTTGGTAATGCTACTAGTAGCCGACGCTGCGGAAGATTTTTTATTTAACTCTTGCATTAGGATTAATTCCTGTGTCTCGGGGGCCTTTACAAACATTTAAACAACGAACACAAAAATAACACCCAGACTGAAAACAACAATTTGAGGCTTACACAAAGTCTTGTCCGGTGCGGGGATCGACCCCACAACAATCGGCGCGGCAGCGTGGTGACGAGATGACCACTTAAACCGCTACACCATTTGTGCAGTCAATTTTGTGACGCATGTTTCTTAACGGTCCCGATTCTATTTATATTAACTACCTATACACACTGTTTGTATAAACTTTGCAAATGACTGTAGTGTGCATGTGTACGTATTTTATATGTATATATACATAAATATATTCTGGAAATATTTAAAAAGCTGAGCTATAAAGTAAATATAGTAAGTATAGTGTAGTAATATTAATGTTATACATAGGCTCACGCTTGTATCTCGTAAGGGGTAGGCGGAAGTTTGTATAATACCCACGATGACAAATGGAATTCGGTCACTAATACCCACAATGACAAATGGAATTCGGTTAATAATATCCACGATGACAAATAGAATTCGGTCAATATAGCCCACGATGACAAATGGAATTCGGTCAATAATACCCACTATGATAAATGGAATTCGGTCAATAATACCCACTATGATAAATGGAATTCGAACAATAATACCCACGTCAAGTCAAACAACCGAAAAAAAAACGAGATTATATGTAAAGGAAAAGATTAGAACAACGGCTTTACAACATACGTAAACATTCATATAAACAGAGAATCAGTAGTGAGACTGTATCCCCTAAGGGTATGCAGAGGTGCATTAAACACCTTTATTCTTTCAACCAAAATTTGGTCCCATTAACGTAATAGGGGGCTAGTCTATTACCGTCAACTGGGCAGTATTTGACTGTTTACATACTGTCTAATAGATCGATCCCTTAGTCGCCTTGTGCGACACGACCGGGGTGGCCCTATTCAACTCCACTGTGAAACACACGGTGCGGCGTTGTACAAGTATATATAAATGATAAAACCACGAGATAATATTTACACAGCAAGTATTTCAATTAATGACTGGTGGCAACTAATGGAATTAGGTACCTACATGTGTAAAGTACAATGTTTTTACAGGGACAGAAGAACAGACGGGTCACCTGATGTAAGTGACAACCGTCGCCTATGAACACCTGCGGGGTGGTCGAATGGAGGGTGAAAAGGAAAGGGTGAATAAGGCCTCCGGTACCCAATTTGAGCCCAAGCACGGCTCTCCTACGATGTACTCAAATATCTAGCAGGTTTAAGCTTTGCTCATACGACGCTACCAAATCCCTACTAATATTTTAAATGTGAATGTAAGTTTGTTTGTTACGCCTTCACGCCAAAACTACTCAATCGATTATCATTAAACTTTGTACACATATTATTTACACAGCAACACACATAATTCTAGCAACTTTAACGCCATCTATATTTAAGCGATTCAATGCGAACGAACGAGGATAAAAGCTAGTAGTAACATAAAATATGATTTAAAAGTGTATACCAACAAATATCCGCCCGATCGTCAGTTAAACACGTAGATTAATGAAAGAGCACTTATTATTAAGTGTGTATTTCAATGAAATAGCAGTTTTCACGTCAAAGTTAATTACCATCAAATAGGTATCTTTTAATGTTTACTTTACATTTAAAAATGTTTTTTTTTATATTAGCCTGCCATAATGACTCCACACTGTCTGATGAAAAGCAATAAGTGGAGTCCAAGAATGGTGGTCACCATCCTCATTGCAAGTGCAGTCAATGCAGCATGGTGACCCGCACTATGGCGGCCTGGTGAGATGCTTTGTCACGCCCCGCTTAAAAGACCCGGGATCAAAGTGGGAGGGAATATGTTTGTACATACCGAACCATCATCCAGCATTTATCATCTACTTGCTCATCTCGGTGCTATATGTTTCCCTCTTCCACTTTTCTCGGTCAATATAATAGATTTATCAAATTAATAGAATTATTAAAAATATATATATATACATATATATACCATTGTCACGTTGTCTTTCAGGAAGTTAAATAAGACACTGGCTTCGATTAACAAAAATAAAATAATTTATTGTGCCCACCACTGAGCGTTTTTTTTTTAAATATATGCTTTACATGTTAATAACATTAACTAATAACTTGTTATAACAAGTGATGGATTTTTTTGACAATATTTGGAATAAAACGACTAGTATCTCCGCCTTCCCGCCCGGGGTGATGTTTAAAATTACGCTTATCAACCTACGCAGGTTGCGATAAAACACGGTGGGATAATGTTTCTTTAATAAACAAAGAGTAACACGACAGGGATTGGATCTTGTTAGTATGTACATACATACTATGAGGTGTCGTAAATATTTTGCCGAAGACATATAGTGGGTTTTTAGTCCATCCTGCGAAAGAGATATGCATCGGTACTGGCTTGCCTCCGCGTCAGTACCAACGGTGTGATTGGATGAAACTCCAAACTCATTTTTTTACTAAGACTAGCGGTAAAATTATTGTTACGACCATTATATGGGCTTGTCGAAAAAAATACTTTTATTCTCTTGATTCAACTCATAAAAACAAATATATACATACAACATACAACATATATATAAGGACATTACATTTTTAAATGTACCTAGGTACAAAAACAAAATTCTTAAAATATAAATCATAGAAGACCATCGACATCGGGTACAAAGACGATGACACAAGTGGTTAGGGCTCCAGGAACAGAAACCGCCTCACAATACGAGCCGTGTCAAGATCTGCCTTCTGCGTCTCTGACATATCTATCTAACGAGAGCCGCTTAATAATAATAATACTGGCAACACTCTAATAATTACACGGACTGATAAAAGTACACGCTGTAATTTGATCAGTCCGTGTAAATAAATAAAATATTCCAGCTTTTATATTTCAAATTACAATCATATATATATATATATATATATCGGAAGCAATATGTTTATAAAGGAAACATATAACAAGAAGCAAAACCACAAGAAAAACCATTTGTAAATACTTAACTCTAAAATGTGAGGCATGACGTTTCAAACGTCATGTCATCTTTTACCAAAATGAAAAAATCAATAACTAAGCAGCTGTTCAATGATAACAAGATCCAGGGTACGAAAAGCACCCAAACCATCTCAGGACTCGTCACTAAGCTCCGCCTCGCTGGCCCCGGAAACCGCATCAAGCATTCCGGCTGTTGCTGAGGCGTCAAGCTCGACGTCAAACGACGAGTTTTTCTCACCGCCGACGTCGCCCACACCTGTACGTCGTCAGGGGAGAGGCCGACCACCGACTTGCTTGGGACCCCGAGGCCAGCCGGCTTCGTTTAGGGCCCCCGCTACCGGTGGTAATGTGCATCGTATGAGATGGACGATATCCATAAACGAGAACGTCATGCGAGCATATTTTGTGGTTACAGAGGGAGGAACCAATTAAATGTTAATTTATTATAAATTCTGCAAAAGATAAACAAATAAAATATTTGGATCTAGCCCATGAGGTGGTCGACATGTGGGATATTAGTTCTGCAATCATTGTGCCGATAGTCATATCAGCTCATGGGTTGATTGTCAAGAGCCTCGACCAACATCTGCAAAGGCTCACGTTACACAGCTGGATTAAGGCCCTAATGCAGAAGGCAGTCCTTCTTGATACGGCACGTATTGTGAGGAGGTTCCTGTCTCTGGAGCCCTTTTTTAATTTATTTTAATGTATTTATGTATTCAAAAGTGTAATTTATACCTGTGTTGTTTAAGGTACATAAAGATACCCTGTACCTGATACCGGTGGGACACTATTTTTTATATTTTTAAATATATTTTGTTTTCATTTTATATTTAAAATGTAATTTGTATGTTTATTAATGTGAATAAAGAGAACAATAATGAAATGACCTGGCAACACTGCATGGCAGCGGGCTTACTTTAGTAACGCGATTATGATATTCATATTTTTTGTTATAATGCTTATAATTTACCAGTGCCTTTTACCATTCAGTTACTTCAATATCCTGCTTATCTACAAAAATGCATAAAATAGCACGAAAAACACCAAATGAAACATAACTTAAGAACGAAATCGACATGTCATTAAACGTCATGTCACATCAGAAATAAAAAAATTAGCAACAAAATATAAAACGTTAGCTGCCGACAAATACATATATTGACAAGATCCAGGTGAAAAGCACAAAGACCACCCCTGGACTCGTCGCTCAGCTCCGCTTTGCAGCTCCCGCAATCCGCAAAAGCAGTCCCGGCTAGTGCAGAGGCGTTGAGCTTAACTTCAGCGATGAGTTTTTTTCAACACCTGTACACCGACTTCGAATAGGGCCCCACTACCAGTGGTAATTTGGTCGCATGAAATGGATGCCTATAGCCGTCACCTCCATACTCTGTAAGGTGCTCGAGCGGATAATCAACACCCAATTAATCCGCCACCTAGAGGATCACTCCTTGTTAAATGATCGGCAATATGGTTTTAGGCCGAACCGATCCACTTGTGATCTTCTAGCGTACGTCACACACCTTTGGGGTGAGGCTATGGATAGGCATGGGGAGTCCTTGGCCATCAGCCTCGACATTGCCAAGGCCTTCGATAGGGTCTGGCATCGCTCGCTTCTCTCCAAACTTCCTGCATTTGGTCTGCCATCTCAGCTATGCAACTGGGTTGCTGCCTTCCTCCACAAGCGCCGCATTAGGGTTCTCTGTGACGGCGCGGCCTCTGACTTCCAGGAGGTTAGCGCTGGTGTACCTCAGGGCTCCGTCCTATCGCCCACGCTGTTCCTTCTGCATATCAATGATATGTTGGCTCTTGGCAACATACATTGTTATGCAGACGACAGCACAGTACACGGGCGATACTTTGGACATCCTGCTGCCAAGCTAGCAGACGTTGAGGGAAAACGACAGGAGCTTTTTGCTGAGCTCGACCGGGTCCTGAGCCGCATCTCTCAATGGGGTTGTGAGAATCCGGTCGAGTTCAGCGCCAAGAAAACACAGGCGTGCGCGTTTTCAAACAAAAAGTCTCCATTCCTTCCCCTTCCTACTCTTCAGAACACTCAACTGCCACTACAGGATAGGCTTAGTATACTGGGTATGGACATCTGTCGGGATCTCAATCCGCGTGATTACATCGAGAGCGTCACTAAGGCGGCCTCGCGGAAGCTCGGTGTATTGAACAAGGTGAGACGGTTCTTCTCGCAAGAGCATCTGTGTCTTTTATATAAGACCCAGGTTCAATCCTGCGTGGAGTACTGCTCTCATCTTTGGGATAGCTATGCGCAGTATCTGCTTGACGCTCTCGATCGGTTGCAGCGACGCGCAGTCCGTATTATAGACTGTCCTGAGGTCACTCAGTCTCTTGAGCCCCTGCAGTTGCGAAGAGATGTCGCCTCTATGGCAGTTCTCTATCGCCTACATCACGGGGAGTGTTCTGACGAGCTCTTCCAATTGGTCCCACCTTCTCCCTTCCTCTACAGGACTACACGTGCTGGCCTGAGGAGTCACCGTTTGCGAGTCGAAGATATGCGATCCCAAACGAAACGGTTTGGCTCTTCTTTCCTGTGCCGATCAGTGAAAGCCTGGAATTCCCTACCAGCGCACGTGTTTCCTTCCCAATTTGATACCGGGTCTTTTAAGCGGGGCGTGAAAAAGCATCTCACCAGGCCGCCATAGTGTGGGTCACCATGCTGCATTGACTAGACATGCAATGAGGATGGTGACCACCACTCTTGGACTCCATTTATTGCTCACCATCAGGCAAAGTGGAGTCATTATGGTAGGATTACGAATAAAAAAAAAAAAAAAAAAGATGACATCGATTAATGAGAACGTCATGCGAGCATATTTTGTGGCTACAGAGGGAGGAACTAACCTCACTGTGTACCGTGATCATATGCTGCCTTTGTTTCAGGAACTTGAAGCAGCTGTTAATATTTCGAAGCAAATACGGATAAAGTACGGAACATTCAGCGATGTCATCTGTTGGATAGCTTCGTGCTCGAAAGGCTACGCTTGGACTTGCAGATTAGACCTGTCATCCCTTCTCCAGTACAAATAGTAAAGAGTCTTGTAAGCTCTGCAAGACCCCCATCTAGTCCTGTTGTGGGAGAAGAGTATAACACTATTTTATGTGTAAGTACCCAGTAATGATGAAATAAGGAACACTTTGGAAGATGCTATTCTGGACTATCGGTACATAAATAGGATGAGGATAAACCACGTTTCCCGATGTATAAACGCAATAAAGCGCTAGTGTGTGCCCTTGACGATTTATTGCCTATTTATTTAGGAAAAAGTAAAAACCTGAGTTATACGCATTCAATTATTTATCGTGCGGCGGCTGCACCTTGTCGAGTGGTGTTAAATTCCCAGGAATTGACACTACTCCTCGACGATAGCTTTGTGTTCCGGCGTAGCAATGTAGGATTGAGCGACGTATCGCTGAGGCGAGGATATTCATTGGCAAGCTTATCTGTTTCAGATCGGGCAACGCACGCCCGAAAATAATGCGTTTTGAATGTGAATCGCGCTTTTGCGGGTACCAGTTCCTGTGAGTATGTAGCGCGAGTTACAGAGCGCATTGACTTTTTGAAGCAGAAAGTTTATGCGTGTCCAAACCGTATACGCAGGTATAAAATTCGAGTAGACCGATACATTCAGAATCGCACTTTTCAAAGGGACGAGAGGTGGTTTTATAGAAGATAGGGACAATCTGATTTAGTGAGCTATACGCATCTTCCAGATGTTGAAGTAACAAATGTATTTTGGCTTAACATCTGGTCGACGCCTGTCGCTCATACTGAGGGTAAATGCATACGAGATGTTGAAAGTTCGTGTGAGTCAATTAATAGTATGGAGCCAGTGCGTTGCGTATGTTACATACACAGCCCACGCGGCTATGTCAAGAGGCATCATAAGTACAACATCCGCATACTGTCAGATAGTATGGCGGTACTAAGGGCCCTAATGGGCAACTTATTAACTCCGGTCTCATCTATGAATGCCACCAATCGCTAGAACGCCTAGCCTCGCCGAACGGGGTAATTCTACAATGGATCTAGCAAGAAAGGGATCCACAAGACCAGTGGCAGGCCCTACCACACTCCTGCCACTACCCTTCAAACTATATCACTCCTGGGTAAGGCAAAGGACTCGAGAAGCACACAATAGCCGATGGATTAACACACTTGGCTGCAGGCAATCCAAACTGGTATTAACAGAAATATCACCACGTTTATCGCGTAGACTCATCAGTCTCCACAGAACGGACATCCGAATAGTGGTCGGTAGCATTACAGGCCATTTGGCTCTGAACCGACACCTATTCGTCATTAACGCGGCCGATAGCCCCTAATGCAGGGGTTGTCTAAGCTCGGAGGAAAAAGGCCGCCCACGTGGGAAAAAGGGCGTGGCTGCACAATGGGCAGAAATCCTCGCAGGCGGACATGCTCGCAGGAGGACTTTCAGCGGTTTCTGGAAGGAGCTAAGCTGGCTCAACTAGTCAGTCTCCTGAACGCATAATGGACCGAACTTGAGTCTAAATACGGAAACTGAGCCCAATACCATTACCATTACCATGGAGCCAGTGCCAATAACCAGTGTAGATGTAGCTAATACAGTTCGTCCGTTGCCGAACTGCAAATCAGCGGGAGAGGACAAACTGCATAACTTTTGGTTAAAGTAGCTCCGTAGCTCACATTAATACTTGGCATCTCAATTTCAGTCATGCTTGGAATAAGGTTCGTTGCCAACTTTTATGATCACAGGTGTAACTCACCTACTCTACAAGTCTGGTAGTGTCATGGATTCCAAAACAGTGACAGTTTGAGTCCCTTGTGGTTCTGTTTAGCCTTGAATCCTCTCAGTACTATTTTGGAGGGCTCAGGGCTAGGCTTTTGTTTCCGGACGGGATGTCAGGTAATTTCCTACCTTTTTTTCATGGATGACTTGAAACTATTTGCGTGCAATAATTTCCAATAATTTAAATTACTAGATGTAACTGAAACCTTTAGTAAATGTATCAACATGGACTTTGGTGTAGATAAATGTGCAGTCATGCATGTAAAGAAAGGCAAGATTGTGGAATCCGAAGAGATTGAACTTTCAGATTCCACAGACCTAAGACGTCTTTCCACAAATAAAACATACAAGTATCTAGGTTATGTCACAGGCGTTGGGTATAAATGAATTAACTATGACGCAATCACTATAGGAACGTTTCTTTGGCCGACTGCAAAAAGTATTAAAAGTTTTTTGTCGGGCGGTAATAAGGTGCGGGCCTATAACGATTGGGTCATACCAGTCCTAAACTACTCCTTCGGCGTACTTAGATGGACTCAGACTGAATTGCATGCCTTGTATAGAAGAGTCCGTACACTGTTAACCGCATATCGTATGCACCATCTACGCTCATCAATGATAAGATTGTATATTCTGCGGAAATGTGGGGTCGTGGTTTCTTAAATGCCAGGGCCCTCCATAACCGCGAGGTATGCAATCTTAAAGAGTACTTTCTCTCTGTTAACGTGAAGGTACACCGGGATGTGGTAGCAGTTGATAACGGACTTACTCCGCTGGGTCTAGGTAAAGAGAACTGGCGCAAACTTGCAGTACTTAATGTTATAGATCGTAGGGATATATGAAAGAGCAAAGAGCTGCATGGACGTTTTTATAGGGCCTCAAACAGGCCTGGTGTAGATATATCATCATCTGTGTCTTGGCTACGTTTCGGTGATTTCTTCGGAGAAACTAAAGGTTTTATCTGTGCTATAACAGATGAACTATTATGATGAACAACTGTCGGAGACATATCCTGAAAGACGGCACAATTGATTGTCGTGCATGTCATCGTCCCGGAGAAACTCTTAGGCATATAACTTCCGGTTGTTCTCGTCTTGCCAACGGCGAGTACTTGCTTAAACATAACCTAGTGGCCAGGATAGTCCATCAGCAAATTGCTCTTAGATATAACCATGTGGCTGTCGAGTTACCGTACTATAGGTATGTGCCCGATCCAGTTCTTGAAAATAGTCATGCAACATTACACTGTAACTGTCTCGTAAAGGCTGAAAAAGAAAAACAATTAAAATATTGGGATCTGGCCCATGAGGTTGTCGATATGTGGGATGTAGATTCAGCAATCAATGTGCCGATAGTCATATCAGCACATGGGTTGATTGTTAAGAGCCTCGACCAACACCTTCAGAGGCTTACTTTAGCTAGCTGGGTTAAGGGGCTGATGCAAAAGGCGGTCCGTCTTGGTTCGACATGTATTGTGAGGAGGTTCCTGTCTCTGGAACCCTAACCAACGGTAGCTTGGTCCCTGTACCCGATACCGGTAGGACACTATTTTTTATATTTTTAAATATATTTTGTTTTTTTTTTTATTTTATATTTAAAAATGTGATTTGCATGTTTATAAAGAGAAAGAAAGAAATAAAGAGAATAATAATAATAGCCTGGCAACACTCAAGGGCAGTTGTATTTTTTTTTTCATTCCGTTCCTATAAATAACATTTTCCAGCTTTTATATAACAAATTACAACCACATATATATCAAAAACAAAATGTATTAGAAGGAAAAATATTACAGGAAGCAATACTACAAGGAAAACCATAAATAAATACGTAATCTAAAATGTGAGGCATGACGTTTCGGACGTCATATCATCATTTATCCAAAATGAAATTAATGGTAAGGCAGCTATTCAATGTTAACGAGATCCAGGGCACTAAAATGCACCCAAATCATCTCCGGGCTCGTCGCTACGCTCCATCTCGCTGCCCCCGGAATCCGCATCAAGCTTTCCGGCTGTTGCTGAGGCGTTAAGCTCGACTTTAAGCAACGAGTTTCTCTCATCGCCGACGTCGCCAACACCTGTACGTCGGCAGAGGAGAGGCCAGCCACCGACTTGCTTGGGACTCCGTGGCCAGCCGGCTTCCAATAGGGTATCGCTACCGGTGGTAATGTGCATCGCATGAGATGGACGACATCCGAGAATAATAAACGAGAATGTCATGCGAGCATATTTTGTGGCTACAGACGGAGGAACCAACCTCACTACATATCTTAATCGTATGCTGCCTTTGTTTCAGGAACTGGAACCAACTGTTAATGTTTTTTGCGCAAAGAACAAGTACGGGCCATTAAGCGAGGTCATCTGTTGGATAACTCCGTCCTTGAGAGGCTACGCTTGGACTTACAAAATAGCCTTGTTGCCCCCCCTCCATCACAAGTAGAGACTCTTGTTGGCTCTGGACTACTACCACCAAGTCCTGTTGAGGGAGGAGAGGATAATACTGCTTTAACTGTAAGTACCCAATATAATGATAAAGTAAGGAATGCTTTGGAAGGTTCTATTCCTGAATACCGGCACGTGAGATTTGACGGTAGACCACGTTTACCGATGCATAATCGTAATAAAGCGATAGTGTATGCTCTGGACTCTACTTATTTAGAAAATAGTGAAACGTTAAGGTATCGAATTCAATGTTTTATTGTGCAGTGGTTACAGGTTATCGAGCTGGTGTTAAATTCCCAAGAATTAACACTATTCTCCTACAAAAGATTTGTTTGCTGGCGTGACAATACAGGATTGAGCAACGTTGCTGACGCGAGAGCACTCATTGGCAAGCTTATCTGTTTCAGATCGGGTAATACACGCCGGAGAGTAAAGCGTTTTGTGATACGGGCTTTTTCAGGAACTAATATCAGGGTTAAAGGTCTAATGTAGAAGGCAGTCCTTCTTGATACGGCACGCATTGTGAGGAGGTCCCTGTACCCGATAGCGGGGGCGCACTATTTTCTACATTTTTAAATATATTTTCTTTGTTCTTTTACATTTTAAAATGTAATTTATACGTATTTTAAGTGAAATAAAGAGAATAATAATAGACAACATTGTACGGCAGTTGTGTTTTTTCAACGTAAAGCGTATACATCATATTTTTATAAGAATATGTTTCTAACAACAACAACAACATAATAGTAAAATAAGTAATGACTATTCCTGCAAACAAAGAAAAAATTATCAAAACATACAGAAAAATAATACTAAAGTAAATCCATATTGCGAATATATGAAACATGACATTTGAAACATCACGTCACACAAAACACAAATAATGAAGAGAACACAACGACTGCTATGATATCAAAATCCAGGACTAAAAAAAGCACTCACACCATCCTCGGACTCGTCGCTTAGCTCCGCCTCACTGCCCCCGGAAACCACATCAAGCATTCCTGTTGCTGAGGCGTCGAGCTCGACTTCAAGCGACGAGTTTTTCTCGCCGCCGATGTCCCCAACACCTGTTCGTCGGCAGGGGAGAGGCAGACCACCGACATGCTTAGGACCCTGAGGCCCACCGGCTTAGATTAGGGCCCCCGCTACCGGTTGTAATGTGCGTCGCATGAGATGGACTACATCGATAGATGAGAAAGTCATGCAAACATAGTTTGCGGTTACAGAGGGAGGAACTAACCTCACTGCTTCCTCTGTTGCAGGAACTTGAACAAGCTATTAATGTTTCGACGCAAAGACTGTCGGATCAAGTACGGGCCACTCAGCGATGTCATCTGTTGGATAGCTCCGTGATTGAGAGGCTACGCTTGGACTTGCAGATTAGCCCCTTCATCCCTTCTCCTGTATAAGTTGTAAGTCTTCTAAGCTCTGAAGTACCACCATCTAGTATTGTTGTGGGAGAAGAGGATAACACTGTTTTACCTGTAAGTTTCCAGTATGATGATGAAATTAGAAACACTTTGGGTAGTGCTATTCTCCTATAAACCATAATGCAGAAAGTTTATGGCAAACCTTATACGTAAATATTAAATTCAGGTAGACTGATACATTCAAAATCGTACTTTTCAAAGGAATGAGAGGTGAGTTTGTAGAAGATTGGAGCTACCCATTTCCCAGGTGTTGAAGTAACAAATGCATTTCGGCATAACATTTGGTCGATGCCTGTCGCTCACACACGTACACAAATCAGAAGGAGAGCTTTTATATTTAAAGATATAATTTTAAAGTATGTTAACTTTTTTGAAGTAAATAGATTTAACATAGGTGTTGAAATATCATTACATTTCAGGCCTCTGTAACTATATATAATACCATACAAATTATTACACACACCTTTTTAGACAGTAAATAACAATATTTTGAATTTAAAAACTTTCATTGAATAAATGTGTTTTCTAAAAGCCATTTTTTAAATACATATAAAAAATATTAAATGATAGTTGTTTTATTTGTTCATAAATCTTACTATACATTGGCTTACACATTACATAGCAATTGTTTTGTTGCCTACTTGTTTTTGGGGCTAGGTCCAAAACGAATCTGTTCGGGGTTCTGATGTTTGTTCGCTTCTTGATGTGTTTGGCTTGCTTGAACTAATCAGAGTTCTGTTTAACGTCATAAACAACGCAGTGATATATTTAATGATTTAAAATACGGACGGTAGGATACATGAAAACCGACACCAACCATCGATCGTATACAGTGTTTTTAAAGTTACAAATACCTTATTTCTGTTTGCGCCATTGAACTTGAGCTTATAGCTGTTTTCTTGTTTGTAACTTCTGTTAGTTTATAGATGGCAAATGTAAATTTGTGTAGTGTGAAAACTATCACAACGTGTTTTTTTCCATTTTAAATTGAAACTCCTAAGCAAAAAACATTATTAGAATTTTTCAAAATCTGTCCATTACAACTTCTGTCAATATTTTTATTCTTATAATAACTAATGTCAAAGTATTTTGAATGTCATGTTTACGTTGTTCTAATGACACGGTTTTATTCAATGTCACAATAACCGAAATTTCGGTAAGTATTGTTTTATGTTCAGAAACTTTTTTTAACGTGTGGAAACCTCGGGTCGTCATCCCACCGGGGTTTTCAGTGGAACGGTGTGTCGGAATCGGACCGACTAAAACCACAGGTGTGCCATCCTGAACCTGACATAGGAGGAATCCGGGAACAGCTTGGTAAGACATCTGCAATGTTCAGTTACTTGACTTAACTTAACTTAAACTTTACTCAGGTAAATCGTTTGTGTATACAAGGAAAAGCAAAGGACCTAAAACGCAGCTTTGTGGTACACCGAATTCATTAGGTTTGTAGTCAATTTTATATATTTGCATAGTGTTTGAAATTCTGTCACCACTATTTCAGTTTTATTGGCTATAGTGGTCCTTTGGGTGCCTGTGCAAATTCTCTCCACTGGCAAGCGGAGAACAATCAGAAATAATATGCCAGATAGATTAAGCGACACGGTGACATACCCGACAAATTTTGACCTTACTATCCTTTTGGATATATATTACATCAGCGCCATTTAGTCTACCATAAAACCTTTTGCCCTTCCATACCTCCTTGCAATCATCAGTACTAACTACCACATGTTTGCGCAAGTTCTCTTCAGCTAGATCAAGCGGTGTGTCCTCGTTGTCCACTACTACCACATTACGATGCACTCCCACATTCTTGTGAAGAATATATTCTCTAATGTTGTATATCTCGGGATTGTATAGGGTCTTAATGTTTTGAGACCACTATAACCGAACTTTCTCGGAATATACAACTTATTACCGATAAACAGGGGCTGCGCATTTGGAACACAGTCCACAGTATACGGACTATTCTATCAAGGGTATCTGATTCAATCTGAGTCCATTTGTTTTTATACGAAAGGATTACATGACAACTTTCATGACCCAAACATTCCAAGCAAGCATCATGTTAACGCACGATAAATGACTTTTAAGTACTTTTTCAGGCGACTAAAGAAGCGCTATTGCAGTGCCTGTTTTATAGCAGATTGACGTATTCCCTATGATTGTGATATATAAAGACAATCATACGTTTCAGTAGCAGAAAGAGGTCTAAGTTAAGTTGAATCTACAAGTTCTACTCCTTTAGTTTATTTCCTCCTTCATCCATCCTTCAATTATTATTATATATTCATAATAATATACTTTATCATAACCACATCGAACCACACAACAAGGAGTTTGAATGGATCTAAAGAAAACCTGGTGTTTAATTTTTGACTACAATTAATTAATTATTTGTTTTGTATCATTTCATTGACCTAGTTGTCAAAGAAATAAAGCAATTCATATCCAGTATAAATGGAAAACTAATCATTCACTTCATACATAGGTTTTTCATACCATTATAGGTTAACACACACGACGACTATTTATTGCCTTTTGAAATTTTCGCTTCATGAATTTGTTGTGTTTGACTTAAAACGTGTACAAAACTCCCTTTACGAATTAATATATACAGCTAGATTTTCTTTTTCTGAGGTATTCACAATCCAACTTGAAAATAACAGTATATTTTGTACATTCTATCTAAGTTATAAAAGTTATTGTATATATTTTCGACCATTGTGTACAAGTCTCGGACCGCCAGTCCCGAGTCCCGACTGGCTACCGCCAGTTAGAGTTAAAGATATGCGACCCCGTCCTGCTCGAGTTACTCCCACTTAAACTATCCCATCCATTCGTATAAGCAATATTTCCTTTTGTTGCTTACTTTTGTTGTTACCTTACTCTTTCGATACATTAAAAATAATTGTATTCCTAATTTTCCATTGTTTAATTTCTAAAGTGCTCAGCAATAAGCTGTCCAATATTACGTTACGGGTACCCAATTCTAATTTTTAAAATTTGGGTGTTCAATACATCTCTGCCTAACTCATCAGGGATACAGGCGTGAGCGAATGCATGTATATATTATACCAGAAAAAGCTTATAAACAATTATTATACCACTCACTGGCACAGTTTGTTAGTGTTATATTTTCATGACACATGTTTGCAATATGCA
Source organism: Tyria jacobaeae (assembly GCA_947561695.1). Taxonomy (NCBI): domain Eukaryota; kingdom Metazoa; phylum Arthropoda; class Insecta; order Lepidoptera; family Erebidae; genus Tyria; species Tyria jacobaeae. The sequence continues at coordinate 2,918,969 of OX387211.1, read as the reverse complement.
GATAAACAACCGGGTCCATTAATCTTGAATCGACCACTAGTTTTCACAGTCAAAGTTAGAGCCGTATTGCCAAATACAATGTCAATCCGTCTATGTCGTCTGCAGATTTGAAAATGTACATTTCAGCAAGCAAACTAAGTTAGGTATATCCAACTACATATGTATATTTTGTTTTCTGGAATATTGGATATAAATTTCATTGAAATCCGTACCTGACAAGATGAAATAGGTGTTTTTCTCTTGCTTTTTTTTTACCTGACTGCAGTGAAACCCTAACGGGTGGTTATATATTTTACTTGTGTCATTTGGTTTATTAAAATTATAAAACATCAAATTGGCAGAGGCTTGTTTCTAAACTCATTTTTGAACTTCCTTTTAAGCTATCAAGGATTTATCAAATGGAGGATTTTAAACAAAATTACAGCAAGTAATATCATTTAACAAATATACTTGTTCAACAGTGGTAGAGCCATGCTTAGGCACGAATGGACCGGCTCGACCGGTAACACTACGACCTCACAGAAAACCGGTTGTGAAGTAACGCTTACGTTTAATTTCCCCGAAATTAGTGAGGTTTTTGGAGGCCCAACTCCTGCTTTCGTCTTTCCTCTCTTCTCGTTCCCCCTTTCTTCTTCCTCATCTCCTCATCCCTGTCTCTTCTTTCATCTCACCACATCCCCCCATCCCTCATCATCCTTAAAGGCGGGCAGCGCGCGTCCATGGATGGCGATTTCACTTACCATCAGGTAACCCGGTCTATCAACACTGACGAGACTAATGTTGCCAATAAACCTGATATAGTGGTAATCGATTGATTAGAGCAACGAGCAGTGTTAGCATTACCATCTCATAAAGGCTGAAAAAGATAAACAAATAAAATATTTGGATCTGACCCGTAAGGTTGTCGACATGTGGGATGTGGATTCGGCAATAATTGGGATTGATAGTCATATCAGCCCAAAAGTTCATTGCTAAAAGTCTCGACCAAAAACTTCAAAGGTTCACGTTAAATAGCTGGGTTAAGAGCCTGATGCACTAGGCAGTCCTCTTTGATACAACACGTATTGTTAGAAAGGACTCTGACTCTGGAACCCTATTTTTTAGATTTTTAAATACATTTAAAAATGTAATTTATACCTGTGTTGTTTAAGGTACATAAAGATAATTTAAGAATATGTCATATATAAAAGTAGGTGGTCAATGTAGTATAGTAAGTCTATTTGAGAAACTGGTTTCTGCACTAGGAGACCTGTATGACCGATAAACAGTCTGCATTTTTTAACCAGGTGGAATTACGTATAGACACGATATAGGACAGCACAGGGGTTCAATTATACACATAAAATTAAGTGGACAAAAACTAAAAGCTAGCAAGTGTGGTGTATAAGTAATGTATGTGGAGTGCGATGCTAATGGTGTTACATGTATGCGTGGAGTGCAAGGAGAGTGTTTTCTGTAAATAATTTGTGTGCAAGTGTATGACGCTTCTGCCAGCTTACAATTCGGTCTAGAGGTCAGGATTAGCCACTGAGCAGAAAGTGGTATGTATCTGTAGAAACGGCTATGCGAGATTAGTATAAATAAATACATACGTATATAAATTGTAGTAAAAGCCGACAACGTCTAGACAATGTCGCTGAAGGGCATGAAGGCTAGGGTTGTCACAAGTGAACAGTACTTATTACGGTGCCTAATAAATATACATATATTATAAACATGTCCGCCATCTTGGATATAAGAATGACGGGTGTTTTTTTGTAATCAGCAATTGACATGGAATGACTGCAATATTTAAATCATAAGAATAAGATGAAATTGTTGTCCGAATAATATGTTTTCATCTGTGACTTATACTATTATTTATACGTAATAGCCTAATCACCTGATATCACATGCTTCTGGAAACAACTCTTGCTTCTGGAAACCAAAGAAGTTAAATAAAAAAGAAACAGCATCCACTTGTTGATAATCAAGCTTTTGCAGATTTACAAAAGCGACACATTTATTTTCAATCAAACCGAGCTAAGGTAAGGCAATTGACATCGAGGTCATTTTATGAATGGGCGAACAGGCTGACAGAACTTACGTTGGATTTCTTTGATGGAGGGTTATTTTTGAGATACGACAAGATGTTTCCAAGATATTCATAAAAGTGCAATATGTCTGTCATAAATTCATAATATTGTATTTAAATAAAACCATACTTTCATTGAATTACATCTTAATTCTTACTTCGCATATTTTTTACGTCCAACATTTTGTTTACGTTGGTTATTTGGCCACGCTTATTATTTATTCTGTTCTGGCACGATATATCAAGATGTTAAAACCGTATTGGTTTAATTAGCAAGAACCTAAACTGTATTTTGTTGTAAATGTGTGTATTGTATTAAATTTGTAAAGTAACAAATTTTGAGAAGGGTCACTTTCAAATATTAATTATCAATAATAGGATGATGAAAGTTGAGGATGAAATTGCAGATCCTTGTTTATACGAGATGAAGATTCGCTATCACTCATTTTACGATGCTTGAACTTGAGACTAATAGATTGCGCTACCATCCAGCAAAGTACAATCCAAAAGGGCTCCGTATTAACTTTAATATTTAAAATACTTACAGTTATTCTTTGAAGATATAATTAGTGTAAATAAGATCAATACGGTTTAAATATGAATTACAAGTGTTATCTCTAATATTGAATTGACATATTACAAATAAGTAAAATCAAAATAATATATTTATATAAACATTAAAACAAGTGAACAGAAGTGTAAAATCGACTAAAAACTGGACAAATCAGTAGATAAACATTCGATTCTCACCTAATAAAACATAAAAAGTGAATACTTATATCTTTATAAGTACAAAGTGACAGTGCAAAAACTATTCAATAAATTTTTTGCAACATGAATTATCGAGCAAATTAGAATTGTATTTCATAGTTTACGTGACGTTGCTGGCAACAAACCGACTGAGATCTGACATCGGGATCGAGTCTTACACGGTGTTTCATTTTTTGACATTATAACGGATTATATTATAAAGAATATCAGAAGTTTTGTAAGAATAACATTATATAAAAAACTGCTAAAAAGAAAAACATCGTCAATAAATTTTTAATAAGAATTTCGTGGAAAATATAACATTTCGTCCCAATCGTAGCAGAACACACTAAGATACAGAGATTGAGGATAGTCACATTACAACACACACGCTTGAGCGTACGATAAGTAGCATGCCTGACATGTCGGACGAAGAGGACGATCATATTAAAATATTAATAAATAAAGTAAAAGACCTTGAAACACAGCTACATAGTGCACATAATGAAATCGAAAGTTTATCATTAGAAACAACTTACTACGAGCATCTAATCAAGATTTAAGGAATAAAAATGAATTATTTAAAAAAACACTAATAGTCCTTTTAAACATAAGACAAATACAAAGCGAAAAAATTCTACTAATAATAATAAAAAAAGGAACAAACGCAAGTCTCTCAACAAAATGAAAATAACAACACTCTAAATATAAAATCGCAATCAATTTAGCAAGGCACGAGTGACACAAATGTTTATACAGCTTTTAGAAAAAAAAAAAGTGTATTTTCAGTACCAATAAATCAAATTCAGTACTGTCAGTTACACGAAGCTTACTATAAGAAAAGTACGAAATATGTCACTTTCTTATGCCTAATGCAAACACCACACAATTATTAGATAACATTGATCAGAAGCTCTTAAATTTCGATATGAATGATTTTTGCGAAATTTTGATTGGAGAAGAGGATTTTAAATTAGCAAATGATTATCACAAAATCATTCTGTTACTACATAATAGCCTAAAAAAAAATAATAATCACACAAACACATTTATCTGCTTCCCAACATATAAACTTGGAATGTATAGTAATCTATACAATTATGGAATCGAAATGTTTAACAAACATTTTTCGTGGATTTTGAATATGGATTAAGAATGTAAGTAGTTACATTCTTAATCCATATTCAATTCAGCACGTTTTCTAAATAAACATTAAAAATAAATAACAAGGGTCTTCGCTCTATCATTGAAAATGTAAAGTATATCATTGAAAACATAGACTCCTTCAGCATAAAAACTACCACTGCCACAGGAAGTATGACCACCAACACCAAAACATCGACAGCAGATTTTATTTCTACAAAAATCAGAATCTCTATGCTTTAAACCAAAAATTGCGGGCCTGTTAAATAAATTTGATAAATTAGCAGTATAGACATACTGCTAATTTATCAAATTTATTTAACAGGCCCGCAATATTTTGTAATGAGCTTCTAGAAAAAGGCATAGACGTGGACGTGTTATGCGTGACTGAGAATTTTATTCTGGAAGGCTATGAATCTAATCTAACAATTCATAATTATCAACTAGCAGCAAGTTTCACTAGAAAGGAAACGAAAAGAGGAGGGGCATGCATACTCGTCAGGAATGGACATCATTTCCCAGAAATAAAATCTGTTGTCAAACTCTCTGTAAGTGGCGAGTTTGAGTGTTGCACCATAGAACTTCCGCAATACAGTATTGTTTTAGCGTGCGGGTATAGAAACCCAAAGACAAGTTATTTTCACGCATTTAACGAAAAACTAGGGACCCTACGAATACTAAGTAAACATAAATATCAAAATATTATAGTGGCGGGTGACTTTAATGTGGATATTCTAAAAAATAACAATAAGTCTGTGTCTGTTATACCTACTCCTAAATTATAATTTAAAATTTCCAATAAATCATCCTACCCGTCTAAAAAGCGGTACATGCATTCAACGAAGAGCGACTCGCATCATCGACTGCCAAGATATTTCTGATCAACTTGACACCTTGGCGTTGCGTAGAGATTTCTTCACTCTGCATCCTCTATCGCTTGTATCATGGGGAGTGTTCAGAGGAATTGTTCGGAATTATACCGGCTGCAGGTTTCCGCCATCGTCCTACGCGACAATATATCCATCCCCATCACCTGGACGATTGGCACTCAACCACTGTGCGCTTCTCCAGAAGCTTTTTGCCTCGCACTACCAGCTTATGGTCAACCAGCTTTTTCAGGCAACAAATGGATTCAATCATAAAAAATCTGATCATCTTTTGAAGCGATCCATGCATCGATACAATTTTTGATACATTCGTAAGATTTAAAGTGCTGATCTGCAAGGCTGTGTTGCATAGTTCGAAATAGATGATAATCAGAAGGAGCACAATTTGGTGAATATGCGGGATACGGTAACACTTCCCACTGAAGATCTGAAAGTGTATCTCTTATAGCTTTTGCGATGTGTGGGCGAGCATTGTCATGCAGTAAAATGACCTTTTGTTTTCTATGTGCAATTCTTGGACGTTTTTCAACGCATGACTCAATTCGATTAATTGATATTTATGACGCTCAGCTGTGATAGTTTTTTTTTTGGTTTTAACAATTCATAATAAATAACACCTTTCATATCCCACCAAATGCATAACAATACCTTATTCACGTGAATGCTATGTTTCGGAAACGATGTGGACGGTTGACCAGGATCTACCCATGATTTCCTAAGTTTTGGATTATCATAGTTGATACATTTTGCATCGTCGGTAACGGTTTGATACAAAAAAATATTTCCTTCTGTGACGAAACAGTAGTGAAGCACAAATGGTTACACACTAAAAACTTGCGTGCCTTTACTGTAAGTGAGTTACTTCGAATAATTAAAGTGCAAGCTAGAACACACTGCATCGAATATTTAAGTAACTAGTACCGACTCAAAACCAACCGGAAGACCTAATAACAATGGCTGGAGAATAAAAATCTAAAGATAAATATCAATAAAACTAATATTATGCATTTCTAAGAACGAGAAAACTCAATGAGTCACGTAATAGTAGAATATGATAACATAGAAATTGGAAAAGTGGACACCACAAAATTTCTGGCAGTGATTGTTGATAAAAAAATAAATTGGAAAGCTCACACAGAAGCCTTGACAAAAAAAAATAAGCAAATTCAAAGTTTAAGGAATATGTTTAAAATGCAAATCACCGATAGCTGTAAACCGTACTTTAAACAATACAGAATATGTTGGTGTGTTCCCTCTTTATATATTTTAGAAAGTGCAATGTTTTTCAAATGTAACCCTAACTTATTTCTAAAATTATCTGATAGAATCAATCGTAATAGACTTGACAACAGTAGACTCTGCGTGCATTATTTAAAAACTTGCCTCATGCGGAAAAGTTTTTTCTGTAATGCTCCAATTACATACAATAAATTGCTTAAATGTTGGAAGGATAGCTATTCATATTTAAAAAAAAACTTAATACGTTCTTGATTGACAAAGCATATTATGATATTCCTAAATGATAATACATAAAAGTGACATTGCAACTATGACTTCAACAAACAATTTAGTGGTAAATATTTAATATCATATTAATTTAATCCTATGTTATGTTATTGAATGGATGGTAATTATATTTTGTTTTGTTATTCTCATATATTTAATATTCTCTGTATTAGCAGTATTCTTAGCTGTCGTAACTGTTGTAACAATAATTATTCTGCTCCCAGTTTAGTGCATGCTCTTAATATTTGCACGCCTTACAGGCAAAAAATGAATGACCTTTTTAATTTAATATTTCACCTTGTATACTTATGTGTGCATACTCATGTTTAAGCTTATAAAATTATCTTATCTAATCTTATCACACACATATATTGAAACAAGCACGGGACAGCCCCTTAAAATTGTGTCCCAAACTTCTTACACGATGGCGATATACGTCTTCGTTGAACGACTGTATAGATTATTGGACTGTGATAAGAGTATGAGATCTATCTATACTACGCTTTAGATTAATTTAATACTTTACTCTTATTATATGATTTGTATTATAATGTGTATGCGGTGCACACTATCATTTTCGTTTTGAATAATTTAGTGAACTACTAACAACTTTTCGGTATCTTCCAAGTCAAGAGATTAAAGAAAGGCACTACTCATATTTTTACAGTTGAAGCTTGTTGCAATTAGTAGAAACATACTAGAAACAAACGTAACCCAGTATTCTAAAATTGAAATGTACATGAAAAACAACCGCAGACTTAACAGCTATGGAAAACTATTTGATTAATGTTTTTATACGTTGCATCTAAAAGGACCAGACTAACTTAGTAGAAATAAAATTCCTCGCTAGTGAATAAAATAGAAATAAGTTTTTGTTAAACCTTTGACCTTTGCACTAAAGGTTTTACAGAATCTCTACCATAATTGTAATGATAGAATGAGATTGGAGACGACTAGATCTTCTATACCTATCAGAAGGGGAGTCAGGAAGATCCTATTTCTCCAACAATCTTTATTGCAGTGCTACAATCGGCTATAGGAAACCTAAACTGGATAAAGGTCGGCTTAAATATAAAAAATAAACACAAAAGTCATTTAAGATTTGCTAACCATATAGTTCTGATGCCTGAAAGTACAAGCAAACTGTGTAGTCACTGATAAACGAGCTTCACACCGCAAGTCAGCAGGTAGGCCTGTATATAAACCGCAACAAAACCAATATTACGACGAAACAGCATTAAAAATCCTATATACCTAGAAAATGAAGAGCTGGAGTATGAAGATACTTTTATCTATCACGTTAAACCAATTTGTTTTGATAAGTACAGAAAAGAGTATGAAAAAGAAAGGAGAAAAAACGCCTGTAAAATTTTAAAAAGTAATATATGTCTATGAAATAAAACAAAAAGTCACGGATACCTGTATTCTCTCTTCATCAGATAAAAACAAAAATTAGAAACGGTCAAAAAGTATGGAGAGAAGCAAGCAAAAATATCTCAAAATTATTAGCAATAGACAAATTTTAATGATGCCCTACTTACTGTAAAAAACAAAAAATGACGCTGACAGTAACTTAGGGCATCATTAAAATTTGTCTATTGCTAATAATTTTGAGATATTTTTGCTTGCTTCTCTCCATACTTTTTGACCGTTTCTAATTTTTGTTTTTGCTGACACTGACAGGCGATAGACGATAGAGATACTTGGTAATGTCTAGAGGTAGCCTTCACCTTCGAGTGACGAGGGGTTCTTACAAATAAAGCATTAAAGCAAAATATATATTTATATATTAAAATTGTGTAGTTAAACTAGTCAAATAATGAAATAAGTGGTTTTGTAAAGTTTTGTAATTCTAAGTAAGATATACAAGGCTTTTTTATTGATTTAACTCTTTGAACAATTTCAATACTCTGTCTTATAAATTTGCTCAACGCGCTAACAACTGTAAGTACTGTTTTTAATTTTTAACTACTGTTATTTTTCTTTCAGTATGGCTAAACTTACCTCCGCAGGCATGTGAAGTCAGACGTACCTTAATTCAATTAAGTGCGCTCCATTAGATTATTAATTTTCTAACGAAAAAATACAAACCACAAGTAGACGAAAGAAAAAGAGTTAAGTGTATTAAAATTTTAAATATTATGTTGAATGTACAATACAACTCAGTTGTGTATAGCGTGTTTTATGCACGTGTAAAATGTAAAACTGTTAATGCATGAGTACTTCTATACCTATGTCTGATACATGCATGTATACATAAACTATTATGTGTAAGCTTACCATAATGACTCTACTTTGCCTGATGGAAAGCATTAAGTGGAGTCCAAGAGTGGTCACCATCCTCATTGGAAGTCTAGTCAATGTAGCATGGTGACCATCACTATGGCGGCCTAGTGAGATGCTTTTTCACGCCCCGCTTAAAAGACCTGGGATCAAAGTGAGAAGGAAAGAGGCTTTTAATATTTAAGCCAGATATTAAAATTTCATTTCTTTAATCATTTGAGGCAATCAAGACTGCTGGACCGCAACTCAATACTAATCGTCGCCACAATTTTTATATCGCAATTCAAAATCTTACTACATAGTTACAGCCTCAGCAATTAAACCGATATTAAGTGGTTAGGGATGACCGTAACCACCAAGAAAAAGCAGGTTAATAGCGCTATCTAGTGGCTGACGCGACGGAATGCTTCAACTAAAGGACAAGTCAACTATGCCCTTACTCCTCAAATAAAATTGCCTACTTATATTTTGTCTTCCGTATGTATATACAGATAATCTACTTATAATATTATAACGTAGCTATAACATTCTATATTTATAATCACAGAATCATGTAAATGAAACCTTTTCAATGTCTAATATTTCCACACAAAATATACATGTGAACATAACTCCTGTATAATTTTATAAAGACGTTTCATCATACGGTTCAAAGAGGGCAATTCAGAAAAGTTTGAAGTGACTACTCAAACTTATACAAGGTCGCCTGCTGTCACTGTCTGAAAAAGGCTAACTCGTCATGGAGTATTTTCCTTCCTTCCTTTTAACTTGATCGTATTACGTAGGCAGTCGTGCATTATATGATTTCTTTAAATAGAAAATGATAAAGAAAAATTATAAAAAAATTATAACGGCATAAGTAACTACGTATTGGGGTTGTCTGTTTTATCGAAGAGGCCTTAAGCCGTCAGCCCAAATTTTATAAATTGATTAGTGAATTAGGTAAATGAAGAGCTAGATTACATATATTCTTATTATTCTGTCTTTCAGTTCATTTGTTCTAATTATATAAGTTGAAAAAATGTTAATATATGTACTATACTAGCCGTCTCACCTTCGTTTGTCGTTACTGCTCTACACCTAAGACTGATTCTTTTTAATCTGTATTATTGCATATATACAGAGGTTAGCTTATTGAAACGAGCAAATAAGATTCTTTTATTTTTATTATTTTAATGAAGATATATTAATAGCTACACAATAGGGAGCTTTAAGTGAGACGACTAAATAAATCAATCAATTTAAATAAAATAACATTGTTCACGATTCACCAAACAAGGTCATCCAAGTAAATAAACCTTCAAACCTTCAAGAAGAGAGCTTACCTCTACCTAAAAGGCCGGCAACGCACTTGTGACTCTTGAGTTGCGGGTGTCCATGGGCGGCGGTAGTCACTTACCATCAGGTGACCCGTCTGCTCGTTTGCCCCCTATCGCATAAAAAAAAAAAAAAAAAAAAAGTACTACCCTCAATATATACTCGTAGTTAACGGTCGCCATTAAGAAATATTAACAACAAAACAAAAATTAAAAATATGTTTTAGAAATATCTACTTACTAGAAATCAGTCTGCCATAGCTTATGTACTAAAATTATTTTTATTCATATACATATGTATAAATAGATACATAGGTATACATATGTTACAATTATTTCGAATAAAATATTTTTACTAATGTATGCCCGTATATTTTTTATACAGAAAAATACGACTTGCGAGGGATAGACAAAAGCTAGCGTGTAGAGTAACCAGCAAGTGAAACAAGTATGTTCCCTGCTGAAAGTTAAGACAATTCTACTGACATATACTAACCACGTGGAACTCTAAACCAGCAAACACAGCTCTCTCAAAACACATACGGACCTAACTTAAGATATTAGTGAATAATACTTTGTGCATTTGTGACTCTTGAGTTGCGGGTGTCCATGGGCGGCGGTAGACACTTACCATCAGGTGACCCGTCTGCTCGTTTGCCCCCATCGCATAAAAATAAAGAGGTCAAGGAAACAAAATAGGAGAGTTAAGTAATAATGAAGTCGGGTTTTATATTAGTCATACACACGTTCACGCCTTCATCTCTTCGGGAAGAGCACCAGAGGCAGAGCACCTCATAACTCACGAGTCTGCTCTACTGTCATCAAATCTTCCAAACAAGTCCGGCTGTTTCAGTTTTTCCTTTCATTGATTAAGCGATAATTTTTATTAACTCCTGATCTTGTATATTTGGAAGTAAATATATGGGTTACTCATGGTTCTCCTTGAGATGACACAGTACAGAAAATAAGTTTCACTCCTATCAGAACCTCGGCGCTAAAAACCTGTAAGTGCAGTACTAGTCTACATTTGAGTCTGTTTGTAAATAGCGCACCTACTTACGACTGGAAAGAAAATTGACTGTGAGTATTTTTAAGTGGTTTTTGATAATTGATTATTGAGCATAAATTGAACCTGAATCAGAGCTACAATAAAAAACGAACAACAAATTCATTTCACTGTAAATATAACGCAAAGTGATTTCATAAATGACACAACATTTTTCTGTTGGTGTTGTTTTAAAGAGTGATGACCAAATTAAAACAAAAGTGAATCATTTGTTATCTATGTTCAGCGAAAATTCTCCCCTTTTTGTATTGGCTAGTTATATCTCCAATTCGATAAATAAGTTTGTACACATTACTTACATAACAAGTCGTTAAAAAGAGAATTATTTTATTATGAGGACAGCTGATCATTTTCAGTTAACCAGGTAATGGTGGGGTGATGTGTTTTCATCACCCCACAATTACGTAATTTACTTGACGTAAATTATAAATTGACTTGAGTGTTTAAACTAGTATATATTTTTGTCAAACTTAAATAAACATTAACTGCAATATTTGCAATTGAACCCTCGAACGTGATTAAGTTCATACATGGGAAACCTTAATTTAAAATTTAAACTCATTCCTAATTATACTTCCCAGTACGCCATTCCAAATTTTTTTTTAAAGACAACAAAACACCCAGGACACCCTACTCGGGACAACTATTAGTGGATCAAACAAATTTTTAACCCATGTGGGAATCAAACTCACAACCTCCGAGTCAGTATTCAGGGTGACTAAACAACTAGATAAACAAATTTACATTTATGAATTTCATTAGCGTTATCCTTCTAACTTTAGAACCGAAAACCCCGCCTTTGAATCTCTATTTACAGCGAAGTGAAAATTATATAATGCAGTATTCTCCTCATTACTTCTCAGAGAGCGGCTACTAAATGGACATAAGAGCATAAGATCTTGTGCAATTACATTAATTTACTCTTAAGCACTTTTCTGAGAAATTAAATAAATAAGAAGTCACAATACCTTTATGGTTCTTACATAGAAAAATTATACAAAGTATCATAATTATACATACATACATATGCTCACGCTCATATCCCCCAAATGGTAGGCAGAGGCGAATAAAACATAATAATTATAATTTTGACAATAAAACAATAAGCTTTAGGTTACCTACTAAAGCCTCTTTTCAATATCGCACAATGTCTAAGAGGAATCGACTGAAGAGCAAATGTGTACTCGAATCTTATAAATACACATTGTACGTTCAAACGCTGACGCCTGTATTCTTGAAGTGGTAATAAATTGGTCACTACATTTAAAAGATGTTTGTTGCAACGCGTGGGTTTCCTTTAAGGGTTGTTGCATCTGTTTTGGTGACTGTAGATTCCTATCCGAGTGCGGCATTTCTTGGCACATCGATTTTGTGAAGTGAAGTGATATAACAGATCATTAAAAAGATGTAAATATCATAGTATATATGCGGATGATGTTCAAGTCTACTTGTCTTTTAAGGCTAATGAATATGAAAAGGCAATAAAACGTTTGAATAAAGATCTTGAGAGGCAAGTTGCCCGGTCTGAAATGAATTGCTTCTTCTCAAATTCATCAAAAACAAAATACATGGTTTTTACCCTTAAAAACTTAAAGCTTATTAAAAAAACCTTTACCGACTGTACGAGGTACGGTACCAGGGGTTGATCATGGATCCTGAACTTCAGTTTGAAAAACATGTGGCTAGTGTAGTACGGATCTGCTTCTACCGCTTAAAGCTCTACCTCTACCGCTATATAAAATGCGAACCTTTCTGTCGGAAGAGCTATGTACGTGTTCAGCATGTTCAATCGCTGGTACAGAGCAAGCTTAATTATCCTTAGAGAGATGGGTGGCAATAAATCACGCTGAAATCTATTCTACTTAAGATTAGCCAGCAAGTCTTCGATGTGTTTAGTAGCTTCGGCTTTTATGACACGGCGCCATTCAATGACAAATCTCTTTATATTCCTTTTTACAGTGGTAGGGCGAAGCTTAGGCACGAATGGGCCGCCTCGACCAGATACCACGGCCTCACAGAAAACCGGTTGTGATGCCCCGAAATGACTGAGGTTTCCGGAGGCCCAACTCCCCCTCTCCCCTCATCTCTTTTCTCCTCTTTCCCATCTCCTCACCCCCTCTCACTTCTTTCCGCTCCCTTCATCCTCCATCCCTCATCACCCTCAAAAGCGGGCAGCGCACTTGTTTCTCTTGAGTTGTGGGTGTCCATGGACGGCGATTGTCACTTACCATCAGGTGACTCGTCTGTTCGTCTGTCCCCCTATAGTATAAAAAAGAAAAATACAAGACAATAATAGACATTTTTACACGCTAATTACTTCTGGTTTAAGCTGACCGTTGGCTTAGCAGACCGAACTCAATAATACAACGATCTTTCAAAATATCACAGTAATACTAAACCCAGTACTATTGTTATGTTGTTATACTTTGTGCTGTTTTTAAATAACCCCGATTTTTTTGGACTATTTACTAACAAACAGAAAAGCAACTTACTCATCGGTACCCATATTCAACGCCCAATTGTAGAGGTATCGTAAAGTAAGCATGTGAAAAGTAAGCAGATAACGATGCAGTAAAGGATTGAAAAAGGTTAATCTACATATCAAAAGTTAAAAAAATATCAATCTCTGTTTTGGTGACTAAAGCAAATATTAATAAACTTTTAATATATTTAGAAAGTAGAAAAAAATAAGCCTTTACGTTGGATTTACTTTACTAATCGTTTTTCCATTTTAAGAAAGAGAAACATATCACCAAAAGCCTTAAAGGTCTTCTGGAAACTTGTAAATCAATACCACTTAATAACTCTCGGTGGACCTTCACTATTAGCGACATCACGTAACGTTCTAATGGAAAGAAACATTATTTATTTACCTGTATAGAAGGAAAAATCATTGTCCTTAACCGACTGCATATTGTAACATTAGATGTTAAGACGTTATATGTTTTCTATTACTATACTATATGACTACTTGACTTGGATTTGACTTTAACTTCGACCGCTCCAATGTAGATTAAGAGAGAAGAGAGAGAACTATATTTCTATGTGACATACTTGGTAGTATTAATTATATATTTAGTATATATCCGTATCAATTTACAATGTTTGTATGACGAACGATCATATATTAATACAATGCGTATTGTACAATAAATAAGTTTCCTGTCTACTGTGTCTACTGTGTCTAGTCATATATAAATACATGCATAAAATACATATATACATTATAAGTTGATGGGGATATATAAGAAATATATACATTATACTCTTATTAATATATAATACTCATAATACTCTTATAAATCACATCTCTCTCTCCATTCAATGGTTGCATGGAAGAGATTGCTGACTGCGATGAGGCCGCCAATTGTACATATTTTTAGTTAAGTATTTATAAGCTTATATTGTATCTGAATGTACAATAAAGAGTCAATCAATCAATTAATCAATCAACTGCTGCCCTTTTCAACATAACTTCCTTTCTATTTATATATTCACTAACTTATTTCTATATGAAAGGTACATTATGTCCTTCTTTACATGTTAATTTAATTTATGACTACCGGTTAAGAATGCATGAAAGCCTATACTTTTATTTTACATTATGAATAAATATGTTAATATAAATATAACTTTGAGTGCAATAAACCTAGGAATGATAGTGTAGAAAAATATCTCAAGAGAAGTTGAAAATCACATTAGTTTGTTTTTAATATACATTATATATAAATATGTTTATATAAATATAGCCTTTATACATAAACCTTAAAAATGGTACACTACAAAAATGTTCCTTGACACGTTGAAAATCACATCAAAAGACTTTTCAAGAATAGCTTTCCGCAGAGTTCTATCTGTTTTATAAAAGACGCCTGTTCTGTCTTCATCAAGGTGAGATAACCCTTGTCTGCGATTAGAACAAAAAGTGAAAAGAAAACTTAATATTTCCCTCCGAAGTCCTTTTCCACGAAACGCACATTTTATTCCCCGTTAATGTTCCCCTTTCTTTGTTGACTAAATAAAATAAACGAAAGTTAAGTTAAATTGTTCGTAACTTGGTTAATAGGATAAGTTTTAATAAGTTGAAACAATCTTAGAATTGATTTAAATTTATCATTTGTTTTTGGACCATCCAACCCGTAATATCTAAGGAAATTCGTTTCATGGTATATAGAGAAAACAAGCAGACAAGTCACCTAATAGTAAGTGACTACGCTTCCTACGCTGCCTATGGACATCTGAAACCCACAAGTCCTAAGCATACTGTCCCCGCCTGTGAGGATTCCCGCGGGTGGAGGGGGGATGCAGGGATGGTAAAGAGGAACCCCCGGTAACTTCCCTAACATATAAAACAAAACAGAAGCTTAAATTCAGAACAAAATTAAAAAAAAAAACAACCAAAGGTCAAACGGGCGTTTACTTGCCTAGATATGACTACGTTGGCTATCTTCATAGCAAGGTTCTTTTGACTACGTAAAAATAACCCCATTCAATACTACGGACTATAAAACCAAGACCATGGGGAATATTCGTAATATGTGATACTTTTCCACTATCAAAAACAAAGGATAAGAGGAAATGACTCTCACCCTGGGGAATATAACAAATTTATAACTAATAATGAGATTGGGAATTGAAACCCATCAACTTACCTTATTAAATCAAAACTAATGTTATAAAATAATGGTAGGTTTGTTTTGTATGTTTAATACTCTTTTACGTGATAAGTTCTAAAACGATCAGCATCAAACATTGCCATCAATACCAGAACCAAGCAGATCTGGCAGTGCTTATCGTTACTAGGTCTGCTTTGTTATCGTCTCGTCATTCTGCAGGGTTACGGAGGATCCTCTGCAATAGACGCACTTGTGACGGAATAGACCAAATCGTGGGTTTTTTTTTCTTCACTCTTGATTTACCACTAGACGATTATCACCAATAAAAACATGACTTCTTTAGGTTTGTACAGACGTTTTTATTGAAAAACAGTATGGTTCAAGAGGTCTAGAAAAGAAAATACGTGTAATCGGCTGCGAGTAGAAACTGGTTATAAAATACGTTGGAAGTCAAGTAGCTGGAAGGTTAGTCTGTTCTCATTTTAGTTACATTTGTGAATTAAATTAACAACACTGAAAATTTATTTTCTTTAGTCAATCATTTATGATGAGAAACTTAGATACTCACTACTATATATTTACAGAGAACATCTATAATAATAATATCAACCTAAAATAAAATTGCATACGGCCGTGTATCCCAAAACTAAGCAGAGCTTTTACTATGGGAACCAGACAGCTGATAAATATACATATACATAATTATATTATTAATTACATACATGTACACGATCTTCAAACATAGACTTCTGCTACCTAAAAGGCAACGCATTTGTGACTCTTGAATCGCGGGTGTCCATGCGCGGCTGTGGTCATTTACCACATCCGTCCCGTCTGCTCGTATGATTCATCGTCCTACCTCATCATCGTTCATCACACAAATATTTGTAGTTGGTGGGAATGGAACCTACGACCTCTGGCTTAGCAGCAAGGGTCACTGGCTATTAGACCAACAGCTCCGGTCTAATCGTCAATCAACCGCCACGTGTTATTAATATGATGATTATTAGAAAAAATAACGAAGACTAACGAAACACCCACCATAAGTTAAATAAAATTGTCTATGGACACCTGAAATTACATTTGTAAGAAATATTGCATAAAATATTGATAAATATGATGTTAATCAAAATAATAGAATAACTGTTTTATTATTATTATGTATATTATGTTGATCAAGTGTTTATTAAAAAGCCGTAAATAAGCGAACATAGAATCAATTGTTCACAATACGTAATAAAAGAACACCAAATTTTGAAGAGACATCCGCTATAGAAATGCTAATATACAATGATTGTACAAAGTTATATCAGCTTTTAGTAACGATTTATAAATAAAAATAGGACGTAAAAAAGTACCTAAATACATATATGTATGTTTTAGCAGAGTACATTTAGGAGAGAACTTATGAGTTTCGAAAAAGTGCTGTAAATTCATGCCTGGTGCCCAGTGCCGTATTTAAGCTCTGTCCCCGAGACGACAAAACAACAAACCTTTTTCCTTTACATCCAGTTTTCTGAAGGTATGCAGACGAGTTTAAAACATTGAAGTCGCATGTAGTTTTTTGAACATCATAAGACAATGGGAGGATTCTTGCCTACCTGAGCAATTTGTTACCATTAACCACTCACGTTATACTGGAGTGCCTACACAACGAGCAGAAATCCGTGCAGGCAGGAAGATGCTCTCAGAAGCCTGTAAACGCCACAGGAGGCATTGACTGTCGGCAATAAGCTCGCCCCTTACGTAAATCGGACTAAATTATAGTCGACAAAATGTGAGAGTTCAATACGCAGCCGCCAACTAGGCGTGAGATTATAGCATATGCGTGAGATTATATACGCACAAATATAAACTACTGTAGATTCACATCGTGTGCTATTATCTAATTTACGCTATCACATATGTCTGTATGTATAAGATCCAACAGAGACAGTAAGTTTAACATACTCCTAGAATCAATAAGGCAATAAGCAATCAATCAAGTCACGTATAAACCACATAAACTAAAGTGTTGTACTGAATTTGATAGCAATATAACGTTCACTAAGTCTCGACATGTGTACTCAGTATTCTACACATTCCAACCTTTCTATCTCTCCAAATTTCTGATCTATTATTACCAATGTCTATAGACGTATATGTCTATATATTCTATGTATATATTTCCAGACATATCTCTTTAGACATATTTTATTCAAAGACAGATCTCGCTCTATGAATAATTATTTTCATAATATCGTGCTATGTCGGGGGACTTGACAAAAACATGCAAGTAACGGACACTATGAATAACCAGGCTCGGATCCCAGACCAGAAGAATGAAAATAAAAATAAAATGTTATGTACTTAGTTTTTCATTCGATAAAACTAAGAACATATTTTTTTTTATGAAAACCACTGAAATGAGATACCACTCAAATTGTAATATAATCTCCCATTGTTGTAATAATTCTAATGAAAATGATTGTACCTGCTCAAAATTACTAAACATGTCTTTTAAATAACTGGGTATAGTTACTAATGGAAAATTAAACTTTAATGATCATATTGATACGCTAGCTGCTGGAATACGCAAGCTAATTGTTATCTTTAAAACTTTTAAGAGCTTTTCTACTATCCTAAAACACATTCTTATACAGTATTAATTCAATGTAAATGTATCCATATACATATTAATAAAAAATGGGAATATAATTACATATATGTTATGTAAAGTATTCAAAACGATATTATGAAAAGAATGACGATATAATGGAATCACATGTCGGAAAAGCGGTTTACATATACATACGTATGACGAACGTATTTTGACCGTTGGTCTAGTGGATACTAATTAGTACTGCTAGGCTAGAGATCGTGGGTTCTATTCCCAGTTTTTTATAAGAGACAAAAATATTTAATTCCTAAACACATGTGTCTGGGTTTTCTTGGTGTCCGCTGTTTAAATATTGTAAGAAATGATTAAAAATACTCGTTGGGTTTCAATATATATATATATATATATATATATATACAGTACAACCTCGATATAACAAATCGGAAGGGAACAAGTAAATATTCGTTATATCAAGTAATTTGTTAAACTGAGGTGTTGAGGCGTCATCATGTGAGCGCCTACAATAAAGTTTAGAGCCAAGATTTGCATGGCTTCATTTCTATGTACATAATTTATTTTTAAAATGTAACGATCCCTAACATATTGTCAGTTTACCTCAAAATCATTTGGACTTGAATTATAGTAGCCTTGGAGAACAGTCGATTTGGAATTTATTTCACAAAAATTACCTGAAGTCCTCTCGATTCTATACATTTGTTATATTGTTATATTGTTATATATTTGTTATATTGAGGTTAGGTTGGCCTAAAATTTGTTATAAAGAGGTAAAAAAAATAGTTTTATTCACCTCAACATTACTTACTCTTCTTGTTATAGCGAACAACTTCTACTAATAAACGATAACACATTTTTATCAAATTATGTCGCGACTGAATCACATACTATGGGAGTAAGGGTCATATTGGTGGGAACATTATATAAAGGTTTTGGGTTCACAAAATTAGGTAATGACGAGTAGAGGTGTTTACACTCTCTTTTGATAGTTGAAAATTCGTTATAAAGAGGTTGTTCGCAAATAAATTTCGCAATGTAAAGGTATATTTTACATTGACTCTTACTTACTTTTTATAATAATAAAATCAATATATATAATATACCATGAATTTGAGAAGGAATTTACGAGAAAAGTTACAATATTAAGCCGTCTAAAGGTAAATCCGCCTGAAGACAAGAACAATTTCCTTTTGTCAAGCTCCGCAGTCAACATGGATGTGATTTCACGGTCCGTTACCAACACGTATCTGTACAAGTGTGTAGGCTTAACATAGCAAGTCATTTTGTAGAACGCGCGTCTCATCATTATATTTACTCATGCATATGCTATATTTTCTTCTTTACCTTCATTTTATGGTTAAAGAGAAATTTTAATGCTGTGGCCGTATTTTGAAGTAAACGTAATATATATATATATATGTACACAGTCTTGCCATAAATACATTTTTAAACAATTTATTTCTGCTATGATATAAAACACTTATTACTTTAGTAGCATTTTTTTTAATGTATACCAGCAACGTGGGTCACTCATAAATACTTAACTATACTTTTTAACAACTTTTTTATTTTTTTTACCGTGTGGAAACCCCCGCGGCCCGTCTTCCCGCCGGGGTTTCCGGTGGAATAGTGTGTACAGAATCGGACCGACTAAAACCACACGGTGTGCCATACTGCGCCTAAAATAGAAGGAATCCGGGAACAGGCTTAGTAATACATCCGGACCCCTCTTTGCGCCTGTTGCCAGCCAAGCGCGAGCAACCTTTCAGTGGTAGAGCCATGCTTAGGCACGAATGGGCCGGCTCGACCAGTGCGATACCACGGCCTCACAGAAAACCGGTTGTGAAGTAACGCTTGCGTTGCATTTCCCCGAATTGAGTGAGGTTTCCGGAGGCCCAATTCCCCCTCCCCCTTTTGTCTCCCCTCATCTCCTTTCTCCTTTTTTCCATCTCCTCATCCCTCCTCTCTTCTTTCCGCTCCCTGCATCCCCTATCCCTCAACACCCTCAAAGGCGGGCAGCGCACTTGCGACTCTTGAGTTGCAAGTGTCCATGGACGGCGGTGTCACTTACCATCAGGTGACCCGTCTGTTCGTCTGGGGGACCCGTCTGTTCGTCTGTCCCCCTATAGTATAAAAAAAAGCACCACTATAGGGGTAATCTCACCCCAACCTCTTGATTGCAAATCTAGCTACAACGCTACCGGTTCTTCTTATAATAGCATTATTAAAAAATATATGTAGCCGATTCAGAAAGACATTCTTTGGCCATCATACCAATCTCAAAACACTGAGGATAGTTAAACAGATCGAAACATACTCTTCCTTCTTGAGTAAATTCGCCACTACCAACCTTACTTAAAGGTGTTAATATAATTAAATTTAATATTAATTAAGTTAATACAGTTAAATAGAATTAAAATAACCAGCAACCCCAAATTACTAGAATAGAGCTTTAATTTTTAAATTAAAGTACGTAAGGTAACAACGTATCATAACAGTGTTACGGTCCAATAATCGCAACTTATACTGAGCGATGTTCAAATTTTAGCACTGATGGGACACACACTTACATTACTTTTTACGAGTAAAGGAGATCGTCCAAATTCAGTAAAGTCAATTATAATCAATTTTCTTTTAATATACAGTAAATATTGGTCACTATCTTGTAGTATCAATGTGATAAATAATTTAAAATGTTTAATAATTGATTTTCGACTTTTAAATCATATGACCTTTTTGTGTTGCCGAGAAAATAAAAAAATAAACATATTAGGTGAAACTGTTTCAAAATAAAAATAATCACCTTATCAAAATATTTACAAATACTAAAAGAAAATACTTTAATTCTTGCTTTATTTAATAAAAGTAATATTTTTAAATTGAGAAGTTTAAAAAGATGAAAGATTGTTGTTAAAATATTACAAGTAAAGCAACATTAAAAATCTAAGAACATGCACCAATCAAACCCGAACCCATAACTGAAAACTGCATCAAAATCGGACTAGTGGTTTTGGAGAAAAATAGCAACATGGATTTGCACAAACAAACATCCTCTCACCCCACGCATATACCATCTCCGTTCCGTCGTGGGTAATAAAATTGTATATAGTAGGTAAATTATTTTCATATTCTAGTAACACTTCACTAATTCTGTCATTCGCTTTGAGCGCTTAGATTTTTCAAATGATTTTGTGTTTGCTTTTCTATATCAACTTGTGCTATCCAAAATGGTCTCCGATTGTTATGACTTGTCTCCGGTTGTTATGTTGTCTTATGACTATTAGCGTATGAAGGGGAATTGATTACTTATATAATGATACCTGATGAATGATATTAAAAAATAAGCAAAATAGTTATTGTAAAAAATGTGTTTTACTTTATTATTTAACAGACTTGATACTACAATTCATATAGTAATGTTTTTTACTTAATTTTTGCACCTGAAAATTTAAATTGATATGTCAATATTCAATTGTCCATGCTTTGGCCAAGAGTCCATACAAAGGTTAGTCAGTCTCCTTTAATTTATAAAGAAATTATACTGTTTTAAAGTTGTCTGTTTCCGAGTATACAGTGTTGCTAGTGAAAAGAAATGCTATTACTCCCAATTATGTATTTTTATTAATATCTTTCTAGTTTATATTATTACTTTCCTCCTCCTGTAATAATTTAAGTGTGCCCTTTTGTGAGGCAAATTAATCTTTTTTCTTACTTTCTTTTCCTAACATAAAAGTTAAAGAAAGCTTTAAAGAGAATATAATATAATAAATTTAAATCGACATCATTGGTCGTCTATAACCAACTTCTTAGAAATACATGTTTATGTAATACTCAAGGAGTCCACATAGCCCTAAAAATATAGTAGGTACTTCGGCATTTTCCACTTTTAAAATTACGTTCCTATTACGACGGTGAGTGAAAGTACCTATCTCTCCACTCGAGTAGCTATGGGTGGATGATACGAGCGGGTTCGCAGCACAAAAGCGGTATAAGACTCCTTATTTTCCTTTTTTTATCATTGACGGTAAAAAAATATGCGCCACATTTTACTGTCAACTTCAAGATTTTTATGTTTTAGATTAAACGGTTCATATTTATTGAGTACATTATTTGTATGGTTTCGCTTGTTTTAGTTCTCTTTGTAACACTCTTTAACCTTTTTTTTTTGTAAAGGCTTAATTCTTTTTGGTACCTACCAAAAAGAATAAAGTTTACCTCTACTCAACAGATCATATCACTCATATACAAATGCAGTTAGTAAGGCTTGTTGTTGCGATGAATTCCATTTTACTTTTGGTAGGAGCGATCTTGAGGAAATATATCTTAAACTTTATCCTACATGCCTACACGTACGAACATATGCACAGATTTAATAAAACGGGCACACCCGGAGCGTTGAGTATCTACAAAACATGACTCGAAGGCATCATATTATTTGATAGCTTTATATTTATGTCTATAAATCAACATGCGTGACAACGACTCCTCTAACATGAGAATACGAAGAAGAAGAAGAAGGAGAAATATATATATAATATATATATATTACAGTTAATTTGCATATTAATTATTATTTATATTGCATTAAATACACATACACGCATACACACTCACACACGAAAACAAAACACGCACGCACGCGTGCACACACACGCACATACACAAACACATGTACACGCGCACTACATACGCACTCACACACGAAAACAAAACACGAAATGTCCTAAAATAGTTATTTCATTTCATATTAACCGACTTTTGTAATACTCACTTTGTTGTATAGGGGGCCTGATAATCTGTGATAGGTTTTCCTAGTGCAGATGCCAGTCTCCCACAAAGGACCATATAAAATATACACATATTCAATAATAAAAATAATTCAATGGTTATCAATACTACACAGTATTGACAACCATAGACTTAAGTTACCTTTATGGAAGAGAAATAAAAATAAATAATAATTATTATTATTATATTTAATTTAATTTATGTCTTTGGTGTCCAATAAAGGTTATTCTTATGTTTTATATTTATATACATAATTTGTTAGAAATTTTATCTTTCCCTCTATAAGATCCTAACCATGACTATCCGTGAATATCGCTTTCGGTGTTAGCATAATACCAGCGCTTCTTCTAATGAGGAAAACAATGCTGCTAACAAATATGTTATCCTCATACTGAGGTTACTTATTTTTACTTTACCTTGATTAGAGCAAAATAGATATGTTCTCTTTCTTCTTGGATATATCTTAGTACTACAAATGCAATAGACCCATTTGTGACGAAACACCGTGTGGTTTTAGGCAGTTCGATTCCGACATACCACCCTACCCTCGGCTCCGGTGAGAAGATGACCCGTGGGGGATTATATGCATTAAATAAAATACTTATATAAGCGATGCTATTAAAGTTTGAAGTACCGTCAGTCCCTTCTGACGTAGTACGGATAATAGCAGACAGAAAGCAGTCTTATAGAAACGTAGTACACCGCAGCCATTGTCTATAAGGTTTAATATTCACCGCCTCAATTAAAGCTAACTTACTATTTGCCAACAATATTCGAATGACTCGCCGACATTGAAGCTATTTGAACATAGGTTGTAAATACTTGGTAGATGTAAATTCTACGTTAATATTAAGTACTAAAACGAGATTTAAGCATCAAAAACCCTGGTGTGAAGTAACGTATGTTCACATAATGCTTCTTTTTTATTATTTTTTATGCTTTCGTTACCTTCGCTTGTTGTTAACTATATAAACATATAATCGAATGATGGCCGCAGAGGCGAGGATAGTAAAATTCTTCAACGGTTACTGCCTAGTAAAACCATCGAGTATGGGGTCATTGTGTTTCTTTTTGCTTTTGAAATACTAACACCTCACCTAAATCACCACCTCATCTCCATCACCACCTCACCTCCATCACCACGTCAGCTCGTGAGGAAGTGTGTTTTTTAGGTTTTTAACTTATAATGTCATATATCTTATATCTTTAAATGAGCAATTCTTGTATATATATAATTGAAATCTCGGAATCGGCTCCAACGATTTTCATGAAATTTAGTATATAGGGGGTTTCGGGGGCGATAAATCGATCTAGCTAGGTTTCAGTTTTAGAAAACGTCGTTTTATCCGTGTTTTCAGGCAATGAAAAACTGCTACAATATCATTAGTAAACGAAGGTAAATTTCGCCACCATCTATAAGGTTGTAACAGGTCAGGTGGGAAATAGTCAGATTACCCCTGATGATTATTTTATTTAACTTTTTTTTTCGTTGTTTTACACGATTTACCAAAAAATACCGAGCAAAGCTCGGTTATCAAGGGAGCTTTATGTATTAAACCTCATTCTTTAAACTAAACCGGCGAACAAAGCGTCCGAAAAGCTATAATATATTACCTTTGTACTAAAAGCTAATTTAAGTTTGTCCATTTTTGTTTTTAAATAATCTGTTCAAATTAAATTCACGGCACTAGCCATATCGCCTCTCGGCCGCTCAACTATTTGTATTATCCTTTGTCCTGAAAACTTGATGGTTACAAGCGGGCTTTGTTTAACTTCCCCACGACCGTCCATTTAAACACAACTATTTATTTAAGGATACTGAAAACGCTTCAACAAGCCCTAATAATACTACTTGGAGTTTAATTGTCTGTTTCAATTAATTAAATGACAATATTTGTCTTTAATTTGGAACTATAATTTATTGTACATAAATGAATGCTATTGAGTTATATTATACGGTAAGGAAGTACTGTACTTCGTGGCAAACCATACAGACCAGAGCTCTGGCTAGTCCGAGTTATCCACGTCCCCACCGTCCTCCACCCCCCACCGCCACCATTTGCATATGCTAACGGACAACTGAACGGGCACCAAAATCGTCTCACTAGGGAGGGAACCCAAAACAAAACCAAGCATGCAGACTTGCTCTGAGGTGGCAACCTCACCAGTGGGCTAGGATATAGCAGGCTAGTCACTCGTTTACCTGAACCCCAATATGATTAAAAAACTGAAAGATTGCAAACTGGACCGATCTAACTACTTTTGGCATTAAAATCGGACACGGCTTGTTTGCTGTTTGCTGTTTGCTGGTGCAAATGCTGAGTGAGGATAGCTAACTGGCCCAAACTGTACAAAACCCATATTCTCGGTCTGAGTGAAGTACACAGAAACGGATTCGGAGAGCTGAGAACGTTCAGGGCCCTTACTTTTCTTTACTCCAGGAAAGACGCTTAAGAGGTCATACGTGACAGCTGCGTGCTGTTCTTCCTTTCTAATGTAGCGAAGAAAAGCCTCTTGGACTGGAAACCGATCTTGAAACGAATCATCACAGCTCCTTTTAACAGCAAGGCTTCCAAGATAAAGGTCGCACAGTGCTACATGCCCACAAAACTGGCATCAGAAAATAACAATTATGATTTCTACAGTGTTCTCAACCGGACCTTGGAGAACAGTTAACATGGCTCAGATAACGACAGATGTCAAAGACATTGGTAGACACAGGCTTGGAGTCTGAAACGATAACGGGCAGAGATTAGTAGATTTGTATCAGGATACCGACCTCAACATTTACTTTATTTATTCCCGGTGAACACCAGTACACCTGAAATTCAGCCGATGGTGTTACCAAGAACCTAATCACATCACTGCTCGACGTACGCAACGATCTTGGCGCTAATGTGGACAGTGGTCACACCCTAGGCATGGGCGCGGTGCAGCTCAAAGTAGCGTTTCTAAACCAGCTATGCGACTACCAAGATAGGCAAACGGCTTGAGGTAAATAGGCTGCGGGATCCAAATACTGGCGGAGCCTCTAAGCTAGCGCTGCGGAATCGCTTTTCTTGAGACGAAGACTAATTCTGTCGACGCGGAGTGCAGTCATATTAAAATAGCATACGTAGAGATCGGCTCTGTCTTTCTTGGACATAAAACACACACACGCGAAGACTGTATGTCACTGAGAACCTGGAACCTCATAGAAGAAGAATGAAAAAATATGGAATTTTGTCTCGAATATAAGACTAATTTAAAGTAAATTATGCAAAATTACCACCACTGTTATGCGAGTGTCTTAGTTTAAATAATGTAACAACCTATCGGCAATCTAAATTTAATATAATTAATAATATATAATGGCAAGCTAAAAGTTCGATCAATCAAACTCACCGCTGCTAGCCTCATTATAAAATGCTGACGTCAAAACGCCTTAACCATTACTACCATTAGCTTTAATCAGCCGATTGTAGAATGAGCGTTGAGAACAAAAACCTTATTGAAAAGTAAGGTCATGTAATATCGTAAGTCATTATCATATAATAATTAATTTAAGGATTTACGTAATTTGATGACACGAATGTTTTGTTAAATAGAATACTCAGAGAATATCTTAATGTGGAATATTGTTTTTATGAGATATTGGGCATACGAGCAGCCGGGATGTTTAAACTTCAAACTGTTTATTATGCGTAGGTTTACAAGATGTTGACAAAATTATAATTATTTTTATGGAATCGTTCCCCTCTAACAAATTTAGAGAATATTAAATAATTGGCAAACACCGATTCGTATCTATGTTCTAATGATCGTCAGCTGTTAGCGTACCAATACGAATTTACAGAACACATACATAGAAAGTAACCATAATGGCAATAGATATTTATTAAGCATATGTAACAAACCAACTTGGCCTTATTAACCCATAAAATACATACGGTAATAGGTTTAATGGGAGGGAGGCTACATTATATCTCTGGTTAAACTCCTCATTGTACAGCAATTCTATTTCGATTGATTATTATAATGAGGTTATATTTTGATGCTATATAGTCCAATAGATCCAAAAAAGTAAGTGCATATAATGTATGTGTTCAAGGCACTGTATGTTATGTGTGTATATATGCATAATACCTACACTTAAACAAACTAATTGCAACAAGAGATAATTTTGTCGAAATATGAGTAATACTCACTTCAGAGCCGAAGGTGAGTTTTACTCGTATTTGGATCTGTTTACTGTGTAAGTAAGCAGGAACAAGGTAAAACTTATAAACACAGTTCAACGGTTACCATAAATAGATCATTTAGAAATAATGTTGCATTTAAAATATCGCTTAAAGGAATTCGGAGTTTTAATTACAGTGATAAAAGTAAGTAATAAGTTTTAGCTTTGTTAAACAAGTTACCCCCAAGGGCATACGAGTGATCCGAAAATAAATACACTAGCTTAAGACGGCTTCACTCCCGTTAATGAAGACTCTATCGTCCACTTATATCTTATTCTTTTAGTGTACCCTGATAAGATATATGCACAATTTCATGCCTAGCGGTTACATAGCTAAGCAGAGAAAAGTAAACAAAATAACTCAGTTAAAATAGTAGACAACCGACTTCAATGCATCTATCATAAAATTTAAGACTTATATGGTTTTCTCATGGATGCCATTGTCAGAACCTAACCACACTCTCACTCTCTATATCCATATAACTACAATTCAAGAACATCCTTTCCAATAAAAAATGAGTCATCGAAATAGTTTGGCGTGATATTGCGTTTTTCGTCCATATGTCGCACTCAAACTTAATGCAAATTTAAGCCTTATACGGTTTTCTCATCGACGCCATTTTGAGAACTGGACCAAACTGATATGGGACCACACGGGAAGCACCAGCTTTCAAAAGAAAAAAAAAACATCTAAATGGGTTCATCCAGTCAAAAGTTCTGAGGTAACAAACATAAAATAACATATATTCGAACTGAGAACCTCCTCCTTTTTTGAACTCGGTTAGAAAACATATTCGCATTATAACATTACTTTAAAAAACCTTGAAAAGACCTTAGCTTACTTCTAGCTTAGGCGTAGAAGGCGTTTATTTATCGCTACAGCAACAAAGAGCTACATATGAACATATTATGTGCAAACTAGCAAGCTCTGGCTTTGCACGGGTGGTCCTTACTATATATGAGGTATAACAATAAATATGTTGCACCTATTTAATATAAAGCCGCAATCAAATATACCTCTTCACGTTTCTCACAAATCTGTTCAGTTTTCATTAAGTTAATTTTGTTCAGACAGAGTCGGGTGGCTGGTTGACTTATTTTTATTATTATGTTGTTATGACATTGCGCATTTAACAAACAAACTTACAAAGTAACTCTAGGCATTTAGGCTTCTAGGCATTTAAAATATGTTTTTTTTTTTTTCATAAAGATAGCTTTCGCATTAGGAATAATTCCTGTCTTGTTTAACAAATATTTGATCAACGGACACAAAGAACACCCAGATATTTATGGATCACACAAAATTTTTGCCCTGTGGGGCAATCAAACTCACGACCTTGAGTTCAACAGTCAGGGTCACTAATCACTAGACCATCAGGCATGAACTATGATAACTGTTCAACTGGTACCTCACTCAGTTGTCATTTATCTATCATATTGTTATTAACATCTTCCTTTTATTTAGTTAAAATATTAAGTACCTTACTATTTATCTCGTTTTAGTTGGTCTAATTTCATTGTAACGAGTTTTTACTGACCCCAAAGAAGAACTTTACAAAGGAATATAATGTCGGTATCTATTTTAATGATGTGTGTAACAGAACTCATATTTTTTTTTAAATATTTGGGTTGACAAACAAAAGAATCCACAGATGAACGAACCCTACATCTCCCTTATAGTTTCTACATTGGGTAAAAAACCTTAAGCGTGGGTAACTCACGTTTCGGTTGAATATTAAAACGAAGAAACAATAGCTCTCCAAAGAGGAAACCTTTCTTGCCCGAGATACACAATGAGCCTATTCTCCAAGCACCCAAATTAGTTCTTCTCAGTATCTTGTAGTTGCATAAAATACAAAAAATATTCACCCACATAAAAACTTCTTACTGCAATATGTTAAAAATTAAAGAAACATAAATTAGTCAGTACCTTAAAGCTACCTGTACATTTAAGCATTTTCAGTCTGAAAAATAAAGAAATTTCAAAACAACTAAACAAGACTCTGTAGCATACAAGGTATAGTGTTGTCGGAAGCAAAGAAGTTACATTTTAAGTCTCGAAAACTTCCTTACCGCCGGGAGTTCAAGCCGTTGCCTCTAAATCTCAGAATTTAGAATTATGTACTTACTTGAATTTAAAACTACAACGAAGTGGTAGAAACGCTGAAAAATTAAAAGTCTGCTTGTAGAATTTAAAATACATGTTTTAGCTTTTATTAAATTTTTAGATTAATTTGTTAATTTTTAATAAATTCAGAATCACACAAAACAGTATTAATTCATGTACTCCTGATAACGTATATTTATGATGATGGGTCAAAATGATTTGTGATTTTATAGTTAAGTTAGTAATAAGAATACATTAGTTGTCAGAATATTTCTTATTATTAAATTAAGCAAGAATATTAATAATATTGTGTTGTTGTCTATTGTGTGGTTGTTCAGTAGATAATTCTTTGGAGACCATTTCTACCTTGGAATTTGCATAGATGTGTCAAAGAATATGAATATGAAATTAATGTCAAAGATATAGTTCTTCTGTAAACTTTTACTACTAATTGTTACAGAAATGGATGCATTGTCTAATAGTCACGGGAATGCAACAAATATGTCATATTCAGGAACAGACGGAATCCATTCATTGGACTCATAGTATAATGTTTCATATATTACAAAGTCTTAATTGTTAGTGACAGCCTTTATATACCCTAAAATCCGTACGCATTCTAATATCCGTGTAATGCGTCATTCAATTCATCGTAACGGCATACTTGTTTACAACATAACATGAGGTTCCCCCATAAACTCTGTGAATAATCGACCTGACGACAATACACTGCCTTAATCGCTGAGATAATACCCACCACGTCGGAACTCACAATGAGATTTTAGTTTGAGCCAGACTGTTTATGCCATCGCGTATTTCACCTATTAACTTCCCCCGGGTGACAACCTTAACCGAATCTATAGACCTTACAACTGCTTTAATCCACACCGAAATGTGTTAGATAAATGTCAAGTCATATCACTACCTTTTTGGTCATTAGGAAACGTAGGTATATTTTAAGTGAAATACCGAGCCATGACGTCACAGCTTGGTGTTATCAAATTGTTACATTTCAGTGATGTTCATGTAAAACGAGGAATTTTTTTTGTAATATTTGACTGACTTATGAGGATAATAATGTTCTTGAATGTTGGAAAATACCCAATTGATTTAAAAGCTAACATACCCTGGGCTACATGTCACTCCAATGTTCCAGTTCCTCGGCGTTTTTTTTTTTTTTTTTTATACCATAGGGGGACAGGCGAACCGACGGGTCACCTGATGGTAAGTAACACCGCCGTCCAAACACGCTCGCAACTCACGAGTCGCAAGTGCGCTGCCCGCCTTTGAGGGTGATGAGGGATAGGGGATGCAGGGAGCGGAAAGAAGAGAGAAGGGGATGAGGATGAAAAAAAGGAGAAAGGAGATGAGGGGAGAGAAAAGGGGGGCGGGGGAATTGGGCCTCCGGAAAGCTAAAAGGGGAAATGCAACGCAAGCGTTACTTTACAACCGGTTTTCTGTGAGGCCGTGGTATCGCACCGGTCGAGCTGGCCCATTCGTACCTAAGCATGGCTCTACCACTGTAAACTACGCTTTCGGTTGGTTTCGGCACTTATCTCAAAGCTAGTCTTAAGAAATTAATTAAAAGTGGAATTAAGTTAAAGTGGTTGAAAAGTGTCTGCTAAATGAATTAATGTGTAAGTCATAACATATTTGTGTAGACAAACTCAATTAGCAAACATTAACCATTCAAACCTGATCGTACCTACTGACAGAACATATAAACAATTGGGACACTAATAGTGTACTTGGCAAATTTCCAAGCCAACCCACCCTATCACCACCTGGGAGCCGGCATAGCCCAATTTGCCAAACAATACAAATATGTCATCAACATCATTGGTAGTAAATACCTATACTTTCTTTTTATTTATTCATGACATTCCTTTTTGTTACGAAATATTATACTAGCGGACTTGACAGACGTTATCCTGAAGTTGCAGTATAGATAAATAACCTAGATACCGACTGCAGCGCCATCTGCCGGACGGACACCTAAACGCATACAAAAAAAAAATCATTCAAATCGGTCCAGCCGTTTAGGAGGAGTTCAGTGACATACACACGTACAGTAGAATTATATATATAAAGATATAAACTTTAAGCATCAATTGTCAGTTTCAAAATAGGATTTCTGTATCACTACTGTACGAATTTAACATACAGAAGAGGTAGGTACAAGAGTCATTAACGCCTAAATTTTGCCGAATAATTTAGTTCTAATTTCGTAATAGGGGCCAAGCCTATTACCGTCATCTGTGGTCTTTTGAGAATTAGATGGGAAATTTTAGACCGGAAAGGGAGGTTAGAAAAGGAAGGTAAGATACATTGCTTTTACAGATGGATAGGGGAGTATAAGCAATAGCTCAAACAGGTCAGGGTCGCATACCATCGCATAACTCGAACTGGCTGGTGAAGGGAAGTCCGAACACTCTTAATTTATTAACTTTAAAGTAACGTTTTTAACTGACTCTCTGACTCTGACTTAATAACGCTTCTAAAAGTAGAAAAGCGCTCATGACCTAACTCGCAACAGATTTTCTTAAATTAAGGCTTAGAAGATAAAAAAATAGTAATATTTCAAACAAAAAAAAATGGGAAGAAACAGCTAAATATTCTGTTTCATTGACACAGAAAATATGTATTAAATCAACATGTTTATATATGTTTTTTTTTATGCGATAGCATAAACTTATGCGGGGCAAACGAGCAGACGGGTCACCTGATGGTAAATGACTACCGCCGTGCTCAAACTCAAGAGTCACAAGTGCGTTGCCGGCCTTAAATGTATATCATATGTACTTAAGAAGGGTTCAAATAGTTGAGTCCTATATACATATAAAAAAAATCTTAGTCAAACAAGTGTGTGGCAACCCTAACCGCATTGAAGCGTTAATTAATTTTACCCCAATTTCTATCATATGTTGTGACATGATATTAATTTAATCTCATAA
Source organism: Tyria jacobaeae (assembly GCA_947561695.1). Taxonomy (NCBI): domain Eukaryota; kingdom Metazoa; phylum Arthropoda; class Insecta; order Lepidoptera; family Erebidae; genus Tyria; species Tyria jacobaeae. Next base: position 2,886,646 of record OX387211.1, on the reverse strand, counting down.
TCCTTCGCATAATGATATGTCACTACAATACACGATAATTACTTATGAGGTTATTTAAAAACCGATTGCAAAATCATAAAACCGAATATCTTCATTATATTCGGACGCAAAACGAGGTACCGCGAATTGGTGACTTTTAGTCGGATAGTTCAGTACTAATTCACTCATCATCTTTTATCTATTTCTCGGAAATGGGAGAGCCAAGTTTGGGAATTTATTAGCCGGCTCGACTAGAGTAATATCATGATCTCATATAAAATCGGTTGTAAAGCAAAGGTTGCGTTGTATTTCGGGAAGAGGGTGAGATTATTTAAAAAAAATGTTTTTGAAGCACAGCTTATACTTCTACTACAGCTTATACTGAATGTTAAAACCTAAATGAAAAATCAACTTACTAAAAATCTAAATGAAAAATCATTCGTGCGTGATCACTCTAACAACTCCGATTCATCTAAAATGTCATCAATTGTATTTGAGACATGCTGTAGGAAACCATTTTCAGTCTTAAGTCTAAGTAAATCTATCTTGAGAAGTGTATTTCTATGTTTTAAGCGATTCCGTTTTCCGGAATGCGCTGCTGGATATCAATGAGTGGCTTTTGATGTCAATTTCGCTGACTAGACTAACAATGTGGCGAACGTTTCTAGGAAATAGTTCGAGTTTGGTATCGTATATGCATTTTTTATAATATGTGGTGGAAGCAAGTTGGACTATTTGAAGCTAAACGGAATTCTCAAGTATGTGCGTTCAGAAACTGATTCTGTACGTTCTTACTCGTTCTCTGGATTTTATTGACCTTAGGAATTCTATCGAATATTTTTTCTTGTAAAGCGAAAATTGTATGGACTATTTTATACTTTATATACATATGTATGTCTAGAGTGATGAATAACTTTAATACTGAACATAACTTTTCTTTAGAAAATACGTTTAAATTATACAATTTTCTAAATAAAATAATAAATTAAAAAATAATTACCGAATATCTAAATGCTATAAACTACACAAGAAAGTTACACTATCTACTGAGGCATACACTCAAAAATGTTCTTCCAACGAAAACTCGAATACGCTTTATCAAGATTCAAGACAACTGACCGAAATACCTAAGTAATATTCTATAAAAAACTTAATTAAACTCATTTGGAAGTAATTTTGAATCAGTGGTATGGTGAAAGGATTAGACAGGAAAATTTGTCTGCTATTGAGAGGAATTCGAGACCCTTTCAAAATTCAGATAATTAATAATATTTAAAAGATATCTTACGTAATCGGTCTTGCTTAACTTATTATTATAAGCTTAAATCTAGCTAACTGTTTGGCATTAAGATATTGTGATAAAATAGTTTAGAAATACAATCTTCACGTATACGTTTATATGGCCTATGGCTGGGGTCTCTCACCGAAAATCACTTTATGGCTTTATAAAGCGGTAATAAGGCCAATAATCACATACGGTGCTATTGCTTGGTGGCAGAGAACTGAGCTTAGCACGGTTAGAAACAGGTTGCAGCAATTCCAGAGACTCGTTTGTACGGCCGTCACTGGATGCATGCGAACAACCCCTACTGCCGCCCTTGAGGTGGCTTTCGATCTAGCACCACTAGACCTGCTCATACAACAGGAGGCAGCTATGGCAACGATCAGACTTAAACATCTGAGTCTGTGGAATAACCAAGAGGGTCCACATTCCAATATCTGGAATCAACTAGTTGACTACCAACCTCTGATAGCTGTCCCATGTGACAGGATTCCTAAACAACACATCTTCGAAAGAAGGTACTGTATAGAACTACAGGAAAACGATAGTGATCATTCTGGCATAAATGAAGTCCGGATATACACGGACGGCTCCAAGATGGGGTCAGGTACTGAAGCCGGGGTGTACTCACTAGACCTAAACATAAAAATATCAGCGTGGTGGTCAAAATGCAGCGTGGCTGCACAACGGGCAGAAATCCTCGCAGGCGCGAGGACGCTCCTGGAAGCCTGTGAACGCCCCAGGAGGCTTCTGCGCTTCTGGAAGGAGCTAGGCTGGCTCAACTAGTCAGCCTCCTGAACGCATAATGGGCCGAACTTGAGTATAAATGCGGAAACTAAAAGCTAAAAGGCCGGCAACGCACTTGTGACTCTTGAGTTGCGGGTGTCCATGGGCGGCGGTAGTCATTTACCATCAGGTGACCCGTCTGCTCGTTTGCCCCCTATCGCATAAAAAATATAAATAAAAAAAACAGCCCTTTACCCTTACCATTACCATGTGGCCTATGGCCTAAATAATCTTTAATATACCGATCCGTTTTCAGGACTACAGATTAAAAATATAAGCAAAGAGAAACTAGACTCATCATTCTCACTCGGTATCAGCAGCTTTTCATCGAAAAAAAAGTACAAAGTGTTTAATCTACGCAAAAGCCGAAGATAGATTTACGATCAAAATACCACAGAATGAACTAAAACTTCAAAGGAAGAACTTTCTATTCTTATTTTTAAAAGGCTACAACTTTTCTTAGAATTATAAAAGAAAGTTGATTTTTTAACTCTTGCTTTATAAGGTACATATTATTATTCAGTTCTGGACTTTGTTTTTCACCGGCAATGCTTGTACTGGGAGTTTTATGTTAAACTTTATTCAGACGTAAGTTTACAGTTCACGCGTCTTTAACATATGGCTTGCCTATCAGCCGGCGTAGCATACTGGTGTACCTTTTTGTACAGCCTTTGAGGCGTAACATTTAGCCTCCTCGCACGCTTTGACCGGTTAAAGCTTGTAGAACCTAATGCTCATCAATCCTATACAGCAAAAAATATTTGTGTATAAACAAGATGATCTTATTTACAATCAATGACTCTCATCTGAAGACTTGAGCCCGGAGATGCCACTGAATTCCTCAAAATGTTGTACCATTATTACATTGTGGGATACATCCACATATATTGAGTATTTTTTTGTTTATGTATGTTTTGTACTAAAAGTCAGAATGTGCAGAGTCTGTATAATTTTATATTGGATAATTCTAGATTACCTTTGCACTTCAATTTCCATTTCCAAGTAACACCGTCTCTCCGAATCATTTTGATCCATCCTAAGGTAGTCTGGAAGAAATTCTATTTAGCAATAAGGCCGCCGTATGTAAATTATGTGTTAAAATTTTACATATAATACTTCTTCTTCAACAAATGATATATTATACAAATAAAGTTGTTATCTATCTAACTCTAACTGTTCAAGTATTATACGTAGCAAGTACTTACTTGTACGGACTTCTAAACACGGCAACAGCCCTTTACTTTATGTACTTAATTTAAATTTCGTATTATAGAGAGTTTCAAACATAGTTAAAATAAATTAGTGTTTAAGGGAAAAGGCAACAAGCGCTTGGGATATAATTCAGAACCGAGTCCTATTCGATCAGCACCTGAGATATAGATCTTACTACGGCGTATATATATGGTATGGGTTTATTAGTCTCGTGTTATTTATTTTCCATTATGTGCCTTATGTGTATACGAATAAAGCTATTTCTTTCTTTCTTTATTTCTAGTGATTAAGGACACACACACTTATATATCACCTTGTGGACAGTGACTATGAAGAACTTCTTAATCGATCCAAGACTATAACGAAAGAAAAAAAATGAAAAATCATTAGAGGCCTGCTGTCTAACAACTTTGTTATCATTGCAGTTTTGAAGTAATAAACACACATACATATGCTCGCCTCTTACACTCGTCTATCGGGCATGCTATTTGTCAAGAACCTGACATATAACTAGAGCTTCTTCTACAAGTGATATTGATTGCTCAAAAATTACTTATAAGGAGAAACTAACATATATCACTCTTTGCAACGATTTTAATGAAATAGACGTGTTTAATACATACACACACACAGTAACACCAATATTTCAAACGCTGATAATTGTTTAATACCAAAGAGTTTTATGAAAATATAAATTTAAAATCGGATCGTACTACCGCACCTAACGAGGCACCACCGCACCGTAGAGTCGAGTCAAGAGTCGAGACTGGTACATTAGCTTACCAACAAAGCATTTGTGTTCATACTTGTGACGTGTGAAGTTTATGTTCATTATAAATATAACTCTTAGTAGTTGACACGGAAAATATAGTAATTGTCGTTATTGTATAGTTTGCGAATATAAAACATACCGGAAAAGTCTCTTGGAAAGTTGTGAATTGCAGTGAGCAGATAAATTGTACTAAGTAATTATTTAGCGCAGAAAATCTTAGGCTTAAACTGGTGAAAAGGGATCCTAAATCTTCTTCTCTGTGATTTTTTTAGTAGAATAAGTGTTAAAAAATACAAACGAATGCCGGTCATTTGTTTACAAATTTTGAAAACGTCATATCCTGGCCGGTAGCATTTTTAACGTTTATACTTAAAAATGAGGAACAGAAATTTTAAGTTGAATTTATAAATAAATCTTGAACTTTTGTTCAATTTAATCTGATATATTTTAGTTTCAAAATACCGTAGCATTTAATTACTTATTGTATAGTATTTGATATAATCCAAGTAGTATTGTCAATAGTCAAACAGATAGTTCTAATACTAAATTTGCAAACCTAACTGAATAAAAAGCGAAATGTTATAGTAGCATAGATACTTTAAATGTAAGTAATGTGGAATGGATAAAATGTGACTTTCAAAAACACAGATAGTCTCTATGCAAAGTGGACAAGATATGCGATTGAAACTGAATACAAAGAGGTACCCCATCTCTACGTGAATAAATTCATTCTCGAACATTTTAATGTTGGATTTAGATCATGCATAAGTGCTTTCTGTGCCAAAGAACTAATATATTCTGATAAACTACATAACTGATCGTATTAAATATACTTTATAGGGTGTGTTTAAATTGGTGTTAATCCGTAACCTGCTGCAGATTTGGAAGGGCGCTTTTGCTTAGCATAATCATTATTTTATTGTGTAATTTATGTTCGCTCTCTAATGGTTTTACTTTGGGTTTTAAAAAAGCAAGCTAATACGCAAGCATAACAGCTACGTAATAAGTCTCTGCACTATACCACCATTTTGATAGCAGTTGCCAGGTAGCAACATAAAAAAAAAAACACTTATAATTTCTACAAATAATTTTCTCATGTTTAGTCAGAATTTTTGCCTGTCATGTTCAAAATTATTTATTACAAATTTAATTCTCTATTGCGTATTACTGTGCTACTACTTTTTCTTGCACTTATACAAATACATAAAGAATTGCATTATAATATAAATATTCAATAACATAATGATGATTAATTCTTTTTTTCATGCTGTATTTACTTTATTTTTGTAAATTGTGATATGCAATTGCAAGTTAAATAAATAGAATGGCTAATTTATGCATGTACTATATATATTTAGTTGCTAAAAAACCCTTGTTGAGACGACAGACGGCTGCTAGTAAGTAGCACTCTCTACAAAAACACAATCAATCCATGTTACTTATATCAATTTCTTTAGTTATTTAACCCCTTTGTAACGCCCTTTTAACGAACAGAAACTAACTAAAGTACACATATGACTGTGTAGCAGATGACGGTAAGAACGGAGAGCTTTTTACTCTCTAAATGGAAGGTACGGCGTTTTCGGGGCTTAACAAAAAGTCCATCAGCACAAAAAGTCTAACGGGCTCTAAGCGACAGACCGCACAAATTGTACGGACTGTAGGCAAGAGATAATTCGAACTTGTATTAAAAGGGTTTTTCGTTTATGTGGCCAGCAAATGATGGTGAGAAGTATCATATCATTTGTAAATTACAGATATGTTTATATGTTTGCAATTTAACTTGTTCTATTCTATTTCATTCGCTATAACTAACCTTTGGTGTTTAGGAAACAAGTATTAATGATTTTTTAGTCGACATCTAAAAGGCTCTTCCTTTCTTTATAGTCGGGTAAAAATTGCCATAATTTTGAAACAAACGGTGTGTACTCTATCTAAATTAAACATACATATTGTGTTAATAAATTATTATTTTTTTTTTGCGATTAATACTCTTTAGGCTGTACGTACATATAACAAAAAATGAATATATGACCATTAGGTACAAATGTAATATTTATTAATGGTATCAATATGGCAGACGTTGAGGGAAAACGACAGGAGCTTGTCGCTGAGCTCGACCGGGTCTTGAGCCACATTTCCCAATGGGGCTGTGAGAATCTGGTCGAGTTCAGCGCCAAGAAAACATAAGCGTGTGCGTTCTCTACCAAAAAGTCTCCATTCCCTCCCCTTCCTACTCTTCAGAGCACTCAACTGCCACTGCAGGATAGGCTTAGTATCCTGGGTATGGATATTTGCCGGGATCTCAATCCGCGCGATTACATCGAGAGTGTCACCAAGGCGGCCGGCTCGCTGCCGCGGCGCGCTGTGGCGCGCTCCGTCGGGCAGTAATAAACTAGTGTTAAACGTAAACTCGTTTCATTGCTCTCTGTACATATCATTGGCGACGAAGAAGGATACCCACATTAATAAAAATGAGTGCATATTTAGGAAATTTGTCTATTTTTGACCACAAAATTAGTGATTGGAGGATTCACAAGGGCAAATTAATGCAATTTTTGAAAATAAATGCAGTAGGAGAAGGGAAAAAAAGTGGAATGCTACTGTGCCAACTTACAGATGAAACGTACCGGTTACTGCTTAATCTTGCATTTCCCAAGGAGTTAGAAACACTGAGCTTTACGGACCTGGTTGAATTACTCGACAACCATTTTAAGTCCAGGCAGTGCACATTCGTGGACAAAGCCAATTTTTTTAGTGCCAACAGGAAGTCAGGCGAAACCCTAGGAGAATGGGTGGCGCGATTAAGAGGTTTGGCGACCTATTGCAACTTTGGCACCGCTCTAGAAACGAACCTGAGAGACCGTTTTGTCCTTGGTCTACATGCAGGTCCAGAACGCGACAAGCTGTTTGAACAGAATCCGTCGACGCTCACGTTATCGCGAGCTATTGAATTGGCGGAGCAGGCGGCATGTGCAAAAGAAGCGAAATGTTTGTTGAGCACCAGTACTGATATGGTTTCGATGAAGGAGGAACCAATATATCGCGCGAGATTTCAAGGTCAGCCAAATCGACGACGTCGCGCTGATAGTACATCCTACTTGGTTAGCCGCGGTGATGATCGTTGCTCGGTTTGCGGACTAAAGAATCATAGTAGTGATAAATGTCGTTACAAAAACTATAAATGCCAAAATTGCAGTGAAAAGGGTCATTTAAAAAAAGTGTGCGGTAGTTCAAAGAATAAGACGTGCATTAAGCATATGGACTCTAATGATCGTAATGATTACCAGCCGCAGGACGCAGATTGTGAAGAGTGTCAGAATTTTAACTTGAGGTATGTGGCTGATAAGCCTATTCTTATTGAATTACTATTAGGTGATCAATCAGTTCACATGGAACTAGATTCCGGGTCCGGCTGTAGTGTTATTTCTCATAATTTATACATCAAAACCTTTAAACAGTATCGATTACAAAAGTGTAAAGTAAACATGTGTTTGTACAACGGCGTTAAAATTTCTCCATTAGGTTTTTTTTTTGATAATGGCTAAATACAACAATATCCAAAAACTTATAAAAGTATTTGTAGTTAAGAATGGGGGCCCCCCATTATTAGGAAGAGATTTTATGGCCGCCTTTAAATTAATTGTTACCACCGATATTAAATCATTGGACTGTATGGATAATTATGTTTTAGAATTACTAGGGAAGTACCCTGATTTGTGGCGTGATGAAATGGGTGCATTTAATAAATTTGAAGTTACCTTACAATTAAAAGAAAACTCTATACCAAAGTTTTTTAAACCCGCGCTGTTCCCTTTGCCTTAAAAGATAAGGTCGAAGAAGAATTAAATCGTTTGGTAGGGTTAGGTATTTTAGTACCTATAAATTACGCGGATTATGCCACTCCAATAGTACCGGTATTAAAGGAGAATGGTAAGGTGAGAATCGCGGGGGATTTTTCTGTTACCCTAAATAAAGATCTAGTAATAGAAAAATACCCGTTACCCCGGATTGAAGAGGTTTTCACTAAGATTGGAGGGGGCGAGTTTTATAGTAAAATTGACCTTAAAAACGCATACAATCAATTTATTTTAGATAGGCCCTCTCAGAACCTTACGGCGATAAATACTCATAAGGGTCTATATAAATATACACGTTTAGTGTACGGGTTAGCTAACGCACCGGCTATATTTCAAAAAGCAATGGAGACACTTTTAAGTGGGATAGACGGCGTCAGTATTTGGCTCGATGACATATGCATTACCGGCCCCGATAGAAATGCGCACATCAAAAGGTTAAACGAAGTGTTAGGAAGATTGAACGAAGCAGGGTTACGTCTTCAAAAAGAAAAGTGCCAATTTTTGAAACCAAAAGTTGTTTATTTAGGGTATGTAATTAGTAAAGAGGGGCTAATGACTACTCCGGAAAATGTCAAGGCAATCTTAGGATCGGCCGATCCGACTAATGTCACCGAAGTGAAGAGGTTCTTGGGCGTAGTAAATTACTATAGAAAATTTATACCTCATGCTTCGTCTATACTTAGTCCTCTGATCGAATTACTAAGGAACGATGTACCCTGGAAATGGGGACAACGACAACAGCAAGCTATGGCGGCAGTGCGTCGTGAATCAGCGTCAGAGCGCGTGCTAGCTCATTTTGAGCCGACGGCCCAGCTCGTGCTGACCGTGGACGCGGGGCCCGCTGGGCTCGGTGCGGTATTATCGCAGCGCGGGCAAGACGACGCGTGTGAACGCCCACTCGCGTACGCGTCACGGTCGCTAACATTAAGTGAGCGTAACTACAGTCAAATACAGAAGGAAGCGACCGCCATTATATTTGGAGTAAAAAAATTCCATCAGTATCGGTATGGTCGTAGTGACCCATATATACTACGAACCGACCATAGGCCATTGGTGTCCATATTTGGTAATAAATCTGGCATACCGGTAACAACAGCGCTGAGGCTTCAAAGATACGCCATTATATTGTCGGCTTATAATTATGTGGTGCAGTACGTGTCGGGGGATAAAAATATAGTGGCCGACTACTTTTCACGCGCGCCTTTAAGCGTAAACAATTCTGAAGAAATAGATAACGAAACAGACAGATATTATGCGCTTCATTTCTTAAATGAGTCATCGCCCGCTACCACAATTCGCGAGGTAACTCAGGCGACAGAACGCGATACAATAATTCAAACAGTTATTAGGTACATGGTAAAGGGCTGGCCACGGAAAATTGTTTGTAAAGATATTTTGCCTTATTTTAAGTGTAAGTCAGACTTACAGTACGAAAATGGTTGTCTTTTTAGAGGGCACAGAATAGTTATTCCGTTGATTCTAAGGAACAGTATGCTACGCGAATTGCACGATATACATTTAGGTATAACTAAAACTAAAAGTAACGCACGAAGTAGGATGTGGTGGCCCGGCATCAACAGTGACATCGAGCGTTGGGTAGGGTCTTGTACAACGTGCGTCAGTGTGCGTCCCGCGCCCCCGCGCGACACTCCTCCGCCGTGGCCCGCCGGAACTAGTGCCTGGCAGCGCGTACATATAGATTATATGACCATAGGGCAGAGGATATATCTCGTCGTTGTAGATTCTTTCAGTAAATGGTTAGAATGTCTACACATGCATGACGGAACGTCAAGTAAAGCTTTAATCGCGAAATTAAAGTGTATATTTTCGACCTTTGGTATACCGAATGTATTGGTATCTGATAATGACGTTAAAATCAATTCTATTGAGTTCAAATCTTTTTGTAAGGCTAACGGTATTAAATATATGACATCACCCATTTATCACCCATGTAGTAACGGCCAGGCCGAAAATTCGGTCAGAAACTGTAAAAAAATGTTAAAATGTATTTTACAGGATAACATGGCTGTAGCTCAAATCCATGAATTATTGTTAGGGTATTTGTTTAATTATAGAAACACTGTGCACAGTACAACGGGCGAAACGCCGGCTAAAATGATGTTTGGTAGAAACTTACGTTCTCGTCTCGATTTAATTACACCTTCAAAGGCAATCACACATCTAGATACGTCAAATACGCACGGGCATAGATACTTTGTAATAGGCGACGTTGTGTGGACCCGATGGTACAGTGCTCGGAAAGAATCATGGAAGTTAGGGACAGTGAGGAATAAAATAGGTAATAAAATGTACAGTATCTTTATTGAAGAGTTGAAGGTTTTATGTGTTAGACACGTTGACCAAATATTTAAAAATGTGGATAAAATAATAAATACTGTGGATGAGTTGTCTTGTCAGTTACGATCGCCCGATACTTCTCTGGAGTCAAGTCTTGACACAGGACTTTCATTTGGCTCTAGGCCAAATGAAAGTAGTGAAACGCCTGCAGGTCCAGAAGTGACGAGTGAGGTCGACTATGATGATGGGGAAGTACGGGGTGATAATGAGGCAACCGAGAGTGAGGGCACGGCCGCGAATAAAATCTTAAAAGCGCCGGTGACGCCGGTAGCAGAACTCCGGTCCCAACCTTTTGAAACCGTAGAACCGGAGGTGAGCTTACCACTAGCACCATCGCCCGCACCCTTTCGCTCGAAGCGAACTAGGACAGCCGTAGATATAAAAGATATTTTTAAGTTATATGTTTAAGTTCTATTTTGTGTTACCTATACATTGTATCTATAGAACATATGATTAAATTATACTGCTAACCATGTTATGCTAGCGTATTATGTTCTTATTTACATTGTTATTTATATAAATAAAATTGTCACCAGGTTTGAAAAACTAAGTGTGAAGGAATGATATATATGCATATGTACGCACACCGGCTCGCTGCCGCGGCGCGCTGTGGCGCGCTCCGTCGGGCAGTAATAAACTAGTGTTAAACGTAAACTCGTTTCATTGCTCTCTGTACATATCAGGTAGGCTATGATGTAGGGGGACAGACGAACAAACGGGTCACCTGATGGTAAGTGACAACCGCCGTCCATATACACCTGCAACTCAAGAGTCGTAAGTGAGGAGATGGGAAGGTGGAGAGTTGGTGAAGTGATTGCTTCACAACCGGTTTTCTGTGAGGCCGTGCCGTGGTATCGCACCGGTCGAGACTAAATTATAGTCTACAAAATGTCGGCGCTTGATGAGTCTCTGTGTATCTCTTCGGGGATACAGGCTGAGTGTATTTACATGTTGTGTTATAAAAATGCAAATAACCTATTTGGGCGAAAGAAGTATTTAACTTGATTGTCTTTCACTTGCATAAAATATTAAAAGTTCCTGCTCGAGTGCAGTGCCAACAGAAGTTACGACAAAAGCAAAGTTTTCTACATAAACATGAGTATAATTGCAGAATAAACTAGACGATAGATAAGAGACGAGACGTTGGCACCGACGCGGCGTCGTGCTATAACTTGCACCTTGATGTACGAGGGTCACATTAAAGGTTAAAAAAGCGGCAAAAATAACTAAAAAAAGATAGTTGCAAGTCAATCAAAGTCGATACCTAATTATGACTATAAAGAAAGTCATAAAAATTTGGGGGGTTATAGTTTTTGGGTGTATGTATGTGTGTATGTTTGATGTTTCTTCGTCATGCTTTAAAGACTTAATGGATTTCTAAATAAATGTCATTTGAATCGCCTTGTGTCAGTGTGTGTGTGTGTGTATGCGACTATGACAGTGTATAAGATTTCGATCAGCAAAGAAAATTGAAATTTTATAATGCGGACGGATTATTTTTAGCAGTGGTAGAGCCATGCTTAGGCACGAATGAGCCGCCTCTCCCCTTTCCTCTCCCCTCATCTCCTTTCTCCTCATCCCCCCTCTCTTCTTTCCGCTCCCTGCATCCCCCACCCCTCAGCACCCTCAAAGGCGGGCAGCGCACTTGCGACTCTTGAGATGCGGGTGTCCATGGACGGCGGTTGTCACTTACCATCAGGTGACCCGTCTGTTCGTCTGTCCCCCTATAGTATAAAAAAAATTAAAAAATATATATATTTTTTGAAAATTACCTACTTTTTTGTACTTTTAGTCATTATCTAGATAATTACACTCGAAAAACATAATTCTCCTTCTCTGAGTTTTCATGACTTTCTTTATTGTAGTCTTAATTATAGATTTTGATGGACATTTCATGCCAATCCATATGATGTTTTCATTTATAACTGGTTCAAAGTGGACCAAGCAACTACGAACATAATTGAATTCTACCCTAGGGGAATGAACAAAATTCACGAAGTTAAAATAGACAATTCTGCTACGTCCCCGTAGCAGAACAACTTTGTGAATATTCTATGGGTTGAATATTAGAATATCTTTCATACATATGTACATATGCTCACGCCTGCGTCCCCTGCCTAGAGGTACGCAGAGGTGTACCAACACGAACATTTTGAAAATTAGTATTTAGTCCCACTAACGTTATAACGGGTAAGGCTATCGCAGTCAATCGAGCACTTTGGATAGGTACTACTGTACTGATAGATATAGTACTGTACTGTATACATAGGTATTGTGTGATAGATTACAGTCTGATCCCTTTGTCGCCTGTTACGACACCCATGCGAAGTAATAAGATGGCTGTATATACATATATGCTCCACCAGAACCACACAGCAATATATGTATTTCATAGTCCGTTTTACCTAAGGCTCCTTCCTGTAAGCTATTACAGGAAGGTCAAACATCAGAACAATAGATCCCCAAGCGATTGTTCGCCACACCTCCGCTCGTAAGTTTAACAAGAGCTAACGCACAAAGTTACGGAGCCGCCCATCATATCGTATTCATAACACCTACACTTTAATACGAAACTTACAATGGCTTGAACATAATTTATTATGTTATAAAAGAAGTCTGATCTATCAATTTACTTGTTGCTATTGTTTGTTTGTAAAGGATAAATAAAGAATTTAAAACTTTGTTTTTTTTTATGCGATTGGGGGCAAACGAGCAGACGGGTCACCTGATGGTAAGTGACTACCGCCGCCCTTGGACACCAGCAACTCAAGTGTCACAAGTGCGTTGCGGCCTTTTAGGTAGGAGTACGATCTTTTCTTGAAGGTTTGAATATCGTATCGGTTCGGAAATACGGCATTAGTCAGTTTTTAATACGGATTGAAAAACTGACTTTTAAACAAATTTATAATTGAATTTCAATAAGTTGATAATCTAAATTTCTGATATCAATCAATGTGTTTAGTATATTGAATGATTTATCCGTTCATAATTCATTTGTATCTGGATTAGCAGTCGATAGAATAGTTACACGGATATTAAAATCCATTTAAAAGGTCGTTAAAATTGAATTAAAAATAAATAAGATTTTAAGTTATCCTCACTAATACAATCTTACAAAGTTTACTTTTTTTTAACTAATATATTGGGACAGACGAACAGATATAATCGCCGGCAAACTTCTTAAATATTGTGTGACTTAGTGGGGAAAAGTTTGGGAGCAAAAAAATAGAATCCAAATATATTTATTTACGTAATTGTAAAAATGTCTTTTTTTGTGTGTATTATTTTTTAATTACTTCATTTAATTTCTAATATAAAATGACTGCTATATTACACCCCAAAGTAACACATTTATTATTAAAAAATACGATAAACAATTTTTTAGACTGCCACATAAGATAAAAATGCCTTTAGTACTAAATATATACGTCCATATTCTTGATCCCAGAATTTACTCTTGAGATAAATAACATATTCCTCTCATTAGTTCAAAATAAGCACAAGCGGAACTGGTGCTAGGTATAGGTTCAGATAAAATAGGGCTTTGGCTAGGAGTTATTTCATCATCAGCAAAAAATATAAATTTATGAGTGACGGAATCTACAATATGATCACTTTCAATGCACGCGAGTGTACTTGTAAGTCAACGGGACGCGGACGCCGGGCGAGAGGCAAGGGTCGACTGATCTACCAATAGGACGATCGAAACGACGTTACCCGCCGTCGCGCCCCGCACCGCACCACCAAAGGGACCTAAATACGTTTCTGCGCATTCAAGGGCATTGTTCAAGTTGTATGCCGGGAACTATACCTGATCGTAAGTGACAACCGCCGTTGAGGATGATGAGGGATTGAGATAGAGGAGAGGGCGGTGAGGGCAGGGGAAGTGATTAGGGGGGAGGTTGGGCCTCCGGTGCCTTCACTCACATGGCAATACAAGGCAGGCAATTTATGTCCACCGGTTTTCTGTGAGGCTTACTATGTGTAAGATGGTTGTTCTGTACTCAATTACGCTAGAACGGCTAAAATACATAAGATAAAATTTAGCACAGAGATAGATATAGTCTGGAATAGCTTCTTTTAAACCAGAAAATGTACAGTTCGAAATCTCCACACGAACGGCGGTTTGTTTGTTTATTTGTTTCGCATACACGTTGCCTTGGATATACAAATAGGATATAGAGACAGACTTTTCATCCAGCAAAACCAACCTGTTCCAGGGGGATAAACGAAATACATTCTCCGTGGGCGAGTCATAGAGCGAAAGCCTGAAAAAAAATACTTTTGCCCACATTTTTCTATTTACTAGATTTTTTACATTTTCTATATCATAGGTAATGAAAACAACACTGAAGTTTGTCATAATTCTAATATATTTCCATAAAATTAACCTTAACTACTAATGTAGTAGATTTTAATTTTAATAAGCAAATGTATTTCTAATACAACACATACTGCAAAAATATTTCATAAATACAAAAAAATATATAAACTCAAACTCAAATTGTAGTCACATGTAACCGCCATTAATTATTAATACTATTTTGACATTTAGCTGTTATACACTTAATTGTTTTCTTCAATATCCTGTAACAATAGAAAGACAATAGATAATGGGTAAAAATTGTAATTGTCATTGCATGATGAACTAACAATCATAACTTCTATCAGTCTATGTTCTAAGCTCAACTTATTGGCTAAAAAGTCAGTCAAAGGTAAATTATAAATTTCAACAAACCCCAAATTTTCAATCACTATCTTATGCCTATTGCACACTAGACCAGGAAATGTAGATTACGATTAAGACAGTCACTGGAGAAAATTTAATATTTGTTGAAAGATGTACAATCTGCCTT
The DNA here is from genome assembly GCA_947561695.1 of Tyria jacobaeae. Lineage (NCBI taxonomy): Eukaryota > Metazoa > Arthropoda > Insecta > Lepidoptera > Erebidae > Tyria > Tyria jacobaeae. The sequence continues at coordinate 2,871,541 of OX387211.1, read as the reverse complement.
TCATTGACTCTTTAACAATATATGTGTTTCTATCCGAAGATCACACATATTGTAAGATATACAAAAAATAGAAAAGGAAACAAACATTGTGTACGCATCTTTAAATAAGCCATAGTCACGCTGCCCGATACGGGATGAAGAAGCGTGTAGGTCTAACAATAAACTCATAGGCGCTTTTTTTTTAAATAGTGCCTTACCTTATGATAATATCAACTGTCATCTGACATGTAATATCGCTGTCCGTAAAATGCCCTTGATACTTCTAGTTTTTTGTTTATTCTCGCATATTTTGACTCCTTCACAAAGGTATAGTTATCTTAGTTTTTTTTATCTCATGAATAGAAGAGAGGGAGGAAGAAGAACGTCAAATTAAACAGTTTTTCTTGTATGTATATACCAAAAATCATCGGATTATTTACAAGAGCTAAGCTGTGAAACGGAATTGTGAAGCAACATATATCCCTGCAAATCCAGGGTAGATCCCCAACCAGGCTAGGTGATTATGCCTGGTGGACCTCGGCCCAACGGTTGATGATGGAAAGTCGTATATATAGGTAACGGCGTGAAAACTTTATTATCGTGATTCAGAATCGTACTACGACATTAGAGTAGACTGTATTAGGGTGTACTACTACTAGTACTAGTACTAGTAGAGTGCTACGTGGTTAAGCTTGTCTTCGCTAGATGGTGCTGTTATATGTATGTTTTTGTTTGTCGTATATGGAGGTCGCCACGGTCATTTTTAAAGTTATTAATCAATACATATAATAAATTCGTTGAAAATTGAAGTATATCACGTACAGAAACTAACTATAACACACAACGTACTTATTGATTACTGACATAAAATAAGAGTCAGTGAAAAGATCCTTCAACCTTAGTTTCATGGGATTGCATATATTTGCTATGAGATTATGTGTCTTTATCGGGGTGGTATAACACTTATGTACTATTGCCGAGCTCGACGACTCCTTATAACATCTTCTGTATTAACAAGAACATCACAACTGCTCACGGCACGTCGTCATCGTCTGCTATTTGTCCCGAGCCTTTATAAAATCATTTATTATCTTAGTACGATTTACGGCTACAGATAAAGTTGAACGTCAGATAGTTCAAATGTGATTACGATATCGGTGCAATCAGAACAGCGGATAAACAACAAAAGTTATTGTACTTATGTACGTATGTACGAGAGAAATAAGGAATATTAACAATTTTACATTCATTGTATGTTTAGTGGGCTTCGGAACTTTATTACCTTACCTAACTAGTTCGTTATCGCCGCTTAAATTGCCGGGTATTCCTGCAAATAGTGAATACTTTGGTGCTTATAAGAAGAGAAAACAGGACATGAAGAAATACAGTAAATAAAAGTGTTACTTACCGTTGGATCACAATCAGCGCAATGCCAGGAATATCCACGTTTCTTCGGATTCTTATTCAGCGGCGGCTCTAAGCAAGTGAAGTGGTATCGCTTTGAACATTCGTCGCACCTAAAGAAAAAACAAGAAATATATTAAAATTATTAAGAGACTATATTTAGAGAATTATTAAGAGACTATATTTAGAGAATTATTAAGAGACTATATTTAGAGAATTATTAAGAGACTATATTTAGAGAATTATTAAGAGACTATATTTGGAGAATTATTAAGAGACTATATTTAGAGAATTATTAAGAGACTATATTTAGAGAATTAGTGAGAAACTATATCCTGCCTTTTTGTTGTAATAAACAATAGCAGTGAATAGGACTATATCTTACCCGAATAACTCGTGGTAAATAGGTACTCTATATTAATTCAATATCAAATATTCGACTGGCCTGTTGTTCTAGTGGTTAGTGACCCTGACTGCTAAGGTAGAGGTCGTGGGTTGGATTCCCACCCAGGAATATTTGTGTGATGAACATGATCATTTTTTGTGTCTGGGTGTAATTTATATATAATATGTATGTATTTAGAAGTACATAAGTATGTTTATTAGCTGTGTGGTTATTATAGTACAAGCTCTGCTTCCAGATACACTCACTACATTTCCTCACACACCACATTTACACTAAAATCCTAGCTATATTCACTCTTATCAATTCTTGTCTTTGGTTTAGTTTATAAATATGTTCTTTATACTTCCAGCACAACTACTTAGAAATAGACCTATATTGATCTGAGTGCTAGCAACGGGTGGGGGCCTGGTGACCTGTAATACAGGTTTTACAAAACCTACCTCAGGCACCGGTTTCTCACAATTGTTACGTTCACGTCTGTCTTTCTGGAGTAACTGTATAAATCAAATTGTAACCATTGTAGAGAGAAAAAATAAATAAATATTATTATTATTATTATGCTTACTTTGGGAGCAGACGGCCATTTGTAAGATGTGTCAGTTATTATTATTAAAAAAAAGGCAAAAAGATTTTCTTTTAGTATATCTTTTTGCCTACTATATTTTTTTTAACACGAATTATATCACCTGCGTCATATTTTTAGTAATTTATGTCTTACGATACCGGAGCGTATTAGCCTGTGGTGAGTATTCCACACACGCTCGCGAGAGTGAGAAGGGCAGGTGCGCAAGATACGCATTCCAGAAATAACGTTAAAAATTTGCATAAGATTATCGTTTGTTACATTGCTATATTACACGTTAAAACATGAATGTTGCCAAAAAAATATTATACATATCAAAGCTTGGACCCCAACTAAGCAAAGCTTGGACAGCTGTCACCAAACAGCATACTTAAATATTTCAACAGAACAAATGATCAAGCTCATACATACATCACGCCTGTATCCCCGAAGGGCTTGGCTGAAGCGTAATTAACGCCCACATTTTGCCGATTATATATTTTTTTTAAATATAATAGGGGGACAGATGAGCGATGGGTCATCTGGGGGTAGGTGACAACCGCTGCCCGTGGACACCTGCAACTCGAGAGCAGCAAGTGCGCTGCGCGCCGTTGAGGGTGATGAAGGATGATGGTATGCGAGGAGGGGAAAGAGAGGGGATAAGGAGATGGGAAAAGAGGGGTCAGAGGAGAGGAAAAAGGAGAGGGGGCGTTGGGCCTCCGGAAACCTCACAAATTTCGGGGAAATGCAACGCAAGTGTTGCTTCACAACCGGTTTTCTGCTCATTCATTCATTTACGACACTTATTGAAATAGACATGAAAATTGGAATTTGTCAACTTTTTTATTGATATCTTTTTTATTGTAACAAACGAGCAAACGGGTAACTTGATCTTAAGCGACGACCACAGCCAATGAACTCTTGCAAATCAAGAATCCCAAGTACTTTCTGTCTGAAGGATGGGAAGGGCCAGGGGGTTGGGCCCCCAGTAAGCTCCCCAGCACTAAACATGACATATAAATGTGATGTCTCACCGTACTAAGTTAGTAGCGTCACCCGGCTGCTGGCACACGTCGCAGTGCGTGAGCGGCGAGTGCGCGGCCGCCGCCCCCAGCCCGGCGCCCGGCGTGTCGCCGCGACGTGACCTCTCGGTACGATTCCTCTAAACATATACAATATTCTGCTTAGAAAAACTGTTCTGAGTTGCTAACATATAATGTTCGGAATTACATGAAAATAATATTATATAAATACAGTCGTGGTCAACTAATTAGGGACACTCTCTAGTTAGTTAATCCAAATTGTGAATTTATTTTTTATTTTCCAACGAGTCTAAACAATATTCCACATATTTTACATGTAAGTATAATTAGTCATTTATGTGCCTAATTATACAAACAATAACAACTTCTTAAACATTAAACCTCTTTACAGTATAGCTGATAGATGATCACAGTGCTATTTGTTCAAAGAATGCTGGCTGGCCATTTAATTAGGGACACTGAGATATTGCGTTCTAGTTTCAAAATCTGAATCTCAATTATTATTTTCTTTCTTCTCCTATTCTTTGTGGTAGTTTTGGCGGCAATCTAGATTTGTAATTTCAAGTTTTGAGAGTTATTTTGAAGAACAATGGGCAAAAATAAAAGTTGCGATGCAACACTACGAAAAATTATCATGAAGTTTGTCGAGCGTGGTTGGTCATACCGAAGGATAGCAGGATATTTAAATTGTTCAAAAACTATGGTATGCAATGCAGTGCAACATTTCAGGCGCAATAACACAACTTTAAATGTGCCCAGAAAAAAAAGATCGAGAAAAACAACTCCGCAAGAAGATAGAATGATAACCAGGTTAGCTAAGAAAGATCCGTTTCTAGGCTTTATTTTAATTAAACATGAAGTGTTTGGGGCAGACGAAAGAGTCAGTGTATCAGCGAGGACAGTTCGACGACGTCTGGTAGAAGCAGGGTTGTTCGGAAGAGTGGCTCGCAAAGTACCGTTGTTAAAGAAAGAGCATAGAAATGCACGTTTGGCGTTTGCACGTAAATATGGACATTGGACCTACGACCAATGGCAACATGTATTATTCTCTGACGAGACCAAGGTTAATTTGATTTCTTCAGATGGAAGGCAATACGTACGGCGTCCTGTAAAAGCGGAAATGAATCCAAGATTCACAAAAAAGCAGGTGAAACATGGCGGAGGAAACATTAAAATGTGGGGATCATTTTCTGGACGTGGAGTGGGACCTGTGAGGAAAGTTCAGGGTAACTTAGACCAACATCAATACAAGGCAATATTAGAAGAAACTATGCTTCCCTATGCTGAGGAACATCTTCCTATTATATGGACTTTTCAGCATGATAACGACCCAAAACATACAGCCCGTTCAGTCAAGTCGTTTCTTAACAGACAGTCGGTATCAGTGCTAGATTGGCCAGCAAATAGCCCCGACCTCAACCCAATCGAGCACCTTTGGCACGAAATTAAGAAAAAAGTTGCCATTTATCGTACCACAACTTTAGATGAACTTAATGAAGCTTTTTGTGAGGCATGGGCAAACATTCCTGTTGAAATATGTCAGAAACTGATAATGTCTATGCCACATCGGTGTCAAGCGGTAATTACTAACAAAGGTTTTGCTACTGGGTACTGATTTTACCCGTAATAAAATGAAGTTGTTAAAGAAATTAAAATACTGCAGATTATTAGTTCTGTTTAACTCTATTTTTCATTTTACTTTACTGTTCTTAATTAAATGTCCAGCTACAGAATTGTACCTTAAATTGAATACATGGTTAACCTTTGATATTAAACACTTTTTTATATTTATTTAATCTTTTATTTACAGCCATTTATAGTATAATAATCGGATCAAATTATGCAAATAATAGTCACTGAGAAATCAACAGGGTTTTATATTTATATGTACATAGCCGGTTATTGCTGTCCACTATCTTGAATGTCCTTAATTAGTTGACCACGACTGTATATATTAATTTCAAGAGCCACGACGCACTGGTGATTATTTATTGGACTGTAATTTATTAAGTCACTAGTCGGACGTGATCAAACTATCGATAGTCTGTTTTTTTTACAAATTCATCATTTGTATAAACAAACTCGTTAGATTGATTCTTAACTTGACAAACCTATAAATACAAAGAACGGATACACTGATCACCCAGACCATCAATCATTGTCAACCATTTGTGAATGAAACAATTTTTTGTCACGTGTTTAAATCGAACCCACGACCTCTGGTAGAGCAGCCAGGGTCACTAACCGCTAGACCAATAGGCTAATATTATGGTTGTAAGCGCGCTACAGATTTATAGAATTAAGAATAGTACGTATAGGCATGGAGCAGACAGAAAATGTTCTGTAAATCTAGCTGCAGTAATTCACTAACAATACATATACAATACGAAGCATTAGAACTATTAACCTATTGTTTAGTTTAAAAAAGTGCGCTCACTCGATTGACATTGTTGTCTGTAAGATAGTTGGGTCACCAGATCGCGGTGGCTCTTATAATTAAATATACCTAACTACCTAAGACGAACGTCACATCGTCGAATCTTAAACGTTGAATAAAGCAAGAAAAGTATGTAATTACTAGTGTTGGTGTCTGGCATGGCATGCATAATATTAACTAAAATGAAACTACAAAATATGAAAAATATTTTGTAACAGTATCTTTCGCACCAAAAATATTGCATGAATTCCCAAGAAGCTAAAAATGTTCATGACCGTTAGGGATACCCTAATAATGAAATTGTGAGAAGTCATAGATACCATAGAGCATATATATGCTAAAAAAAAATATTCAAGGTCAAAGTTAAAAAGAAAAATCGGATTTTTTGCGAAACGGTTCGTTTCATTTTAAAATAGCGCCGACAAAAATTGTAGATCATGCAATTATCTACAATAATTGAATAAATTATTTATAATAAACAATTCATTTTCTTAAGATTCACCATTTCTGAGAAAAAGAGATTCTAAAATTGACTAAAGTGGGAAGTTTTGACAACTAGTGCATGCTTGGACTTGAAAGACAAAGGCCGAACAGTAGTTACAACACTAGAGTAGCGTCTATTCTTGATTGATAGCGTCTATTGGTATTGTCTCTTCAGATTTATTATTTATACATATATGTATATTCAAAATACAGACAGCCCATAAAAAATTGGAAGCTAAAGCGATTGAGATGCAATGATGACATTGCATCTCAAGTGCAAAAAGATAAAAAATAAACAAATATAAAAATCTGTAAAAGCATTTCAGATAAATTATCTAATTGCTTGTAGAAAAGTTCATTGAAATATCAAATTATATCCTAACCTAATATCATTAATTCGAAAATGCGTTTATTGTTTTATTTGCCAAACTGTGGCAAAATTTTTTACTACACATCGTCGGTGGTCCAGAAAAGGAGAAAAAAAGCTTTTTTTTACCTTTGTTATCAATATGTAAGTAGTGTTGCCAAGGATTAGCAAAATAATTTGAATGTAATCGAAGCTGCGGACAACTCTTACTCTACGTAGGTAGAAATAAGTAGTAGAATTTGACTTAGGTACAAAGTATATATGCGTTTTAAATATTTTCATATTTTCCTGGTCACATTTTACACATGTTTCATCTGTAGTTCTATCAATTTCATTCAAAATTTATGATTTTTGTTTATATTTTATAATATACATATATACTACTAATATTTTTATAATAGACGGGTCACCTGATGGTAAGTGACGACCGCTATCCATGGACACCTGCAACTCAAGTCTTACGTAGGTTGCCCAAGTTTGAGGGTGCGGGGAGAGGAAAGAGGAGATGGGGAGTGGACCTACGGAAATCTCGCCAATTTTTCATTCTGTGAAGCCGTGGCATCGCACCGGTCGAACCGGCCCATTCGTGTCTTAGCATGGCTTTATCACTGTTAGATGGCTCTAACACTGTTATCTTTAGATATTTAGATATTATACTTTGATAAATATACTAGCAGTTGTGCTCGTATATCATAGATTGATGGATTGTCGTTACAAAGGGTTATTTATTCAATTCTCGTTGTAACTTGATTCGATATTATCTAAAACCCGACGCAAAAGACACAAATCTGTGTATATATGTGTCTACATGTGATATTGTAACTCTTAAAAAATGGCTAATTTTCATTAAATAAAATTGATGGAGTGTTCCCCATAATTCAAGAAAATCTGTTCAACCGTTCGAAGAATACCAATTCTTATCTAATCGTTGAAGACAATTTGAATTTTATCAATTTCTACATTGTACGATTAAAATCAATCTCTATAAAAAACATACGAGAGATTACCTTTGGTTTAGTCGTAACCAATTCAGCCGACTTTTCTTTCACTGGAGGAGGCTTGCATGAAAAGGTCACATATTCAATATGATCAACAACAACACAATTTATAATAATACCAAGACAATACGAAGGCGATGGCTTCGTACTGTAGTAAAAATTTACTGTAGTAATTTATTTATTTCATAAATTGTTTAAGCATTATCTGAAATCAATACACACAGCGTCACCGCAACTATAGGTTCCCCTGTGAAATGTTAAATCAATTTTAAAAAAATAAAATGAATAAATGCATGTGTTGATCTATAACTGGTCATACAAGAAATTGATCAAAAAATAAAATCAATATTTTTCCTATAAACTTGTAGGATATTTACGTAGCACGAATAAATTAGGGTGCTCGTACTTTCTGCAGCAGCCAGTTCTAGTCTTTTATCAAAACTCAACTTCCTGTCCAACCTGCCATTGCTTTCCTTTCCTGACTTTTTTATGCGATTGGCGGGCAAACGAGCAGACGGGTCACCGGTGGTAAGTGACCACGGTGGTAAGTGACTACCGCTGCAGGTAGAAGTACGCTCGTTTCTTGAAGGTTTGAATTACGGCAGGTGAAAATTTGTTCCACAGACAGTTTGTGCCAAGCAAAAAGCTTCTGGAGTAATGCACAGTGGTGGAGTGCCAATCATCCAGATGATGGGGATGGACATTTTCAAAAGATCAGAATTTGGAGTATAAGAATTAAATAATAATATAGATGGGCTATAATACTTGCTCCTATTACGCGAGTGGACCCAGTTATTTGATTTCTTACACCTCTGTCAACCCTTTACTAGATACAAGTATACACGTATATATACTATTTTAAGTCGTCGACATGGGCTACTCCTTTTACCCAGGTTTCAAATTCACACTAAATCAAATTTCAACAAAATCGGCTCAGCCGTTTAGCCGTGAATAGGCCGCGTTACTTTTAATTAATAGTATTAGTATAAAAGTATCGATTCAGGGGATGAACAAATCATTACAATACTTACATGTGCTGCGTCAACTGGTTCTGATGTTTGCGTCGGAGCTGGGGCTAACTTGTACTCTTCATGCTTTGCCACCTCCAGTTTTGCTGCCTCTAGCTTAGCTGCCACTTGCTCCGCCTGCTATTTAAAACATATAACATATTTCTAAGTTTATACTTGTACAATGACAATACTCAAGAGAAAGGAGTCTGAATATTATTAAAAAAAAAAATTTACTAAGGTAGCAGTCGATTACGTCAATAATTAAATTTTTAAGTAGACATAGTGCGTTTTGTTTGTGGTACATTAACTAATAACTTTTTTTATTTGTGTGTGGAAACCCGAACGGGTAATCACCTCACCCTAGCTAATGAGTAAGGTGATATGTCGGACTCAAACCGACTAAAACCACACCGTGTTCTATCAACGGGTTTTATGGCCGGGGCCTCAGGTGTACCCTAGAAAAATAGTATCGCACGGGCCTATTCGAGCCTATCTTTTTTAAGAGGTAGAGCCATGCTTAGGCACGAATGGGCCGGCTCGACCGGTGCGATACCACGGCCTCACAAAAAACCGGTTGTGTAGCAACACTTGCGTTGCATTTCCCCGAAATTAGTGAGGTTTCCTGAGACCCAACTCCCCTCTCCTTATTCCTCCCCCTGACCTCCCGCCCCTTTTCGTACCTCCTCATCCCCGTCTCTTTCCGCTCCCTACATACCCTCATCCCTTTTCACCCTCGAAGGGGGGTAGCGCACTTACGACTCTCCAATTGTAGGTGTCCATGGACGGCGGTTGTCACTTACCATCAGGTGATCCGTCTGTTCATCTACCCCCTTTTAATATAAAAAAAAGCATGGCTCTACCACTGTCAACATTTCGTTACATAAGAGATAATAATATGAAGGATAGAGGATTAGAAAGAGATTTTTTTTTATTACCTTAGTCAATTTTCTCATAACAGCTGGAGGCGGACCGTCATTGCTGTCCGTGGGAACATAGAACATCTGTGTGTCCAATGAACCATCTGGCTTAGGTATTGGTTTGATCTAAAAACACATTATAAGTATTAAATAACTATACTTTAATAACAAAACTATGCTATTTTTTGTAGCTGAGTTTACCTTAATTGTTATTCTTGGATGTGGAGGGTCAGGATTTTCTAGATCTTGCGTTTTCTTCTTCCTTTTGTGTTTGTGTGATTTAGAAGGTGATCTTAAAAGATCTGGCGAATATCTTGATCTATGTTTCTCTTTCCTTCGCTTCCTATTAGCTTTGTACGTCGCAATATCGGAAGATAGATTCGCTAATGTACTTTCTATAGAACTTTCGATAGCTCTACTGTCTCTTTCTTTGCCTTCGCCCAATAAAGACGAAAATGATAGATTCTGAGTTGCAAAACTGTCTTCCCGCTTCGACGAGGCTAAGTTAGTAGACGCGTTAGAGTTTTCGTTATGAGAGTCATTGGGACTGTCGGCGACTATCGGTGTTATTGACATTAATGGTGTGTTTGTCAATGTGGGGGAAGTGAAGCTACGCTTGTGGACCTTTTTACTGGGAGTATCTGCTCCAGCAGAGCCAGATAAGTGATCCTTTTGTTTCGATTTTTTTATTTTCTTGTCTTTCTTTGATTTCACCTCGGCGCTCTCATTACCGTCACTGCTGAACTCAAACGGTTTAATAGTTACTTTTATAGGTGATATGCTTTCGGAGGTAGCCAGCTTCGTTGATTTTTCTACTTTATGTAATTTCTCCGGGCTCGCTTTTGGAGGTGAAGACGGACTGTGTGGTTCGGTGATAATAGCACCGTCTTTACTGTATCTTATGCGAGAACGTCGCGGTACTTTTTTTTCTAAAACCTCGGGTTCAGAATCTGAAGTTTTATCACATTCGGAGCATTGCCTGCGAAAGTGGTTAGACTAAACATTATTGAGTAGTAATAAATGACAATGTCAAATGCTAAACCATCATGATTATCTTATACGAAAAAAAAATATTCAGATATTTAAATAGGTGGTATAATTGTTGAGCATTTGGTTTTCTTTTTCGTTAGATGTTTCTTTATGGATATCGCAATTGGTAAACAGTGTATGTGTGTGTTAAAAAGAACAGTGAGGGATAATGAATCTGTCGTAGTTTTTCTGTTTAAACTGTATAGTATTTACCATTGGCGTATGTATTTACCGAAAAGCATTTGCCAGTCTAGTAGTAGTACATTGCCGGCATAATATCAAAACGATTAACTTTACCTATTAAAAGCAGTAATGGAGAAAACATTCGAAACATCTACAAACTTATTTATGCCAAGGCTCGGCTCACTAAACAATATCTACTCTTCGAATTACATATTTCGCTAGTAAGCGGTGACGAGTATACATTATGTCAAAATATACCAATATATCTAAATATACAACATGTAGCAAACCAGTGTCATTCTATAGCAATAACATCAAAGTATATTGGAGTAAACTACGTAAAGAATACATATACAATACAATATACAATATACAATATACAATACATACATACAGATGACAGAGACTGATCTTCAGCAATGTACAACAATAACAGCAAAAAAATATATCTGCCACGTCTACACACCAATTAGCAACTTAAATAGCAGTATCTTGCGAGGCTAAAATGGTGAGTTTAAATCATTGCATCGACGATTGTGCGATCCGTATCGAATGCGAGAATCAAATTACTACAACAATAATTACAAACACGGGACTCTTTGCTTTATGTCAGGTGACGTCCACGTGTGTCTGAACGCCGCGTTATTAATGGGTTTCCCGCAGGTGGTGCCCGCATAGTGCGGGCTGGCGCTAGGAGGGGTCCGGATGTCTTAATAAAGCTGTTCCCGGATCCCTCTTATTTTAAGCCCAGCATGGCACGCCTTCGAGTCGAGTCCGACACACCTTCCACCGAAAACCCCGGTAGAATGACGGCCGTAGTGGGTTTCAGCACGAAATTAAAAAAAAAGGTCAGGATTGTGTATGTAATACAACACAGAGACGCCACAATATACTCACATAACGTTTTAAGTAGCAAAACTATCCTTGGAATGTCACTGGCTTCCTTTTTTTATGTGTAAGCCTACCATAATGCTTTGCCTGACGGTAAGCAGTAAATGGAGTCCAAGAGTGGTGGTCACCATCCTCATTGCATGTCTAGTCAATGTAGTATGGTGACCCACACCATGGCGGCCTGGTGAGATGCTTTTTCACGCCCCGCTTAAAAGACCCAGGATCGAAGTGGGAAGGAAAAACGTGAGCTGGTAGTGAATTCCAATCTTACACCGATCGGCACAGGAAAGAAGAGCCAAACCGTTTCGTTCGGGATCGCATACCTTTGACTGTCAAACGGCGACTTCTCAGGCCAGCAAGTGTAGTCCTGTAGATGAAGGGAGAAGGTGGGACAAATTGGAACAGGTCATCAGAACACTCTCCGTGATGTACTAAATACCTACTATTGACTCAACTACTCACTAAACTAAACTTATAGACTATCAGATAACCGCACAAAGGGAACGTGAGAGTCCCCTAGCAACATAAGTAACAACAAAATCGGCAACTACGAGCAAAACACTTTGCTAGTGGGAGGAATAGCTATCGCTATCAAAGTAGGCGGGTTAGAAAATATCTTCACTTGTTAGAAGAGCAACACCCCCATAACAACGGCAACGGCAACACAGACTCGACAGAGAACCGAAAATATTGAACTTGGAGAGACTGCTGGCTACGCAGAAGTAGCTGATGGATATGCGAAGATCAATCCACGGCTGCAGCCAGCAATTGCGACAACGTTCAAGCTTAGATTTTAATTAAAAAGATTTATTTTTGCTTAATGTTGTATTGCTATTACATTTTATACATATGTGACTTGTAACGCAAGTTTGGTGATCTGAGTACGTAAATCTTTCCCTCGGGAACATGTACGAGCTAATAATGATCATACAGCTATTTTAGTTTTAGTGCATACATAATTAATTATTTTATTGAGATGTAACAACAACTCCGTCATATGCTTCTGTCGATAATTTATAACATTGAGAAATAAACTTCTTTTTTTTTTAATACTGTGTTGGTGTTAACTATTTATCAAGATATTACCCCAATTATTTTTATTCTCTGCTACTATAAAACCTAAGGAACCATAAAAAATGTTTAACTTCACACATTCCACCTTTTCCTAATATAAGGGATAGACGAACAGACGGGTCACCTGATGGTAAGTGACAACTCAAGTGCGCTGCTCGTCTTTGAGGATGGGAAAGACGAGATGGAAAGTGGGGCGTCCGGAATTCTTACTAATTTCGGCGAAATGCAACACAACCTTGCTTCACAACTGATTTTCTTTAAGGCCGTGACATCGCACCGGTCGATCGATGGCTCTAACCAGCGGGGGAGATGAGTACTCACCAGCCGTAGAGCTTGCTCTTCTTGGGCGGACGCTGCAGCGGCGGCTTGAGGCAGTGCAGGTGGTAGTGGTGGCGGCACGTGTCGCACGCCGCCATGAGGTGGCGCTCGCTGCTGCGCCCGCACGCCGCGCACTCGCGCCCCGCCAGCGCGCCCACCGTCGCTGACACACACACACACTCTCTACACCCGACATTACAATGTACCCTAACCGCGGTCGCGGGGAACTTTACAAACATACAAACAACAGACACAAAGAAAGACTCCCCCAAATATAAAAAAAATACACTAGGGACAAGTATTTTTTTTTATTGGTATAATGGAACAAACGAGCTGGCGGGTCACCTGATGAGTGTCGTGATGTAGTTACTACCACACTACTACTTACTGCAACTTAAGAGTCACAAGAGTACTGTCCGCTTTTTAGGGTAGGGGAAAGGGAGGAGGGGAAAGAGGGGTAGGGGAAAGGAAGCAGGGGAAAGAGGGGAAGGGGAAGGGGGTTGGGCCTCAGGTAACCTCACTCACTCGGTCACACAATGCAAGCATTGTTTAACACCCGTTTTTCTGTGAGTCCGTGGTAATACTCCGGTCGAGCCGGCCCATAAGTGCCGAAGCATGGATCTCCCACGTTAAACGTTCCATAACTTTTAATTTGGTTTAAAACTACATTATTATTATAAAAGTACTCATAATTATCATAGTCTTGATAGTTACCTTCTAGAGATGTGGATAAAACTTTTCCTTGGCGAGCGTCCGGGTTGTCACTAAGAGGAAAACCAACGCCCATCTTAAGTGCAGCCGCAGTTGGTACAGACATTGACCTGCTGGCCGAGCCTCCATACAGTATATCAATTGTATAAAGTACTTATTTAAATATACAGGGTGTGAGGGACGGCGTCACGAAAAACTTATATCAATGTTAATAATAATTCTTGAAATTGAAGCTATTAATGTACAGCTATAATACGATCTCGTGCTGCGTACGACTAAGGACACTAATCTAGCAAAAACGTTAACAGCATAAAATGTTTAAATACCGTTTAATTAATAAGACAACATTTTTATAAGCTTATATTGTATGTAAATGTCAAATCTTGGAACTGAATTGTCAAACATCTATCAAATAGCTAAAAATTGTTTTATGTAATAAATTAATCTTTGATTCAATTTTATAGCTTTTTTAGAACATTCAAATAAATGCTTGTTTTTACTTCAAGGGTAGTTAGATGAGAGTTTGATCCAGTTGTGACAATGGCATCCATGAGAAAACCATATTAGTCTTAAATTTTATGATAGAAGCATTGAAGTCGGTTAACTAATCTGTTAACTAATTGTGATCCAACTCAATGCACAAATTTGGTTTTCGGTTCACCGGCCCATACATCCTGTATATGTTTAATTATGAACACACAAAATACATATGTACAGAAAATTATAATGTTTGTATTAACAGCATGCTTAGACGTATTGCGTCTTGATATTTGACCGACTATTAGCTAACAGCAGCTTTTCAACTATATAACTAAAAATACCGTTGTTGAGCTGTCTAGCTGTTGCAGTCTTTAATGAGGAAAGTTAATGTCAATATGCAAGCTGTCTGTAAATCAATAGAAAAGTTTATGATTCTACTTTGAGTTTGTTGTTACAAAGTCTAAATATGGATATAGATCAAAAACAAATTGAGACAAACAGCTTATTTTGACATTTTCAAGTTTAATAAAAAAAAAGCTTTTAGCTGTAAGAATTAGCAACAAATTAGAAGAGGCGAGAAACTGTGAAGAATAGATAAATGCTTATTAAATTTATTAATTTTGCATTTAAAATATGTGCTCCATTTTCTGGGACACGCTGTATACTCTTGCGTGTCTTTTGTTTTGAAATCAAATAATGTAGTTATTTGATTCTATAGAATTAGTTTATGTTACGAATGTTAGTAATTTATAATTATATTATTTTGTAACAATGTTATTTTTTTTTTATTTGTAAGCCTACCATAATGACTCCACTTTGCCTGATGGTAAGCAATAAATGGAGTCCAAGAGTGGTGGTCACCATCCTCATTGCATGTCTAGTCAATGTAGTATGGTGACCCACACTATGGCGGCCTGGTGAGATGCTTTTTCATGCCCCGCTTAAAAGACCCGGGATCAAATTGGGAAGGAAACACGTGCGCTGGTAGTTAATTCCAGTCTTTCACCGATCGGCACAGGAAAGAAGAGTTAGATAATGGGTAAATATAATATGATTTGTACGGCATGATTTCTAAGCGCTGCCCTGAGGGCCGCGCATAGCCATGTTTAGCCCTAGAAGAAGTTGAGTTACATCACAGCAGGTTCGTCTGCTGTTCAATAGGCTGCCAGGACTGCCGGAGTGCACAGGGATTTCTTTTCAAGGGTACACCTGGCAATAAGACTATATGACGGAACACCGTGTGGTTTTAGTAGGTTCGAGTAAGACATACCACCCTTCCGGTCCCGGTAGGGTGATTAACAGAAGGGGTATCCACACGTTAAAAAAATTAGCATATAGGCAGTATATAAGCATTTTGTGATAAACTGTATGCTTATATCGCTGATAATCAATATAAATACTTTTTCAACAATGAATTATTTTTATGAAAATATATGGAATTCAGGTGTGTTAAATGTTCCTTTAATACATAATGACATACCGTTTCTGCAACTGTAGCGGCGTAAATTTAGGAGTAGACCGTGGTAGCTCGTGAAGTACTAAAGGCTTATCTTGCAGGATAGCCGGCAGGCCTAGTTTGGGACATAACGCGATGATCGCATCGTAAATCTTCTGAAGAGACTGGCGCGCTGACGTCATCGCAGCCAAACCATCCGTGTTCTCTTTTGAAGCCTGTAAATTGTTATGGTTATTAGAGACAATATTTTAAAAAAGCTTTTTTTTTTCATTGTATACGGGGACAAACGAACAGACGGGCTTTAAAATTTTATGACCGTAAATATTTATCATATATTCTATTTAGAGCAAACACTTACCTGCAAATACTCTGAATTTGATTATTGCATTGTAAAACTAATATTAATCGCGCAATTTAAAACTGCCATGTTTTTTTTAATGATACGTATTTAATTATTTTATTATTTCAACCCAAGATGTAACTACTTATATAAATAAAAAATCACTTCTTCCTATTTTAAAGTACATAAAAGACGATAATATACAGCTGACCCACCTCATCATAATCCAATCTTAACTTATCATCATCAGCCAAGAGTGTTTCGTTTTCCTTGGTGAGTCGAACGAGCGACTTGCGCAATGACGTCACCCGGGTATTCCTCTCGAGGTAGTAGCCGACAAACTCGACTGAGAAGGCTGGCGGTACGTGCCAACGACGGGACACATCCTTCAGTGCTGCCATCTATCATAATACCATAGTCATTATTCTGATTGTAGGTGTCTTTAGTATATAATCTATATACTAAAGACACCTACAATCTATCCTAAAAAAATAACTATATTTATAACTCTTAAAAGTTAAATATAATATATGTAATAAAAGAAATGAAAAAATAAAAAAAAAGAAACAAAAAATTATTATAAATTAATTTTGTCTAGCCATCTAGCTCATCTTTTGTCTAGTCATTGAAAGAGAAATTCAAATTCTAAGTAAAATTAAAAAATAAAATATAACATATGATATATCTTAAATAATAAAATAAATTGACTTCTCTTATTAAATTTATAAATATAAATAGTATTAAAAGTGATACAATTTTACCGGACAAAATATATTTTCATAAAACAAAAAGGAATTAAAAACATTATTATTATTTAAAATACATATTTTTTTTTATTTTTATATAAAATATTAGGATCAGGATCACTTACCATTGTACCAAAAGAAATAAAAAATATGGTATCTTCTTATTATATCAAAAATATGGTAATAATAACAAAGCTTTTATATATTTTATTGTTTGTCATCTAAACATAAGTCTCGCTATATGGTTATTTTTCTAACTAAATGTAAGACGAGAAGTTCCTGTTATCAATTCATAATTTAATTCATAGACTTTGTTACATACAACAGATTTTTTTTTTCTATTTTAAACATAGTGCAACATATATTCTAATACTATAATAATTCTGCAGCTCATTTGGGAACAATAACAACCAACATACCTGAGCGTCTTGGAATTCCAATGCATGTGTATCCAAGCCCATACATTCCGCTTTCTTTTGAAACTTCCTCATAGCCGACGCACTGCTATATAACATACGCGCCATTTTCTGCGTCGGAACTACAAACAATTACGAAATTGTTATTAGGATACAGTTTTTTTTTTCATGTATATATTATAGGGGAACAGACGAACAGGCGGGTCACCTGATGGTAAGTGACAAACGCCGTCCATGGACACCTGCAACTCAAGAATCGTAAGTGCGCTGCCCGCCTCTGAAGATGATGAGGGAAGGGGAAGCGGGGAGGAGAAAGAAGAGAAGTGGGATAGAAAAGAGAAAGGAGATGAGAGATGAGGGGAGAGGAAAGAGGAGAGGGGACGTTGGACCTACGGAAACCTCACTAATCTCGAGGCCGTGGTATCGCACCGGTCAAGCCGGCCCATTCATGCCTAAGCATGGCTCTACCACTGTTAAACAGTGTCCGGATGAAGGTAATTGGCTTCGCCTTATTACGTACGCAAGACTAAATTATTGTTGGCACAAAGTGAGGTTGAACAATCGGGAAGAAACTAGCCAGTATGCATACGCGCCGTCATTAAGTTTCTCACCAAACAAGGAAAGACACCTCAAACCATTTTTCTAGAGATGTCAGCTGCTTTTTTTATATATATAGGGACTCCGCTCTTGGGAAAACCATGATTTATAAATGGCACGCCCTTTTCAATCAAGGGAGGGACTCCATTGTAGACGACCCTCGCCGACCTGGACGGCCGATTGAGGCTACCACGCCAAAAACAATAGAAAAAGTTGATACACTTGTATTGGAAGATGCCCGGCTAAAGAAAACACAGCTTGCACACAGCATTAGTTTGAGTACCAGAAACAACCATTTTAAACATCCTACATGACCTTGGCAGAACTAAAGTCTGTGCCAAAATAATTTCTGCGCATCAAAAACACGAGCGCATCGAAAGATGTCGCGACTTTTTGGACCGCTTTGGGGAGCAAAGGGAGGAAGTTATGGCCCTAATTGTAACTGGCGATGAAACTTGGGTTCACCATTATGAACCTAAGTCAAAGCAAGAGTCGATGCAGTGGCATAAAAAAGGCACACGCCCTCCTAAGAAGTGTAAGGTGTCTCAATCGGCCGGAAAGATAATGGCGACGATCTTTTGGGATACACAAGGTATCCTTTTGATTGATTATAAGGAACGTGGTGGTTCCATAACGGAAGACTGCTAAAGTTTCTTTACTAGATCAATTAAAAGAAGCTATTAAAGAAAAAAGGCGAGGAAAGCTTACAAAAGGCGTGCTCCTTTTGCACGATAATACGCCCGTGCACACAAGGCATGCTACGACGGCTGCCATTCAACACTGCGGATTTGAACAACTGCGCCACCCACCCTACAGCCCAGACCGGGCCCATGCAACTATTATTTGATTCCAAAAATTAAGAAAGAACTGCGTGGAAAAAAAATGGCGACGATGATGACGTGAATTCGGCAATTTCGGCCTATTTTAACGCCCAAGACAATTTTTTTTTTTCGACGGTATTAATAAGTTATTTGACAGATCTAATAAATGTATTAGGGTTAAGGGGGAATACATTATAAGAGAAAAATAGTTTAGTGTTTCATTTCATTATCCTTCCCTGTCATTCCGCGACTTTTTGACCGACCCTCGATATGTAATTAAATTCTTACCCCAAGGAGGATTCCTGTTTTCTTTCTGTTGCAAATACTTCATTCTGTACTTAACGAGTTTACGTTGAATTCTTAATTTCTCTTCTGTGCTGAGATTATTTATCAATTCTAATTTCCTGAAATTTAAAATAGTTTCTATTAATATATTTATAGTATTTTAATGAATGTTTTTCTCTTTTACGTCATTGTCAGACTACACAAAAATCTTGAGAAATTCATAAACTGAAAATATTTTCATCCTTATTATTTTGTCAAGTGTTTGATAATAAACTGTATATAATAAACTACGGTATTTTAGGACAACGGGAAAGGAGAGGACTTTCTCTCTTTCGTCTGTCTGTCAGAGGACGCACCAGGCGCCGGAAGACACAGACTTCCGACCTATAAAGGCCTGGGGGTAGCGGATCGGGCTGCCCACTACCCTAGCAGAAGCTACCGCCTGAGCAGGTACCGTATCTAGAGGGGGGCAGCACCTCCCACTTTCCACGGTCCAAGGTCTGTCGGATGTTCTCGGGAGCTTATTCTCTCCAATAGACCCACTCGTGACGGACCACCGTATGGTTTTCATCGGTTCGATTCCAACATGCCACTTCACTGTTAGCTCCAGTGAGGTGATGACCCGTGGGGGTTTCCACAAGATAAAAAAGAAAAGACAACTGACTAAATGAATTAAAAAATGACACTGGATTTAATCATTAGATAACCATATTTTGGAACACAGCATAACCACATTTTAAACATACATATTATAATAATTATGATAGCTTTTACCTCTTTTCTGTCCTTAGTTGCAAAGCCAGCCAGTTTCGCTTGCGTTTCTTAATTAATGTCTTATCAGAGTGAAGTTTACAGTGAGCGTAGAACGGGTCAGCTTGTTCGGCTTCTTCTGAATGTGCTTCCGCTAACAAACCAGCGCGTTGGCCACTGCATCAGAACAATAAACATTTAAGGACTTAATGAAAATAATATATATTTAATAATAATTTTAATCTCATATCTAACACTCATGCATGATTTTGATATGTGTTAGAAAGGAGATACTATATCGGACTATAGATTAGTTACTATTTTAAAGCGGTCGTCTTTTTCGTAGAATCTTCCTCAATCAGGTTAGAACGTCTTAACAAATCTGGATAAACACACTTAAAAATTACATCTACACGTAGGCTAAGTAACTGCTATTACAGACTATAATTTATCTTTGTGCCAAATTTCATCCAGATCTGTTCAACCGTTCTGGAGTGATTAAGTAACAAACATTCGTCCAATTTCTTGTGTTTATTGCTACCATTGAGATTTCAACAAAGAAATGATGACACATGTGCCGTAACGACAGGCATAATTAATGTACATATGTACGTACATACATGTCGGCCTTAAATTAAAGAGTTAGGCTAATGATTTACAAGAAAACAATATTGTAAATATTGATATACCATGTCACATGAAAGAAAGTTTTGCAAAGTCCAGCATCGCAGCCCACACAGACGCCCGTGCGTGCCAGCGTGGCGTCCTCGCATAGCGCGCACGAGCGCGCGCCCCAACGGGAGTACGCCATCTCGAACAACGTCACCCCGGATAACCGTTCCACCTACAATATCAACACAACATTCTATATTATATGTATAGTATATGAATATAGTGGCAGAGCCATGCTTAGACACGAATAGGCCGGCTCGATCGGGGTGATACCACGGCCAACGCTGGTGTTGCATTTCCCTGAAATTAGTGAGGTTTCCGAAGGCCCAACTGCCCCTCTCCTTTTTCCTCGCCCTTGTTCCCCTCCATTTTTCCCATCTCCTCATCCCCCTATCTTTTTTCCATCATTCCTAATCACTCTCAAAGGCGGGCAGCGCATTTACGACTCTGGAGTTGTTGTCTGGCGTCCATGGACGGCGGTTGTAACTTATCATTAGGTGATCCGTCTGATCGTCTGTACCCCGTATCTACTGGTGCCCGCGCCTTATCTGCGTAGAATCCTTTAAACACAAAATCATGCAAAAAATATTCTAGACGAAGGGACGTAGGGACGACAACAAAAATGTTCAAGATGAACTTGGGTTCCTACATCTGAAGCTGTGTAACTTCACTATATTATATTATTATTCTCTTTATTAAACTTACACAACATGTCAATTTAATTTTTAAATATATAAAAAAATGCATTTAAAAATATAAAAAATAGTATCAGACTGGTATAGGGTACTGGGACCGAACTACCGGCGGTTAGGGGTCCAGAGACAGGAACCTCCTCATAATAAAGTGTAATATCAAGAAGGACTGCCTTCTGCATCAGGCCCTGGGTGTTGGTTGTGGCTCTTAGCAACTAATCCAAGGGCCAACATGAGGTACTGAATCCACAAACATATAAATAACATTATTAAATGTATTTGTTAAAAATATAAGAAAAAGAGCTAAAACTTCACTGTATTATATTATTATTCTCTTTATTAAACTTACACAACCTGTCAATTTAATTTTTATATATACATAAAATATATATACTCGTATATGTATTGAAAATCCAAAAAATAGTATAAGACCGATATTGGGTACAGGGACCAAGACACCGGTAGTTAGGGGACCAAAGATAGAAACCTCCCCACAATGAGTCTGTGTTGAGACAAACTGCCTTCTGCATCAGTCCTTTGATCCAGCCATCTTGGTGTTGATCAATGCTCTTGGCTAACAATCCGTGAGCAGATATATTGGCAACAATAGCCCTGTAATAATGATAGATTGATCCCTATATAACGTGATTAGACCATTTTCGAGAACTGGGTTGGCATTGAGGGTAGTACACTAACAACTTGCCACAAACAAAAGATTGTACTAAGGGCAATGGTTATTATTATTATTAGATGAAGAGTTCAAAAAAAAATTAAAAGTAGGTTGATTTGATGAAAGAAATTGGTGTAGTAAATATTACCTCTGAAAATGCTACTCCAGGTACATAAAGAGCACATACTAAATGTACCCATGCACCAACTTCGGTTTCTTTGAAGATGCCACCTATAACAAATAGATTTAATAAGAGTTATCATATGACGACATTTCATTGATTCTTGTAATATGAGAAAATATTAAGTTTCAGACAATGCTTACCTACATTCCATTATAATTACATATTATATTATAACAAACAAGATTAATCATTCAATACCTTTTAAGTGAAGAAAATAATATTGATTTATATGTAATTATCAAAGGGGAAAAATTATTAAAAAAATAAAAAATAAAGCTGCATTACATATTAAAATTCCTCATTAGTATTGTTTGTCTGCTAATAAACTAATTTTTAAACCTTATGTTATATTATATATAATATTACAATATCAGGTAAGAAGGCGACAGAAATTTCCTAAAATATATTTTATACATCTAAAGAAGTAGTTACTCCACTGTACAATGCATTCTTGTGAAAATTTATTTTATAACTATTAAGTACTTAATGATTAAAAGGTAAAACCCAATAGAACCTGTACAGTATTGTAGCCTTTTTACCTTTTTAGCGTTATGATTTATAGTAATTTTCACCTTTATTTGGACAGAGCTCACAAGATGGGTCTGTGACACCAGCTTTACAAGCCTCACAAAA
The DNA here is from genome assembly GCA_947561695.1 of Tyria jacobaeae. NCBI lineage: Eukaryota > Metazoa > Arthropoda > Insecta > Lepidoptera > Erebidae > Tyria > Tyria jacobaeae. The sequence goes on along the minus strand of OX387211.1, from coordinate 2,848,987 downwards.
CCAGGGCTCTGTAGAAGCTGAACTGACTGTGCTAGATTCACTAGTTGTATCCGAAACTCCATAACAACCTGAAAATGTGAATTTCAGTTTAAAAACAAAAAATAATATAATATATATTAAAATATAGTCATCAACCTGATTAACTACAATTTTTGTTTTTTTAGAAAAGGCACAGTCAATATGCATATATTATGCTCACTTGATTCAATGAAGATTCCTTTTTGAGATGTACATAAATAAATTATTCCAAATTCAAATTGAATATATAATCTGTCATTGTTACCTTCATGAACTGTAACTCCACACCCATCACATTCTACTATCTCATTAAAGTCATCGCTTCGGGATCCAAGGCAGCCAGCACAGATTAGCATATTAGCCAGTTCACCATGGAACTAAAAAAAAATAATACCTTTTACACACATATTCACAAGGCGATATCCTCGAACAGGTAGTTAAAGGCATCTCAGGCCGCATTTTGCCAAATACAATTTAGACTTAACTGTGTAATAGGAGGCAAGCCTATAACCACCAACCAATCACTGCAAGTACATATATTATTTGATAGATAGCAGTCCTATCCCATAGTCAACTAAAACAGGCTGATATAGGCTTGCCCTACTATACTCCACTTTCTCACGTTTGTGAAGCTTCCATACATTTACTACTGAATCAGACATCATGAAGTTTCGAACATGATCAAGTTGCGATGTGTACAGAAAAGGCAAACAAAAGCCCTAGGAGAAATTATATGTGACTGGCCAGTTGGTCTAGTAGTAAGTGACTGCTGAACTGGAGGTTGATTCCAACATGGGTTATAGTTGTCCTGGGTCTTGGTGTTCTGTAAGTCCGTCGATTGAATGTTTGTTAAGCCCCACGCAACACAGGAATTATTCCTATTGCAGGATTTGTCTTTTGTAACATAAAAATAAAATACCTTTCATGAGTGTTTCACATGACCTGGTTGAAACTCAATTATTTACGAGTCTCATTGCTCTAATCATAAGTGACCTCAAGTAACCAAATGGCTTGCCTAAAGGTCAGTGTCACTTTATAAAGAAAAAAAAACTACAATTGATAGATAAAATCTACATTCTCAATAGCCACAGACAAATGCTAGTTATATATTATATATGCTAGAATTATTTCTAAGCTTATTATGAGGCTGCATGAGGGCAACAAACATTTAAGAAAGATGAATTACTAAGATGAGCAAAACTAAATTTTCAAGAAGGTAAGAAACAATACCTTAAATTCTTTTTGTGCAGCTTTTTCCAGTGTGTTATTGACATGTTCTCCTCCTTCCACATTATTAGCAGCATTGTCATATTCATTCTCAATATCAGATGCAGATTCTTCTGAATATTCACTTTTTGCTTGCTTGTCTACAAATGAATAAAAATATTATTTTATTAAGTAGTAAATAGAGTAGTATTAATTAAAGCAGTAAATAGATTGTTGCTAATTAAAGAAATATGCTCATTACAGCTCTATTAACAACCGACCCCCTCTGAGCTGAAGGTAGCCTTCCTATAAGACAAGCAGGGTACAGGAAGGCATAACAAAGTAAGTTAAGGTTTCAGGAAAGTTTTGCCTCTTAATTAATAATACTACTAAAGAGAAATATCTACTTTTGTCATCGTCGTCGGTATTTATGGAATAATCGTCGCTTTCCTCGGGATGATCTTCAATGCGAAAATCTGAGTCGTCTGAGCTTTCGCCTTCTCCAAGATCGAAATCTAGTAATGACTGAGGTTCCACTGGTTTGACCTTGCGTTTAGCAGGACCTCTGCCCTCTGAAAACATATAATTTCGTAATTAAAGGCTTAGTAATCGAATTTTAACAATCATGCTTCCACCTATAACACAAATTGAAGTGGTAGGCTAATATAAAGACTTACGATTATTCATTTTTATGGCCTATGACAATAACATCGAAACGAAATTAAATTACGCGCAGAAAATGATGTAACACTTAACATTAATCATAGAAATATTTTCATACTGTTTTAATGGTAACAATACCAAAATACACTTGCAGACTCTTAATTTTTTTCTTACATCAAGCAAGCCGGATGGTCGTTCAGAAAACCGAACAATCGTGTATCGTGTATGCGATAGTGATAATCGATTTTTACAGTCACTATTTCGAATGCCGCGGAAACGTGTATTGGCTTTCGCGTTTGTGTATAGCATTTTTAATTAACTAATTAAACGTTCTCATTATCTTATAGAGACTAGAGCTAACATTTTCGTTATTATGACCCTATCAAAGAATCGCTGCCTGGATGTATATTTACTGGTAACTCCCATTTAATGGATTGACTATAATTCAGTCCAGCTCACGTATAATTGACTTAAAAGATAATAACTACCTTCATTGCTGTTATTTCTCATAAAACGTATAATTAAAAGACTGATTCGTAACATAATTTAAAGAATTAACCCCTTACTCCTAATTGTTAAGGAGTTGTAACTTTCACCATCATCTCTTACGATCTCCGGCCTCCATGAGCGCTGGCCTGGGGGTAACGGGTAGGGCTGCCCTTACCCCAGCAGAAGCAGGCCTTTGACGGTGGTGTGACGTGTTCCACGCTCGCCTCTCAAACTGGTGGGGGGCTAGGCCCCTCGTACTCAATGGTGGTGGTACCTCTTGCAAAAGAGGTGGCCAAGGTCTGCAGGGTTCCTGGAAGAATCCCTCCTAGGGTATAACCAGGTCCCTTGCAATAGACCCACTTGTGCCGGAACACCGTGTGGTTTTAGTCGGTTCGAGTCCGACATACCACTTCACCGTCAGCTCCGGTGAGGTGATGACCCGTGGGGGTTTCCACACGAAAAAAAAAAAAAAAAAAAAAAAAAAATCATCTCAGAAATATAAAACATAAATATTTTTATACCTTTAGAGAGTGTATTAAGAAAACATTGTAAGTGACTACAAAATTTAAAAGCTTCCCTCTATTCCTCTGAAATTACATAATCAAATCCTGACTTGGTGTAACCAAGTTAGGATTTGATTCGAGCGATTTGATCGCTGCAGGAGTATACTCTTTCGAACAAAAAGCAAGTATAAGCAATACGAGCAAGTATAAGCAATAATTCCAAGATTCAATTATTTTGATTTATTTTGAAATTGTTGGCAACATTCTTTGTCATTGCTCCTGGTGTTTGAAACAGTGATATTTATCACATTAAGATTGGTCTGTCTTTGTCACTCTTTCTATGTGTGTATATGGCTATTCTGCTGTCACGCCTAACAAAAGTAGAAAACAAAACATTGTTTTTAAATTAGAAGTAGTGGTACATACGTGTGTGGTCGGAATTTATCTTTTCAACAGTTGTATCGGTTGTATCGCTATTTTTTTTACTGAAACTATTATTTATCTACGTCTTCCTATAATATTTAATTTTAACAAATAATTTCTTCAAAACAAAACAACAAATAAAAATGGTTGGTCACGATGCCGAGATGTCTAGGGATGATGAATGCGACAATATTGGTCTTGGTTGCGCTTTAGAAAATTTCTCAGAGGTAGAAGATGTGTTAAATATGATTGATAATGTAAAAAACATATATAACACACCGAAATTAGAATTAGAATATGATAAATTATACGCAATACTGAAACAGTATTATGAGCAACCTCATCTGCTGGACCCTCATTTGGATAGGATCCTTTCTAAATTTCTGACTCTGATCAAGGATAAAGAAACACCATTTGAAATAAAACATGCTACATTTAATTATATGTATCAAATAATACGAGTTCGAGGATACAAAGTGGTTGTCAGGCACCTCCCTCATGAGGTATGTTATAATTCTATACATTTTCAAATATATATTTAGAAATCTAGTTCCAGGGGTACTTATGAGTGTAGTGCCTCATAAGAGTGTTACTTTACTTCAGAATTATTCCTTAGCCAAAACATGTTAAATGTTTTTGTGACCATGTTGCAAAGATTGTATAGCTAATAGTATATCCAGTAGTGGACAACGAAAGGCTGTTTATGATTTTAACAATGATGATTTTGCAGCAGACAGCTTGTTTTCATTATTTATTAAATGCTTAATTTTTCAATGTTTTAAAAATCAACTTTATTTACTTAAAATAGTTTTTGATATGAGTTATTGAAATATGAAATATTGACTAAAGTTATAAATACTCAGGTTACAGATCTCCTCACAGTATTGACATACCTGGAGGCTCAAGATCCAAAGGACAAAGAAACTTGGAGAAGCCGATTTGTATTGTTGCTATGGCTCTCTATTGTTGTAATCATTCCCTTCCACATGAGCAGGTTAGATGGCTTTGCTCCTGGACAGCCAGGTAATCAAAACTACTATTTTATTTCAGGAATGATAAGCATTTATTATATCTCTATTTTTAACACAAATACTAATTATGTGTGACCCATATTATATAATATAGTGTATTTTTGATCTGTTAGTTTTGTTGTTGCACTGATAAACTTCATAAAGCTACTGTATGTTAACATCATCACCTAAAAATAATCAGCAACTAAAAGTCATCATCATCTTTCTACCCTCTACTTATTCATTATAAGTACAGAAAACAAAAGCAGTCACATACTAGAGATAAATTTATCTATATATACCTTTCTTATTTTACCCATTGACAATCATGGATTGAAATTTCCAGCTGTATCACTTTCATAGCTATATATTTATTTATCATTATATAGCTTTATGTTCCTAAAGAAAGACCTATTACAATATAGATCTTAATTGTGATAAACTAAATGCACGGATAGCATAGCGGTTTAAGAGGTCACCTCGCCGCATGTTGTGGGGCCGATCCCCACATGGGACAACTCTTTGTGTAATCCTCAATTTGTTGTTCTGAGTCTGGGTGTTCTTTGTGTCTGTTGCTTTAATGTTTGTAAAGTCCAGCGCAATGATTTAATGGGTTTAATGGAATTGTCTTTTATAAATAAAAAACATAACAAATCTAATTGTGTAATATCATTTAAAAATTTAGGTACCAAATGTCATTCGAAGTATATTACAGTCAAAACCGTTTATCGTGACATCGTTGAAAAACATACTAGTTAATTTATATTCACTCAAAACAAAGGTCCCGGCTGAATGCTATATGACCGCATGCAGAAAAATAATGTATCGTTCTTTTATATTATACCTCTTGCAAAATAATCAAAATGACCTTTAATTTTATACAGGAATATATTTTTCCAATAACCACCACTTCATAAAAAAATAGAACTTTGTATCTCGAAAAAATCACTGGTTGTTACGACTATTGGTTTTTACGACTAAATATAAGTAGTCCCTTCGATGTCGATATAACAGATTTTGACTGTTTTTCTCAATCAATATAGTGTTAGAGACTAATTTTGTTATCAACTGGCTCTTATTTCTGCCTGACTCTGATCTCTTTCTACCTGACTAAGCAAGAGGGATGTTATGTCTTTCGAAGGATGCGATGGATTCAACATGTCAGATATTGTTTGAATCCCCTTAGTAATTAGAGGGACATAGGACATAACATTTCTATATAAAGAGACTAAGCTACTAACAACTGCATTGTGGTTTTATATATTTTTTTTAAATAATTATACTCATCATTTATATCAAGGACTTAATCTATAATAACCAACATCAGGCTTGCTTATAAATTACCAGCTTGCATGAGAAGTTTTGCGAATGTACATGTTGTTTTATCTAAACCTTTGGCTTTGTTATGCACTTCATTAAACTTGACTTGAATTGAATTTGAGTTGAAAAAATTGTGGGAGTGAAAATCAATAAATTTTTTGAAGGTGGTTTAGTTGGTCTCATTGAAATTTTTTGATTGCCATTACTATTTTTTATTATTATTATTATACATTGAAATTATTAAAACTCCTTTATAAGTGTTAATTTGTTGGAGCAAGGCCAGGGAGTATGGTAGGTGTCATGAGACATTCCAATTGCATCTCCTCTAATTAAACCACCATCTTTTGGAGAGTATGGGGGGTCCAGCATTGTCCTAAAGCAGCAGTGGGCTAAAGCTATTGACCAGTCTGAGTTGCTTAACGGTTAGCTTTTCCATCATGTAGTGCAAATGGTTTGCAAATATTGTCAACAATACAGATCTGCCATAATCGTCTGGCCAGATCTTAGTTAGCTGTAGTGTATGACACCAGCACTTCACCAAACCCTCACGGGGACTTTTTTCAGTGTGAGTCAACTTTCTCTTTTGGGACGAAAAATTGGGCGGTTCTCCTGGATCCAAACACTGTGATTTTGATGCATTTTCGATTTTCGTACAGGATCCATTTTTCCAATTTATTTCAAGTGAATCAAAATTGTTTTATCACTCATACCGTAGCGACTAATCTGTCGTAGTTTGCGATGGATCCGCTTCCACGATCACCTTTATTCTTCATAGCCAACTAGGGTCTCTGGCCGCCCACAGAATTGGTTCTGTAGATAGGTCATAATTTCCAGAACAAAAATGTTAGAACCAAAAACTTAATGTGATTTCTTTTACAGTAGCTTTCCCATACACATCATTAATCCTTCGAGCTATTTCAGCAGTGCTAGTGCCACAGATAAACTCATTTTCGCAAATCATGCTATATTTTAAGTTTTCCATTCTGGGAACAGAATGGTGTCAAAGAAAAATCAAATGGCTTGAAAACAAATGAATAACTAGTTAATACGAAACACATTTATACACAAATCTAAATTTGAAATAAATTTGAATTTGGTATTCCTAACCAAACGCCAGATATTTGAGATCAAAGTGGCCAGTTCGACTAAACGGCAATATCATATGTAAGGACCTAATATACATATATGTATTTAGAAATATATAAGTATGTTTCATCAGTAGTCCAGTTAGCATAGTTAAAGCACAGCTTAGTAGGCAATCAGACTGCCTCTTTATAAACCTAAAGTAAATAAAGAGATTTGTAGTGAGATATTATTATTATTATTTTTTTTTAAGATGCTGCCAGTGGATCAAAAAAACTAACTGTAATGGAAAGAATATTCAATATTTGTAAAACTTATGCTCTGTGCAAGGACTCATGTGCAGAGGCCAGTGCTTATTTGGCATCTAAGTTTCTTATAAGGTATATTCTTTTTCTATTATATTAGACAAGTTCATTTGTAATATAGACATATTCCAACTGTTAACATACAGAGATGAATCAGTATAATTCATTCAATTCAAGTATCAACTGTCTTCAGTGAGCTTGAAATGATGATAAATATCTTTTGGATATATATATATTTGGATAAATATCTTTGGCATAAATGGTCCGGCTGCACCAGAGTAATACCGGCCTCACACAAAACCGGTAGACAAACGATGCTTGCATTGTATTGCCGAGTGAGTGAGGGTAGGGAACTGTTTGTTTTGCCGTCCATGGACACCCGCAATCAACACCCGCAATCAAGAGTCACAAGTTATATTTTTCTTATGTATTTTCTAGGTCAGATGTAAAAGAACTGTATATGGGTGCCTTTTTTGACTGGGCTTGTGATCTACATTCCAATATACAAGAGGAAGATACCATCTACTATGGTGTACTAGCTGCAGTTGCAGCTGTTCTCAAACATGGCAAGAGAGATGACTTACTGCCTTATGCATCTAAGTTGCTTGAATGGGTCACCAACCAAAACTATGAGCATCATAATGCTATGCTTGTTAGAAAATATGGTGTGAAAATTGTACAGAGAATAGGTAAGATGATATTCTATTTATTTTAAGTCTAGAATTAGAGCATAATGTTTTTAGGGTTTAAACAAAGCCAAAAAGATTTTAAGTAAAATCTAGTTAAACCTTTTTTTAGTATAGACAGACAAGCAGACGGGTCACCTGATTCTAAGTGACGCTGACCGCTGCCTATGAACACTTCTTCACAAGAGTGCTGTCCGCCTTTTAGGGTAGGGGCTGTTACACAATGCAAGCATTGAGTGTGCACGGCCTCCAGCCGGCTTTTACACAATGCGAGTATTTTACAACCGGCTGTTACACATGCTTGCATTATGTAACAGCTGGTTGGAGGCCGTGGTAATACTCCGGTCGAGTCGACCCATACGTGCCAGAGCATGGCTCTCCCACGTCGGAACTCCATCTCAATCTCATCAATAATAATAATACTGTAAAATAATCAAAATAATAATCTAAAATAATAATCTAAAATAATATTTGTTACGCCAAAAAGCCTTAACATATCTGGATGAAACTTGGCACATCAATAAATTATAGTGAAAAATAGTATATTAGCAGTAATAAGGCATATTTACATCGAAATTTCCCATAGCATATCTAGTTGCGGGCATAAGTTTGTAACGAATATATTTTTTTTTATATGATAGGGGGCTAACGAGCAGACGGGTCACCTGATGGTAAGTGACTACCGCCGCCCATGGACACCCGCAACTCAAGAGTCACAAGTGCGCTGCCCCCATAAGCTGGTTGTGCTAGGCAAAAAGCTTCTGGAGAAGCGCACAGTGGTGGAGTGCCAATCGTCCAGGGGATAGGGATGGATATTTTGCTTTAATAATATTTTTATATTTGTTAAATATTAAAAATATAACATAATAAAAAATGGTGTGTACAGTAAATACTTCATGATACGTGGGAGAGCCATGCTCTTTCCCATCTATCTCCACTCCCCGCATCCCCCTCAAAGGCGGGCAGTGCACTTATTACTCTTGAGTTGCAGGTGACCATGGATGGCGGTTGTCACTTACCATTAGGTGACCCATCTGTTCGTCTGTCTGCCCATATTATATATATAAAAAAAAGAGGTTGTGTAGTAGATGAGGAGTGGATTATCACCATGCTTATCTAGTGTAGTCATTATTAAAATAGCTTGAGTCGTAATAAAAAAAAGTTTATTTTGAATTTACCAGGTCTAACATTCCTTCGGCCTCGTGTCGCGTCGTGGAGATACACTCGTGGTTCGCGTTCGCTGGCCGTCACATTGGGTGGAATTACAGCCTCAGGAGACACTGAACCTATGAACTCGCCGCCTGATGACGACGATCAAGACATACCTCAAGAAGTATGTGCTGACTCCTGGCTATAGTGTAATTCTATCATTATCTGTGTGTCTGTCTGTGTCACAATAGCTTTTAAATGGATGGAACATTTTGTATTTATTTAATATTATTTGTTTATTTGACCAAAAATTTGATCATCCATAGATTATCAGCTCTTTTCAAAACATTCAAAGGAGATTTAGAGACGGCTATTTCGCTACATAACACTGTTATACTTTAACATGTTTTAAATTAAATTTATCGTTCTTCTAACTCCCCTAAGTAAACTTATTATATTATGTAATAAATATACTTGAGTTAATCATCTCATTCAATATAGGCATAAAGTGCCCGGTTGACGGCGATAGGCTTGCCCCCTATTACGTTAGTGGGACCAAAATAAACAGGGCAAAATGTGGGCGTTTAATTCACCTCTGCATACCTCTTAAGGTATACAGGCGTGAGCGTATGTATGTATGCATGTATATCCTTATGCAATGTATTACTACAGAATACTACAGACGGTATATTTTTAATATGATTTTATTCGCTTCACTGTTTTGTTAGCTAAAGGCGTGGGTCGTGTCCTGTGAATGTCAGAATAAATTCTTTCTTTCGTTTTCATTTCTTTCTTTTTTCTTTCTTTCTTTCTTTCTTTCTCTCTCTCTTACTTATTATTGTGGGTGTAATTACGCCTCTATCTGCCACATCGGGGATACAAGCATAAGTGTTGTGTACAAGCAACTATTTAAACAAATAATTAAAGTAAATTTTAACTTATTACTAATTGTTGTATCGAAATGAAACTTATGTAGTTTAGATGACAATGTCATGAATTGGCAATTTAGGGCTGATCTGCTTATGCAGCCGGCAGATGTATAGTGAAACCCATTCAATGGCTCATATATGTGAATCATATATGAACATAAACTCGAAAGATAATAAGCCCACATTTTCCCACTAACGTGATAGGGGCAAGCCTAGTGCCGTCAATCGGGCACTTCATGCCAGTATACATGCTCTCTGATAGATAACAGTCCGATCTCTTAGCCGCCTTTTACGACATAACCGCGAAGTAATGGTATAATATGTGATTCACTTTTTTTTAGGGCGACAGACGAACAGACGGTAAGTGACAACCGCCGTCCATGGACATCTACAACTCAAGAGTCGTAAGTGCGCTGCCCGCCTTTAAGGGTTATGAGAGGTGGGGGAATGCAGGGAAGTGGATGAGGGGAGAGGAAAGGGGATAGGGGTTGTTGGGGGAGGGAGGAGGAGGGAGGGAGTTGGGCCTCCGGAAACCTCACTCATTTCGTTACTTTACGACCGGTTTTTGTGAGGCCGTGGTATCGCACTTGTCGAGCCAGCCCTGTGTGAAAATTCATTGATTTTAATTAATCTAATAAATTCATCTAAAGGTGAAGCCAGGAAGGTGGTGGTAGGTAAAGCTCTTTACAAGTTGGTTGATTAAACGAGTCGAATGCGAGATCGATACATAAATGTTTAACATATATATTGTACAAAGGGTAGCCTTATTACTTCCAGGCAAGGATGAAACAATGATTCCGAGAGACGTTGTTAATTGGAAGTCCATTTCAAAGGAAATGTAGGGTTACCTAATAAATATAAAAATATACATACACCTTAAATATAATAAATAAAATATAAATATATACGCTTTTTTTAAATATAATTATTATTTATAGGTGGAAGACGTAGTAGAGCTATTACTGTGCTCTCTTCGCGATGACGACACCGTGGTTCGGTGGTCGGCAGCTAAAGGCGTGGGACGTATCGGTGCGAGGCTCCCGGCCGTCGCGGCCGCCGACGTGTGCGAGAGCGTCCTCGCCTTGTTCGCCGATCACGAGAAGGAGACAGCTTGGCATGGCGGCTGTATGGCCTTGGCGGAACTAGGTAATACTGTTTTAATAAAAGAGAACTGCATTTGGAAGTTTACGATAATCGATAATGATCATAGATGATTTACAACCGACTTTGTTGTGAGTAAACTTGGAGGGGGAATTGTGGCTCCAGAGAACTCACTCGTTTCGGGGAAATAATGCGACACAACCAGTTTTCTGTGAGGCTGTGGTATCGCACCGGTCGAGCCGGCCCAAGCATGGCATGATAGCCAAGTGTCGGTATCTTAGTTGAAAAATTTGTCATATCTATTTCTGTAATTTTGTAGAAACCACTAAAACAGTTTTTACTTATCGAAAAATCTAAAAATCAGTAGGCATATAGCGTTAGCACTTGACTAGACTTCAAGCTTTCTAAAAAGAGCTTTATTTTATATGTGTAATGGTTTATTGATGTGAACGTGTGAGAGCGATGCTTCGGCAAGTATGGGCTGGCTCGACTGGAGTACTACCACGACCTCACAGAATATCTGAGCCGTCAATATGAATACACATGCAATTTGATACAGTTGCAATATTATTAATTCAACTGGTTTGTTGATATAATTCATATACATTTCAAAACAACACAGTCTAAAGAAGGTAATTTTGGTAATATTAATATGATGATAGTGATGGCACTTCACAAAATAAATGCCACTGTATTCCACAACATTTGATGACTACCTTTTACCATCGAAGCTGTACGTTTGTTGAATGCGTTACTACTTGTCGTAACCACAAATATATATAATTCAATGACTTTCTAAATCACCCATTGTAAAACTACTTGTAATTAAATTTTACATCTTTCTTTATTTATTTTCGTAATACTATTTGACATTGTAATTTGTGATAAGTTTATTTTGTATTATGAAATAAATTTGTTTAAATTAGCTAAATATTACTTTTTAGCTATTTTTACTAAATTTACACGCCGGATAAGGCAGAATATAATGTACTCATATATTATTTTAAGTAAGACCTTTTGTAACCATATTCGACCAAATAAATATATGTTTAATATACTCTTTATACAAGCATATAAATTACATTTTAAAATAAACAAGAAAAAAACTAAATATATTTAAAAATTGGTTAGGGCTCCAGAGACAGGAACTTCCTCACAATACGTTCCGTACCAAGTAGGACTGCCTTTTACATCAGGCCCTTTACCCAGCTGTGAAACGTGAGCCTCTGCAGTTGTTGGTCGAGGCTCTTGGCAATTAACCCATAAGCTGATATGACTATCGGCACAATGATTGCAGAATTCATATCACAATGTCGACCACCTCTGGGCTAAATCCAAATATTTTATTTCAGTTTTTATGAGATTGTCGTCATGTGGAATGGTAATATCAACAACCATAGATCGGCACTCTAGTCGGTCTATCACCACTATATCACGTTTATTGGCAACAATAGTCCTGTCAGTGATGGTAGATCGATTCCATTATAATGTTGTTAATTATTATTATTATTTAATGTTAAACGTGTGTGTAGCTCGTCGCGGGCTGCTGTCGCCGCCGCAGGTGGGCAGTGGAGTGGCGCGCGTGGGCGCGGCGCTACGGCGTGACGAGCCGCGCGTGACGTCAGGCGGGGGTGGGGGACGTGCGGCGCGTGACGCGGCCTGTCACGCCGCTTGGGCCTTCGCGCGCGCCTACGATGCCATCGCGCTTGCGCCGCACGCCACCGCGCTCGCCAACGCGCTCATCACTACCGCCTGCTTTGATAGAGAAGTAAGCATCGCTTTGCATTTAACTCATTCCATTTTATTCGGAAATTAACTTAACCTCATAATAAGTCTTGTATATTTTTGAATTGCTTGACGTTTAAACTGGATAATAATTAACCCTTTGACCTTCTTATCGTTTTGTCAAAGTACCTAATACTTTACTTACCGAACTATATGTTATACACGTTTATTTGTTACTCTGACATACTTAACCAATCGTTAAAACACTGTGACCATGGGCGGGGTAGTCGCTTACTATCAGATGACCCGTCTGCCTATTTCTTACCCCTTATCACCTTAAAAAAAAGTATATGTACCTACTATTCATGAGAAGCAAAAAAAAAACGAATATAATAGGAATGTAGTCACAGACAACAGTGCATCAAAATTATTGTTTTTTGTATACACACATACATTAATAAATGACGTCTTACTTTTGTTTCAACGAAATTTGTAACATTTTATTGATTAATTAAAATTTAACCGAATAATTCAGGTCATCTTTTAAACAAATAATTAAAAAAGAAAAAATAATTTCCATATAATGAAAAATTCCTAAACCCTTCGACTGTCACACGAAGTGAAACTAGTATAGCCCACGTTTTATATCGTTACTTTTAAAACTTTTAATACATATAAATATTTTCTGTAAAACCATTTTTACATCTTTTAGATAAACTGTAGGCGAGCGGCATCGGCTGCTTACCAGGAAAACGTTGGCAGACACGGCATGTTTCCGCACGGAATTGACGTACTAACTACTGCAGACTTCCAGTCCGTCGGGCCGCGGAACAACGCCTACTTAGTCATCGCTCCGCAAGTAGCTGCCTACCCTGAGTACACACAACCACTCATCGATCATCTCGTCGATTTAAAAGTCGAACACTGGGATTGTGCCATTCGTGAGATAGCCGCTAAAGCCTTACATAAACTGACCGTGAAGGTTTGTTTACTTTTTAAAAAGTAATACTGGCACTTTTTATGATTAAAAATATTTTGAAATTAGAACAGTCAATCTGACAATTTTGACATTATTTCATTTAAGACTTAGGTTAAGTAGGTTACTTGTAATTTTATTTATTTTTTATTATTTTTTAATGCATATTTTGAAACATCGTTTTAAATTATAAACGCAACTGGTTGCATTATCTAAATAACTAGGATGTCTGAAGTAAGTAGAATTATATCAAGAATATTTATAAACATAAATAATCGTCTTTATAATATTGTTAATTTATAGATTCCTGATTACGTCGCGACAATTGTTCTCCCGAAGCTGATCGGTAAAACTGAGTCAATAGATCTGAACGTACGACATGGAGCAATACTAGCTATTGGAGAAGCTATACATGCTTTGTCTCAATCTAAATTACCTAATGGTGAGATTTATTCGTGTCTACTTAATTGCATGTGGAAAGTGATGCTATAAGATTTATTTGTATTAGTATTTTTATATAATAAATCAAGGGCTCTCGCCCAAAATATACTGAATTTCATAGGATTTCATTTGCTTAAGTTATAAAAAAGCTATTTAAACAAACCTTGGAAGTCAATTTTAACCTAGTTCTAATTTTTTTTTTCAAAATGAAACTGTATAGTTTGAATGACAATAACATAATTTGACCTCTTGGGGCTGATTAGAGCTATGAGATGGATAGTGGAACTCTTGATCAGTTACTAATTTTAATTTTAATATTAATTTATTAGTACATTACAGGCTACCCCAATACTTTGTAACAATATCCGTATCAAGGTTGTCTGTAAGAGATCACAGTGTGTGATAAGACCGCCTATTGCTATACCTAACTGTTTGTGACATGTTTTTCTGTATATATATATATATATATATATATATATATATATATATATATATATATATATATATATATATATATATATATATGTATAAAAGGTGTACAATAAAGAGTTAAATAAGTCAAAGGGTTTATAATAATTTATAAACCCTTTAAGTTTAGTACATTTGGTTTCTTTAAATTATTCCAATATGAGGTAATCCGTCAATTACTTGTCACGTTTAGTCTGACGTAATTTATGGATGGCCCCCATGTTGTAAAATAAGCTATATCTCTAGTTATTTTAATGATGTTATCGTCTCTTACAGGTAAAATGTCGGACTCGCTAATAAGCGACGAGATATCGGTGAAGGTTCGCGAGCTGGTGCCGTCGCTGCGGTCGCGGCAGCAGTTCCGCGGCCTCGGCGGCGAGCTCATGCGCCAGGCGTGCTGTCACTGCATCGCCTCGCTCGCCTTGGCCAACGCTCCCTACCATGGACATCCTATTATTGGTACATATCTATACTTTTTCACAATGGTGGAGCCATGCTTAGGCACGAATGGGCCTGCTTGACTGGTGCGTGCCTTCTTTTTCCTCACCCTTGTCCCCCTTTCCTTTTTCCCATATCCTCATCCTCCTCTCTTCTTTCTCCTCCCCTCATCCCTCATCAACTTCAAAGGTGGGCAGCACACTTACGACTCGAGTTGCAGATGTCCATTTACGACGTTTGTCACTTACCATCAGGTACCCGTCTGTTCGCCTGTGCCCTATAATATAAAAAAAACAACTTTTTAGGGTTCTGTATCCGAAGGGTAAAACGGGTTTTTTTTGTTTGTTTTTCCTCGATATTAATAACGGCAACAGATAGAAGCTTGAAATATTCCCAGAATATTTAGTTATATATTCAATATATATTTTTTTTATATAAAAATGTATTTAAGGGACCTCCCATAAAAGAAACATGATTTTTTTTGCCGTTTTTATAGATAATGGTACGAAACTCTTCGTGCGCGAGTCCGACTCGTACTTGGCCGGATTTGTTTTGTTTATTGCATGGAGGGCAAATGAACAGACGGGTCCACTGATGGTAAGTTACTACTAGCGTCAATGGACACCTGCAATGCAAAAGTTGCAAATGTGTTACCCATATTTTCTTCTTTATATTCTATTCTATTTTAATTTATTGATTGAATTTGAAGCTAATAACAGGATTTTGACTAACTTCCATGACATCAAAATGTTGCAGATCTAACATTTGGTAGATAGTAGAGGGAACCTAAAATTGTATTCATGATACCATCAATTTATGAACCTACTTTCTGTTTAAAGAAACGTAAAAAGATTTTTTTTTTACCCTTAACATCAATAATAATCATGAATTTACACACTAAGAGTCACGATCATCAGAGGATTGTTACATGTTGTAAAAAATTTAGAAAACAACGTATGTTACCTTTTATTCTCAAACAAATACTGTGCGCTATATATAAAAAATACTTTTGGGAAAATATAGAAATAGATTAGAATAAACAGCTTAACATATTTTGAAATTCATTGGTAATTTTAACTGCAAAATTTCTAGTAACAAGTTTTTTCAGTTAAGTTGATTTGACTGTTATTTAAATGAAAAGTATCATTGTAAGTAACCTACATCCAAAAGTACTTTTCACGGTTTGCTTGCATTATAATATTTTATCAAGACTTTCGATATTAATATCATACCATCAAATATATATAAATGGTGTGTTTGTATAGTGGTTACGAATCCAGATTATTAAGCCAGAGGTTGTGGATCATTCATTGTGTCAGAGTGTAATTTGTCCATAATTGGTATACATATATGTTTAGAAACACATAAGCTCTGGTTAGTGTGGGATCAGATGGCCGTGTTTGAGATGTGTAAAATTATTATTAAATCATAGTTATATAACAGACTGTAGTGGCATGGCATTTGATAGAATAAAACTTTGATTTCAGATGACTGGCTTAACTTGATCGAGGAATGTTTATCCCATGAAGTCCAAATTATCAGAGAGAAGGCTATCTACGCATTACCGCTTGTGTTCGACCAATATCTACGCGATGATGGGCTCAAGTATGGCGAGATGACTGTGAAAGAGAAACGAAAGCAGTTGTTGGAGAAGTACTGTGGTCAGTTGGCTTGCAGTGGTGTTAATGGTTTAGTACTTAGGATGGGATATGCAAGAGCTGTAGGTAAGTTATTTTTCTCTACTATATGGAAAGAAAGAAAGAAAAACATTTATTTGTGCCCGCTAACAACAAACAGAAAAATGAAAAAATAAAACGGTATCTATAAGAATAAAAACTTTAAAAAACTTGACAATAATTATAGCACTATTGCGGGTGAGAAAAGGAACTATCAGAACATAATGCTGCGCAATGGGATAGTGCAACGCATATTTTCAGATGGCATCTATAAAAGCACTTCACACCCGCTAAAAGTAATGATTAAATAAGGGGCCATCTATAAATTACGTCACACGAATTTCGTGATTTTTTGACCCCTCCCCCGTCGTAGTCACAGCTGGTCACATTTGTGAGAACACTGGCATAGTAGTCACATCCTTCTGATTTGGACAGTTAACATCAAAAACATTCATTGTTTCAAAATGTTCATCTAACCATAAAGCATAATTTGTCAGCAATTCTCTGAGGCTGATCTTCGCGATGGGCGATACTTCTTCTTGCGTTTTATGTGATTTCTTGTGTAGGTTAGTGGTCTTGTATGATGCAAATTATAGACTGATGCCGCACGAACTCTTAAATAAGTATTTCTCGACACTGGGGCAATAGCTATCATGCGGAACTTGCTTTAAATACGATAAAGCTCGGAGATCCAAAGATAGCTGAAGTAACAGTGGAGCGAATTTTCCTTCGCAGTCTTCTTTTTCTATTGTTACATACCCGTTGACTGTTCATCAAAACAGGTGGTGGTAAAAACCCCACTCTATGCGAGTGAAATGAAAAGACAAAATAAGTGAATGTAAAGACATTGCTTTAACTCTAAGCAAACTATTAAAATTGTTTAATTGTCTTTTACTTCTTTTGAAGCACTCAACCAATGTGTGAAAATTACTTAATCGTAATTTTTATTATGTTTTTCCCAGGTTCTTTACCCAAGTTCGTCCTGAGCGAACACCTGTCGATAGTAGTCGGTTCCCTGATCGCTTGCACCAAAGTGTCGGACCCCACTCACAAGTGGGCGGAGGCACGACGCGACGCTGTGGTGGGTCTCACCGAAGTGTGTCTCACGCAGGGTATTGTCGGCTCGCTCGACAACTACATCGGAGATATCATCTCTGCTCTGCTGGACTGTCTGTTGGAGTATACCATAGATATGAGGGGCGATGTCGGTGCTTGGGTAAGGGAGGCTAGCATGTCAGGTTAGTATTTATTTATTATTACTCTTACAGGGGGGTACACTATATTCGCTATAATCTGTTTCAGGCAGAAAAACGGGCAATGGCCTTTTGTACTATATTCGGCGACGATAGAAGGTGACATGTGTCCATACTTTTTGTATCCTTAATGTGTAATAGTGCAGTTAATTAGTACAGAGCGAAACAAATATTAAAAAAAAAGTAAACTTTCAGGGTTCACCCACTAGTTTCGATACCGACGGGGGTACCCTATTAACGCTCGCCGCGACGGTGCACACCGCCACACGGGGTATCCCCGAAATAAACACGTGAATAAAACCGTTTATATTAGTATATTTAAAAATTGTGTCGTAACCCCTTTTCTTACAGAAATGTCATAGACCTTTTTTCCGACTGCATTAGAAATATAGTTCATATGCTTGTATTCTGATTTCACAATAATGGTATGATTCCATTCCCTTACGCACGTTATTCACTTCCTGAATTTCAATTACCATCCAAGTAAACCCTATACACACTACTACAACTATACAACACATATTGGTAAATGCTTAAAAAATCGACTCAATGCGTTGCTCTATAAAATCCTAAATAGGATTTCCTTTTTATAAACTTTTATGACTAAAAATATTCTCGACTTTGACTTATGGCTTGTCAAACATTGTTACTTATTCACAAGACCATGTATGGAAAATGAGTGTTATAAATAATATTCAATTACATATTTAATATTAAACTTGAGCATATTAAAAGTTACTGAAACGAATTTGTTAACAAGTTTGTTTCTGAAATAAAAAGAGTAAATCTTGGATTTACAATTTCTTTCCGCTTCATACCTGAAGATGCCTCCTGCGATTACAAACTTTAGTCTGGTATATTTTATCTGGCTAACGTAGGAGACCACCACGGCCTTACAGAAAACCGGCTGAAAACAATGCTTGCATTGTGATCGATCGAGTGACTGAGATTATCGGAGGCCTAACCCCCTCTCCCTCTTCCCTCTCCCTTCCCTTCTTCCCTCTACCGTCCCTTCTTTCCTCTCCCTTTCCCTCTTCCCTCTCCCTTCCCCTCTTTCTTCTTCCTTCCCCCTTCCCCCTTCCCTATTTCCTCTCCCTTCCCCCTTCCCTCTTTCCTCTCCCTTCCCCCTTCCCTCTCCCTTCCCTTCTTCCCTCTCCCTTCCCCTCTTCCCTCTCCCTTCCCCTCTTCCCTTCCTCTCTTCTCTCCCCCTCTTCTCTCCCCCTCTTCCCTTCCCCTCTTCACTTCCCCTCTTCCCATCCCCTCTTCCCATTCCCTCTTACCTTTCCCTCTTCCCTTTCACTTCTGTTTCCCGCTTCCCTTTCCCTCTTCCCTTTCCCTCTTCATTTTTCCTCTTCCTTTTTCCCTCTTCCCTTACCCTCTTCCCTTACCCTCTTCCCTTACCCACTTCCCTTACCCACTTCCCTTACCCACTTCCCTTACCATCTTCCCTTACCATCTTCCCTTACCCACTTCCCTTACCCACTTCCCTTACCCACTTCCCTTACCCACTTCCCTTACCCTCTTCCTTTTTCCCTACCCTTAAAGATGGACAGCACTCCTGTGACTTGAGTTGCAAGTGTTCATGGGCAGCGGAAGTCTCTTACCATCAGGTGACCTGTCCGCTCATTTGTCTTCCCTACACCATAAAAAAGGGCATATAGATTATCAAATAGGAAAGGTATTACTATAACGGACTTATTTTTTTGTAGGATTATTGTCTATCTGTCGACAATGTGCAGTGGAGGCTCCTCACTTGAACTCGCCGCGCGTGGTGCGAGACGTGATGTGCGGCGTGGCGCAGCAGGCCGTGGAGAAGATAGACCGCACGCGCGCTCACGCCGGCAGAATATTCACTTCCTTTATCTATAAGTAACTACTCACCATAATCACTACTTTAATTTACGAACACGTACTGTACCTTTTTTTCACCAAGCTTTATCTAAAATGGATAGCTAAAATTCCGTTTAAGCTGTGTTTATCATAATTTATCACCAAGCATTCTCCAAAATAGCTCAAAGTCCGTTAAAATCAATGAGCTGTGTTTATCATTAGTTTACACCAACCATTCTCCATAATAGATAGCTCAAAGTCCGTTAAAATCAATAAAAAGTAATAAACTGTGTTTATCATAAGTTTACTTTAAATGAAACAGTTTATCCCTTATCTTTGCATGTAGGGTTTGGGCACTTTTTTATGGTGTAGGTTGCCAACTAGCAGAGAGGTCATTTGATACTAAGTGACTGCCGTCAGCTGTTGTGGACTTTGGACTTGATATGAATCTCTTCCTTTTTATATTACTAAAGTTAAACAAAACACACCCTACTGTTTTAACCGACTTAAAAAAGGAGAAGGTTATATGTTCGATTGTATGTTTTTTTTTTAATGTCCTTTACCCTAGAATTTCACAAAATACGATTCTGAGCTTCAAAATTATTATTTTCATTTCTATTCTATGAGTTATGATCGACTCCTTCGCGTCCTAGTTTATCCGTTAACTATTGTAATTAATTTATTTCACCATCCAACCCTTTCAGACTCAAATATGTAAATTTCAAATACAAATTAAATATCTTTGTCATAAAATTGCTTGACAATTATTTCAAATTGTCTTATTAAAAAAAAATGCACTCCGGGAGTGCCGACAGAAGTGAAAACTTATTTTGGCGCGTTAGATATTTTTTAGATGGGTACTAAAGGTTATTGGGTTATTGGGTAATGAATTGCATTTTGTTTATGAATTGTATTTTATTAATTATTAGAAACTTTAAAATACATTTAATATTCTTATATGAATCATCGTTAACAATTTCGACAACTCTTGTATCATTAGCATTAAAATTACTACAATCTAAAATAGAAACTATAGGTTCATGATAACTAAAATAGGAAATAAACAATTTTGATTCGAAATTATTTAAATATCTAGTGAATACCGCATTAATTGTACTTTTATATCTCGTTGTGCTAATATTGCGTTGATTGGACATATGCGTCTCGTAACGGTGTCGCGAGTCCATATATTTTATCTCATCTAAAAATATGCGTACCGCGCTAAAAGAAATTTTCACTTCAAAAATATTTAAAGTTATAGATCAATATGCACAGCGTCACCGCAACTATAGGTTGCCTTGTCAAATGTAATATTAATATTATTTACATAAAATGATTAAATACCTGCTCTTGTTGGTCTATAACCGCCCGTTTACAAATGGTCGAGCCTTCTGAGAAGAAATTGGGCAACCAAACTCATGGTCACTTTTAAATTACTAGATATATATTACAATATTTAGTGTACAGTATGTTCTATTCATTGTATCAAGTTATTTTAATAATCAAGAATAAAAATTTCAGCGATCCACCAATAACAAACATTCCTCACCATGACGCTTTAAAGAGAATCTTTCCATACGAAGAAGTGGAACTCAAGCCACACCATGTGGAGGATGACAACGCACCAACGGTAACGAGTGAAAATTCCAACGTAGTGCTGTGGCTGTTCCCCGGACACACCATGCCCAGATTTGTGCAGCTTCTCAACTACTCCGACTATCGGTACAATGTTATACAAGGACTGGTTGTCAGTGGCGGAGAGTTGACGGAAAGTTTGGTACGTAAGTTATAATGAAGGGGCAAATAATTCGCTCATTAAACTAACAAAAAAGGACCTACATATACGAAAAGTCAATGTAACTTTTGAAGTTTTTAATTCTCGAATTATCGTTATATTATTATCAATATCGTTATTAATAAAGATACAAACTAAATA
This sequence comes from Tyria jacobaeae, assembly GCA_947561695.1. Taxonomy (NCBI): domain Eukaryota; kingdom Metazoa; phylum Arthropoda; class Insecta; order Lepidoptera; family Erebidae; genus Tyria; species Tyria jacobaeae. The sequence goes on along the minus strand of OX387211.1, from coordinate 2,827,359 downwards.
ACACAACAAAAAATTGACAAAAAAATATAAAACTGCATTTTTAACTTTCTTTTTTTTTTGCTGATATCTCGCAGTTTTAACCATATACAGTAATCCCCCCTATAATGCGGTAGATTGGTTCCGCGTTATAGGAAAACGTGTTATAGGGGTATTCTCGTATAACGCATTACTAATAAATGATTCATCACATTTAACTTTTCTCGTTGCAGGGGGTTAAATCGAATATTAAGAAAAATCGAATATTAAAAAAATTATGTTATGAACGAAATATGTACGTTTTTTAAACCTACACAAATTTAATAAAATAATTTAATTTTGTAATAACACAATTGACACACGTGCAAAGGTACGCGAAGTTAATTATGAACTTTACAAATCATTATATATTTCACACTACATAAATATGTACGTGAGAAAACCCCGCGTTATATGGGGAAATACCCGTGTTATACGGGGGATTGAAATCGCGTAGTATGAGTACCGCGTTATAGGGGGAATTATTGTATTGACTATTAAGACTATTGAAATGAAAAGGTTATATTTTTCAAGTGTAAGTATATGTGTGTGAACACATATTGAAATGTATCAAGCTGTCTAGTATCTATTGCATTAGAAAGAAGAAGATAGATACTTGAAAAACTTTGAATTTTGTAAACAATGAATGCATAAACAAAACAGCAAAGAACCTTTGTCTCCTATGTTTGAATTTCTTTTTTTCATTCAATTAAGCTATTGATGTTCTTAAGAAATATAAAAAGATTGAACAGAATTAAACTGTCACTCAAACTCAAAAAAATGACTCAAAAATAAAATAAAATCTTAATAATTAAAAAATATATAAATGATGGTCTGGTAGACCTTAAAACATTGGACAAATACTCCATTTCATATTACAAGGTATAATATATGTTACCTAATAATAATTTAAACGACCGCCAATTTGTTTTTCTTTAATAAGATTGTATATATATCGTGTTTGTGACGCTGTTGATGTACTTTTGTGCCAAATTTATGAAAATAAATCTTAATCTTATCTTATCTTGTCGTATATATGTATAACATACAATGTGTAATAGAATAAAAATGTTTTTTGACAGGTTAAACACACCACTCAATCTCTTTATGGTTATTTAAATACGCTGCACAGTGATAAAGAGATGCTGACGTCCATTTGTGACACTATCATAAAGGTGTTTGCAGATAACATACACGTAAAAAGGATCATGGTACCCATGTTTAACTTCTTGGATAGATTGTTGAGTTCAGGTAAATACTTCTTGAAAACGTGTTATCTTCATACATACATACATACATACATACATACATACATACATACATACATACATACATACATACATACATACATACATACATATATACATACATACACGTCTCACGCCTACATTCCCGAAGACGTAGGCAGACGCGTCTCCAAGGCCCACTATTTATAATTGAATCCCACTTACGCATCAGGAAGCGTGTTGCCCTCACCCGGGCACTATATGACTAAATATAATGTCTGATAGATAATAGTCACATCATTCCTTTGAGGTGTGTTAGCACAGTTATACCCCGGACTTACGTGATAAGTGGGACCAAGCGATAGCCGTGTAAGTCGAATTCGCCCGCCTTTGAGAGTGATGAGAGATGGGGGGGATGCGGGGAGGGGAAAAAGTGGGGGTTGAGGAGACGGGAAAGAGTAAAGGGGGTGGAGTGGAGTGGAAAGGGGAGAGGGGGAGTTGGGCCTCCGGAAGCCTCACTCATTCACCCATTCGTGCCTAAGCATGGCTCTACCACTATAGTACTGCACTATTTTAAAATCTATTGAAACTCACCGTGTAGCCTTATTCCCTAGAAATATATTTATTTTTGTTTCATTCAAATCGAGCAAGTAGTTTGGATATTATAATAATTAAAATTTTAACTTTTTAAATCTACGTGTAAAACTAACTATTATATTTGCTGACTCTGTGGACATTGTATATTCTTTGTGTAGTTATAATAACTTGTATAGATAGGCCGTGACGGCCTTGCGGATCGCCGATGACTAGGTGTTATCTTATGAATCTGATATAATTATAACAAACTTTTGATTAGAGGGAGAAAGATTTGCCCGTGGCCCGTCTCTTCCTGCGTTGAAAAAGGTGACTAGGGGATCGGCCTGTTATCTATCACATAGTATGTACAGTTGTAAAGTGCTTCTTGACGGCAATATATAGGCTTGCTACTATTACGTTATACCTAATAGTTAGACAGTTTTTTGTTTTTAATCCGCATTGCTAAGTAGGAAAGTGGATTTTTTGTACAACTGTGTAGAGTGCTCGGTCCTTCCGGCTACAGCCCGTTCGAGTCACAGGCGACCCCGACGTTCTGCAGCTATTGCTTATATTTCCCAATCCATTCTCAGCAATATCCGTTCCCTTCCCTTGGTCCTTCTTTTTCCTTTCAATATACTGGGAGTATATTTTCCCATCTTTATTGTACCCAGTTGATGCCAATAGGCCCTAATTTGGCTAAATGTGGGTGTCCTCTACCTTCCCCTTTCCACCCATACCTTCCCCTACCCATCCCAGGGATACAGGCGTGAGTGCATGTACATATGTATGCTATGTTAGAATTGGTGTAAAACTACCCTCTCCTATAAACAAGAGGTATAATTTATGGTATTAATATTTAGGTATTATTTAAGGTGCCAAATGTCTAATTTAATTTCTGTTGGTTGTATGACACTCTTAATTTTCGTGAGTCACATACTTTCTTAATAGTCGTTCATGAACATTTTGTTATTTTAGGTTCTATTTCACCAATATTAGAAGATGAGAAATCAACATTTGCTTCAGACGTTTTGAAGTATCTTCAACTAGAACTTAGAGGCGGGAAGAACATTTATAAGCTACTAGATTCCATCAACGTGTTGTGTCAATTGCTACAGGTAAGTGCTCCATTAAAGGCATAATATACTTATGGTACAGAAAGTTATGGACAAAATTCAAACAATTTTAAGCTAATGTCTTTTTTTCTCATGTATATGGTTTTAGAAATATTCAAATATACCGACATTCTTGGTTTAGATTTATTCATCTCCCTCTTTCATCTGACCTATTTTTTAACACGCTTTTATTAGCTTCATATGTATGTATGTTATTATGTAACGGAGACTTTGATAATGATTTTGACCCTCTCGGATTAACAACGTCGGATTAACTCGAAATTTGGCATACTTATCAAGGATTGATGACAGTTCAATATTTTTAACAGTTAGACCCGTTATATTTACTAGGATAAACAGGATTAGCTATTTTTCGATTTCTTGAAATCCGTTCCAATTAATAAAAGTTTAAGAACTAAAAAAAAGCGCTTTCATAGAAAAAGTAAGTAGCCAACTAAAAAATTGAAACTAAATGTTAATAAATTTGAATTAATAATAGTGTAAATAAGAAAAAAAAAATACAATAAAATATTTATTTTCTGTTTTTTAGTTGGATTTTCTATGAAAGCGTGTTTTTTAGTTCTTAAACTTTTATTAATTTACACAAGATTAAGGTTTAATTGTCTGTTATTCAATATGTTGTCTGTATTAAAGAAATACAATAAATACTAATATTGACTGTAGTTCATTATTCATGAGTACCTACAACACGTCCCTAAAATATGTTATGAGCACAGCTTTCTGTAACATTCTACATATGTAACAGTTGTAAACAGTGGTCAATGATTTTTAAAACGAGAATACGTGCCGTCGTGATTCCTAAATAGAATGCTAGATGGCCTTAGCAGTCGAAATAAATTGTTTGCTTCAATGGAAACCCAAACTATACCAGATGTCTGTAAAGGAAAAGCAATCAGTAATTTCCTCATCTATTGAGTCACATGTTTGTACAAATACAGTTGACCTTAACACAGAGATAATTTTGTTTAGCGGAAGAAGACAAACACAGTTAAAAATTGACATTGAACACAAAAACAGCAGTTACTGTTATCAATTACGCTCCTTACGTAATTTTATCGCAAGTTATGTTATGCTTACGATATTAACGTACCATGAAAATTCTGCACACGTTTCTTTTTATACCTAATTATAAACATAAGGCCGACGTAGCGAGCAATAATTCATTTAGCGATGGATATTTCACTAAACTTCACAATACAATCCCAATTTTTCATATGCAGTTATGCTATGCTGAATTATATGCTCATTTAACCGTCGTACAACTTTCACATTATTTTTTCATAATAAAATTATAATGGCTTCGTACGTAAAACTCACTAAGACTCTATTTCCAACCAAAGAAATAATGAGGTTATGTAAAAACCGTTACTATTTAAAATATTTTTTTGACATATGCATTGTATATATAATTGCAATTAACACGTTATAATAAACATTTATCGTTATTAAGTCTCGCTATCCAGAATTATAGAATTAGTTCTTTCAGGAATTAAATTGTGCTTAACGAAAAAAATGTACAAAAAAATATTTGCGGAATTTGAAATTAAACTTTGCTCTCACAAATGGGTGATTTTAGCTATCAGATCGTTCTGTTAATTAAAATTAACACGCTATGTATTCTTGTTTTTTAACATTGATTTCATTTCATTACTCTAAATCGTCTGGAGAACGGGTTTGACGGTCGGGTCAGGTATCTCCAGTATCCGTTTCATCTGTTGTTTTTAGCTTATAAGTTTGACGTGTATATTTGCGTGTCTGTCTGTCTGTCTCACTGTAGCTCCCAAATGGCTGAACCGATTTGTGTCATTTGTTTTTATTAGCAAGGTTAGTTCATCGACTGTTCTTAGCTATTTTTGAACGAAATCGGTTCGGGCGTTTTATGGTTTGAGGGAAACAGGGGGGATAATAATTAAATGTTTTCAAGTTTAACAAAAGTGGGACAACAGATGAAACGGTATGATGTGTACCTACATTAGAAAACTGTTTGTTGAATGAGATCGATTAAACTGACTGAAAATGATACTGACCCACTTAAATAAGTAAATATTATGCCAGTGTCGCATGTTTCAAATGAATGGCCATGTTTTGTAAAATATGCTCGAAGTAAGCGTTCAAAGTTTGTTTAAAAAAAAATTGCTCGTTCCGTTTGTCTCATCATCAAAAAACTTTGCGTAGGTTGGCGGTGAAGTATGTAGCAAGTCCTTGGGTCAGCTGGTGATCTACTTGTGCTACGCCGATCGCTACGTGCGTCGATGTGCCGCTGCCCGACTATACGAAGCACTCACCCTCTACGGTGACGTGTGCTCTGTGCCACAGGATAACATTGACCAGGTGAGCTGATGACTCCAATAGTTTCTAAGACTTCGGCTGAGAAATATTTGTAAAGGTTGATTACAGAAAGCGTATTTAATTTCGTCATCGTCTTTCCAGAAATAGTGAATTCACTATTTAATACCCTTTTCCAAAACTTTTAAGTCAGTGGTAGAGCCATGCTTAGGCACGAATGGGCCGGCTCGACCGGTGTGATACCACGGCCTCACAGAAAACCGGTTGTGTAGTAACGCTTGCGTTGCATGTCCCCAAAATGTGTGAGGTTTCCGGAAGCCCAACTCCCCCTCTCCTTTTCCTCTGCCCTCATCCCCGCTCTCCTCTTTCCTGTCTCTTCGTCACCCCCCTCTCTCCTTTCCCCTCCCCGCATCTCCCCATCCCTCATCACCCTTAAAGGCAGGCAGCGCACTTACGACTCGAGTTGCAGGTGTCCATACACGGCAGTTGTCACTTACCATCAGGTGACCCGTCTGTTCGTCTGTCCCCTATACTTAAAAAAAAAACCTCAAAAGCCAAAGAGTTACCTAATGTGATTCTGTTTGATCAAACTTAGAGTGTAAGCTGTTTAATGCAAAAAGTCAAATTCTAAAACATAACGAATTTCCAAAAAGACCAAAAATGGTTTAGTATTTATTCCAAGTTTGAAGAAATTGCATTATTTATATTGTTATTATTTATAGTTTTGTGAGTTTCTATGCATGTAAGTTCTGGACTGTAACTTCTGGACCTATAACTCGGACTGGCTGGTACGGCACCAGCCAGTCCAGCTATTTGTGTGCGATAGGTGCGAGGTATAGTAATGCTCGTTTTAACTATTGCTTATACTCTCCAATCCATCTCTTTATCTTACCTTAGTATCTTCCCTCTCGTGTCAATGTACTCATAAATTTCAAAGGAATTCCGGCAATAGGCTTGTAGAATCGACAAAATGTACGCCTCCGCCAATCTTGGATATATGTATATATTTATATTATTGTTACGTTGTAGGTTTTTAGGTAGCTCGTGGCTTGGTGGAAAACGAATAGGTTAAATAATAATAGCCAAGTCAGTCTCAGGATGGGTGACTATTTTTAACACATTGAGACGGAACATTTGTGGCATTTTTTATGAGTAGTTGGGAGCCCTTAACCGCAGGTTGTTGGTTAAGGTCTGACTACAGAACTTCTGTATTGCCTAGTACTTGGGTTGTGGAGATCTGATCGCAGTCTCTTCACGTTCGACCCTTTCGTTACTATGTACCGTTTGTATTTTTTAAATTAATAAGTTTATGGCAATTTGTACATAATTTAGTTCATCCGTAAATTACTACTTATATCTCTTTGGTTTGTTAAATATATTTATTCGAAGTGCCACTATGAGCAACTTGCATTAAGTAATAAAAAGTCATGTTTAGTTCCCTTCGAGTATTGTAAATTATATATTATTATTTCCTTTACTTTAATACAAACTTTTAAATTAAAGTTTTAAATATAACATTTATAAATAAAAATTACATTTAAAAATAAAAAATAGTAGACCACCGACATCGGGTACAGCAAGACACCGGTGGTTAGGACTCCAAAGATAGGAACCTCCGGACAATGCGGACGGTGTCGAGGACAATCAGTCCCTTGATCCAGCTATCTAACGAGAGCCCCTCTAGGTGTTGGCTTACAATCCGTGGGCTGACAAGACTATCGGAACAATGATCGCCGAACCGATATTAAATGTCTTAAAGTTTACTCTCAACGCGAGTCACACATTACTAGTATTCTTGTTAATCCTCCAGCTAAGCTAGCAAGCTGCTTGTGTTAAGGGTGGATTCACGACGTTGTGCACGGGGTGAGGTTCGAACCCGCAACCACTTGATCGCAAGGCCGACGCCTTGGCCATTATGCTACCGCCGACGCTTCAATTCGACAAATAAAGAATTTATTTGTTTTTCTGAAATAAATGGGTTTTTCTTACTAAAAAGGTAAATTGATTACGAATTGTTATACTAAAAAGGTTAACATTTTTCGCTGCAAAAGCGATAAATAGTAGCTAATTTAGATTTTCTTGTAATTATTCATTTGTAGTCCAATAAACTGTTGCTTGGCCATTTACCTAATCAATAATTAACATTAAATAATGTATTCTGCATTTCTTTAAATTATTTTTAAATTAAGAAAGAAAAACACAACATTCATTATAATTGCAATATTTTCGAATATTTTGCCTTCTGTGATTTTTTGTAAAACCGTAAATAATCGGGAAAACATTTGTTTGCCTAGATGTTGATATTGAAATTAATTGAATTACGTATATCTGTTTTAATGGGGGAGGGCAACTTTGAGGTCACAAGTCCATCTCCAAATAAATGTTCAATTGAATTTATTTCGTGTTTTAATCTTTAGTCGCCAAACTCGTACACCAATGCTGTTGTAATCTCCCTAAAATGAAATTAGAATATCTTGAGCATATTTCAACGCTTTAAGTTTTTTCGTTTCGTTTCAATTCCTCTGAACACTCCCCATGATACAAGCGATAGACGATGCAGATGAAGCTACGACGTGGCTTTCTGCATCTGGGATTCGCGTAGGCGTTGCAACCAGCTGCGTCAAACCATATGCCAAGGCGAAATCGTGAACAGATCTTCCCGCATGATCGGTTTTGCGCTAACAAAGCCGTGATGCGTGATGGGCGTTAAAGTCGCCAAGAATCACTATCTATGCGGATGGGACCTGCTGGAGCACGGAGTCTGTAGCCATTTGGACGTGGTCGATGAGTCGGTCCGTTTCGGCATCACCGCTATGGGACCTGTAGAGGCATACGTAGATGCGGGGATGGTCGTCGCAGTCTACCGTAGCCATAAGATGGAGAGGTCCTTCAAGATTGCCGAGGCGGCGAGAAGTGATATCATCTCTAACGTACACGCATACACCAGCCTTAGAAACAAAGGAGTGTTCCAGTCCGTACCCAGGGTAGCAGAGGAAGGATGTGTCCGCTGGAGATGATATCTGCGTCTCGGTTAAAAAGAGCAAGGCCGGCTTTGCTGTTTCAAGGTGGTGGTGGACAGTGTCGAGGTTAGAATGTAAGTCCCTGATGTTACAAAAAACCACGGTAAACGTGACAGGGGGTGCCATGGTATGCCTTCTCTTGCCCCGAGCAGATTTTGAGAGCGCAGTTGAGCCCCCCCCAGAGTACGAGGGTCAGCCTGGGCGTCCACGCTCAGGTATAATCCGTACTGAGGGATGACGTCCAGGGGGGGATTTTCCAACGCTAGCGCTTGTACCCCCCTGGGGTATCCTTTTTGTTAACAGCGCTATCATTAGGGGGGGTTGGGGATTTTGGGCCTCCGGAGACCTCACTCATTTCGGGGAAACGCAACGCAAGCGTTACTTCACAACCGGTTTTCTGTGAGGCCCTGGTATCGCACCGGTCGAGCCGGCCCATTCGTGCCTAAGCATGGCTCTACCACGTAAAATATGTATGTATACAGTTGTAATAACATATGTACATAAGGTACATTTTATTGTTATTTAAATAATTCCTATTTGTCATCATAGTACCTATTTGTCCGCATAGTAGAACAGATGATTCTTTTTCCTATCAGTTCTGCTAGTATAACAAAAAGTAGAACAACGTTGAAAAGATCGAAATTGCAAGTAACTATATTCGACAAAATAATATTGAGTTGGAGATTTTATTTTAAAAAAAACATATATATTTTTTGTTAAGCTACCACTTATAAGCAATTTTCCCATCTCATACCCTAAGATGCCCTGATGACGGCAATGGGCTTGCCTTTATTACTGTAATGTAATCCTTACGCTTCTGCTTACCCTTCCGGGGACACAGGCTGAGTGTATGTATGTAGTTTATGGTATAACTTGTTTCTATCCTTTCGTCTTTACCACTATTTAGTAAGGTACTTTAAGATAGATAGATTCGACTGTTTTTTTTTGTTACTTCAGAACTTTCGACTGAGTAAACCGATCTTGATGTTTTTTTAATGCCATAATTCACTTCCAAAAAGTAGACAACGCGTTTATCATAAAATTTAGTATTATTTTCTCATGGATGCCATAGTCAGAACTGGACCAAATTGAAATGTTACCACACAGGAAGCACCAGGCAGTACTAAATGTTATGATAAACGCATTGAAGTCGGTTGTCTACTTTTTTGAAGTGAATTATGGCATTAAATGACCCCTAATCGCTTGCTTATCATCTTGTTTATCAACTTAATAATTATTATAAAAAATCCGCTTTATACCGACTCGATCCTTACAAACGCAGTAACTAAATGTCGTAATAACAATAATAGTTCATGGACGTAATAAAAAAGTTTATCGTTTGAGCTCAAGTGCTTGTGACGGAGAAGCAAGTTTAGTAACCGTTTATCAGCTTTAGATTTCACTCCAAGACACGAGTAACTAATGTGACTCATACATTTTTACAGTGGTAGAGCCATACTTAGGCACGAATGGGCCGGCTCGACCGGTGCGATGATACCACGGCCTCACAGAAAACCGGTTGTGAAGTAACACTTGTGTTGCATTTCCCCGAAATGAGTGAGGTTTCTGGAGGCCCAACTCCCCCTATCCCCCTTCACTTCTTTCCCATCCCCGCATCCCCTATCCCTCATCACCCTCAAACCGCACTTACGACTCTTTAGTTGCAAGTGTCCATGGACGTCGGATGTCACTTACCATCAGGTGACCCGTCTATTCGTCTGTCCCCCTATAGTATAAAAAAAATACATACATACACTCGCGCATATATCGCGGAAGGGCTAGGCAGAAGCGTCAAACTCCTACTTTTTGCCATATCAATTTAGTCACGTAATTGGGGACAAGTCTGTAGCCGTTATCTGGGCACTGTATGACTATGATCCTTTAAGGAAGGCATGTGGTGGCCGCACAACATTCGTTATTTTAAATAGCTACTTATAAATGTTTTAGCTCATATGAAGTTGAAGTTTTCAATTTTAAATTGACTTTTACTCGGGTGCCAGAGGCTTATGTGGTCACCTCGCCACCACGATGCGCGCCGAGTGTTGTGGGTTCGATCCCCGCACGGGATCCTGATATTCCTGAAATTGTTGATCTGAGTTTGGGTGTTCTTTGTGTCCTTTGTTTGAATGTTTGTTAGTCCCCTGCAATACAGGAGTTATTCTCAGTGTGGGATTTGTCTTAATTAACCTTTTATTTCTCTAAATTTTTGACGTATGAGAGTCATGTTTGCTTGCGCCGTGGTGTGCCGAGTGAGTTAGATTACTGAAGGACCACCACCCTCCCCCGATCCCAAATAAGGGCTTCAAAGACCGGCAACAAATGCAATGTAGGCAAAATGGGTAACGGTAGTGAATTAACATCAGGTGACCCATCTACTTGTTTACCCCCTTACTATGAAAAAATAATTGTGTATGAAGATTTCCGTGATGAATCAATCTTGACAGATCAGCTTTGACTAAACTCTGCCGACTTCTTAAGTACTCTGTCAAGCACAATTTCTATAGAATGGGCCGGCTCGAAGTTGCTCGCCAATTTGCTAAGGCTTTAAATCTCTTACTTGAAAGATATACGTAAAATATATTCAGCTAAACAATAGAAAGTAAATATATAGTTGTTTTGTCATCAAGCCTTGACCTGATTCGTGATGAAGTTATTTTGCAGAATTACATCTAGTAATAAATAGCAAACAATAATTTATATAGTACAATTCTGATAACATCCGATAATGAGTTCAACCGTCCATGTCTAAATCCTCTGCTCAATTATCTGTTACTAAGCCCTGGCCGAAGAAGCCAGGGCTTAGTTTATTCTTATCAAATAGTGACTACTACCGTCTTCAATTGCAATTAGTTTAATACAGTATGATGGATTAACTTCATCAAATTAAACATCGTGTCAGGTTCTAAATGCAGATTACAATAAAATTAAATTCATCAAATCGATGTAGAAATCTCGGAGTAATTGTGGTAAGTACTCAATTTGTGTCGTTTATTATATGTACTTACAATACATACATACAAACATACATACAAAACGAAAAGAAAGGATATGGCTTGTACAGATAAGATTAGTTGTTTGTATAACTATTAAGGTTTTGTCATTAATACTTATTGATTTTAAACTGGCAGAATGGGTAAACAAATGTATATCGCCGAAAGGGTAGGCAGAGTCGCGTCAATCCTACATATTTCTAACCAAAATATGATTTAGTCCCCCTTACGCACTAGGGGCAAGCCTAGTGCTTCCTGGCAAAAATATCTCCTTTATCATTTGTCAAATACGTTCATTACTTTTTTACTGCGGCTTCGCATGCATGGACTCATTTAAAAGAAATTGGGTGTTAAATTTCACACAAAACCTAACCATATTTATTATTCCTCCATAATAACGCAATCCAAGAAAAAAAGAATCTAACACCGTAGAAGAGCCATGCTTACGCACGAATGAGCAGACTCAGAGTAATAAAAACTGGTTGATGGAAAATTGGTTGTCAATCACTGTCTGCTTTATATTTACCGACTGAGTGAGGGTACCAGAGGCCCAAATCCTGCCTCTCCTGTTCTCTCACCTTACACCAGTTAACCCTCATCCCCATGGAAGACGATCAGCGCACTTTTGAATTGGACTCTTGAATCCAGTAACCGTCTGCTCGTTTGTGGGGGAAAAACGAATGAATTATGCCATAAAAGAATAGTGCTGTAAATATTATGTATTAAATTCCTTTTACTAACTATAACCTACGTACGAGTAGTATAAGTAATAGCTCAAGAAAGTTAGGGTCGCATACCTTTAATCCGATCTGGCTGGTGCCGGAAAGTCCCAAGTCCTCTAACTTACAGTACGTGCATAGAAACTCACAAAACTATTATTGTTTTGAAGGGTATTAAAAACATAAAAATATTTGGTTTATATGTCTAAAATACATACATATATATACCACTGTTCGTCAACGACTATCATATGAGCGACATGATGACAATAATGATGTGATGTTAACAGTGATGACGATGTTGTTGTTCAAATAACATTCTATTGAAAACAAAGTGCCATTATGTGAAATGAAAATGATCCCCTTAAAATGTTTTCAATTATTTATTTCCAACTTTAAAATTTGTCCATTTATACACTATACATACAAAAAAAATGTTTGTACGTACATTATTATAGATATTAAAGAAAAACTAATATCTTTTGAAGTCTTTGAGGGTCTTTATTAAAGGAAAAGACGCAAGAGCAACAGTTTTTTCTGTCTGTATGTTTGTACACACGTCACGGAAATACTGCATCCAACTGAATGCGGTTTTAACAGTTATATTACTAGAAGTCTAAATTAAAATATAGGCTCGAAATTAACCTGTCTCATATATAGCAATACAGATACTTGATTCTGAATTCCAACAGCGGGTAATACCTAGTTGTTCAATAAAAGTGCAAATCAATATGTATTACAGGGAAAGTTTAATTAGTACGTCTAGGCAGTAGGGTAATATGAGCAAACAAGTCCTATCCCTACCGGTAGAGATATATAGAATTGGTGAAGCAATCATCACTAGTAGTAGGGGTTCCATCATCGAAAATTAAAGTGATGTCACTTGTAATTTACTTAATGAAATATACATACATACATCTATGAATATAATTGCGATAATGAAATACTGTTAAATGATAACTGTTGTACAACCAGTTGATATGTGATAACGTATACCAAATTTTACAATGGGTTCCTAGCTTAACACTCGAATTGGTTTTTATCTTACTGAGAAATTAGGTGGCTTATATTTTTCTAATGTATTTATTTATGTATATATGATGATGTTGGTCATGGCCTAGAGCCCAGAGGGCTGATGAATTTTGACATGTGAATCATCTTGACAGCTGGACAAAGTTAACAGCCACAAAGGAATGAGTTATGAATGAAAAATGAAGTGAATAGTTTTAATTGTAACATAGTAATATAACAGGTATCGAAATATATTAAATGTTTTTTTTTAATTGTCAGATTATGTCAGTCCTCGCTGAAACCGACTGGGAGAAAGAAGTATCTGAATTGAGGCCGATAAGAAATGACCTGTGCGATTTAATGGGCATTAAGAGGCCAGTGATGAAGCAGAAAGCGTCTTCGTAAGATTAACAAACTTACTTCGCTAACCCAAGTGCTTGTGCTAATTGTATTAGCTTTTTGTTGAACGATGAACACGTTTTAGCAGTTTTGAAGTACTGCTAAGTGTTATAGTTTTTGCAATTTATGAAAACATCAAACTTGCAGCTTTTGCACACGATTTAATCTCATTATTTATAATCTCGTGCTTTTTAATTTTCTCGTGTGTGGCTGCTCTATGGCAAGTGTTTGCAAATATTATACATACGTAATATATGTCGTTCATCAATATTTTTTTTTATTATTAATAAATATTTACACTTGCTAATGTGATAAATTACGTGTAAGTTAAACAGTAACGTAATATTCTATTTTTCTTGGCATATCAGTTACATGTACGACCTTTGCCACAATTTCACGTCGCGATAACGATTATAGCACGTTTTGCTAGTTCTGTGACATATTCTTTGTCTAAAGAATTGATTTATCTGGCTATTGAATGATGCATTATGTTACTCAATATTAATAAACATATCTATTTATTTAATACTTTGTTTTATTTATATACAAATATTCTTAACATATTCCAGTTTTAGGTACAACATTGAGTATTCAGCAACAACATGTGAAGCAGAAATTATTATGTTTAAGAGCAGTAGCGTTAATCATAATAATTAATTGTAAATGTGGCGTCTCTAAATTTATTTTAAAATTAATACACAGTTATTTAAGTCAGATGTACTTCTAGAAAATGTATAAAAAGTTTTTTTTTTATAATTATTACTTTGCTACCTTTAAATAATTGCTGACGTGGCTGTTGGGGTAATGGTTAGTGACCCTGACTGCTGAATCGGAGTTCGATTCTCGAACGGGACTAAAACTTGTGTGATCGAAAAATTGTTGTTCCGAGTCTGGGTGTTCTTTGTGCCCGTTAATTGAATGTTTGTATAGCCCGCCTCCTTAACATACGAATTATTCCTAATGGAGGAGTTGTCTTCTACTAGTGACCTGAGTTGCGGGTGTCCATGGGCGGCGGTAATCACTTACCATCAGGTGACCCGTCTGCTCGTTTGCCCCCTATCGCATTAAAAAAAATATTATTGAGGGAACCCACATTAAAAATATGTATTACGACTGTTTTAATCTCAAATGTATGTGTGTGTAACTTGGGTTGGTAAGGTCAGTATATAATTCTTGGCAGGTTATGTGAACGGGTATTAACGAGTTAGGCGGGTTGTCGGTCAGCTGCTAGATTATCTATTTCCTTCATAATTTATAAAATACACACTATATTAATAACCTATATCAGATTTTGATTATTCCTATTCAGCCAAGTGTTTGAAGCTGTGTAGGATCTTGAGGCGCTTCAGCGATGAGGTTGGACCAAAACGTTCCGTAGTTCTTGAGAACTGTACCGCTGTAAGAAAAATATTATTTATTAGTAATATTAAAAGTCTCTAGTCATAGTAGGAAAACTTTGTACGTATTTGTGAAATATCAATTTTATATGTTTGACATTTGACACGGTGCGATATCAAACTGGTAATCCGAAGTTGGAGGGAGTTTAATGCTTTAACATTTAAAGCAAATAAAGGTGGAAACATACTATTATTAATAATTAAAGTGTCATCAGTTTGATTCTGGTTTTAATACTATTACCTACTACTACTAGTACCCCTTTAAAGTAAAGGGAAAGTTTTACTTATACATAGATGTTTGATGTTTAGGTAACCGACCAGTCATATGATTTGGTTCGTCAAGTTCATCCCTAACTTCCCCTGAATAGCATTCATATTTTATTTTTTCGTAAACTCCTCTGGGAATTATTCCTGTGTAGCCGCAGGACTTTACAGTGAGAACTGTTTTTGGATCACAAATTTTTCTACTGTGAGGATCGAACCCATGACATCGGAGTGACAAAAAATAAAAAAACAAACATCGCGTCTTATGACCTTGAAAATGTTTATCGAGAACACGAGATGGGTGTTCTAAAGCCGAGAACTGCCGACAATAGATACGAAGAGGCAGACCTTTGTAACTGAATGTCAACATTCAATGCGCATCTAAATATTTTCATTTGATTGAGATTGGTATGCGTTTGCGAGTGGCTTTGACCAAATTAATGTAGATAAATAATCCGGAACTATAGGTAAGTAGGTACTTCTTAGACTATGTGGGGTATGTGTGACTAAAAGATTTCGTTTATGTGTCGTAGCCAAATCATAGAATTGACCACTTTGGCCGAGCATTTCATGAAACTTTAACTTTAATTTTTCAATGCTTAAACATGTATCGATCAAATTGGTGATGTTCTGACAGGTCAGACGTACCAGAAACTGACGGGCTTGTATGAAAGGTTTAATGACATAGGAGGAAGCTCGTAAGGTAGGCATATACAGATAGAAGCAAGTGGCGGTCTCTTGATGTTGTCTCTTCCCCCGATGGGAAGAAGGCATGAGCTTATGTATTTATTTAGCTGGTGATCTTGTATACGTGACTCACCGGTGGGCGCAGGGGATCGACGCTAATAGGATAGCGTTGGCGATTAGTTTGGACGTAGCGAATGCCTTCTGGCACAAAGTACTTCTTGCGAAGACCCTCCTACCTATGGGCTTCCGGAGAAGCTGTTTCATTACAGACAGAAGCATCGAGATCGTTGCGGGTGCTTGCAAGTCTGTCAATGCTGGTGGTTAACGTATAGCAAAAGACACGCGTGTGGCACACATGTCCTTCTGTTTCGTTTTAATATTTTTTAGAAAATTTTGCACAAAGTTGCATTGCCGCGCAGAACGGGTTATAGATGTTAAACTCTTCTAGAAGCAATATATGTATGTACGCATGTGTTTACTTATTGAAACCAAACTAATTAAAAACAAACTAGGGTAAATTAAATCCCATCCCTGTCAATATACTCCAAACATTATAATTTTAACATTTTTCGGCACCGAAGTCAGCAATTGATTTATCGTACTGTTTTTCACGAGCAAGTTTCGCTTGAATTACCTCTTCGGATCTTACAATAAATAATTACCAAAACATCTAAATTGATTACTTCCATAGACTATATCAACTGGAAAAAATGCTACATGAAATATTATTCCTTGAGACATTACAACGTCCTTGTATTACAACAAGTCGATTTACGAAATATGTAGTCAGCAATTGGTTATTAATGTTCTTATAAATGTCGCAATATGATTTACTGTGGATGAAGACATGCTAGTTACCGGATGATCGACGGCGCTTTGCTTAAATAAAATCAAGGATAATGACGAGCATTTAAAGCGATCTAATGTAAATGAGAATTGATAATTCTAGAACGATTAAATACGACCGAAGTTTATCTAAAGGTCATTCTACGTGTGCACTCATGATCTTGCTCACTCGTTGACGTTACACAACCAGCACGTATGTATGTTAGATGGAGTGAAAGGAGCAGTGTTATTAGGGCACAGGTCGATAACCTCATTATCATGTATTGCCTCAAATCCAAGTATGGGAACTACAGTAATTAAATTTAGTTACTCATATGTTTATATAGAAAATATGGTTCAATTAAATATTGCGCACCGATATAATGGTTAAATGTCAGAATAAATATCAATCTAATCTAAACTAAGATTTACTTTCAATAAATACTGATTGTGTCAAAATGTTTATACATAAAACTCTTTAATTTAGCTTTTGTCATGTCTGATACATACCTATATTTATATAAAATAATTGCCGAATGCCAACCTAAACAAAAAATATACAGTCGCATAAGATTTTAAGTTAGTTAATAGAAATAAAACAAATGTCGCTTTTGTGGATTATTCCTAAAGAAGCGGACTCAAAATTATTAAACTTCGTTGGTGTGTTTTGACACGTGTGAGTAAAGACACACGTTTTCAACTACAAAAATAGTTGATAAGGTTCGGTTAATGGAGCTGAATATAAAAATTAAGCAACTGCAACGAATTGTTTTTTCATTTGCGAAACGTTTCTCTAGGTATAGAGAATCTTAATATAAACAACATAAAATGATATTGCAGAACAGTAATTGATCTACATCGAATATTATTGATTTGAACCTCGACACAATTTTTGCACCCGTCAACATCGTTTTACAATGACGGGTGCAAAAGTAGTGTAGTGGAGAGACCGTAGATATGTGTTCAGAGAATAATACAAACTAAAAATGTGTAACTTGGTTCAGTAGTGACAACGGACTAATAGACAAGCATTTGAATATTATAAAACGAATATACTGTAGTATATTTTTACCACAAAACAAATATGTAGGTAGCAATGGCTAGTAGGCGTGGCTATTAAGCGTTGTAGGTATCTTGTTTTACAGTCGTGTTACATAGCCGCGTCGAGTCGATCGTCAATTGAATGTTCTTTTTTGGAAACAATTGGCCGCACTGCTGTTTTACAGTATAAGAATGAAAGCAGAAGGGACAATCTAAATAATGGAGGTGTTTCTTACCATCAGTAGGTACAATTTAATGTTTTTCATTAAAATCTTAAAATTTCAATTTACGAATAATCGACTAGAGATATATTATATCTCTAGTCAATTATTCGCATTACTTAGCACTTATTATTACTTAGCATTTCAATATTAGCTTTAGCTTAAAGCTAAACTCTTCCTTACCCCATTCTCACAAAACTGGTTGTGGTACAATCGGGCCTTATCAGTTTTCAACGTTATTCTCATATTGACTTATGCTACTCGATTAGTGATGAAGTCAGAACGGATGTCGATTTTATCTATATACATATTTTTAAACGAGTTCTATGTATATACTAAATATGCGTGGCCTTGAAAATGAAACACTTGTTTTATACACTAAATCTATGTATATATATCGGTCTAGTCTATTCTCAGACGAATAATGATTGACCATCATTTGTCCTGAATAGGAATTGAACGTTACTACTAATTTCCTGTAAAACTAAACATGAATAGTATTGGCATAGATGAATAGTATAGGCTCCGTTTCCGTATTTAGACCCTCAATCAGTTAATTATGCGCACCACAGACAGGCTGAATATTACATGAATATAATGATAGGTGTTTTTACACATTTTATTCTTATATATATTACTAATGTCAACACTGTGTATTGAATTTTGTTCAATATTGAAGTGTATACTGTCTTTCTCTAATATAATATGATTTATCACACAGACTCTTGAAATTGATAAACATTATTACCAGTAAAACCGTATATTTAAATAAATATAAATCTAATTCGCCAAAGTTTTTATTCTAATTATTTTGATAAACATTATTATGCAATTACTCACTTCATTTAACTTTCTAACTTTTTTAATATTACCTCCTCTGGTATCCTTCAATTCATGTTCTTAATCTGCTCGGTCTAAACAGAAGTTGTGCTACAATACTCACCAAGTAGCGGTAGATAACGAAGTATTACAAAAATATCAAATTTGTATATGTATATCTGTTGTTAATTTGTTAGCTATGCAATATTATTAGTTTCAAGATTGTAAAACGTCGCCCGTTTTTCTTACGCTATGTCAAAATAGCTATTAACTTTACGCGTTAAGATATATTATTAAACATGTCACTTATGTATTTTAGGCTAGTTTTGAGTTATATAAAAACAATAAATGAAAATAGTTCGCTATTAGTGTGCAGTTATAAATAATCCGTTCATTTGTATGAGTTTGGCGACGGTCGTTCCGCTGTAAATTATAACACATAACACTTTTTATATATTTCTATTCTTTGATATTTACAATCAACATAAACTCATATGCGAATGAAAGATAGACCTACCTACTTATTGTCTTGTCTATTGTATATGTGATATTATATGTATTTTTGTCACTGTGATTTCTTATTAATATTGAGAAAGGTACATTCAAGTATTATTCAATTGTTTTTCTTTAAAAATGTTAATCGTACAAGGGAACTGTTTATTTGTTATCTATACTGCAGAATACATAATTGCCAACTCCAGCGTTATCACCCAAAAGAATTTAGGTACCTGTACTGTGGTATCAGTACAGGTACTAAGAATTATCTAAATTTTAATACAATACGTGTAAATGTTAATACATAATATATTTTTATTATCTAAAATAAGGCATTTTGTAATCAAACTATAGATTAAAAAATCTGATAAATGAACAGGTTGAAGAGTTCGTATTCATTAATAGTATGAACTTTTCAGCCTTTTAATATATTAATAACTTACGTAAAATAGACTCTGCCATGTGTATCTGGTGGTGCTCTCCACAGCAGTGTTGCTCTTGTTTTGTACTCAGGGTCTGCGTGTGTAATTGACGCACACTCCGGGTGTATAGTCGTGTTTGGTGCCTGTTCCCATGCTCCGATCCAGTTGTCATTTTCAACGGACCTCGCTTGTATAAAGAAACCCTTGAAAGGTTCATTGCCATCTATGGTCACTGGTAAAAAAAACTATTTTTAAGTAAACAATTTTAGTTTTAATCTCGTTTAGATAAATTTAAGGGTACCTAAGTCTTATCAAAATAGTGCAGCATAATAGCAGCGAATGACCCGCGTTATCATTAACGTAGTCTCAATTTGTCTGTTATACACATAAATATATACGCTCACGCCTCCATCCAATACAGAGTAAGCAGAGATGTTATAAACATCCACATTTTGCCAATTAGACTTTGGTCTACTAACGTAATAAGGGACAAGCCCATTGCCATCAGCGGGGCACTGTATGACTGTATAAATACTGTCTGATACATCACACACAACAACAGTCCGATCCCTTGGTCGACTTTTACGACACCACGGAGAGTTCGGGGGCTATTCTACTCCACCGCTAACCACACGGCATGTCTGACGGTTATGATCGTAGGAAGTAGTATGTAGAATGATTGATATTAGTGATACACAAAACTACTTTTGGATATAATTTTATCTTACTTTTGTTATACAAAACTTTAGATAAAATTATATCAAAAATATAGGTTTACAAAATAGTTACTTTATCAGTCACGCATGCCCTGATTTAGAAACATCATTGTATCATTATGATATAGTGATTCAGCAACCCTTTTAAAATTATTATTTTGAAGGTTGTCGTTTGTCACCCCAGAGCAAAAACTGGTCCTACCACTGTATGCCGTTTGACCTACAATAACATGTGTACCACATTAAGTTTACGCAACCGAACTAGCGAGACTTGCATACTCACTTTGCCCAGTTTTAACTACATCGGTTGATTTTATCAATGAATTACTTCATAGTATTTTTATCTTTCAATCTTCAAATCCCGTCTTTAATAGATTATACTCCTATTAACCAATATACATAGGTGTTATAACATATAGGTAAAATTGAATTAGGCAGGTACCTGAGTACATACTTACGTATTTAGTGGCTCATCTGATGTAAATCCTGTTTATTCTTTACTTTCTAGTAAGTTTTTATATCAATATCTCTATCAGATTAGTGTTTAAAGAAACACTGAGCTAAATGTTATTTGTGCATTTAATATTTTATGTGTATATATATAAATATAAAAGTAAATATAAATATATAGAACACTGAGCTAAATGTTATTTGTGCATTTAATATTTTATGTGTATATATATAAATATAAAAGTAAATATAAATATATAAAACACTGAGCTAAATGTTATTTGTGCATTTAATATTTTATGTGTATATATATAAATATAAAAGTAAATATAAATATATAGAACACTGAGCTAAATGTTATTTGTGCATTTAATATTTTATGTGTATATATATAAATATAAACGTAAATGCACACAAATACCTAATGAATGAACTACCGTCGTACTTGTATACATACAGGAACAGTTAATTCTCTATCTTCAGAAGCAACCGCCAAAAGATATTACGTCGCCTACCTCTTTGATCGATTTCCTTATTAAGCAGAAATGTCCTAAAATTGTGTAATAAAAGGTAATTCCTCCAACCCTTTACTTGATAATATCACACAAGACATGAGGCAAAATTACTGTTATGAGTGGAGTAACCGCTTAAGACCAGGCGAGCTGTGTGTTGGTCTGCCTACTTATATGTATACAAAAAATGTAAAGCTATCAACTACAATATTTATTTATGAATTACGTCTCAATCGGTCAAGTCGCTCTGATATCATATGCCTAGGCCTTATCTAAATCAAAAAACTTGCATGTTTGTTTGCGTCTGTCTACTAAATTGCCCATTTGATTATTTCTATTTGTTATTAGATGTAGAAGCAAGACATTTTTTTTTTTTTATTAGCCTACCATAGTGACTCCACTTTGCCTGATGGAAATCAATAGGTGGAGTCAAAGAGTCATATTTAGTAGAACACATAATGTGGCAAAGCTTTCACATGATTCAAGAATGACAATTGTTTACGTTCGTTTTAGTACTTTAGTGTTCGATTTTAGGCAAGATTTCTGTGATAGTCTATTTGTATAGAATTTTAATGACAGGTGTGTCATTTTTTTAGTATCGTTTGCAGACCCCGTAAATATCGTAAAGTCCTAACATTTTTTGAAAATGTATAACAAGTTTCTTTTTTCAGAAAAGTTACGCATATATTTTTGAGAATAAGAATATTTTTTTTTTATATTTCACAAAGGTATAGTGCTATACAATATAATAATAATTATGTTTTGAAAAATCAAATTGCCGTTGTGAGAGGCTGGTGGCATCTGCGTTAGGAAAATCTGTTTTACAGACCTGTTTGCTCCCGCTTCATGGACAAATGGCGGTAATTTAATATTAAAATCATTAAAATTGACGGGAAAGTGTTATAATATATTTCATTGTTAAAAAAAGGTTACCCACGCTAGGAAAAGCACCTAAAATAAAACATTTTCTTTTATTTTTTTATACATATTATATAAGTCCTTTACACCCTCGTAAAAGGTTACACACCTTTTAGTAAAACCCGGTAAAAATATCCTACTTGAAATTAGTAGACTGTATCCCAATATTGACTCACCTGTGACAGGAGAACTTGGCTCATAAAATAGGGATGAAGCTATCACTCTGTAGGGTAAACTGGACAAGGGCTGCGTTCTGTGTTGGCCATGATTTGGTTGATTAGCTCTATCTTTTACACACGTGTCAATCGGTGCCCCGTCCGGGAAACTTTGGACACCCCAACACAGAAACAAACCCAGTATCAACTTCGAGAACATGTTTATGTAGCTACTGTTACTTGCCAGATTTATTTAGAAGGTAACACTCAAAGATCTCGCGGTCGACTGTGCGTAAGTATATTACTGCACTTACTTTTGTAACTTCGTATGGCGAGTTCGAAAGGATCTAGATCTATTGGACAAGTTGACAGGTCAATTAATGATTGCTCCTAAGCTGTTGAGGTGTGTCGAAGTAGGGTATTATTAAAGTGATTACGTAGTTTTCTAGTATGAAGCGAAATAATTTGTAGTAAGTAAAAGAAAATGTCAAACTTTGATAGAAATAGTTTATTAGCACTAACGGCTTGAAACCGTCTGGCAATTTTTACAGCAAATATTTAGTGACTTATGCCTATGATTATGACTCTTCTACAAGTTAAGTTTCATAAAATACTTCGTTAGTCCATTAAGGTACCAACCAATAAGATGATAATCTGAAAAACGTTTATCGATCATTTGACAGATATCTGTTCAATTTACAAATATATACAGAATATTTCATAAAGGTATGGTCATATTTTAGGGTCTCATAGTATACCCCGTGAATAATGTAAAAATGTAAGGTTAGACGTTAGTTATGTTACTTAGCTGAATCAAATATTTGACTGCTATACATAACATGTCTAAACCAACACACCTTTTTGACCACTTCTTTTTAAAACACCTGGGACTTTACACATTCTAATTTAAAACATTCGTACAAACGCATTCAGTCATTTACAAACACTATTTTATCATCAGCTATTCTGTTCGCAATAATTCTTGGCTCTATAGGTACTCTACTTTCTGAAATTTCCATGTATTGCATTATCTCATCAAGCATATTTTCGCAGTCTTCATACTCGTCATCTCTGACATCACTTGCGCTGGTGCGGATCTCAGGGTCATTATCTTTCCTAATATCTTCAACAGTGGCTTGCACATTTTTGTATTCTTTACATTTCGAACATTTTGGATCTAGTTTCATTTCTCGATTTAACCTTGGATGGTGAGGGAATTTTTTTTCTAAATATCTCGTCTCGTAATCATTTAATGAGTTATTGTAAACACTACTGGATGGCGATGAAACACATCGTATCCAATCTTGGCAGTCTATTGAAATGCTTGAAGCGTTTGTAAATCCATAATACTCCTCAACTTTGCAGTCTCTGTTAGGAATGAAACCGGAATCATTGTCAGACCTATCTAAAGAATCGTAACTCTCATTGGTTACACCATTCTGAATAGTTTCATAAACTGGTTCTAAAATTTCTGCTAATCGCTCACTTGCTTGTATTGATATTATTTCAGCAACATGTAATTTTGGCCTTATTGTAGCGTATTGGTCCTTCGAATCCTCGACCTGGTTAGGAGGCAGTCCTGTACTGTACGTGATTCTTCCATCATTACTAGGTCCAATACTACTACCCCGTGGATAATTGGAATCTCGAATACGGGATATCACTGCGTTTTCTGTTTTTCTATATGTTGCCTTGACCAAAAGGTGAACCTAGAACGTAAAGTGACTTATACAATGAAGCTATATTTTCATTTCATTTAAATTAATCAAGATAATATATTTAAAAAATACAGCTACGTCTATTTTTATTTTTTAATAACAATATATTTTTATATCGTATTGTATAAGCTTTAATAAAGTGATACGTATTCTTGCTGCAGTAACCTATGTCTTAGCAATAACAGAATCCCTAGCTAATCTATCCTTCCTTCTTATATTTTTGCCGCGTTCATAAATTTAGATTACTTAGATCTAGATAGCTTAACCTAACCTAAAAGCCTGAATTTTATCTCCAACCAATCCTAGGCAGCTAGTAATTAGTATGGAGTATTAAGTTTTACGACGAGTCTATTACGGTAGTCCTAGTATGAATAAATTTAAAATCTGTTTATTTTGCATTGTCAGCATAAAAAGCCTTACCTCTTTATTAATATAGCAATACAACATTGCTACTATGAATCCCTGTAGTCCTTCAACGGTGTATGCTATATAGAAGTAAATTTGCTCTCCTGAACAATTTGTGGTGTTTGGTCGGAATGCAGTCAGTAAAAACTGAGTTCCGAAGAGAGGCATTAGGAAGAGAGTCGCTTTTGCTGTGTTCCTGGAAATTATAAAAATATTTGTTTCGTTGATGGAGATTTTGCTCTTTTTAACTAATATGTAGTTATTATATAAAGGCAGGAGAGTGACTATTTCAGGTTTTGTTAGCTTATGCTCGCTTTCTCCGTTGATAAACATACTTCACAATAATAAAGCCGCGTGGGGTCTAACAAACCATTGACTTTTAAACACCTTCACCAACATTTTGTACTGAGGTTTTCAAACTGAACATAAGGTGTTTATACGCGTTTAAGGGTGTATTTAATTAAAAATCTTACTTAATGGAATAAGACGTTGAAGGTTGTGAATCCTTGACTCTCAAATAATTTAAACAATTTATGTCATGAACGTTCGAAACGGACTCCATGTACGTCCAAAATGTGACAGAAATACTAAAAAGTCCTAATGAACTTTGAGGCCTAGTATTTTGATCATTAAATTTTGCTGTACTTACAGTTGATTAACATTTTCGGAGTTCCTGATCTTCGTCAGTAAAACTCTCAGAACATCGATAAACAAAGCCGTGTTGATAAGAAGAATGGTGATTCTAGGTGCGTCCAATATCCACTGGATGTGCGGTACAGTATATACAACCCAGCAGGAATGGTCGTTGTGTATTGCCATCACAGCAGCCCAAGCTATAGCAGGCACCAACGCAATCACTATGGGTAAAATATAGTTTGAGTATCACACAACTTCTAATATAGGTCAATTTATATATATAAGGCAACAAACGAACAGACAGGTCACCTGATGGTATGGGACAACCGCCATTACTGACACCTGCAAGTCAAGGTCATAAGTGCCCTGCCTGGAATGAGGAGAGGAGAAAAAGAGAGGAGGCGTTGACCCTCCAGAAACCTCACTAATTTCTGCAAAAGCAACGCAACTAGTTTTCTGTGAGGTCGTGGTATTGTATCGCTCGAGTCAGCCCTCCTAAGAATGGATCTAGCACGATATGACGTCTAATGACGTTTGTAACAGTAAGGTTTTAATACAGTGATCTTAAAACCTACTTAATTACAGTACAACTTTAATTAAGTGAAGTTCCCTACCAACATTGTAAATCAATTCAAAAGGATTATACATTTTTATATAAGATCTCTAAATTTATTGATCATAAAGTAAAAAGAATAAAGAATAAAATAGTAGACGCAATGTGACTTAGGTTGGTGTACTTATAAAGAAATGTTTACAATATATATTGCCCTATATATATATGTATATACGAGTATAATCATGGCTATAAGAATCAAATAAAACGTAGATTATAAAAATGGGAACAAACCAAATCCAATAGCGTACAGCAGTCTGATTTTTAGCTTTCGTCTGAACACAGTGACAATGGTCCGATGTAGGTAGACTCCTTCAACAAGCATGCAGACAAAGACTGCATTTCCAAAAAACCTTTCAGCAAAAGCTAACACACGGCAAGCGATGCTGTGTATGGACATTACCGTGTCATCCACATTTGTTATCTCATCAATGTACACCTACAAGATTATTAAAAACTGTATCAGTCCTTCTATTAAATTCAAAGTAACAATTCTTGTATGGGTATGTAAATTTTCCCAATCTCCGAAATGGTTTCACTTTTTTTTCAATACTGGGATCAATTTCTGTATTTACGTAGGTGTATTTAAATAAAAAATAGTGAGTATGTTTCCTGATAGAACTAAAATGTTGAATTTAAACGACTTGTTAAAACTCAATAAAGAGTGTAGCAGAATAAGTATTGTGAATCGGCCCCCAATGGCAACTTCTATTCAAATTCATGTTATAGTATCAACTCGATCTGCGTATGCAGTTTATATGAATTTTTCTACCGTACTCCACTTTAATCTAGAGATATGGTTATATTTATGAGTATCCGTCAAACAGCCATATCTTAAAAAATAATTGGGTAAAAGAGATAAATCTAAATGAGGTTATAGGAGACGTAAGAGTATATTCAGTATTTTTTTTTGAGAATATTTAAATAATTACAAGCATCGGTAATTAATAAATAAATATTTGATCTTAAATTTATTTAGTGTTCTTGGTGACTTACAATCACGGGAAGAATATATGTTATAGTACTTGACAAGCCCTACTTACTCATTATAATTATATAGAAAAAAAGTTGGTGCAACATTACGAAAAAAATTAAATTCCTTAGATACCTGGAAAAAAGGGTTATCTCTTGAATGTGCCGTACTTTTATTTTTTAACGTCACGCAGATGACTGCGTGGACGTGCGTATATGCAATAATAGTAGAGTGGGGATAAAAAGTATTAGTAAGCGGCCGTGCGGTATTTTTTTTCTGAAAGGAAACACTGAAAAAAGATTTTAGGTGATCGAGTTCAACAATATTGGAAAATTCGACTGTATTGATAGTAACATACAATTTATTTTCTAGCAATTATTAGAATTATCATAAAATACTAAGATGTACCTGTGTACTAGATTATAATTAAGAATATATATGGAACATAAATATATATTCAATTCATAAACTGCATACGCATGAATTTTAACAGAAGTTGTCATTGGGGGCCGTTTCACAATATTTATTCTGCTACACCCTTTAACGCAAGGATTTTTAGTACAACAGTAAGTAATAATCTCTACGGTAGGTTATTAAGTTTTAAGTAACATTATTTAAAGTGGTCGCATATTTACCGATATTTCGAATGAGAATGAATATTTTAATCGATATTTTTTTGGAAATCAAATCATAGTTAAGTAACTTTGCTAATTTAAAAGATTTTTTTTCGCCGTATTGTTGGTAAAACCGTCTTATTTCAAATGATTGCAAGCTCTACTTTATGAATGATTAGGTGTTTTCAATTAGAATAGACGTTTTTCGTACTTGCAAAATTTATTTTGATTTGCATTTCTGATTTCGAAAACAACCAATTATACTCATACTATCAAGCTATGAAATGGGTAATTTTATGCATTACCCCTGCCATTTTTATATTTCTTGGATGCAATAACTGTTCATTTTAAAAAAAAAAACTATCTTTTGCGGACTTATTACAGACGTGACTATTCGATAAAATATGCTATTGTAATACACGAATACTGCGTATAGAATTTTGTTTTAGAATTGTTTTACTTACCTCACTTCTGCTCACTATTACGAAAATATTTCTTAAGATAATGGCTATAAGCAAATTCCTGTGCAAAATCACTCTTGTTATTCGTAATCTTTTGTAGAAGAAAAACACGAAGACTGCAGGGAAACATGATGCAATAGAAAAAGACAGCATTGCGATATGAAATCTGTATCTTCGAAGTAGTCGAGGAGTTATACTGCAGGTGCTATAGTCTGTTTGAAGCTCCCATGTTTTGTTGGAATGACATTGTTTACTGCTAAAGTCTGGAAACGTATGAAAAAGTACTTCAGGCCATTTTATCACGATTTACAAACAGTCTAGTACTAACACAAAAGTAAAAATATTTGTAACATATAGTGGTTATCTTATTTTAAGTAAATGTGTTTTCATGTGGTAAATTAAATTCTCAAATTTTATTCTACATTAGCAGATAAAACTTCACGACTTACATCTTCAAACAAATCTTCTTTTCTTCTATCTTTGTAAATATTTAAATATAAATATTTTATTTTTGTAATACCGTTAATATATACAAATTTTGACATAAAACAATTCCAAAAAAAATTACGATTACCAGCCTAACTAAAAAACAAATTATAGCAAATTGTAATCGATCTGTTGGTTATTGTTTTCAAATAAATTTAAATTTAGGAATTAGAACCTAAACTGATGATTTTATTCAGATCTTCAAGGCATTTGTAACACATCTATCGTAACTAAGTGGTTCTATGAAACAATATTGAAGGTACCGTCAATGTAACTAAGACTCTAGAATTCTAGTTCAAGTGTCACGTAAAGATTAAAAATAATTACGGTAAGTAATCAATAAAATCTTACGGTGACATGACGGGCCGACATTGGAGTATGCAAATTCGGAACAGACTTCTGAAGCTAGAACTCCTGCTTCAGCTTCTTGCCAACATGTCCAGCCATCGAATGTTGCTTCACATCGGTCTTCTACAAACAATGAGTACACCTATGTAATATATACCTAAGTAAGTGCAATACGAATAAGTTAGGCCGGGGACGCAAGCCCTTCTGACTTTTGTACGCTTACACAGAATTAAGTTTTATTTAGGTATTTTTTGATTTAACAGCTTTAAAAGCTTTGCCTACACCTGGGCTGAGGGAGAAAAATGCATAGCCTTAGCCAAAACCCTTGTGTTGTCTACACACGCGTAGTCAGGTTACAATAAATTTTTGCGCAGCACTTTCTCACTTTGGAATAGTGTTAGGTAGTCTTTGGTATCAATCTACCTATGCTTAACCAGCGCCAGGAAATATACTTTAATAACTTTACATAATATAATAAGTATCACGTGCTAAAATTTAATATAAATGCAAAAATAGTCACAATTATAATAAGGTTCTCATCTCATCAGCAAATTCATTGTTGTGCAAATAGCGGCCCTTATATCGATTCGTTTTATAAAATCGGTATTCGGTATATTTGAATAATGTTAAACATTTCTTTGTATTTAACTTTCTAGTTATATACTGCTGCTACCTGTGTCATTGTGTTCCTCATACATGTAATGGCTGCAGCAATCACTTGCTGCATAAAAGCACCTCTCCCATCGTCCCTGAGCAGCCGGTATTAACGCTTCACGAACCGCCGTTGCAACTTCTTCCAGACCAGGGTCAAACGGATAGCAGCCACAAGTGCCATCTGCCTTGGCCTAGTATTAATAATAAGTAGAAGTTATAAATTTTGTCAGAAATATATAAGATAATATCATTGAGATTGGCATCGCTAATCACGTACAGTCGCGTCGAATTGATAAAAAACTAATTATTATAATATAATTACAAACACTGAATATGCCAGATAACAAAAACATATTACTTGACCAGGACATACGTTGGTGGTTTGAAAAATTTCCGACCTTAACATGAAGATAGTAGCTCTCTTCATATTTTAAGTAGTTATTTTTGGACAAAAGTCGGAGAGAGACGAAATAAGAGTTGTGTAAACAACAATCAAGGTTAAATGAATGGGATAATAGAGGCTTTAAATATGTCCTTGAAACTTGGTAGTCCTTTATTTAATCAAGAGCCGGACATGAGAAGAAGAGATAACAAAATTTATCAGTTCATAAGTCTATATGTGTCTTCTATATTCATAATTAACTTTTTAACATTGTAGAACGACCTTAATCTACTAGGATAAATTCTGACCTACCATGACAAATCGTAAAAACCTGTGTTCTTCATCATTGATTCGTGAATTAACTTTTCAAACGCTCTGTTTGCACAATTAATTTGTAGTTAGTCATAGTTTTGATACCGATTAGATTAGAATTGGTATCAAAACTCTAAGTAATTTTATCTACGGTAATGTGTAGATGAAATTTCGTTACACCGTTGAACAAGTGTACATCTGAAATAAAAGTACAGTCAAAACAGTGGTCGCGAAAGGGGAATCAATTCAAAATAAGAAAAATCTGTTGCTTAGGCTGGAAAGTGACTGCGATCACTTTTTTATTATCATGGAGCGATCTTAATCGATTGTCTTTAAACAGGCAAAAATAGTACAGGAGCTTACTACGCATGAATATTCGACAAGCTAATGAAAATAATATATATAATTAAAACCTGCTATTTTTGGCAGGAAAGCAAACAGTTATCTTATCTTATCTAAAAACAATGCGCTGTCTCACACCACAGTGGTTAGGATGGCGAAAATTTAGGAATTACGATTTGTCGATCAACTCTAGCTATAAGCAAGTTCTTTAGGTTCCCTGTCTAAAAATCGTGACGAAGAATTTTGTCTATTGAGGGGGCCACTAACTTCTATAACCATTTTTTTATCATGTAGGTCACGGAGTGCTAGATATTGCGTCGAGTTAAAAAGATCGGAACATTGGTAGGAGAAGTGTGTAGACTTACCAATTAACTATACGGAAACTTCGGCAAATTTTCAATCCACACTTGTTATGTACTTTTAAGTACATGCTAATCGTATGGCTCCATTATTCAGAATGATATTGTGCGTCAGTCTATCAAGTATGTTAATAATAACGACATATTCGGTAATTATTGAGTTTATTGTTTCATACATTGTACGCGATGAATAATTAAAATGAATTTATTTAATTTTTGGGTGAAAAATAAAGTTTTTTTTTTTTTATACTATAGGGGGACAGACGAACAGACGGGTCCCCTGATGGTAAGTGACACCGCCGTCCATGGACACTCGCAACTCAAGAGTCGCAAGTGCGCTGCCCGCCTTTGAGGGTGATGAG
Organism: Tyria jacobaeae; assembly: GCA_947561695.1. NCBI lineage: Eukaryota > Metazoa > Arthropoda > Insecta > Lepidoptera > Erebidae > Tyria > Tyria jacobaeae. Next base: position 2,796,397 of record OX387211.1, on the reverse strand, counting down.
GGATGGGGGATGCAGGGAGCGGAAAGAAGAGAGGAGGGATGAGGAGATGGGAAAGAAGAGAAAGGAGATGAGGGGGAGGGGGAGTTGGGCCTCCGGAAACCTCACTCCATTCGGGAAATGCAACGCAAGCGTTACTTCACAACCGGTTTTCTGTGAGGCCGTGGTATCGCACCGGTCGAGCCGGCCCATTCGTGCCTAAGCATGGCTCTACCACTGAAAGCTAAAACACTCCAAGTCCATACTCGTGGTATTGACATGTAATATTTTTTATGAAATTACTAATTAGACTTTCATTCCTGTCTGGATACATAATTACTGAATATTAACATTCAAGGGCCGTTATGGGTTGTAAATCTAAAAAGGGAAAAGTCGAATGTATTTAAATCTTAAAGAGAAAATATACTAGATTATTCATTATCATTTCTGCCATCTATCTGTCTATCGGTCTACTGCTTTACATAAGGCTCCCTGATAGAAGATCTGTTCCTAAACACCGTCTATCGTCGTTCTGCAATCTATTATGCCAATAAAGTTATTTAATAAGGTAACTAACTATCTCCAAGCACGGTGCGAACCAATGTCCGAAGAAGCAGCCAGCATTCAGGTTGATAGTGTTAGCTCCACCCACGTAGAGGAAGTCAGGAGTGTAGAGCAAGCAGCCGCGTCCAGCCACCCAGCGGAACACTTGTTCGTGGTACCGAACATTGCGATAATTACACGTCTTCCTTACATCAGGCGGCACTGTTTCTGGTGGTTCCTATTTTTTGAGTGTTATTTTAATACATTTAATGTTTTAGAACACCAAAATACAAAACATACTCTGAGTAATTTAGATAACTGAAACTTAAAATATTTATAGTGTGTGTGTTTGGCCCAAGCGGCTTAATTGACTTTGAAATGTTAGTAACAGTTTTAAATTTGTTTTTATTAATTAAAAATGTTTATAATTGAATTCAGGAATCTAAATTTTCCCAAAGCACTCAAAAAAATTAAATATGCAGTCATGAATCGTATATATTTAACCCTCGATGCATAAAGAGGGGTATTATAACTTTGACTTGTCTGTTTGTACGATATATTATAGTTTTTTTTTTTCAACATAAATGCGAGCAAACTCGCGGGCACAGCTATGATTAAATTAATTTAAAAACAAGTGTAGGCATAAATTATGGAACTGGTATTTGTTTGGTACACTTAATGGCACATTATACAACATTAACTCTGTTATGGGACTAAATTATAATTGGCAAAATGTGGGCGATTGAGACGCCTCTGCCTGCCCCTATGGGAATACAGGTGTGAGTGTATGTCTCATACATACACTCACACCTATGTATGATTGATTCATAATTAATTAGATTAAATACTGGTTCTGATATTTTCTATATACTTATGTGTAATTAATGATATGTTAATATTTCGAAGATCAAATCCACAGATACAAACTGTAAAAGTAGCGAAGAATATTGATGTACGAGTACACCTTCAAGAAAAGAGCGGACTCCTAACAAAAAGTCTGGCTACGCACTTGTCACACCTGCAACACAAGAGTCGTACGTGCGCTGCCCGCCTTTGAGGGTGATGAGGGTTGGGGGGATGGAAAATAAGAGTGGGAGGTTGAGGAGATGAGAAAGAGTAGAGGGGGATGAGGGGAGAGGGGGAGTTGGGCCTCCGGAAACCTTTTTCTTTTTTTTCTTTTTATACTATAGGGGGACAGACGAACAAACGGGTCACCTGATGGTAACGACACCGCCGTCCATGGACACTTGCAACTCAAGAGTCGCAAGTGCGCTGCCCGCCTTTAAGGGGGATGAGGGATGGGGGATGCAGGGAGCGGAAAGAAGAGAGGAGGGATGAGGAGATGGGAAAGAGGACAAAGGAGATGAGGGGAGAGAAAAGGGGGGAGGGGGAATTGGGCCTCCGGAAACCTCACTCATTTCGGGGACATGCAACGCAAGCGTTACTTCTCAACCGGTTTTCTGTGAGGCCCTGGTATCGCACCGGTCGAGCCGGCCCATTCGTGCCTAAGCATGGCTCTACCACTGTTTAAAGTGGCGTAGTGTACTTTAAGTAATCATTTACTATTGTGGACTTTAATATAAAACGGAACTTTCTTCGGTATCTTTTATTTAACGATTTAATCCTCTTCTGCGGCAATTGAATGTAAAAGTTAAATTGTAAGGTAAACATGTTAATACGTAAAGATTAAAATGTAAACTTAAAGTACTCGAAAAGTCGCCACTTATATTAAGTAAGTGTTTGATTGAGTAATTGATGAGGTGTACCTTCTATTTGAAAGCATTAGGCATTATCAGTGCGCATCAAAGTTATGATAAATTTACATACTGAACCAATTGGATACTTTTTTTTTTTTTTTTTTTTATGCGATAGGGGCCAAATGAGCAGACGGGTCACCTGATGGTAAGTGACTACCTCCGCCCATGGACACCCGCAACTCAAGAGTCACAAGTGCGTTGCCGGCTTTTTAGGTAGGAGTACGCTCTTTTCTTGAAGGTTTGAAGGTCGTATCGGTTCGGAAATACGGCAGGCGACAATTTGTGCCATAGGCTGCGAAGTGAAGCGCACAGTGGTGGAGTGCCAATCGTCAAGGTAGTGGGGATGGATATTTTGTTTATTAGTGACATTGTCGTTCTATTATTTTTAGCAACTGTGCATCATGTTTAAGAATGCGTTTAGTGTTGTTGAACTTGTTGCTACTGCGCAGCGTGCGTAGCAGCCATTGTTAACTCTGAATTTGTTAACTCAAACTCACACTTCGGTACCGTATAAAAAATGAAGCTTTTAAATATATTTGTGGCTGGACATACGGTATATAATTAAAAAATATCTGTTAATGTGACATACCTACTTACTGACACGATAACGTGTATCCCGTATTATAGTATACCCGGTTTTCTTTCCTTCTACTTCTAGACCGTCAATCCAAGTTGACCAATAGGCGATTCCCACTATATATGTATAGTAACTGTCACTATTAAATTTAAAAGTTTGTAGAGAATCCTCAAGGTGCGAGATTATTTCCGTTTTCATACTGATATACTTACTTACGAACTTAATGTACATGATGCATGAAAAATTAATTAAAAAAGTACACAAGAGTAAATTATGAGTATATACATATATACAATAAAATAGTGGCAAATGAGGTGATTATAATTGGCAAGGCATGGGGCTAAATCAAACACGAAGTTGAAGACTGATCGCTATGGAGAATTACTGTGGAATCCCTCTGCCCCATTCAAGGGGCATAAGTAAGTCAAATAGGTAGTATTAAAAAAAATACCACTTACCTCACAGGTATATATATTTGATCTCTCACATGCTAGACGCTCGTTGGCTCGTATGGCCACCCTGGTGTCACGTGAATGCCACACATCACCGTCAACATGCACAGGATTGAGGACATCGTAAATGAAAGCGGTCACCTAAAAAGTTGAAGGGATTAAAAACCATATCTTTTATCAGCGATAAGCATAAGAATTTACTCAAATACTAAACATTTTTATAATCATACTCGTACATGAAGTTCTGCTATCATAATAGTAGACGCTGTATAACTCTTCAGGATTCATTATAGCACTACCGCATCTCTTCCCGTAGGTATTGCAAAAGCCGACTAAGGGGTTGAACTGTTATCTATTTATTTAACTTTATGCACATATTGTACAAGGCGGGCTTAATGCCTTAGGCATTCTCTACCAGTCAACCTTCGGGTGTTGCAGAAAAAAAGTGGTAGGTGCGAAGAATACGGGAGAAAAAAGGAACTCGTTTAAAAGTAGTATAAATACAAGAAAAAATATTATACACATTATTATATATACATTATTAAAAGAGAAGAACGAGAAAAAAAAATTATGCGACAATTAAGCCAATTCATTCAGCAGGAGATCACGTACCCTTTGTTTAAATGTGAAGCGGTTTGTGGACATCCTGATTTCGAGTGGGAGCGCATTCCAAAGAAGAACAGATTGGACATAGAACGAAGAGTTCACGAAGTTGGAGTTATGAGGGGATACATAATAGAAGATTGTTGTGTGAGGAACGAAGGTTTCTGTCATGATTTGAGCACAGTAAACGAAGATAGGGTGCTAAATAAGATGGAGGAGATGGAGAGTTAAGAAAAGAGAAAATAGAAGTCAGTGCGCGAAGATTACGTCGCTTCCGAATCGGAAGCCATTTTAATCTATCTGACAGTATATACAAGACATTAGGCTTAATTGTTAGTGAGTGTAATCGTTTGTGTAAGAGTTATAAAAAGACAACTTCTGCTCAAGGAATTATTTCTGTATCGCGGGGACTTTACAAACTTACAAATAACGGACACAAAAGCCCCTAGACTCGACTCTACTATTTGCGGAATACGACAGTGTAGGAATCGGACCCACGAACTCGGGGCTCTTCAGTACGCGTTGCTAACCTCTAGATCTAGACTAGCAGGCCAGTCATCATAATTATCTATAAAACAAAAAGTGTCAAATTTTGATTCCTTGAATTTGATTTTTTTTTCAGTCTACATCTGTTATTACAATGTAGGTTGTCTACTTTACATGAACATCAAAGTATATGTGTTCTTATACCGCCCTATTCGTATTGACAAGGATAAGCAGACAATACGATTATTTGATGTAGAGCTTTCTTCTTTCATTTGGTGATGACTGATAATATAAAAGTATCGTTTTGTCATAATTTTATACAGTATTGCGTTTATTCCTGAGTAACAATTTATAAGAAATATAACGTAAAAAAGTTTAGTCTTTAAGAGTACGTTGTTTTGCAATTATTATGCAAATATATGTAGGTAAGAGTGTTGGTCTTGAATTGTCAATCAGTTTCCGCGCAAAGACAAAGACGTAATTACTGCACCATTCTAAGACCTTCTTCCGATATAAATCAGTTATTGTTAGAGCAATCCAATTATTTTTTTACTTCTTTATTCAACTACTACTACGTAGAAAGAAATTCCTTCCACTCAAACAGCCGTTCTGGTCTACTAATATAAGAATAAACCTCCTGCGCAAATTGCAAACGGTAGGATGGTTATCATTTCCAAGAACCAGAACGTAGAGTACGATAAAAATCAGTGTTCAGATCTAGCCACTTCATATTCTAACATTATAATTCTACTGAAATAACTAACTCTGTGGACGTATAACGGGTACAGCTTAATTAACTTGTCCATCGACAGTCTAGTCTTTTAATTTTTAGAGATATGGGGTTCTGATATCATGATCCACTCATAAACAGTTTTATTAAACATTTACAAAACCCTGTAGTCAAATCAGAAACATATCTTATAATTCACGTCTACAACTTTTAACGAATTGTGTGCAAGGTATAAACTGATTTTATTTTTTAGAAATACGATGGTGGATATGATTGCTCTGATTATCTGGCAAAAAAAGCGATAACTTCTATCGCTTGAAAGTTGATGTTAATTCTGGACTTTTTGCAAGAATCCTATTTAATATGCGTGGACCAGATAGATGCCGAACTATATAATTTGTAGCTTTTTTTGTTTCAGCGCGGGTAGTCTAGTAATTAATAATATATTTTGAAAACCATCAGAAAATATATATATATGTATATAATATATAACACATATAAAAATTTATAAGATATTGATATAATTGACAACTTGTTTTATTTTTTTTTATTTTTATAATCTATACATTAATCCAACAAATTAATAAATGATCGAAGTTATTATCCCTGTGAATTAAGTCTTGTACTTTTTTGTTAACAAAAGAGTCAACTAAATATGTGTCAATAAATCAGTTGCTGGTTAAATAAATTTAAGCTCAATATATTGCCTATAAATATAAATAAATTGAAATAAATTGTAAATACGAGGGTTACAACTTAATAAAACAATCTTGCGGCTACAACGTACTAAGGCAAAAATCCGTTTTACCAAAACATTTTCCTGTCTTTAGCTCGCATGGTTATTTATGTGTGGTATCCATTATTATTTATGTGTGGAATCCATTATTATTTATGTGTGTAATCCATTATTATTTATGTGTGGAATCTTTACACGCCAGATTCTCTTTTGTCTTTGTACTCAGGTTGATATAAGAATTTCCCGGATAGCGTTATTGCCGTATACTGTGAGAAAACATGCAATACTCGTAAGCTACACTATGGTAGACACACTAGTAATCTTCGTCTTTTCGACTTAAAGTGATGAGTTAAAAACGACACCTACTTCAATAGGTGTATAACAAAACTAATAGAATAGTTTTTCGATTTTTAGAAGTAAAATTTTTGTGAACTTAAATGACTATTTAAAGGAAAAATACTCAATTGTAATTCGAAACTTGATTTAAATACTGTACTGCCTTTAAAGTTTAAATAGAAAAAAGACTATACATTATATTCTATACCCAATTACAGAAAGTATTAACAAGGGCAAGTAAATTAATTCTCAAGTACGTACTCGTTAGGTACGAGTACGTACTTGAGAATTAATTTACTAATAATTTACTACTCGTTAGGTACGAGTACGTACTTAAGAATTAATTTACTTGTCCTTGTTAATAGTAAATACGTACTCGTACCTAATATGATAAATACTTAAATATAAATATAAATTTAATCTTAAACCAATATTTCATCATAATAATGAAGCGGGAATTATACTATTACTATTACAAACAATAACTGATGAAATATTTCATTATAATATTCATAATACCTGACTTCCATGTAGAATAAATGTCCATAAAAAGCATTGATAAAAAAACAATAAGTAGAACCTATGTTTACGCATAATGTTCAAGAATCACTTTTCGGCACTCTGATAACATATTGATTCACAATTATTTTTTCACAGAAATGTATTAACACCACTGGCTTTCACAGCCTTGTTACAACAATGCACTTTTGAATTTGTCCTACTAGTCTGAGAGTAGCGAGAAAGTGTTTGGAAACAGAATAACATCCAACATTCCAGCACGAGGAAAATCCATAACAGCTTTGTTGATTGTCTTCAGCACTGAATGTATTTTCAATAGCTCCGACGACAGACCGACTAATTGTGCTAAACAACACACTGTTTACAAATTATCTACATCTACAATCACAATGATATCAATATAATTATTACCTATAAGTTGTGGTCCAAAATTAGTTTACATACAATTTTCTACAAGTGAAAGTAATTTCAAAGTCTCTCCACCAACTTTTTTATATATTTTTAAGTCATTATTTAAAGTTAGTAACATTAAAAAAATATCAAAGAGGTTTATATCAATAATTTAATTACAATGATCAATATTGTAGCCTCGTTATATGTAGTTATTTTGCCTACAATTACAAAGTTGGATTATTGTACATATTTACTGTTAGGTATAAAATTCCAGTATAGAAATTGAACCTCGTCATTTAATAAAATATCAGAAAAAAACTATAGCAAGCTGTGATTTGCGTCATTGAATGCTTGTTATCTTATCATAGAATTTTAAAGTTATCACTGCTCAATTGCTTCGATTTTTTATAACATGATAAAACGACATTTAAGTCTCGTTTACTGTAAATTGAACATTGTAATCGTTAGTGTGGGTATTCAGGGACTGCCCCGAATACTTTGTACCCACTGCACGTTTTTTATGGAATTCTTGTAGTATTGATATAGTATTGCGTACCTCAGAAAGAACGAAGAATTGGTACATTAACACTCTGTATATGAGATTCCAAGATCAGAAGAGAATCTGAATTCTGGCACAAGAGATTGTTTTTATGATATAGGAGGCAAACGGTGTGATAGTCACCTGATCGTAAGTGACCATGGACACTACAACTCAAGAGTCGAAAGTGCGCCGCCGGCCTTTGACCCCTCTAAGACCGGCAGACTCTTTTCTTGAAGCCTTGAACTTCATATACGTTAGGCGAAACGCAGGAGACTAATCGAATACTTTAAATTAAAAACAAACGAATAAATTATAATTTTGTGTTATTCAAGAATGCGGGACTATAAACAGTACACCAGCAGCGCTAGCAAAAACAAATATATCAGTCTACTAATGGACTACAGACTTATCTCTGTCGGAATTCTCATATTTCCTTAGTATATAGGTAACAGTCTGGTAGCGGTACTTACTGCCCCAGTGTTCTTTACATTTAAGTTAAATGAGGTTATTTAAATTTAATTAGAAAGAGAAGAAATTTAGTTGGTTAAAATTAGGCGCTACTAATCATTTAGCTAATTCAGTGAACTACATAAACTTGGTTCATTTAACTAGTGAATTTCTACAGTACCCAGACTTTAGTTACTCAATATAGAAATCTTCACTGCGGTTTAAACTTTTATATTTTTTATTATAAGGCTAGTACGTCTTTCGTATCGATTAATAATTAAGTGATCAATGATCATGAGTATTGTGATTTAAAGATTGCCACACAACACCAGCTGCCTATTTTTGTACTAACAAGATCGGAAGCGCTATCCAAATTAGATAAGATTCATACAAGCGCGCGTGGTACGTCTCTTCATTACATACATTGCAACAATAAAATTCTACCCATTGTTGTAAGACACCTCTAGGTTTAACATACAAACATTGAACGACAACTATGATGGCGATAAAAATACATTGTAACTAAAAATATACTATCTCAATATCGGAATAACTTAAAGTATGATAGATATCTGAAATAGAATTGATGTCTAGTTTGTGATAGGCGATGCAAAACATAGATACACGTGTTAGAGTAGACCTTCGACCCACGTGACTATTTAAAATATCTATAAATATACTAGATTTTTATTTATAAAACTACACTCACTTTGTTTTAATTGACAAATTATAAGACTTGCCGTGTGGTTCTTGGTGGAATAGAATAACGCCACACCGTATCTTCCCGTGGATGTCGAAATAGGTGTTTAATTGATTAGACTGTTATCTATCCTTAGTATGTATAGTTTACACAGTGCCCGGTTGAATTGCTTGCCCAGTATTAAGTATGCGGGGCTAAACTATCATTATTATGGTTGACAAAATGTTAACGTTGAAGTGCCCCTTACTACCCCTTTGGTGATATGTATGTATAGAAAGAAGGATCTTTATTTTGCATCGTCATCATCAGCCCGGAGCCGTCGACTGCTGGACGAACGCCTCCCCCAAAGAGCGCCAATAATCACAGTCTGGGGCAAACCGCATCCACCCAGACGTGACGCAAAACTTAACGAAATGCCCTCTCACTTTATAGCGGTGTAGTTCCTAAATGATGCTTAAAGTTTCAACATAGGCTATGAAACAGTGATATTTTAAACTCACTATACTTTGTGTAGGATTCTTGACATTCTGCTATTTGGTACCACCAACATGACCACCGCTTGATATTTTTTTGTTTTTCTAATACAACTTAACTGCCGATACGTTCATACGATTCAGTATAATTGAGAAACAAAAAACCTTGTACCTGCAAGCCGGTGGCATATTCTAGGATATAAAGAATTCTACATACCCACAAAAACTAAAGCAATAAATACTGCAGTTAAAGTAAAAAAAAATCAAAATGTTTCCAAAAAGGGGATAAGATAAACTATGGCCTTTCGAACTTCTCAAATGACGAAACTTAAATGACTTCTTGAGTAAAACAATTGATATTATTACTGAACACACCCAAAAATATGTAAATATTATTATTTTTATTAACAAGGTGATAAGTACCTATCTGATGACATACATGTAATGTATTATTAATCCATTATTACCTTTTAAACTGTTTATATACAGTGACCGTGATAATTAAGTCAGACTCAAGTCAAACAGGTAATAAAATTATATCACTTTGGGATGCCCTTAGGACAATTTTTTTAGCATTTGGAACTAAATAAACTTTAGTAGGACGTAACCAAATGGACTGACCTGAAAAGGCGGCTGGAATCAACTGTATGCGGAAATCGGAGGACCGGGTATCCTAAGTGACCTAGTGGATTGCAGTGGTCTAATTTAAGATTGAAACCTTTGCTTATTAGTTACTTTTCAGAGAATGCCAGTGCCTACACGTACATTAACAAGTAATGTTATTTTTGACTTACACTTGACCCTCAAAAATGGCTATTGGCAATTAATCATACATGACGGTTAACGCTATCTCTTTACCAAAGATTAGAGAACCATTACCGCTTAGAAGTTTTAGTTTATGGAGTTAAGGTTTCAGCACCTGCGGGAAGTGCTGCAGTCGCGCAACAATGTTCTTTGTCTTTTTTTTTTCGTGTGGAAACCCCCACGGGTCATCACCTCACTGGACCCAACAGTGAAGTAGTATGTCGGACTCGAACGGACTAAAACCACACGGCGTTCCGTCACGAAGTCTATTGCAGAGGACCCGGGTATACCCTAAGAAGGAAGCTTCCGAGAACCCCTGCAGACTTGGTCATAGGTGCGTAATTATTTTGAAATGCGAAAATTTTAATAAATGTCTTCTAATCAATCACGGCAGAAAAGCTAAAAGAATCCGGATGAAATAAGGCATAGCGATTGACAATCTTCAATAGCATATATACTATATATGACATATGTATGTCCATTTTACGCGTTAATAAGGTTGAATTTTGATTGTTAAATATCATTAATAAATACCCATTGCTGTTATGGTTATTTCCTTAAAGAGATTATCCATCCGTCTTTAAATGCACACTGAATATGGGTTACACAAACAGGTGACGATCATTAGAACATAGACACGTATCAGTGTTTGCTACAAACCTAGAGGAAATTCGGTTTCCTGTTTGCCAGCTGTTTAGATTGCAATTAAATTGAGATTCTGATCGGAGACTCAGACTGTTAGTTATGTCACGAATTTATTTTTTCTGTATTAAAAAAATTTAGATAGATCAATATAATATTTTTTTTTGTAAATCTGTTGCGTTAAAATCTGTTAACATCGACCCAATATATTCGTGATGCATGCACATGATACTGTTCGTTCACATACCTCGGACATGGTGTTGGATATGAATTCAGAAGTCCCCTTGGGATTCCGTGCCTCGGAGTAAGTTATGAAGTTGTCTATGCAAGATCGCGCTACATTTACACAATCCTTATTTACTAATAGAAAAGCTTCTACATACTTAACTAACATTGAATATATGTATATGAATAATTATAGTAACGCTGATCTAAGGGTCCAGCTATAACAAAGAGAAGCCTATCAGAAGCTGACTATTCAGTCGTAGTAATTACCAAAGGTTATTTTGTGTGTAGCGAATATTTTTGTTTACAAAGTCCGTTATATCTTCTACCATTTGTGGTCAGAGGCGTATGGCGTACATACATCGACGTATACCACTGTAGGAAGTAAATGAAAATAATTAAGAAATAATTTTAATCGTCATTATTTTTTTAATGTATATTTGAGTATTTTGGTTAACCATTCAATATATTTCTTATTCTCCTTATTTTTTATTTTAAAAGTTTATCGATCGATATTTTTTTACAAATAGAATCCAAGTTTCTTGATTGTTTATATAAATTTGTAACCCTTTTGCACACGCTTCGTGTTTATGTTGCTGTTTTAAATGAACATAAAAAGTAATCGTTTAAATTAACAATATCAGGGACATATTAACTTAATTTTACTTTCTCCTGTCAAGTGTTTAAAATTTGTATTGGATTTTTTTCCTAAAATAGGCCAATAGGCCCCAATACAGATGTCAAAAATACTCTATCTCTTAATTGCTTAGGTATAACTACCGCTTTATATTTTAAGTTAATCTGTATGGATATTCTCAACTAGGGGGAAACGTAATATAACTATCATAACCCAGTGCCCCACTTGCAAAGGTATTTCAGTAGACAAATATTGTTTTAAAGTTAAAATATTTTTTTGGGGTCTAATATACAATTAAATATACTCAAAAAAACTTGTCCTAATATGCCGTCTGTTCTTCAAGAAACACATAAAATGTTTGTTCAAAATAAAAGTCATCATAATTCAACAAAAAACCATTCGCATATTATATGCCCTCCAATTCCCTTTATTTCTATGCACATTCCAGTTACCTATAAAGTCTAATCTAATTACTGACAATGACGCACCCGTGTTAACTGTCCAACTACATCATCATCATGATCATCAACTTCTCACCATTATACCAATTTTATTTATTTTCTCTTCTTCCATTCCACTCTATCATTCATCATTTCACTGCTCTTTCCCTTTCTATCCATATTCTCTTTCAGGCACTCCATCTAGTTTTCTTTGGTCGTTCCCTACTCGTGTATCCGTCAACTTCCATGCATAAAACTTTCTACCCGACCTTTTGTTCATACCACGATAATCTATTGCTCCTCAACTTTTCATCCACCGGCGCTACTTCTAATACATTAATTTCTCTCATTGTCCATCCTAGTGACACAGCACATATATCTCAACATTCTCATTTCAGCTACATAGGCGTCTCCCGCCCATTCTCTTTGTGGGCCAACTTTTAGATCCGTACTAGACGACAGGTATAATAATGATCTTGTGCCCTTTCAGTTTAACAGGAAACCTGTGAACCACATATGGTGCCTGTTACTTGTCGCCAGTTCATCTAACCTATATTGATTCAGTTCGATTCCCTGTTTCATTCAGTGAAATCGTTTCAGTTTGTTGCCATTTTTCCGCCCTGCTTTGGACCTCACGCCTATCCTCACCAACCAACACAAAACCACCACAAAACCTCTCGGGATTCTTTTCTAGGTCAACAAATATCAAATGCAAGTTTTTGTGTGCGTCTTTATTTTTCACATAGTTAGCACATCAAATACGGCATCTGTTGTCTCGTGTCTGGAGTAAACCTGATCTGGTTTTGTGTTACGCACTCTTTCCTCTCACTCTTCTCTCAATAACTTTCTCCCATATTTTCATACCAAATGACATAAGCTTTACTAACCGATAGTTGCTGCATTCGTGAACATCCCCTGTATTTGTTATATGTAAGTTATTACCTCTTTATGAACAACTTATTGAAGTATAAAGTCAGCAGCGCATATTCGTCTTCTTTCAATAACCTCCAAAGTTCTACTGGCATACCATCGGGCCTAACTGCTTTTCACTTTTTCATACTTTGTACAGCCATTCTGACTTCCTTAATATTGAACTCATTTATCAATCCGATATTTACATTTTATATAATTAATTCATCTTTTAATTGGTAAAACCCTGCTTGTTTTATCTTTTATACAGACATCGCACGTGCTTCATATCTTTTGCCCTTTTTCCCTGCTCCTTGCTATGCGGTACAGTTCTTTTTGGCCTCTTGGCTCATGTAGGTGTTTGTATATATCGTTTTGAGCTTGAGCTTTGGCTACTGCTGCCGCTTTTTTTCATTTTCTTCAACTCTTTATGTTTGCTCTTTTTAACTTCTTTTACTCTTTCACTCTCCATCTCTCTTTTCTCACAGTTTTAAGGCATTCTTCTTTTCTTTTAGAGTTTTCTGTTAATATTCACTCCACCACCAACTTTATCTTTCAATAATGCCTTTCCCTTTAGATACTCCTAAAACTTCACTCGCTGTCTATCTAATATGCTTTGCCAATTCACTTCAACATTTATTCACTGATCTACCTTGACTTTTCTCCTATTTCAATTATTTTTGTCACAACTTCTTCCCTAAATTTCTTTGAATACTGTTCTTTCTCTAGCTTTCGCTATTAGTTCCGTTGCAGTTCTTGACGCAGATCAATGCTGCTCCATATGCCACTTAAATTAATTAATTTGTTAATTTTCTTAGAAAACTCCTAAATACTCCTGTTATCCTCACCAATACTGGCACTTTAATTGCGTCTGAATCGCTGTGTCATATTTTTAAGCAATATACTTCGCATATCATTAAGTAACTTTGTAACAGTCAAATAATTAGGGTACAAACGTAGTTTACCGTTTTTGACAACCTAGATTTTAAAACAAACTGTATCAGTAGCTTCTTGCGGTTGTCGTCAATTATAGACTCATACATTTCTATATTAGAAATTAACTGTTTGGCATTTTTTTCATCACCCATCATAAAATGTTGTAGACAAACTGCAGTTTTAATTATGAATTTCTCCATGGTGTTTGCCGTACCGTCTGAGGAACTATCCGCACTTTCAGAGCAAAGTGATAATATTTTGGAATAAATTAAATTAATATTTTCATGTATCATAAAAATATGTTGAATATCTGAATATTCTACTTCGATATTTATTATTAGAGTTGCTATCAATTATCAATAAAATCAATTATCAGTATATCAATAAAACTTATCATATAAATCCTTTGCCTCAATACCTTTATTTTCTCTAATAATTGATAACCTTCTCTTAAACCCTTACTTTGTGCTGCAACTCGCTTAACATTTCTTTAACTTCATCTGCTATAACTATCTATATAATAGTATCTATAACGATACAATGTTTTATGCACAATAACAGTAATGAATTAGTATAAATATATGTTTAATAATGAATTATATATTGTATAACTTACTCATAATTAATGTTCGCCGAGACGATATTGGCACTATTAACTCATATAATATTGCGAATCTACTCCACTTTCCATGACATTTGCGTTAGTATCGAGATAGCTAAATTGCACCTCCCAGAATGAACAGGACACAAATGGTAATCAGTAAGTACGTCGTGACATCAGCATGGTGCAACAATTGTTCTGTAGATGCTAAGTTTCCAGCTCAGTTTAGAACAATAATAGTTTTCTGCTCTTTAGATTATTGCTTGTCCATATTTGTTTGATTTTTTGTATCAACGCTCACACGCATCTCGCATAAATCTGCATAAGGAGTCATCTCCAAGCCGTACAATACAATACAACTGCGATGTTTATATTAAGTACCCATATAGGGTGGCGTACCGAACTTGCCTACGCGCTGGAAGGATCGCCATATAAAGTCTTGTCTTGCGAGAGAAAGTAATTACAGGACGTTTAGGTTGAAGCACTAATTTTGTAATAATCAGAGTAAGATAATACATTCACTTAAATAGGGATAACTAATTAGTTAGATGACATTTACATCACATTTACCATTTTTTATAGCTGATTACAATTTGACTCAAATGTCAGCCGGTTCAGTGGTAACTGATTCAGCAAAACTCCTATATTATAATTTGCTTTTACATGTAACAAATAATAACTACACCGAATTAGAAGAACAATTTAAAATTATGATAAAATGTCTACAAATCTTGATTACATAGCCTAACAAAATACTTTAACAATCTCTTGTTGAACGGTGTTTTCCGGATTATCAAAAATGCCAAAAGTTACCTCCATTTAAATCAGACTCATAAACAGATCCCTGTAACTACCGACATTTTTCTGTGTTACCTGTAATGTAAAATATCCTTGAAAAAGTACTACACAAACGTTTAGAAAACTACTTAACATCGAATAATTTCATATTCGAAAGACAATATGGATTTAAAGCAAAAAGTAATATACTTACTGTTACTGTAAATCTAATAACTAAAATAGGTATATTCATCGGCCTAAAAAAGCTTTCGATACCATAAGCCCTGAACTGCTTTAAAATAAATTAGAGGAGATAGGCGTTATTCCCAAAGCGTTACACATATTCTAGTCGTACCTTACAAACACAATAATACCCAAATTGACGACCCGAAGTGTACCCGAAGTCCCAATAACCTGTGGCATTCCTCAAGGATCAATCTTAGATCCTCTGCTCTTCTTAGTCTATATAAACATTATGCTATATTATGCAACAAAGCTAATGACTATCAAACAAATATAGACCTATAGCAGTTGCATTTTTTACTCAAAGCAATTATCAAAATATTCATACTAAAACGATGCTATGAAGGATGACGCGCTTTTACAAAATACCCACAGATATAGAAAACGTCAACTAGCTCAACACATTCAAAGGAAACTTGCTAAACTTATAATTGAAAACAAATTTATATTATAACATTATATAATGTGTTGGTATTTAGTGTAATTAGTATTATGTTAGTGCGTGTGTTAAATTTACATTTATCTTTATGACGATGATAAATAATAATGATAAATGATAAATGATCTTTATTTTGTAAATAGGTTATAGCATCACTTTTACACGTCAATATATTGATGATGACGATGAACAATGTTACTATTTTTAAAAGCCATGTTCTCATGGAAGTGATGTAAATCTTATACGAGAATAAATGTCTTTAAACTTAAAACTATTACATAATTTTACGCAACAGTAAGCCATGAAAAATGAAACATATAATTTCGGTGTTGAGTATTATATTTAATCATCTAGGTATCGTAAAGATAGGTCAGTATTGATATGTTATCAATCAACACTAGCATGTTTTATAGACAAAAAGAATATCTCAGAGGTCAACGTATCTACATATATGAACCGTGACCTCGACTTTAACATCATTATCTTGGTAAGTGTAATGTTAAAGGGCTCTGTTTCCGCATTTAGAGTCATGGTCGATCCATTATGCGTTCTGACCAGCCTAGCTCCTTTGGGAATAGGTGTTCGTTCAGAGCCAAATTTGAAAGATGAGACACATTTGTATTGAAAGATGGAAATGTTTTCGCTTAGTGCTAGTGATATTTTTATGTTTAGGTCTAAGGAAAACACTCCAGCTCCAGTACCTATCCCCATTTTGGAACTGTCCGTCTACATCCGGAGTTCATTTATGCCAGAATGGTCACTATCATTCTCATGTAGTTCAACATTTCAGTATATATATAGTTGCCGTAGCTGCCACCTGTTAAACCTACAGATCTAGTGGTGCTAGGTCGAGAGCCACTTCAAGGGCGGTGTATTTTTGCATTTATCCAGTTACCGCCGTACAGGCGAGTCTCAACAATTGCTGCAACTTGTCACTAACAGTGCTTAGCTCAGTTCTCCGCCAAGAACAATCAATAGCAATAGCAAGCCATAGATTGATTTTCAGTGAAAGGCCCCATCTTTTGCCGAGGAGTCACTTGCATTGGTAGAAGATAATGCACTCTTTCTTAAGTTTTGCGTCTAGGTGTTTATTCCATAGGTGTTTGCTGTCGAGTATGACTCCTAAATACTTGACCTCTCACGTGTGCCAAATAGTTTAAGCAACCTTAGATCACCTTAACTCCTTTTGTTTGTGAACATAATTATCTCCGTTTTTGTTGGGTTCACTGATAGATTGTCTTAACGCACCACTATTCGACGTTCTTTAAAGCAGACCTCATATAATCACATTACGTCACACCGGTGTATCATACAGTGCTATTGGCCGGATGACCCGCGTGTATAGCCGCCTTGGAGCGAGCTTCCAAAAGTGCTTGTCGAAGCGCCACCTCCCATTAAGGATCAGACAGAGTCTGACTTCATCTGGGCCCGATTCCATACGACGAGCGAGTCAACTTCAATCGAGGCACTGGGAGGTGGAGCTCGTGATATAAAAGGGCGCCCGTCTTATCCAGGGCCACCCGTAGGCCCAATGCCTCGATTCACTTGACCCCCAGGCAGACCCCTCTGGCGGCCAAGTCTAGACAGATCCTGGCTTATGCTGTTGAAGTTTGGTTTATCGAAGGCAACTTCGATGTCGATGAAGGTTCCTATTCTTGATTTTTTATATTTTAGATAGTATGTATGAGACGACACGATACACAGCGGATTCTACTGATTTACTCATCGAGTAGGCGTGTTGGTGTGTATTCAAGGTTGTTGTTTAACGCAATGCTCCTGGTTTCTCTGTCTATTAACCTCTCTAGAACCTTCATCATGAAGGATGTGAGGCTGATCGGTCTAAATGATTTGGGTTGTGTGTACACTACACATAACCTAAACCCATCCCTTGCCGGGTTTAGGTGTAGGGATACTACTTTGACTTCTGTACAATTCATAGCTACGTACTGGTGTGCCATGCAGCTTCTGAAGATGGACCGGAAATGATCCAACAGTGCAGCGTCACACTATTTTAGCAGACCTGGGAATATACCTTGCAGTCCGGCCGCTTTGAATGGAAGGACGCTATTGATGGCCCACTTTAGTTTATCGTGGTTCACGATTCTGTGAGCGGTGGTCCAGTCCGAGTCATCTGGTAGTTGACTTCACCTTCCTCCCGTGTTTCATTCTCCATAAATATGCGACACTCTGGTAAGTGAGTTGTCATTGATAGTTCCGAGATCTCCGAATCTGTTTTGGCCAATGTTCAAGGTAGGTCAGGTTTTTTAGGAACCAAGTTCAGCTTCCGTTCCGAGCACAGGATATTTTTAACTCTGTTGGCCTGGTTGTTGGTGTCTACGTTAGTGCGGAAGTTTCTCCAGCATTCAGTTTACCTGATTCTGATCCGCTTCTTGTATTTGTGTTGGGCCTGTTGGCCCCCTGTTGGGCCTGCCTGTAAGCATTCCAGAGCTGGTCTATATACTCGTATATACATATCAATATCTTTTTTCTACTTAAAATTAGATTCTATAGTTAAATAACTTTTATGATATGTATGTAGATATGAGTAGACATAACATTCCTTTTAGCATGGTCCATCAATTCCTTTAGTCATATTGACGTGGGAGAACCATGCTTCGTTTGGGCCCTCTACCAAGGTGATACTCGGCCTCACAGAAAATTGGATCTGAATGAAGGCTTCCGTTATACAATACATATTTTGTTGTGTCCATAAAGAATCAAAATTATTTATTTCCCAGTTCTTCGGTTTTCTTTGCCATATGGCATACAAAAAAGTTAAAATTGTTATTTCGAACACAAGAAAGAACCGTCCACGGCGTTCCTCTTATTTTTTTTAAAACGCCTATCGGAAATTAAGCTTTGTTTTTAAAACGCCTATCGGAAATTAAGCTTTGTTTTTAAAACGCCTATCAGAAATTAAGCTTTGTTTTTAAAACGCCTATCAGAAATTAAGCTTTGTTTTTAAAAAGCCTATCAGAAATTAAGCTTTGTTTTTAAAACGCCTATCGGAAATTAAGCTTTGTTTTTAAAACGCCTATCAGAAATTAAGCTTTGTTTTTAAAACGCTAATCGGAAATTAAGTTTAATAAATTAAGTGTTATTTCTTGTTAAATATTATTGATCAAAGGGTAAAATCATTTTAAAGATAAATTCTAGGCTTCGATATTACCTTATATTATATGCTACATATTGACTAGTACAGGCTAAGATGTTGAATTATTAGCATTTTGGATAACATATTTATACATACATATATAGAACTGCTCTCCCTCTCGCCTACTGTTGCCGTGACTGACGTGAGGGTCCATAATTACTTAAGACATTATGGAGTGCAGTTTAAAGTTTGAATTGAATTGAATACTAAGCAATACCCTTCAAAGTATTAAATAATATAATACACACATCAAAAGTGTCAAGGGATCAAGTAAGTTTTACAGTATCGTGGTTGAAGAAAAAGAAGTTGAATAGTAGTTTTCCCTCACACCAATAACACACAACCTTTTTTTTATGTATTTCGAGTGTATGTACTCGTATGTGTGACGTTTTCTTTCTTTTGTCCTCTAGGCTCTAGCTTTATCTGGTTAATGGATTATGAAATGCAAAAATATTTCAAGTTGTAAGCTTTTTCTGCCACGCATTCGGGTGTGTCATAAAAAATTACTTACATATTTTATGAATTTTACTTGCATTTTTCTCTACAGCTTACTCTTTACTAATTAAGACATTGACTGCATCCCTAATACAATTCTTTTTTTTCCGGGGGTCACACATTACTAGTATTCTTGTTAACCCCCCCAGCTAAGCCAAATGCTTGTGTTATGGGTGGGTTTACGACGGTAGTGTACTGGGTGGGGTTTGAACCCGCAATCACTTGATCGCAAGTCCGACGCCTCAGCCATCACGCTACCTTTATTATTTAGTTCACCCGTAACTCTAATTATTATGAGGGATTTTCCTTCCCTAATGATTTTTTTTCCAGACACAGAAATATTTTTTTATTGGGGATTGAACCTGCAACACTCGATGCGGTAGCCTAGTGGTGACACAACCACTTAAACCACTGCGCCATCCGTGCAATCAATTGTAAGTACGCCGTAGTTTATATGTGTTCAAGTTCTTGGTTTTAAAAGGTAAGGACGTAATTGCTTGAGTTAAGTATACGGTTGACCTTCAAATGATACTCATACGATTGTTCTTAAATTATTATGTAATATTTTTTTTAGAGACATCTCCCGCACTAGGATAAATTTCTGTATCACTATACAAACTTTACAAACATTCAAATAACGGATACAAAGAACACCCAGACTCAGAACAACAATTTAAGCCTTACACAAAGTGTTGTCTCGTGTGGGTATCGAACCCTCAATACTCCGCGCGGCAGCGTAGTGGCGATGTGACACCTTAAACCGTTGCGGTATCCGTGCAGTCAACAAATACACGACTTATACAAAACAGATTTCACTTACTTTTCATTTGGTGACCAACTGCTACACCTTTAATCCACATGCGTAGAATCAATAGTGGAAAAAGCTCTTCATATTAGGAACTGGTACGAGGTGGTTTAACGATAACTGTCTATATTTACACCTGTTCTTGATTCTTAGAGCCACTTACAATTAGTAGCAGCAACCATCTACTCTAGAACATGAAGTAAACGACATAACAAATAAGTAGGTGAATGAGTATTACAGCTCTTGCACTCTCACAACACATACTTCGTACACTTAAAATGTAACACATGCTTCATGGGGATTATGCCCAAAACAAAAAAAAAACAAACGTGTACACTCTGTCTATAACTATATATAAGTGTCTGGGTAGCTACAAATTGGTTTATTGAAGTTCAAAGGAGGTTCATCGTGAAAGTGCAAAAAGGTCAAATATGCTGAAATATTATCTGAATATTTTGTTGTCAGTTCTTAACCTGCTTTGTGTATTGTTATTGATGCCTAATAATTACTATCTGCCCGCTCAGTATACCTACATGGTTATCACAAGAACGGGTGAAAAATTATTTTTTGTTTGAGTCTTGATAAGACAACATTACACAAGTTCAAACATGAACTGCGTTTCGTGGTCATCCATACTAAAACTACGTTTTAACAATAACTCCAAAAAAAAACTTACAGAAATTTAATACTGAAACTGTTTTTCTATTCTTAAAAACCTTACTTTTATAGCAGAACATAAGGTTTAAGAGACATGGCAGTGTAGTGATCATTGTAGAAAACTACATATAATATGCTGCTGATACCACCAAACATGTTGTCTAATGTCTAATAAATATTACCATGTCTGATCTCAAACTGTTAACTGTACCAAAGTATCCTTTATAAAACAATGAGTAGCCTTAAACCATGTTTTGATGAGAACAAGGGAATATCTGTATTTTTTTCTAAATCGAATGTACTGTTTTTCAATTGCCAAATGTGTTTCTTTGCTTCCACTTGAATATAATAATAACATTTGAATATCATAAAAATCACGGTCATAGACTATTATTTTTAACGTACCCCTTAAGAGCACCCGTTGGTTAGATTTACCTAGCCCATCTAGGTATAATTTACCTAGGTACACATAAATTTGCAACTACTTACACAGGAAAAAACACATATTGAATAAATTTATTAAAAGAAATGTCGTAGTCACAATTCTAAGAAACTAAGCAGTAATTTATTAATTTATTTAGTATAGGTACTCAAACGACTCATTCAACTATCACATGCAACTTGTAAAATAAGCTAATGCTTTTACTAATGTATTAGATTAGACTGAATTTGTCACTTAGAGAAGTACATTTTATATAAATGAGTAAAATTTTAACAATACATAAGTCGACAAATATATCAAAAGTTGTACTTCAGTGACTATTTACGACTAAACGTTAACTTGTTTAAGTGTTTATTGTGTGTTATTAATTTAACTTGAATGGTATTTGAAGCTTATTTACTGTGATAGGTACTACTATTCCCGCCGCATGTTACTGTGTCTTTCTTCCCTATCGACTGTCTGTTTCTCACCGCCACCTGGCAGTGCCGACGTTCGTTTATAAGGAATTCCTTAATCTATGTATGTTGAACCTTCACTTAATAAGACTAGTTGAGAGCCCTCAACGCTCACTGAAAGTCCGTGCAAATTAATCGACGCCATCTCCGGTCAACAGCCATACATAACATATATCAAACAAAAAAATATATAAGTTGTAATATTCCCGTCTTGATTCCCGCCTAGTGCAGACGTTCTCAAACGAGATATTGTACTCAACAGATGATAATTTGAACACAAAAAAGAAAAAATAGGGACCGTAAAAATTTCCTTATATATTTTTCTTTCAATAATAATTAAAAGCGTACTGTTTATAGAACGATTATGACGTGAGTAATTGAAATCATTATCAAGTACTAATTGTGTCTGTTTCCAATTTTAAAATATTTAAACTTAATTGTAAACTGTTTTTGGTTTCTTATAACAAATGTTTTTTTTTTCTTTGGTCATAATGTAACAGTTTAAATTAAAATAATTGTTAACAATTATGTAACTAATACGAGCCCCGATGCAAAATAGTTGGAAAGTAGTGCAAAGCGTAAAATATAGAAAGTAAAATAATTAAGAACGTTTAATAAAAAGCCACAAATTTGAGGAACATTTTAAAGTTTTTTTTAACATAACTGAAATTCTTTCAGGACTTTACATAATATAAAAAAAATAAAAAAAATATTCTTAAAAACATAATGCAAAAGTATTCGTCTACCCTTGCCACTCACGCAAAATAGTTCGTATACCACTTAGTTGTGTCGCCTTTGCCCTCAATGACAGCTTTAATGCGAAGAGGCATGGTTGCAACCAACGCTACACACTCCTCAGGCGTAACTGACTCCCAGACAGCCAAGAGTTTATTTAGCCTTTAAGTCGCTCTTCGATCTTGAAAACTTTTTTCATTTTCCACCATAGGGTTTCGATCGGCGACAAGTCCGGGCCGTTAGATGGCCATTCGATTGTGGGGATGCTTTTCGCCAGTAGTCACGTCTTTGTTTTCCTTGCAGTATGGCAGGAAGCACCATCCTGTTGAAAAATTAAGGTATCTTGATGCTTAAGGACGGAATAGAGTGCAGTAAATTCTCTTCCAAAAGGTTTTGATACCTTGCAGCATTGACCATCCACAAACTGCATACCAACACCTTGTGCAGACATGCAAACTTCACTTTGCGTTGAGACAATCAGTATGAAATGCCTCATTTTTGTTCCGAATCACTTTCACATCATATTTGGACTCGTCACTCCAAATGATACCACGCCACGATCGGAAGTCCAATTTAAATGATCACGAGCAAACTTCAACCTCTTTTTCTTTTGTACAGCAGTCAACGGTTTCTTCTTAGCGGTGTAAAATCCGTAACCCATTCTTTTTAGGACTCTTTTGCAAGTATCAACTGAGACGTCTTTGTGAATCATATCCTTCCATTGCACCGTGAGTATTATTTTTGATAATTTTCTTCAGGATTCTGTTTTCTACGTCACTTGTGATGCGTGGTCGACCAGTTTTCTTCAAACAAGAATTCGTTCTATTCTTTTTATAGTGCTGAATGATAGATTGGACTGTAGACCACAAACTATTCGCTTTCGAAGCTCTTCACACACGGGTTTGCCACGACCCATTGTTATTTGAAAAGTAATGAAAAAAACTGAAATTTTCAGAATTTATACTGTCTCACTTGACAAATGACACAGAATTACTTTTACAAATTTAAATTATGCAACATAATTGTACAAAGAAGGAATAATCTTATTTAACTCACCGATAGACGAACTCTATTGCATCGATTAACAATTAGACGAACTATTTTGCTTATAACTTCTTCGAATTTAAAACGGGATATGTATAAATTTAAAAAGCTAAAATAGTTTATTGGTTCATAATTAAAAAATGACATAAATAACGCGATATGTGATAGTAGAACAGCTTAATATTTTATATAGATATACAAAAATAATGAAGTTAGAAAAAATCTCTCTATGCAGGTGCACCCCAGTACCAGCTTCTCCCTCTTGACCGCATTCAACGGAAAGCGACTCGCATCGTCGACTGCCAAGATAATTCTGAGCGACTTGACACCTTGGCGTTGCGTAGAGATGTAGCTTCACTCTGCATCCTCTATCGCTTGTATCATAGGGAATGTTCAGAGGAATTGTTAGGACTTATACCAGCTGCAGGTTTCCGCCATCGTCCTACGCGACAAAATATCCATCCTCATCATCTGGACAATTGGCACTCTACCACTGTGCGCTTCTCCAGAAGTTTTTCGCCTCACACAACCAGCTTATGGAACAAATTATCGCCTGCCGTATTTCCGAACCGATACGACCTTAAAACCTTCAAGAAAAGAGCGTACTCCTACCTAAAGGGCCGGCAACGCACTTTTGACTCTTGAGTTGCGGGTGTCAATGGGCGGCGGTAGTCACTTACCATCAGGTGACCCGTCTGCTCGTTTGCATCTCATAAAAAAAAAATAATGCAAGCTGCGTTGTGGTCATAGAACTGATTTTTTTTTTAAACAAAATAGTTGGAACTAGTTTGATTAATTTACTGCCACCAATTTGTTTAATATTAGGTTAGCTACTAATAAACTCGCCACTTTTTTCGATCAGTTTCTAAAACGTTATAGAACTATCTAGAATCTCTTGGAGTAGTATATAAATAAAGCAAGAGTTGTATGTCAGATCAGTTGACAAATGGATCTCGAATAGTAAAAAGTGCTCAATATATATGCAACGATGGGCGAAGGCTTTTTTACTTAGCTTACGATACCACAAAACATTGGTTCAGAAGATTTAAGGATGGAAATTATTACCTATCTGATGAACCTCATCCAGTACGACCTC
This sequence comes from Tyria jacobaeae, assembly GCA_947561695.1. Classification (NCBI taxonomy): domain Eukaryota; kingdom Metazoa; phylum Arthropoda; class Insecta; order Lepidoptera; family Erebidae; genus Tyria; species Tyria jacobaeae. The sequence continues at coordinate 2,771,592 of OX387211.1, read as the reverse complement.
CTACAATAGATGTAGATGAGTTAAAAAGACTCATAGAATCCCAGGTTCACTTCACGTTGTCTGACAGAGCAGCTTTAATGTTCTCATACTGCAGTAAAAAAAACAACTCCACACTTTAGAAAACACCTGGAAATATTCAGTTTGGTTGCCACATGAGTTGACGCTGTTTCAACTTCAGAAGAGAGCTAACGTGTGCATGAAATTACTTAGTTATCATCGTACTAATGAGTGGCTGGGGGATGTAATTACGGGGGATGAAAATTTTATGTTATGTAATGTTTTATGTTTTTATGTTATGTATATAAATTTTTCGCGTAAGCGCCAGTGGCTTGGACCTGGAGAAGCAGGAGTACCGACGCCAAAATCTAACACGAGTAAAAAAGTTCTTTTAAGTGTATGGTGGGGAATAAACGGAATTATATACTGGGAGCTGTTGCCATCTAGCACTACAATCACGGCCATTATTTATTGTGACTAACTGGATAAAGTAGCAGCGAGATTACCGAAAGTTCAAAATAAAGTATACTTTTTGCACGATAATGCTCGACCACAAGTAGCAAAACCGACTCGTGAAAAATTACTTTTGCTTGGCTGGGCTGTCCTTCCTCACTCACCATACTCTCCAGACGTTATGCCCTCAGATTATCATCTTCTCTAGCCCACTACTTAGCAGATAAAAAAAATAAAAATGAAGACCAGCTTAAAAGTGGCTTTACCACCTTTTTTTAACAAAAGCCTATAAACTTCTGCGAGGGAGGCATTACGACTCTGCCAGCGCGTTGGCGACAGGTGAAGGTAAACGACGTTGCTTATATAGTTGAGAAATGATTTGATTTTGTATATTTAAAAAAAATTATTAATTTGTGTACAAAGATGGCGGGTTTATTAGTTGCCAACCGAATATTATAAAAGTAAAGCTATGATTGAAAAAGCTTGTGGATTCCGGTACTCCCTTCTTGGCAACGAAATGCTCAATTAAATAGCTCTAGCTCGCAGGTTAAGCGAATTAAACAAAGTACCTTGCTGGGGGTTGCACAATGAAAAGTAACCTTTACCGTTGCTCTCATGACAATCTGCATCCACAAGAGAGCTGCTATGCGCACTGCACACGTACCACCATTTGCCATACAACACTATCTGTAGTGATTCATATTCACAAGCCGAGACAAGCGGTATGCTCCGAACATAGTCCTAGTTCCTTTAGAGTCCGTAACAGATACTAGAGGTCAAAGACCGAATAGCAAGAAAACTGTTGGAGCAAACATCTCGAACAGTACGCCAGTACTGTTTCCACATTTGTACATTTATACATCCTTTTTATGCAAAAAAAAAATATGTTGGTTACGACAAATAGAGAGGATAATTAAAATAATTCACTGACATACAAATTCACTATGCTATGACACCAAAAGTTCTCAATAGAACAAAATGTAATAAACGTAAACAGTAAATGAAAAAAATGCTGACATGGGAAGTCCAGCTTTCCTGTTCTCAATATTTTTTTCTTGTAATCTAGACGGATGGGACACCTTGTCGGACATTCAACCAAATAATAATAATAAAAGGACTTTTAGTTTTTTTTACGGTTGCTTTTTTACTCTTCTTACTGATTTTAGCAAAGAGTTTTATCTTAAGTTCAAAAGCTTTCATTTTTACCAGCAACTCAACATTTCTACACTGTTCAACGTGCTGAAGTAGTTACGTTTCAGATTTACAATTAATACAAAAAAAAATATAGAACTATATTGTTGCAATAAAAAATGGTACTTCTACTTTTTGCGACACAGCGCTGAGTTCTCATGTTCTAATTAAACGCATAATGATTGCGTTTAGCTTCTTCTCCGAAGAGGCATAATGTGAATATACAAGAAAAAAAACACACATAACCTATTCTGATATTGTATTGGTGACTAAGAGCTTACGATAACTGGGTTTCGGATATTTCCTCCATATCATATTATTTTAACTGTCTAATTTGGATTTTAAATTGTTTCAGATTATATACTATAATCGCGTCTGTTTTTTTGATAAGTTACATAATTGGTTTATTCATAAGTCAAGCTTGGTAAAGGTAAACCAAGGTCGGCCTTCAAATGATCAATGTGGATTGGGACAGCAGCAGATCACCGCAGCTTTCTTCTATGGTGGTTCCATAAAATTAGCTAAACATATTCACATTCGAAGAAACATTGCCAACGGGCGTACAAACGACAACTTTTTGGCAGTTTCTATGAACGGAAAATGGTTTCATTTCAGTTAATTTTTCTTTTTGTATAATATGGAAGGTTTCTTTTTTATTTTAGCAAAATTAAAAACAGTTGAAATACTGTTGAGTAATGACTGAATTAGTATCATATATCGCACCAATAAATTTTTGATCATATACCAAATAGATGTCACGTACTTTTCACCACCGCTAAGTTCTAACAAACTAGTCTCAATAAAAATAAGCTTCGATTAACGGTCAAGTCAGTATCGATTTCGACTCAATGGTTGAACATAGATATCCTCTTCATTAATACACCTCCTTATACACGAACCGCACTGCCAGGTGGCGGTGAGAGAGAGACATTCTTACAGGTTAGAAAGAGACAGCCAATTGCGACGGTAATAGTAGTAGGTACTATATATATCTCAATAATAATTTTTAATCTCAATAATTTTTGCATAAAGTAAGTAAATTAATAAGTTTTTTATTTTTAAAATCAAAACTAAGATACTTTTGAATCGTCAAGAGAAGAAGGTGGTTAGACTAAGACAGTCCAGAAGCTAGTTGCCTGTTGCGATACGTAGATCTTATGGAGAAGAACAGACAAGAAATTTCAAGGACAATCTTTTTCAAATATTTCAGGTAAAATACCGATATTTATGCCAGAAAAAGATACTTAAGATCTACCGACATTTCACTTAATAGTCTAACAAAAATAACACACAAGCATGGGTCAAACGAATCACACTCAAACATGCACACACTCAAACGAATATACATTACAATATTACTGAGATTACACAAATTTTTGCTAGAGAATGATATCTTAAAAAATAATGAATATATATGAACACCAGTTACTCAATTTACGCTACATACGTTATTCGTCATCAGCAATAGATCGCACCACGCATACGGAATTTGCAAAATGTATACACGAAAATAATAAGTAATTTTGACGTTTGACATTGACGTGTAAAAGTGTTATAATCAATTTATAAAATAAAGATCATTTATCATTTATTGATAAATAATATCATCTATTATTGAATGATTAAAGATTTATTCAACACTGAAATTAGGTAAATAGTCATAACTCTCATAAATAATTCCTGTCAACCCGCCCTTTTACAAAATTAATGTTTTGTAAAAGAGCGGCGGTTTCTGTGTGAAAATTTTTAAAATATAATTTCAAAAGTGTTAAAGAAAATCATGTTTAAAGCTCAATCTTATTCACAGAGTCCTGACCTTAAAACACACCAGAATACCTTACTTTATCGCTGTGTATACAATTCGTCAAACCGTTTAAAATTAATCTTAATAACATATTATATACATAATAATAACACTTCGAAGTTTTGATCAGTTTTGATCAATTCTTAGAATTACGTCAGCAAAATATGAAACTAATGTGATAGCCTCACATTTTTATCAAATTACGTGACATGCTTGCACTAATAAAAACATGATCTTATGATAGAATCAACAGAAAATAAGCTACCAGATCTGTCCGGGGTTAAAGATTACTTTTAGTTTATCATTTCATTGCATATAAAAACATCTTAAGTGTTGAAAAATATCTAAATCTTTCTTTAATAGAAATTTTGTTTTAGCTATGAAAATCTCATATTAACCTAATATCACTTCTAGGAAGTAAAACTGAAGAAAACAACACAGAACAATACCCGTGCTCATATGGCAAATATCTGTCCTGGGTGGGTATCGAACCCACCAGTCAGGGTCACAAACTACTAGACCAATGGGTCAGTCGTAATAAGCCATTTCTCTACTTTGTCTTTCGAATGACGATAGTGACTGAGAGATCACGTTCATTCTGTTCTGTTCTTAATAAATTATTGCAATTACAAGTACTTATTTATTCATATAATAAGTAGAGGTGAAAGTGTGACAGGTATTTATTATTTATACGTGTCATACTGGTAATGGACCAGCTTAAAAGTCTGTTCTTTTGTCACTAAGTTTTCCCACCTATTTTGTCAATTCTTCTAAAGTGTGTCTTGCTAGTTTCATATTAGTTATCTGGAAATAATTGGCAGAATAACATTAGTGTTGCAACTCAGCTGATGCAACCATTTACTCTTGAAGGACGAGGTGACTATATACTGATGCAGCGAACTATTATTCTTTTGTTCGTGGACAGCATAAATAATTGGTTTGTGATCAATATAGACAACCAAATGTCGAGCTTCGAGCACGTGCCTAAAGAATTTGAGCTTCTTCGAGCCTAATTTGGCCTTACCCTCTAAGTGACCTCAAAACAAAAATGCTGGCTGAGGCAGTTATGGAAGTGCTCTCAAAGCGAGGTGATACGACCAATGGCATTTTTTCAGCGGTGATCGTGCAAACCTGTGTCTTCGTGGGGTTAAAGTGGACTAGGTTAAGGCCACCCCAATCTGAAACTTTTCTTAAGAGGTTTCAATTTCAAACACAAGTTTGGATCAGTTAAGTTAAATAGGGAAAGTTACCTGACGAAATGTGGTGGCAATGGGGAAATCTCGAATAGCCTGGACCTTAGAATCGAGTAGTGTGTTTCCATTTGAAGAGATATTATATCCTAAAAATTTCACCTCTAACTTGCCTAAATCACAATTTACCTTAAACCCCATAATTTTTTAATTTGTTGAAAATTTGTCGCACATGTCCCAGGTGCTGATTTTTGTCCCGGGAATAGACTAAAATGTCATCAATGTAGGAATACACGAAATCCAGCCCTCTAGTGACCTGACCCATAAATCTTTGAAAAGTCTGACTATCATTCAACTGACTCTGACTTGCCAACACATTGTGTACTTGCGATGATTGGACTCGAGGACCAGCTTGGCCAACTTCTGCCACTGCTGGTAAATGGGGAGCAATTTTGAAGATGCGTCCGCCTAGTCTGCGATATTGTCCAGAGATTTTGATGACGGTTGGCCTGCCAGCACTGTCTGGATGCCGTATGACAGACGAATGATCCAAATGGTCTACGAAAAGTCATCAGGAACATTTGTCCCGGCCAGGCCAGAACGGTGTCGGAGAAACCTAATGGGCTTGCGATTACATAAATTCGTCGTGCATACGAAACAACCGTTTAACTAACCCACTCTCCAGCTTCTGGCGGGCGGACAAATTATAAGGTCGCGTCGCGACAAGTCTTTCGAATAAATCATAAAGAGTGCATTAGAAACTGTCAATATTGCACGGGAAAATCAACCTTGTTGTTTTATAATGTCAAATGTTCTTCAGTGAGTACTGAACTAGAGTTTTATGTGCATATATACTCTTCTGTCAGATCAGTTGACAACTGGATTTCGAATAGTAAAACTACAGTAAATTATGGATATTTCTCGTAGAGAACTTCGGCAGATTCCAAATACTATACTTATATATACATATGTATATATATATATTTTTTTTTTTCCCTTTATAATATATATATATATATATATTATAAAGGGAAAAAATAAATACTCACTTAAAATAACAACAACAACATATTTTGCAGCACATATTACTATTATTAAGTTGTTTACGGACAGAGAGTCCATAAACAACTCGTGTGCAGATTCAACGCCGCGATTCCGCTAATGTGAAATATTTTGAGAGAAAAAAACTGTCTATAAAAATATAATTGCCATTTTGGTGAACTCGCGAATTTCATTCCCAGCACACATTTATAAAGAATCTGTTATAATTTTCTGACAGACGAACTTCTGCCGTCCTTATTGTCGCGCATGCGCCCGCAAGCGCACGCATGCGTCGTCACTAGCAAAACTATTTTATTGCTTCTACAAGTCGATGCGTGGACTACATACCTTGTCGATATATTTATCCATACTACCTGGTGGATTTGAAGGTGATTTGCCTATATTATAAATAGCAGTATTAATGTTTAAGTGGGTAGTCTAGCCTAGGTTTTTGTTAATGGGCTATATTGAGTCTCCTCGCACATTTATTTCATTTGAAATCAATTTAAATACTATAGTGATGAAGAGTGCAAAGTTAACCTACAATTGATAATTAACCTTTATATTCAAATTATTACGCCTAACACCTATCTTCGTTCTACACTCTAATACTAATCAAAATCATAGACTACCCGCAATTTACCTACTACTTTTTCCAAAAGGAAATTCGTTTGTAGTTAAGGACGCTATCACATTTGTGATGCTTTCGATTTTAGGTAACTGAGCCTCACCACTACATACATGTACTCGTCCACATTGAAAACGCTCGACGCCCGAGTTTATACATCAACTAAAAAGTTTTCATAATTGAAGGTAACGTTTAAAGTTTTAATGTTCTTCATTTTATTTTTGATGGCACTAGTGCAAGATAATATTTATTTCCTAAACTATATGACTTTAGTTTCGCTATTAGCAGGAAAAGGTTTGTATAAAAGTATTTTCAATCATAATCATATTTTTTTTAAATCTCTTACTATGATTAAGTGACTGAAAGTGAGTGAAAGAGACTGACCACACAGTTTCAGGAATAGGTAAAGAAAATACGTATATACAAGATACGAACTTAATATATCGAGAATCTAGTCCTTCGTTGCTTATATTTCTTACTTTCTCTTATTCTTATTTCTTTAGAAACGTTTGAGAGAACAAATTTATTTGGAATGGTTTTTGAATTTAAGCGATTGTCGTGTTCACAATTATACTTCACTAGCATCCGCCCGCAGGTCCGCCCATGTGATACATCGATAACAACGTCCTTCCCCGGGATTATATCCACTTAAGGCTCAAGATTGTACAAAAAATCAGATTGATGATTGATTGATGATTGGTCAGAAATTTCATTTCTACAGTGCATTCTGCATCTGCATATCCGTCTGGAGTAACACCAATAACCGAAACTCTGTATCTACATGTAAGCCAATTTCTCGAATTCCATATTTAAAGAATTACCTTTTTAGGTCACGAAGTGCTGTGATCTCGATATTCTAGCCATGTTTAATAGAAAGAACGTTACTAATGTGATTGAAATAAACTATTGTTTTATGTGGCACGCACAGTTTGTACCTCACTACTACATTACTTCACACGTACTACACGCGTGCACCACTTTTAAACTGCAGAAAAAACAAAAAGCAGTGTGTAATTTTCTTCTGGTTTATAGCCAGATTGAGCAAACAACGCGGTTAAACAGTTCCCCCTTCGTTGTTTTCTTTTCAGTTGCATTCATCTCCGAACTCCTCTACAAGTACACATGTAGTGAGATTTCAACATAACTAACAAAAGGAGCCCAAATTCAACATGCTCTACCCGGCTAGGACTTACATTAGCATTCCTCCAATTGCCCCTTCAGGACACTTAAGATAATTCAATGGTAACAAAAGTACCGACATATATTCGTCACGAGTTTGCTGCTTTCAAACTACATAGTGTTCGCGACAGTGTATTGAAATAAGGTAGTGAAATATATATAAGTATATTAGACTATTTTAAAATATGTGTACCATAACATTCGGTCCACACCATTTCACATCCAGTATTTTTTTTTTACGTGTCGGGGGACTCGGGTCGTCATCCCGTAGGGGTTTTCGATAGAAAGGTGTGTCGGAATCGGACCGGCTAAACCACACGGTGTTCTATACTGCCCCTGAAATAGGAGGAATCAGGGAACAGCTCTGGTAGGCCATGTGGACCCCTCCTAGCGCCGGTTGCTCTTAAAAGCGCGGGAACCATTTTCGGGTAACTCTCAATTAGGCAACGTCCAGGCACACCAGGATGTCGCCCCTTTGCGGTATGCCAGGGGAAATCCCGTCAGGACCACCGGCAGCCACACACATTCTTTTAAATATAACAAAAAACTGTATATTTTGTTTGGGGTTATTATATTTTTGTTTCTTGGTGAAACAAAAATATAATAATAATAATAATCTTTATTTCCAAGAACACGGTCAAAATACATAAGTAGATGTTTTTACAAATAGGCTGGCACAGCTTGTTCTGTCACTTGTGGGGCGCAAATACATATAGTACGTTCAACAATACTATTACATTACCGAAAATCAGCTACAGACAGCTCAGCAGACGCTAGCAGTACCAAATAACATATAAACCATTCACTGCCGAAAATAAAATAAACTATACAATACGTTAATATACAATATGTTATTTTTATCAATATTCAAATCTACGTGTCAATATTTAGGGATAGAAATTAAATTATTAGGATAACCTGTCTTCCAAGTATTCATTAATTGTATAATATATATTTTTTTGAAGTACTTTATATAACTGTATGCGAAATTGTGTTAAAGGTAACATTTTCATCTGTCAATATACAGGTTTTTTATTCGGTGTACATTTTTAATACACCGACTGGGAACTATAGGCAGGAAAAGAGGGAAAAGAAAGAAAAATGATATTGCGTAGGTATACGAATGGGTTGGGAATTGTAAGCGATTCGATTGCTCTAATAGGCTAGGGTCGCCTACCCGTAAGTCAAACTGACTATTGACGGGAGCTGAGCCCGTAACCTATATTTTTCAAATCCGCAACATACCGATATACAGACTTATTTCCAGTATTTATTTATAATCCATTATTTTTTTTTTTAAAGTAAAACTGCAATTGATCCATATTACACTACTGGATACTAAAAATTTGCTAATTTTGATTTTGTTTTAAAATCGGATAGTCAGACTCACACGTCAATACTGACCTTCACGCGTTGTCACGTGCGTCTTATAATATATTAGGTATCTAATTAACTTGTGAAATTTAGATTTTTTATGTGTAGGTATCTTCTATGTCTACCATATCTATTCAAATAAATAAGTTTGAGGTGTCTGTTAGTAATATCAAAACAACAACTTTTTACGTTATACATCGAAATGTACACGGTACCTAAGTATATCTACCAAAAAAAAAAACTTTGCCTAGATGTATTTTTGTTCCAACTAATCTTCAGAACGAGAGACCGATTTTCGCGCGATGTGCTAAATTTATTTTAGAAAAACAAAAGGGTTTTGTGCAATAAATAATGTATACCCTCTGATGATGACGCGCTATCACAGGATATTTTAATAATAGAGTAGCTACCTTTTTTTTTTACGTGTGGAAACCCCCACGGGTTTTCACCTCACCGGAGCTTACGATAGGTTAGTCACCACCGTAGAACAGAGTTCTTAGACACAGACTTGTTACCACATATCTATTAAGTATAGTCATGGCTACTAAAGTATGGAGAAAATTGAGATATTATCTAAAAAGTTAACGAAAAATTAGTTGTTAACCATACCATCAGGGCACCTTGAAAGCTTTTTAAAGTAAAACTAAGACTTTACAATTTGAAGAGCGTTTCTATATAGGATTTTCCTAACATAAGAGAACACATAGGTACAGTAACCGAGTGGTTTATAACGTAGAATCCACCTGGCTCTATTAAACATTAACTTGAAAAAGCAAATCAATATATAGGGAAAACTAACAGTCTAGATATTAATAATTCCTTTATTTTGCGTATATAGTCCACGTAATATCTATCACCCATCAGTACCTAAGCTAATATAGTTCGACCAAGTTTTGAATCTAGATTAACTCGAAAGTTACCGACGTCAGCTTTTTTTAACAGATAAGTGGATATGTTTAGAAATATATAAATAAACGTAACTATTATAGTAAATATTTCCTAAGTGTACCTAAACTAATTAAACATCCACATTGATACATATAATACAACCTCATTTTGTATAAACTACTTTCTTCGTTGTCACCTTTTGATTATTTAATGTCACCTTATGATTGTCATGAAATATAGGTATACCAAAACTACATCCAATGTCATAAATTATAGCGTTATGTTATTAAACTACAACTTAATTTTGATCTTTATCATTTTTTTCGTAGATTTAAATAAATGTGACCACAGTGTACTAAGATAATGATGATTATTTCATTGATTGGTAGCTTAATGAAGCTGATCATATGAATTTCTTAGTTAGGTAAGTATTTTAGCACAATGCATTTTCAAATGTAATTGAATAAATAAAAACGCATAATTCTTGAATATTTATAAAAAAGCTCTTGTTTATGACGAGATAAGTAGGTACGTCTTATAATTAAATAAAAACCCATGTACCTACTGATGAGACACGCGAACAAAATAAGAGAAACATGTACGAACTACTATGTTAATAGTCGTTAGTATTTAAGTAAACACGAATCGACTTAGCCGCCCTCAGTTAACGAAGAGATCTCTTCCAGTAAACTACTTAGTATTTAGACTAATTAAATTATTACTCTGTCATAAGTTGCACACATAACTGGAAGTATTTTAACAAGTGGTGCTATCAATTCGCAGCTGTTTATTAAAGCCGTGAAATAACGATTTTGCGTTGTATTTGAAAAGGTAAACGACGAAGTATGAGTGCTTATTCATACATCCAAGTGTCTCTGAAATTTTGGATTAATTACATTGTGAAGGTAGCTAATTTTTAGGGAGATATAAAAAAATATACTTAGTGAAAGTATAACACGGATCAATTTCGAGTAAGTAATCTTACTCGAAATTGATCCGTGTTATACTTTTACTTTTTAATTTTTATTAATTCTATACTTACGTAGGTATATTTAACATTATTATTACGCCTATAAATTCCAAATATATAATTTGTCATACATTTTTTTCTTACAACTAACTATACATATGTGTAACTTAGAAGAAAATATAAGTAGATACATAACTAATTAATAAAGCTAGCAAGCTCGCTATTTGAAAATTTCTCAAATAATTTATAAATATCCAGTATTGACTAATTGTATCCTAAATATACTCAACCGACTATTTTATCAATACGGTACTACACTCGCAAATCCGCTCAATTTTAAATTTTCGTTTCATCTTTACTTGTACAGGTCTACTTAATAAACATACCCCTGATGTAAACATCAATATAGAGAGTACTTGGTGAGATTAAAAACTATGCAGTGCATTAAATTAGTACTAAAATTGTTATTATTATTTATTACGTATGGTATCGCAACCTACAAATCATAAAATTAATCTATAATTCTATAAATCTGTATAGGTAGGTATCCATTTAAAATTTAGCGCAGCTATGTTCCACATGCATGAGTCTAACCAAAACAATATACTTCAACCAATAGTAGCGTTCGCCGCCGTGGGTTTGCAGTGTTCTCATTGGTTAACAAGGATTGCTCTGTGGCGCCTCTCCGACCTTATAAATATCCGCGCGATCTTAAACGAGACCTCTTTTCCACAGTGTTAATTCAAGGGGAGTCTTACGGGTTATTTTAGTGACCTAACTCTAAATTCAGAATGCCGGAGACCTCAAAAATGAATGGATACGCAAAAACAAATGGACATAGTTATGATATGGAAGAAGGATCAGTATTTTTATTTACATCAGAATCTGTCGGCGAGGGTCATCCAGGTTAGTATTATAAAATAACCAACGCAGGGAAATATTCTAAAAAATGGCCGCCTCAGCATGTGCGCAGATAATAATGTACATAGTTAACGAGTGATTTTGTCTGTTTCTTTACCCTTAGTTTATTAAAACTTTAAAAAAAATGTCTGTTTCTATACACTAGTTAAGGCTTCATTTAATTGAAATGTTTTGTTACATCATTATTCTTAAGTAGCGGCATATCAGCGAATTAACGTTTGTCAAAATATTAAAAACACGTGGTTAAATCGAGCCTTGAAGATAGAGTTAAATTAACAATGTTTTTACATATTCTTTTATTTTATTGCAGATAAAATGTGCGATCAAATTAGCGATGCTATCTTAGACGCACACTTAAGACAGGACCCTAACGCAAAAGTCGCATGTGGTGAGCATCAGAATATTGTGCGCAACATGGATTTAATACCTGTAATTTGATATATTTTGCTAATTATCTACATATTGTGTACAGAAACGGTGACCAAAACCGGGATGGTGTTATTGTGCGGTGAAATCACATCTAAGGCCAATGTTGATTATCAGAAAGTAGTCAGAGATACAGTCAAACACATCGGTTATGATGATTCGTCCAAAGGTATGTGTATAGTATCCTTGTATTCTTACAGTATATTTAAGTTATACTTGGCTTTTAGCCAGTACAGCATCACCTCTCACATTAATGAATATAAATTATTCTGTATACACTAGGTTTTGATTGGCGTACACTAAATTTATTAGTGGCTATTGAACAGCAAAGCCCAGATATAGCTAACGGAGTTCACCAAGGCAGAACAGAACTCGATACTGGGGCTGGAGATCAGGTATAATAATATAAAAATTTGCTGCACGAAGATGGGTCTATAAGCCTCTTATAAATTATTGGGTCTCACATCTGCATGATGTATCATTATAAGTCATTAAAATCATTACAAGAGAATAAAACAGTAATAGTGAATTAAACCAGATTGGTTTTGGTTACGTTTAATAGATTTAAGGATTAAAGATCTTAGTTTTAAGTGGATAACTCAATGTCATTGGTACTTATATGAGCATGTTGGGATTAGGGTTTGATTACAAGACATGCAGTGTGATGCTTGCGCTGGATCAACAGTCTCCAGATATTGCAGCTGGAGTGCATGAAAACCGAAATGAGGATGAAGTAGGTGCAGGTGACCAGGTATGTTCAATTTTCATGTTGGTGTTATAGTAATTTCTGGATTTTATCAGTTCATTGTGTGCCCCAAAGTTCAAAGCCACACTTCATTGATGACTATTGTTAGGATAACTTGTTCACATAATAGCATGATTCTAGTGGCATGTTGAGGTGCATTCAAAATATACTAATAATTACATCTTTCACTCTTTTACCCTATTCATTTATCATTTTGTTTAATATAAACAAAAATTCACAGACAACTAGTATTAGTATATGATTGCTTCATAGTAATAAAGACTTTACAAACAAGTAATGGGCACAAAAACACACAGACTCAGGATAACAATTTGTGGCTCACATTAATTTTCGTGCTGAGTGGGTATCAAACCCACAACGTCTGGCTCAGCAGTAAGGATCAGTAACCACTAGACCTAAATGCCAGCCCAGAATGATTTAGAACCTTTATTCTTTCAGGGTCTCATGTTTGGGTATGCCACAGATGAAACTGAAGAATGCATGCCATTGACAGTTGTGTTGGCTCATAAACTTAATCAGAAAATTGCAGACCTACGACGCAATGGAGAGTTCTGGTGGGCCCGCCCAGATTCCAAGACCCAGGTATATTGCAAAACAATTTAATAATACCAATTATAATATATAATTTGTCAGATTCTTTATATCATTAAACTTCTTGTCTTATCTTATACCAGTTCTATAAAATGTTAAAGGTTATTATTGGGTAAGATATTTATTTATACTTATGAGATAAGACTTTTAAAACACAACTTAACATATCATTATGATAATAAAGAAATCTCTTACATAAGTTTTATTTATACATAATATGCTTACAAAGCCATATTTCTGATTGAAACTACCAAGTAGACATGTCAACAACAATAATAATACAATAAATAAATAGTCTACACTAGCAGGAGAACTATCAGTCTTTCTTTAGATTACTAGGCATAGTCTGTAATATGATAACCAGGCTTGATAAACATACTTATATATTTGTATATACATACATAATATAGTTTGGTGTTGTATATTTGTATATACTATGCATTTAATGCCTATACTATGCCTTGCACTTGCCAAGCAACTACTTTAAAACTACTACTACTACCAAATGAACAAGAAATAATTGATAAGTACAATTGTATTATTAATTTTAAATCTCAAACTAACAAAACTTTTTGTAGAATATGATTTGTTGTTCATATGTATAAGGATTATTGATAACTTATTAGTACTTTTATTGACAATTAAGTATATTACATATAGGATATATATCCTTTTTTGTCATGCAATATTTAGTGTTGGCTGATGAAATGATTGCCAATGATATATCAATTGTTTGGTGATAAAGATGACACCAGTGTCAAGTGACATTTGAGCTGGGTCAATTAATATGTTGACAGTATACTTCTTAGTAAACTCACACAATACAAACGTTAATTTCCTAAGTGTTGTCTGATAACTGCATGATACTCCTCTCAAGACTGTAGTTATTGGTCTTATATTACTTCTTTCTTCCTTCCTAGTGAGTGGATATTATTTATTGACCAGAATAGAACACAGATATGATTACTGGTACCATACCCTAGGTCATACAAAATTGAATGCTAATCTACATATTCAACGTTAGGTAGAATTAATGAAAGTTAATTTTTTTTATCAGAATTTAGATTTTAATAAATTTCAATAGAAACTGAAAGACCAAATATGTAGTAGCTAACTACATTTTTTGGTCTTTCTTTATTTTGTTCAATTGAATCCTTATTTTGATTCTTTACAGCAGCTATGTGTGGCAAACGACAATGTTCTTTGACAGTTATCTGCTGGCTGAATTTTCGGTTATCTAGCCTCGAAGTTAGCCGGATAACAGATATCCGTTTTATCTCAAATTAAATTAAGACTACGAATGACGCGAATTAGATAATTATACTTGCGCAAAAAAAAAACTATATTAAATGATAACTGTAACAAAATAATAAAATAGTCACAAATGGACTATGTCTGTCGCTTACCTTAGCCTAAAGTATTCCTTGGAAGAAAAAATCGAACCACAACTTCAGACCCGACGACACGAAAAATAAATTACTTTTATTAAACCCAAGTGCCAAGACTTATCAACGGACTAATATATTTGTTAACTTATAAATATGTTGAATATGTATTGTGTGTTAGGAGTACTATGATAAGAACTACTTATAATTGTAAAGAACATTTTGTGACATGTTTGTTTCATCCATTCAAGTTAATGGGCAGTAGTTATGGCCATGATTATGTACAGTAGTCCCCGATCTTCTTGACCGCGGAGGCGCAAGGGCGTCGACCGCAGCTACCCGCGCGTGCGCGTCCATGCGACAGTGTGGGAGTACAGTAGAGTACAAAATAGTTAATTTCTTGGATTTTTGTTAAGGTTGTATATTAATTTTTGTTATCATTGTTTGTTAGTGTTTTTGTTGCCGTTCAGGCGTGTAATGTTTGTTATTTTATTACCATTTTTTTTTATTTAATCCTGCACACGTAGTTATGTTTTATGTAACAACATTCATTACAAATATTACTAATCATTATAAAGCTTAATATTAGGCTGATAAATATACTCGAAATAATCAAAATTTATAATATGTAATTGATTTTTCATCTGCAGGTAGATTTATTTAACATAATTTAACAAAAAAAAGTCTCTTCTCAAAACAATTAGCTGTTTGTTACTTTAAAAAAAGTTTAAAAACATTGATAATTTTACATAGGTATCAATTTCGCGTTGAACATTAAAAGTACTACAAATAATAGTTACAAAAAGATTTGGTCCCCATTTCATGCTGGGGTGTTTCTTGATTTGCACAACTGCTCACTTGGTTGATTTGAGATATGGCTCATTATAATATAGTGTAAGGCGTACCGTAAACTAGTTCTGTTTTGTGCTGTCAGCTGTGTTTTTAATGCAATACGGCGCTCTTCGTACTCTGTCAGTTGCGTTCTTGATGCGATAAATTATAATACCTGACACATGTCACAAAAAACTCTTTTTAAGTTAATTATAAGCTTCAGTTACAGCACAAAGTAACATGTGTCAAATTATATTTAATCAAGCTTGGCTTGAAAATCATTATTGGGCAAATCTATGGTTTAGGGTGATCAAAGTATTAGCAATATATATAATAACATGACGTAGCAGTATTGATGTAATGTTTAACAATTATTTTTTTAATAGAGAAATTTATTTGATTTAAGGTGACGTGCGAGTATGTCTTTGCGGGAGGTGCGACGGTTCCACAAAGAGTCCACACTGTTGTCGTTTCTCTTCAACATTCAGAAAAGGTAAGATAAAAGCTATAAAATAAGACTTATTTCTGTTAAATAGTTACTTGCAATTAAAGTTAAAGTAAACTAGTCTAAGGTATACTAGTATACCTTTGACTAGTTTCGACTAAAGTATACTAGCGTAAATTTAAAAATCTACTTTATATCTACTTTGCACTAAATTGACAAGTAAATTTGCTTTGGAATGATACTATGGCTTTATTTTACGACGGACTAGTGTAAAATACATAAACTTGCGATAAAAAAATACTAAAATAAATTTAAAAAGTACATCACAATACAATATCCCTAATATCTGTAGAACTAAAAGTAACGAATTTGATGACGACTTTCAATAGCTCATCTACCATTAGTACACCACCGGTCATGTATTATTCCAAGACATGTCATTTCTTTTAGTTTGAGAACACCAAAGTCCCTCCTCACAACCATTTGCATAAACTTAAAACACAATAATTTCATTTAGCAGCGGCACTTTAGTTAGCATCATGTATTATATATATATATTTATTAAACATTTTATTTTTTATAAGAATGTTATTATTCTGCTATTTTAAAAATATATACCTCAGTATGTTTATCAGCAGTCTGGTTACCATAATATAAGATCTGCTTAGTTTGGGATCAGACAGCTGTGTGTGAGATGTATGGAGTTCTTATTATTATTTATTTATAAATATCTTTGATTAGGATAGGAAGTTGTTTTCATTGATACAAGAGAACACTGTTAAGGTGCAACAGAATTCTAAAGCTAACTTTTGCAACATATTTTATCAATCCCCATCAAGTTTTACTATATAGAGACGATAGCATAATATATGTAGTGTTTATTCATTAAGATTGTTAGGTCACAGTACATCATCTTGATATTACCATTAATGTTTGTTATACTTTGAACTAAAAAGAGATATGAAATTTTTAGATTACTCTTGAGACCTTGAGGGAGGAGATCAAGGATAAAGTTATCAAGGAAGTTATTCCTGACCACTACCTAGATGAAAAGACCGTCATCCACATCAACCCTTGTGGCAACTTCATTATTGGTGGACCACAGGTAAAAATACAACTTTTATTGTAGATAGATAGATTCTTAATTTGTACATGATTCTTACAGTAAAATACAATACATATTAAACACGTGTCACCTATATAATGTACAAATGGTAGCCTTATTGCTATATGAGTAGTAATTTTTTTATTTATGGAAACACCCACAGGTCTCACCAGAGTCACCTGTAAAATATGTCAGACTTGAACCCACTAAAACTCAAGTGTTCTGTTGTTGATTACAACAATGTTGGAAATTGCTAACAGTCATGGTTTATTAAAAAAATATATATGCGCCTGTTCGTCTAGTGGATTGTGGCACAGACTGCTGAACTTGAGGTCGTGGGTTCGATTCCCACAAAGTGTCTGGGTGTTCTTTGTCTGGTGATAACCATGAAAATATGAATAAATATTTTTCAAGATGCAATGTAATCCTTTATTTAAAGATATAATGGTTTTAATATAAGGCAACTGTACTGTAGTGAAATTATATACACACGGCAGGCTCATGTCGTTAAATCACATGCTAATAACTGATATACACAGCAGTAAAATTAAAGATAGTGGTAAAATTCTATTATTTATTTCACTGTTGTAAATAAAATTAACTTTATCCATACCTCAAGCATTTGTCGATTATTTGTTTGTTGGTAGGTTATGGCTATTGGTCTATTCATAAAATGAAGAGTCCAAGACCAATATTCTTATTTTGTTTCGATGACTTAATGCTTTACTTATGACCTTATGTGCAGCAAATAAATGGAGTATAAATAATTTTTGTTTCCAGTCGGACGCTGGTCTGACAGGACGCAAGATCATCGTAGACACATACGGCGGCTGGGGTGCGCACGGCGGCGGTGCTTTTTCGGGCAAGGACTTCACCAAGGTGGACCGCTCTGCTGCCTACGCCGCACGCTGGGTCGCCAAGTCGCTCGTCAAAGCCGGACTGTGCCGCCGTTGCATGGTGCAGGTACGTCTCTATCACGCTACTTCACCACAATGGACCGCTCTGCTCCTTATGCCAGGCTTTGGGTCGTATATTCGCTCTTCAAGGCCGGACTGAAGCTGGCCGGAATAGCGCTGGTACGTTGCTCATAGTGAACCGCTCTGCCGCCTAAGAATCGCCCTTGGTGCCAAGTCGCTTTCCAAGCCCATCTGTGTCTCTATTACATGGTGCAGGTAAGTCTCTCGCTACAACACCAAGGTGAACCGAAGGCCGGACTGTGCCGCTATTGTATGAGTTACGACTCTATCTCGCTACTTTACCACAGGTCGCCAGAGTAGTTTTTTAGAGGTGCTAATATCCACTCACAGCCACATTTTGCCAACTATAAATTGCTTATAAGAAGCCGAAAGTGCTTATAAGGAGTCGAGAGTGACTGTAGTGTATATATATTAAATGTCAATTCTACGTAGACTACTACTATTTTTATTTTTGTTCAGGTTGCTTATGCGATCGGCGTTGCTGAACCTCTTTCCATCACAGTCTTTGACTATGGTACTTCACACAAGACCCAACAGCAACTTCTCTCTATCATAAAGAAGAACTTTGATCTACGACCTGGGAAAATTGTCAAGTGAGTAATGAGCAAATCTTGTACACAATTACAGGCTTAATTTTGAGTGTTACGTTATTAAGTTAATGGGTAGCAGCAGTAGAATCCGTACAACATTCCAAGTAATACTAGTTACAAATAAAATGCCAAGTAATTCATAGTTTTTGGCAAAGATGATATTTAATAAGTAACTTATAAGCTATCGAAGATCGAGAAATAATGCTTTAAATGCTTCCAGTACACATTTTTTACCAGATTTATAATATCTTTAGATTGGTTGTAAAATGACAATCTTCACTATTGTACGGGACTTAAATAGTAAGTCGTAAATAACAAGAGTTGCCTGGTATTTAAATGAAAATACAATTTGAACTGCTAAGACGTAACCAACTTGAGTAAAATAAATTTGCAACTTGTTACCAACTTAATGATTTTGTTGTTAAAGTACACCTTATTAGCTAGTTAATAGTCCAATACAACATTTTGCTATTATACTACTGTTTTGAGCGAAACTATAACGTGACTCTCTATCAAGGCTTACGCTAAGCTCAATTAATTACTTTAACAAGCAGGCTCTCATAAAAGATTATTGTAACAATTTTTATTTTGTTTGCAGGGAGTTGAACCTAAGAGCACCCATCTATCAGAAAACCAGTACTTACGGCCACTTCGGACGAGAAGGATTTCCGTGGGAAAATCCTAAACTTCTTGTTGTAGAATGACTTCAGACCTGATCATTAGACTATTGTAAATATTTTTATCAGTATATTATAACACTTATTCTATGTGTGGTAATTGTAGCGAGGACGCAGACAACACTGGCCTCTCTTTAGATATATATGTACACGCCAGAACCTCGACAATGGAACTGCTACGACAGTGATAGCCCGGGACGGTTGCATTTATGGGGTTCATGTAATATTTAAGTACTCTAGTTTATTAGACACACATAGGTTTAATATGGTGCCGACATTTCTGAATTTGAGTTAGTTCAGGGTTCAAACGGCAGTCCTATTTTTAAGATTACTTGTTAATTTTTTTTTTTGCTTTTTACACTGCCCAATCATTTAATAAGTAAGAAAAATGAATTATCCTGTGATTACGACGATTTATGATTTTTACAACTTAAAGTATGGACTGCCTTCTCTCTCGAATGTTGTTGATGTACGCTTTATGTAAGTGCTATGTCCCCGTAGAGTAGACTACTGCCGTGGTCGCGTCACAGTGACGAGAGCGAGTGTTGAGCTCTCCACTGCAAATATAGTGCTGCGACGAGATGTTCCCTTTATGTATATATTTTTAATGTTATTTCTCAACCCTAGATGAAATATTAGTATTTATACTGCCTTTTTTGCTGTGAATTGTTAGTTAATAAATTATGTCGGTTATCGTCTCGCTCGCAGTACAATTTGTGTTGTGTTTCCGAAAAGGATTGACGTGGAAAAGAGCCATTTTGAAAACACACCGACCAGACCAGGGTAGTAGTGCACTGTGCATTTAATCCTAATCGTAATTCTGCTCGTAGTTGTAATTAGGCGAAAATGCTAACCGTACATTTGACATATAGGAATTAACTTAGATATAACTATTATGTAGGACGGTTAGTGAGTATTTCCGACTATATTTTTTGATCTGTTTCAACTTCGACCTAATTAACTTCTGTGGATTATCGATTTGCCAGATTGTGGAATTTAAACCTAATAAAATAAAATTTTATCCTCTCGATATATTAGCGGGAGTAAACAAATGGGTTTCATTTCAATATTAGTGTTATATACCTTTATCCTTACTTGAATGTTCGCGTTGTCGATTGAACATTATTGTGACTTCTTTTCTACGTGTGGAAGACCCAAGGGGCTAAACGACTAAACAAACTGTTATCTTGAGCGTCAAATAGGAGAGGGTCTGCAAAACGCAGATAATCTAATAACTAGGTGACGCGATGTGCGGGTGGAGGGAAAGCCTCGACCTGTCCACCTGCGGGCGTGTACTCATCATCAAGTGGAGATCTTCCTCCCGGACCCGCTTTCCGATTCTTGTGAGTTACCTAATACCCATTGTTTCATTCGCGCGAGTCTCTTACCAAATTTTAGCTGTCAATTTAATGTATTTAGGATTCATTTAAAATTTTCTTAAATGTTAATTGCAAAACAAGTTCTGTGGAGAGGAGACGTTTCATTCATAATAAACTACAAGGTAAACTCAACCTTAGCTATATCAACACACACACATTATATATATACAGTCGTGGTCAACTAATTAGGGACACTCTCTAGTTAATCCAAATTGTGAATTTATTTTTTATTTTCCAACGAGTCTAAACAATATTCCACATCTTTTACATGTAAGTATAATTAGTCATTTATGTGCCTAATTATACAAACAATAACAACTTCTTAAACATTAAACCTCTTTACAGTATAGCTGATAGATGATCACAGTGCTATTTGTTCAAAGAATGCTGGCTGGCCATTTAATTAGGGACACTGAGATATTGCGTTCTAGTTTCAAAATCTGAATCTCAATTATTATTTTCTTTCTTCTCCTATTCTTTGTGGTAGTTTTGGCGGCAATCTAGATTTGTAATTTCAAGTTTTGAGAGTTATTTTGAAGAACAATGGGCAAAAATAAAAGTTGCGATGCAACACTACGAAAAATTATCATGAAGTTTGTCGAGCGTGGTTGGTCATACCGAAGGATAGCAGGATATTTAAATTGTTCAAAAACTATGGTATGCAATGCAGTGCAACATTTCAGGCGCAATAACACAACTTTAAATGTGCCCAGAAAAAAAAGATCGAGAAAAACAACTCCGCAAGAAGATGGAATGATATGATAGATGTACAGTTCAGTACAGTATAACTGTATATACAGTCGTGGTCAACTAATTAAGGACATTCAAGATAGTGGACAGCAATAACCGGCTATGTACATATAAATATAAAACCCTGTTGATTTCTCAGTAACTATTATTTGCATAATTTGATCCGATTATTATACTATAAATGTCCTCCTAAACCACGACCTCAAATTATCAGTCTTCGTTGCTTTGGACGGATGGATGTTGATAAATTACGTAGCGATGCCTCTAAATTAATTTGGAAACCTCTATTTGAAGCTCCTACAGTGGACGAAAAGGTTAACATATTCAGCAGCACAGTGACTAAGCTATACGATCAACACGCCCCATTTAGGAAGGTAAGAATTAAACGTCCTCCAGCCCCGTGGCTGTCTACGGGCATCAGAGCGGCTATGAGGCGCAGGGATAAGGCTTACCGTAACTATCGGAGGAACCAGTCTGAGGAAAATTGGTCTGTATACAAAGCTGCAAGAAATCGGTGTAATCAGATGGTGCGTAATGCTAAACGCTGCCACATTCTTCAAAACATTAATAATTCTTCGGCCTCAAACATATGGCGGTTTCTTGGTACTTTGGGTATTGGAAGATCTGGACAATGTAACCTTGGTTCAGCATTTGATTTAGATGACATTAATTGCCACTTCACCTCACAACCATTGTATGATCATCAGATCAAGAGTAGTACCTTACAATTCCTGGCTGATCTTCCACGCCCTAATATTGATTTTTTTCAGTTTTCTCCAGTTGCATCAGATGAAATCAAAAAAGTAATCCTCTCTATCAAATCCAACGCCACTGGGAGTGACAATATTAGTCGTCAAATGATTACCCCTATCCTCGAACTCCTTCTCCCCGTTATTACACATATTGTTAATTTCTCGCTTGACTCAGGTATATTCCCGTCCCTATGGCGCAACGCACTTGTCATTCCCCTCCCAAAGATTCCTAATCCAACGCTATTGAATCACTTGCGACCTATTTCTATTCTTCCTTTCCTCTCTAAAGTGCTCGAGGCCTGTGTCTACCAGCAACTATCACAATTTGTATTTCATAATAATCTACTAAGCCCCTTTCAGTCGGGATTTAGGCCTGGTCACAGCACGACATCTGCTCTTCTAAAAGTAACTGGTGACATCAGGAAAGGAATGGAAGATTCCAAAGTTACAGTGTGTCCTCGAACTCCTTCTCCCCGTTATTACACATATTGTTAATTTCTCGCTTGACTCAGGTATATTCCCGTCCCTATGGCGCAACGCACTTGTCATTCCCCTCCCAAAGATTCCTAATCCAACGCTATTGAATCACTTGCGACCTATTTCTATTCTTCCTTTCCTCTCTAAAGTGCTCGAGGCCTGTGTCTACCAGCAACTATCACAATTTGTATTTCATAATAATCTACTAAGCCCCTTTCAGTCGGGATTTAGGCCTGGTCACAGCACGACATCTGCTCTTCTAAAAGTAACTGGTGACATCAGGAAAGGAATGGAAGATTCCAAAGTTACAGTGTTGGTTCTGGTCGATTTTTCGAATGCTTTCAACACTGTCAATCACGACATCCTGCTATCAATACTTTCCCATCTCATGATTTCACCTGATGCACTGGAATGGTTCTCGTCTTATCTTCGAGGGCGCCAGCAATCCGTCCGCGTTAATGAATCCTCTTCAAGGTGGCGTGATATCTGTTCTGGTGTCCCTCAAGGCGGCATACTTTCTCCCTTATTATTTTCTATATTTATCAATCTTATCACTCAACATCTTCAGTGTACGTATCATCTTTACGCCGATGACTTGCAACTCTACTCCCATGCTTCTGTGGACAATATAACTGAGTCTATTTATAAAATAAATAGCGACCTCGAGTCTGTTTCTCGCTGGTCTGACAGGTTCGGCTTGACAGTAAACCCATCCAAATGTCAAGCTATTATTGTAGGCAGCCCACGACTGATGTTTAGGCTTGATCTAAACAGTTTGCCATCAGTGACGTTTAACGGATCAGTTATACCATTTAGTCCTTCTGGAAAGGATCTAGGTCTTATGATTGACACCAACCTTAACTGGCAAATCCAAGTTACTAGTGTCAGCCAAAGAATCACAGGAACTCTACGAGCGTTGTATCGTCTGAAGAATTTTCTACCATCTAAATCCAAAGCTATGTTAGTTCAGACTTTAATCATCCCCATTATCGATTATGGTGATGTATGCTACTACGACCTGAATGCAGATCTCCTCAACAAATACGATCGTCTTCTGAATAACTGCATTCGATTCATTTTTAATCTTCGGAAGTTTGATCACATTTCCTCATTTCGCTCTGAATTGAAATGGCTTCCTATTCGTCAGCACCGTCATCTACGCGCCCTCTCCACTCTGTATTCCATACTCAACTCACCCACTTCTCCTTCGTATCTTACGTCTCTCTTCCAGTTTCTTTGTTCTAACCACAACAGACATCTTCGATCTTCAAACAACCTATTACTATTATGCCCAAATCATTCTTCCGCCTGCGTCAACTCTTCTTTCATTATTCAGTCTGTCCTCCTCTGGAACTCCCTACCGGAGGTAATCAGGATGGCACCTAGTCGCCTGTCGTTTAAGACCAAGGTTCGAGCTCTTCTCCTCCATAAACTGGCAGATACATCTCAACGATAGACTATATATATATATATGTATATGTATGTATGTAAAGCATATGTATGTGTATGATACTATGTGTTATATTTCTGTAGATATATTTAACATCTGTTTATGTTTATTTCTGATATGATAATTACACCCTTTATTTTCTTTAACTTATTTGCTATTACTGTTTAATGCACCTACTTCAGTCATTTCTACATCACCCTAAGGTAGACTGGCAGAGAATGCCTTTGGCATTAAGTCCGCCTGTGTGCATTTTGTGCATTAAGTTTTAAATAAATAAATAAATAAATATCTCAGTGTCCCTAATTAAATGGCCAGCCAGCATTCTTTGAACAAATAGCACTGTGATCATCTATCAGCTATACTGTAAAGAGGTTTAATGTTTAAGAAGTTGTTATTGTTTGTATAATTAGGCACATAAATGACTAATTATACTTACATGTAAAAGATGTGGAATATTGTTTAGACTCGTTGGAAAATAAAAAATAAATTCACAATTTGGATTAACTAGAGAGTGTCCCTAATTAGTTGACCACGACTGTATATAGTCGCAGTTGAACGGAATTGTCAGTGCAGCGAAGTTGACTCGAACAGCCGAGAACAAAAGGCTGCATTCCAGAGAAGGATTTTAACTAGGATTCGTATAACAAATTATGCAGTGGAGTTACAAACAAAGATACGAGACGTTTTAACTAGTAAGAAATAATTCTTCATACGTTTAATTCAATTTAAAGTTTTGAATTAGACCCACATTGAAGGTGCCTAAATAAGAACAAATTTTTAGCATATTAGAAGATACGGCTGCCTTAATTAAAAAGAAATGGAAGTTTGAAGAAATGCCCTAAGTCTAGATATTTATTGTATTTAGAAGCTAGATTAAATGCATTAGATTATTGGTCTACGTTAAAGCAAATCACATCAAGAATTAGTGAAAAATACAACTAAGGAACAGAAGGAAGTTTTAAATTTTGTTAGCGAAGAGCTTTATTCACACGAAGAATTACATATATAGCGGGTTACAAGCCGACCTACGTGATACCAATTCCTATACAAAGTGAGAATATCGCGACGAATAGCTGTGTACAGTGACTGAAGATGAAACTACCTACGTTTAGTGGACATTATGAAGAGTGGCAAACGTTTGAAGATGTGTTCTTTTCACTTGTTCATAATAATTTAAATAATAGTGATGCACATTAATATTATTATTTAAAGTGTAGGTAGTACTACTGGTGAAGCCGAGATATTATTGAGACATGTTGAGGTAACACATACAAACTACATGGGAATTATTGAAAAATAGATATGAAAATAAACGTGTCATTATAAATTCAGCTTTAAAGAAATTAAATAATCGGTCAACATCATCAACTAAAAACTACCGCAACAACTTGTGTAGAACAAGCTGCAAAGATAAAGATCTTTCTGGAAGACCATCCACCGAGAATTTAGTACTTAAAGATAGACGTGTAACCATTCCTTACATAGCTAAGCCTAAAGATTTCT
Source organism: Tyria jacobaeae (assembly GCA_947561695.1). NCBI lineage: Eukaryota > Metazoa > Arthropoda > Insecta > Lepidoptera > Erebidae > Tyria > Tyria jacobaeae. The sequence continues at coordinate 2,745,852 of OX387211.1, read as the reverse complement.
TTTGGGAGCGTTTAGTTAATACTATCTGACTTCCATATTTATGCTTCAGAAAGATCTCCGCGTGGTTCCTTCCACGAATAATGACGGAGTTGAAGGAGGAACATTGTTCCTACCGCGGGCAAAGTTATGACCTCAGTGTTCTGGGGCACTGTAACAATCATATTCATTGATTATTTAGAAAAACGAGCAACAGTTACCGTCCCTTATGCAACATTGGTGCAAAAATTACGTGAGGAAATTAAGAAAGAGAAAAGCGATATTCCAAATGTATTGAAGTAGAAAGAGATTATGTAAAAAATTGCTTATGTGGCGCTTATAGTTTTATCACATTATCGGAAACTTAGTGATCACTCGTCCATTACTGTATGCATACCTTACATTACCAGCACAAAACGACGAAGGTTATATTATTCTTCTCAGAGCTCTCATCGATCCAGGTTCGCAAGCTTCATTTATCAGCAAACGCGCTACTCCGACTCAAAAAACACCCTGTAAAAGGAACAATTTTCGGAGTTAGCAGGTTCTACAAGGACTGATGTTAAGCACGTGGTACAGCTACTGATTTCGTGGAAGGCTTTAATCTGGGTGATTTAAGCTACCATAGACTAGGTTCAATAAACACGCTGCTAGGAGTGAAAGAATACACCAACAATAAACAGCAGGGTAATAATCAAAGGTCCACTCTGTATACCATGTGTCCATCAAACAAATGAAGGTTGGATATGATTTGACAAATTAATTTCTTGTGATGCACTTACATCTAGATGTCGAGAACATGTTAAAAACAATATAAGAAATAGCACATGATACAAAAAGAAAATTAACAATGGAAGAAAAACGATGCGAACGTATATGACCAAACACACAAGAAATTAAAAAGGGTGCTACATAGTCAAATCACCCTTTTAGACGGACAACACTAGATAACTGGATGGCAATACAAAATAAATAGCAAAAAAATACAATTAAAAGACATGGAAGAAATTCATATCAATGAGATAAGCAATAGATCCGTTTACTTACCGCATCATGCAGTTGTCCATCCAAAAAATAAAGTACACATACTTCAAATAGCTTCTTGACTAATTAAATGATTTGTTGAAAACTATTAGCTACTTTTATTTATATATATGGACAGGCGAACAGATGGGTCACCTGATGGTAAGTGACAACCGCCGTACATGGACACTTGCAAAGCAAACGAGTCGTAAGTGCGCTGCCCGCCTTTGAGAGTGATGAGGGATGAGGGGGGGGGGGTATAAGGAGGTGAGGGGGGGTGACGAGAAAGGAGAGGTAGAGTTGGGCCTCCGGAAACCTCACTAATTTCGGAGAAATGCAGCGCAGGCGTTGCTTCACAGCCGGTTTTCTGTGAGAGCGTGGTATCGTACCGGTCGAGCCCGCACATCGGTATGACCCGGTGCTGAGTTTTACTGAAAGGATCAGTTTTGATTATGGAACATGGTGTTGTTGTTAAGAGGCTTAACCACATTCTCAAGACTTACCTTGATACACATTTGTTTGTGCTTTTGATAATTTTTTCACAAAAATATGGCGCAGTCACTCCTTGATAGCTAACACCCCACCAAATCATCACTGAAATCGGATAATGCTGTCATTGCACTTTGCTGTCTAATTGGGAAGCTGAAATTGAGCTTTGATCATAAACTCAGTCATTCTGCTTTTTTAAATATTGCTCCATAGTTAAAAATTCTTGTCAGTTATTTTTTTTCTGTGACCTACATTTGTGTACCGCTTAAGAAGCTAGTTTTGATTTTACCATCTTATAATTTTTTTAATTATGAGTTTTTTCGAATTCATTCAATTCAGATGCAGAAAGCCACGTGCCTTCACTGTTGGATCTTCTGCTGACCTCGCATCCTGACGGCTACAAAGTATCCGTTGAGGCCCCTCTTGGCTCTTCGGACCATTGCCTGATTAGGAGTATGGTGCCACTCGTTCACTCGCTGCGGCCGCGAGTTACAGGCAGTCGCCGCGTATGGCACTATAGGTCAGCAGACTGGGATGGAATGAGAACATTCTTTGCATCCTACCCATGGAGGCAGGTTTGCTTCTCGCCGGATGATCCCAATGTCGCTGCTGACTCTGTCGCGGATGTTGTGCTTCAGGGTATGGAACTTTTCATTCCATTCTCCCTGATTCCCACAGGTGGCAAGTCCCAGCCTTGGTTTGGTCGAACCTGCAAAGCGGCGTCCCGCCGAAAGCAGGAATGTTACCAAGCATGGGCTAATGCAGCGACAGCACGGGATGTAAAGACCAGCACATTAAAGAAGCAATTTAACTTTGCCTCCAGGTCCCTCAAAAGAGTAATTGCTGGGGCGAAGTCGGCTCATATCGGCAGAATTGGCGAGAGACTAGTGAGTCTCCCCTCCGGAACTCGTGCATTCTGGTCTCTTGCCAAAGCTGTCCAGGGGAACTTTTGTAAGCCATCCCTTCCACCTCTGCGCATAGGAGATAATTCGTTGGCCCACGACGCTAAAGAAAAAGCCGATCTTCTGGGCAAACTCTTTGCGTCCAACTCGACCCTGGACGACGGGGGAAACGCACCGCTGACTATACCGCAGTGCGAGACCCGCATGCCGGAAGTCCGGTTTACACAAAGGGCAGTGCGTAAAGCGCTTCTTTCCCTCGACGTTCATAAGTCGAGTGGGCCCGATAGAATCTCTCCTATCGTGCTGAAGACGTGTGCTCCAGAGTTAGCACCGGTTTTAACGCGCCTTTATCGGCTTTCCTACTCTCTTGGCGTAGTCCCGAACTCATGGAAGACAGCTCTAGTGCACCCAATCCCTAAAAAAGGAGATCGCTCGGATCCGTCCAACTACAGACCCATAGCCATCACCTCCTTGTTCTCCAAGATAATGGAATCCATTGTTAACTGCCAGCTCCTCCGGTACTTAGAAGACCACCAGCTTTTCAATGATCGACAATACGGCTTCCGTCAGGGTCGTTCAGCTGGTGATCTTCTCGTATACTTGACTCACCGGTGGGCACAGGCGATCGAGACCAAGGGGGAAGCGTTGGCCGTTAGTTTGGACGGGGCGAAGGCCTTCGATCGGGTCTGGCACAAAGCGCTCCTTGCGAAGCTTCCTATCTATGGGCTTCCCGAGAAACTGTGCAATTGGCTCACCAGTTTTCTTACAGACAGAAGCATCAAGGTCGTTGTTGACGGTGCATGCTCCGACTCCAAGTCTGTTAATTCTGGTGTCCCACAAGGCTGTGTGCTATCACCTAAGCTGTTTCTTCTGCATATCAATAACATGCTGCAGATTAGCAGCATCCATTGCTATGCAGACGATAGCACGAGTGACGCCCTTTACACCGGCCGCGCTAACATTTCTCGGGTAAACGTCATCGAAAGCCAATCCAAACTTGTGTTTGAAATCGAAACTTCTTTATCAAAAGTTTCAGATTGGGGTCGACTTAACCTAGTCCAGTTTAACCCCACGAAGACACAGGTTTGCGCGTTCACCGCTAAAAAGATGCTATTGGTCGTATCACCTCAATTTGAGAGCACTTCCCTAACTGCATCAGCCAGTATCGGAATCCTTGGCGTCGATATATCAAGCGAAGTCCAGTTTCGCGGTCACTTAGAGAGTAAGGCCTTATTAGCCTCGAAGAAGCTTGGTGTGCTAAACAGATCGAGACAGTATTTTACTCCGGCCCACCGCCTGCAACTTTATAAGGCGCAGGTTCGGCCGCACATGGAATACTGTTCTCATCTCTATGCAGGTGCACCTCAGTACCAACTTCTCCCTCTTGACCGCATTCAACGGAGAGCGACTCGCACCATCGACTGCCAAGATATTTCTGATCGACTTGATACCTTGGCGTTGCGTAGAGATGTAGCTTCACTCTGCATTCTCTATCGCTTGTATCATGGGGAGTGTTCAGAGGAATTGTTCGGACTTATACCGGCTGCTGGTTTCCGCCATCGTCCTACGCGACAAAATATCCATCCCCATCACCTGGACGATTGGCACTCCACCACTGTGCGCTTCTCCAGAAGCTGTTTGCCTCGCACAACCAGCTTATGGATCAAATTGTCTCCAGCCGTATTTCCGAACCGATACGACCTTCAAACCTTCAAGAGCGTACTCCTACCTAATAGGCCGGCAACGCACTTGTGACTCTTGAGTTGCGGGTGTCCATGGGCGGCGGTAGTCATTTACCATCAGGTGACCCGTCTGCTCGTTTGCCCCCTATAGCATAAAAAAAATGTAGAATTATTGTTTTTTTTATTGTAGCAGTGTTTATGGACAGAAGTACTTTATAATTTTAGGAAAACTGCGTTTTTCTTAGCTCTGCTTAGTTTTGAATCAGACCACAGAATCTGTGTGAGATGTGTGGAGTTATTATTATTATTTACTTTCTATTATTCTTTCTACTATACAATCCTGAACTGTGCCTACACTTCTGAAAAACTGATCTACTATACAATCCTGAACTGTGCATACACTTCTGAAAAACTATGTAAGTTCTAATATATCATATTTATATGTTCTAAACTTAACCAAAGGTTTTCAAAATCCGTATCAATGGCCATAAAGTTTATTGCAATTACAATTTTTATTACTTTTAACACAGCCGCACCTTAAATTGGTACTGGGCCCACCACTCTTGTAAGGTTTTTGTCCAATGTAATTGCCCCTGTAAAATAATATATAGAATCAAATCACAGTAAGGGCAAGGAAACAAGAAAGCAGTAGGTTGTAGGTTCTATTGGCTATAGATATAAGATTTAAAGAAAGACTGAAGTATTAAGTAGGTACCTACATATGTTAACAGACACCATTAGTAGCTAATGGCGTTTTGTTAGATAGGCACTAAAATGTCTAGTTACTGTCTAATCCCTGTACGTAGGTCAAACTGAAAGTTTTTAGAATAGGCCAGTAAGAAAAGCAGTCTATGAAAAAATAATTGTAATAAGGAGTTCTTTGAGAATCTGTAGATATGTAATGAATTAATGTGACGTTTGTTTTTAAAAGTAAGTAAAGTTTAAAAGTATCTGTCGTAGGTACACCGAAATGGATTTGATTAGAAAAAACTTTCCCTCAATAATTTATTACGGCTTTCGTTGCGATCCTAATCTTAATCAATTACGACTTTTGAGTTGAGTTGACTTTTGAGTTGACCCTGGAAGGCGGTTGTCACTTACCATCAGGTGACCCGTTTGTTTGTCAGCCTCCCTTTACCATAATAAGTTACAAAGTAAAGCTGATCAAAGTCCATATAGGTTAACCGGGATAGTTAACACTTCTTAGGGGATGTCTTCGTCCAGCTAAGTTTACCCGAATCTCATAGTTAATAGGAAAATCAGAACCAGGGTAATTGGATTAAACAATTTGATTACTACTTTTATTCTATATGTAAGTCAATAGTATTTATCAATAATTAGTGTATTATTGTTGTTTTCTGGACGTTTAATTGCACATAATATAATATACATTACATACATCTTTACAGATAATATACTAATAATATACATTACATACATTTTTAAATCCATATCCATCATATTTTGTCCTAGCAATTTACAACATTAGAACAAAACCGTTACATTTTTTTTATCAATTTATTTATTATTAGTATTTATTTTTATAAATGAAGACCTACTTACCCTGGTCCATAGTTACACACAACAATAAAATTCTTCCATCTGCCTTTCTGCGCTTGTGATAAAGCGCAGCCCACATAAATGCTTTCCGACCACACCATCTAAAAGTTACAAACAATAAAGTATTGATATTATTATAACTACAGGTAATTTTACTAGTTTAATTGGTAGCACTTGGGTTACATCAAGTGTGCTATTTTCTAAATACGATTGTCATGTTTTCGTTACGGAACCATACAAAATGTTAATGAATTATTAAGAGACCGAAGGGATAATTTATAGAACTTAAGTTTGGCTGAAACATTATGCAAAATGTAAAATGCTTTTGTGAAATTGTGTGTCCATCCTGCAAAGCAATGTATTCTGTACCAGCACTTGCAGGTTACTTTATTTTTGTTTGTTTGTTACTCCATACTCCATTGCAGAAGTTAAGTTAGACAACGAATGACGGAATAAGAAATTGCAGTCAAGTTAGTATCAGAAATGTGCTTTTATCTTAACAGTAGTATGGGAAGCTAATTCGAAATTGCTGAATATCTCAGTAGTAAGATTCTCCAGCGCTTCCTTGAAATCATGTGGCAAGTGATCAGGTAAATGTTTTTAGAACAAACCTGGGTGTAGTGTCCAGTCTTCGTAACTGTATTTTTCCGCAGTGGTCCGTAAGTATAGTTCTCGTGTTCGCTAAACCAAGATTCCAAGGCTTTGTCCGGTTCTAGTTCGAAATTACGTTCGGTAGTGGAGTACATATACAAATTTTCACCAGTACTAAATCTACGCGATTCTGAAAAGAATCATTATTAATATTCTTGTGTTCTGAATGTCATCATCTGTCTACGCTTCTCCCAATCCCACTTTATTTGGGGTTGAGATCGGGACGGGACCGAGATTAAAGTATTGCAGCAGGGTCGTATAACCTTTACTTCCTATGACTGTTGAGGCCACTATAAGAGGAACACCTGCGGGCTGCGTTTTGTAGTTTGAATTAATTAGAACAAGACCTGTATTTATACACGTACAATGTATTGGGGGGTCCTAGGTGGAAAAATAGTTATCTGCCCTAATTTTGTACAGTGTTCTAAACGGCAATACAACTTGACAGGCAAACACAACTGTAATGTAGGTAGCGATAATGTAGAAATTACTTTAAACAGAAGTCGTTAGTAAAACCTTTTGAAAGAATATCACCAACATTAAAATGTATGTGGCTATGAAATAAATTAAGTTATTTTTCCTTTTTGGATAGAATATAAATACAAGTAAAGATACTTACTGACGGTTTTATTAGGATTATGCTTATGAGGTCGCTTAGCTGCCCATGCAGATGCTTTTAAGTACAATTCGTGGTCCCACATCTACAAGATGGCCATAAAGTAACACACATACGTTAACATTCCTTTTTTAATAACACCTTTTTTAAAATCAATCCTTACTAAGTATTATAAATACACAGTGATAAGTATTATACTAAGTGATAAGTATTATATATACTAAGTATTATACATACAAAGTGTGGATAGATTTTTGTTACTCTGTCAAACAAGCAATCAGAACGGCTGAAGAGATCTGAATAAAATTTTACACATAGATAGATGACATGTCTGGATTAAGGACGAAGACGGTTTAATTTTCGAAATAAATAACTAATGGGTAGTTTTTAAAATTAAAAAGCCCTTTATGAACAAATTCACCATAGTCAAATACAATTTTTAAATATAGTTTTTTTTTTTAAGTTTTTGTATGTTAGTTCTAGTTGCATTGCAGTTTTATTTAAAGTGATTATAATTTCGTAAAAAAGGCAATTCCGAAATGAAACTATACCTAATATCAAGAAAGAACCTGTATTTTTTTTTGTCCTTATAAACCTTAGATTAGAAAAACCTTACCATGATCTTCATTTCAGAAGCACTTGGCTGTCTCTTGACTTGGCCTTTAGCCACCCGTAGCCGCCGTGAATTGTGGCCATTAACAAACTTACGAATTGTTTCATTACTACCTGAAACTGCAACTGCGCAAATTAAAAACGTTTTATTATTATTACACTGATATATCTCGATACGCAATACACGGTATTTGAATGAAATAAGCGATGTAAAACACAAGTGAATTGATAAAGCGAACTAACATTTGCATACTGCAAATATTACGAACGTTAATAAATACAGAAAAAGTGACTTCATTCTTTAGTCCGTGTATGACGAGTGTAATACTGCCGCTTAAATTTACAAAAATACGTTTGAAGTGAGGCGTCCACCAAAAATTGTTGTAATTATTGTACTTGTTAGCAGTTTGATCACTCTTTATCTAATTTCCTCTAACTCTCTTTGTTGATTCAAATCATAAGGGTGTTTTAAATTATATATATATCTTTATACTCTTACATAATTGTAATTAGTCTTGCCAGTTCCATGCTGCCACAACGCGTGTCCAGTAGACCAGACGATCATCAAATGCAAATGGTAAAGAACGCGTAGCGAGCGCTCGGGGTGCGTCCACTGACCAGCATTCCAAATACCGTCTTCGGCACTCATCGCAAAAGTTGCCCCTTGGAGCATCGACGTCGGCATTGCCGACAAGCAGATTCGTGCGATTTGTACGATGCGGATCAGTGGACGTACTTGTATAACTTACTATGCAAAAGCCCTACGATCCGTTTGATGCGATACGTCAGAATCGTACGATGCGGAAATGTGGACCTTTACCATTACATAATACTGCTATCGATGAAGAAAATAAGAGACGCTCGCATTCCATTCATTCCCGATTAATATATTCTAGTCTGCAATAATTACATTTTGATTAAACAGAAGTGCTAATACTCAGAATTATCGATAAACCAATATTGATGAAATGTTCTATACTCACTTACATACATATATTTATATACTTTTTATTAATATAAATACTATGATCACAAATGAAATTAAATCTAAGTGATATTACAACCTAGGGGCAATATTTTCGTCTTAAAATCATACTTTTTTTTATACTATAGGGGGACAGACGAACAGACGGGTCACCTGATGGTAAGTGACAACTTCCGTCCGTGTCGTGTGGACACTTGCAACTCAAGAGTCGTAAGTGCGGTGCCCGCCTTCGAGGGTGGTGAGGGATAGGGGGATGCGGAGAGAGGTGGATGAGTAGCTGGGAAAGAGGAGAGGGGGATGAGCGGAGGAGGAGTTTTGCCTGCGGTAACCTCACTCATTTCGAGAAAATGCAACATTAGCGTTACTTCACAACCGGTTTTCTGTGAGACCGTGGTATTGCATCAGTCGAGCCGGCCTATTCGCGCCTAAGCATGGCTCTACCACTGACTACTGAACTATTGTACTAGTTATTTACGTGTGAATGTCACAAACACTATGAATAGGCCGGTAAGCAAACATTCGACGGCGTACCATAGAGCAGGGGTGCTCAAACTTGAACTGCTGGCGATCTACCTCAATATTTTTAGACTACTTACGATCGACTTGAGAGGCTGCAAGTATGTGTGATGCAGGGTTGTCGTACATACACGATACACCTTACCTACCTAGGTAGGGTGTACCGTAGCATATATAGATATTAGCTTTCCGCACAATTTACATTATCTTAGTCAAGGTTTGGGTTAGGTTTACTTAAGTTCTTCTCTACAATATCAATGAAAAAACTCCTAGTTATTCAGAATTGCGAGTTTATTCGTTGTTACAAAACAAAAGAGTTACATATGGTGTTAAACTCAACTAAGGAGTGACTTTGGATCTTGAAGCGTGGCACTGCATGTCCTCAGCATACTTTTCATAAGATGTTGCGTAACCACTTAGTGCCAATCGCAAGCATGATGACATATGATCGTCAGTTAGTCGATTGCGATATTTTGACTTAATTATCTTCATTTCAGAAAATGCAGACTCGCACAAGTAAGTAGACCCAAACATTGCCGTCAGTTGAAGGGCGATTTGCCTTAGATTCGGATATTTATCTTCAGATATAAAACACCAGAAATTTGTATCAGATGCTGTAGCTTTGAGATGTATATCTGATATAATCTGCACCAACTCATTTTCAACAGAACATGAGTTCATATTAAACTGACTTGCTACTTCAGTGGTTAATTCCTCAATGTTTTTACATGAAAAAGGATAACTCATAAATGATGCTATATTTGCCAATTTACTGCAATCATAAAAACGCATATCGAATTGTCCCAAAATATTTGATAATTCAGCCTCATACGTATCATAATTCAACTGAGGAATCCTTGCTTTCAAAGACGGAAAATGTTTCAGATCCTTTCTTTTCAGTTGATCTATCATAAGTTGCAATTTACTTTTGAATGCGTTTACTGCGCTAATCATCTCAATAATAGTTTTTCCTTTACCTTGAAGCTCCAAGTTAATGGTGTTTAAGTGCATTGTGATGTCAGTCAAAAATGCCAAATCAGTCAGCCATTTTTCGTTTTTCAACATCTCAGTGTCATCACCTCTTTCGTCTAGAAAAGCTGTTATTTCGGGCAATAATTCTTGAAACCTTTCTAGGAATTTTCCGCGACTCAACCACCTGACGTCCGTGTGAAGAACTAAATCAGTGTGTTCAGCTGACTCCCTATCTTCCAACTGCAACTTAAAGAGCCGCCGTTGCAAGCTACGTGTACGGATGGAATTCACAATTTTTGTTGCAATGCCCCAGCATTCCAGTCATTGCTAGTGCTCCATCGGTTGTAATGCACACTAATTTATATATTGGTAGCTTGTAGTTTTTTACAAAATTGATGAAAACGTCATATATATCTTCGCCACGGGTCTTCCCCTTCAGAGGAATGATTGTCAAAAATTCTTCCTTAGCCAACATGTCATTGAATACCATCCGAATAAAAATACACAGCTGGGCAGTGTCTGTCATATCGGTGGATTCGTCGAACTGTAAAGAAAAGTATGTACATTCCATGATATCATGTTTTAGTTTATCTGCGATATCCTGACTCATGACTTCAATACGCCTTGTGACAGTCGGACGAGATAACTGAAGTTCTCTAATAGCAGACATGATTTCTGTTTTATTTTTAAAATCTCCAAATAAAGTCTCACCCGCTTCAATAAATGCTTCCTTCACAACCGATCCATCTTCGAATGGTTTCTTGTGTTTCGCCAATATATGAGATATTTTAAATGACGCGATCGTAGCAGCTTTTGATTGTTTGGCTGGTCTTGTGAACATTGTTTGCTCTTTTTTCAAACAAGATATCAAATTACTTACTTTTCGTTTTCTTAATTCACTCTGTGGCGGAAAATCCTTTTCATAGTTTTTATGAACCGTTTTATGATGCCTCTCTAAGTTACCACGCTTAGGTATTGCAACTGACGCACGACAAATAACACAAATGCACTTATCCTTCACCATACAAAAGAAAAATTCTTCCTCCCAATCGTTATTAAAATAATACGTTTTAGATTTCTTCACTGCACTCATTTCGCACTATTTAATAATAAACTTTGTATCGACGTAGTATCGCCTTCAAGTTACAATTCAGAATGACTCCAATTCCTGCAGGCGCAACATTTATATCGGCGTGAACGAAAGTCTCGAATGTTCCCGTCAAACGCGCCGCCCGAAATGGTCTAGTACAGTCTAGTCTAGAAACAACGCGGCTTTTCTTTGACAAGTACCGCGCGTTCCTTTGATAAAGCCGCCTTTTGCCGCAAGCAGTGTTATTACGTAATAAATTTTTGTAGTTTAGTTACCTACTTATTAAAAATTTTTTTCTTCTCAAGATCTACTCAAAAAGCACTCGCGATCGACCGTTTGAGCACCCCTGCCATAGAGTATAAAAATAGATGGCGACATACCAAGCGAATAGAGTTTCAAAAATTGCATTATTTACCTACTTTGTGTATTCATATAAGAATAATAGATTCGAAATTCTTGTGCCTTCTGCATATTTACCGTCTGCCGTACATGTTAGACAAATTCGTCATTATTTTTTTTATGGTCATGAAGTACTGTGATCTCGTTATTGTTGCCATGTTTTATAGAAGGAGCGTTGCTAATGTCATTGAAATATATTATTGTTTTAAAGGAACACATAGTTGCGCTACACGCATATACATATATTCTACTTTCAAACTGTAGAAAACCAAGAAGCAGTGTGTAATTTGATTCTGGTTTCTAGCCAAGCAACTCTCTCAAACATTTCCCTTTTTTTTTGTTTTATTTTTATCTTCATTCATTTCTAAACTCCTTTAGCTCACTACAGGTATGTGGTTATATTTCAATATAACTTTCAAAATGAACCCAAACATAGTATTTCTCCAGGTATACCACCAGGTCACTCCAAGTACCTCGGTGGTAAGATCTCAATATAACTTAAGAAACCTGTTACAATATATATAAAAGTCGCGAAAGTTAAAAAACCATGAAAGGAGCCTAAACTCACCATACACGCATTACCTTGTAGGTAGGTATCAAGTTGGAATGATAAAATATTTTGTATTCCACAGTTTCCACCATTTTGAGTTTAGGATATCCTCTAAATTGAGTTTTTTTAACTGAATGCGTGATGATTAACCGAGAAAAATTCGTCCAAACTCAACCAAATATTGACTGTTTTACATAAAGAGGCATCGGAAAACAATGTTTAAGTATACAAAACTTGTAATTTTAGTAAATAAATTCAAATCAATTCATGACTATAGAGTAATCTATATTTTGGATAATGTAGTTATATTTATTTACTATTTTATACTGTCACAATTTGATTCAAAAACTGCGTATTTAATCTTATTTTAAATGAAATTGTAAACAAGTCGTAAATTACGGACGTAGCAACCTATCTGCGGGACAAGTTTTCTCACAATCTACGGCCAAAACCAGCCAGATTTTAAGAATTCTGCAAGTACAAAACCCTTCTTTTAAGTATTTGTTTATCTTATTTAAAACCTTATTTTTGCAATTAAGTGTCTATAAATAAAAAAAAAGTATATATATGACAACAATCCGTTTGTAATATCCTTATGTATTAACTGACTATATATATCAGCGTAACATTGTGAACTCCGTCAGTTTACAATATAACGCGTGAGATAATAAAATAACAGTAGGTTAGGTTAGGTTAGATTACAAGGTGACAGAGTTCACAATTTTACGGTAACATATACAAAAAACCTCCTTTGTTTACTTCAGTTTTTGTTTATAACCACGGCATCTCAGTTGATCTGGTTTTTAGATTTATAATTATTATATCAATTAAAATTGAATACCAGCATTAAAATAATAATCACAAGTTAACCTTCTCATTTGTGGGAAACAACTTGACTACCTGAATAAAATAGCACTGGTGCACTCTTGCGGAATAGTTTACAATAGAATACTTTAGTTGGGGTTCAGTACTTCACATAGAAATCCTTTTCAGATCAGGTTCTGCTAGCTCTTAATGAGTCAGTTAGAAGATCATATTACGCTTGAGGATACCAGTTCGCTCCCGTTTTCTTTTGGGCGTATAACTTCCTTTCTAAACTATTATATAACTGATATGAAAAATATTAGTGAACTTACCTCAGTACCCTTGAGTAAAATAACAATGTGTGTGTGTGTGTGTGTGTGTGTAACAAAACCTTTTGATCCAGTACTGGAAATACACTTAATGTTTATTTTTAGCAGGCACAAAGTACTGGGTAGGGTAGGACGGTAACGTCCTGCTACTCGCCAATTTATAGATTTTGATTTACCGCTGCATTATTTTCTAAAGTTCTGTTCCTCAAATTGAAAGAAAGGAACCCTAATAAGATTTCATTTTTGTATGTATATTATGTACGTATCTTTGTCAGAGCCTAGACAGCTTGATGGATTTCGAAATACGAGTTGTTGAATCGTCTAAGTAATAGGAGTGACATACGGTATATATTAATGATAAAGTCTTTTTATATATCTTCAACAATATTATTTATTTATTTAAATCTTCATGCATATATCTTATTGCCTAAGGCATTCTCTGCCAGTCAACCTTAGGGTGTTGCAGAGATAAGAGTGGTAGGTGCAAAAACGCGTAAGTGAGGGCAATTGAGATATACATATATGTATATACATATGTATATGTATGTATTCTAAAGGTAATATAATAAGTAGGTGTACAATCATGTGACATAAATTGATGTGATGTGATTGGATTACACAAATATAATATACCAGTATAATCACAGACAAATATACAAATACATATAAATAAACACACACACATATACATAGATACAAATCTTTATATATATAATTCTTCTGTGAGTGTGTATGTCACTGAACTACTCTCAAACGACTGGACGGATTTTGATGAAATTTTTTGTGTGTGTTCAAGGGGATCTGGGAATGGTTTAGATTCACAAATCAGCCTGGCAGATGGCGCTGCAGTCGGTATCTAGGTTATTTATCTATATTGATCCTAATCGCTTGAAATATCATGCAGGACAACGTCTGTCGGGTCCGCTAGTACAATATATGTAAGTATCAAGATTCATTCATCGAATCATACGCTAACGCTGCAACAATTCTCCCAATTCAGTATGGAGGAGATCGCGTACCCTTCTTTTAAATGTAAAGCGGTTAGTGGACATCCTGATTTCGAGTGGGAGCGCATTCCACAACAGAACTGACTGTACGTAGAAAGAAGAGTTCACGAAGTCTCAGTTATAGTATAGGTATGGTCATACGAAGACTGAAAATAACTGAAAATAAATCGAATGCAGTTATTGAAAAACCGGTCTATCTAACCGGTCGGTCTGTTGGTTTAGTTTCCTTATTAGGATTTTGTTTTTTCTTTAATAAAAAAATTAAGATTTTAATATTTTATTATATTAACTATAATTTACATAGAAGTTCGTTGGTTTTCTTTTCTACGGTTTTTTCGTTAATGTAAGTTTATCAGACTTCGTCTATATCACGCATACTTCAGTAAAACAACAATTTATCTACTTTTAAATATATATCACTTATATATGTAAACTGTAATCGCATCATAGATCTAGTATATATATGTTAGCCTATTAATTTAATACACTTTCTTACGACGCAAAGGTTGACTGAAAGAATATGCCTACGGTATAAAATCCGCCGAACGGAATGAACTTGCAGAAAGTATAAAGAACTTAAGAAGTACTTACGTTAATATATAGCATCACAATTTTTAAATTTTAAACTTAAATTAAATCTATTATTTTATTTTATTAATTTACATTGAGATGCTACTTAATTAATGGAAGCATAACAAAATTACATTAATTCTAATTTATTTAACCATAAAGTTTATTACAATCACAGCTTCGATCGTACTTTGGACAACCGCAGGTTAATTTGTAGCTGGGACCACCTCTCTTGTAAGGTGCTTCACCGATATAATTTCCCCTGAAAATCACAATTAGGTTAGGTCTAACTAAGAATAGCTGTTTATATTCTTAAACTATTTTTTTAAATATAAGATGACTCACGCTGGTCCGTAATTACAAACGACAAAGAACTTCTTCCATTGGCCTTTGTAAGTTTCTGATATAGCACATCCAACGTATATACTATTGGACCACACCATCTGTAAACATTACACAATACATTAAAAGTAGAGTTAACATTTGCAAAATGCATAGATCCGAGGTTATGAAACTAAAAGAAGACTCGCATTATTATGTTTTCCGACATCAGAACTATAACATTTTAATGCGCTATGATATAACTCGTTTGTTTTGCCAATACGTACTCTACAAATATGACTTTGTAACTGACTGGCTGTACAATCTATAAATGATTCTACGAATAGTGACTTGAACACTATTTAATATCGAACTTGAACTCATAAATTCAAATAGTCTAAATGCAAAAAAAATAGTTTATTATTATTTTAATATTCCATTTCATAGTAAAATTAGGTTAGAGGCCTCGGACTTCTCAGCACCAGCCAGTTCGAGTTACAAGTATGCGACCCTGACTCGCTTGAGTTATTGTTTATACTCCCCAAGCCATCAGTATAAGCAACATCTCTTTCCTTTCCTTTATGATAGAAAGGAAGGGAAATGGATACTTTCTCCCTTTCCTGTCAATACGCTCCAAAATTTTTAAGGAAGGAAGGAAAGAATATTTTGGAGTGTATTGTGTTTGCCCGAATGATGGCATGGGCGTCAATTACGTGAGTGATTGTTTGTAATATTCAAATAAATCATTAATGTATCGACGGTGATAGGCTGATGATAATGATGATGAAAAATAAAGCTAACCTGTGTGTAATGACCGATTTGGTAACTCTTGGAGCCGTCAAAATCACTTCTGCGAATTGGTCCGTAGGTATAGTTTTGGTGTTCGCTGAACCATGATGCAACAGCTTTCTCTGGAGTCAATTTGTAATTACGATCGGTAGTGGAAAGCCAATATAAATTTTCACCTGTTCTGAATCTACCTGATGCTGTAAAAAAATGTAATATTGTGTAGAAAAAATCAAATAAAAATGATTTGAAACGAAAACACACATTAGACACTCAAGTTTTTCTAATCGACTTCAATAAAGGAGAAGGTTCTCGATTCGACTGATTTATTGTGTGTATGATATCATTAAAATTTACATTGTAAATATATTACGATATCTTTCAACTTGAGTTGTTTTTACTCAAAGTATATTCAAAGAATCTATTACAGACGAGTTATGGGGACATTTACGCTCTCATAGACACCGTTTTTCGTGGCTGAATAATCCGATGCGAGAGCGACATATTTTAGGGGGCAAACGAGCAGACGAGGTCAAGAGGGAGAAGCTGGTTCTGGGGTGCACCTGCATAGAGATGAGAACAGTATTCCATGTGCGGCCGAACCTGCACCTTATAAAGTTGCAGGCGATGGGCTGGAGTGAAATACTGTCTCGATCTGTTTAGCACACCAAACTTCTTCGAGGCTTATATGGACTTACTCTCTAAGTAACCGCGAAACTGGACTTCGCTTGATATATCGACGCTAAGGATTCCGATACTGGCATTCTACCACACGCTCGACAAGAGAATTATCAAATTTTCAATTTCGAAGGAATTTATACACTTTTTTAAATATTATAATGCAGTAAAACTGGTAACTCTGACTATAGTTAAATGAAATGGCTACTAACTATGAGTACACCTGTACATATGTATGTGTATCTGGTTTGTGATGTTTTTCAAGAATATTTAAAGAAGGTTCAATCAAATGTGCTAAACACCCCGTCAATGTCCACCAGTTAATTAAAATGACTAGCAACCTATACCGACCGACACAGCTTACTCATTATTTTTTAAAATTAAATTGTAATTACTTATTTAATTGATATTGTAATGTCATTGATTGATTCTGAATATGACGTAAAGTTCTGTACATATTCATTTATTAATTAATATGTATATTGATTATGCTTATTTTTATTAATTAATGCTTCCATTGAGAAATTTTTAGAATGTTGTATTATTAACTACCACTAATAAGTGTTTGTCTAAACAGGATGTAAAATATTTTTTCAATAAGATGGATATTGATGATAATGAGCATAACGGCATACCTCCCTATTACACCTCCGTAAAAAAAAACTGTTTTTTGCTATCTTCTAGAAGCAAGAGGTTCTCAATTCTACTTTTGGTATATATCTTCGCCATTTGCGTACCGATATTGGTACTACACTTTCAGGGGGAAAATTAAATGATAAATAATGTTTTGGCAATGTATCACGAGGTGCATTGATGTCAGTTAATATTTTTGTGTATTTACTCATATTTATTTTATGTTATGTTGTTTTTATCCTCTCACCAATGTAATCGTATTAAGACGGTATAAATGAAAAAAAAATTGCTTTATTTTACATTAAACAATGAAGAATAAATTATTAGTTCTTAGAGAAGAAGGAAGTAAAACTAATTATTATATATTGTGTAGGATAAGTAGGTACGATTAAAAATCCAATTACAGTAAATATGTGGCCTCATCAAGGTACTCAGAAAAGTACTTGACTTACAAGTACTTTACTGAGTACCTTAATAATATTCATGTAAATATATTATTTATTTACATAACAACGAGATTTACGAAATGAACGGAAAGTCAACCATCAATAGGTAGGTAATTCTGTTGATAGTACGTTCATTTCTAGGTAGCAGCTAGCCACGCTTTGTTTTATATCTAAGTAACGTTATTGCCTAACAGATACTCGCCTTAGCAGTGGACGCATAGATTTTTCATTTGAATCATGAATTCTTTATTTTATGATGAGTTTTGTTCAGAGAGAGTCAGTAAGACATATTTTGTTCTCTTAAGATATATACTAACATTATAAAGGTAAAGAATTTGTTCTTTTGTTACAATGGGAAGCTCTGGAACATTCAGTAAAATTTAAAAAAGAATATTTTTGTTTTTTTCAATAAGTTTTAAAACGTAGCGCTGTGAAACTTGAGAATGGGCAGTGACCATAAACGCCGGTGTGACGGCAGGGACCGGCTTGTACCCATTCTTCTTGTTCTTTTAGTGCCTCTTCAATCCTGAATACTCATAATATTGAGGCATTGAACCACTCCTCTGATTAAAAAAATCTGCATTAGATTGCCCATCTACTGTGCATAAGACTACACATATGCTATGTTTCAGAACGCTACGACTCTTAGTAGCGGAGCAATGAACATAAACACAGGTGCGCCTGCGGGGACGGCTAATTAAGTATGATTTTACCGTAATCGTAATCACTTACACTAAGGCACCTATATTCTAGTTTTCCGTTGCAAAATATATATTTTTTGTTTCATTACACAAATATTACACGGTACTGGTAACTTGTATTTATTACTGTGTTTTTGAAAAATCTTCAAATATATTTGAAAAATGAGGGTTTTAATATAACACGTTGTATAACTAATTATATAGGCGACTTGATTTTTAATTATATTAACTCCATCGACATACATACTTCTTTACTTGTTTGTAAGAAGCAATGCAAAGATGATGCGCTAAACATTTTACAGGACTTAACCACCTTTTAAACTGACTTCAAAAAGGAGGAGGTTCTTCGATTTTGAATTTCGGATCAACTGTATTTTTTTTTTATGTTACCTCAGAACTTTCGACTGTGTGAACCGATTTCAACGATTGTTGAGCGGGTGCTTCCCGTGTGGACCCATTTTCATTTGGTCTAGTTCTGACTATGGCATCCATGAGAAAACCATATAAGTTTAAATTTGCATTAAGCATGTGCGCGACAAAAAGACAAATAACTCAATATCACGCCAACCGATTTCGATGATTCTTTTTTTATTGGAAAGGCTGTACTTTGAAGTAGGTAGATGAGAATTTGGTCCAGTTGTGACAATGGCATCCATGATAAAACCATATTAGTCTCAAATTTTATGAAACTTTTTTAAAGTCCGATTATTATAAAAATGTTAAATTACGAAAGCAACATTTTTATCGTGTGGAAACCTCAACGGGTCATCACCTCACTGGAGCTGACAAGAAGCTAAAGTAGTATGTCGGACTCGAACCGACTAAAACCACACGGTGTTCTGCCACGAGTGGGTCTATTGCAGAGGACCCGGGTATACCCTAAGAAGGAAACTTCCGAGAAGCCCTACAGACCTTGGTCACCTGACCATCAGGCGACCACACCGTAGGAATTACGAAAGTACCTACTAATTTTCGACTAAACTATTTTTCACTTCCTTTTTCTAAGTGTAAATAAACATAATATTGCAGCATTATTGAACAGAATTACAGTGAACCAACCTGCATTGCCTTAAGTTATGTCAAAATAATACTTACGAACACTTTTATCTGGATTGTGCCGACGCGGGGACGTAGCTGCAAAGTTTGATGCCTTCACGTATAATTCGTGATCCCACATCTGCAACATAGTAATAAGTAGATAAAGAAAACCATTCACAGCAATTAGATAACATTAAAAAACAACTATCGCACTAGAAGCCATACGCATATCCTGGGACATTTTAAATAAATAAAGAAATGGCGTACAAAAGAACACGCAGACTCTGACAATAATTTGTAGATGACAATTTTTTTAAATTTATTAATATTATAAATGAGAAAATGAGTTAATTTCTTTATTACGTTGATAACCTTAGCTCATTAAACGATCATCTTGTAAGGGGTACAGAAACGCACATAGGGTGCTTTTCATCTAGAATAAAGTACTTATCTATAGTTAGCTGAACGGTAAGTAGTCCAGTTTAAATTATACCTACCACAAATAATTGATAAAATCTATATATTTAAACGAGCGAAGCTGCGTGCTATAACCAGTTTTTAATCTTAATCAATAAATTCCCAACGTCAAAACAATATTTAAGGGGCAAATGAGTTTAATTTTTGATGGTGTTACTGAATAAATCTCATATATTTTTTTTTTAATAATACATTCGACCAATCCCGGACTGTCTCCGGGAAGTTTCCAGTATAAAAAAAAAAACAAATAATATTGACACAAATTCATTTAGTTACCCGTTTATTTTAAGCCTCTAATCTTAATACATGCATATAACTACCGTTTTTCTAAATAGACCTTACCATACTCTTCATTTCAGAAGCACTTGGTTGTCCTTTGACTTCACCTTTAGCCAGCTGAAGACGCCGTGAATTGTGACCATCAACAAATGCGCGAGTTTCTTTAGTACTGGCCGAGATTTCCACTGCAAAATAAAAAAAAAATATCATACAAATTAAAAGTAAAAAGTTCACAAACCCGACAAATCTACTCACATAAGCACGTTGCAGAAATTAGGAAACTTAAATAAAAATATATTGATTTCATTGTTGTGATTGGTTGAAGAACGTCTGTAAAGCGACAATTGCTACTTAAAATTTAATAGTAAAACGCTGCGTCTTGAGTTATATACTACAACGTATGTGGTACAAGCGGCGATACAAACACTTCAATAAGTAGAGTACGGTTCCGTATATTTACATAAATATTGTACTGCCACAAAAATATAATTGTACTTGCAATGGAGAAAGTAATTTCTTCTGTTATATATTCATAGAATGTGCTACTTATCAGACGTATGTCTGTCAGTATACCCAATGATTAACATAGTTTAAATATACTCAATACTTATAATCCGTACATTGATGCATAAATTAATAACAGATCTTAATACATATAATTATATTACTTACCAATCATATTTAAAGAAAAGGTTTAAAAATAGAGTGCATTAATGTCATTGTATAATGTGATAATCTGTCGGTTAGATTTATAATTATGAAATGAAGTGAAGAGAAAGCTCTAAAGACATGTCTCTCTCTACCTATTTCGAGTTCACGTGAATTTGAAGAATGATTAAATGATCGTATGTCTCTTGTTCAGTTATAATTAGTATACGGAAAGATGAATAATGTTATCTACAGATAACAATAATATTTAATTGTGTAACAGCGTTTCGTGGGAAAATGTTCGGAACCCTTGTCATATTCTTATAACTTTTCTGTTGAAATCCATATCTATGTTCAACGCTTAGGCCATTAAATATAATACAACAAAGTAAACTTTATTTTACTATCAACCGTGTCCACGAAATATACTTTTTTATATATAGGCATTTTAAGTACATTGAATAATCCGTGAAGTCAACGAGTAAATGTAAAGGTCAAACAAAAAGGAAGAACTGACCCAATACCTAACTATACATACATATATACGCTCACGCCTGTATACCGCGCCCCTAAGGGGTAGACAGCGCTGTATAAAACACTTTGCCAATAAGAATTTAGTCCCACTAACGTAACGGAGGGCATAACGCCAATCGGGTACTTTATGACTGACACTTTGACGTATACATACTAACCTAATTTTGCTTTGCGGTAAACTTGCCAAGTTCGTTTAGAGTTTTCCAGAATGCTTGACATTTTTAACTACACGGCTATGGATAGAGAAAACTTTTTGCTTAATTAAGTAGTAAAGTAACGCTTTGCTTAATTAAGTAGTAAAGTAGTAAGTCATTAGAAATAGCGTATGGCAAAATAAATTTTCTTTAACACATGTCCAGAGCTTCGCAGCTCAAAAATAGATACCTATATTGACCTCAGGTTCTTACAAACCTTAACCTTAAACCTTATGATAATAACCTTATGATAATAAATTATTTCAAGGATCTCTATAAACTGAATCCTGTGAGTAATCCAATGGTTAGCCATAAGAATATGGTAAAATGACCTAAAAGACGTATCAAAAATATACACAACAATATATTGGAAATTTCTTAACGTATACACAAACCACAACTTAATTTCCTCGAGTAAAGCGTACTTGCTAAACGTGACGCATGTAGTGGGTACTTAAGTTTTATAAAGCGCATCGTTTTACAAATGGATTCTGAAGTACTTACCTGTTTAAAAATGTAACATGGGTAATTCTTAAGCATTCCATTTAATCGTAAAACAAAATAACCATATGAACTATACCATACTAGGGTTGTTATTTGTCATAATCTACTTAAAGTATATAAAACTAAATAGGTTTTTTCTCGTCGAGCTATCTTGAAATCTTATAATAATCTTACCCTGTGTCACTCCTCTATTAATAAGATTCAATATTACCTAACATATCAATGACCATCAAGCAGATCCAGACTCTAGGGCAGGACAAAGAATATTCATACATAAACTTCACTCGAAAACATAACCTTCTTTCTTACGCGGGTGGGTAAAAAAAATTGTTTATAAGTTCCGTTTCAATTTATATTTAATAAATAGCTAGCTACATGAATTTCGTTCAAATCGTTCACATGTAATAAGTTAACGCGCGTTTCAATTTGATGTTCGCAAACCAAGTCGTGAATTCGTGACCAGATCTTAGAATTGACTACTTCATGTTGCGGTAGCGTTTCATGAAATGTTCAGCTAAAACCGACCGTATAGTTAAAACATCAACGTTTAATGATATGGCAATCTACATTTGGACAGACCAACAAACAGGTCATCTGATGGTAATTGACAACCTCCGCCCATGGACACCTGCTTTTCAAGAGTCGTATGTGCGTTGCCCGCTTTTGTGGTGAATGAGGGGAGGGGAAAGAGGAGAGGGGGAGTTGAGCCTACACTACGGTGTCATCACTCGCTCGACAATACAAAGCAAGCATTTTTTGTTTACCGGTTTTCTGTGAACGCTCTGTAGTCACTCTAACGGTGCCAGGAGCTTTCATGTGAACGTAGTTACTCTAACAGTGCTAATACACGCTTTTGTTGACGACTACTCAGCGTTTTAAGAGCTAACAATAGTTAACAACAATTAACAATTCTCATGATTGATTTTGAGCAAACCAATGTTTGTGTTTCTATATCTTTTTAATTTTTTTTAATACAAAAATAACTATATCGATAAATTCTCTTTGTTCTACCAGAAACAAATTAAGTAGGCAGTTTGTGTACGCTCCTGTGGTTTAGGTACATTTATGTGGTTACAAACATTGGATAAAATTAAATCTTTTATATCCAATTTTTAGTTTCGTTCCCCAAAGGAAAAAAATAATCCTTACAAGATCACTCGGTTGTCCGTCCGTATGTCTATCTGCCAATAGCCTTTTTCTCAGGAACGCGATGACGTTTATGCCAAAATAACCATGTAATACGTATGTCTGCTGTCCCCTAAGGCTGTAAAAAAATCAAGATCCGAATCAATTAGAAGTTACGGTAGCTAAAACTATCAATTTAATCAATTTTGGACATTTCGTAGGTAAATCAAGACCCATAGGTACATTGACCTTCAATCATGAATTTTTCAGGAAGCAAGGTCTTACAGCAAAAGTAAAGGAAACAGTCTGAAAGTTGTTACATCACATAAATAAACTTTTTGCGATTACAAAACTTATAATTTGCGGTCAAAACCGACGAAGTCCACGTATGGTAGAGAACTGCAAAGTTTGCGGAATCCTCTTTGCGCGAGTCAGACTCGCACTTGTCCGGTTTTACATACCACCGTGTGGGTTTCAATCGTCTTATAAGCATCGAACATTAGGATGTTATATTATAAAAAGACACACTTTGACGACATCAAAAGTAATATTAGTAGAGTCGTTTTAGACAGTTATTATTTTTCGCAACCTAACACAACTTACAGTCTTTCCAAACCCAAGGATTATATTGTATACTATATAAGGAGCCATCTATATGTATTTCTTTTTTTTTATGTGTAAGCCTACTATAATGACTCCACTTTGCCTGATGGTAAGGAATAAATGGAGTCCAAGAGTGGTGGTCACCATCCTCATTGCATGTCTAGTCAACGCGGTATGGTGACCCAGACTATGGCGGCCTGGTGAGATGCTTTTTCATGCCCCGCTTAAAAGACCCAGGATCGAAGTGGGAAGGAAAAACGTGCGTTGGTAGTGAATTCAAATCTTTCACCGATCGGCACAGGAAAGAAGAGCCAAACCGTTTCGTTCGGGATCGCATAACTTCGACTGTCTAACAGTGACTTCTTAGGTCAGCACGTGTAGTTCTGTAAAGAGGGGGAAGGTGGGAAGGTGGGAATAATATCTATATAAATAATTAAAATTATATATAAATACATATTTATTTATTTTAATTAATAAATTTGTAGACCCGAATTGCCTGTCGAATCACGTAACAAATACGTTATTTTTATAGAACTCTTTATGCATTTATATTGTGTGTAATTCGGAGTATCATTTAGGCTTTTTTTCTTCCTATATTTTATTTTTTATCGGTGTGAGTAGCTTCTCGCTAATGGTTCTGTTCATGGTCCAAAGCGAGAGTGCGTGGGATGCAGTCGCTTCATTTTGCTAGGAGGTGATGTTGGCTAAGGTAATACTTTAAAATTTACAAGAAATTATAGCCTTACTCAATAAATAATGTCAATGATTCGCTATAGAAATCCAAAGAGACGATAAAGCTCCAGGATTTGACAGAATAAGTAACGAATTACCAAACCAAGCGAAACAGTCAATAACATCTATTCTCAAAGAAATCTTCAATGATATCATCAACACAGAAACAATCGACTAAATCTAATATAATCCTCCTGCACAAAAAAAGTGATCAGTACGATATCGGAAACTACCGGCTTATAAGTTTGATGTTTAACCTTTACAAAATATTTGCAAAGATGGTACTCAAGCGTATGGAAGGAAAACTCGATGAACAACAGCCAATAGAACAAGCAGGCTTTAGAAGAGACTACTCAGATACACTACTCGGAATATCAACTCATATACTATCTAGCATTTGTCGATTATAGCCAGGCATTCGACTCGTTAATTCATACAAACATCTATGAGGCGTCAAGAGAACAAGGTATAGAACCAAAATACATAAAATTAATTAGTAATGTATACAAAAACAGCTCAGCATGCATTCAGCTAGAAAAGAGAGGAGAATCATTCAAGATTAAAAAAGGAGTAAAACAAGGAGATCCGCTCTCTCCAGAACATTAATCCACTGTTTTGGAGAAGATCTTCACGGCCTCACAGAAAACCGGTTGTGAAGTAACGCTTGCGTTGCATTTCCCCGAATTGAGTGAGGTTTCCGGAGGCCCAATTCCTCCTCCCCCCTTTTCTCTCCCATATCTCCTTTCTCCTTTTTTCCATCTCCTCATCCCTCCTCTCTTCTTTCCGTTCCCCATCCCTCATCACCCTCAAAGGCGGGCAGCGTACTTGCGACTCTTGAGTTGCAAGTGTCCATGGACGGAGGTGTCACCATCAGGTGACCCGTCTGTTCGTCTGTCCCCCTATAGTATAAAAAAAAAAAAAATCTTCATAAGCTGAATGGAAAAATCTGGGTTTAAATATCCACGGCCGCACACTAACACACTTAATTTTTTTGGATGACATTATTTTCGCAAAAACGCCAGGACACCTAAATAGAATGCTAAACGAACTAGCATCTGAGAGTGGAAAGGTAGGATTAAAATTAAACCCCGAAAAATCAAAAGTAATGACCAACGAAATTGAAAGCAACATAAATGTAGGCGAGTCACAAATTAGCTATGTTGAAGAATATATATATGTACCTCGGACAACTCATATCACCTAAAGATAACATTAACAAAGAAATAGAAAGAAGGATAGAAAACAGTTGGAATAGGTATGGGGGCCTAAGGGAAGTAATGAAAGATAAAAAGCTTCATATAGCAACAAAGAGCAAACTATTTAATATATGCATTTTACCAATATGAACGTACGAAAGTTAAACATGGGCCATAACAAAAAACACAACCAATAGAATTGCCACTTGCTAACGAGCAATGAAGAGAAGCATGCTAGGAGTAAAGAGGGGAGATAGAATAATAAACATCAACATTAGGAAAAAGACCAAGCTGCAGGACGTAACCCTGAAAATAAAAATGGAAATGGTCGGGACACATGATCACAGGAAAAGGCAAATGACAGTAAAATAATCACACAATGGTACCCAAGAGAAGGAAAAGAGGAGGAAAACAAAAAAGATGGGATGACGATATCAGGCAGGTGGCAGGCGTAACATGGAGTAGAGTGGCCAGAGAGAGATCAAAATGGAGGCCTTTGCCAACTGGCAAACAGACTTACAGAGAGTAAAGAAATTTTACACAATTGAAATTATTTGCATATTTGGTGCTTCCACCAAATATGCAAATAATTTCAATTGTGTAAAATTTAGGTAGATAAATAAAAACAGTGCAATAGCGTAAAAAACTGAATTGTATATCTATTATCAGAATAAAATGGCTTTATTATTATTATTGTATCACTACCTAAATTTATGTTATTAATATTGTAAGATATTTATTCCTGCATTTAAAAATAATACTATTTATATATATACAATATCTGTATTGATAGAGTGAACTAAGTACGAATACTATTTATATATATACAATATCTGTATTGATAGAGTGAACTAAGTACGAATACTATTTATATATACATATACAATATCTGTATTGATAGAGTGAACTAAGTACGTAATCCGACGTAGATTACGTACTTAGTTCACTCTATCAATACAGATATTGTATATATATATAAATAGTATTCGTACGTATTATTTTTAAATGCAGGAATAATATATATAAAAGAATAGAAATGTAAAAAAGTATACTAACAGTTCAATTCAGTTGGGGTATAAGAGAACTTTCTTACCTCATTAGATTACAATTATTTACTTACATTAGCAATATTCTTACAGGAACATGAAAACTATAAGATGATTTGCACAAATGAAAACTAAAAATACACAAATTACTACAAAAACACGAAGGATATTTTACACACGAATAATGAATCCGTTGTGGGTAATGTGAAATAATCTTAGTTCCATACTTTTATTCAAATACAATCTAAACACATTGTGGTGTGTTTTCATTAGTCACGTTACAAAGTAAACTTTTGAGTCCTTTATGCATTTAGGTTTTAATTTTAGGACACTTCAATATCAAGGAACATACTTGATTTTTTTTATTCGTGTAACGGCAATGTTTTAATGTTTTTCTTTAATTTATAAAGCCTCTAAAAGGCTCTGAGGCAAATAAGGTGAAAAGAAACCTCATACATACATTCTAAAAACATAACCCTCCTCTCTGTGCGCGGGTAAAAAGTGAGCCTTGTGACAGCCCTACTGAATTTAAACTTATCGTCTTTCATGTGACTGTTACGCTACTGACGCTAGGTATAATAACAATAACTGATAATCATATGGACTTGAATGGCGGTTACCGGGTATCGTTAGCGTATTACTTGTAACTAATTGTGACATGTGTTGGACGTGCTTTTTACATCAAATTTATCCTATATCTTTATTTATTATTGAAATACGTACCTGGGTGTAGGTACGTAAACATGTTTTGCGTTGTCTGTTATCGTTTCGCTGTCGAGTATTCAGTTATATGCATTAGTCAGTCTATATGACGTAAGCCGAGCTGAGGGGGAAACGAATCATACTACAATCTGTGAAAAACTGAGTTCAGATGGCGAGAGAAAGACAACACTTTTAAGACATCCATTAGTAAAACAGTGCACAGCGATATGCTGCTACTAAATTTATCTACCGACAGCATGCATCACTCACGAAAAAAATATTTTTCTGTTCGTCAGGAACGAAACAAAACCGTAACAAACACATTTCCGAAATTATAATATTTATGTTTCAGACAAGTTCTATTTTACAAAAACAACCTGTACACTAGGACTGATACCTCGAGTCGTTGGACATAAAGAACACCTTGACACGGAACAGTTAAGTATTTGTGGATCACAAAATATTTGTCCCGTGCAGGGATAGAATCCACGACCTCGGGATCAGCAGCCACTGTCACTGACCACTACACTTACAGGCAAGATATACTACTAATTATAGAACCACTATACAAATGAAATAAAAGTCTTACATGTCTTTACATTTTATTTAATCCTTTCTCTTTACTAACGTGTTTTTCTCAAGTTTAATTCTATTGGAATATTTATTCCACAGCATCAAGAAGAATAATTTATTACAATCATCTCTTTGTTAATTAGTATTACAAAATATACTTAAACATTTAAGGCCCAAATGACAATATATGAAAATTAAATCAAATAATGTAGTGTTTGATGTAAACAACAAACGTAACATTTTGATTGGCTACCCGTAACACTGGGAGCCTTTCTTTGTATACCAACTAAAAATGTAAGTCATCACGCCATCACAGACTTGCTTTTCCTGTCTTATTAATATCGTCTCCATTATTCTGTATGCAAGAAAATGCTTTCAACTACAATAAAACAAATTTTGATACATTAACATTTTATAATATAAATCTCTAGACAATAGCAAGTACTTTCAATGTTAAACGATCACATTTAGGCAGAAAATTAAAGCATATCAAGTAAAGAAATGATTTGACAAAACTATAAGTTTCGAGAATAATCTGTACATGATTATTCTTTTAACTGTGACTGTTTCACGGCGAACAAGGTCATAAATCATACATTCAACAATCATCATAGTATGAGCTAGTAACGTTAATATTTTCTGTGAACACATAGGGGGCTTGTATGTGTGTTATGTAAAAAACGATTCGATAACAGTATATTCTGCAATTACAAAGCTATCGAAGTAGTTATTGTCTATCGTATTTTACAGAAATGTGCTGATAATTCGTATCTGAATAAAATTTATACAAACATAAACATTATAAATTGGTAGAGCAAGTAAGTGGGCCTTTAATTTATACTTTGTACACAAGTTTTCTGATATAAATCGTTTTTGTTTTAAATTGAATGCAAATCGACTGTTGCTGTTCGGAAATCCTAATTTTTTAAAATTAATGAAACAGACGTGCAGTTTATATTTATTTTAGTTCAAATCATATTGTGTAAAATAAGTCTGAAGCTTTCAGATTTCTGATATTTTAAATATCTATTTCCATAGACTTGTAGGTCATACGTGTGTCAATAACTTTAGTTCAAACTACGATAAACAATACAGGATAAACAACTAAGAGACATTGTTCATTTTCTTGAATCCTTTGATTTCACATTTATCGCGCTTTTAACAATATCATCAGTTTTAGCGGTATTAGCTCTTTTTTTTGGTTGTTCAATACTGACACATTAACAAATGTAATAAATATTGTATGCATCAGTTCTCTCATTAGTATCTATATATTTATTTTTATTAATGTGAAAAATTATTTGAAAAAATCTTATACACTTACTAAATATTCTTTTCACAATTTTTTATATTTGTCATATTTTAAAATATCTGCAATCGTAATTAACATTTAAAAATGTATCAAATGCCAGACAGGTCAATTTTAAAATAAAAATGCCATAATCAGACATCATTTTACACTATATTCATACAACAATCAACTGTGAAGAGATGATAAAAGATATACTATCATACGCACAAAACGAGTTCTGTTGACAATATATTGCTATATGTTGAATTTTTTTTTTTTTCATTTAAAGTCTAGTTTACACACATTCAGCTCAAGTAATCGACGTTATTATCGTATAATTATTGTTAACACTGATATGACAAATTTTAGTCAGTCCGGGATATTTTATCACTTATAAAACAAAAAAAAAAATTAAAGATCATGTTACTAAACACAATCATCGCAGGAGTCTAAACAAGACGAGTTTCACTAACAATTACTTTGCTACGCAAGACTTCCTTTGCAAGAGAGAACCATGTCCTTTATTTGGAATTATTTGAGAGATAAAATTTATTCAACTCTTACAATTACTACATTTGAGTTGTTTAACTTAACCATTATAGTAATTAAAATAAAAGGGCATCGATATTTATCCCGCAATAATAAAAGTCACTATGAAACAATAACCAACACAAAAATAATAATAGTAATAATGAAATATTACTATTGATTTCATCAGAATTAAGTTACTACAAATTAGTTACACGCACGCCATAACTGATATATCTGTATCAAAACACTGTACCCATAATTAGTAGGGTCTCATGAAAACTACAATATAAGATTTATAAACAAATAAAATTAAAACGTCTAAATAAATACAAAAATAAAATATGTCTAAAGATTTTTGTGATTCAGTTACTTAGATTATGATGGAATACACAATTACGCTATACAATTATAATCTCCAAAACAATCCTCCGTGATCTGCATGGTATCTACCTAATACCTTTAGGACCCGCATCGGTTTACACACAGTAAATTAACAATTAGATATATGATATTCAATAAATTATTATTTATGTACTTCAGTTGAAATGGTAAAATTCGAATGTTGCATTAATAAACTAAAAACTAAGATGTCGTCAAATTGAAACCTACTTATACTTATGATTATACAAAAAGTCTACAAATAAAATCATTTGTAGAGTAAAAAAATAAGGGGAAAATATTTTTCCATTGTTTTGTCAAGTAGATAGACTGAGAAGTGCATCTCTGTGATAGTGAGGCTGAGGCTAGTTGGTGCTGGGACTGTCTGTACCACTGCCACTGTTCTCTGTGTTGGCGAGGACCTGCTTCGTGTTCTTGTTGTTCTTCTTGGCAGACTTGCTGAGGGTTGCCACCTCCTTCAGCAAGTTCTGTATCTTAGTGTTCATCAAGTTGAATTTTGTCTCATTCAGACGATCCTTGTTTTTCATCTCGTTCCTCATGTCTTGTGTGTTATTCATATGCTGAGCCTTCAGTTCTGTTATCTGAAATAAAACCATTTACACAAATGTGAATATAAAAGGTAAACTTCAATTTCTTTTAGTACAGTACACTAGTTTGTTCTGATTAATTATTTTTTAGTTTAATTAGATATAACTAATGTTTAAATGAATTAGTCATCCCAGTTTCTTCTTTGAGTGTTATAAAAGACTATTAAGGGCTCGGACTGTTATCTATACACAGGCAACAGGCTTGCCTTACGTAAGTGAGACTATATTTGGCAAAAAGTGGGCGCTTCAGTCGCCTCTGCCTACCATTTCGGGGATATACGCGTGACTGTATGTTAAATTAATTAATACTTCTTCTTAATAAAGTTATTTGCTAGAAGCATATCAATATCAAGTCTTATTACAAATAGAATTTATGTCGATTATTCTTATGTTTGATAAATATAGAATATAACTACATTACACCTGTATCCCAAAAGCAGTAGGCAGAAGTGTATAAAAGTATGGTACATACCAATTTATCTTTGGATAGTAATTCATTGTCTTTCTGTTGGACTTTTTTCTGTAGACTCGCAATAGTCTCTTTGAGTTGAGTCATTGCCACAACATGATCAGAACTGTTAGGGTCCACTTCACCTGTAAAACATTGATAAATGTTTAAACCACAATGTTTGTGTTATATATGTGAACATGATATTATATGTACTCGTATAATGTTAATAAATTAGTTTCTAATTTAATATATTGCTAAATAACAAATTGTAACCATTTTAATGGAACAAACATACTAATCTGTTAAATAAATAAGAGAATATGCAGACATAAAAAAAAACAAGTTTCCTTTCAATAATAAAAAAAAATAAAACATAATTTTCTTTCATTTACCTTTCTTACCTTGCATGGGATTCATCTTCGATTTCTTTTCCAACGGCTGAGAATCATTGAGTGACGAGTCACTAGCGTTGATTGACTTCATCATGTCTGACGGCCGCTTCTCTTTGTGACTGCTTTTTGACCTATAAGGTTTACCAAATTATAACTACTTTAAAATGTACTAAAGCTATTTAGCAGTATAACTTGTTTAAAATTATGACATTCGCGTAAGGCAAGGTGATCTACAAAACCATATATACATATAATAGACAAGGAATAAACAGAATTACTTGGTATGGGTGATGTGATGGATGAACAAAGTGAGCAAGGGGCGTAAAACTCACATTTCTTGCGAATATAGAAAAGATAATAGATTATCCATAAGGAGAAGGTGAATACATTGAAGAGAAAGTTCACCGAACTCCAATCCCTTGACCCTTATTTTTACCCGACTGCGCAAGAAGGAGGGTTATATTGTTTGAGTATGGGTGTGTATACATGTATGATGTCTTTGTCATGGCATAGAGCCTAAACGGTTAGATGGATTTGATTGTGAGATATTAAGTTCTTAGATATGAAATTGGCGTTTTGTCGAACTAGCCACTATGATCTCAAATATGTATGTGGCGTTTGGTTGTCTGTCGTTATCTGTGTCCAGGTAGTTGAAAATGAAGATTTAAGGGTGATCGTGGAAACGGATCCATCACAAACTAAGAGTTAGCGGCAGGCTTCGGAGTGAGCGATAAAACAATTCAACCAATAGGACTCCTTCACTTCACTTGAAACCAATAGGAAAAGTGAAAAATCTCGGGAGAAATAGGTACCGCAGTAACACAGTGATGCACACCAACTAACACGCATTGAGTGCTGCGTTACATTACTCAACCGTCACAATGGCGAGGGAATTATGAATAGTATCGTTACTTGTGATAAAAAATGGATCCTTTACGAAAGTCGAAAACGCTCATCACAAAGGAGAACCGGCCAAATACAGTCAAAAGAAAGTTGACTCAGAAAAAACTACTGGTGAGTGTTTGGTAGACCAGCGCTGGTGTCATACACTACAGCTTCCTAAGATCTGACCAGGCGATTACGGCAGATCTGTCAACAATTGCAACGCATGATGGAAAAGGTAGCCGTTAAACAACTAAGCTCTAGCCCACTGCTGCTTCAGGACTACACTAGACCCCATACTTCACGACAGACGGTCGCTAAATTAGAGGATGCTGCGATTAGAATATCTCCGATAGCCACCACTCTATTTTCCAACAGATTACCACATTTTTAGGAATTGGGATAATTTCTTGATGAAGCAGTCAAAAACGCCTGTCCTAACGATTTTATCGATTCTTGCTCCCACAATGTTTTTAGCAATGGAATCAATGAATTATTTTTAAAATGGCGAAAGTGCATTGATTGATTAAATATATAAATAAGTTCATTATATTTTTTCGTTTTAATTTTTCTATACAAAACGCTAATTTCATGTGTAATCGCCTTAACAGTCAGCAAAAAAGGAGTTAAAAAATCATTTGGTTTAATATACACTCACGCCTGTAACCCGAAGGGTAGGCAGAGGCGTACATTTTTCTGATTATAATTTAGCCCCATTTACGTAATAGGGAGATAAGCCTAATGCCGTCATCCGGGGCCTTTGGGGATGGACAGGCCAATTTTGGAGTATATTGACAGGAAGGGTGGGATAAAAAGGGAATGAAAGGAAAGGATATTCAGGTTGGAGGAGTATGGATAGGGACTAGCAAATCAGGATCGCATAAATATTACTTTTTAACTTAACTCGAACCAGATGTGGCTGGGAAGTCCGATTTCTCTAAGGGGTTTTATGTATTTTTTTAATTTCACTTGTTTATTTATCTTATATCTTTAAACGAGAAATTCTTCTGTATATATGTATAATCTGAATCTCGGAAACGGCTCCAACGATATTCATGTAATATTATATATTGAATGCAGTCTAGCTAGTTTTCATTTTCAGAAAACATCGTGTTATCGTGTCTTCAGGCAATGAAAAATTGCTACAATATCATTAGAATACGAAGGTAAATTTCGCCACCATCTACAAGGTTGTAATAGCTCAGGTGTAAAATATTCCCGGTCCCGTAACCAGATTACCCCGGTTCGAGTCCTGATTATTATTTTATTTTACTTTATTTTGTTTCGTTCGTTTACACGATTTACCAAAAAAAATTCCGGTCCTCCAGGTACTTTCGATAATAGTTCACAAGTTTCAAATGCTATTTTTACATTATGATTTTTTTCTTCTATTAATTCGCCTTGCATCTGTGTTCAGGTAATCCACCAATAAAAGCTTTAAAACTGTAATCACAAGTGTTAGCTGTACAAAAAAATAGTTACTTGTGTGAGCGATGTTTATGCTTGTCAGCGGATGAGAGGTGCTGTTTAGTCCTAGCGAGTGCTCTTTTAAGCGACTGCGTACATAACCAGCATAGCAACTTGCCCTCAACCTGTAACAAGATATTTAATATTCATTTTAGATCACCTTTATAACTTTAGTAATTCTCATAGAAGATTGGAACATCACATTCATAAATTAAGGTTAAAACGAGGAATAAAAAGTGTAATAAAACCTTTCTGCAACATAGACCACATATAGAAACAGAACTACTTTAAAAAAAAAAACAAACAATTGGCTCGCAAATTCTGGAGCTATTTACTTACATAATGTTATTGCGCATAGTATTTTCTGGAGTTATCTGTAGGCATAATTAAATATTGCTTTTAGCTTTTATTCACTTTTCAATGCGTTTTTTCTATACCAAAAAAAAGTTATAATAAAAACTTGAAGGCCCTGCAAGTTGATATTTTAGGAGCATAAATGATTTTGACATTTCGGACCATTATTTAGAAACGCATTGGTAAGTTTCCTGATGTTTCAATTGGTTTAAGACTTTTTGTTCTCATAACAATGTCTCCACTTTCACTTTCTCAAAACTAGGTAATTGATATGCTACACTGATATTTTACATATATACGCTTACATATAATAAGGGGCACAGACTCGCAATTAACTGCCAGGAGAAAAAAGTTTCCATCATGACCAAAAAGGCCTAAACCATGGAGCCATTTTCTCTCATTGTATTAATTTAGAAGTTCAACAAATATCTAAATAAAGTTATTGACTGCCATTTTTAAAAGCATTTAGCATGACCAAGAGATGTGTAGTAACATGTTTTATATTATAGATAATTTAGCAGCATTCTAATTTGTAAGAATTGCAGGTCACTACAGGTCTCACACACACAAATATATTTTAATATGTTGAGGAGCTGTTTTAAAATCATTACCTGATACGATAAGCTATTCAAATGAACCTATAATCTAGTCATGCATGTTACCTTTTTACTGTCATCATTACGATCAAACGCGCAGCGTTGCTTGCACTGCTCACATGTGACAGCAGGCCCATATTTGCGTTCAGAATTTGCACAGCGTTGGCACTTGTTACCTGATGTTAATCAAATCTCAATTAAAACAATATTATAAAAGTGAATAAAACTTTTCTCAATATAAATTAGAAAATAAAGTTCACAAATATCTATCAAATATCACATTGCAATTTTTATTAAAAAAACTGATGAACAAAGAGCCAATCTCATGATGGTTTGTTAATTAACTTGCCATCTTACTTAACGAAAAGTACCTATCTATACACTACCCACTCATGCATAGTTAATATTCAATATAGCTAATACAAAACTAAGTAGAAATCTCTTCATTTGATCACAATCACTAATCAAACCACTTGGGTTTGATTGTCTTCCAGTACTGCAGGAGTCATATTTTAAATTAATGTGTTCCATGTGTAAATCAACCAAATTTTTTTAAGGGGTAATTACTGAAAGATTCAGAAATATTTGACTTTACGACTTTATTGATTATGTATAGTTAAGGTCAAAGCTTTTAAAACTTAAATGAAATGATTTTAAAATATATTTATTGAACTTACCAATAAATGCAGCAATGATATTGCAGTATTCACATGCTGTAGGCTTACCATATGCTTTTACATTGGCCTCACACTTCTTGCAAATTGATGAAGTATTTGATTTACTAAAACATTCAAAACTATCAAATAATGACAGCCATTGCGATTGAATGACAATGGACTGGAATGATAACTAATCTATACTAATGTAATCAATCTGATAGATCTAAACTGATCTCTGAAAGTATCAGTTGAAACATGTTCTTGTGAATGATACATACATACATATGCCCCCACGTCTATATCTAAGGGTATGCAGAGTTGTACAAAACACCCACCCAATTTGGTCACACTAATATAATAGGGGGCAAGCCTATTGACACCAATCAGGCACTATATAACTACACATACTGTCTGATGGATAACAGCCCCATCACTTAGTCACCTTTTACAACACCCACAGGAAGATGGGCTCTATTCCACTCCACCAAGAACCACACAGCATGGGAGTAATAATATAGGCTATAAAACATCATGCTGCCCCTTCCGGGAGAAGAGCAGTGACCATAAACACCTCTGACACTGCAGATAGTAATTTATAATGTAATGATGTAAACAACTTGTTTTACGTGTCAGTCTTCGAGACATAAAATAATATTTTAAGGGGATTTATTAGGTAATTGTTTGAATTAAGTCTTAAAGTACACTGTAATGTAATGTCTCAGAAGGCTTGTAT
Organism: Tyria jacobaeae; assembly: GCA_947561695.1. NCBI lineage: Eukaryota > Metazoa > Arthropoda > Insecta > Lepidoptera > Erebidae > Tyria > Tyria jacobaeae. The sequence goes on along the minus strand of OX387211.1, from coordinate 2,709,561 downwards.
AAAAATTTAATATAAAGTATTGCGAAGTTTAAGATTTCCCATTACAGTTTTCTAAAGAGAGTTTAAAGAAAAACCAACATATTTAAAACGGTATCGTTAAAATACCTTGGCAGCTGACACTGACCTTGTTTGTTGAAACTCAGAACGGCAAAAGGTGCACTTGACGACGGGGAAAGAGCCACGACATTCCTGAAATATAGTACAATATACGAATAATTTATTGTCACTATTTCAACAGTGAATCATGAAGAAAGCGCGACGTAATGTGACAACATTCGTATTTAGTTTTTAATTAGTTTATACTACTTTTGATACCTAAAAACTAACGAACCTTACAAAGTTGTTCCCCAGTTGATAATTCTTCGAAAGGATGTCTTGAAAAACAACGCGAACATGCAAAAAGTGGCGTAGAAGCTGTATTACTCATAGTAAAGTAACTAATATCTACTAAAACTATACACTAATATGGAACGTAATGAATTTAAATAATTAAACGTTAAGTTAATAATTTAACAACTGTTAATGAAAAATGGCTTCCAATAAATAGCAGGCAAATAAATATGGCGTTGAACGATAGTGACGTCCTATTTAGTCAATTATCTGTACCTAAGTTAGATTAGTAATTTCATTTGATAGACTTGTTTTTGGCAAGCAGGGGAATACTGGGGTGGTTTTTAGTCGGTAAGAGTCCGACAGACCCCTATTCTGACCCGAAGTGTTCTTCGGGTCAGATGATCTATGATGAGTAAACAAAAAAAGTAGTTTTAAAGAAAAAAAAATGGCTTGTTTTAAGCAGGTGACAGACTTACGAGCCGTATTTATACTCTCGGTTATATGATTTGTGGTTACTGGCTCACTGCCCTGGGACCTCGCTAGATCAGTGGTGTGAAGAGGCTTTAGAGCGAGGACACCAACCGTCGCCTAGAGATTGCAAGCGGCGGCGGTCCAAACTGAGGGGGGTCATAGTGGCAGAATAGGGGGCGCGACTACTACGCTCTTGGAGGAAGACACGGTGCGGCATACAGTATAAAAGTGTACTGCATGGGAAGAGCCGTGCCTTGGAAACACAAATAGGGTCTGACCTCACAGCGCTTGTGCGCTGTGAGCGCCATGGTCGGGAGCGAAAGCTCATCGAATGCAGTGGCAGTGGAGGAGGGCCGACAATACCCAACTCCGGCCTCCTTAAATGGACGCGAGGGTGATGAACCTGGGGTTCAGTTCACTGCCCCGATCGCTTAGCGGGTCCGAGGGCTCGCAGTGTTTCTGGGGCCTCACTCAAGGAATGATGGTCGGGGGAGATAAATAATCCTCTCCCCCCTTTAAATCGAGATGGAGTCCGCTCCGACGGTCACCTGGTGGTCGCGGAAGAACGTCGTATTCCCGCGGCCCTCGAAAGCTCTGCCGATAATCTAGGCGCAGGATAGTCCCTGAAGATTTTCCCACGTAAAAAAAAATGATTTGTGCACAAAAACCGACACCTAGGCCAATCATTGGCAAACAGAACAGGCGAACACAAACACATGCACGTATTTGTTGATTACATTTTTCTTTTTAAAAAATAAGACCAGTCCTGCACTAAGATTATTTCATATAAACACAAAGAACAATCAGATTCAGAACAGCAATTTAAGGATTACACAAAGTTGTTCCGTGTAGGGACGATGGAGCCCACAACATGGCACGGCAGCGTAGTAGTGAGGTGACCACTTGAACCACTACCATCTGAGCAGTTTGCTCTTTGTCATTGTTTGCTTAGCCTGTGGATTTGTGGATTTGCCATTAAAATTCGCATATTTGGTCAGAATTTTTTAAACAAGGACTACAAATGAAACCTCACCCGAACGTCTTCTAAACCTGGATTAATCCGAGTTTCCGTCTGACGGAGGGCAGACCTAAGATAAATTGTATATGAACTTAAATTTGGATATGAACTAAAAATAAAATGTTATAGTTCATATCCAAATCTCTTTAGTTTTGTTGTATAAGTTCTAAGAAATATTTACCTAATAGTTTTATATTACCAAAAAGTCTATTTTGTTTTATTTTTGAAATTGTAATTAGGACGAAAATATCTTAGGCTGGTAACTCCAATCCGTTGTCTGTCTTCTAAATATTTTGTGTTATTCAGATAAATAGGCAGCGAGTGTATATTTGTAATTATGTTAAAAATATAATCAGATTGATGTTATTATTATATCTAAAGACAGTGGATTGTACTATCATCAAGCAAAATGACGATACCACCTTTTCCCTCTCAAGATTTGGCTAAACTGGTTCTCGGTATGAAGAGTGTTTGGCGGGAACAGTAACACTGATATCCCCTGTAACGGACAGGATGAGTGATATTCATGTCCTTTGTTTTGTGTTGTAGGATATTTAGCAGAGGAGCAACTAATGACAGCCTATGATGAGTTTCTGCAAGCGAGTCCTTATTTAGATGCCTTTAGAAATGAGTATGACAGGATCTTTATGACATCACTTAAACATATTTTAGCAGAGTACAGGGCTGTAAAAATATATGGTTAGTAGGTTTAACAGATATACATGAGTTGATATATATTTAGATATACCTTTATCACTTGTTCAGACAAACAAAGGTCTTTTGTTTAGATTGGTTTATTTGGTGTAATTATAACTATATAGCTATAAGTCTAGTTACTTGTATTTAAATTGATTTATAAGAGTATTACTTTTTTTTTGTTTAAAAGGTTACTATTAAATAACAATAATAACTGGTTATGTCCCAGTAGATAGATAAGCACTCTATTCATTAATTACTATTTAAAATTTCAGTGGAAACATGTAAACCTTTCTCACTCCGGAAAAAAATGCTGCAGTGTTCAAACTTATTGGATGTGGTGAAGTTATTAATAAGCTATGCAGATATTAACAAATTGCACTCACAAGATGTCATCACTGATAGAATTAGGTAATATATACATAATTTAATTATGTTTTTATAATTAAGAATGGGATGGTAAGTATATTATTTAAGAAACATTAGTGAAATATGTGATAATGTGTTTTGTCACACTTATTTTCAGAACAGTGAGTTATTTTAGGTTATTATAGTTTTTTTTTGTTTTTCAGGTTTTAACAGTTCTGGTGATGTTCTTAATTAATAAACAAAGTTTATTGTTGATGTAATATCTTTACTATTCATGTGCTGTAATGGTTACTTTCTGTCATACAATTGTTAATAAAACAATATTAGACATTTAAACATTATTTTATAAATAACCTCCAATAATGACATATTCAAGGAATAATTAACATCATTTTTTATTAGTGACTTATGATAATAATATGCAACATTACAATTTTATGCCAATATAACTGTAATTATGTATGTTAGTTACAATATTACTATTATGAAATCAATAATATGTATTATGTATATGTTATACATTTGAAAATATCTTGATCAATCACTAAAAAGATGGAAGAACAAAGATAATTTTTAAATGTTCCTTAATTATAAGGATTTATTTACATTTATTTGTAGTTTAGATAATATTAACACTCATTGACCTTGTCTTCTACTGTGGTGCACTTTATATGTGGTTCAATAGCCATTTTCACAGTGCAATATGTACTATACATATTGACTCTCTCTGTCAACACTTGTTTGTATAAGGGCTTTCCAATTTCATTAAATTTTCATTTAAAGATCCTGCACATTTACAATCTGTGGCTTCTTTGAGAGTGAGGGATAGTCCACCATAGAAACAATAAAGTCCAATACTGTAAATACTGGGGAGAGGTATTTAGCTATCTCTAATAGCCACTGTGTGGCTTATATCTATTTCAGAGAATAAAACACCCACATTTTTCGAATTACAATTCTTATTATATTTATACATATATTGTATATGTATTTATTGCACTATATGTTTATATTGGTTTGTGGTTCTCAGTGGAGTTTAATGGGGATTAACATCATGTTTTCCTGTGAGTGTTGTAAGAGCCAACTACAGGATTGGATTGATTGGATCTATCCAGAGTGTATATATAGTGCCAGGTTGACAGCAATAGGATTGCCATCTACTATTTTAGGAGTGCCAAATTCTAATTGGCAAAATGTGAATGTTTAATAAACCTCTGCCTGCCACTTCCGAGTTTCAGGTGTATGTATGTATTGATTGTATTGTTTTTTTTCTGCAGTATATCCAAGCAAAATACATCTGGAACTTCAAAACATAGTGTTTGTGAAACATGTACTTCTTTGAATTTGGCGGGCTGTGTATGTCAAAGTAAGCAGAATAGATCTGTTGTACATTCAGCTAGCCATGCTGAGACTAGCAGTCTTGACAACTCTGTGGAAACTACTGCATTGGAAGATTTACCTGGTACATATACATTTTTGTTAAAATTTTAATATATTACACTTTTACGAGTATATCATGTTTGTAATTGAAAAAAAAATACAAATATGAAATACTGATTTTATGTTTGTACCAGTTTAAACTAGAAGGAGTTTCTCAATTTATCAGATTTTTTTTATCATGCATCTTTGCCATTTGTGAAACCATTTTTAATAATTCCTTAAGATTGAGACTCAAGATTGGTCCATTTAAACTTAAAGATAATATGCCACATCTATGGGTGCAAAATTAAAGGAGAAAATATACTTTATCATTATTTATATGGATTGATTGACTTATCAATGATACAGAATAATCAACCACCTGGTTGATTATTCTTTATGTAAGCGAGGTCTAATACTGTTGAGGTGAAATTATGGGTTACATTTTATAAATTTAATATATAATTTGTTACAGGGAATCAAGTCACAACTAGGAAAAAACCTACTAGAGTTGTGGAAAAAGACTCCAGCTTAGAGTCAAATTTAGATGTAAGTGATAACACAAGACAAGCTGCTACTGTGTGTAACAGTAGCGATAATGAACTCAACTACAGCCAGAGCTCTCTAACTAAATCCAATGAACTTGTTTCACTTAATCTTAGTAGTATAGTAAGTATATTAAATGTGATTGTACATTGTCATCTATACATATATTCCACTATCTTCTTCTACATAGCTTTGGTTTATGATATTATTACTATGATTATTATTTGTTAACTGTCTTTTATGTCACCACAGCAAGCAAGTTAACATTTAGTTATTTTCATAATTAGTGTGTGTGTGTGTGTGTGTGTGTGTGTGTGTGTGTGTGTGTGTGTGTGTGTGTGTGTGTGCGCGTGTGAGTGGATAATATTGGTTAGGATGTGTATATGAATGTAAAAGGAAGTAAAAAAATGCCTTTTAATTACTTATCTTTTAATAAAATTTCATACCTTACTTATAGGTAAAAGTCACCAATACGCCAGAATGCAGGGAGAAAATAGAGGAGTTCAATAATATTTTCAATGAAGTTTGTATTAATAAATCAATAAAAGATACAAAGATGACTGGTGCACCTGAAACTGCATCTTTAAGCAGGAGGATATCAAATTCAAGTTTTCAAAACATAGTGCCTGGTGTTAGTGGTATGTACTGAGGAAACATGTTGTTCTACTAAAATCAATATACAATTTTTATTTGTTATTTTGACAGGGCCTAGTATGTTACTGGTCTTGACTACTAAGCTATAGGTTGTGTGTCTGATTCAAACCTTGGACAAATGATTTTGTACTGAGTACAATTTTAGCTATAATTATTTTTGTCATTTTGAAAAAGACAACTCCCGCATTAGGAATAACTCCTGTGTCGCGGGGGATATGAAATAATAAACATGACAGACAATTCAAACATTCAATCTAGGCTTTGGACTACTATTTGTGGATTACACAATTTTTTGTCCAGTGTGGGAATCGAACCCTCAACCACCGGTTCAGTAGTCAGGGTCACTAACCACTAGACCAACAAGCCCGTCAATGTATTTATAAATATATTACTATCAGCAGTCTGGTTACCATTGTACAAGTTCTCTTTAGTGTGGGATCACACGGCCGTGTGACATGCGTAAGTTATTATAATTATTATTAACAAAAATATTGCATCTTGCTGTAGGTAATGAAACTAGAAATATTCCAGTACCTGATTCAAGCACATCTGAAAACTCAATTAATGTACAGTAAGTATCATATTTCCCTTATTGAAAAAGAATGTTCCATTTGTATGTATTGTGTTTTAAACTGACAATGACAAACTTTATTACATATTAGCTATCGCCCTCGGCTCTGCTTGCTTGGAAAGTATTTTGTATTTCCCTTGGGAACAGTCCTTTTTCTTCGTGAACGATGTTTACGATAAATTGGCAAAATGTTCAGTAATAAAGACATAGTAGCGACATTCCTATTTACATACATACAAATATACATACCTTGACTCCTGAGGGGTATAAACCATAGATCAATGGGTAACACAGTATATATACTGTATGTTGTAGTATGTTCAGTATGTTCCTATTTATAATATTAAAGTTACCATTAGAATGTTTTGTTTTTAATATTCCTTATACTTTTCAGGACTCTAAATAAGGAAAATGCTACAGATATTAGTAATACACAAAGTGATGTTTCAAGAGATGTAAACGAGCATTTAGTTATCCAACCAAGTAACTCTTATCCATATCCTAGAATAAAACCTAAATCGAATGATAAGAAAATTAAAATTATATCTGACATAAAAGTAGACAGCCCATTCCCAACATTGAGTAATGCTACTTCAACACCGTTAATGCAGACTATTGTCATCAATGGTACACCAGCTTATAAACAGAAACATTCAATACCAAATGAAAATTACACGAAGGATGAAATCATGGCCATGCCAACAATTATTGTTGTCCCAACATCAGGTAATTACCTTTTATGGATTATACAGTTAAATAAGTTATAAAAGTGGAAACTAGTCTTAACAAGTATTTGACTTACAGGTCCACCTTCAAAAATGACAGAAAGACAGCCTGCGCTATCACAAAAGCTAAAGAAAGTAAAATCTAAAATAACATCATCAAAAAATTTGCTTGGGCCTCTTGTCATTGATGTTTCATCTAGTCCAGTTGTAATATCTGAGGAAGATTCCAGCCAGCCAGGTGTGAGCTCTGGAAAAGAAACTGGTTTAGTAAGAACAGTGGAAGGTATGAAGAATGCCTCAGTACCAAAGGACAATACTATATCAGATTTAACTCAAATAAATACTCCACAAGTCCTACCACCTCTAAGGAAATCATCGTCCACACCTCGCAAAAATTCACATATTCGTGTATTAGATTTTACTATTCCTAGAAGAATATTGCATGAAACTATACATGAAACAGTACCTCAGGAAACCAATGATAAGTCTGCTGATGTTGTTACTGGAAGCCCTAATATAGTTTTTCCTGAAACAAATAACTGTAGCAGTAATATTGTCAATATGAGTTCAGTTAAAATCCATAAAATTGAGACGTGCCATATTTCAAACACAAATGAAATTAAACCTAAAAAAAGTAATTGGGATGCTGACCTTCGTGCCCTAGCGATAGCTAACGATAAAACTGTACAAAGTGTCGTAAAAAAACCCAGAAGTAAAAATTTGAAGAAAAAAACAGTAAAAAGTAATGATGCTCAAGAGAAGGACAAAAAGACTGTTGAAAATTCAGAATCAAAAAAAGTACGGGCCAAAAGGAAAGTTTCACCAAGGGATAAGAAATCAAAGAGAAGGAAGTTAGAGGAAGAAGAAGAACAATATAATGATTCAGTAAAAGCTAATGAGACTAACATTACAGTTAAACCTACCTTTAATATTGTGACTACTGATCAACAGAGCACTGTACAAGAAAGCACAAAGTTAAGTGATAGTCAAAATAAATCAAACAATGAAGAAGAAACCCCAGAAGCTGAAAGAATATCATTGCAAAATGAAATAGGTGCAAAATTAAATATTTCTGACTTGTTAGAAACTCCATATAAACAAGCATTGTATGATATTCAAATGGAAACACCTAAATTCTTGGGGTCTGTTTTGCCAGATGAACCAATATCAGATATAAAAATCATGAATATCCCCACTCCTCGATTTTTTGATACACCCAAGCCGACGCAAGCTACACCTTCCTATGCATCGCGAGCTACAGATTATTCTAGTGGAGGCTCTTATTATAAACCTGATGAACAAGATTATTTAAGAATACCTGATTTAGAATGCCCCGTAACTTCTTCTAAAGAAGAATCCAAGGCCGAAATATCAAAAGAAGTGGATAATAATAGTAAGAAAAATTCAAGACCTGTAAGAAAATGTACTAAGAATGTTTCATACAGAGCTCACACAACTAAAGGGAAGGTTACAGATGACAAAGTTGAAATTGCTTCGTCTTGCAGTGAATCGCCAAGTATAAATAGCTCTTTTGAACACAGTAAAGAAACTATAAGGACTCCTAAAACGCCTAAAGATGTTAAATCAAAATTAAATTTAAAATCTGATTCCAAAAAGAAGACGGAATCCAATAAGAAAAGGAAAACTCCTATAAAAAAAGATAGACCAAATACTTTCATGAAAATTAAACCCAGGCGACCAACACCAACTAAAGAAAATAAGAGAACAAAAAGAAAATCGGTTGCACCACTGCCAAATTCACCAAAAATACAAATAAAGAAGAAATCCAGTGGCAAAGATAAAAATGTTCACGTAAGTCCTGTAGTCGCATCTGCTCCTACAAAATCACGAAGGAAATCATCTACACCCAGAAAATTACATTGCACTAAACAGTTTCATTCTGAAAGTTCTGTTGACTCTCCAGAGAATGTAACTACTGGTAAGGCAGTTACTCAGAATCAGGCTTTTGTCGCTTCACATTGTCAAGAATCTGATACAGAACAGCTGGCACTGCGTTGGTCTGACGATGGCTCACAAGATTCTAAACTCGTAGCAAGCGAATGTGAAGATATCACCAAAATTAAAGAATACATTGAATCATCAGTTCCGGTTAAAACTGACTATATTGAGGCCAAAGGTACTTTACAAGTGGACCTAATCAAAAGAGGGTTTGACGCTGAAACGGCGAAAATTATCGAACGGGATTTGTTGGACCCACCCGATTTGGAGCAAAACCGTGAAGCATATGTCCATATTCCCGAGACTAACCAACATGGCGGAGTCAGTGAACAAACTGACAAAGGTGCAAGTCTTGCTGTAACTGATTCAAAAAGCAATGACGAAGCTACAGAAGAAGATGAATTGGAATTATCAATTTATGAATGCAATGAAGACAGCAATAATTATTTTATTTGTTATAGTGAGGCCAAAGATTCTCCAAAAGGAAACCCCTTGACTTTAAAGGATGCATGGACTATGGAAATTTGCATAGATGATGATGTTTCTATTAGATTAAGAGCAACATCTTTTAATACATTATTTGATAATGCTCCGCAAAACATAGAAACTGGTTATAGTTTCAAAGAAACAGAGGTAGCTGTAAGTTCTATTTCAAATATAGACACTCTATACACTCCACTCAAAGATCGCAGAACTCAATGTTATGAAATCTTTGATTCTACGTTGACGAGTTTAGATACTCCTTTAAAATTAAGCAGTCCAAAAGAAATGATACATAGAACTACTGAAATAGAAATAGTTGTTGAAGAAGAAAATATAGAGACAAAAGATAATAAAAAAAGAAAACGATTGCAAGCTGATAGTAGTCCTGAAAACTCTTTAAATGAAATCAAGAAAACAAAACCCGAAGCCCAGTATTTGTTTAATTCAACAAATATACAGAATATTGATATTGAATCAGTGTTGAAGAAACTGCATGGTCCGTAGATTGGTTGTAACTACTATCTTGTCAACCATAAACTTACCAGTGCTATGATTGCTGTTAATCAAAGTGGTGTTATAGAGTATATATATATTTATGTGTGAAACACACAGTAAGTTCATTATGATTGCATAGTTACATTTTAGAATCTTGTAATTATTCATGCTTGTGCAAGACACAACAGCAGATGACAATGTTTCACAATAAAATAGTATTTAATATTAAAGTTTGTATTTGTTTGATACTTCACTAAATCGACTGTGAACTGGCAAGATATTCTATTTCGATTCGCCATAGAATTGAGATAGTAAATGTTGCAGTTAACAGTCAAAATATTTTTGGAGTATTTCAAATTCCACGTTTTTCTAAACCCGAAAATATCTTAAAAATACCTAAAATAATATATTTTTTAGTTACCTATTTCACCCCACACACGGCCGTTGTTTTAATTATTTTAGCCTAATCAGTTGTTTTAATAGTTCTCGTAGCTAACTTCTGAGGTGTACGATGGTAATATACGGCATAGGAGACCAGGCCCTAAGGTAAATTATGATGTATACTACATCATCGGGATATTACATAATTAGAGTCATGCTTTAGTTGGGTTAGTTTATAAACAATAAGGTACAGAAGTGAAATTTTGTCAATTTTTTTTTGTGAGGATTGATGAAACTGGATACCATTGAATTCGCATAGACGCCGTAACAAAGAAAAAACAACATTATCAGACTCACATTCGCATATATATTGACCAAACCATAAATAAGTACTTATGGTTTGGCCACATACAAAACCATAGGTTGAGTAATTACGACTAAGATAGAATACTCAAGACTAAGAAGAAGGATTAAGAGAAAGCTAGCGTAATAACGATATTGTGTGACATCATTACACAAAACTAAATATATATACCTACAAATGATAATTTACTATTGGTGTTAGAAAACTGATAAATATACTACCCGAAAGACAGTCTTTGCCCTACCAAAATATTTCTGGAACCCTATTGTAGTGCCACCTACCGGGACCAATTATATAATAATAATAATAATAAATTGACAATACACATTCTGTTCTCTAGTGTGCGGCTATGTAAGAACATTATTACTACTCGACCAAAACCAGCTGTTCCAGCCTGGTAGTGTAGAGTTTAGTGTCGTATTTCTCAGGCCAGAGCACTCCTCGGTACGCTAATTCGTTTTAGATCAGATGATACGGGCCGAGAATGATGCACTTTGTAGGACTGACATTTTTCTCAACAATACATGTAATGTGTTAGAGAGCGCATAGACTTTCTAAAGTAGAAAGTTTATCCATGGGCCAACAGAATGGTATAAAAAATATAAAAAAGCTGGGTTTACCGAAAATGGAAGCAACCTGATTCCCGTGTGATTGACGGGTATTTGCCAGATGATGATGCTACAAGCACATTTTGGCGTAACATTGGTCGGCACCTGTCAATCATACACAAGCTGACTGAATGCAAAATGTCAGACGATCGTGTGAGACTATACAACAAATGGAACCTTAACCACAGAAGACGTAGGTTGTGCATTTCGTTCGTTACCAAATTGGAAATCAGCTGGTCCAGACGAACTGCACAACTTTTGATTTAAGTGCTTCCGTAGCTCACATGTTCGTTTGGTATCTCAGTCTCTAGATTTAGGTTCCTTACCCCGGTTTATGACCACTGGCGTTACCCACTTACTCTACGAATATGGTAGGGGCATGGATCCCAAGAACTATAGGACCTATAACATGCTGTCTATAAGCTTTTTACATCTATTCTGAGAGTAAAACTTACAACTCACTTAAATAAACATTAAATCATTTCCCTTTCTCTGGATGTAGGAGCGAGACTCGTGGCACCTTATCATAGATACGGCCATTAGCAATCTGGAGATTCTGAGATATGTTGAATAGATTATAAGAAGGCCCATGACTCGGTACCACATACAGGGCTTTCGAGGGTGCTGGAGTTGTATAAAATTGATACAACTCTATATAGGGGCAAACGAGCAGAGGAGTTCAGCTTTGAATCCTCTAAGTATTCTGTTAGACGGTTCAAGGCTAGGCTTAAAGTTGTGGAAAAGTGATCAAGTTATATCTCACTTTTTATATTTCAATGACTTGAAACTATTTGTCCTTAATAAATTGTAACTGACAGTGTTACTAAAGGTGACAATTATGGTGGTGAAAATTAGTCACCCTGTCACTGACTTCACGACGTTGTAGAATCTGAAGAAGTTGAACTTTCAGATTCAAATACACTTAGATCTCTTTCTGCTACTGGAATCTACAAGTATCTGGGTATATCACAGTCATTTGGAATACTTGAGTCTAGCGTGAAACAGGCGTTGCAGAGCCGATTTTTGGCCGCCTGAAAAAAGTACTTAAAAGTCTTAGTAATTTACGCCTAAGCATGGCTCTCCCATGGCGGTATATAAAGATGGACTCAAACTGAGCCACAACAATTATCAATACTATTACTAAAATTATTTTGTATTGTGGCCGTTTTGCGCAAATCAAACGTTTTTTTTTTATGCGATAGGGGGCAAACGAGCAGACGGTCACCTGATGGTAAATGACTACCGCCGCCCATGGACACCCGCAACTCAAGAGTCACAAGTGCGTTGCCGGCCTTTTAGATAGGAGTACGCTCTTTTCTTGAAGGTTTGAAGGTCGTATCGGTTCGGAAATACGGCAGGCGACAATTTGTTCCATAAGCTGGTTGTGCGAGGCAAAAAGCTTTGACTCGCGGGGCGCAACTAACCAAATGACTGCTTTGTACTAAAGTGAACATCACGCATCAGCAGTTGCACAGTTTGATAGTAATTTTAACGAAAATGATGGTTGCCTTTTTTTCCATAATATAAAATCGGTGTTAATCATATTTTTGAAACAAAACGATTTTGATGTTGTATTTATTTGTGGCCCTATTGTATTTAAGGAGGGAATTATTAATTGAGACTAGGTGCTGGTCCGTTTGATACATAAATTATGAAATATGTATTTGCCTCTAACTCATTAAAATATATATATATAATTATGGTGTACGCCACATGTTTGTTGGTTTTAGAGTGATATACGGCGATGTCCTTTAAAATTGAAATTTATAAACTAACCTTAAAAAGTGATTATATTAATATACATTATTTAATTAAAACAATGTGTCTCCACTCAAATTGGTTAGTGTGTTTAGTTAAGGCTATTGTTAGCATTGTAGTTCGGTTTTTTTTTTTTTTTTTTTTTTTACCTACCTTTTGAATACTATCCTTAATTACAAGTATGTGGAGACGGAAAGATTTGCCAAGATCTAAATTCAGTTAGACAATCAATACTTTCATAGATTTTTTGTTTTAAATATTGTCAATGTTCAAACATGCTTTTATTTTCCACCTTTGTTGTAAAATTTAACTTTCTAATTTGATTGTCGATTTCTTTGTTAGTCGATCAAAATAAATCATTTCATAAAAAGCTGTTTCGTAACAAGTTTTGTCGCTGTTGGGTATCTCGTGGTTATATACGTAAATCATCAATACACTGAATAATACTCAGTCTTCGCGACGTATTTAAATTGTGCATCAAAGAAAAAGTTAAATATACATATACTCGTATTTTACACATATATTTCTTATTGTATTTTTTCTTTGTAAATTGTGTTTCGAAACGTGTATCTAAAAGCAGCTGCTTCATTTGTATATCTTTAAATCTTATTTAAATAACATATCTTCTTTTTACTAGCTTCACTCACTGTTACAATATAATTTAAATAAATACTTTTATTTATAACTAGCACACCTGTTGACACCCCCGCAACACCCCTTGTGGGTGGATTTTCGTAAAATCCGTTATTAGCTGACCTCTACTCGGCGAAAGGAATATTCCTACCAAATTTCAAGTCTCCACGCTGGTACCAGAGATATCGTGATGAGTCAATATGTCGGTGGAAATCTTTTTTTTTTATGCGATAGGGGGCAAACGATATGCGGGTAACCGGATGGTAAGTGACTACCGCCGCCCATGGACACCCGCAACTCAAGAGTCACAAGTGCGTTGCCGGCCTTTTAGGTAGGAGTACGCTCTTTTCTTGAAGGTTTGACGGTTTGAAATCTCTAATATATATATGGATAACTAAGTAATATCTACCTAGACGTACCAAACGTTTAGAGATGAGTTTTTATATACATATATATACTTAATTTAGCTATAATGTTTAGTTTAAATTGTTATAAATATTCATAGTTATACTCCGGGAGGTAGCGTTGCACATACAAAAGTCATAGTATGCCGGCTGATATTAACAGCGATAGTTGATCTTATATGACTAATAAGTGAACCGGCCATCAGCTGCTCAAGTCGCGGTGGGTGCGGCTGTGGGGGGCTGCGAAAGAGGTACAAAAAAAAAACAATTTAAGTGATAGTACGCCGGCTGAAACTTTTTCCATAAATAGTTGTTATCATACTGAGCTGAAAAAAAATCGTCAGTTGCATCGTGGAGGGGTGAATATGCGTCAGCTGCTCACATGAACTTATAAAAAAAAAAACGTCTAAGTCATTCGAGATCTATCGAAAAAGATCTCAAGCAATCAGCGTAAAATGACTGCCCAAAATGCAACGCTACCTCCCGGACTTATAAGTCTCTCTGTCAAACTCTCTGCAAAATGATTTGAAACGAAGGGTCGTTTAAAATCGTTTATGCTGTTCCTAAAAAAATATTTAATAAGTTCAATTCTAGCATTCTATGATTCGATATGAATTCATTCGACCACGAATTAGTCAAAAACTGGGAATCACCTTCTAATTTAAGAAATATAGCACAGTCTCAGTCAGACTTTATTGGAGACCGGCTTCTGTAAGCTAATTCGTACGCGTGGAATCTAGAATCAATTATGTTTATTTTTAATTATGTCAAACTTTCAAACACAGGAGTCAACTTTTCAAATTCAAATTAAATTTCTTTATTTCATAAAATTGATCAACAAATGTTTGAAATCGTCTTATTCAAAAAAATATAGAACAATACACAACATTAACGGAACTATGTGTAGGTTGCCTTGTCAAATGTTAAATGAATATTAAAAAGATAAAATAATTAAATACCTGCCTGTTTTTATCTATAATTGACTGTTTTCAAATAGTTTATTTAGCCTTATGAAAAGAAATTGAGTATACAAACCCATGGCCACTCTTTTAAAACACCAGATTGATATTACTAAATTTAGTGTAAACCATATACTATTCAATAAATCACTATTTTATCGTGTGCTATTATGTTGCAAAAAGTAAATAAACTAAATTTTAGTAATTAAAATAAGGTAACTGATAGGTGTACAGGGTAAGTGTGTACCTTAGGGTACCTTATGTTTCTTGGCGATATTCTATCTTAAATATTGACTGTTCGATTCCCGATTCAAGTAAGCGTTTCGAGTTATATGTAAATGCAGTTTTGTTGTTTTTTTTTTAATAAAGGAATGTTTCCGTCAAGTAAAATAATTTATCTTACTGATTTAAAGTGGTTGCTCTTCAGGGCCTATTGATTTTTTTCGCCCTCTATATGACACGATATCTCCAGAATGTGTTAAATTCATTCCATTCCATTCGTGCCTAAGCATGGCTCTACAAAGTCAAAGTCAATGCATTTATTTCAAATAGGCCAAAAGGCACTTTTGAACGTCAACATTTACCATGAAATAGAACTGATTCTAGTCGCCTCTTCCAAAATGTAGTTTCGTATGGAGAGAAATGGGCAAGAAACTCCACCGTTACTCTTTTAAAATCTTTTGTTTAAATACAATCATTATACCTCTATAATTACGTGTGAAAGCGAAGCAACGACAGATAAATTTTATGAATATATTAATTTTATGATAGATAGATACATGGTGCCCACACATTAAAAACATAGTAAAAGTAAGTATACGATTTACAAAGAATATTAACAAGTAATAAGTCAGTGTGTGAGTTAAAAAATTCACTGCGTGTAAATCTATGTCATAAGAATATAATTCCTTAAAAAATACAATTAGCAACCATTTTGTCTAGACTAAATTGTCCTATGGATCGGGACCAGCATGTTTCTAAGCGTTCATATTTTACATAAATATAGCCAGGTGTATGGAAAAAGATACTTATTTTTACTGTTATTCAAACGACTGCAAATTTGTTTGTTTGTTTGTTAGATAGATGATGTCTTGCCACACAACCTTTTTCAGTCATCCTATTCGTAAAACATTTATCCTTGTAATAAGGCCAACGGCACTTAACGAAAGGATAACATAAAACTATAATGGCGACAATATAACTTGACATAACCTAGACCAAAATATACAGCAGTGTCGTACCAAGTCCGGGAAGGGGTGTTTGCGAAGTGGGTCACGGATACAAGCTCCTGACACAAATAGCTACGTCGCATCTAACCACGTGGCCTCGCGTTGCTTCCCCAATGCTGCCGATGTGCAAACACATATAACTGTACATACATATATGTATGTGTATAAGAACATTTGTACTCGTCTCTTAACCTAATATACATATGCCTTAGTTGTGTTACTGTTCTTAGTGTAACAAATATATGTCACTAATTAATTTTTACCTAACTGTGCTGGAAGATTTTTTGCTGTTTCGGCTTAGAGCCCAGAGCCTTATTTTTTTATCGTGTTTAAACCCCCACGGGTCATCATTGGAGCCAACAGTGAAGTGGTATGTCGGACTCGAACCTACAAAAACTACACGGTGTTCCGTCACGAGGTCTATTGCAGAGGACCATCGTATACCCTTAGAAGGAAGCTTCCGAGAATCCCTGCAGACCCACACCGTAGAAAGCGGGGGGCCTAGCAGAGCCCAGAGCCTAGATGACTTAATGAATTTCGACATGTAAGATGTAATTTCAATCGCCCTAATATTGCGAGTGACATCACATCACTTTTATATAATATTTTACAATAAAGTCAGCATAAAAAGTGGAAGTTTATAATGCATTTAAATGTATTTTTTAATCATTTTACTTGTTCAACATCAGCATTGTTTTTTTTTTATATTGAAATAGGTATAGTTTAAGTAAGTAGATGTTGCATTGTTCAAATTGATTGTATCATTATTGATTTTGATATTCTAGTTCATAACTTTTCAGTTAAGATGTCAATAATACCTAACGAATAGATAAGTAGTGTTGCCAATATAATACGATGGACTTCCTTTGTTTAACGACTAAATTGTTGAATATCATACAGCGCTCATACTTTCACGGTATCTAAGAAAATCGTATTTTAGTTTTATACTTACAGTACCAGTCGTGACTGAGATTATTTACACTATCCTTTGTTCAATTTTAGTTTTATACATAAGAGAAAGCCGTAAAATAAGTTGTGCAAGGGGGTGGTGTCGTGAATTTAGTGACGGCTAGTAATTCCGCAGGCAGTTCGGGTATAAATGATTGTGGGTGATTTTACACCACCCTATCCATCCCGCCCCCGCCTCCTCCAATGTCTAACCCACCCCGGAGCCACCCAAAGTGCAGCGCCGACGCGACGTCGCTCCGGACAATCTGCGTGCTCTGCTTATTTTCATCCGTAATTCCTTTTGCGGAAATTGCCTTTATAAGAACAGAAAATTTAGTTTTGAGGTGAGCGCCAATGAAAGCCAAAAATATCTTGAATGTGTATAAGTCCAATAAAAGTCGGAGAGAAATTATGATTGCTAATTATGAAATTACAAACTTTAAATCATCAACAGTTCATGAATATTGTTTAATATTATTACATATAATATTATTACATAACTATCCGTGTACTAATTACTATTTAACATTATGCTTCGGAGAGAACACTCTTTGTGAAATGACGTATTTAGGTACACTTAATAATACGGACATCGTGCAATCGTTCTAAAGTTTACATTATACCAATGTTATATTGGCATCGGCTGTAAAAGCTGACATAGGTACCTGTCTTGACTCCAAAAGAAAGGCTGCGCATTGGAACAGCGATTTAAACGGTCATTGTGTTGAGCAGCAGCATCTTATATAACGTACGAAGAAAGGCAGGTGATTGTAAAAACTTTAAGAACTAACAAATTATTTCTAGATTGTAGCTTTTGTTGTTCTTTTCTCTGTTTACTACAACTTAATATATTTCAGGCTTATTTTATTAATTTTTAATTAATTGATTGTAGAAATTTTAATTCTATTAAATAAATGGTAAAATATATTGTTTATTTGCTTATTAACTATACGTTAGATTCACATGAATCCTGTGTTTTATTTTAAGCGACGTATGTACATTGTACATTCATGGCAAGGCATAGCAAACACCAGTAAGTCACATTTTAAACAATATAGTACTGTTTACGGTCATTCAAGGTTAAATAAAGTAGATCTGTATCTATAGCTATCTTCTATATGTGTAAGTGCATGCTCCGATATACGGACGGGCTCAGAGCCAACTGGGTCGAGCTTTCTGTAATTTTCAGCTACTTCAGTCAGTCTAGTAATATTCATTGTGAATGCAATAAGATTTGCATTATCATAGCAATTACCATAATTGTATTACACCTTTTTGAATATGTAGTATATCGATAGTATAAAAAGTTAAGTGGGGTTTTAAACTAGTAAGTACGGTAACTATAAGAGCATAGCCTAGTGCCGCTGACCAGCAGTGAGCCAGGCTACATCGTAAGTGCCAAGTATTACCTTAAGTGTGTCAATTGGTGGCTCGATGTGCGTGGTCCCCACTTCCCACCCTTTGTGGGGTAGAGCGTGGGGTAGGTCGCCGGATCGATACCCGACGTCTGGCCCACGACCTCGCCTTTCTTACCACCTTCCTAAATACTAATTACGTGCTTTGACACAGGCTGCACCGGCTCGTG
The DNA here is from genome assembly GCA_947561695.1 of Tyria jacobaeae. Lineage (NCBI taxonomy): Eukaryota > Metazoa > Arthropoda > Insecta > Lepidoptera > Erebidae > Tyria > Tyria jacobaeae. The sequence goes on along the minus strand of OX387211.1, from coordinate 2,690,953 downwards.
CCGAATGAAAAGAGCCATGGATGGCAACGTGAGCGTTATTAACGTTAGCGAGCTGCTTTCGGCGTGTTTGTTTTTGGTAACGTTCATGATATGTTTTACGTGTTGAATGTGTTTCACATACTACCAAATGAAGCTTAGATCCTTATATGAACTATACATATAGAATATAATAGTTATTACCTTATTCAGTTGAGTTAGATTTAAATCACAAGTTTATGAAAATCTTTTGTATTACTTACAGTAGAACGAATACTGAAATAAATTTTGTATTTAGTAAAAGGCCACACAAGAGATAGTTTTAGAAGCATTGCCGCTTTTCTAAGCCGGATAATATAAAGGAAACAGGATTAAAAATGTATTCTCTACACGTGGCCATAATGCGATTTATCGGTGCAGGGGCATGTCGTGACTGGGTTAGGTACATTCTACAAATTATGCCTAAGTACATCACATGTGTCATTGTGTGAAAGACTATTATGTAGCTTCGTTTGACACATATATAGGTTCAACCCATGAGCGTGGATATTTACATATTAAGTACATAGACAGATTCAATCACACTATGAAAATAATGCACGAATCGAATGGTTTAATTTCAAATTTATTAATAATTATCTTTTAGTTTAGAATCTCCTCTATAATTATTTATACATATAAATAAATAAAATATAAATCAATGTGGTAGAATTCGTACAGAAGTCAGTACATGAGGTAGGTATATATCTACACAGCACGTACATTTACCTTCTAAATAAACTGGAGACGAAATTCATTACCATTATATGCAGCGGCAGTGCGGTTTCGTCCAGAAACTCGATGCATCTTTGGGTGTGAGCGAGACACTTGCCACCCCCGCACTTTCGGCAGCCACCTCGCCCACGGGGAGGGGGGTAATGGACGCATGAGGCTCCTCGGCCGTGCAGCGCTCGCTCTTTATACCGGCTTGCACGCGTGCACTTGCTAGTTTCTTTGACGTTCCTTTGTTGTGGATTCCAATTTTGGAATGTAGAGAAACGTTGTCAATATTGGCTTTAATTTATGTTCCTTTGTATTGGAGCATGTGCACTGTATAGTGCGTATTATATATTATCAATTTTAAAACTACAATTAATTATTTCCTGGCTGTTGTACGCATCGATTTCGATTTCAGTTCTGATCTACGGGTTAAGCTATCTATGTAAATGTACCAGACGTACCTGTAAATGTATTTTATACATATATAACATGTGTTCATACTTTCAAAAACTAACATTCATTTGAAAGTATGAACACATGTTATATATATTCATAATACTATTATAAAAAGAAGTTTTAACTTCAAAATTCGAGTATTTTCTAAATATTTTTATTTAAACCAACTTTATCAATGTCGTCAGAAACCTTGAGTCATCTGAGTGACCCTGGCCGTAAATAAGGAAAATAATTAATATGGCGGACCTATTTATATATTTTCTGTGCATGTTAGTCGTGTTTCTTTATTTTTATATTTCATAGTAACATAAAAATTTAAAGTATTAGTGCGATATAGTTTAATTGATGTCATAATTGCGGTTGTCAAGTTGTGTATTTAGTGGGAGCTGTCTGTGGATGAAAGTATCGCAATTAAATAAGGTTTATTTCTTCTTATACACATACCTGACAATTATAATAGTTATATTATAATTGTCACGTATGTAAAGATGTTTTGATATATATATACTGTATTAAAGGCACTTTTATAAGTGTTAACTTATAAAAGTGTCTTTAATATAATGATTTGATTATAATGTACATACATATCAAAGCATGTTTTCCTTTTCATTGCTTAATAGATTCCTGCCTTTTACTGGTGTGGGTAGAGACTAGGGAGATAGCTTTTTCAATTTCCTAAAACGTGGGTATGTAATTTTCCTCTTTCTATTTTATCTATGTTCTTTTACATACCAGGCAGCGCCTTTCATCATGCAAATTTTCCGAGACGGGTGGGAGGCGCCCTCTGCAACTGAAACTGAAACTTGAACAGCCACCCTCTTCGAAGGTCGTTCAAAGTTCTCAGAAGAAATGAATCTGCTGCACTGAATCACTTTCATTTTGTTTTGTGTTATTATTATGCAGAAATTGCATCTGTGTGAAAGTATTAATATATGTATGTAGCCATATAATTCAAAATGTAGTTTTATCTACGAGTATCTAAATATTTACTGGACTGAGTAACTATTAGTTATCTTTGTTACAGATCGACCTAGGCAATTACAGTACTATTTGTTGCACACACGTACATACATTCATACATACGCTCACACCGATATACCCTAAAGTAACATTTTATTTTTAATTATAATAATTTATTTGCCAATTTTTTTTTTTTCATGTGTAAGCCTACCATAATGACTCCACTTTGCCTGGTGGGCAGCAATAAATGGAGTCCAAGAGTGGTGGTCACCATCCTCATTGCATGTCTTGTCAATGTAGTGGTGACCGACACTATGGTGGCCTGGTGAGATGTTTTTTCACGCCCCGCTTAAAATACCCAGGATCAAAGTGGGAAGGAAACACGTGCGCAACGAAACAAGAAAAACAAGAACAACGGAAACAAGTGAATTCCAATCTTTCACCGATCGGCACAGGAAAGAAGAGCCAAATGAGTTTCGTTCGGGATCGCATACCTTCGACTCTCAAACGGTGACTCTTCAGGCCAGCACGTGTAGTCCTGTAGAAGAAGGGAGAAGGTGGGACCAATTGGAAGAGTTCGTCAGAACACTCTCTGTAATGTAGGTGATAGAGAACTGCCATAGAGACGACATCTCTTCGCAACTGAATGAATTTGGTTCCACTAACGTAATAGGGTTCAAGCCTATTGCCGTCAATCGGGCAATAACACGGCTGTCTACACACTGTATGATAGAAAACAGTCCGATCCCTTTTATGATACCCATGGCTTCAGAGGTGGTGACTTTATTCTCCTCTACTGAGAAACACACAGCACGCCACGTCATACATTTTTTTTTTAATATTGCTTTTGACAAGCAAACTATTCTTATTCTAAATTTGAAGTTGTTGATCTTCAGATATTGAATATGAATTGAAATCTTACCTGTTCTAATATTGTTACTTAAATTGTCTTTAAATGACGACTTTGTTAATAACAGAGTAAATACATTTACTTCTAATATTACATCTTTGCCGAAGCAGGTTTTATATCAAGAGTTACTTACGACAAAGTTCAATTACTAGTAAATGAAACGAAACGTTTAGTAATTAGCGAGAGCTGCATGTTAAAACAAAACATTTTAATTATCGCTGCATGATGAGGTGGGCATGAAAGTGCTCATTGTGTGGGTGCACTATCGATCTCCTTTGAATTAGTGTGCGGATCGGGCGCCGTCTTTGTGTGGCGGCAGTCCTGAGGCAAACAGACCAAAACAAGCGAGCCTCCCCAAACGAACGGGCTCACCCGCCAACCGATCGTTTGTCGTTACCTTGTTCCGTGGTGTAAGTCTCCTGGTACAGGGGCTATCCCTATTATTTCAAATATTGAGAATATTGGGAGTGAAGGCTTCATGCATTTATAAGGTTGGTAATTTCATAGCTTGGCTGAGTTGTTTGTCGTCAGCATGATAAATAATGGCATTGTTAACCACTTTAGTCTTTTATATTTAAAGTTGTAAATTATAAAATCACAATATAATGTCGGTATATTGCTCTGGACTGCTGTTTGACCTTTAATAATTTCAATTTAAAAGTTCACATTTCGTAGCTACTACTCTAGCGGATTCAATTTGAAAAAGGAAATGAAGTAGAGATAGTACTGATCATAATAGTACTCAGACGTGTTCTCGATTCAGTTGATATTTTATAGAGAGGTTAGGGTTTGTGGTTTGTTCGTTAACTTTGATATTGAAACGTAGTCTTTATCTAAACATAGATGGTTATTAAGACTTACTTAAATCGATGTATTTGCATCAAATTAATTTAATGATATCCCTATATCCCCTCCTATAGGGGGTATCCCCTGGTCAGACGAACATCCGGGTCATCTGATGGTAAGTGACAACCTCCGTACATGGACACCTGCAACTAAAGCGTGTAAGTGTAGTGTGTAAAGAAGAGATCGGAGATGAGGAAATGAGAAAGAGGAGAGGGGAGTTGGGCCTCCGGAAATTTCACAAATTTCGGGGAAATGCAATGGAAGCATTGCTTCACAACCGGTTTTCTGTAAGGCCATGGTATCGCACCGGTCTCACAGGCACATTCGTGCCTAAGCATGGCTCTACCACTTTTGAACATTCTATTTAACTTGATAGATCCGTTTTAATTTTTTTTTTACCGGGCAATACGGTTGAATTGTACAGCAATTCTGACTTTCGAGGTAACCGCCATTAAAATAATGCATTTTGCAATTGACATGTCCGACAAGTCGGAAACATCGGATCAGGTGTATCAATCAGATTTATATCCAAAAACAACTATGATGGCAGAGTATCACATGTTATAAATTATTATTTTTACTTTTCAATCAATTAATCAATCAATCAACAAGTACTTCGTAAAACCGGTATATTATATAAATATTAAAAAAATATAGCAAGCTTCGCCAATACGCGTACAAAATTATAAAAGTAATAATATTTTTGTAAAATCAAAAATTAGGGCATTACATATTTCAATTTCAATTGAAATTATTAATTATTATATAATTAACATAAATGAAGATTAAATTAGAATAACGTCAAAATAATTAAATTAAAATAACGGATAGTTATGATAATCAATTCTATATATAATTCTTTAAATTATTATTGGTGATTATGGAGTAGTTAGCTTTGTCAGTCGGGAATTTGCAATACTTGGTATAACAAGTAAATAGATAACAACATTAAAGATAAGTAAATAAATTTGTGTGACGCCGTCTCACGTGCAGCTGCGACATAATTCGTAGCCGCTGCGCCGTATACCGTAGTTACACCAATTTGCTTGTACAAATATACACAGCGCTGCAGATTTGACAATCTGATTACTTCTTATAATAATACCTTGTTTAATTGGCGATGTACTTTAATATAACGAGAGTTTTGCTGCAGTCGTACTTATATAACAAAAATGTATTCTCTAATAATTTTGCAGTATTTAAGTATCAAATATTTATATTGTATACAAGAAATTAAATTTTCGTGAGTATTATTCATCAAACATTCAACAAACAAACGGTTTTCAAAATATTTATTTCAGGGAAACCCCACTGGTTCCGGGCCCGACAGGAGACCTATATAAAGGAGTCAAGCAATCGGAAATACTCAAGTGAATAAAACCGTTTGTTCTTTAATTAATAGGTGTATGTTGTTCCGCTGTAAGTCTGTAATAATATCAAGCGATACGAAGATAATTTCCTGAGGGAGGGTGTACTTCTAAACTGTCAGGTAAACCATTACTGATATTCTCATTAACCCCTCCTATTGAGCTAAACGGATGTTAAAAGTTAGTTAATGTTTTGTGATGCCACACTATCTTCATTACAAGTACAAAGCCTTGAGTGTGGTGGTGCCTACATTTTGGAATAAAAACGTACGTGAGTTACATTCATATTTATTTAAATAGTAATAGTTTTGCTCACGTGTTATTTCATTTATGTCCGACTAGTTGCGGTCTCGATAGGAGACCTTTCTCAAGGAGTAAGTCGTTCAGCCGCGACGGTACCGACCGGTGAGTGTGACGTGTTTAACTAAGACCTATATTTAAATAAAAAAGTGCCTACATTGCGTCTACTCTTTCAGAATATACATATGTACATACGCTTACTTCTCAATTATACATTTTTTTATGGCATAGGGTGGCATACGAGCACACGGGTATCTGTGTGGGTTGTAAAGTGACATTCACAGCCTATATATATGCTGACAGCCGAAGGTCGATATAAGGAGGGTAAATAGAAGAGAGGGCGTCAGGTACCCTGACTTACTCGGTGAAACACAATGCAAGCATTGTTAGACAATCGGTCTTCTCGAGTGAGTAGTCCCGTCGAGCTGGCCCATACATGCTTCAGCATGACATTGCAACGGAGAATAAAATAAAATTTAAAGGTATTTTATAAAACTTTAAAAAAAATGCAAAAAAAACTCGTGTCACGGTGTTCGGTGCTCCGAAACGATTTTTTAAATTTATATTAAATATAAATTAAATAATTAATATAAAATTTTGAAAGATGTAAAAATAAGGATGTCCCGATATATTCTTGTAAAATGTAATGAGTATGTATCTAAAGTTGAGTTAAGATCTAATATGCCATGACTGTCTACATGCAGAGTCGCGTGAGACTGAGTACACGCTTGAATTAAGAACTTTAATTAACGTGTAAAACTACCCTCACCGCTACTACACGTATTCTGTTTCAAATGTGAAAGCCAAATAAGTACATAATTATGTAACGGAAAGATACGAAGCGCACAGCGTCCATCTATTGAATTAGTAAAGTCTGTCAAAGTGCATCGCTGAGGCACAAAGGTCGTTGCGTGGGAAAATAAGGGGTGGCGGGCGTGCCTCCCTCGCCTCAGTCTCGTGGGCTTGCACGTACTGAGCTCCGGCTCCAGAAATTTGTTATGACGCATTGGGTTTTGTCTACCCTTTTAATAAAGATGTTATTAAGTACTATGGTAACTAAATACCTACTCATACACTTGTATTATGTTGGTTGAAAAAAGTAACGTGAGTTTTTTAATTTATGATATGACTATGAAAGCGTTTGTCTATTTGAGTTGTGTAGCATTTTCTTATCATGTTTATATTATGAGTAGTTTTTAAGTTTATATAATAACCATTTTAAATTGGTCATGATTTGGTACTCAACGTATAATGTCTACATAGAATATATCAAGTAAAACACACAAAAAAAAAATTGTTTGTTTTGTGCACATGAAAATGTGCAGAGCCGTTATTTTCATAGCGAGTTGCGTGAGAACGAAGGGTGACGCATGCCCTGGAACCTTTTCTAGTCTAGACATAATATTATTACAAGCGCACCTACTTGGCTCGCCGCCTCATTACACAAGCAGGTGTCACTTGTTTACCACATTAAAATGAACTTTCAATTAATTTTTAGACGGACTTCATTGCACCTTGTTGAGCTTATATTTCGCATTCATGATTGTTGTAATTCCTTGGATGGAATATTTCGGAGTCTATCACTATAAATGTCTGGCCTAATGGTCAGTGATTCTGAATGCTGAGTCAATGGGCTTGGGTTCGATTCCCACACAGGACCAAAAATCTGTGTGATCCACAAGTAGCTATAGCGAGTCTGGGTGTAACTGTAATGTCCTTCGCGAAATCAGAAATCAGTTCTAGAGCGGATGTTGTTTTAAGAAAAAAAAGCATTGTCCGTGTCAATGTAGAATTTATCATTCAATTCAGATACCCCTACTATTTTCTATATGAAAGATAACTTCCGTCTTTCTCTTGATAACACGTGTGCGAATGAGAAATGAAAGCGTAACATACAAAAAATTTAAATGACATTCTCATTTATAATATTATTTAAGTTTGGAAAGTTAAGATTTGACTGCAAAGGTTTGTACTCCAACGAATAAACAAAACTAGTAGTGTGTGTTTTTATAAAGGTTTTTGTGTATGACGTAACTAGATAGTGCGTCTAGCTCCGTTTTGTATAAACCATACAATAACATAGGTACATACAAATGAGTTCATTGATCTCGTTTTGGTTTAGCACCTACTGTATTGGTTGGTATACGTAATATCGTCTGCTTAGTATTGTTGAGTTGACAGGGCAATGACGTTGGCGGTTCAGTGCAGCGGTTCGTGCACCCTCCGCCCCCACGTCTCACCCCCCCACCCCTCGTAGCCGACGGTCGACGCTCTCTAAAAGGAAAAAAGGAAGCTAAAGGATGATCTATCACGCTCGAGGCCCGACTCGATAAAAATGAACGATTAGAACACTCACAATCGATGGTTTCGGAACAGTCGTTACCTGCAATACAAGTATCGTTTGTCAACCACATGTTTGTTTGGTTTGCAATAGTTAGATTGATTTTATTTGTTCGCTTTGTGAACACTAAAAAGAATTTCTAAATACTTAATTATAATATGAGAGACATACATATAGTATTATGTTTTCATGTTAGATTTAATTTAGGTGTCACATTTTCCAGGATTATTTGTAAGTATCAACTCAGCTATGAATTCGCTATATAAAAAAAATATGACAGTAGGGACATAGGAGAGTACATTACTCTTTGACCTGCGCAAGTTAAGGTACTCAGTTCAGAAGGGTGTATGCGAATTCGGCGCCGGCACGTCGAGTTCAACGGCCGGACGTAGACCTGGAGCTACGCCGTAGACCATTAGCTCCTGTGTGATCTACAGACGGTTAAGCCTTATTGTGCACTCGCTGATTTCGTCAGGCTATGCATTGTGCTAATAGGATATAGAAAACATCTAAAGCTAAGTTATTAGATGCTTTTGAAGATGGATAGTTGGACTGAAGTAATCTGCTTACTCGAACAAAAATGTATTCAAAATTCGCCGTCAGTTGCATGAAAAATGGCAGTCTGATACATACCCTTACCCTACCCTAGCTTTTTAATAGTTTACTTAACTACTAACTATTGCCAGTAATTATTCAACACTTTGTTAGTAAGTGTATTTTGACTGTACGTAATAATTATTTAAGTGGGAAAGAAACTAAAGGTCTGTACGAAATCACTAATACACTATTACTGCCCTTTCAATAAATTGTATAGTTTTGTGTTCAATCATGTGTAATATAAATATTTATGTATATTATTATATTCCTCGTACTTTCAAGATACAACATAATGGAATTGTACAATAACATAATCGTTAGAATATCCTTAACGATGTAAATATAGTCTTTAAAGGATCTCCCAAACTTTTATGTCTTAGGGTCATACTAATTATTCAAAAAAGGTTACCTGTTTTAATTTTGCCGCCACTAGTAGCTAAAATTACAAGTAATTTATAGCTAAATTTGTCGCCGAACAAGCCAGCGCTTGTCGCCTGCCGTATTTCCGAACCGATACGACCTTCAAACCTTCAAGAAAAGAGCGTACTCCTACCTAAAAGGCCGGCAACGCACTTGTGACTCTTGAGTTGCGGGTGTCCATGGGCGGCGGTAGTCACTTACCATCAGGTGACCCGTCTGCTCGTTTGCCCCTTATCGCATAAAAAAAAATTACCATTGAGTATTGGTGATTAGTAGTGGTAGTCTATTTATTATTAGAGGGTAAAGACCCGCTAATAGTTAGCGGCTAGCTACTAATAGGTGGCGCTAGTAGTATTAAACATTCGTAAATATTCTAGTTTGTTCGAGATAATTCTGGTTTAGTATCACTCTACTTATTGTGAGATGTCAGTAGTTTGAGTATGAACAGGCTAACAGCGCCACAGCAAGTAAACCTACGTAGGTAAGGTCTGTAACCCCGTTTAATTAAAAGACATCTTCAAAACATCCAACGCAACGCCAGTACGTATCAGTGTTTTGATTTGACTTTTTGTTTTATTATTCACTTATAAATATGGAAAAGAAGCGAAAAATAGGCAGTGAATGCTCATTGATCAATGGGAAAAGAATGGGCTAAGAGGAGAAGGGGAATGAGGAGATGAGAAAGACGAGAGGGGGTGTGAGGAGATGGAAAAGATGAGAAGGCTAATGAGGGGGGGGCAAAGAGGAGTGGGGGAATCAAGCCGGGCTATTCTGCTCAAAGCACTACAACGATAATAATGTGTCCCGAAAAGGTAAATTTATTGAAAACTGTCAGTTTATCAGCTAACACGGTGGCTGGGAGGGTGGACCACATCGCAGAAATATATTATCTCAACTTTCTGACGTAAATTTTCATCTTGAATGGTTTATATTGCTTTGGATGAGTCAACGGATGTTTCAGATACTGTTCAAGTGTTGATTTTCGTTCCAGGAGTTGATAAAAGCTATGAACTGTATGAAGAACTTCTTTCTTTCTTCTTAATATTGATAATATTCACGCACCAATATGCACGTACGAATGACTCATAAAAATACGATCTATAAAAGAACCTTTGATGGAAGAACTTCAAATCTATTACAACTGACGGTGCCTTAAACATGTCGTAAAAATAAAAATGTGGTGGCACTTGTATTAAAGCCTGTAGAAATTATAGTGGTTCAAACCATTAGTATTACATTGTATCATTCATCAACAGTCCTTGTGCCGCTAATATTTGGATATGTCTAATTTCTACAACCAGTCATATCAGTTGTTAATTGCATCAGATCCACGGAGCTAATTCACCGACAATATTTAGCTACAACTGTTTACCATCAGACCGTATTTATACAGATATATGGTGCCGGATTGACGGCAATATCTATAACGTTAGGGGGACTAAATTCAAATTCTAATTCAAATCCAAATTCAAATGCGGGTGTGGAATTTTATACACTATCTTCCCCCAGATATAGACATGAACGTATGTATGTATCAAAAAAAAATATAAGAAGTTGTCTATTGCAACTGCGGTGCTGGCTGAATACAAACACTAACTCTATGGTCCAAAGCAAAGCTACGTTATTATTATTCTTCAAACATTATAACCTTCGGGGTTCATACATTAAGAGCACTGAGAGTAACACGATTTTGCTTCTTGCCTACATTTTCAGCCACTGTGTACCTCCGCTAGTCATTCTGATTGGTCGATAGTGGAGAAACGGCGACTGGATGGATGGATTTACCATTTATGTAGAGTAATAACGGTGGTGTTATGCGGGAGTGTGGGATAACCTCTTGATGAATCCGGGCACGAGAGGGTTACTCGCTTAACTCTTGTTTGCGTTTCTGCGTTTCTTTCGATAAGGGACAAGGGTTCATTCGAAATCATTTAGCATCGATGCTGTACATATATGTATTTCGCAGCTCCTAACAGACAGAAGATTAGAAAAAAAGTAATTATTCGAGGAGGGATAGAATATTACTGTAAACGACTTTTTTATACTATAGGGGACAGACGAACAGACGGGTCACCTGATGGTAAGTGAAAACCGCCGTCCATGGACACTTGCAACTCAAGAGTTGCAAGTGCGCTGCCCGCCTTTGAGGGTGATGAGGGTTAGGGGGATGCGGGGAGGGGAAAGAAGAGAGGTGGATGAGGAGCTAGGGGGAGGAAAAAGGAGAGGGGGAGTTGGGCCTCCGGAAACCTCACTTATTTAGGGGAAATGCAACGTAAGCGTTACTTCACAACAGGTTTTCTGTGAGGCCGTGGTATCGCACCGGTCGAGCCGGCCCATTCGTGCCTAAGTTTCTACAACTGTTATACGGCATAAATAGTATTTTAAAATACTTAACTGTGACTAATACCCGAGATTGAAGTTTGTATAATGTATAAAATCGAATTAGCTGCTTAAAATATTTTTGTTACAAGTTGTTCAAAATAAAATAAAGAATATTTAACATGTAATACTAAAAGAGACCTATGCTCACAAATGGAAGAGTAGTAGATAATGATAAAGATTAGATAATAAAACAACTTGTTTTTATAAGACCTCTTGGCGACATCGTAATTGAATATCACGACTCGAATAAAAAATCTTTGAGAAATTACAGTAACTGAAGTGTGCTACGTGTCTTGTATAATAGTGTGGCGTGGAAGTTTTGCAGACAAAGCGAGCAGTGAACTTATCTCGTGAAGAGGTTGAAAACGGTCACGTTATCTAAGGCAACACTGACTGAATCTAGTCGACATTCGGTCATGTATTAGGACATTCGGAGTAGCTTAACAAAGATATAATATGCGATGTAGGAATAGTGCTAAAATGACAGTAGGCTTTTATTTAATACACTAAATAATATTTTATACAAAAAACTAAATGGAAAAAAAAGTTACTTTCATAAAATCCCGCCAAAACTCAGTGAGCGCTCAGCATTGTCACCGATAGATTTAAAAAAAAAAAAAGTACATTGCTAGCTTGCTACAGGAAAAAAACAATTATATATTTTTGTATTTTAAAAGTATTATTATAAGTATCTTTCAACTGTGTCAGCAGTCTGTTTACTATAGTACAAGCTCTGCTTAGTTTGCGATCAGAAGGCTTTGTGTAAATTGTAAAAAAAAAAAAACTAACCATGTGGCGACTAAGAAATGAGACCTATATTTATCAGGCAGTATATATGTATGTATCAGGCAGTATATATGTATGTATCAGGCAGTATATATGTATGTATCAGGCAGTATATATGTATGTGTCCAGTGCCCGAATTGATAGTAAAAGATCCTTTAACGTAATTGGGACTAAATTAAGTTTGGCAAAATGAGGGCGTTAGAAATGCCCCTGCTTACCCCTCGGGACTATAGGCAATTAAATCATATATATTTTTTATAACATATGAGGACAAACGATTAGACGGGTCACTTCATGGTAAGTGAACATTCGCAAGCTTTGTTAAACAGTCGGTTATCTGTGAGGCCGTGGTAATACTCCGGTTAAACCGGCCCATACGTCAAGAAGCATGGCTAGCCCACGTTAAAAAATCTTTATAATATTACTATTATAAGGTATATTTTATTATTCAACAAAAAGAAAAGTGACTTTCAAAACATTACAATTACTCAGTTAAAGCTTTTTGCCTCGCACAACCAGCCTGAGGACAAGATTGTTGCCTGCCGTATTTCCTTCAAACCTTCAAAGAAAAGAGCTTACTCCTTCCATAAAGTCCGGCAACGCACAGTCACTTACCATCAGGTGACATGTCTGCTCGTTTGCCCCTATCGCATAAAAATAAAAATGAGTACTGCTAAGTGTTGATGACATGCGGAATGGAAGGTGGTTTGGATAGTGAATACGTATTTGTTTATATAGGTACTTCTTATTTGGTAAATGTAACTTTATATACATAATTCCAATAATAAAATATCAAATTACGTAATATGGTATTGTACTCTTTATTATACATAGATGTAATATCGATATATCATTTATAATTAGTTGGTGGGTTCTGTCTACCCGGCAGCAGCCAGTTCGAGGTATAGGTATGCGACCTTGACTTGCTCGAACTATTGCTTATACTCAAAAATCCATCTGTAAAAGCAATATTCTGTCCTTACCTTTCTATCCTCCCTGTCTCTGCCTCTGCTTGTGCTTTTGGGGATGAAGGCGTGAGTGTATAGATAAAAACTCTTTGTTGATAAAACTCTTTGTTGTACAAAGAAAGAACTATTTGTATTTAGATACGGTAATGGCAAAGAAATGACAGAAATAACGGTACAGAGGCGAGCTTCAACCATAATTGAGTTCTCTTTCAGCACCTTGGGAGTGAGAGAGAAGACTGGCATATACAAATAAGAGGCAAAGACAATTAACGGTTAATAAACAATTATTATAATTTTTAATGCCGTATGTAACGATGACTGCACGGATGACGTAGCGGTTAAAGTGGTCACCTTGCCATTACGCGCAACGCCGAGTGTTGTGGGTTGGATCCCCGCACGGGTCAACACTCAATTCTCAAATTGTTGTTCTGAGTCTAAGTGTTCTTTGTGTCCGTTGCTTGAATGTTTGTAAAGTCCCCACACATGTTTGTAAAGTCTTTTAAAAAATATAAATATCAATAATTAAATACAACATACAACTGACAAATATGTATTTATATATAACTGCTGCTTATGAATCAATAAAGAAACCAGAACAGATAAAGTATACATGCACTTATGTTTAAGTTAGCAATAAAGAGTTTATTTTACTTTTGGTGACGAAGGGTAGGGTTTCATAAGTACAAAAAAAAATACGGGCAGTCTTTGGGGATTGCCGATAGAAGTGAAAACTAAGTAACTTGTGAATTGTATCGTCGAGTTATTAGATTATACACAGTATACATATCATCATCAACATCAGCCTATCGCAGTCCACTGCTGGATATAGGCCTCTCCCATTGCACGCCACTACGATCTATTTTCGGGCTTCTCGCATCCAGCTCTTGCCATACATCTTGCGCAAATAGTCACTCCACTTGGCCTGTGGGCGTCCTACACTACGTTTTGCCGAGACGCGGTCTCCACTCAACAACTCATTTTCCCCAACGGTTGTCGGTTCTGCCGCTAATATGGCTAGCCTACTGCCACTTCAGCCCGCTAATCCGGTGGGTTATGTCGATTACTCTGGATTTCTTCCGGATCAACTCATTCCTGATGCGATCCCTTAAAGAAACACCGAGCTAAAAGGCTATCCCTTTCCATAGCACGCTGAGCAACTTTGAGCTTGTGGACCAGCCGTACCGTAAGTGTCCACGTTTCGGCTCCGTATGTCATGACGTTAGTGTATATATAGCTCATGGAAAGCGACGATGACGTGAGTTCCATGATTTTCGTTCACCCAAAAAGTGCTCAACGCGCCTAAAGAAGTTTTCACTTAAAAAATCTGCTTACGTAATACTTGAACAGCCCCTTAGTCACAATTCATTTATAGTCCATACATAGGTAGATTGTATTAAAAACCTCAAGAGAAGTTCATTTTTTAAATTCACTATTATCTATATCTTTGACATACAGATACAGCCTTATACACTATAACACTGAAATTTGGGTACATAATTAGTTATTTAATATTTTTTTTTCTAAATCGATATATGTGACAACAGATATCCAATTTAATAGATTATTTAATGTTACAGAATAACCATTTAGGTTGCTGTAAGAAATCACAATTAGCGGTAAGGCCGCCGCTTGTACAATATTGCTTTATTTTCATTAATTTTAAATATTGTAAACTTAACCTTCACGGTGTAAAATAAAGTATATTGAAATAGTTTATTTTTAGATTAAACTGATAACAATTGATTAAAAAAATATTGTTAGATAACTGTAATTGTAATGAAATGCTTATACATTTCTATGCCAATTTTATACTTATTACATTACACCTTTTATCCTTCACTTGAGTGAATTTGGATTTCGTTAATCAATTTAAGTGGGTATCTACCGAAAACAGTTTTAAAAACGACTACCAAATGTTTTTTTTTCTGAACAAATTGCACAGTGATCGGTTGAGTAGTTAAGTTGTAAGACTATAACCAACAAACGCACTCACCTTTAATTCTTTAATAATAATGAGAAAGTTGTAATATTCAGAATTCTGTTGCTCAACATACATATACATATGAATGCAGTATGAAAAATATCGATAAAGAGAGCTTTAATGCTAATACACTATTCGATGTTTGTTTGTTATAAGGACGTAATGTGAGAGTTTGTATGCGACATAACTTGTGAGACGGCGCTATGACTCGCCCACAGATCACTTCCTGCAGTCATAACCGGAGTGTACAATTTATCTTTAGGTAAATATCCTTATGCAAAACAAAGGAGGCGATCCATCTTGAAATACCGTGCCAAGTCGTAGCGATAATCATAAACTTAGGATACACAACTAGTTTTATGAAGCACTAAGGCATTGCTCTCGCCTTCTTCCTTTCGAAACGAAAATGTTTAATATTTCTCGTAATTGTAAGTCTATGGGTAACTCTGTGTCTCTTATATGCATGAAATTATGAATAAAATCTTATATTGAGATGTATTTCACTTTTTTTTTTACGTATTTCAACGATCTATGTTTCAAAGCAAATAATAAAAAAATACTAAAAAGATAAAACATTTATGTTTTAATTTTATAACCAGTGTTAAAACAATTCAAATTACACAACAAGCCGTTTAGGGTCTAGGGTAAAGATAGTAGCGTATAAAGAAACATTCTACATACATACGCACGTACTGGAGACCGTAAAAGAAGTAATACTAAATTATACATTCAAATCCTAATTAAATATCCACAATATGAAGTTCCTATTTTTATATTTGTTGGCAACCACAAGAAAATGGTTATCAATACCAGGGTTCATATTAGAATAAAAGCTGTCTTGAATTAGATTCATATTTATTTAAATATACGGTTTTACGCGACGGTACCGGACGATGCACTGATTAAGTACCGTCGCGGCTGGACGACTTACTCCTTGAAAAAGGCCTCCTGTCGAGACCGAGATTAGTCGGGCGTCCCCAAAATACACACGTGAGTAAAACCGTATATTTAAATAAACCAGGATTCATGTTACTTAAATAAGTTCAAGATTAACAATTCAGACTTAGCTTTGTTAGCCTTTTTAGTAATTAGGAATAAATGTTATTACACGTGTTTTTTTTATGTATAAACCTACCATAATGACTCCACTCTGCCTGATGGAAAGCAGTAAGTGGAGTCCAAGAGTGGTGGTCACCATCCTCATTGATCAAATAAAGCTTAAATATAAGTATTAGCTATAAATACATTATACACATAACTGTAAATGCAGCCTGGCTTAAATAGTGGTCCATAGCTGCGAATGGGGGCCATTTCGAGCATCGGTTGTAAATTGTTTGTGACATGTCAATAAGTAACAACAATATTAATTGATTTTTTTAAATACCATGTTCAAATGGATAACAAGTTTACTCTACATTATTTTTCAATAGTAGTAACAAAAAGCGTTAAATTAAACTTTTTTCATTTTTCTTACGAAACAATGCACTTGAATTGGAATGATATGATATAATTTGAGATGAGAGATTACGTTATTTATCTGTCAATAGTTTAAAATGTAAGTGAAAATCTTTTTTATTTAATCAGTATTAATAAACAGAAACCAGAAACATTAAAAACAGCGTTTTGTTAAATCTACGGGCAAATTTGTTGTAGAAAGTGTAAATTTCATAAAAAAAGCATTATTGTTTTCTGAAACCCTCTTGTCAAACGGGTTAAAATTGTAGCATGTTGTAGTCGACTAACCGGGGTGTGTAACCCTAAATTATAGACATTTAAGGAACACCAAGTATATTATTATACTTACCAAATTAGGAGTGAGATTATGATTATTATGTAAATAAATAAAATGTTGCTCTTGGCCTTTGAGTTAAGCATTCAATATCGCAACTTTGTCATTGACTATCTTTGGAAAGGTGTTTGTGTCTGCCTTCAGTCCAACTCAAGGCAGCATCAGCTTTCGTTGCTTTCATTTTTTTCTAAGACTTTATATACATATATCTTTATTTCAAGATGGAGGATGTCTACGTAACACATATTTAAAAAAGGTAATTTAAAAATAGTTTTTTTTTTATTATGTTGCTTCTTTCTCTAAACCTTAACTAAAAAATCACAAAATTATTGACCTGTGGTCCGAAAGGTACATTTAGCATAATATATACTTTGTAGTTTAGACAGTAACATTAAGGTCGCTTGTATCATGGGGAGTGTTCTGAGGAATTGTTCGGACTTATACCGGCTGCTGGTTTCCGCCATCGTCCTACGCGACAAAATATCCATCCCCATCACCTGGACGATTGGCACTCCACCACTGTGCGCTCCGTCTGCTCGTTTGCTCGTTCGCATAAAAAAAAAGGTAAGTACGTACGTCATTATAAAATAAATATCTTTAAAAAGTATACACTCGACTTCAGGCATCAAAGTTGTTAATATAAATAATATATTAACAACAAGATATGAAGAATAAGTAATAGCTTAGGAATTTATTTATAAGGTGGAATATTTTATTCAAATTAAACTCGAGTACTACATATTTTTTTAAAGCGATTTACACACTCACTTATATTTACTATATATATTACATATAAAATTCAATCAAATTGACAACAAAAGACGCGATAAAATGTTTTCGAAGCATATGGAACGATTATATCGTAATTCCCATATAATGCCTATCTGTACTTCCTTAGCTTGTTCGTGTAACTTCAAGTCCAATACTTACAAATACACGAAAGTGGAGTAAGTGAACAGCACAATAAGCGATTTGCATTGTGTGTAAGCTTCCACTTTGCGGCCACTTTACCGGCCCACAGACTTGTTCGTTTTTGCATGAACCTCGTGGAATCACATAGGACCGTTCCACATCGATGCACCGAGTTACTTTGAACTAGTTTTTATATCGTGAAATTGAATTTTTAATCTACTTAAAAATAAAATGATCAAGCGTGTAACCTTTTTATGTATAATAATGGATTTTTTTTCTGCTGCTGAAGCAGGATTATCATAGATCATGAGAATAGAGGGAAACCCTCAAACTTTATCACTTCTGACAAGGTTTTTTCCTATACTTTCTGCATCTACTATTTGCGTCATACATATGATGCTGACCTGATGTTGGAAGGTACAACTCCTTAAAGGTTAGGGGTTAGAAAATAATTCATTAAAATGCACGCACGTTTTAAAGATTTAACGGAACTGAGCATAATAATTGGACAGGCATTTAAACATTATATGATTTGACATAGACGACAAAATAGACGTGACGATATATCTATGTATTTCATACAAAAATGTATTGAAAATATCGTTTTGACGCTTACTGTGATAGTCATAGACGGTGTGTTATATAATAGGCTAGAGCTTATTGTACATACGCCCCATCTTTATGCTGATAATGCAATGACGTGTAATAGCATTTTCCGTTAATTAAGAATTTACCATGATGAGTTGAAAAGAGTAGCTACCAGTCCAGAATTATACCAGTTTAATTTGTTTAAAAGAAAACAAGGTTATCTATTCTCTAGTGAGAACACACCTTTATTGTTCTTTACAATCAGTAATAAGGGGGATACACGCGCTCGACATAGGCATTTGTTTTAGCTTTCTGGAACTTGTTTAGCCCTGGATATGGGAAAATATAATGTAATAGTGTCTTATGAAATGTATGTTTTTTTATAATGTAGGGGGACAGACGGACAGATGGGTCACCTAATGTTAAGTGACAACCGCCGTCCATAGGCACTTGCAATTCAAGAGTCGTAAGTGCGCTGACCGTCTTCGAGGGTGATGAGGGATGGGGATGTGGGCAAGGGAATGAGGAGTGCTGGATGAGGAGATGGGAAAAAGAAGAGAGGGGAATAGGGGAGGGGAAAGAGGAGAGGGGGAGTTAGACCTCTGGAAACTTCACTAATTTCGGGGTAATGCCATGCAAGGTAATGTTTCACAACCGGTTTTCTGTGAGGCCGTAGTATAACGTCGGTCAAGCCAGCCCATTCGTGCCTAAGCATGGCTCTACCACGATAAAAAAGTATGTTTGTATCATAAGCATCATCAGCCTATCGCAGTCCACTGCTGTACATAGGCCTCTCCCATTGCACGCCACTTCGATCTATTTTCGGCTTCTCGCATCCAGCCCCTGCCAGTCACCTTCGCATCTTGTATGGTATAACGTAAATTTTATATAAATCTACAACATTCACTTTTCAAGACTGCACTAAAAAAAGTATTTGTGCTAGCCTACCAAAACTATGTTACTTTGTAGGATTATTCATATTCTTGGTGGCGCTTATCCTCTGTGCTAACTCCCGAGTTTCAACCATGTGTAAAAAAAAAGTAACACTTCACTTTGATTCGGCTGCTAACATCTACTGTGAAGGATTTCATGATGTCGAACAACAATTTCAGAAATATATCACTTTTTGCATCTGGACTTTCCAGTTTATCCTAACTACCTTTTTCAAGTCGTCAGTCCATCTACCTTTCTTTCCTGTACTGCCTTCCTTTTACCCATTCGTGGTTTCCTCTCCAGGACCCGTTTGCTTGGACAGCCATCGGTCTTTCGGTAGATGTAGCCAGCCCAGTTCAGTATGTTTTTTCTGTTTCAATTTCATTTTGTTGATTTGACATCTGTCATTTTGATCTGTCAATCTGTCATTTACTTTGTTTTTGTTTTTTTCACGGTACTCGTCATTGTTTTTTTTTGAGTATAAAATCTGTTTCGTAATAATAAAATTCATTTTTTATTTTCTTTTACTCAAGTTACTAAAGTAGATATTGTCAAGTAATGTATCACATAAGGAAATGTTATACAAGCTTACTGCATATCATTGATTTGTATATTTACCTATATAACTAGTCTTACTTAACCTTAACTCGAACTCAACTCCATAATATGTGTGACTCATGCAGTTTTGTAAGTCAACACATTTCCTAAAATTATTTCAGTAATTAGTTTCGGCACTCGGTGTCTATCACTCTATTGTATATCTATTTTGTATTTTTTTTGTAAATTACTGCTTGTGCCAAAGTAAAAGTAAAAAAAAAAAAGAAAAATATAATTGCTACAATATTATCACTATTTATAATTAGTATACTATATATATATATATATATATATACGCACCTACACATACAAAATTACGTGAAATCAGTTTTGTTCATTAGTCTGGATATAAAGATTGCTTGTATGACTACGAATGACATAACAGCGTTCATTTTATTAGAAACAAAGACGGTAGATATTGATGGAATTTGATTTGAATTGAAGAATCTTTACTTGTTTAGCTATTTATATGTCTAGTAAGTGTAGACTTCTGTACAAAACTCTTAAATCTATATCATATAATGTGCTATCTAAAACTAATGTTAGATTAGACTAATGTTAAGACCGGTTCCCACACCTGACAAGCTCACAAGAATGTTAGTTCTACGGGAATCCTTTTCCAAATAATTAATGCGATAAAATAATGGTACGGGTTTGCGCGCGGGCGCAGATCGCGGCGCGTGACGAGCGCGAGCGCACGGTCACGACGCATGCGCACCGCAAAACGACCACGGAGCCGCACGCGCGACCCCGCCACTACCACACCACACACACCATCATTTAGTTTAGGAATCTATACATTTCTGCTAAAGTATTACTTTCCCACGATTTAATAATTATCACACAGCCGTCTGATCCTAAACTAGGCGCTGTCTGTAATATGGTAATCAGATTGATTATTATACAGCGTGTCTCAAAAAATAGAACACTAATTGTAACCACTGATCCTGCAAATAAAAATTGTGAAAAAAAACAACGTGCGTTATAACCATATATTTACAAAATTCTACTCCAGCACCACATCTCAAGAGCATTCAGACACGAGGTGCGCATTTGAGAGCCATAGGCTGAAAAGAAATATGGGCGAATGAACGAGTATCCTTTTGGTGGTGTTGGTTATATTCCTGTACCTAAATAATAATAGCAAATAGGATAGCAGCAATGTATTCAACTAGTAGCCTAAAAGTCAACTGAATAATATACACGGAAATAGGCGAGAGTAAGACCAGAATGTCTCTCCTATTTTATTAAATCAGAACAGTGCGGTGCCCCGGTTGTGCATGTATCCTTTACGTATAAAACCTTTTTTGGGATTCATGCTATGCAAAATTATTCGCGATTTGAGTCAGAGGTAAGTTAAAATGGGGCTCTTACTGAACCTCTCCTAACTGCTAAAGAAAACAACTGATATTCTTAAAAGAGTATTAAATAATTTAGACATGAGAGTAACAGCGTGAAATTAGTTACTATATAAAACATTTGAATAAATGAAAAATATTGTCTTAACAAAAACCAAAAAATTGTTTAATATTTTAACATTTATTGTGTCCAGCATTAGTTTACCTCAAGCGATACATAAAAATAAAATAAAAATTAAATTTTCATGCACTCAAAAAACGTCTACTTGGTAAATCTATCAAAAGCTCCAAACAAAAATACCTAATAAGAGTATTATTGTACAAATAGTAACAAAAATAATTAACAATATTATTATTATTTTATTTATTATTATTTTGATATATAAAAATAATAATTGATAATTGTTAATAATAATAAGTGTTAATAATTGTTGACCAAGCCAACTCTGCGGGTATTTATTTATCTCTAACGCTATGGACTTAATCTGTTATTTAACTTCTCCTTTTTTAAAATTGGTAGTCAATTCGCAATTTTTGAAGATGTAATTTTAGTTTTAGGTAGTAATAGTACTGTTGTTTTGGTAAGACTATAGGGACTTGGTTTTTGTAGTTCTGTACGACGTAACGCTAACAAGTATAAATCATGGCAGTGGTCTGTCATTCATTACCTGGTCTTGTACACCAGTACGCATTCATTCATAAAGTTAGCATTATAAATAGGAATGTGACCATAAGGCCTGTTGTAGACAGTTGGCGGGTTGGTTTCAAACGGGGCTCGCTATTGGGACGTCACTCACTGTAACTAATGCCGCATACTGTGTGTCCTACACGAGCCTAGCTGACGATCGTGCGTTCATGTGCCGCTTCTCATGAACACACATCTTATAATATTCATTTTGTGGACTGATATTTCAAACAAAACGTCAATCTATATTTCATATGCGTCAATCTGTATGTCTAAAGAGCGAGGGTTATGGCTGTGGGACACCTGACATTCCAGATGAGATTTTTGTCCACCGGTCGGACTCGCGTGCTAGCATGCAATAACTGTATATTCTTTTATTAAAGTTGTTTCACAATACGAATACGCTATCATCCTTAATTACTTAACCTCCGCAAATTTAATTTCCATACACATTTTGTGCACTTACATACTTCTCAATTAGTTACAATTAATTATACAAATGAGCGCGTTCTTATCGTAACATTATCGACGTACGAGTAACTTCTGAACCAGTAACATGTTCAGACGCGGCTTTCTACATGCGAAATGAGAAGCTTTACTCACGCCCCGTCACACCGCCTCGCATTAATTATGGAACAAATTATACGTTCTTTATCACCATTCTTTTTTTTAATAACAGGCATTGTTGTTCATTCGTGCCAAGAAACGATTCTTTTCAACCAGCGACTGATTTAATTCGATTTCCTCACGACTCCCGACTGATCTATTACAGAACGTCTTCATCACTTCTTCGAAGACGGCTTCATTTTTAATTCTTTTAAAGCTTTGTTTTCCTGTTCTCAGTTAAGTAAAACGTATTTATTTTCATTTCCTGTAAAAAATTAAATAGCATGAACCAGTTCTTATTTAGTAGCCACTATTTTGTTCACTACATGTACACTTTTGATCATAAAAAACATCTACACCAGGAAAACATCGTTTTTTTTTCTATTATGTACATGTACTATTTTTATACGACTGCCTAAAAAAGGATTGTAATGTTTTCATGGTTCATTTGTGTCATGAGGGTTTATATGAGTTTATTCATTCCCCCATAACTTTTAATGCCTTCACAGATTTGTGTGTGTGGTGGTGGTACATCACGTCGAGTAATCCTGGCTATATTATTAAAGAATATCGATATGGCGTCTGTTTTTCATGTAATTCGTTTTTTTTTTGTGGCGGGTAGTTATTATTTAAATTAGTAATTTAGTACAGTATGCGTTACTTTATACATTTTTAAAGTAAGCATTTTAAAAATATGGTTGAGAATATTTCATGTCAAAATGTTCTCAAATATATTTTTGTTCTCAACCTTATTTAAAAAATGCGTAATGACTTCTCTTTTTGAGTACTTCAGTTTATTATGGCATATGGAGCAAGCGATACTCTCTTAAACAGATCATAGATCATAATCTACGACTATATGATCGCCAATCTTCAGCTCTGATGACTACGGTTTTCTGTAAGGCCGTGATATAATTCGATTGTACAGCATTTGATACACAAATAAATCGAACTGAGAATCGAACTTAACCACCGAATTTTACAATTTTCTCACTCTTACGAACATTATTAATGCGAAAGTATGTTGGTTTGTGTGTTACGCTTTCACGCTTTAACTATTGAATTGATAATGTAATTTACATACACTATGTGAGGGATATAGTGAAGGACATAGGGGGTACATTTCTCGAAAAAGTTTTGTTGCCAAGAGGCTTTTACGCGAGCTAAGTCGCAGGCAATCTTTGATCAGACAGGTGACATTGAATTCATTACTATTTTTATTTATATGCACTACATAGTTCAATCCTCTTACTTTGTAACTCGTTAATAGCATTACAGTGTTAAATTGTATATGCACATATGCCTTGATAAACAACAAGAGGGTAGGTGTTAGACGTTGACAGATTGCTAATTAACAAGCAAACAGTGTTCAAAACGCTAATTTTGTTTACTTCTATTGATAATACGGCGTTCAAACTAGATGCACTTAATGAAATGAGTGTTGCAACGCTCCTGGGAAGCACCTGCATCTTGATTAGTGATTGCACTTAGCTCCTTTTACTTGACACTTTGGATTAATACTCGCGTATCGTAGCAAACGTGAGGTTTTAATTAATTAAATGACTAGCCAAGGTTCACTCGAGCGCCCTCTGTGAACGATTATTATCTCAACTGTCACTTTCAGATAGGTTTTAATAACACTTATTATAATGCAAAAAGCTTCAGTTTAAAATATTATATGTAATACATTTTGTAACTAATATGTCAATGACGTGGGAATATATTTTGATGCTGCGTAAGACAGCTCTAAACTTCTTCGTGGAGTTAAACCGGTACTTTTAATTTTACGTTTTTTTTTTTGTATATTATAGGGGGACAGACGAACAGACGGATAGACCTACCTTATGACACCTGCAAATCGAGTATCGTAAGTGCGCTGCCCGCCTTTGAGGGTGATGAGGGATGAGGAGACGGGCAAGAAGACAGGAAAAAGGGGTGGGGGACAAGGGCGAGGAAAAAAGAGAGGGGGAAATCTCACTAATCTTGGGGAAATGCAACGTTAGCGTCGCTTGACAATCGGATTTTTGTGAGGCCGTGGTATCGCACCGGTCGAGCTGGCTCATTCGTGCCTAAGCATGGCTCTACCACTATGCAAGTCTGTCTATATTCGGCAATTGACTTCAAATTTCTGAGATGAAGGTAATAATAATCCTGAAAAAATAAAGTCGCGTTATTAGGTATAAACGTCAACAAATTTCACCTAGTCGGGAACATGATGAGTTGAGACGAAGATATATCAACAGAGTAATGATAAATAGTCCAGATTTGCGAGTATTATTTATATTTATATTTTATAAATATCATTTCATTGTTCTATGAATGAGTTCACAAAAGTAACCATGTTTGTGATATGTTATAATGATTTAGGACATGACCTGTCTGCTCGTTTTACCCCTATCTTACAAACAAAAAAATTTTATAAATTAATGTGACATTTTCAAAACTAGGATAGAAGCGGGAACTGGTAGCTACAAGATGTAATATTCTAAGTTTAATTATTATAGTAGTGATATCCAGACACAAGGCATCTAAATCTTTGTTCTTAAACATATTTTTAACAATTAGCATCAAATATTTTATCTCTTATCGGTGTCGTAATGGGCGACTAAGGGGTCGGACTCTTATTTAGACACAAATATATAATCATACAGTGCTTAAGTTAGCGGACTGGGACTTCACGGCACCAATCAGTTTGAGTTACAGATATGTGACCCTGACTTGCTTGAGCTATTGCTTATGCTCCCCAATTCACCTTTATAAGCAATATCCTTTTCCTTACCTTTCTATCCTCCCTTTAATGTCAATGTACTCCAAATAAGATTCCCAAAAATGCTCGCAGAACGGACAATAGGGTTGCCCACTGTTAAGTAAATGGGCCTAATTATTATCGGCAGAATGTGGGTGAGTTAATTACGCTTCTGCCTACCCCTTCAGGGATGTAGGCGTAAGTGTATGTATGTATGTGTCATACAGTGCTCGAATGAGGGCATTTGGCTTGCCAACTATTGCGTAAGTGGTATTAATTATTGGTTGGCTAAAAGTCGGCGTCCCCTAATAATAATTATTATTATTGTATCGTTTATTTTTAACCAACATCGAAAATAACAAACAATTAAGATTAAGGTTGTGGATCGCTGGTGTCTGAAGTAGTTATAGGGTCTCCAGTTGATATTTCAAAATACCTTATTTAAATACTTACAGTATTGTTATGAAACAAAAATACAATAAAATAAAAAAAAAAAACGGTAGCAGTGAAAACATATCAACAAAATAGGATGAGGGTGTATATCTATGAGTGTGTGTGTGTGTGCGGGTGTTATGGGATTGGAGTTGTGAAAGTGTATACATACCCTATGTCTGCTATGTCAGCTGTTACTATTATGTCTGCTATGTCTGCTAGCCCTACGACAAGGTCTTAGGATATCCAGACAAACATATTTATTAAAATATTTTTTTTCAAAAAAATACTTTTACTTAAAGTTTTAGCAAGTATTATCAGTCTCATCTAGTGGTTAGTGACCCTCACTTCTGAACCGGAGGTCGTGGGTTCGATTCCTACACAGGACAAAAAATTGTGTAATCCACAAAAAAAATTCACGAGTGGGTGATCTTTATGTCCGTTGATTGAATGTTTGTAAAGATCCTGCGACAAAGGCATTAATCCTAATGCGGTAGTGCTCTTTAAAAAAATATAATAAACACTAATGAAGTTAGTCGTCTGATGGTCCACTTATGCCTACATATATAATGTACTTAACAGACACACCTTGCGTGCTTATCCAAGTACATAGGTTATTCATTATTACTACCTGTTGGAAGCACATCATTTTATTTTAATAGTTTGTCTTAATTAGATACTTGACTGTTCGTTTTTAATTAATTAATTATTGACATCTGTAGTATAAAGCGTAGTTTAACTATGATTACGACATCAATTTCAGTATCAAAGTCTTAAAGCTTATGTGTAGAAAATAATTGACTCCTAAATAAGGTACATGACAGCCTTCAATGAGCTTTTAAAATGCCTTTGCTGCAATACTTAAACTGTAATACGTTCAATTTAAAAACTCCTTCGTAATTTCGTTGGTGTTCCATTAGCAAATCCTGATTTGATTACTGCTCTGCTGCTTCATAGCTGTTATTGAAGTGAAAACTTCTTATAGCTCGGTACGCATATTTTTAGATGAGATAAAATTTATGGACTCGCGACTCAGCGACTGGGTCGAACGGAGGCACGGCTCCCTGTCATATAGGGTGACGCAGGTGCTTACCGGTCACGGATGTTTTGGGAAGTACCTGCGGGACATCCGCAGGGAGCCGGACGCCCGGTGCCACCACTGCGTCAACTGCTAGGTAGACACGGCGCGGCATACGGTACAAGAGTGTACTGCTTGGGTAGAGCCGCGCCGTGCCTTAGTAACAGAGATAGGAACTGACCTCTAGCTCACAGCGCTTGTGCGCGCCATGGTCGGGAGCGAGAGGTCATGGGATGCAGTGGTCACCTTCTGTGAAACTGTTATGACACAGAAGGAGGCTGCGGAAAGGGAGAGGGAAAACACGACTACCCTCTCCATCCGCAGACGACGCACCGGACGTCGGAGGAGGGCCGACAATGTCCAATTCTGGCCTCCGTAAATGGACCCGAGGGCGGTGTACGTGGGGTACAGTCCACCGCCCAAATCGTTTAGCAGGTCCGAGTTTGCAGGCGCGTAGTGTTTCGCGCGCCTCCCTCATGGAGTGATAGTGGGGGGAGTGGCACATTTCCCCCCTTCAAAACGAGATGGGGTCCGTTCCGGACGGTCACCTGCTGGCCGCGGAAGAATGTCGTGTTCCCGCGGCCCTCGGCAGCAGATGCGAGGAAGGAACACCGTGGTGGTTTTAGCCGGTCAAGTCCGGCACACCCCTCCGCTCATGCCCCCGGCGGAGGATAGTCCATGAGGATTTCCCCACGTAAAAAAAAAGGCAAACTAAGTCTGTTTCTGTGTCTTCGTGCCATTTTCGTTTGTATGTCTTCCCTTTTAGTATAAAAACGGAACGGAAAAAATTCCATATTTCAAATACATATAAGCTGGTCAAAGTGAAAGTTTTTAGTGTTTGAAAGTGAGGCTTACAATTATCTGACTCATCGATATTTACTATGATTCGAATTACTTTTTTCTGGAGTGTAAATAATGTGGGAACACTTGTACTATTTACCCTTAAGATGATTCCGTATTTTAACCAAGCATAGGCAAACGCGTAGTATGTGTATCAGTCGTTTTTTTTTTATTTCACGGAGAGCGTATGAAAATGTTGACAGTTTGGCTCTTATCCTTTTTATATGCGACTTCCAGTTGATGTGCGAGTCTATGTCTATGCCTAGTAGGGTGAAGTTATTTATTACTTCAAATTTATGTCCATTGTAAGTCTACATTTATTAAAGTTTAGTATCGTGTTTAGTTTTCCGTTTATGTTGATGTTAGTATTACTGGAGGTAAGTATGTAGAATATATATATATATATAGAACACATGATTCGTTACTGTTATTTGGGAGGTCGTGATGTATATAATGAATAGGAGAGACAGCCTATGATGCTTCCTTGAGGAATTGAGGCGTTGATTGTTTTGCTACTTTTTTTTAATTTGCGTATTAAAAATTTGCATATTAGAAATTTCACGATGATCGGATCAACGGAATAGGAGCGCAAAGAATACAAACAAATATATATTGAATATTATTGTAAAGAGGATGATGTCGATCAGTCGCCAACTTATAATTTTTTTTTTGGTAGTTAAAAGGGGTAGGAAATAGAGGGGAGGTGGTTGTTGGTGAAACGCTATGGCGGCATTGCTTAACAACCCGGTCCGTACGTGCCTACATAGAAAACATAAGCCTGGCTCTCCCACGTTTATGTTTCCTACGTAGCTACGTAACGAAATGAATTTCCTGGTTGTCATGTATCTTGTATCTCGACACACCAAGTCTTTGTGTAGCTAAAATTAATTCCTGCTATAAGCAAGTTAGGGGGCACATCATTGCTATAGCTAAATAATCTAGAAGATCGGCGCGTGCCTTACGATCGCAAACAGCACGCCCACGGCTTCGGGCAGAGTTTGTTTTAGCACGATGTCGGAGTGTTTCCGCTTAGTGTATGGTTTTACGGTGTAACTATTCCATAATTCACTTTTTTAAGTGTATAAGTTAAGCTCAATTTTTCATCCCCTTTTATTTTGTTTTTGAGGTTGACTATTATTTATTTTCACCTTTTAATTTATATATTTTAATGTCGTCACATATCGTGTAACATATACATTAAAAATATCGCATTGAGAACCTACTCCTTTTTGAAATTGGTTACAAATCTAAGGTTCAAAATTTTTAAGCCACAAATCATTTAGGTATTGTGACTTATAATGGTTACATGGAGGCTGATAAATCTTGCATTCCCAAATTTGGTACCAACTTAGATTTAAACTTAACCTATCCTAAATATATATATAAGAGATCTTGTAATATAGTTTATCATTTTCAACACACTGAAAAACGGCCCAGCTGGGATAATACCGAGCGTCCTATGAGCTAGATGGCAAAATGATGGCAAAGATGACTAAGCTTCTTGATGACGGCTATCTAAAATTCCAGCGGCGTTCAACATTTTTACATCCATACTATAGTTGTGACTTCAGTCCTTTAAACTCCATCTTTAGTAGGTCTAGAGTGGAAAGTACAAACTTATCTATTAACGTATGATTGTCGAAGCCATTATAAAATTCGAGGTCCTTTATTCTATATTCGTATTCCCGATATGAGATTAAATGTTTGCAGTATCTGAGTTAACGGTACTCCGTAGTTATACTTGCCGACGCACTGTGATCCGATACTGATTATTACAGACACCGTTCAAGAATCGAAAATAACACGAGTTAACTGTCTGCTACGATATAAATCAATTGAAAGGCATGTTAATGACATTTTATATTTTTTTTTTATTTAAAACTAACTGTCGGTCACGTACGTTAATGTTTCCGTTCGTGCATATTATACATTATTTTATGTCCTTCTCTATCCATGTAGTCTTGCTGCAAAATATAATGACGATCAGATGATGATATAAATATATCTGTAGTCTATGTACATAAAAATTATAACTGATGATGATGACGTACATAGAGAACGAAATAACTTAAATAAATTTATATCTCAATTGGTAAGACCAAATTGGATATATCGGTTTGCTCTAAGTATATGTAAATTACCTAAGCTCGTGATAATGATAATAATTTAAGACATATGATAAATATCATATCATCCAAGTTCTATGAATATGAGGAATAAAAAACTAAATGAATGGGAATATATTATTGTTATATGGCAGTTTGGTTCTTTCCATGTTGGTTTTAAGACAAGTTGACAAGTTTTAATGTATTGTTGGAAGGTACAGAAACGATTACACTAGTTTTAAACTTCACTGACATACCAAATTAGGAAAAAAATGTATTTGATATGAAATTTTAAACGTTTTAATATTATGTTAAGGTATGTATAGTTTTT
Organism: Tyria jacobaeae; assembly: GCA_947561695.1. Taxonomy (NCBI): domain Eukaryota; kingdom Metazoa; phylum Arthropoda; class Insecta; order Lepidoptera; family Erebidae; genus Tyria; species Tyria jacobaeae. The sequence goes on along the minus strand of OX387211.1, from coordinate 2,660,904 downwards.
AGAAAAGGGGGTTTTTAAACGTATCATTTTTTTTTATCACGTGGAAACCCCTACGGGTCGTCACCTCACCGGGCTAAAATGTGAGGTGGTATGTTGGACTCGAACCGACTAAAACGACACGGTATTCCGTCACAGAGTCTTATTGCTGATTATTATTATATTATTGCTCAAGTTTCTGTCGCTCAAGATCATGGACACAATTATGGTAACTATGCATCCACGCAGGGCACTCAGCTAGTATTTAAAGTGCGGTATCCTCGCGGTAGCTTCCGCAGTGGTGACGGATAGGCGGTGGCTCCCGCCCTATTCGATACAGGTTCTTCCCGGAGCAGCTATGTCCGGTAAGTACCTGCACTATCCGGTAGGAGAGGCTACCATGTCACCTCTCCAGACAATCTTCCATAGCGAGCTATTGAAAAAATAGTTTGGTTCTGTCACCAAAAGTTACCTATGGCGCTGCAGACGGATAAATATTTTTATGTTTAACAGAAGTTATACAAATTAGAGTAGCTTTATAATGGTTCATAGATCAGCTAATTGCTGTAGAATGAAACTAAAGCCTTTAATGGTACTCTCAGTTCTTGCCGCCGCTTTGTAATTTAAGCAATAACGACTTTTATGACCTGCATGTATCTTTCCTTAACAAGGTTAAAGTGGAACATCATTTTATTTTTTATAACATGTTTGTGATACAGCTTTAATGCAAACATTTTAGTTGGATTTGCTTTACTAAGCTGGTGCTTAATTAGAAAAACACTGTGTCTACCTAAATCAGAAACCCCCTTTTTGTCTTGTGGAAACTTCAAAGTGTTGTCTACTTACAAATAGTAAGGTAGTACGATGGACTTAAACTGACTAAAACCAGACAGTGTTTCGTCACCGGGGCTAGAAGTACACTTGACTCTCTTCCTAGGGGGAAAGCCCCTGTATAAGGATAGAAGCCAAGTTTGCCAGGCGGTAGACCTGGCTTCCTGTATTAATCAACCTCATTATGGTGTGCGGATGGTCCTAGCCATTCCCCACTATCGGGTCTGCTTCTGCTAGCCCAGATAGACAGCCCTGTTGGTCGCCCTTAGGCAAGCGCTCATGAAGGCCGAAGATCATTTCGCGATCAGCGGCGCTTGGTGCATTTTCTGCATTAGATAACATTTCCGCAGACTGAGACAGACGGACTCTTCCATTCTCTTCTCACCGCTTCTTTGGCATGCATCACTGTCTCACAGAACGAGGCGGCGGAATCCCATTCACTTGTGCTTTGGACCATTTATATAACTATGGTCTCCAGCGCGAGGCTAGGGCGCGAGGGAGAGGAGCACTCCTCCAAAGAGTAGTGTGCAAGGCAAGCATTGCTTCACAACCGGTTTTCTGTGAGGCCGTGGTATCGCATTGGTCGAGCCGGCCCATTCGTGCCTAAGCATGCCTTTACCATGTAAAAACGAGTCCATTGAAAGGAAAGGGCATACTATGTAACTCGAACTGGCGTTTGCCTATAAGTCTGAGACCTCTAAGCGGATTAGTCCTATGCTATTGATAACATACATATATTAGCTATACTAACTACAAACTAATGTGTTTAATCATCTACGTGGGTATATGAAGTTATAAGTTTTTGCGCCAGTAAATAGGTTAAAATTCTTTCTTTCAGGGGAAAAAATATTTATTTTATGTTTTTATAGTTATAGTATGTTATTACTAACATGGTTAACTAAATACCTTCTGGCGTTAGTTTTCCTTCCTTATTTGAAACCACAAAAGTTTTTTTCCAAAACAAAAGCGAAATGTAGTACTATTATCTACAGAATAGTTTGTTAAGGAAACCGGAAAAATAAATGTTATAAGATTAGCAAAACCAAATTAATTGATATTTAAATGTGTACCACAAATAGGAATACATACATACATACATACATAACATCACGCCTCTTTCCCATAGGGGTAGGCAGAGACCACTTCCTTCCATTTGCTACGATTCTGACATACCTTTCTCGCTTCTTCAACTTTCATTCCGTTTTGCATACAGGCTCGTCGGTTAAAGGTAATTTTGACCTGGCCTTTGCTTAGATTGTCTTGGACTTGGTCCAAGAACATTCGCCTAGGTCTTCCTCTTCATAAAAAATAGGAATAAATGAAAATAAATGTTTCCAAAATTGGATTAAAAACGAGTAGAAATCAGTGTGGTGTTAGAGTAGAATAGTGCTCGCCCTCTCATCCCATGGGTGTAGTAACAGGCGACTATGGGAACGGACTGTTTTCTATCAGATCTAGTGCCCGGTTGACGGCAAAAGGTTGGCCCCTATTACGTTAGTGGGACCAAATTTTAATTGCAAAAATGTGAGTGTTTAATAAACCTCTGCCTACCCCTTCAGGGGATATAGGCGTTAGCATATGTATGTAAATCAGTGGAGGAGTTTGGAATATTCATGTATGACTTTAAAAAGACTATTTGTTTTTTTAAAGAATACTAGCAACATGGGTCACACATTACTAGTATTCTTGTTATCCCCCCCAGCTAAGCTAAATGCTTGTGTTAGGGGTGGGGTTACGATGGTAGTGTACTGGACGGGGTTTGAACCCGCAACCACCTGATCGCAAGTCCGACGCCTCAGCCATTTGTAAAATAAGATAAAGTTATATTTCATTAGGTTTTCTCTGAAGCTATAGCCAGACTGATTAATAATAATAGTACTCATATTTACCAATAATAACTTAAATACTCCTTTGAAGACTTGTAGTCCGTTACAAACTAGTTCAGTATCAATTATTTTTACCCGAAAGCGCAAGGAGTCTTATTTATTTATGTGTATGAATGTAAGTATGATGCCTCTTTGTCACGTCGCTGTACCCAATGTGATCGTGTGATTGAAATCGTTTTAATAGCGGGAGTGACATAGGATAAGATTTCAATGTAATGTTGTTTTTTATATATTTCTTTAGTTATTTGACTCGTTTATTAATTTGTGAGTCCAACACATTAGACCAGACACCACCGATTTGTCTTGTGTTCTTCACAGGTGGGTCTATTGCAGGAGCACCAGATCCTTGGTCCTTGCTAGATCAGGCTTAGAGAGGTGCGTGCGGAATTTGTATATCCTTTACGTCTAATTACCGCTCTATCGTCTAGTGGGTTGATAGCTGCGCGTTCCAAACTATAATCTCTTCACAACAATAAATAAGTGTCGCTAATGTAACAGCATATATGGAGCAAGGCTATCGCGTCATCTGGGTACTGTAGGACTATACATATGTACATATATACTGTCTGATAGATTAAAATCCTATCTCTATTTTAATACTAGTATAATAGATCAAGCAATAGATAAGATAATCGGCTATATTACTAATATTAAGTGTGCTAAACTAATGCTAGAAACACTAGCTAATAGAACTTTATTAATGCACCCTATTTTACTCGTATACATATGAAAACCGTCGTGCGTGGGACACCTTATGTGGGATAGAGGCTTGCGTGCACCGCCCTCCCAGCCCTTCGCTATCGCACTTCGATACACGAGCATAATGCAACGCAATATATTAATTATTAATGGTACTTAAGTAAAAGTAAAAAACGTGTAAAATGCCCGATGACCTATTAATTTGGTTGTATTTTAAAGATAATAAAATACATTTTAGGAATTATGGCAAATATATCAATTTATAAAATAATCATTAATCTTAAAATGGGCTGCAACTAATTTATTTATTTTGAATAAAAATCCTTCTCAGTAACCTTTTTAAAATCATTCGAGATTGAGAAATATCAACAAATACACAACACCAGGTACCCCAATAATAGGATGCTTGTGAAGAGTAACAGATAAAAGAAGTGAATGACAAACAATATTATATTTGCTTGGTTTAACCCATAACCACCTGCTTTGACCACCTTTGGTAGAGTGGCTGTGAATTTAGGGCCACTATTTTCACTCACTAGATATTACAATATTTTTTGTAATACCTTTGTACTGAATATTTAAAATAGCCTGTGAATCTATAACACTTCAATCCCAAGCACTTCATATAATTATCTACTGAGTAAGACACCTTATTCACTTTACTATAAATAAATAATAATATATAATGTATAATAATAATAATAAACACTCCACACATCTCACACACGGCCGTCTGATACCAAACTAAGCAGAGCTTGTACTATGGTTACCAGACAGCTGATAAACATACTTATATACTTTTAAATACATATGTACATATTATAGATAAATTATATCCAGACACAGAACAAATGATTGTGTTCATCACACAAATATTTGTCCTGGGTGGGAATCGAACCCACGACCTCGGCTTAGCAGTCAGGAACGCTAACCGCTAGACCAACAGGCCAGCCTTACTGCGGACTTAAATCTTTTTAGACTTAACAGTTTTAGGTTTTCAGGGGTTTTATTATAAAATCACACACGGTGGCCCAGAAACGACTTGTTACTTTTTCGTAGCCTTGAAGTAGGTGCAGTAAATCAAGTTATAATAAAAATACTGACATGCCACTGCATATATTTTAATTTCTTTGAATTTCTGCCTCAGCGAATAACGATTATCGAGGTAGGTAGTCGTTTAATAAAACATATACAGTGAGTAAAACAATAAGGTAATGAAATCTATATCTCAGTGTATTAAATAAATATTATTTCATTAAAGCCCCCAAGCGCAGTGGATTGTACTAAGCCATATTTTGTGTGCAGGCGCAGTGCGATAAGACAATCCTAACTACCGAGTGGTGAGCTTATTAATTAATGTATGATTTACTACTGCAATAAATTGCTCGTTACTTAGTTGAATAATAACATGCTTTATCGTAGATAATATTTCTTTAAAATATGTCTGTAACTGCGAGTGTAACCTCGATCCTGACATGGGATAAGTAAGTTGTTTGTGATAATAAACATTAAACTTGGAAGGTCTAGTACACAAAGTCTGATTATTTTAATAACCTAGGAATGGATTCACTGCAAGCTGATTGTCATGTTCTAATGTATCAACGTTCATAAATTAAGCTGTTGCTAAAGACACCAATAAAAATGTTATATTGTAAAAAAATAATTTTCAAATTTCTACATTAGAGTAATGTAAAATTTTTACAATCACCTTTCTCGTACATCAAAGAATATCTGAAATAAGGAAAGTAATAAAATAAATATAAAATCCGAGTGCAGTATACCTTAGTTTTATTTGACATCTTAATACACTCTTATTATTATTATTAAATACACATATAACTCATCTTCTACCCCAGTCGGGTGAAAAAAATCGATATTGGTTCAGCTTGTCCCGAGTTTTGTGTTTATAAATTAATTTCTATTTTACACATAGGCATAGATAAACCGATCATACTGTCTTGGACATAAGATATATACGTGAATCTCTAGATCATCATCTAGAGATTCACATATATATAAAAAAAAAGAAAAATGCAATATCGTCGACAGTGACGTATTAAGGGACCTGGATAATATGATAGTAATTACAAAAGAGGTTTGTTATTAACTACCACATATAATAGATACCTGCTTGTACAACACAAGATCTATTAAGCAAGTATAAACCTAGGTTCACATTAAATAGCACTAGGTAGTAATGTGAATCTATATCAAATGTATGAAACCGAATGGTATGCTTGTGACGCGATACGACACAATAATATGAACCTAGCTTAAGACTGTTTGGTATAATAGGCAGTATAGAAATCTATGTGACGTGTAGCTGGACCACGATGATCCGGCGCAGGGTGTGCGGGCCTGTCACGATTCACGCAGCTCACCGCATCCCAGCCTCTCGTTTGTTTTATACCGAGACATATCGGTGAGAGGCACCCACGCCGCCACGCCGCGCCGTGCGTGCTGCAAACGAGAGAGTAGAGCCCTTCCTTTATTTATCTGTAACAATTTATTGTACTTCCACGTTCAAGGAGATGCAATAGGTTCTACAAACGAAGGTGTTTCCTCGATGTTCGTCACGTCCGGTCTTAGTCGGCTTTATGTTTAATCATTGTTTAATTAACAAACATACATATATACATATTGCAAATAACAATTCATGCATTACCAACTAATGCAATGTTTTAATTTTTTACAATAGTATAATGTAATACTTTTTATCACTACATGTGTAACACATAATGTCAAGAAGACCACATCTGCGAAATAAGTATCGCCAAATATAGATACAAAATTATATGTATAACACGAATCCCTATAATCTAAAGCAGCTCATTTACACTTGTTTTTTTTTTTAAGAAATTTAACTGATAATTATCATTTTTTTTTCTATTTTTCATCCAACATTCGTGAGCAAAATATTTGACAATAATAATGTTCCTCATTAAAAACCATTGCGCTTCGGATATGTAAAGTACCTAATCAATTTGGAACTAGTGTGCAAATAATAACATAATGAAGCCTTCATACACCATTCACACTTTATAGACCATGCAGTTGACTCAGCAAGAGCGTGCATTATCAGATAATAGCTCATAATGTATGGTTGGCTAACGTGATGAGAGTTTACATTTTTCCAGTCATAGCTTAGAGCTAGATTTTTAGTATAAGCATCTCACGCGCTATTACCTACGCGGGTCGCGGTCGTGAGTGCGCTTTGCATATTTCAAGAATATCAGTCAGATGCGTGCACTACAGTCAAGTGAAATGAACAGAGTCTTATAATGTTAACGGCTAAAACTATGGGTCGAAGTTTCCCACGACGATTTTCGCGTGCTTCCTCAAAGTTCATCATTGTTTTGTTATTGCAGCATTTCATTAATACTTAATACTTAGGTAGAATACCTAGCAGTCTGATAATAATGTATGTTATGTTATGTTAAGTAGGCGTTCATTGGTTACATTTGCCCGAAAAAAGGGTGGAGTGGTAATGTTAAACTTAGAATAACACTAAAGTTAGTTTGTTGGCTGGTTATATTAACAGGTTAAAAAAAAATGGATCTCCGGCAGAAAACCTAGCATCTTGTCTAATACCAAGTTAAATAAAATTTATCGGTCACGATTTTAGGACCATCAAATCGTGACTGATAAATTTTTCAGGCAAGCAAGCAAGGCAGGTAAAAGTAAAAAGTACATAAACTACATCCTACCTTATATAAAAAATCAAAATACTTTCTGTTATTCAATAAAACGATTTACAGTAAAAATAACAGTAATAAGAAGAAACATTATATAGAGTCGTCTGGCGTTAGCTTTGTGAATTGTGGCAGTACGAGGCGAGTGCACGCTTGACCTGCGTAATTGTGTGCTGAGCCGAGCCTATAATCCCTTAGTACTCTCGGAATCCTTTTACACTACACGATTTGAAAATGTAAGTAATACAGGATTGAAATATAGTATTTGTTTAACATTGGTATTTTCCAGAAATAGTCTGTTAAATATATTTTCCATTTATATTTAACAGAAATAATATAATTAAGACTATTTGTCGGTAAATATAAATATGAAAGGAAGAAGTGCTTATCATAGTTTTAATTGTTTTATCACAACTGATACTATTGTATTAACAAATTGTTTTGTACACGAGCATGTATAAATAAAAATGAGAGCATAATTTGTAAAATTTATCATATACTAGTCATCTCGTATGATGTAAAGGTCTCTGCAGTGAGATCTTGCCTATTAGTGGTCGGGCAAAAACGTGCGGAAGTCTGCGCTGACTAATTGGGCTGTATTGAGACCGCAACGGAGCACTATCGAATCGATATTTCAGGTTTTGTTCGCTGCGTCCTTATTTAATTTACTGAAATTTGTACTACGTCTATTGAATTAAACCTTCCTGGCAGGTACCTTGAAGAAGTAAATTAAGAATTTAACAGCTGTAGAGCCATGTTTATGTACGAATGGGCGGGCTCGACCGGTGCGATACCACTGCCTCACAGAAAACCGGTTGTGAAGTAACGCTTGCGTTGCATTTCCCCGAAATGAGTGAGGTTTCCAGAGGTCCAAGGCGTCTCCTCTTTCCTCTTTCCCATCTCCTCATCTTGCCTCTCTTATTTACCCTTCGCCCATCCCCCTATCCCTCATCACCCTTAAAAGTGGGCAGCGCACTTACTCTTGAGTTGCAGGTGTCCATGGACGGCGATTGTCACTTACCATCAGGTGACCCGTTTGTTCGCTTGTCCACCATATATACATATATATGTATATATTATTAGGCAATTAATAAACCCGCCATCTTTGTACTTATTATTTTTTTTAAGTATACAAAATCAAATTATTTCTCAACTATATAAGCACCGTCGTTTTCTATCACCTGCCGCCAACGCGCTGGAAGAGACATAATGACTTCGTATAAGTTTTTAGGCTTTTGTTCAAAAAAGGTGGTAAGGTCACTTTAAGTAGTGGGCTAGAGAACGAAATAGATGATAATCTGAGGGCATAATGTCTGGAGAGTACGGTGGGTGAGGAAGGAAAGCCCAGCCAAGCGAAAGTAATTTTTCACAAGTTGCTTTTGCTACATGTGGTCGAGCATTATCGTGCAAAAAGTATACTTTATATTGATTTTTCGGTAATCTCGCTGCTACTTTATCCAGTTGGTCACAATTAATATTGGCCGTGATTGTAGTGTTAGATGGCTTCAACAGCTTCCAGTATGTAATTCCGTTTATTCCCCACTACACACTTAAAAGAACTTTTTTACTCTTGTCAGATTTTGGCGTCGATACTCCTTCTTCTCCAGGTCCAAGCCACTGGCGCTTACGCGAAAAATATATTTACATAACCTACTTTTCATCCCCCGTAATTACATCCCTCAGCCACTCATTGGTACGATGACAAATAAGTAGTTCCATGCACACGTTAGCTCTCTTCTGAAGTTGAAACGGCGTCACCTCATGTGGCAACCAAACTGAATATTTGCTGGTCTTTTCTGGATTCAACTTTTGGTTACATAAAAGTCATGGTTTAACGTTATAATGACCAAAAAATGTTTAATTATAAAGTGAATAATTAAAAAAAAATAAGCTGATTATAACATATACATAGGATTTTTAATGGCTCACGACTAAACTGGCAAACAAAGATATAAAAATAAAAAATAATTATAAACAGAAAAAGTCTAAAGGGAACACGGATCACAAGGATTAAGGGTAATTCTTTATATACTAAGAAGTATCATAGGCTAAATAGTAATATGGTACAATACCCTAGTTTATTTTATAAAAAAATGGTTATATAACACTATGAAGTACTGTAGGCGCGGAAGCTAGTTGAAACAGTTTGAAATGTTCATCTCACGCAGGCTGGGCGCGTTAATTTTTCACTGAGCTAACTCGTGCTATTGTGAGGTGTTGAAATGGCCATTGTTTCGCTGACAATGGGCCGACAATGGCTTCGTATCTCTCAAAAGGCCGCGAGCTCCCGACCTGAGTCACGTGTATCTTGCTTACTACAGTATCGTGCTTTAAGCTTTAACCGGTAACGAAGTCAATAAATACGTGTGAAAGTATACTGTTATATTCTCGCTACTAATCATAAAATGCCGGCGCTATATTTATATTTGCTTACTCTCTTTGTAGCCATATCATCTGTCACGTCGCATCTATATTTTTTGTTTAGTCACCGTCTACTCTCGTAGCCTCTTCACCATATCTCAGTCATCCCTACGCATCACAAACACAGTCATGCCACGTTAGTATAGTTCTCCGCAAAGGTTTTCTTTCTTTCCTCCGATAGTTCTTGTAATATGCAATATTTCTAATAAGACTAAAACAGCGAATATAAAGAACACTCGGACACGTGAATCACACAAATTTTAGCTACAAAATTTAAGCACAACATACTGTTATACTAAAATTTAGGCTTGGCGATCAACATCTGTGCAATTAAGATTAAATTTTTAAATTTATACTAAGAAGGACATCAGTAATCTGCTCGGATCTCAAATAATACCTTTCAATCCGCTTCAAAAACAACTTTAGCTTATAACCAAATTGAATTTCAGTTATACGTTTAGGAAATTTCAAAGGAGGCGAAAGAGAATATCCGCATCGGTTGGTGTTCCTTTTACGTCATACCGCCATTAAACTACGTCGTGGAATAGTGAAATCGATCAATTATTTTTCGCTCGGTGTGCAGTAAAAAGACGGCAGAGACGGCCGAAACCGTTCGGAGGTTCGGATATTAAACGCCCGCTCGATGCAAAAGGATGCAACGTGCGCGCGGAGCGGGTGATCCCTTTGACGGAGAGTTCGCGATCTATCTGCGTCCTTATCTCATCTCCAATTTCATTTTGAAAATGATATGTTGAACTCATTTATCTTAAATGGCTTAGTCGATAGAGAGTGAGTAGCAGAGAGTGATGTCAAACGGTATCAATAGATGATGAGAAATTCACAAATAAGAACTCTAAGTTAATTTTCTTAATTTAATATTTAAATACACTTCCATTAAGTGGATCAAAATGTAGCTAATATAATTGTTGGATGACTCAGCCTTAAAACTTCCTAGTAGTAACTCTTGGGAACCTTCATGGCAACGCTAGCGTGAAACTACTCATAAGAGATATCGATATTTCAGGATTTTGTTCGGAGTTTAGACACAGTCATGTTGCTGCTATCTATCCTAGAACTAAGTTGCTCCTAGTTTGTTAAAAGTAAAGGCCAATATTGCTGTCTAGAAATATGAGAATGGGTAATTTTAGAATTTTATATGTGTTTTAAGTTGTCTATTTCAACTTATTAGTCACGCAGATCCAGCTAATAATATTAAAGTTCACAACAATAAAACTCTTTGATGAGTAGCTGTTGACCAGCAACTAAAGAACGAAAGAAAAAATAAGAAGACGTGAAAAAGGTATTGAACCTTTCTATTTTTACCTGTTTATATTAGTAAATTGATACTACTTAATGTATAAATGTACGGACAAAGATGTATTCCTAATATAACCAGTTGCAACTTAAGTTATAAAACACTCCTTATATGAGTGAGAAAAAAGTCAAAAAGTCTATTGGGAATTAAATCCGTGAGCTAACGCTGTTTAGAAGAAGGAAAATAGTTACGAACGACTGCAATAATTACTTCTCCTTGCTTGCTTACATTACATCAAGTATATGGGTAATAGGTACTATGTCACCCACTCTCACCCACGCTCAAATGACTCTGGATCGCAACAACGAAACTTCTCACACTCATACGTATATATGTCATACACAGTCGAAAAACATAACCTACCTTCTTCCGCAGTCAAGTAAACAATTCTAATATATTAATGCATATATTGCGAATGTATTAATGCATATAAAATATAATTTACCTTAAAAGTAAGAGGAAAGTTCCACATGGCTGGAGGCAGCCAGCCTAGTTATTGGTTGGGCTCGTCTGTTCGGGGCTCCCATTAGTATCGGTCGGTGCAACGACGTTGATCGATGTGGCGCCCTCACTGTGCTGATGCACCCACCACTTAGCACAGTGTGTTATCCAAGACTATTTTACGAAAAAAAAAACATTATGGTCATAACAAAAAACTTATAAATTCCTTGCACTTCAATTACACCACATTCCACAGCCGATGATCTACTATATATCTACTATAATTTTTTTAGCAACGAAATAATCAGGCAGTTATTATTTTATTAAACAAAACTTATGGATGTCAATTGTGATTACTTAAATTGTAGAGTATAATGTATATTTTTGGTTTTACGTTCACTTACTTTGTTCACCATGATAATTAAAAATAAGTCGTCTCTTGGTATTGCGGAATAATAAATTCAGAATAAAACTTCTTGTTGATACATGATTTTTTTTTGATCCGAGCTCAATAGCTCAGTGTCGGCAGCATCCTGAAAAGGAAATTGTTTATATATTATATTTTATTTTTACTTCAATCTTATTGTAATACAATTTTTAAGTTATGACTCATTTCCAAAAATTTAAATCTCAATCTAATCTTGATTTTTTTTACAGAACCGTTACGTACAAATACATTGATATAAACAAATAATACCAAATCAATGGTACAGCTTTACTTAATGAGCAAATTATAATTAGATAAAACTAACAAATGGTCTACATTTCGGCAGGCTATCAACCCACAAAGAAACTTGGGCGGCTGTCGGAGTTAGCTGAAGTTGTTTGTAACGTCTGAGGGCGGGCGGTGGGGTGCTGGGCGAGGGGCCGCCCACGCCGTGCGAACAAAGCCTTCCGTGAAAGCCTTCGGACGTTGATAGATGCGATAAGCTCAGATGCAAGTGAGCTGCATACATTTCTTGCTACAGTTTCTCGCAAAGGCATAATCTTTTCGTTTATAGAAATTGTCTAATTATTGCGAGTGCCGACGGTAAATTACCAAGTTTGATAAATACGTTTACTTTAATTAAAGTTGAGTTTCAACTTTGTTTCATTTTCTGAATGTCACGGTGATGATATAAATCGTCTTAAGATCTCAGATCAGTACTTACATTCATATGTAATATGAAATGTTGCGTTCAATACACATTTATTTTGGTATTCACTTAACTAAAGAGTTCACCAAGAAGGCCAAGCTATTAAATATATAAAAATGTAATTTTATCACTAAGATTTACAAATCGGACTCAATTTGAGTGTTACGGTTTGTATACATATATGTAAATGTATTCACGCCTGTATCCCCGAACTGTACGGCAGAGACGTTTCAAACGCCCAATTTTGTCAACCATTATTTAATTCCAATTTTATGATAAGGGCAAGCCTATTGTCGGTTATCATTACAGCGTTTTTTAATTTACTGTAATCACCATAATTTTAGTTGCTAGTAAGCCGTAGGCCTTGGATGATAATGAATCCGTAAACAGTGGAATCGATCTTTGGGCAGTATCTTGCTTCGGATCTAACACAACATTATTTATAGGTTTAAATGAATTGTAACGTCATAAGACGTCATGGACAGTAGACAAGATTATAAAAAATAGTTTTTTTCTAATTTGTACTTAATTTTCAAACCAAGCATTAAAAGTACCAAATTATAAAGTATGAAGTATTCCGACAAAATCAATCGATCAACTTAACGTTTAATAAATAAACACTGATCTGACCACATCTTTTCAAATAGGATAACCTATTTAAAAATATGTAGGCAGATTTTTGTAACCTCTTTCTTGGGAGTTCAAACTATTTTATAAAATAGCCTCTTACGTTGGAAAATTTATCTATGTATAGGCTAGTATAAAAGCCCACGTAGAATTAGGCACGAAACATGCTATCGTCTGCTTTGCGGTGCAACATCGTAAATGCATTTTCTTATAATTCAGGAGCGTCACGTAGCCTTTACGAAGAGCCCCAGGCGAAAGCCCAGCTTCACAGGAACGCAAACGAATTTGCAGTTACCTGTTTTTATCTCACGCCCGCACCTATAAAATGGTATAAGAAAATTGGGTTGAATGAACCTCATACTTCTGATAAAAATACTTTTAGTTTAGGTAGCTACAAATTGATAACATTATTTGTTTTCCGGTAAATTTCGTAACTTAATTTATTTTAAAGTGTCTCATTTTATAATCTAAAAGTAAGTAGTTAAGGAAATTTCTGTTCTATTTCGAACCTAACAAAAACCACAATTACACAATCATACTTCTAATACTTTATTTGTTTTCTACATGACTACCATGGGTAAGTCATTATGCCATGTGCAAATAAAACCCTTTCTGTTGAGAGTTTGATCGGCATCGGTGACAGCTTATCACCAGGGAGGGCGTGTCGTGGATGGCCACTTAAGATATAGAAAAATCCTTCACTAAATAGCAATTGCTATAATAATGAAAATTAAATTAAATAACACACTTTCCACTGACATAACTCATTGCTGTACTCTTCATTATATTACAAACTATAAACTACCTACTTTCATAAACAAGAAAATAAGTTTTCTCAAATATTCTATATGTCAATAGGAGGCCACAAGGTGCGAGTTCTATATAAGACTACCTTAAGCGATAACACGATAAGTTGTATTACATTTGTACTAAATATGGTCTGTAATATTACCTAGTGTGTTTATGGTGTATAATTACTTTACTTCTAAAGATGTTGAAAACATATCTGTACATTTTGGCATGTTAGTTCACATACAAATGAAACAAATTACCGCTACTTACACAAGCATTTCAATTTGTGCATATTTGTAATGAATTTTGAGGTAAAAGTTTATAATGAGCTACGGCGTACCACGTCTCATACGTTCACGTTTGACACATGACAGTTAGTGTCACATCTAAGCTTGGAGCGCGGCGTTGGTGCGAATATTTTATTTGGGCAGTACGGGGACGTCGTAGTCTCCCTGTGCCTATCCACCACGGGGAGGCCGGTGGTGAGGGGGGATGGGTGGCGAGTGCACCACGGAGGAGGGGTGCGACGTTGATCGATGCACGTCTTGCGCCGGAGGCTGCACCCGACGTAATTCATTAAACGCTGAAACTGCAAGCGGATTTTGAGTATTAAAACGATTTCTCACGGGGTTGTCCAGTTTGGCTGTGCTTTTATGTACGAGTGGAAGCTTTAAAAGGGTTTACTTAGTTGGTAAAGTAAATAGGGAATCAGTTTAAATTGATAAACGGATTTCTACTATTAGGTATTTAGGTAGGTACGGATATGTATGAAATAAACTTTTACTTAAGAGATTCACTTGTAAATAAAATACTTATACATGTGTAATTTTTACCTAATTCGTTCACTACGAGCCCCGATGCAAAATAGTTCGTCTAGTGTGAAATTTTCTCTGTGAGATTTTTTCTAACTTCATTATTTTTAAAACATTAAGCTGTTCTACTATCACATCTCGCGTTACTTATGTCATTTTTTAATTATAAACCAATAAACTATTTAAGCTTTTTAAATTTATACTTATCTTGTTTTAATTTCGAAGGAGTTATAAGCAAAATAGTTCGTGTAATTGTTAATCGATGCAAAAGAGTTCGTCTATCGGTGAGTTAAATAAGATTATTCTTTCTATGTACAATTGTGTTGCATAATTTAAATTTGTAAAAGTAATTCTGTGTCATTTGTCAAGTGAGACAGTATAAATTCAGAAAATTTCAGTTTTTTTTATTAGTTTTCAAATAACAATGGGTCGTGGCAAACCCGTGTGTGAAGAGCTTCGAAAGCGAATAGTTTGTAGGGTCGATGCCTGCAAATCAAGTTACCAAATATCTGAAGACTTGATACTTTCCAATCTATCATTCAGCACTATAAAAAGAATAGAACGACTTCTTGTTTGAAGAAAACTGGTCGACCACGCGTAACAAGTGCAGTAGAAAACAGAATCCTGAAGAAAATTATCAAAAATAATCGTCGTGCTTGAGCTGGAGAACTCACGGTGCAATAGAAGGACATGATTCACAAAGACGTCTCAGTTGATGAAGAGGTTGAAGTTTGCTCGTGATCATTTAAATTGGACTTCCGATCAGATGCGTAGTATCATTAGAGACTCCAAATTTGAAGTGACAGTCGGCGATTAAAGGAAAAAAGTGATTCGGAACAAAAATGAGACATTTCATACTGATTGTCTCAAATGCAAAGTGAAGTTTCCGGCGTCTCTTATTTTATGGGGCTGCATGTCTGCACAAGGTGTTGGTGGTATAACGTGTGTGGATGGTTCTATCAATGCTGCAAGGTATCAAAACCTTTTAGAAGAGAATTTACTGCCCTCTATTCCGTCACTTAAGCATCAAGATTCCTTCATTTTTCAACAGGATGGTGCTTCCTGCCATACTGCAAGTACAACAAAGACGTGGCTACTGGCGAAAAGCATCCCTACAATCGAATGGCCATCTTACAGCCCGGACATGTCGCCGATCGAAACCCTATGGTGGAAAATGAAAAAAGTTCTCCGTAAAAATCCATCAAGACCGAAGAGCGACTTAAAGGCTCTTGGCTGTCTGGGAGTCAATGACGCCTGAGGAGTGTGCAGCGTTGGTTGCAACCATGCCTCTTCGCATTAAAGCTGTCATTGAGAGCAAAGGAAGACGAATACTTTTGCGTTATGTTTTTAGAATATTTAAAAAAAAAATTGTTATGTAAAGTCATGAAAGAATTTCAGTTAGTTTAAAATAAACTTTAAAATGTTCCTCAAATTGTGGTTTACTTTTTATTAAACGTTCTTAATTATTTTACCAATATTTAATTTCTATATTTTACGCTTTGCACAACTTTCCATACTAGACGAACTATTCCGCCGTCCAAGGACACCTGCAACTCAAGACTTGTAAGTGCGCTGCTCGACTTTGAGGAGGGAGGGCGATGCGGGGAGGGAAAAGAAGAGAGCGTGGATGAGATGGGGAGAGGAGGGGGAATGAGGGTCTCCCCTGGGAAAGAGGAAAAGAAAGAAGAATTGGGCCTCCGGAAACTTCACTAATTTCAGGGAAAAGCAACGCAAACGTTGCTTCACAACCGGCTTTCTACGAGGCTGTGATATTCCACCGGTCAAGCCGGCCCATCCGTGCCTAAGCATGGCTCTACAACAGTTGATGAGGTGATAGTTTATAGTTTAACTATATGTACTTTTAGATAGAATACACTTTAAATTCAATGTTACATGTGTCATTAATGTACCATTTAGGGTTGCAACTAACAAAAGTCGGCACAGTACAGGTGAGCTGTGGAGTTAAGCAAGAGTTAAGCAGCAGTTTAGTTAAGCAGCAATTTTTTTTTGAATTATAAATCAATTAATATAAAAATATAATTAAATTATAAAACACACTGCGTCATTAGGTTGCTTTGTCAAATGTGATATTAATATTAAAAATATGAAATTATTAAATACCTGCCTGTGGTAATCTATAAATGCCTATTTCCAAAAGATTGTATCTAACAAACTCTGGCCCTCTTTTAAATCACCACACAGATATTACAATATTTCGTGTACAACATATAGTATTAAATAAAACAGTCTTGTATCTCACTATTTTTAGATATTATATAGTAAATGAGCTAAAATTAGGCTATTAAGAAAAAGTAAGAGGAAGTTAAAAAGGAAGAAAAAAGAAATATTATATAAGAGAATATAATAAAAAAGAAAAAAAATAGTAAAAGAAACATATTAGCTCACATTACATTGTTCTGATTATTTGAAATATCCTGTGAATCTCTAACAGTTCAATCCCAAGCGCTTCTATCTTCCATGTTATCCACCACTGAGTAATAACCATTGAAGCAGGGGTTCCCAAACTTATTTTGTCTACTGCCCACTTTGAAAATAAATTATTTATAGCGCCCCCATTTTTACATCTACTTAAAACCCCTATAACTTCAAATTAAATTAATTATTGTGAACTTTATTAGCGTTGATTAACCATTCATTTCAAACGAGACTTTTGCTATAACCCGCAAGAGTTAACTTGAGACCTGAGCGCAGTAGGCAGTACACAATGGCGCTCAGGTCTCAAGTTAACTTTTACGGGGTACACCTGCCAATGAGAATGATTATTGAAACTTTATTCAAATATAAAATCGATTCGAATGTAAAAACTATAAGTTTGTTGATATCTGGTTCCAATTTACTCAAGAACAGTCGCAAGTCACCACGTTCGGTAACATGCAAAGGGTTTCTCTTTTTATTAAGCAGCTTCTCAAGCAAAGGATTTCTCTTTTTAGTGGCGCTGTGGCAACCACAAATTTTTTTTTTGACAAACGAGCAGACGAGTGACTACCGCCGCCCATGGATACCCGCAACTCAAGAGTCACAAGCGCGTTGCCGGCTTTTTAGGTAGGAGTACGCTCTTTTCTTGAAGGTTTGAAGGTCATATCGGTTCGGAAATACGGCAGGCGACAATATGTTCCATAAGCTGGTTGTGCGAGGCAAAAAACTTCTGGAGAAGCGCACAGTGGTGGAGTGCCAGGTGATGAGGATGGAGATTTTGTCGCGTAGGACGATGGCGGAAACCTGCAGCCGGTATAAGTCCTAACAATTCCTCTGAACACTCCCTATGCTATAAGCGATAGAGGATGCAGAGTGAAGCTACATCTCTACGCAACACCAAGGTGTCAAGTCGATCAGAAATATCTTGGCAGTCAATGAAGCGAGTCGCTCTCCGTTGAATGCGGTCAAGAGGGAGAAGCTGGTACTGGGGTGCACCTGCATAGAGACGAGAACAGTATTCCATGTGCGGCCGAACCTGCGCCTTTTAAAGTTGCAGGTGGTGGCCCGGAGTAAAATACTGTCTCGATCTGTTTAGCACACCAAGCTTCTTCGAGGCTAATATGGCCTTACTCTCTAAGTGACCGCGAAACTGGACTTCGCCTGATATATCGACGCCAAGGATTCCGATACTGACTGATGCAGTTAGGAAAGTGCTCCCAAATTGAGGTGATACGATGGCACCTTTTTAGCGGTGAACGCGCAAACTTGTGTCTTCGTGGGGTTCTGCCGATGTGAGCCGACTTCGGCCCAGCAATTACTCTTTTGAGAGACCTGGAGGCAAAGTTATTGTTTTTTTAATGTGCTGGTCTTTACATCCCGTGCTGTCGCTGCATTAGCCCATGCTTGGTAACATTCCTGCTTTCGGCGGCACGCCGCTTTGCAGGTTCGACCAAACCAGGGCTGGGACTTGCCACCTGTGGGAATTAGGGAGAATGGAATGAAAAGTTCCATACCCTGAAGCAAAACATCCGCGATAGAGTCGGCAACGACATTGGGATCAACCGAACCAAGCCACGTTCACACAAATATGACGATGGGAACGCTATCAAGAATCGTTGAACGATTGACCACAATCCAGGGTACAATTATGGAATCGGTTTTTGTAGCCAAAATTCTTGGTAGCCATTTTTGAACATGATTTTTATTACCTTTTTCGTTGACAATTCTATAAGTTCTTCTTCCAGCTGTGGTGATATTGCTGTGTTGGTATTTGAAAACGGATCCACCACCCAGTCTGGTATTTCCAAGTTTAAAATGTCCTAGTATCGTTCACTGAAGTCAATGTTGAGGTTTTCAAACAAGTCGTCGTTACTGCAGGATACTGATAAATTCAGGAAATTGTGAAACTCAGGTTTGCCCATATTCTTTTTGTGTAGAAGCAGTGTGGCTGCGAAAGCATTTTTTGTTTTGATTAAATTTAGTTCATCCCCTTGGAGATTTATGACGTCGAACAATTTATACAGGTCTGTCGTGTAAGCTATATATTTTTTTTGATGTAATGAGCTTGCCGTGCAATTCTGTATCTTTAGTTTTCAAGAACTCCGTAGCAATGGATATAATATTTTTCAAGGGAATCTCTTCTCAATGTTTTCAGACGTTTCATCAATTCGTCTTTGCACAGAATTATTAGTCAAAGGATTTTTTTGGATAATATATGCGGCCGTTTTATGAAGCATAGTAGTTATGACTTCTTTTATTGCTGGCAAAATTAACACTTCTCCGATGTTGTGTGGTTTGCCTTTTTGAGCGATTAAGAGATATTGTAAGAAGCTCGAAGTCCGTAGTCACTTTGCTTAGCAGCCGCCGAAAAGAGCTACACTTAGCAGAGTATTACGCTTCTTCTCTAGGTCTTGACAATATGCTACATTCTTGTCTTTCTTATCTGGATGCATTTTATTCAAATGATCTTGCAGTCTTGAAGGCTTCATTGCTTCATTTGAAAATGTTTTTAGACATCGAAGGCACAAAGGCGACGATGGGTTTGTGGGATTTTCAATGAATCCGATCTTATCCTAATTTAATATATTCCGCACAGTATTGCCGTCTCTTTTTTTACATGTGACATTGTTTTGTTTTGAGGAATACGTAAGTAAATGTTGAACTTAAGTTCTGATTATCTATAACGCACGGATCTGCAAATGAAAATAAAATAAATATTATGTTGTTTATATAGAATTGCATAAGCATCACGCACCGACAGGAATAAGACACATACATGAACTCGTTTTTCCATTTGACTCTCAATCGTACTCAACAAGTAAGAACAAGTATCCTATGAACCAGCCGATTGGTACAGGAATGCACAAGTCGGGTAATTTAACAAGAAATTGCTAAAACATGATTGCCCGCGGTCTATTATCTACAAAAAAATACCTATCTAGGAATAGTAATAACTATTAAAATGTGAACGAAAATATGTCTGTTGCCTTTTTATTTATTTGTTTGTGTCTACTTTCGTTTCGAAACGGAGCGATCGCTTGACATGATTTTTATTTTTAAGAGTCGTCAAATCGCCCCCTAAGCCTCCACACAACAACTTCATTTTTTATCGACATTATTGCTCACTTTGGGAAAGGCTGCTTTAAAGCAAGCAAGTTTGTATATTATCAGGGGTATTATTATAAAATTGGACGCATTGACGTAGAAACGAAATTGTTAGTTTTTTGGAGAATGGAGGTAAATACAAAAGCTCTCTTTATTACGTGTGTTATAAGAATGTATGTCACTTTTTTAATAAACTGGCCCTTATTTTTACGAAAGTAATTTAAGATATAGTTAAATTATATACCGAAATGTAACAAAAGTTGTGAGATCTTATGTAGAGCCACGTCGAGTATTTTAGATACATTGTCCGTCATCAAATTAACCGATAGTTAACTTCAACAAAATATTTTTTTTTTTTTTTTTTTTTTTATACTATAGGGTGATAGACGAACAGACGGGTCACCTGATGGTAAGTGACACCGCCGTCCATGGACACTTGCAACTCAAGAGTCGCAAGTGCGCTGCCCGCCTTTGAGGGTGATGAGGGATGGGGGATGCAGGGAGCGGAAAGAAGAGAGGAGGGATGAGGAGATGGAAAAAATGAGAAAAGAGATGAGGGGAGAGAAAAGGGGGGAGGGGGAATTGGGCCTCCGGAAACCTCCGGTTTTCTGTGAGGCCGTGGTATCGCACCGGTCGAGCCGGCCCATTCGTGCCTAAGCATGGCTCTACCACCACATATTTAATAACAGTATATCTTTATTTACAAATAATATAATTTATCTGACTTTATTTAACTTAAATTTTTTAACAAAGGTAATTTGTGACTTGTTAATTACTAGAAGTTTGATATGTGGTAAATTTTTGTTGTGAAAGATTGGTAATATACCTAGAAGGCTGAATTTGATCAAGAGTGGATAAACCCACCATGAAGTTACGGGGGTCGAAAATGTCCTGGATGGGTTCCCGATCTGGATTGCATGGCTGTGCCCTTTCTCTCCGTTCCGGACACTCCGGATACTGCGGTGCTCCCAGATACATGAGTAGAAAAAAAGTATTTTATATTTATTAATTTATTCAAAATATGCGACAGTATGATGAAAAAAAAATGTGACGTAGTGATAAAGGCTGTCCCAAAATTAACGCAAGTTTTGAATTAAATAGAAAAGAGTATTTAGTCCTCAGATTATGATTTGTTTATTGCATCATAAAATACATAGGATAGGGTTGTTTATGGAATAATACATCGAGCAAATGGCCTTCACGGTTATGCCAGCACATACGTACTCTTTGAAATTTTCCATTACCATTTTGCATAAATGTGACTGAATTTCGTTGATACAGCATTTAATTTCCTCCTGCAATGCACGGGTTATAGGTTTGATGACATAGACCTTTGACTTCAAATAACCCCATAAAAATAAATCAGTAATTGATTTGTTTCACGAGCTGTATGGCATTTGGTGTCATCTTGTTGAAACCACATGTCGTCTACATCAATATCATTCAACTGAGGCAGAAAGAAGTATGTTATCTTGTCGCGATATCGAGCACCAGTAACAGTCACTGCTTTACATGCCTCTAACCCAAAATCCGCACCAAACAGTGACACGCTGTGGATGCTTTGGGTTTTCAGCAATCACATGTAGGTTCTCCGGACCCCAAATGTGGCAAATTTGGCGATTAACAAAGCCAATAAAGTGAAAATGTGCTTCATTGCTTAGGATGTCATGAATTTTTCAATTAATATATTATAGTTGACGTTGTTGACCATATTGATTTTCGACCATATTGTTTGAACCTTTTAAACTTAGGCTGCCAAACTCTCATTACTTTTAAAATATTCTTCTATAATGAAGATATGTTGTTCTATTGTTTAACTCTCCATTTTTACTAACCCTAACCTGTCATCTGTAAATATTTTTTTTTGGGGTTGCCAACACTTCACAGCACAAATGGCGGCAAATTCAATCTTGCGTTAAATTTGGAACAACCTGTACATACTTTATTGCCGTCGCAATACTGTTGAGTCTAACTGTAGAATATTATATCGTTATTATATTATACGTCGTACTTTTGGAGTGAGTATCTTACTTTTTAAACGTACCTAATTAATATTTGGTATTTGTCACAGTCAATTACAGAATATCAAGTAAACCAAGCAAAAAAATATATGTATGTTCTGAGTGGGAATCAAACCCAGGATTTCTGGCTTAGCTGTCAGCTTCACTCATCAAACCCCTAGACAAACATGCCAAATTTATACATATATAATATTAAAGAAATTGAACTCTCAATAAAGAGAACTCTCTCGACTTATGCACTGGCATGCTACAATACTTTACCAAATAATTTTAATTAGATACTTTTAAAAACGAATTTAGAGGACAAAGATTATAGATCATATATAATATCAAGATCATATAATATCAGAATCAGGTATAATAAGTTGAAACAAGTCACCGTTCTTTACCGTTAAAATTTCCAGCCATAGACCAGTTTGATTGTACAAAAAGCTAAAGCTAAAACATTTTCACGTGAACAGTTTTAAAGTTGCCCATTTGCTTTAACTCTGGAGTGTGAAGGCAGGTTTCTTGCTGCACCTGCATCCATCAACGTCGTCGGTTGCAGGACAGAGAGGAGATTATGGCGGAAAAACTACGCTCGGATTTTCTTCTTGAAATGTTCCTACGCCGTGTAATGCTTGAATTAACGACCTTTTTATGGCAAGGACTTGTGTGATATGAGTTAAAATACAGCAGAGATATGCAGCAGACATGCCTTATGTATATATGATTATGTCTACCATGAAGGCAGTAATAGTTTTCTAAAAGGTGTACCTTAATGACGAATCCAACTGCCACAATATTTAGTCATCTTAAATTCGCATTATGTTCCAAGTCATGAGTCATATATGTGTGTAATACCTACTAATGTGTTATGCTCAGTATTAAAATATATTTAATATGAATATATGTAATAGTTGAAAATCCGTACGTTCGGTTCAGTTTCGTTATCACATCATATACTTCTTATCAACAAGTTTTATATTATGAAGCCAATACCAATCAATATCATCTTCAAATCATTAGATTTAGTCTGCGACAGGCACATTGGTCAGAAAACTTGAGACATCATTGATGACCGAGTAGTGACATTCAAAAGTAAATTACCTTTCGTCAAATGGCTATTATTAATCGAGTAGGTGATGTATAGATAATGTGACCATGACGCAGAGCACATCCTGCATGACACAATCCATTACATAACATGCATTGTAATGTCAACGTACCAACGCATATGTACATATATTTATAAGAATCGCCTATATATTTTTAGAGTTATAGTTCAATAGAATAGAGGCGTGAATATAAAATTTTATTTGAAACACGTGTAATATAACTGCTTGACGTAACGTATATAATATTGTAAATAATTGCAAGCTTCGCAAATGTGCGAGCAAATGCGTTTCAGAGGCTTTGTCTGCATAGATAACGACACGTCTAAAATTAGCTCTGACATTGTACAACAAAATAGTAGGCTATTCCTGTATTATAAATATATGCACTTCGATCTTAACGGTTGTTGTAAAATTTACTCATAAAATTATACGAGTGCAATTATGTAAGTGCAAAATTTGTAGTAAAACTTTTGCCACAGAACCGAAAAAAAAAAACGGTCGTTTTGTAAACTTAACAAAGATGTTTGTCTGTCGGTACGGTACCGTTAAAAAAAGAAAAATCTCATGAGATTATTTAACGGGTGGTAAGTGCGGGCGCCAATGTAGACGTCTAGATGACGCCACTGAGCACCTCAATAAGGAGTGCACGTTTTACAACGTTCGGGGTTAGTGTATCTTTACTTCCCACGGTAAAACAGTTAGTTGATACAAATTTTAAAATTTTTAGAGAATTTAGTATTTTTACAATCTAGTAACATTTAAAACATTAATTGCATAATTGGAAAAGGGGATTATATATATATATATATATTATTCTATGGGAGGTCAGACGAACAGACGGGTCACCTGATGGTAAGTGACAACCGCCGTCCATGTACACCCACAACTCAAGAGTCGTTAGTGCGCTGCCTGCCTTTGAGGGTGATGAAGGATGGGGAATGCGGGGAGGAGGAAATAAGATAGGGGGGTGAAGAGATGAGAAAGGGGAGAGGAAAGAGGGGAATGGAATTGGGCCTCCGGAAACCTCACTCATTTCGGGGAAATGTAAAGCCAGCGTTACTTCACAACCGTTTTCTGTGAGGCCGAACGGTGGCGCCGGCCCATTTGTACCTTCGTGGCTCTACCACTGTGAATCCTGATCATTTTTAATCAATCAGATGTGATTAGATATGATCAATAATAATCTTTAAAAGGTGTGCAGGCAGGGGACTTATATATGTATTAAAGTACATAATATATACAGTATAAGTCTGAAGCACCGGAAAGTATTAGGGTTATGGAAAATAATGTTTTTTACAGTCCGTATTATAAATGTCACATCAGTCCTTCGATCTATCTTTTATTACCACGAATAAATAAAAAAAACAAGCATACATACATACTCATACATATTACACTTATTCCTATATGTATGTACCTGAAAGGGTACACAGAGGCGCATAAACGCACACATTTCTCCAACAATTATTTTGTTCCACTTACGCAAGCCTATTGCCGCCATATATATAAATAATATATAAACTATCTGATATATAATAGTAAGATCTCTTACTCACCTTTTACGACATTTAGAAGAGATAGGGTGGCCCTATTCTACTGCAGTTCCTGTCCCTTGCCATTTTCCTTTAACAAATATCCATTTCTAAGGTAGAAATGGATATTTGTCTGAATGGTATCTTTCCCGCCTTAAAAGAACTACATTTTCAAGGCGGGTTGGCAGCCGGTCATAAATGAAACTAACCACAAGAGTGCAGCGACCCAAACTAAATTTGGACATAACAGTGCTACATAGTTGTAATTGGTGTACAATAAAGTCTATTTATATTCTATTCTACCGATAGTTCTTCTTACCTAGGTGTTACCGAATAAACTAGTTCAATAACAAAACTTAATAATCACGTTTACATTATACTCGTGGCTATGACGTTCAGGTAAGTAAAATGTCGAATAAAAAAAAAATATCACTACGAGTTCAGTTACACAGACACAATTACATAGATAAATACTATTTAGTTATGTATCGAAACTATTTTAACAATAAAACTGAAGACCAAAGACAATTACAATAAACTTTTTAGTTATGCGTATACTTATTTAAATACTAATTAAAAGTAGGAGTGCTTAGGTGTCAACAGTGTTAACTAATAGTGTTTGTAACATTTTAATGCTTTTATGGTTTAATTTTAGGGCAATGAATTAGTGTTACTTTAGTTAAGTAGGTTTCAATTTGATAACGATCGATAGAAGAAATGTTAAAGAAGGAAGAACAACTATGGTAAATTTTCTTTATTTTGGAAATGGTTATGAATGAATCCGGAATTTATATTTTTCAGAAGTAAGTAAAAGAAGCAAAAATGCAGTCATGAATCATTTATTTTTAATCCCCGATGGTAAAAGAGGGGTGTAGGAAGTTTAATGATTGTGTGTCTGCCCGTACCTGAAGCTCTTGATGCAATAGATTGTGATGCAATTTCTTTTGTTTTAAATGTAATTCCATGGAGTGTTTCTTGATATTATTTAATAGAAATCGGTAATGCCATTTACAGGGGGGGGGGTAAAGAGACGAACAGTTGAATATTTTGAAGACGAGACGTATGACGTTGTAATATCGGCGGATAGACGAACACACGGATCACCTGATGGTAAAGAACAACCGCTGCTCATGAACACCTGCAAGTCGCAAATACACTATCCACCTATGAAAATGAGGGGGGGGGGGGGAATGAGTGCCCAACATAAAAAAGAAACAGATGAGAGCGATATTCCGACACATATATATTCTAATAGGACTTAAAGAAAATGTATTATTAAAATATATTTGGAGACTCACGAACTAACAAAGGTAGTTGGGATATGACTGGATGCGAAAGGCGGTGGACCGGGTGCTATGGCTCACGTTGGGAGATGACTATGTCCAGCAGTGGACTGCAACAGGCTGCATGATGATGATGTAGTACAAATGTTATTCTTGAATACAAGAATAAAGTAATCTTTAATTATCCTCAAATGAAGCATGTGAATGGTGTTTAGGTTTTTTTTTTACGATGGGGCAAACGAGCAGACGGGTCACCGGATGGTAAGTGACTATCGCCGCCCATGGACACCCGCAACTCAAGGGTCGCAAGTGCGTTGCCGGCCTTAGGTAGGAGTACGCTCTTTTCTTGAAGGTTTGAAGGTCGTATTGGTTCGGAAATACGGCAGGCGACAATTTGTTCCATAAGCTGGTTGTGCGAGGCAAAAAGCTTCTGGAGAAGCGCACAGTGGTGGAGTGCCAATCGTCTAGGTGGGGATGGATATTTAAGGTTAGGTTATTTGCAAATTTATTTCTCTAAATTAACTTGGCTATGGTATTCTATTCTATATGATGTCTATTGGATTGCAAAATGATTTGTACCTATAGACTGGTAGAGTACTAAACTATCTCTGTTATGGCAGATTTTTAATCGCAAACTAGCATATAGGAATGCAAAGCGTTTCAGGACTTAATTTCAGTCAGAAAGACTGACTGAAATTAAGTCCTGAGTATATAATATTAGGTATAATTCATAAGTACATATTCTTTGTTCAAAATAACTTTCGCGAACAAAGTCTAAGACTAACTGGTCGTTTGAAATTTTACGCAATCTGTTTGTTTTATTTACTTGTGAATACGCAATTCTTACTGTAAAGTATATTTTACATATAGATAAACATTACCAAAATACGTTTGTGCTGTTACAACGGAATGACTTACCAACTGCAAGGCACATTAAGTACACTTCTATAAACTCAATGCAAAACTTAAAGGCACAAATTTTAAAAGAGATTAGTAATCAACAAACATTGTAAAAAAAATATAACATTTTAGATTGTTTTTTTGGCAATCCAATCCAATACAAATCCAATGATAGAATTTACTACCGCGTCAGGAGCTATTCTTTTTTATTAAGACTTTAGGAGGACTATATAAAGCTATAGGAATAATTCCTGTATCGCAGGGTCTTAACAAACATTCAATCAACGGACTCAAATGATACTCCGATTCCCGACAGCTATTTGTGTATCATACAAAGTTTTGTTCCGTGTTGAAGTAGAACTAGAATATGTAAGAAGAATACCTCTGTGCAAGACCTTATAATCGTCACAATTATGAATATTTAAACAACATAACATAATCTTTGATTAGAAAAATGATAGTATTCAACAGTGGTAGAGCCATGCTTAGGCATGAATGGGCCGGCTCGACCGGTGCGATACTACGGCCTCACAAAAACCCGGTTGTGAAGTAACGTTTGGGTTGCATTTCCCAGAAATGAGTGAGGTTTTCAGAGACCCAAATCCCCCTCTCCTCTTTCCTTTCCCCTCATTCCTCCTCTCCTCTTTCCTATATCCTAATCCCCCTCTCCTCTCTCATCACCCTCAAAGGCGGGCAGCGCACTTACGACTCTTGAGTTGCAGGTGTGTATGGTCCGCGGTTGTCACTTACTATCAGGTGACCCGTCTGATCGTCTGTCCCCCTATAGTATAAATAGCGAATGACCCATGTGTTAATCATATGGTATAGGAAATTATAAGTATGTTTAACCGGGTAGTAAAGTTGTTTGCTTCGGTTTTATAGCCATTATGATGCCGCAGATTAATTTAACTTATAACCTCCGTTATGGAGGTTGAAATGCTGATTTAAAATGGACATATAGCTTCAGTTCATCTTTAAATTCCCACTATATTTGGTTTGCACTAAAGAGATCTTAACGTCTCCTACAAATATTTGTTCCACAAGTTACTGTCTAAGGCTACCTACAATTTTGTATATACCAACCTCAAATGCACAAACTGCACCGCATTTAGGTATTATCTTTCCTATTTTCTTACCTAATGGGAGGAGAATGTCGTTAGAAGTCGCAAACGATCGTTAAATCCGGTGGTTTTTGTAAATGCCCATACTAGTACTTAGACAACAGGCATGGATGAGGAAAATAGGTACGTAGAGAAAGAATTCTGATTTTTAAATTTTGCCGAACTGCATTTTTGGATACCTTTGTAGCTAACATCTGTAGTCTGTGACTGTTAGACATATTAATAAATATGCTACAGTGAACGTTCAGCCAGGTAGGAACGAGGAGTTAGGACAAGTGGAGCGGAGACAACTAATTGACCATCAACAACATGCAAATCGCTAATTACCGCGTCGGTTGCCTACCTTTGTATTGTAAATAAAATATGGCAGATGCAATTATTTTATATCGCCATGAAATATCAAAGGCTAATGAAATGGCTATAACTTTGTAAGGCCGGCTTTTACATGGTCCCTTTTTTTTGCTTGTGTAATAGTATTTAGTACAAAATAGTAAGTATAATGGTAAGGTATATGTACATATTATTTGGTTTTAAAGGCATGTAATTTATTTTGCTTTGTAGTTTTAAGCGTAGACACTGAATTAATCTTCACGGTTTATTGCGTAGGTAATGCATAATACTATAAGACGCAAGCGACTGTGTGTGGGTTTTCGTATGTGTTTGTTATTAAAATTGATTGAATTGCCTAACATAATTTGCAATCAACATTCCACCCGCACGCACAAAGGATTTTTTAATAGCTTTCTAATAAACATAAAACATATTTATTTACTATAAGACTATGTTATTAGCCGTTTGTTTGCTAAGGTGTATGTTTATATGTTAGCGTGTCGAAGTAGCGTGGCAGTCACCGAGTGTCGGTTTGATTCGGTTTGATTAAACTGAATGTGAAGAAAATATAAGAACACACAAATGATAGAACCGACGCGGTCCTTTTTTCGATGAGAGCACATATATCTTTTAGTTACAAAAAACTAATCTGTTTCATATTTTATTGCATTTACAATATTATAGATATATACTTATAAGGTAAGTTACTGAGTGTAAGGTTACTGAGTTTTCCTTTGAGTTGTGTTTATGCCTAAAACTTAATTACACTGCATAAGATTTTCAGTCAAAATAATTTTATTCTATTAAGATGTCACTTGCTTTGGTCGAGCCTCACGAAAGACGAACAATTTCTATCAAGAAATACTGTCAGACCTTACTAGTTTACTGTTTGTAAAAAAGCATGATATATAGATTGCTTGTTCCTTTGACCTTTAATCTCCCGTGTAAGACTAATATGTTAGTAACAGCGCAAAAATATCAGTTTTTACCATTCGGAGTGTAGTAAAGTATGTAAAGTATGTAGTAAAGTAAGGATCAAAGGGACCTTAACACCTTGTATGGTAAGACATGCATTGAAACTTTAGTACACTATCTATTTTAGAAAACAATCGTGGCTATATTTCCACACGGCTATGAACAGAGACAAATGTAAGAAACTGATGGCCGTGCTTCAGGATTAAATAGGCAGAATAAGAATATGTTTATATTTATTTGTTGTAAAAGGCTCCTAAGGGATTGGACTGTCATCTATCAGACTGTAAACATATTCTGCCCATAAATACTTTTAAGATAATAAAAAACCATAACATTACATTTGAATTTGGATTCTGTCATTCTGATATTTTCTCATTCAATTTTCTCAGTTCATTCATCGTTTTCTCAGGTAATCGGCATCAGAATCAGAAACGATAATATACATAAATACGTCTAACCGCAGGAGTGCCGAAGAGTGAATTAATACGAAAAATATGATATGAAAAATACGATAGTGACTAAAAGTGAATGAATCAATAGGATTGTAGTTTTAGTTGGTGTATCTAGATGACTATGATAAGAGAAATTGTTATTTTTTTTCAGATACTTCTTTACGTTGATGGAATGCACGGCGTTATGAGCCACCAACGTTGTGTCCAATGTCCTTTTCTCAGGTGTCGTTTCTCAGTATCACGTCGATCGGTGTTAAATATTTTTGTGATGTAGTTTCATCCCACTTTATATAGTTAGTATATAACAGACGCACAAGTGTATCAAGATACGATTCTTGAGAAGGCGGTTAATCCTCTTCACAATACCATAGACCTACCAATAGAGAAGCAGAGAGTATGGAATGCTCTTAACGCCATGATATCTTGGAGTCCAAATAATCTATAAGATTAGTAGTATTTTTTTTACGGAGCGGGCGCGTGTTTCTATTGATAACTTTCAACAGTGGTAGATCCATGCTTAGGTACGAATGGGCCGGCTCAACCGGTGCGATACCACGGCCTCACAGAAAACCGGTTGTGAAGTAACGCCTGTGTTTTGCATTTCCCCAAAATAAGTGAGATTTCCGGAGGGATCCCACCCTCTACCCCCACCCCTATTTCCTATCTCCTCATCCCCAATCTTCTTTCCCTCCCCACATCCCTCATCACACTCAAAGGCGGGCATCACACTTACGACTCTTGAGTTGCAGGTGTCCATGGTCTGCGGATGTCACTTAACAGCAGTTGACCCGTCTGCTCGTCTGTTGCCCTATAGTATAAAAAAAAACTGGCCTCAACGTTTAAAAGACAGTATTGAAGAGAGATTATTCTAAATGAGCTTCATATATTTTTAATGCTATTATATTAATTACAGCAAAAAATGTTTTATGCAATAGAAAAAAAACCTTGTACCAATAGTTATTGCAAGACTAAATACGCGTAGGGCCCTGTTGATGGCAATAGAATAATGGCTATTACGTAAGTGAGATCAATTTATGGTTGGAATAATGTGAGCGTTTATTACGCTTCTGCCTGTCCCTTCGTCGATATAGACGTGGGTGTATGTGATATATTTTGTGTACATTTTGCTCAGGATGGTTAACAGTATGAGACGATATTGAATGATGCGACTGATGTTCAAACACGTGTCCACGTGACCTTGCTATATACATACGTATCATAGTGTTTTCTTCTACTGTGACATTACCTTGGGAATGTTCAAGTGTTATCAACATTCAAGTGTTCAAGTGTTAGTACACATTAAATACGTGTAGGCTATGTTAATCGTTACAGCAATAAACTCCGTAGGTGTGATTTTTCTACATTGTTTAGAAAAGACGTGCAAAAGGTTCGTGAGTCGTGATTACACATTAATGCTTGTTTTACTTTGTTGAACTTTACACGTGTCATATTGCATGGAAACAATGCCTAATGTTGTTTTAGTGCAGCTGATAAAGGATTATATTACATAACAGTTAAGTAGAGCTGTTGAGCAAGCGTTATCCAGTCTGAAGGTAGCATTGTTTATATTGTTACCTTATACAGTTTTCATGAGAGGAGGATGGTAAGAGGTACACTAAGGTAGATATTTATTTAGTACATGCAGACCAATTATAATAACAGTGGTAAAGCCATGCTTAGACACGAATGGGTCGGCTCGACCGGTGCGATAACACGGCCTCACAGAAAACCGGTTGTGAAGAAACGCTTGTGTTGCATTTCCCCGAAATGAGTGAGGTTTTCGGAGGCCAACTCCCCGTCTCCTCTTTCCTACCTCCTCATCCCCCCTCTCTTCTTTCCCCTCCTTGCATTTCCCCATCCCTCATCACCCTCAAAGGTGGGCAGTGCACTTACGACTCTTGAGTTGCAGGTGTCATGGATGGCGGTTGTCACTTACCATCAGATGACCCGTCTGTTCGTCTGTCCCCCTATAGTATAAAAAAATGCTACATAAAATATGAACAAAACAATTCACTTATAGTAGTTGAGTCGCAACTGTGACTCTGGCGGGTAATGCTAACTAGATAGATACTAAAATGTTAATATGATGCAGATAGATGAATGTTGTTTTTTTGAATAGTCTACATTTGGAGCTAATTATTTTAATCAGTCACAAGCTAAGTAATTTATATTAGCTTATAAATATTTAACTGATGCGCTGTACTAAATTATTCAAATAGTATTTCTGAATATCCACTTAAAAATAATAAAAGTATATTCTTGATATATAACAACTGTTATCAGAATAGGTATTTTATACTTATCGTTTTACCTATTAATGCAATTCTAGAATAAGGCTGAAATAACCATTGAAATAAATAAGTATTCAAAAGAAAATGTTCTTATTTTTTTATGTTAAATTTATTTACTAATATGTTTGCGTATCAGAAAAAAGTAATAATTATAAAAAAACTTAAAAAAAAGGATGTGACGTTGAACGGTGCAATGTACCAGTGCAGTGAAGTCATCTAGACGTCTACATGGATAAATTAATTCGCAGTGTAACAGGGCTCCTGAATACAATGTTATGACAAAACTACTTTTCTACTTATGTTTGGCAGTGTGGTTAAAATAAAATGCCAATTATATTTTTCTTAACTTTGACAATTCGTTGATACAAGATATTTACTCAACTGACGAATGTAATCACTTAAATATTAATTACCTAATTAGCGCATGTCTACGTGCTTATGACGATGATAGGAAATAGTCTGATCATGGGTCGGCGTTGCCCAAGTCGGACTATATTTATCAATATTCACATCACTTTTTGACTTTGTTGGAGGCCCAATCTAGCAACACACACATTGATTTAGACAGGCCTTCTGGTCTAGTGGTTAGTAGTTCTAACTTTCGCCCAGGCCAAATAACTGTGTTATGAGCATGATTATTCGTTCTTGCCTGAGCACAATATGTATACATATATAAGTATCATATCAGCAGGCTTTTTACCATAGTACAAGCTCTCCTTAGTTTAGAATCTATAAAAATTATTATATCAGTTTGATGTGCTTGTTTTGGAATGTGACGCTTAACTATGCACGCTCATACACACACCGAACACAATTAATTTTACTCTACACATAAATAATAATAATAATGTTAATACTTTTCTATTCCTGTTTTATATTTTCCACACCACATTCTCCATACCTGTATGTTGAAGAACGGGGTCTCCTAACACAAACAATGTTTAGCTTAACAGGGATACCCCAACAATTATGATAAGCAATGTTACTTAATCACACCTAAATAGTACTGAAAATAGGATTGAGAATAGATCTAGTCACAATATTTTTTTTATTGATGATACTACATTTGTGGCAAGAAAGTCAGTAATGTTTTTCATATGGTGGTGCTCATATATTTTTAAATTTTCTGTTATTCAGTCTTGAAAAACCTTACACCAGGCGTTTATCAGATTTGGCTATAAAATGTATACGAGTTCTTTGGTCACATTAAAGAGGCGAATGGGGTTTTGGTTTGTTGTCATGCAATACTGCAATCATAGCGTGCATTGCGACGAACACTCTGCACTCGAAAAATAACCATCGAAATTTATGTTTTTTGAGAACTTTTGAAGATCGCTGTAATATGTCTTGTCTTACGAACTTCTCTAAGTTATGCGACTCTATAAATTAAATGCTTGTTTTATTTATACATGTTTGAGAAATATAAAAAAAATACATTATGTTATTAAGAATTAAGTATTTAACGTATTCAGTAAGTAGTGATAGGCCCAAGATGGAAAATATACGTATACATAGACTAGTATACAATACTTTTTAATTAACATTTTACATCTTCTTTTTTATATTAAAAGTAATAAGGTTTTTATAGCAATAGAAACAAGTAACTTTAAATTATGCTTTTGTAATCATTGATAGTTTTGAAATAGTAATAAATTAAGTAGACTGCGTAGATTATGCGATTAAATAATACTAAGATGTGGAATTAATAACAAAATGACTTCTTGTTTACACGTTTTTATAAATTATATTATATTATATTAATGTATTAGGCATATAGACTGTTGCAATAGAATAATACTTCCTCATTCAAAACAATGTAGATCGATTGTATTAATAAGAAAAAAATAAACCTATTCAGACATGTTAGTGGTGCAATTTTCACAACGGCGTGGCCATTAAAATAAAAAAGGCAACTGAAAAGCACCCAAGTTCTGTGTGCATTAGGCGCATTCGGGGAGTGAGTCACGCAGACCTCGGGTTACACGCAATACAGTTGTTGTCACGTGACTAACAAAGCTACAGGTACCATATTTTAGAACCTATAATTAATTATCCATAATTTACTGTTTTAAAATAACCATGAATAGATACTAAAGATCATTTGCTAGTCACATCATCATAATTGCATATTTTAGAACCTTGCACTTGCATTGCGTTGCATTCCACGTTAGAAATATTTCCTTCTAAGAAATGGGCAAAAATATAGAAGAAAATAATTCTTAACTGTTTTGTCTTAGCCTTCTTCTATACAAATGTAAAATAGTTCATTAGTATATATTCAACGGTCTTCAAAAAAAGGAGGAGGTTCTCAATTCAACTGTATTTTTTTTTATGTTTGTTACCTCAGAACTTGCTTGCTTGAAAGCCTGATAATACATTCACGAACTCACCGGAGGAAGCGGAGCGAGTACTTATGGAAACGCACATCCCTGGCTGCGAAATAACGCAAGTAAAGCAGTGGGAGGATGAAGATACTACTGCAGAAGACGCAAACTGGATAACAGCCTACAGAGTGGTAACCACGGAAAAAAATAAGGTGGGCTGTCATCTCATTTCATCCCTTTAAATCGGCGGGACCACGTGAGGTCTTTCCAGCCCTATTGCAACGGGGAGGTAAGACTCTTCTTTCCATGCTGACCATTATATTCGTGTCTTGCGCATGGATACGTTCATAGGAAATGGCGGGAGGTGAAAGTAACCTTTATACTTAAAGAAGGTAAGAGTGACTACACAAATGCAAAATCTTACAGACCAATAAGCCTAACTTCCTTTATGCTAAAAGCCTTGAAAAGAATGTACCAAAGAGAACTGAGGGAGAAATAACTACAAAACATTCCCTTGTACTCACAACAAGATGCGTACTGCCAAGGTAAAAGTATTGAATCTGCGCTTCATGTCGTGGTTAGCGTTATATATGCACTTACAGACAGAGTAGATAAAACAAAGTTAACATAAATTAAAGCTGCTCTAGAAAGAAATGGGGTATGTACAACTCTGAACACTTGGATAGGGAATATGCTTAGTAACAGAGTAATTATACTAGTTGAAGGAAAACCCCAGAAAGCTCTAGTGGCAAAAGGCTGCCCCACAGGAGGAGTTATCTCACCGCTTCTATGGACTTTGGTGACCTAATCACCACCCTCAACGATGACCACTACTGTACGCTAGGCTACGCAGACGATCTTGCAATACTAATAAGCAAAAAGTTTGCGAACACGGTATGTGAAGTTACAAACGCAGAATTGAGAATCGTGGAGAAATGGTGTAAAAACTACGACCTATCAGTAAACCTATCAAAAACGGAACTGTTAATGTTTTTAAAACTATTTAATACTGAACTCCAACTAGCATGTAAGGTAAAGTATCTAGGAGTAATAAATAAATAAAAATATCGCTTCGCCAGCTTCTGCAGCAGTAAGGTTAAAACATTAAAACTTTGGAAAAGTAGCCAATCCCCACACTTTCAGGTCCTAGATGAGGTGATTGAAAAGGAACCAATATTGTTGGCGGTAAATGATAAACTTCCAAAGCAATCTGTTTTCGACAAAAAGTAAAAAAAAAACAGCTACACGAAGATCCTAAAGAAGGTCTTAATGTAAAAGATCTAAGGATTTTTACTGACGGTTCAAAAACAAGGTCTGGTACAGGGTACGGTGTATTCTCAGAAGACCTAAATATAAACATAGCCGCAGCATTGGTTGCTCATAACACTGTATTCCAAGCAGTGTATGGGCATCATCACAGCGGCCACAGCGAAGATGGTAAGAAAGGTAAAGAACTGGTCATTTCGAATCCTCTCGGACAGCATATCAACATTACAGGCCCTGCAAAGCACCTCAGAGCTTATATACGACTGTCACCAGTCCCTTACCGAGGTATGTAATAACAATAACCATGTTACTCTGCAATGGATCAAAGGTCATAGTAACTAGCCAGAAAAGGATCAGAGTTGGCTGCGATAGGTCCTGAACCCATCGTTCCGCATCCCACGGCGTCATACTAAGATAATGCATGACAAATACTGGACAGAGGTGAGCGGATGCAGACAGGCACTTCCTCTCTCTCCCGTAAGCTACTAAAACTCCCATGTCCAAAACTACTGATACAAACCCAGGCAATAACAGGTCTTGGTAATTTTTACAAACATCTGTTTAATATAGGTGTAATTGACAGCCCCCTCTGCAGAGCATGCTTGGAGGAAGAGACGGCTGCCCACATCCTTCTGGACTGCACAGGAATAGCCACTTAACGGGCCAAACACTTGGTTGATGATAATTTATTTTGAGGAGTTAGGATGGCAATGGCAGCCATTCACCGTTACACAAACCAGGCGCACAGAAGACGTCGAGTTGCGGACACTACACCGCGTTGACCAAATACCTCAAAAATCTCATCAGGGTGAACCGATTTTGATGTCTTTTTTATTTGAAAGCTAGTGCTTCCCGTGTGGTCCAATTTCAATATGGTCCAGTTCTGACAACGGCATCCATGATAAAACCATATAAGTCTTAAATAAGCATTAAGTATGTGCGCGACAAATATACGAATAACTCAATACCACGCCAACGGATTTTGATGATTCTTCTATATTGGAAAGGATGTACTTCAAGGGTAGTTATAAGTCTTACATTTTATTATAGACGCATTGAAGTTGTTTGTCTACTTTTTTAAAGTGAATTATATAATATAGTTTTAGTATAAGTATAAAGGTGGAATATTAAGTATAAAGTCAAACGTCAGGTTCGCATACCAGTAACTCAAACTAGTTGTACTTCTAACGTTCTTCCTTTTATCTACCTTTGCATTTAAATATACCTACAATTTTTCCATCTTAACAACCAGAGTACCCGGTGTGTCAATGACACCAAATCATAGTTAGCAAAAATGTGGGTTAATACGCCTCTGCCTAACCATTTGTTGATACAGGTGTGAGCGTATGTATGTTATGTATGATCATCGCAACTGTCATGAGGTAAGATCGGGAAAAAAGAT
The DNA here is from genome assembly GCA_947561695.1 of Tyria jacobaeae. Classification (NCBI taxonomy): domain Eukaryota; kingdom Metazoa; phylum Arthropoda; class Insecta; order Lepidoptera; family Erebidae; genus Tyria; species Tyria jacobaeae. The sequence continues at coordinate 2,623,741 of OX387211.1, read as the reverse complement.
GATTGTATAAAAACAATAAAACTATTTTATGATTTTAGTGCGATTGCGTGTCGATGAATAGGCCCTATGCTATTTTTGACCTTCGCCACAGAATACCTTGTAATAAATATATACGAGTATACATATGTATAGGTGTATATACTTAGTCTGGCCATAAATACTATTACAATTAAAAAAAAATATAATAAAACATTTGAATCTGGAATCTGTCATTCTTATATTTATATATATATTTTCATTGAATTTTCTTGGTTTAGCGCCAAACGGTGTTATATATTTTTGTGATATTAAAATGGAGTGGGGTGATAAAATGAACCGAATTGCTGTAATAGCATTACGCAAAGTACATGGGTATGGATGCCATGCAAGTTTTGCAACTCTTCATCTGATTGGTATTAGTCGAATGTTTGTGTAAAGGGCTATTCATAGGTACAATAAAACCTCTTTTGTTTGTAACAGAAAAATATCTGGCACTCTAAGTAGTATTCGTACGAAAAAGTAGATCAAAGTAATGAAGAAAAAATTTCAAAGAAATCCTGTCCGAAAGCAAAAGATTTTATCTCGGGGAATGAAAATATAGCACCTAGAAACATGTCGAGTATTTTTAAAGATGACTTAGGACTTGAAAGAAAGAAAGAAAGAAAGAAAGAAAATATATTTATTTTGTACTCATACAAGGCAAGGATAACAATTTCATCAGACGTTAGTGCCAACAAGTAACACTATATGACTTGCAGCCTATAGAAGAAACACTGGTTATTATTTAACTGATAATTTAAAAATGAACATTGTGGTAAAATCAAAACGACTTCTTAAGCGGTAGCAAGAGCAAGGTAGCAAAGGGGGGGACACAGAAAAAAACATTTACTGACGAATGTTTTTTTGACTAATTAGCAATATTTTAACAAGCAGAATGACCGAGTTTCTAATGGAAGCTTGAAAAAAGCTCTATGGAAGCTTTCCAATTAGTTAGCAGAGTACAATGTGGGCAATATCCGATATAAGTGATGGTTGGTGGGGTGTTAGCTATCAAGGAGTCATTCGAGACATATTTTTGTGAAAAAGGTGTCAAAACATCGTCAAAAGTGTATCAAAATACGATTCTTGAGAAGGTGGTTAAGTCTCTTAACAACACCATGTTCCGTAACCAAGAATGGTCCTTTTAGTAAGCCTCAGTACCGGGTCATAAAGCTTGATCCACCGAAGCGTGGTTTGAAACGAACGTTTCTAACTTTATCAGAGCTGAAGACTGCCCGTCATCTAATCCAGATTTTAATCCACTTGAATATGATTTATGGTCAGTTTTAGAGAATATGACATGCTCTAAACGCCATGATAATTTGGAGTCCCTAAAACAATTCATAAGATTGACAGTGAAGAATTTTCCAATGGAGAGATTGTGTGTTTCTATTGATAACTGGACTCAACGTTTAAAGGACTGTATTAAAGCCATCGAGATGATTTTGAATGAGTTTCATATATTTTTGAGTTTCATATAATATATTTATATATAAAACTAACGTGCTTCACAGATAAGTTGAGTATATCTTGAGTTGCGGGTGTCCATGGGCGGCGGTAGTCACATACTACTTACTTACGGGAGCAAACGAGCAGACGGGTCACCTGTTGTGACATGATTTTTCCTTGTAAAAATATATATAGTAATATATATTTTTATTTCTTTAGGGATCTTGCATATTTATGATTAAAAATTATGTTATATCAAAGGGTTTTATTAAATTTAATTATAATTATCTTAGTTAGATTTTTAAGTTTATAAACAATACAATATTTAAAACACATACATACATACATGCGCTCACGCCTGTATCCCCCCCTAACGGGAAGGCAGAAGTGTATAAGACACCCACATATATTTCCTTATATCACACCACAAACGACTGGGTTAAACCCTTAACCCAGTCTCACCACATCAAATATTATTTGTGAAATCATTGATTTATCAATTTACAGTAGAATCCGCCTTCACATATAAAAGAAAAGACAGCCACGTCATATCTACTAAGCGGACATCAAATATCTTAGAAAATAAATTAATTTCAAGAAAGTATAAATTGTATACGTAGTGTGTAATTTTTAATAAAAAGAAAAACATGAAGCACATAAGATAATTTTTAATATATACATATAAATGTTCATTCATCATAATATTTATTAATTTTTTTACACGACAATTCAATTATATTTTTCTTGATTTGTTTTTAATTGTTGTAACAGTCTCTAAGACTAAGCATGAAGAAGGCTCTCGATTCAAATTATAATTTCCGATATTGCTATGAACGCTTTGTTATAACAAGTCTGCGGTATATAAGCCTCTTCTGCTGACATCGCTTTTGTGTTGCTAGCTTACCTTGAACTATCAACTCGTCACTGAGAATCTCGCATCGAGAAAGCAAGCGAAGGTGTAACGAATCATATCGGTCTTTATACATTAAAGGACATGTCACAGTAACCAAGTCATTATGTCCGACTTCGTACTAAAGAATTTTAAATGATTACCTCGCACTCTGATAACCAGGTTAATATAGGTTCCTTTATTTTTTTAATCAATCAATTAAATCATTTATTTTTAAAACAAACAATGCGGTCTTATAAATACCTACACACATCAAAAGTGTCTAGGGATCAAGTACATTTTTAACTATAAAAAAATATACAATGAATATTTACCAAAGATAATCTTCCAGACTGGCTTCTTACTTTAATTCATATGTACATACATATATTAACAACTAACATTTGGTAAAAACTGAGAGATTTTTTTGCAAATTGTGGAAAATTAACCTAAGTTAATGTAAAAGGCAAAAATGAGAAAGGGCGGAGATGAGAATTTTTTATTTTTTTTTATTGTTAAGATAAAAAAATAATAATCCCTGTATGCTTAAAATCAATCAAGTTTGCTGCTATTCTTCAAAGTGATTTTGGTCTCTTTTAAGAATGGCGCAGCCAACGTTCTTTCTAACAAGTCAAAAAATTGTGGTGCTGTCTCCACAGAACTTCTTTACTGAAGAACTAAAGACTTCCAGAGGTACTTAAAACTTAAGTGCGTCTTGTATCCAGCATCTTACTGAAACGAGATTCATCGGAAAAGCAAACACGTTGCCAGTCTTCTTCCTCGCAATTTCAATGTTCCTAAGGTCTATGATTGCGGCCCTACAGCACATCGGTGGAAGTCTAAGCGGCCTTCGGGAACGCAATGCGTTATGTAAACAATGTTGGATGGTTTGGTCGCTTATCAGCAAGCCTGAAGAGCTGGGGTGCCTCGTAGTCATGGCGGTCATGGTACGATTTGATGCTATTACGTATATTTGATGCTTGGATGTACCGGTCCTGTCTGCCATTGATAATGCAAGATCGTTTTTTAAGTCACTCGGCTACACTGTGCGAGATACAATAGCGTAACTAGAGGCGGCTTATGGCGCTCTGTGTAGTGCTATGAGCGACAGCCTTTACGTAGCCTGGAACCAGCTTCCAACGACGATGATAAGCAGGATTATGGTCATAATATATGGTTTGTGGTATCATGTGTGGAGATTTGCAATGAGTTTATTCATATTCAACAATGACATGGCAAATCGAATATTTTTTTTCGAATTTTTCTAAAGTACTTGTTGGTTTATTTATCAGACAAATCGTTTTTAAAGATTACTCTCATAATATATTTTTTTATAATGTGACCATTTTGGGGGGGGGGGTGAGTAGAAACAAACGAGGAGTTGGGCCTCTGGAAAGGTTACTAATCTCGGCTAAATGCAATTATTCTTTATTTTTGACACAATTCATGATCGACAATATACATAAATATTTTCAAAGAAAAAAGTTTTTTCTGAGAATATGTACTATACGCATATACTTGTAGTAATATATTTTTTAAATGCCTATGAAAAAAGGTGTGTTATTTTATTTGAGCAGTGTGCCTTTAACACGTTATGGACGACGCAATGTCACGCGGCTTCCAACTAGTGTCATGCAATATTGCAATTTAAATGTTCTATGCACGGCTGCATGGTGCACGGATGTAGAAAATATACATATGTATGATTGATCATAGTAATTAATACCGAATAAGCTAAGTATACTATTTTACTTCTCTATGAAGCATCGTCAAACATGATATTTGCATACCTAGTAATTACACGACCTCAACTCTAGCATTAGTATTGTAATAAATTAATTGGGTCATAAAATGTGTTACCGTTAAAAGTGTTGCGGTTGCGTGCGGTTTTCAAAAAAACGCCAATAAAGTTAAAAGGCATCCACTAGACGCGTGTGAGACTTTCAAAATTCGTTAGCTTTTTGACATTTTCTGCTAGCCGTTGTATGCTCTGCTTGCCGATGCATTTTCAAATGTATTCTTTGCATGTAAAGGTGTAGTATAAAAATATTATTGTTTGCAAAAAAGATCCCTTAATAGTAACTCGTACTGCAGCTACCCGAAAGTTACTAGATTTTCCCAATTTGCCGTCAGCGTTATTCAAATCTATGGAATTAAAATTATTAGAATTTTAATCATTACTCGTTTTCAAAGCCTATCTTTAAGCTGGAATGCAATTAGTTTCATTACAAAATTAAAACAAATTAATTGATTATCTATCATCGTTATCCACAGCCCGCACTGCTGAAGGCCTCCTCCTAGGAACAAGGAGATCCATTATGTACAATGAAGTTTTTTTTTTTATGCGATAGGGGGCGAGAACGAGCAGACGGGTCACCTGATGGTAAGTGACTACCGCCGCCCATGGACACCCGCAACTCAAGAGTCACAAGTGCGTTGCCGGCCTTAAATTAAGTTTAGTATCAATTAACAGGAATTGCATTTTTTTTGTAATTTATAAATATTAAACATATAATACTATTTGCTTTACAACTTGTTATTTGAAACTGATATTATATTATTATATTGTTTAAAAAAAAAACAGGTAAATAACAACATGCTTATAAACTGTTCAGAGCGACGTAGGTAGAAGTCAATGCACTCTTGTGTTAGAAGCGTCTTCCACATAATGTTCTAGAAAATCCCTGCAGCGTTCTAGGGGGGTATTGAAGTGCAGAGGCGTGGGTGGGCATGATGTTGATAACCTGGATCGGGAGCGAGGGCGTAAGGTCGCGGACTTTCCTGCACGACCGCACCCAACCTGAACCTTACTACCCACAGAATTAAATGCAGGGACACAGATTCGACATCCACAGACAGTGATTTTATTAACCGTCTGACGATGAAGGATATATTTTCACCATTTGCCAATTAGAGCCGAATAAGGTAATAAAAGAACTTATCGTGTGAAAGGTAATTTTAAAATAAATAAAAACAAACAAAAAGGTAAAAAGAGATCGTGAAGATTTAACTAATAAAGAATATTTCATTAAAATGCATATGATTATTTCAAATTAAATAAACAAACAAGTTTACTCAAAGCATTGTAACTCTGCACCATTCACATCACATTTCCATGTTAGTTAAGTTTTACGTGAATTTTTATATTCTGAGAGGTAAGGGCTGTTATTAAAACTCAAGATAAGATTTGGCGATGCGGTGCACGACATCAGTTGTTTCATGGAATTAATAAGCCGGTATCCTTGGAACCATATCAGAAAAATGTTTTATTTTACTTATACAAAAATTTAAAGTTCAACTGTATTAGTGTAACAAAGAACTACACAGTATAATGTCTTCCAGTGGCAAATATTAAATAATATTATAAATATGTAAAAACACGAGTAAATTTATCGAGCAACCTGCAATTGGAGCGATGTTCTCACATCATAAAGGCATTGGCATATAGGGTGCTTCAAATTCCCGTATGTGGGGGTGAACAACAATATCACCCGATATAGTTGCGTGCGCGAGGTGAACGGACTAACAGTTAGGCAAAATGACATCTAGATATAGAATAGATTATATAACAACTTTACTTCGATATTCATTTGATGCAGTACGCACGCGGTAGTTTGGTGTGTGTAAGGAAATGACATATAGATTAAATTGTCTTATTAGTAAATATAAACATTTCTTATAATCAACTACTACAGATGTCTTAAGATTGAGTCTCACGTGACGACTGAATTGCTCAAAACGCAGCTCTCAGCAAAAGATACTGCAATGATTTTCTGTTTGGACGTCGCGTTGTTCTTAACCCGTGGAACGTCCCGAGCACATACGTATGTGCATCGAACGAGAGTTCGCGAAGCGTCACGCGCACATAGGGTGTGCAAAGCATCTTTGTGACGATTTGTGAAGCTATTTCTACCTGAAATATTTTTACCGTAATGGTCTTATACCTAGCTACGCATTTTAACAATATTTTTTGTGGGGTTCTCTTGAAAAAAAATTAAAATAAAATTATTTGTTGATTTTATCAACCGTCGGCCATATTCGCATCGTCATTTGAATTTTTGTGTTACGTAAAAAGTGTTTTTAAGTAGGAGAAGGTCAGTTATTCTACTCGATTCTTATATGTAATTACTGACAAATATATGAAGAATATTTGCATAGTGACATGATTGTGTATAATTATAATTTAACATTAGAAAAAAGGGACAATTTTTTTTTTGGTAAAATCAGAAGTAATTGTATTGTTGGGTGCAAAACATGAAGTGACGCTATACTAGTTTATATGAATTTCAATGTAATTATTTCTATCAGAGTGACATCACGCAGCGATGGCAGACCGCAGCACCAGTGGTGATGAGGCCCACAGAGAAAATCGACTAAAAATATTTACACGACAATACTTTGTAGCCCTCTATTTTGTGCCTTTTATTTTTTTTTAATATTTTTTTTTTAACAAAGTTACTAAATATAAGATAAATGTTCATATCATATATGCAATGTCAATAAAAAACTTATTCACTGTTTATAAGACAATGTCTATTTTTAATTTTGAAATATAATGTATCCCCTGAAGGGTAGGCAGAGGTATTTAAAACGCCCACATTTTGCTTATAAGAATTTAGTCCCACTAACATAATAGGGAAAGCCTCTTTCGTCGGGCACCACACTGGAAAAAATGGGGTACAACATGATATTCGTCACGAAGGCAAACTGTTCAATAATCCAGAACATTGCTAATGGAAGCTGAAAGATAATATAAATATTAAAAAAAATCTATTATATGTGGATTACCTACTTTGTCCCGTGTGGGATTACAACCCACAACAGCCGGCGCGGCGCAGAGCGGCAGCGCGGTTAGGCGTCCATTTTATTTAACTGTTGCGCCACCAGTGCAGTCAACATAAAGATTCTCAAACAAAAGAAATCGGTTCACAAATGACGAAGTTATCGAGTAACAACATACCGATTCATTACTTGTTACATACATTAATTGTAGATATATACTCTGTTTTTCTTTTCGCAGACGTCATTCATCTTAAATCTGATGTCACTGATAGTGGCAATGACACATCACGTTTCCTAAGGCGTAACAAAGAATCATATTACATAGGTACATATGTGCATACGGACATACATACATATATGCACACACACTTATATAACTAAATACATACACCTACAGACATTTGTTCATAATTATACCGTCTTTTATTCGCAGCTGGGTACTTCGACGATCCTCAGACTCTTTTCTAAAAGACTAACTTATTTTATTCCCTTACATCGATGTCGTTTGCCCCCTATCGCATAAAAAAAAAAGTATATATCATATATTCATATTTTAATTGTAATAAAATAGTAAGAGAATGTAAGAAATAAGTTATACACACATGACTGAAAGTAGTAGAAGGTAATGTAATATAATATAAAATGTGACACCTTACACACGGCCGTGTAATACCAGACTAGACAGACCCTGTACAATGGTAACCAGACTGCTGATAAACATACTTATACGTATACAACTAAAACATACACCACTACGTTATAAATAATTTTTAGTAAACAAATTACAGAACAAATAATGATGCTCACCACACATTCTATTTGTCCTGGATGCACCCAAGAGCGACGAAGAGATGTTAACGTTATGTTATATTATATTATATTAATATTACATTATGTTATATATAGTACGTTGTTGGACAGCACGAGAAATTCAAATTCAAAATTCTTGATTGTAATAATATTGTACTTAAAAATAAGAAGTACACCATAATTTGCCTCATTGGGCATGCAATAGGTTACTTAAGAGATTTATTATTAATTATATTAAATAAATATTACTTACTGCCAGCATATACATACATACAGGCGCACAGTGCCTGGTTGATGGCAATAGGCCATTTGGCAACATGTGTAGTTTAAGACGCGTATGCTTATCACTTCAGGCATATAAGTTTGTATTGAATGCTATGAGATGTATACACCAAATTAAAAGATGATTAAATTGAAGAGAAAAATAAATATTTTTTATGTCATGTCATCCTTCACTTTCATGTTCACCGTTTCGTGAAAACTACTAGTTTACACTTCTGTAATGAAATGGTGTTTTCAGAATGTCTTTCATAAGTTGTAATAAGGTCCCCAGTCTCCGTGTATAGTTAACCGAACACTTTTATTGCGTAATGAATGAGAGGTCGGCGTACGGGCTCAGCGGGTGCAGGGACCGCCGGTTGCAAGGGAGTGGGGGTGCAATACCACCCCCTAGAGCCTTATTTCGGGTCATCGAGCCCGACCCCGCAAGCAGCGAACGCAACGTGAACCGCCTTGCAAAATTGAGTTTTCATCTTGGATTATTCATTTTTAATTCTAACAAATTGGTTCATTACTGACTTATACCTTATCACATGTGCCAGAAACACTGCATAGCAAATAACATCTATATTTAAATATTTGTAGCAGCTACTTTCTTATATCTATTTAGGTGTGTTACTAGATTAGGCTTACAACAAAGTCAAATAATGGTGTTAATATTGATATGTATGTAACGTACGTATTTAACTAAAATGTTTATAATTTTAAAACCATTAACTGGTTGAAATAAGGTACAGATATCTTATTCATAACTGATGTTATATCGCCTAGCCGTCGTCGTAAGCACGTAGACATGCGATAATTAGGTAATTAATATATTAGTGATTTCATTCGTCTGTTGAGTTAAATCTATTATATGTCCTTATTTTATACATATAAGGCATTCAAAATCATACTTAGAATTACTGTTGCGTTTCTCATTATCACTTTAATCTTTTCGCCTTCTCAAACAATAACGTTAAGCTTAGAAATGTCTAATGAAATCAAATGGCAATATTTCTTTTTTCGTGTACTGAAAATTGATCGTTGACGATATGGGCAATATTGCTTAATATGTGTGTAATAAACGTGCTTTGGAGTGAAATAGTGGTTTACAACTTATTATAGGTGATAAGTTGATGAGAACCGCATAGTTAATTTGTCCTAACTATGAATGGCCATTTAAAACTTGATGCGCAACATTTTTATGGAATCTCTTTGTTTTCTAAGGCTTAGTACTGAATACATATTTTTTACTGAAAATACTGTGTATTTGATATTTACTCTTCGATGCAATTAATTATAATTATTTTCTGACTTCAAAAAATACACAGTACTTAGACATTAACGGCAGTGTAACGTTGTACAGTTACGTCTGTAGTCAGTAGTATTTTTGTAACGATGTCGATCTTGTCCAGAGTGTGTTTCTGAATTCAAATTTTAATAATATTATAAAAAATATTAATATACTTCAAAAGTGTTATGTTATTCAGGTATGATAGTGTAATCTGCTGTATCGATCGCAAGATCTAACTCCACTAAAAATGTGCAAACAACAGGAGACGGATATGCCAACTATGAGACTCAAATACTTGAAGATACAACTGAGTGTCCCCATTTTCAAATATGAAATCAACTACCAACTACTACAACTAGTGCGATATCCTATATCATATCTAAAGAAAGGCTAGAAGGAAGGTGAAGGAGCCAGGTTGGTTTAACTAGTCAGTCTGTCTAGACTGGCTGTTCGTTAGTCAGAATAGCCTTGTACTTATACAACCAAAATACCTGTTTATACATATTTAAGCTAGTAAAAATATAAAAAAATACATGATTGCTAGTTTATTATACGATTACTTCCCTTTGTTCTCCGGTGAGACAGATCTTGGTCTGCCAATTTTTTTTTATTATTGCTAAATTCCTTGCCCTTTATAAAGGAAGGAATACCTTAATTTCAAATTAAAAAAAAATTAAGTCTCTCTTAGCTTAGCTCATTACTGAAGAGTATTAAGAATACCTTTGTTATGGTTACATTGGAAACGAAAGACTCATTAACGAGGTAGCGAAAGATTATGAGTTCGAACGAAACGGTTTGGCTCGTGCCGATCGGTGAAAGCCTGGAATTCACTACCAGCGCAAATACTTTGATTCTGGGTCTTTTAAGCGGGGCACGAAAAAGCATCTCAACAGACCGCCATAGTCTGGGTCAGCATGCTACATTGACTAGAGACGCAATGAGCATGGCTCTACCACACTCCACAGTGGTAGAGCCATACTTAGGCACGAATGGGCCGGCTCGACCGGTGCGATACCAAGGCCTCACAGAAAACCGGTTGTGAAGCAACCCTTGCGTAGCATTTCCCCAACAACTCCTCCTCTCCTCTTTCCCATCTCCTCATCCCTTCTCCTATTTTTACCCTCGCCGCACCCCAAAGGCGGGCAGCGCACTTGCGACTCTTGAGTTGCAGGTGTCTATGGACGGCGGTTGTCGCTTGCCATCGAGTGACCTGTCTGTTCGTCTGTCCCCCTTTAGTATAAAAATACGAATAAAATAAAATAAAATATTCTAAGCGTCAGGTCAAACTATTTATACTGTTGATTGTTTGCACTTGGTGGAACTTGCTACATCTTGAGTACATGTGATTTTAAAAAAGATATCTTTTGGTCACGCTTGAATGGCTCAGGCACTTCAAACCAAACAAGCACCTTTATAGAGGATGTCTTTAATGATACCGATGAATTTAGTGTGGTTTTGATCAATAATTTGTTAGTTTTTGCCATATCTTTATATTGGCCTGCTTGAACAGAAACAGGAGAACTTACTTGAAACAAGAGATATTATTTTGAAAATTTGTAGCCAAAGTAGATTTGTATCATTAGTCCTACGGGGACAGAATTTGATGTTCAAATTGATTTGAGAATGTAAACGTGTTGAATTTATATGTAATGTTTGACTTTGTATAAATAAACTTAATCAAAATACGTATGGGTTTCCAACAGCTGTACCTTAAATTAACAGTCAAACATCTTGACAATTTAAATTTGAGATTGTATGCAATGAGTATACATAAAAGTATTAAATATCAGATTTATGCAAAACAATAGTAGCAAAGGTACGTAAATGCACTAAACATTTAATGTGGTATGAAATAATATATACTCAATGCACAAATTTTAACATTGTCATGAGAAAAACTTAGAAGAAATATTCCACCGATATAGTATGCTTTGTTGTCTGTGTTGTTTCTTTCATCGAAGCCCAAGATTGATGAGGAGAGTGTTGTGATAAATGGTACCTATGTTAGGACCTACCAGATAATTAATTAGCTTTTAGTATATTATTTACATCATCATTTTCAATCTTTATTTTCAATAAAACCTCATTTTATTTTGTTTCTAACGAGAAGCATTTATTTTACAACAAACGCGTTATTTACGTCGAAGCAACCGCCACTCTGAGCCTATTAATCCAGTGCTCGAGCCCCGACAGGTGAACCGCAATACTGCGATAATCTTGCGCTTGCGTACAAACGGCGTGACCTTTCCGTAATTGAATAGGCGTACTCGTTGCGAAGGCTCGCACGCACATTCTAACGCACGCGACCGGTCAACTCGCTTGCTGATAAATAATGTTTATCTGAAATGTGTATGTTACTCGTATTCCCATTATGAGTATCGAAATTATTATTTTCACTAAGAAAATAGTTGATCTAGAACTACAACTAAGCGTTGTATGGTTTGTATGGGTTTGTGTGGGTATTAGATCTGTAAAGACGATTTTTTTTTATAAATCTTTCTATTATTTTTTAATGTATGCGATATTCGCATGGGATAGTAAAATATTATTTATTATAAAAGGAAGAAAACTGGTTTACACGTTATACTGATTTCATCAATGTTTTGAACATGACTTAGAATGATGAAGATTCTGAAGCAACTTTCGTTACTTTCAGTAAATAAAAAACGAAGTGAGTAAATGAAAAATGTAGTACTTTTACATATATTCACGCCTGCATCCCTTAAGGTGTAAGCAGATGTGTATTAAACATCCGCATTCTGAGAACTAGAATTTGGTCCCACTAACGTAATAGGGCCTGCCTATTGCCGTTAGCCGGGCACTTTAGCAAATAAAGATTGGAAAATTGGGAGTGTATTGAAAGGAAAAAGTAGGGAAGGGAAGGGGATATTGCTTACGCGGATGGATTGGGAAGTCTAAGCAATAGCCAGAGTATGTCGCGGTAACTTTATGGAACTGGCTGTAGCCGGGAGGTCCAAGCCCTCTAAATACTACATTTTTTTTTTTTTTTTTTATGCGATAGGGGGCAAACGAGCAGACGGGTCACCTGATGGTAAGTGACTACCGCCGCCCATGGACACCCGCAACTCAAGAGTCACAAGTGCGTTGCCGGCCTTTTAGGTAGAGGTACGCTCTCTTCTTGAAGGTTTGAAGGTCGTATCGGTTCGGAAATACGGCAGGCGACAATTTGTTCCATAAGCTGAATCTATGTATGAAAAGTGACAGCCAGCCTTATTTATTAAAGATATTCAAAGCTTCTCTCAGAGTAACGCAAAATATAATTACTTTTAAAATTAGTGGCCTGTATTTATATCGTGTAAATTTTAGGTAAGTCTTTACGCATGACACTTTCGTTTTGACGACGCTTTGTACTCAAGATATAAAGATGTCACTTAAAGGCTATGTACAGGTATAAAAGGTGTAACAATAACTCATAATACGAGATGGGATACATTTCCTCAAGTTTCTTTGAGACTGCTACCAGTACTAAAATGTATCTTTGTATAAACGCTAGCAAATCTTAGCTGTATAACTCTTTATAACATGTTTACATTATTGTATAGTAAGAGATGTATTTTTTTGGAGAATAATGAAAAGAGATTACTTTTGCTTAAGGAGGGTTGCAAGGTTTTTTTTTTTTATGCGATAGGGGGCAAACGAGCAGACGGGTCACCTGATGGTAAGTGACTACCGCCGCCCATGGACACCCGCAACTCAAGAGTCACAAGTGCGTTGCCGGCCTTTTAGGTAGAGGTACGCTCTCTTCTTGAAGGTTTGAAGGTCGTATCGGTTCGGAAATACGGCAGGCGACAATTTGTTCCATAAGCTGGTTGTGCGAGGCAAAAAGCTTCTGGAGAAGCGCACAGTGGTGGAGTGCCAATCGTCCAGGTGATGGGGATGGATATTTTGTCGCGTAGGACGATGGCGGAAACCAGCAGCCGGTATAAGTCCGAACAATTCCTCTGAACACTCCCCATGATACAAGCGATAGAGGATGCAGAGTGAAGCTACATCTCTACGCAACGCCAAGGTGTCAAGTCGATCAGAAATATCTTGGCAGTCGATGATGCGAGTCGCTCTCCGTTGAATGCGGTCAAGAGGCAGAAGTTGGTACTGGGGTGCACCTGCATAGAGATGAGAACAGTATTCCATGTGCGGCCGAACCTGCGCCTTATAAAGTTGCAGGCGGTGGGCCGGAGTAAAATACTGTCTCGATCTGTTTAGCACACCAAGCTTCTTCGAGGCTAATATGGCCTTACTCTCTAAGTGACCGCGAAACTGGACTTCGCTTGATATATCGACGCCAAGGATTCCGATACTGGCTGATGCAGTTAGGGAAGTGCTCTCAAATTGAGGTGATACGACCAATGGCATCTTTTTAGCGGTGAACGCGCAAACCTGTGTCTTCGTGGGGTTAAATTGGACTAGGTTAAGTCGACCCCAATCTGAAACTTTTGATAAAGAAGTTTCGATTTTAGACACAAGTTTGGATCGGCTTTCGATGACGTTTACCCGAGAAATGTTAGCGCGGCCGGTGTAAAGGGCATCACTCGTGCTATCGTCTGCATAGCAATGGATGCTGCTAATCTGCAGCATGTCGTTGATATGCAGAAGAAACAGCGTGGGTGATAGCACACAGCCTTGTGGGACACCAGAATTAACAGACTTCGAGTCGGAGCATGCACCGTCAACAACGACCTTGATGCTTCTGTCTGTAAGAAAACTGGTGAGCCAATTGCACAGTTTCTCGGGAAGCCCATAGGAAGGAAACTTCGCAAGGAGCGCTTTGTGCCAGACCCGATCGAAGGCCTTCGCCACGTCCAAACTAACGGCCAACGCTTCCCCCTTGGTCTCGATCGCCTGTGCCCACCGGTGAGTCAAGTATACGAGAAGATCACCAGCTGAACGACCCTGACGGAAGCCGTATTGTCGATCATTGAGGAGCTGGTGGTCTTCTAAGTACCGGAGGAGCTGGCAGTTAACAATGGATTCCATTATCTTGGAGAACAAGGAGGTGATGGCTATGGGTCTGTAGTTGGACGGATCCGAGCGATCTCCTTTTTTAGGGATTGGGTGCACTAGAGCTGTCTTCCATGAGTTCGGGACTACGCCAAGAGAGTAGGAAAGCCGATAAAGGCGCGTTAAAACCGGTGCTAACTCTGGAGCACACGTCTTCAGCACGATAGGAGAGATTCTATCGGGCCCTCTCGACTTATGAACGTCGAGGGAAAGAAGCGCTTTACGCACTGCCCTTTGTGTAAACCGGACTTCCGGCATGCGGGTCTCGCACTGCGGTATGGTCGGCGGTGCGTTTCCCCCGTCGTCCAGGGTCGAGTTGGACGCAAAGAGTTTGCCCAGAAGATCGGCTTTTTCTTTAGCGTCGTGGGCCAACGAATTATCTCCTATGCGCAGAGGTGGAAGGGATGGCTTACAAAAGTTCCCCTGGACAGCTTTGGCAAGAGACCAGAATGCACGAGTTCCGGAGGGGAGACTAACTAGTCTCTCGCCAATTCTGCCGATGTGAGCCGACTTCGCCCCAGCAATTACTCTTTTGAGGGACCTGGAGGCAAAGTTAAATTGCTTCTTTAATGTGCTGGTCTTTACATCCCGTGCTGTCGCTGCATTAGCCCATGCTTGGTAACATTCCTGCTTTCGGCGGGACGCCGCTTTGCAGGTTCGACCAAACCAAGGCTGGGACTTGCCACCTGTGGGAATCAGGGAGAATGGAATGAAAAGTTCCATACCCTGAAGCACAACATCCGCGACAGAGTCAGCAACGACATTGGGATCATCCGGCGAGAAGCAAACCTGCCTCCATGGGTAGGATGCAAAGAATGTTCTCATTCCATCCCAGTCTGCTGACCTATAGTGCCATACGCGGCGACTGCCTGTAACACGCGGCCGCAGCGAGTGAATGAGTGGCACCATACTCCTAATCAGGCAATGGTCCGAGGAGCCAAGAGGGGCCTCAACGGATACTTTGTAGCCGTCAGGATGTGAGGTCAGCAGAAGATCCAACAGTGAAGGCAAGTGGCTTTCTGCATCTGGGATTCGCGTAGGCGTTGCTACCAGCTGCGTCAAGCCATATGCCAAGGCGAAATCGTGAACAGATCTTCCCGCATGATCGGTTTTGCGCGAACCAAGCCATTCGGCGTGATGGGCGTTAAAGTCGCCAAGAATCACGATCTCTGCGGATGGGACCTGCTGGAGCACTGAGTCTGTAGCCATTTGGACGTGGTCGATGAGTCGGTCCGTTTCGGCATCACCGCTATGGGACCTGTAGAGGCATAGGTAGATGCGGGGATGGTCGTCGCAGTCTACACGTAGCCATAAGATGGAGAGATCCCTACCTTCAAGATTGCCGAGGCGGCGAAAATTGATATCATCTCTAACGTACACGCATACACCAGCCTTAGGAACAAAGGAGTGTTCCAGTCCGTACCCAGGGTAGCAGAGGTAGGATGTGTCCGCTGGAGATGATACCTGCGTCTCGGTTAAAAAGAGCAAGGCCGGCTTTGCTGTCTCAAGGTGGTGGTGGACAGTGTCGAGGTTCGAATGTAAGCCCCTAATGTTGCAAAAATCCACGGTAAACGTGACAGGGGGTGCCATGGTATGCCTTCTCTTGCCCCGAGCAGATTTTGAGAGCGCAGTTGAGCCCCCCCCAGAGTACGAGGGGCAGCCTGGGCGTCCACGCTCAGGCATAATCCGTACTGAGGGTGGACGTCCAGGGGGGGATTCTCCAACGCTAGCGCTGGTACCCCCCTGGGGTATCCTTTTCGTTAACAGCGCTATCATTAGGGGGGTGGGGGATTTTGGGCCTCCGGAGACCTCACTCATTTCGGGGAAATGCAACGCAAGCGTCACTTCACAACCGGTTTTCTGTGAGGCCGTGGTATCGCACCGGTCGAGCCGGCCCATTCATGCTTAAGCAAGCATGGCTCTACCACTACAATACATACAATATATATATGTATATATGTATATATATATATATATATATGTATATATATATATACATACATATATGTATATATATTGTATGTTAGTTCAATTTTATTACAATGATCAGATATATATTAAACTAGGGCAATTCGAATCTTCTTCACGTAATAAGTAAAACGTAATTATTTACAAACAATGTAGAAACATTTTAAATTGACAACAAAAAGTGCACAATTTCCTTGCATTAATAGACTAGTACTAATTTAATTCAGACCGCGTACGACGACGCGGACGGCTGAGTACTTCACATTTCCCTACGATATAATGTATGTAAAACTGCCCTTACAATGCGAGGCATTGTAAAAAAATTGTGAATGTTCTGTCATTGTTTCTGAGTTCAAGTGGCTTAATATAATCGCTGTAATATGGTAATGAATTATTTCCTTGTGTTCAAGCTTAGCATTTTCTTACTTCAATAGCCAATTCGATAACAGATGGGCCCATAACTCTGTTCAACACGAATATTATATGATACTTGGGTCCAAGTTTAGTATGTTTTAAGCATGCCTTAAGTCTGAATTGTTGAAATTGATTAATGCTCAACATAAGTAGTTATATACATATATTATATATAATACAAGTACTTATTTCTTTTATATACTGGGGTAATGATGGATGGGGGATGCAGGGAGCGGAAAGAAGAGAGGGGGATGAGGAGAAAGAACGGAGAATAGGGGAGAGTGGGAGTTGGACCTCCGGAAACCTCACTCATTTCGGGGAAATGCAACGCAAACGTTACTTCACAACCGGTTTTCTGTGAGGCCGTGGTATCGCACCAATCGAGCCAGCCAATTCGTGCCTAAGCATGGCTCTACCACTGTTATACAACTTTTAGTTTCATATTTGATGCACGATGCGGTAATGTTGTTTGTCGTTGTTTCTTTTATCACGGGTGATTACTCATTTCTATCATGTAATATAAACTTAAATTTTCTTTTATAAAAAGCCCTGCATAAGAGTTTCAGACGAATGCCGAAGCTCTCCGAAGCCAACCAAGGACAGGAAAAGACACTATGGATCTCTTTTTGAAATGAGACCTGGGTCTGTGCGATCAGTGGACCAACGTTTCTTTACGGGACTATGAATTTTTATAGTGTAGTGTCTTCTTTTTATAGTGTAAATGTCTTGTCTTATAAATATAATAGCAAAACATTTCACCACGCAAACTTCAAACAATTTCTGACATCGGCAGAATGAAAAAAACTGCTGTACATAAATACCATAACTGGGATTTAAATATTGTGTTATCGTAGGACTTTAAGTCCTTTGAGGTAATAATAAAAACATAAAAAATAAACATATTTTATTATATGTTTATTTTTTATGTTTTTATTATTATTATTATATACGGATTTGGGCGGCAAAGTTCAGATATATTCATTTATTGAAAATCAAAAGGTACATAAAGTACTTTTGTACTCCTTAAAATTTTATAACATATTAAAAGTCGCAAAGTAGCAGCATTAACCTATTACACGGAAATCCGCAAGTTGATATTTCTTTTATAATAAAGTTTACAGTAATACGGTCCACCGTATCACTAGAGGCTAGATCGCAAATGATAATTGATACATCCTTGTGCCTCTAATCGACTGGAAAACCACTTCACTGGTCGATGCACATTTCGATTTTTCTCCTTTGATGTGTTTAATAATGCATGAGCCGGATCGCCGCTTTCATAGTATTCACGCGGTGGAGCAAATTTACAGACGCCCTCAATGAACACACGTTGCCGGCCGGTGTATGTGTTTAAATCAGAAACGATGTTTGATTAGGTTATAACCGGCGCAATAATCCAATAAAATAAAAACAGCTTAATTTATGTAGCGAGTCTAAGTTAATCCCTAAAACTGGGAATAATGAAGTGTGCTTTTTATCTTATTCTAAAAATTTAAAAAGGCCATGTGTCCAGTGCGCCGATTTACAAATATGTTAGTATTAATCATTGTTATTAGTGTCTCCGTTCCAACCCGCCTGCTCGAATGTCCTCTATGAGATTAAAAAATACAACTAACGTATTCAAATAAAATTAAATATTCAACTAATTCGCCATGGTACCTCTTGTGATTGTTGCTCATTACATACATAGTACACACATAGTAAAAATTGAGAAGTATGGGGCTACCTGACTAGAGCAGTTTTTTAACTATGGAAGGTACACTGTCTATTGAGCGTTGTCCTTTTCTTACTAGTGCAGAAGGTCACTTGTAATGAGCAAAATAGACTCGTAGCTTTGAAGGCACCAGCAACAGCTTGCCAACGGCGGTTCTTAGTGTTTGTTTAGCAAATTCAGACCTACAGCAGTATTTATTAGAGTTCTAAAATAATCTATTTTAAATGGGAATCTATTTAAATTACTCTTAAATGCATTGATATAATACAAACTATAGGCTTCAGTTCCAAAGGAGTCCTTGCGCTAACCTGAAGCCTACACCAGTTCGAAAGAGAAACTAAGGGGTTTTTGTGAACTCTTAACCAGAGAAGATATTTTGTTATACATTACAGTACATACATTCATAGTCATTATAAATAAAGAAAAGCTAATATTGATGAAGGCCAGTACAAGATTATTTAATCTCATATTCAATTATTACACTCATGTACTTTTACGAAGAAGCGGTAAGATAATAATAACCAATCATCACCGGCTATTGAAATAAAAGTTGAAGGAAGGGTTTGGACAAAATTTGCAGACAGAATCGAATTTATTTTAGGATAGTATCGTCCCAGTTTCATTGCACTGTGTCAGCGGTTGAGTCTGTTTATTGATTTGCTAACGGTCTCAGTTAATTTTGGCAAGGTGGGCTTACCAGCCACACTCAATACTTCCAACTTAAATTGTTTAAATAGCGCTCTTATCAAACGATATGTATTAGGTATTTGTTTCTGACTTAGTAACTAGATTTTTATATTTTCATGTAACTGCTTACGGGGTTCTAACAACGAAAGGTCTTTATTAGAAAATAATTATGAAAATCAGACTGTATAATCAAATTAAAAACTAGAAAGACGGTTTGCTTACAAGTATGCTTAAAATGTTACAAAAACAAGATTGTCGACTCTAATAGTCTTAACCTTTTGAATTTCACCATAAATGCAATTAAACTGCAGCGCGTGCACGCACCCTCAACTCATACATAGAATTATCTTTGAAATACTAGCTGATTAAATTGACGCACAACGTTTTATATCGTCGAAAATATGCGAGTAAAACATGATCGAGATCGGAACACAGCAGCTGCCACGAGTGTGTCATTTGACGGCTTTAACTATACGTAATGACGACATCAATTAAAGACAATTTTACTAAATAACTATCAATATTACTATTACTTAGTAACTATAATATGTGATAATTATTTAAAGACCGAGCTTGTAACGTCCGGATATGTATCTGTAGGTTTTGACACAAACCAAATGGCATTTAGATTAAGTAGTCTACACTAATATAATAAAGCTAAAGAGTGTGTTAGTTTGTTTGTTTAAACGGTTATTTATTTATAAAACTATAAATCGGATCATTTTTTTTTTGTATTGGATAGAATAATTAATAATAATAAATAACAATGCGGAATAATGCAGGCTATTAAACATCACTCTATGACCCCTAGAGCAGTGACCACGAACGCCGGTGACAACTGCGGGGAATAGCTAGTCAAGTTTATACATAAGAATGAAACTAAATATTTTAAGTTAATTGTAAAGCTATATTTCAAATGGTAAGGATTCTTTAACCTATAAATTGGGCTTACTGTTATAAATTTTGATGCTCACTGTTCTATAGAAACATGTTACATTATATTATTATTTACATAAAATTAAAATAGATAATTAGTAATTTTAATGTTATTTATAATATATCTTTATTTTGTAAGGAGGTATTGAAACCTGAGATACTCCAAAATTAATGTACTAAGGAATTTCTCACACAGAAATTCGCAAATAATTTCAAAATCGGCAGGCCGACATGAAATCATCTGGAAAAGTTTTAAGGACATCTCAAATCCTTAAGAGAGAGACAGAGACAACATATTTTTTATTGAAGTTTCGTTTTTAGATACAAAAATCATGGCATGGTGAATACTTGTTTTCCCGACTCAGTTGCGTGAACATGACCATGCGCAGACCATGCTTTTCAGTCATTCGCTTGCCCTAATTGTGGATTTATTAACCGCTAAACCAGTTACAACGATAAAATCCTTAGTTTTAGTATTTTTTACGGACATAAGAATAGAACAATCATAATATTTTTACTACTTTGCTACTAATTTAGAAAGACCCTCAACGATGTTTTGGACAAAACACTCTTCATATCTTTAAAAATATATTAAATTAAGGATTTTTTTTTCTTATATTCTGTCGCGTAGGCCCCCGTGTTATATTACTTATGGTTTAGGGATATTTCATACTTTGTGTGTGTGTGTATGTATTTGTGACATATCCATTAATTCATTAATTCACTCACATAGAAGAAAACGGTTAGTAACTGTTTTGTTTAAAGAAATCAGTAAGATCACAACTAGAATAAAAAAACTACGTATTTATCTTATCTTGCTCTCGTTCAGGAACCACCGTTAAGAAGAATACATTAAGTAGAAACTCTTTAAGTCACCTGGAAATGACGTTTAGGAACGGAAGTGACGTTAATGTAACATACTTCTATCGAATGAATATTTAGCATTTAGTAAGGATATGCATTATATGCATGAGAACAACATTGAAATGCAGACTGATACTTTAGTAAGTCAGCTACAAATTGAGGTGCGGAAGGGATTTGCCCCTTACTTATATAAGTATACATTATTATCTTGTAAATGTACATTACTACTTCTTGTCATCATAAATATGTATGTTCCTATTTATATATATATAGATATATATATATTTATTTACTTATATGTTAGTATTATATATGATAATAAGTACATATATTCATGTTGTTAGAATAGTACACCTTAGACTACCCCTAATTTGATGTCATAATATCCGTATAAAGGTTGTCTGGAAGAAATCACCGTGAGTGATAAGACCGCCAATTGTTATACCATAATACATGCATGTCTATATATATATATATATATATATATTTTCCATTACTTGTATGGTGTACAATAAAGAGATAAATAAATAAATAAATAAATAAATAATTTTAATATTGGATTAGACACGCTTAAAACAGCAATCAAATGAGAGTTTTTATTTCTACATTAATTATTTTTTTTGCTTCAAAAGAATTATCTTGATAATACATTCATTTTCATCAACAACACCGACACGTACCTATGATGATTTATTATGACCTGATCCTCAAATAGTTATCTACCGTTAGATCTGTTTTACTACCTTACGAAAGCCAAGATCAGTTACGTATGGGCTGGCTCGCGGCCGCTTATATCACGGAATCAAATATCAACTTACACAAAACCGGTTGTGACCCAATGACTTACGTTGAGTTTTTTCACCGAATGGGTGAGGTTACCGGAAGCCCAAACCTTTTCAGTTACGACTCTGGGGTTGCAAGTGGTAACCATCAGATGAATAATATAGGTTTAATAATAATAATAATAGTCCTTCTTGATACGACACGTATTGTGAGGAGGTTTCTGGCTCTGGAGCCCTAACCACCTGTAGCTTGGTTCCGGTACCCGATACCGGTGGGACACTACAAGTATATCTTATGTTTAGAAATATATTTTGTTTTTTTTCTTCTATTAAAAAAATATATTTATGTTTGTTTAATTGAATAAAGAGTAAATTAATAGATACATTTGAATCAAGCCCCCTCATACGCAAAATGCAAGTTGATGAGTAGATTTTATAATCTCTTTATAGGTACATTTATGGTAATAGTTTACGTAACGTATGTCTGTTTGAGCAGCTTATGAAATTGTACTAAAATACTAAGTTGCTACGAAAGTGTGGTTTGTTAATTGGCTTGGCGGTTATTATCAGAAAAGTCGGAACTATTCGAAGACGATTAACACAGACGTCTTAATATCCATTAAAACTTCTTAAGCAAGGACATGTTTGCAACGGATTATGGTTAAAGATTAAAGTAATGAGCATAAAAGTAAATTTTAATTTATTCCCCTATGTCTAGAGCTTACCAAGCGTTACAAACAGGTGATGATTTTGTTGATTTAATTTTTCGAATGGTAAAATGAATAATTTACGAAATTACCGGTATGCACGTAATCATTGACAGGTGCAGGTGTTTTGTCACTCGATTCCTGGCGGTCCGAGAATGTATGCAGTCAGCATCTGAATATCAAGAACTGAGCGGAGTTGTGTGTGAACACGGCCGCACATTTTGAATATGACTCATAATAATCGTGTGAAGATCTGAATTGATTATTCAAAATGCACGTATTGATTTTTGTTTGGAGAAGCGTAGAAGTTGCAATGAAGTTTTCTATGGGCCCACTCTAAAGTTTTCTTTTCGTACTGACATTTTACTGAAAATTTAAAGTAATTTGCAGACTTAGATCTTTGTGCCTTAATTTTTCGACATGATTTGATAATTTACTTAATAGCGGTATCACAAACTTTGTTCAAGTGGAGTTTGATTTTTTCATTAAATTTGTATGTAACATAAATAAATACAAATAAAGATTAGCTAATTATTTATCACATTTTCAACAAAATTCTTTTACTAATTTAAGTTTATTTTACACAATGCTGCCAGTGTAACTTAATTAGTATTTATTTTCATAAATCTGCACAAGATCCCGTAGGCTCCAACCCGGGACCAGGCATAATCGCGTCTCACGTATTGTATGCAGATTTCCATTCTTGAAGGCGTTAACTTTACCGCCTTTGGGAGAAATAATAAATTTACCCTTACTTACATGGAGCGGCGTAACGATGTTATGATATCATTATTTTGTCTCGAGAGATGAAGAGATAAGAATAACAAAGATAATATATTATTTGGTTAACACTTTTAAAAACACTTATCACAAATGGTGTTCTTATAAATTCCTATTTTATTGTTACAATTATTAAACTGTTAATTAGGCACTATAGAAAGTTTCTAGGCGCATTTACATTTAGAGATGGGGGGTGGGTATAAATCATGAATGGATTTTTTGGTCCCAATTAGGTTAAAACTGGGTTATTTAGGCTTTAACCCAGTTATTACCTATAAAAATATAAATAAATTTTGCTGGGTGTAAATAATTATGTAGAAATATTGAATATTGGAGAGGAAACATGTATATGTTCAGAACTGTAGCAGTACAAATGTTTTCTAGTACAAGGTAATAAAAATAAAAATCATCACTTTCGAAAATCCGGTTACAGTAAAATAGAAACACAATTATTATTGACTTAGATATACCTACATTACATATAATCACGTGGCCGTGAAACCGTGGTATTACTCTGATTGAGCAGGCCTAACCCGCCTGAATCGTGACGTTAAAGAATCAGGCATAGAGTCCTCCTCGGTGTCGTCATGTATATCATCTATATACTTGTGTGATAATCAAGCTCAGTGACATTGGTTTGGCGGCCAATAACCATGACGTATAATAAATTCCAAAGGAACTTTTGTTGCTCTTTCGATTGTGAGCCTGTTTCTTTTGCTGTGAGAATTTGGGAAACTTCATTTTCCGTGAGAGAGTCATGTTTAGGTACGAATGGGCCGACTCGCCGAAGCAATATCACGGCTCTTGCTCTTGATTTGGGAGGTGTCCATGCGCGATTGTCACCTTCAGGTGACCAGTGTGTTTATTCCCGTATGCCATGAAAAAAAAACTGCCTCGTGGCTGATTCAAATTTGTACTAAATTTATAACTTATATTTGTTACATATGTATAACTTATAAGATAATAGCTTTATTAAGACACCCGGACACAGGCACCACCTATGGGGTATCTCTGCGATAGGAGGGCCAGGTGCAACTTTGTCAGCCTGATACTTTCGGACTACGCCTTTCAGTAAAACAGGCACTTTAGTCTAACATTAGTAATCCTAACCATAAGTGAGAGTCTGGAGGGCTGTTAAAACTCCTTCATTATTGGTAGCTTTAATTGCATAGCAGTTCTAGGAAAGTTTATTTTTCGAGTTTGAAATAGATGGTAGTCTTAAAATGCCAAATCAGGTTACGAGCAAATCGGAGCAATACAAGAAAATGGGGGATTTTGCTCATGACAAAATCCCGCATTTTCTTCATTAATAGCAGGCATGTTGTCCTGTTGAAATATATTTTTTTGTTCTTCAAGTCAGGCCTCTAGTCATTAGGTTTGGCATCCAGACAAATAATTAATAAACTTCAATACTACATTCAGTGTTGCCTTTCACACACCAAAACATAATGGCAACCTTTCGATAGACTTCTCTTCCTATGCCGTTTAACCACTGGCTTCGCGCCTCGAGCATGCTATAACATTATGAAACGCCTTCAATACGCCTTTCCAATTTTGTGCAATACATTAAATAGTCAAAAGAAAATACACGAGATACTATAAAGAAGAACCTTTCAAACAAAATAGAATTTTCCAAATCGGTCAAGAGGTCATCGAGCACAGATAAAAAATATATATAAACATAGAAAAATTATGATGAATAGAAAACTTCCTCCTTTTTAAGTCGTTTAAAAATACAAGAAATGAGTATAAGATTATTTAGACAGTTAAAAGCATCTTACTTGTATATTGTGTTTGATTAAAACAGTGAAACATAGGCCTCCTAGTAAAATGTAAGCTGATATAAAAGAACAAGAAAGCCGATTTAGTAGAATGTTAAGTAAAGTTGAACTTAGCAAATTAAATTTTGATAAAACCTAAAATGGGATAAGATGATAGGTTAGTGGATACTAATGTTAAATAAAGAACAATTAAATTAATAGGAGTTCAACCTAAAATATCACAAGTACATTTAAAACCCAAAATATCTGAGATGCAATAAATAAAGCTTAAGAAAAATGTTGATATGACCGATATTTAGACTTTTTAAATCTACTCAAATCTTCCTAAGTACACTTCAGCTCAAAAATATTCAAGACTCCAACGGGTGGGATGTCATAGTTCATGATGGGGTTTGAACCCAGGCGTGGGTTTTAACCTGGGTGATTACCCATCTATTTACATTACACCTATAATGCAGCAATGAATACAAGTGTGTACATAATTATACCTATGTAACATAATCGGTAAGAGGGCTGGACTTCCAGGCATCAGCCAGTTCAAGATACTAGGGATGTGAGTCTGACCTGGTTTAGCTATTATTTAGACTTACCAGTACAGGTATTTTTTAAAAAAATATCTATTTTAACTGTGTGACACAGAAGGGAAGTGCTAAGCTGTGTCGTTCTAGTTGGAATTATATGTAGTATATGGGGGTGACACCTCAGCCCATCTCGTGCTGTTCTAAGAAAGGGATGGATCATCTGTAAGAGCTCGCCGTGCTACGAGTATAGGCAGTAGATTCTAGGGTGTTGGTAATCTCATAACACCCAATGATACGGACAGTGTGCCGTTGGCATATGCATGTACATATATGTGTAACAAAAGTCCAGTGCTATAAGACTTATTTAGGTTACCTTATAATACTTAAGAATATTTAATTAAGAAGAAGTTCGCTAATAGTTCTAGCGGTTACGCTGCTAGTAACCGCTAGAACTATTAGTGGTATAACATATTACATTATATAATACTAGCTGATCCGGCAAACGTTCTGCCATAAAAAAACTGTATAGAGTCACCCTTATCATTTAGGAATATGAAAAATAGATGTTGGCCGATACTCAGACCTACCTGCTATGCACACTAAATTTCATAAAAATTTGTCCAGCCGTTTCGGAGGAGTTTGGTAACAAACACCGCGACACGAGAATTTTATATATATGATGATAAAGACTATATCGCTCCTAAGTTTTGTTGGAGTCACAAGGTATTTGAGAGCAAAATGACATACATTATTCAATATAGAATGAAGGGAATACGAGCAGACGGGTGACCTGATGCTAACCGACTACCGCCGCCCTTGGACAACTACAATTTAAAGAGTCGCAAGTGCGTTGCCGACCTTTGAGATGAGGCTCACTCTTTTCTTGAAGATCGTATCGGTCCGGAAATAACGCAGGCGACAAGGTCTACAGATTGGTTGTGCGGTGCACCAAAGTTTTGAGAGAAGCGTACAGTGATAGAGTGCCAATTATCCAAGTGAATGTTTTAAAGATACAGCACGGAATGGTTTACTAGCTCCCTGTTATTCAAACCTTTACGCTTTTCTATCTTTTATTTCAGATTCCAATCTGATATCAAAGATAAAAAAGCAGGCAGGCAGGCAGTTATTTTTTGGAGAATATAAAGAAAAAAAAGAAAAAAAAAAAAGTAATCAATTGACTAGTTTTGTAAATGCTTTTATCGTCAAAGCTGTACTTTTATTCCTTAAATTGGTCGAAACGAGTCAATTGCGTGCTTGCTAGGTGGTCGAGGTCGTAACTGCAGTGGACAATCGATTCATGGTACCAATGCGGCATATATGCGACACTATAAATTGAAATCGAATACAAACTTTTAAATTCACCATTTTACGTTCCATTGACGCTTATACTTAACAGCAGAAAATACTTTACCGTTAACAGTTGTGCAATGTATGCAATTGTAAACGATAATTTAAATATACGCTTTGTTTTAAAATGTTATATGGTGACATCGCATGCGATTGACACTTGGATCAAAAGAATCGAATGACAAATTTTATGTAAAAGTAATAGAGTGTATCAGAACTGTGAATGAAGCTTCATACCGGTTTCCAATTCGATAAGTTCTTATATTACAATTCAAGAAGCGAAAGGCTAAGAGCATATCGAACGGAGTATTGCTGAAGGATAATCGCCCTTAAAGAAATAAGGTCACTTGTATAAAGTAAAGTAAAGTAAAAAGTTAGAGCAGTTTTACTATGAAAGTTTTGTTAATATTCGAAATGTACACCTACTAATTTTGTCCCACAGTTACGGCTGGCATGTACGCGTGCATTAAACTAGCTTTAATACTATTAATTACAGTGCATGAGCAGAGTCACCGCCATACTTACTAATAAATTTAGAAAGAAGACCTTTAAATCGTACAAGTATATTTTTTCCGAAGACTTCGTAAAGGTCCCTATGCACTGAAGGTAAAACGAATCTATAATATGGATTAAAATCACGCTGCTATCATCTCGTCATCCCTTGGCAACTTAGGATCTTCCGTGCTTAGGCAAAGTGCTCTCTGTCTGTTTAAGGTTACGATTACCGCCAGACCGTCACTACAGGTTGAAAACTCATCGGAGAGCACATCATTTATTGTGTTTACTTTCTTACAGCCACTTAATTGCTAATCAGAATGACTATCCCGACCAAATGAAAGAATACATCACTATATTTGTACATTATATTTATACTTGGATCAATGATATATATAATTCTTCTGTGAGTGTGTATGTCACTGAACTACTCTGAAACGTCTGGACGGATTTTGATGAAATTTTTTGTGTGTGTTCAAGGGGATCTGGGAATGGTTTAGATTCACAAATCAGCCCGGCAGATGGCGCTGCAGTCGGTATCTAGGTTATTTATCTATACTGCAACTTCAGGACAACGTCTGTCGGGCGCAGCTAGTATACATACAATATATTTGGAAGAGTTTTGACAATTGTTTTTAAGAACAAAAAAAATATAGTGGTACCTTTTATGTTTACAAGTCTTTCGTTATTTGCTTTGTGTTGTGTCCGGCAAGACAACTATAGGTATGTACATATATACACATTCCAGTATTCTTTGTAATTGGTTGAATGTAATTATAGAGTGAATCTTGTCTTACACTAAATTTAAAATAATTTTGTTTGATGATTAATAAGTTAACAACACATACTATTACTTAACTGATAATTGGAATTTAGTAATAGGTATAAGAACTTGTATGTGACGCAGCTTTTTACGAAAGTAAATAAATGTAATATACTAGTATATACCTACTAGATTAAAAACATAGTAATATTTAATTTAAAAAGAAAGTATTTACTATTATTTTTAATTAATATTGTCTATTCTGTCAGGTTTTTGTAAGCACAAACGGAAAGGAGTAAATAAAGCTAGCAATAAGAATACACAAGTCTGGGCTAATTACGAAATTGTCATCGAAGAAAGGTCCGCAAATTACTCTCCAATTTAGATGTAAAATGTCGCAGACGACGGACGGATGGACTGACGTTTTTACCAACACTAATAATTGACCATTGTGTTCAACTATTTTCTTGCTTGTAATTGAAAAATATGCACAGCACGCATTCTTAATTTCTATGGAAAAAAACATAGGTACGTGTAACATACAAGTTTATATATATTGCAATAGGTAAGATACCTAAGTTTAAGTAGAAAATCAGCCTATGTAGTTATAACGTATAATTTGGAAGATTGTTATCAAATTTTGCAATTGCATCGAGCGACGATATCGTCCTTAAATATTTTGGTTTACAATGAATTGTTGTGTTCAAAAGGGTAACACGTAACTATAGATTAATGGGCATGCTACCCTGATCATTTTAATGGTATAAATGGCGTTGGAGGACTGAGGTTATTATGTTATGTTATCTTGTAAAAGTACATACAATGAATATAATAGTTTTAGTATGTTCACATTGTTACCGTCATCTTTTAATAGAAGCATTTGTATTCTTTTTGAATTATAAATTCGGAGCATGTAGCAAACATGTTCACAAATGATAATGCCATTGAATAACAACGTAACAACAAGGTGTTTTTCAAAGTAAAGGCATTTTATCAAAACATTTCATGTTTAATTGATCAGTACCCCATACCCCTTGTCCATAATTATTACACACTAGCTTTTAACTATATAGGTATTATACACATATTCTTTGTAGAAGTATGTAACTCCCCTTGTTCGAGAATGCTTCTCTCTACATGACCTAATCAACATTCAGATATGAAAATTTAACCTGCATATTTCTAGCATTAACCGTTTTTAAATATTGTTTCCGTGGCGGTGTATACCAAGTGCTACAGAAAGGTGTGGTAATATATCATCCCTTAAGTATTTAAGGGTTGTAATAGAGCCCGCGTTTAACTTAAAATTTGTTATTTTTTGAAAACAGATAGCTTGATACAAAACAGGTAATTGAACTTAAAAAATAACATGAATTTAAACTAGGGCAATTTTTTGTTGCTGTATGATGTTGGTATAATATCAAGAGTTTTCAGATATTGTACGCAGCAAGTAAAAAACAAATTATTAGGGGCCAAATCAACTTTTTTTAGGCCACACATTTCTAAAATATAATATTTCTCTAACATTCTGTACATGAATTCTCATCACCTGAGCGAAACGTGATGTCGGGTATGAGAGTCACTTAAAATTCTAAACTATTGGTAATATAAATGAATTACATATACATATAAATAATAATACTAAAACGACACAAGCTTACAGTTAGGTATTGTTAGTTTTTTTTTTGTTGAGTAATAGAATAAAGGTTTATCTTCTCATTTACCTGATGGAAAGTGTTGATGAAGAAGCAAATTATACAAACCTATCCGAAATACTCTTGCGCTCAACAATTGAGTCTACAGTTTTGAATATGTTTTCTATCACAACTTCGGTATAAGATACATTCTTTCATAGCAAACCTCCTTAATAAAGTGTGTGTACTAAATTAAAATATCATAGATATTATAACTGTTTAGTGATTTTCTATAAAGAAAGATTAAAATGAATATAAAAGGTGAGCCTTCATACGATAAGCACTTATTGTTACTTCTGCAAGGGTAGGCTGATCGTGCTCGTTCGTGACGTTTTGCGACCTCGCACTTATCTCGCGCGCTCTCACGACCACGCAGCGCACACTGCACGACCAGATCTGCCTGCCTACTATGGTGCTTTTTGTATTAAACGTGAAGCTTCCCATTTGTTTTATGGGTAATTGCCTAACATAATTAAGTATAAAAACGATTTATTACAATAGTAATAGCGGACTTGTTTGAGAATTTTAAGACTTTATTCTTAATGAATAATACTTTTTATGGTATACTTAAAGTAAAAGGTATGAAGATTAATTCTGTATCTGTCTAATGTATTAAGGAACGTGATAGAAGGTTTTGCTTAAGTGTGAATGTGTTTAGGAGAGGTAACACACCAATAAATACTTAAAATTAAACAATTTGATAACTTGTTATTATAAATCACACATGTTACAGTACCCGTTAAAAGACAGGGTGCGATTCAGAAAAGTGACAGCCAGCCTTATTTATTAAAGATATTCAAAGCTTCTCTCAGAGTAACGCAAAATATAATTACTTTTAAAATTAGTGGCCTGTATTTATATCGTGTAAATTTAAGGTAAGTCTTTACGCATGACACTTTCGTTTTGACGACGCTTTGTACTCAAGATATAAAGATGTCACTTAAAGGCTATGTACAGGTATAAAAGGTGTAACAATAACTCATAATACAAGATGGGATACATTTCCTCAAGTTTCTTTGAGACTGCTACCAGTACTAAAATGTATCTTTGTATAAACGCTAGCAAATCTTAGCTGTATAACTCTTTATAACATGTTTACATTATTGTATAGTAAGAGATGTATTTTTTTGGAGAATAATGAAAAGAGATTACTTTTGCTTAAGGAGGGTTGCAAGGTTTTTTTTTTTATGCGATAGGGAGCAAACGAGCAGACGGGTCACCTGATGGTAAGTGACTACCGCCGCCCATGGACACCCGCAACTCAAGAGTCACAAGTGCATTGCCGGCCTTTTAGGTAGAGGTACGCTCTCTTCTTGAAGGTTTGAAGGTCGCATCGGTTCGGAAATACGGCAGGCGACAATTTGTTACATAAGCTGAATCTATGTGTAAGGTTTGTGGAAATCGAGCGATGCTGGTCCATTACAAACCTTTATATGTTCTTGAACGACGACCTCAGTTCAATCTTTGGCAGGGGTACTTTGGTGCATGCGAGGGGCAAACATTGCAGAAAAATAAATTGTGATATCAAACCTTTCACATACGACAGGAGGCACCAATTAAAAATATCCTCAAAACACTAACAAGCAAAATACTTAATACAAAATACTTCAGGCCAATCTTTGTACTGATTCCATACGCACAGTATTGTAGTGTACTGTACGTTGTAAATCACATATGTTTGTAGTTGCCAGCTGGTCAAAGTTGTTTTAGGGCATATCAACGCTTTTGGACACACTTATTTTAAGGCCTGTGTATGGTGCATGGTGACAAAAAAAATAGCTATGGTATTTAAGTATTTATTCACTTTAATTTGCAACAGTAAATATACATGTACGCGATTTTAAATAGGTGAGTTTTGTGACAGCAAAAAAGCTGTAGATTCAGTTCAACAAATATTCTAATTTTTGAAGAGCTTCACCCATTGGTTAAGCTCTTCAAGAAATAGTTTTCAAAATGTCTCTAAATATTAAAATATGTAACAATTAATCTAGTTCATGTAGTTTATTTCATGCTATGATAGTACATTAAACACAATGAAAATTGATCAACAATTACAACAAATCGATTACTTTCAGCATTAGAAAAACTCCAAATTTAAATAAAAAATAATTGATTTGTATGTGTTTTGATGGTAAGGGACAACCATCGTCCATGGACACTTGCAACTCTTGTCGTAAGTGCGCTGCCCACCTTTAAGGATGATGAGGGATGGGGGATGCGAGGAGGGGGAAGAAGAGAGGGGATGAGGGGAGAGGAAAGAGGAGAGGGGGAGTTGGGCCTCCGGAAACCTCACTCATTTCGGGGAAATGTAACGCAAGCGTTACTTCACAACCGGTTTTCTGTGAGGCCGTGGTATTGCAGAGATCGAGCCGGCCCATTCGTGCCTAACCATGGCTCTACCACTTAAAACTATAAATAAATATAAATATTATTATAATAATAGCCTTAGACACCTTACACTCGGCTGACTGATACTAAACTAAGCAGACTTATAAACAGGCAGCTTGTTATACGGTAACCAGACTGCTGATAAACATATTAGTATAATCATAAAAACATACATAATATAGATAAAATAAAAAAAAATAAAACAATCAACTGTGTGTTAAGCACAATCATTAGTCGTATGTAGTTATACGACTAATGATTGTGCTTAACACACAGTTGATTGTTCTGAATGAGAATCGAACCTACGATTTGTGACTAAGCAGTGTGTTTTACTAAGCACTAAAAGACCAGTCAAATCACTCGTCAGATATTAGATAAGTATAATGTATAAGTATAATGTGTGCGTAGTATTGTGTTTATGTCTGCCCGAGAGTTTAATATATTTGTAATATGTCTAATGATATACGTATGTAGTAACGTCAAATGATTTAATTTAAATAGTTCGACATAGTATCTGATGGTCGCGTAAGAACTGTAAGGGCCACCGCAAAGTTTTCTAACTGAATGCACTGCGTTCACGCGGTATCTCGCGATCTCGCCATTTGCATTCAACGTAAGGCAGCGATGAGCAAACACCAGTCTCACTGATTTGTTCTAAACTCAAAATTAGTTTTTTAGGCGCAATTGATGGTTCTAATTTTGCTATGTATTATGCTAAAGTAAGTATTAATTATGAAAAAGAAATGGCTAAGGGTAAAATAGTTTAAAATAATGTTAGAGCACCTGATTACATTTTTGTTTATGGATCCAACATGAAACTACTTGATTGGTGTTTGCTACTTATATAAAAATAATTGGCAATGATAATACAAGTATTTAGTTATTATTACATATAAAAAATTGGTATATTTTTGTATGAAATACATAGTGATGACGTCACGAGTATGTATTTTCAAACCATTCTCATTCAATGTAATTTAACGAATAAAAAATAAATTACAAACGTTACAGTAAAGCAGAACGACAATTGTAAACTACCTTTAGTTATCTCATTTCCCGACTTAGTAAAATTATTTAATTGAAGCATAGTCATCTACCCAATTGTATAGGCTTTAAATGTATGGCGAAAATATTGTCAGCTGTATAGTATTTTGCATTAGAGCATCCGAGTGCGTGGTCGTGCACGGGCAGTAATGACAGGCCGCACGCGCGCGCACCGTCTAATTGATAATGGCTGCGGACGTGCGAGCCAGACATGCACCATGGGAACTGTGCACGACCGTCTCTGGGCTACGGATCAACGCAGATTGGGGATATAACTAACGCAATAATACAAATCATTATACTGACAACTTGCGACTATATTTCACTGATATGTGTTGACGTAAGAGTTAGCTACAAGTAAGGGTTCATTTTCCATTATATTTCATAAGATCATCACACAAAAACCCAAACTGTGAAATCCATCATTTAGATAAGCAGTTCTTTCTTGAGACTTAAACTGATATATTCTGCAATCTTGTTTTTTTATGGTCACGGGGTTCAAAAACCTGAGGGATGACTTCGGCAATGGGATGGTGAAGAGGGCTGTCGGACTCTCAACGACTGAAACCCATACCGGTTTTCCTCTGGCAAGCAGAGGAAAACCGGTATGGGTTTCAGTCGTTAAGAGTCCAACAGAATGATTGAGGAGCGAGGAATGTCATCATCATCATCATCATCAGCAAACAGGCATTGACCCGCGGGGTCGAAAACGGGTTCTGCCAGCCGGTATTACCGTCACCATTTAATCGCATTTAATCGCAGTCTTCTAAGAGCGCTTGCTCTGGGCTCGGGCATATCTATTCTATATATGTATGTGTTCGGACGCCTAATTCCCTAAAATGTTTCACCCGCAGGCCGCTCGGGGCCACTTCTACTACGTCTTACCCTAACTAATAGCTTATTTGTTACGCTTTCACGCAGTAACATTTCAACCAAATACTATAGATTATGCTTCAATTCAATGAGGGAACTCCTACAATCTTGGATGACACTTAATGTTTCTATGAATATTGTAGGATATGGCACTCATATTTTATATTTCAATGTGCTAAATGAGACTCACATAAAAGCAACGTCAAACTCGTAAGAGTACGCGCAGTTCACATAAGGCTCTATGCAAAGAGCGGTGTGAATGTGCGGAGTTTGGCGCGCGCTCGACTGTACACTAACAGAAAGGTTTGTGATGTGCACTGATATCCTACACTAACACCTATTTATATATATTTATCCTGAAATTTTAATTAAGCTCGTTAGTCCTGAAAATAATTCAGTGATTAATATTGACCTGTAGCTGAAAAATTATTAATTAAAGGAATAATGTTAATTAATTGAATCATTAGTCTGTCTTGCGATCTGTATTGAGAGTACAAAAGACGACAGGGTACAACGCCATGAAAGAGCGTGTTCGTGCATGTTCTCGAAGGCGAGAAAAATAACTATTGTTTATAGCACAAAAAATCTACCATATGCTTGAACTTAGATGCAACAATACATAGGCACCGATATAATTGTTAGGCCGATCACATCATTCATATATTCTCTTAAATTCCTTTACGGAAACACGTTGTGCTACGTTTATATGCTTGCCGAGGCATGGCAATCATCCACTAGCACAAGCATGTAAACGGGGTGTTTGGCTTGGCTTACGTGAGGTGGCAAAAGCTTTTGGCCGATCCGGGGTACTGTCAAGCGCTTGCGACGTATTTACAAGTTGTCGCGTGTTTATTAATGTTTATTGTTTGCGCAGGAAAGTAAAATACGCAATTTCGTTACCGTGGATGACATTTTTTTCAGATTTTTGGTTTAAAACTTAAACTACTGAACCGGTTTTGATGACATTTCTATGGGACTAATCGGAAAGTATTATTCCTTAACATAAAAAAATATTTTTTAAAATCGATTCAATCGACTCGGCGGAGTTAGGAGGTAACAAACAAAAAAATATGATCGAAATTGGAACCTCCTCTTTTTTTTGAAGTCTGTGTAAGCATTACAATGAAATCACGATTGAGATACCATTCCAAATATACGTTACCTGAGTTGACATATACATACATGGTTTTATAAAAAAAATACAGTTGAATATATATATTTATATATAATATATATATATATATATATATCTCTAATGGTATAGGGACAAACGAGCAGACGGGTCACCTGATGGTAAATTACATCCGCCCATGAACACCTGCAACTCAAGAGCCACAAGAGCGCTGTCCGCCTTTTAGGATAGGTAAACTTAGGAGGGGAAAGAAGGGAAGGTAAAGGGAGGAGAGGAAGGGAAAGAGAGTTGGGCCTCCAGTAACCTCTGTCTGTGAGGCCGTGTCTATGCCGAAGCATGGCTCTCCCCCGTTAAAATAAAACTTTGTCAAACTAAACGCAATAGCCTACTCAACTTTAACATCCACGTCTGCCATGTTTGGCTGTTCGGGACACACAAAAGCACTTGCAAGCATGAAAATCGCATCCAAGCGTTAGCTTGGAGGTTGTGGACGCTTGACAAGCCTCAGGAAGCGTGTAAATGTAGCATTACATAGTATAGTGTCCTGTTAACGGCAATAGACGTGGCAGCTATTACGTAAGTGTCACTAAATTATAAAATGGTTGGCAAAATGAGGGCGTATGATGCGCCTCTGCCTACCCTTTCGGTTATATCGACATGAGTATATCTTTATATATATAATCCTACTGTGCGTGTGTATGTCACTGAAAAGCTCCTAAACGGCTGGACCGCTATAGCGGTCCAGCCGTTTAGGAGCGCGCTATACTGCAACTTCAGGACAACATCTGTCGGTTCTGCTAGTGTATGTATTAAACAGTCAGTTAGTTATTTTGTTAGGTATTTTGTACTTACCAAAAAATGATTATTTTTTAACGAGCTTTTAATTTTTGTAATATATAAACTATAAAAAATTATTACAAATATATTGTATTAGACAAACGTCTAATATATTTGTAGTCTGTTATAATAAAAGGTGTCTTAACAATTACAGCATATAAAATCCATGTCTGACCCGGCTGCAACCTAAATGCAAACATTAGGGACACGCAAGTAAGCGTCAGCTGCGTGTTTACCGCTACGGTCCTAACATGCAAACTGTTAGTATACCTAACACAGCAATTCCATATAAAAAGATAATTACTAATTACCGCAATTGCATAAAAAGCCTTTTAGACAAATAGTATGCACTAT
Organism: Tyria jacobaeae; assembly: GCA_947561695.1. Taxonomy (NCBI): domain Eukaryota; kingdom Metazoa; phylum Arthropoda; class Insecta; order Lepidoptera; family Erebidae; genus Tyria; species Tyria jacobaeae. The sequence continues at coordinate 2,587,138 of OX387211.1, read as the reverse complement.
CCACTAATATTCAACTAAGCACAGAACATACATTTTTTATAGAAACAATGACTTTAAGCTTGTTAGCCCTTCTAGCTTTGCAAGTTGGCAACCAAAATTTCAAGATCCACTCTTGTAGAGGACGTTGCATATTGTGAATAAATTTAAAGATATTATAGTAAAAATCGAGTGATTCTCGATGGAGTAAAATAAGGCCTGAGTGGCCTTTTCTTTCCGTGGGTGTCTTAAACGGCGCCTACGGGATTGAACTATTATGTGTGAGAGATAATGTATTTATAGTCATATAGTGGCTATAAGTACATTATCTCTATAATCATTATCACACATAGATAATCGGTTAATCGTTATTTTATTATATCAATCCGTAAGTGATGAAAGATTAACGTGTGCTTTGGCGGAGCAGAAATTTATGCTAATCTGCTTCACTGATTACACCACACACAATTATGAAGTTGCTTGTTAGAAGGTTCGTTCCTAGTGACTTTTTTTTTTTTATACTATAGGGGGACAGACGAACAGACGGGTCACTTGATGGTAAGTGACACCGCCGTCCATGGACACTTGCAACTCAAGAGTCGCAAGTGCGCTGCCCGCCTTTGAGGGTGATGAGGGATGGGGGATGCAGGGAGCGGAAAGAAGAGAGGAGGGATGAGGAGATGGAAAAAAGGAGAAAGGAGATATGGGAGAGAAAAGGGGGGAGGAGGAATTGGGCCTCTGGAAACCTCACTCAATTCGGGGAAATGCAACGCAAGCGTTACTTCACAACCGGTTTTCTGTGAGGCCGTGGTATCGCACCGGTCGAGCCGGCCCATTCGTGCCTAAGCATGGCTCTACCACGATATATGTTTTATTAATTTAAGCACATATTGTGTAGAGGCGGATGTTATGCCCGAGGCAGTCTTTGCCAGTCACTCTTCAAGTGGTACAGACAAAACAGAAAGTAGATGCAATTAAACATGTAAACTATGAAGTTAAAAACTAAAATTACAACCCTTTCTGATATAGTCCCTATAATAAATGATGTGCATATAACATATGTGTGTATACACATGTAGATGAACGGGTGTTCTGGCCCTCCGTCTAACACAAAGGGAAGATCCTCCAACAAGGCGAGACGACCATGCCTGTCAGACTGTGGCCCAACGCAACGGTTGATGTTGGGAAGACGTAATTATATTTACTAATCGGTGCGAGAACTTTTTACCGTGATTCAGTCCAATCATATTACGTCATTCAGTCTGTCTTCGCTATGGTACTGATATAAGTATTTGTGAACAAAGTTGTATGTGGAGGTCGCCACACAAACAATATAAACTTACTTACTGATCCATAATATACATATGTATAGTCCTATTTAATTACATATAGATATTATTCATACATACGAATTCTAAATATATAGGGTGTCTCAGTAAGAGTGCACTTTTATTTAGAATAATTTTATTTTGTGCAAGTGGCAACTCTGAAATTTAGCAGCTGTCACAATTGTTTATTCCGATTATTAAAAATGGAGCGCTTTTCGAAAGACAACGCGTTATAATTGTGAAAACTCATCACGAAAATGGGAAACGTTGAAACCACTCGCAAACTTCGCCAAATTTTCGGTCGAGAAAGTGCACCTAAAGCGTCAACCATTAAAAGAGTGGTCAAAAAAATTGAAGAAACTGTGTCGATTATGGATATTAAGAATCTTTTGCGCCGGGTCGGTCTGTTAAAAACGTTGCTGCAGTACACGAGAGTGTCGCCAAAAACCCGAAAATATCAATTCGACATCGTTCTCAACAACTTCAAGTTTCACGAAGCATTACGCAGCGAATTTTGACAAAAGACCTCATCCTTCATGCGTATAAGATTCAGATACCTCAGGAGCTGAAACTAGAGACCATGAAATGCGCCGGCAATTCGTTGAATGCGTAATAGAGTAAAGTGAAGTCGATGCCAATTTTTCGAAAAAAGTCATCTTCTCCAATGAGGCGCATTTCCACCTGAATGGCTATGTGAATACCAAATTGTCGAATTTGAGTCTCGAGATTCTTATGAAACCCATGAGAAACAAATTTATTTTGGTCATTGGGCCTTAATTTTTTGAAGATGAGGCTGAAATTGCAGTGACTGTGATAGGTATTCGTTCCAGGAATATGATAACGGAGTTCTTGTGGCCCAGACTGGATGGCAAGGATCTGGACAAGATGCGGTTTCACAGGATGGCACCACCTGCCACACTGCACATGAAACAATCGACGTATTGCAGCAAAGATTTCCAGAACATATTATCTCACAGAATTCTGATATCAACTGGCACAAAGATCTTGCAAATTAACGCCGTGCAATTTTTTTTTTTGGGGTTTTTGTGAAATCTTGGGTTTATGCAACTAAACCAGAAACAATTCCTGAGCTAAAATCAGAGATCCAACGCGTCATCGGGGGGCCATTTGCCGGATATTTTATTCCATACTTAATCGGAACATGTCTTCTTTACAATCCAATAAAAATATCACAACTCTCTCATAAAATACGTGTTTTTATTTTAAAATGAAAAAGAGCACTCTTACTGAGACACCCTTTATATGAACTCTATGATAGTTCAAATCCCAGGAGTTTAAATACCAACGACCTGCCATCCATTCTCAAGTAACAAATTTTAATAAAAATCTGTATTTATACATACTTTTCATAATTAATGTAAATATGTTTCTACTAACTCTATTAAAATGGAATAGTCCTTATTAAATTATCTTTAGATCAAATAAAGAATTACCTATCTAAGATATTAATAATTCTCTGCAAGACAACCCTACGGGTAACTAGGTAACTTCTGAGTCGGAAAAAGTTAAGAATAATGTTCGTGCCAGAAACGGTTGTGTTGTGCAAGTTGTACAAGATGTACTTTTTAAAAAGTTATATATTTGTTTTGCTGCTCTTTGATTTTTGTGGTGTTTTAGTATACTACCCACTTTTTCTACTCACTATTGAAACTGATTCTATCCTTAATCAAAATGTTTGTTATTTTTTTATAAATCTAATGTTCTTTTTTTATTATTTCATGTGTTTAAAAATACTGGTGTACATATAATGAATATATTTTATTTTGTTTCAAATAATAACAAATATTCTTTAATTGCATACATGTTTCAATAAATCAACAAACAGAAAATATACTAACAATTTCAAAAACACAAACTAAGAAGAAGAGATATTAATAGTATAAGTATCGTAAACCTAAAGAAAGTCAGAGATTTATAACAATTATAAAACATCTATCTTTAAATAACATTATATTCATATTAAAAATATGAATATTAAACACGAATATAAAAAATCATCAAAAATAATATTATGTCTATTTTTTTTATAACATGGGGACAGACGAACAGACGGGTCACTTAATGGTAAGTGATGCCCGCCGTCCGTGGACACCTAAAGTTGAGAGTCACAATTGCGCTGCCTACCTTTGAAAGTGATGAGGGATAGGGGAAAGCGAGGAGGGGTAAGAGGAGAGAGGAAAGAGGGGTTTGGAAATAAGTGAGGGGGTGAAGGGAGGGGACAGAGGAAAGGGGGAATGAGGAGAGGAGGAGTTGGGCCTCCAGAAACCTCACTAATTTCCGGGAAATACAACACAAGCGTTGCTGTACAACCGGTTTGCTGTAAGGCCGTGGTATCGCACCGGTCAAGCCGGCCTATCCACCACCAAAACTATCTCTATTGCGTACCTTTGCTCTCTATTGCGTTTTGTAATTTGGCATCTCTATAGATAATTGTGAGGAACTCGAGGATATTTATTTAAGAGGTATATGTAGTTTAAGATTGTTTTAAGTTTTTGTTTTTATTTAAAGAGACCACTCCCGCTTTATTACTAATTCCTGTGTAGCGGGGGACTCTACAAAATTCATGCAACGGACACAAATAACGCCCAGATCCGGGTCAAATATTTGTGGTCCACACAATTTTTTTTAGTTCGCGTTTAGATACTAAAACAGTCAAGTATACAAAGTACATAAATACGTTATCACGTTTCGTGAGCTAGTTGTCAAAACCAAGTCAGTTGAAACGCTTAGTCGGAAACGTACCCAAAACCGTGGATAACAAATCACTTCTGGTCACACTCGTGAAATGATTTAGAAACAGAGATAACCTTTACAAAAAATTAAAGATACTGCCAAAATTGAGGCTAATAATGACATATTAATGATATTCAAAAGAGATACCGTAATTACTGTTGTACAATAACAAAAACCCTATAAAAGAACTATTAAAAGTTATTACTTCAAGGATCTAAAAATGATACTAAAAAACGTGGAAAACTATTAAAGACATCAGATACCATACGGAATACGGATACCATACCACCAGGAAGAAAAGTGCGTAACATGAATTGTTAGACGCATAATCAGATCCAAGGTATTAATGACACCAACAAATTTGTTGCTAAGTTAGTACTGGGAGAGCACTGGCTGAAAAACATTATTACCAACCCGTTTCATAGTGAATCCGAAAACCTGGAAGTAAACAAGCAAGCAAGTACAGATCGTTCATTAGTTCTCTTAGCAACAGCTTGTGATGAGGTTCGGACATTTATTAAGAACCTAAAAGTCGATTGTGCAGTTGGATTAGATGGATCCGGCGTATATATTAAAACAATATAACTCATTTCTAGTAACACCGATTTCGTACATCTTCAATCTCTCGATGACTACAGGAGTGTTTCTAAATTTATTTAAGGAATCGTGAATCTTTCCATTAAAAAAGGGTCATGGTGACAGGGGCTGTGTTAACAACTACAGGCTGCTCGCTATTTTGCCGACTACCTATCTAAAATTTTAGGACGTCTAATAAAAAAAAAGACTAATAAAATACTTAAAAGATTTCCATTTACTATCTAAGGTACAGTTTGGTTCCGTGCTAAAAAATTGACAGCAGATGCTGTTCAGGAGCTGACAAACTTCATAGTAACTAATTTAGATGATAAAGAGAAAGTTATAGTTATAATTTCATACCTAGCCAAAGCGTTTGACACAATATCTGTCAAATAACTCCTTAAAAAATTCGGGGACTTCAGCTCAAACTTTTCAAAGATTATGTTAGCAACCTTACTTAATTACTCACTATTGAAAATTACACGAGCAATGAGTTTGCCATATGTTTTGGTGTCCCGCAAGGCAGCATACTGGATCCAACCTTATTCCTTGCTTAGGTTAACGACCCATGCTTATATAAACGATGCATGCTTATTAAATATTCCATTTTGTAAAATTGTATCCTTTTTTTTAAGGACTGACAAGTGGACACAAACATTCACGTATGCTCAGAAAGGTTTGGATTTGATAAACAAGTGGTTGCGTAACAATATTAACCTTAAATGTTGAAAAAGCCTAATGTATGACATTTACTATAAGATTCCAAATTGTTATCGTTTATAACAATTTCAAAATTTACTCTAACATGTTTTCAAATCCTAAAGAAAATAGCTGTTCTTGTCCTATTCTAGAAAACACAAACTCTATAGAATATTTGAGTGTCATTATGGATAATAATTTATCTTTTCAGGAGCATATTAAATTGCTTTCAAATACGAGAAGAGTACGCAAACTTACGATAATTTTTAAAACTACGAGACAGTTCCCGGATGATGAAAACTTTTATTCCTCTTTTCCATCCACCCTCTCTTTTTTCTCCTCCCCGCATCCCCCTTCAATCATCACTTTCAAGGAGAGGCAGCGTACTTATGACTCTTGAGTTACAGGTTTCGATGGACGGAAGTTGTCACTTACCATCAGGTGACCCGTCTATTCGTCGATATCTATAATATTGATAATATTAATGTCTACTATTGTATGTTAATGATGTGTTTGGTGTCTTTTGTTTCTCTGATTTAAAATATTTTTAATGACATTATAATTTGCTACTTTCATTTGTCCTGAAATACCGTGACTCCGTGGTAAAGTAATTAATATTATATCATTAAGTATTACAATTTTCAGCCCTTACTTAAAAAATGCTTGCTAATTCTTTCACATTCCTGCCCCGACTGGTCCCTCTTCATTTTCATTCCTCTCTTCATGTTTTTGTTTTGCACAGTTGTCATGGCTTCACAAAGTAAAGATTTTTAATAATGAAATAAAACCATGTGAGTGCGAGGGTGCGTGTGAGGCCCACGCACCGAGGATTCCGTAAGCAAGCAAACCAATTTCTACGTAGCTAATAACAATCTGACTTAGAGTATTAAATCGACTCTTTTGAGCTTATTATGATAAATTGTAATAAACATGTACACTTTAGAGGCGAAATGTTCTTTTCTAATTTACAGCGGACCAAATTTGAGTACAAGAATACAATAAAAAATAAATAGAATTAAAACATGAAGCGGCTAACATGTATTTTTTTAATTTATATGTTATATGTTCGCTAAATTTAGTCTAGGTTACTTTATAGAAGTCCCGTTTTGTGTGAACCAGTGCTATAGAAATACTTGTTTTTTACAGGTACTTTCATTATTTGAGCAGTGGGATCCAAAATTGTTATGGATATTATAATCAATACAAGTATTACTACGTCTTAATGAAAAACTAAATTCAATATTAAAATCACCACATACCTAATATGTCTCTCATATTATCATTGAGTTAAATATATCCTTGGTATATTTAGGTCAACTTTATTTATTTAGTTGCACACAAAGTCATAATTCATTTAAAATTAAAAGATACCTTACTTGCCTACAAGTTCATGTTATTTTCAATAAAACAATGTTGCACACTAACACAGTGTATTTGTATGGGTTCTTGAGTAGAATGCATGAAACTCCATGCTTATTACTTGATATATGAACTTCAGTGGTAGAGCCATGATTAGGCACGTATGGGCCGGCTCGACCGGTGCGATACCACGGCCTCACAGAAAACCGGTTGTTAAGTAACGCTTGCGTTACATTTCCCCGAAATGAGTGAGGTTTCCGGAGCCCCAATTCCTTCTCCCCCCCCTTTACTCCCCTAATCTCCTCCTCTTATCTCCTCTTTCTTATCTCCTCATCCCTCCTCTCTTCTTTCCGCTCCCTGCATACCCCATCCCACATCACTGAAAGGCGGGCAGCGCAATTGCGACTCGTGAGTTACAAGTGTCCATGGACGGCAGTGTCACTTACAATCAGGTGACCCGTCTGTTCGTCTGTCCCCCTATAGTATAAAAAAAAAAAGTGTTCGGCCGTTGTCATGTTATGTTCTGTTTGTTATACACATTACATCAATATATTTACCTTTCTCCTCAACTTCATGTAAGTGAATATTTAGTAGGTCCGATTTCCCTTTTATTATTATTATTTTTCCACCTTGAATATGGAATATATGATGTCCAAACTCAAGCTGGACTAACCTAAAGAAGAACGACTGTTATTTTATGGACATTGAATCACTAATGACTAAGATTATCGCGTACTACTTATTATTCATTCCTTATTTTACCTTAAAGGCTCAAAAGTTGAATATGGTCATCAAATAAATGGGATCAACTTCTGGTAGAACCTCTTCAATTCAAAATAAGTTTTTTTTTATATATTAATCCGCAATCAGTAATCTAGGACTATAATCGGATTTGTAGAGTGGGGATTTCACATGATGGTGCTGACAGTAACCACTGACAGATCCATTAAAATATAGTTTTCCTCTTCAGTCTTGGGGTACTTTCCTTAAGAAGTTCTGTAACAAGAGGGTTTGGGTGAACTGAGAGCCTTAACGCATATTTAGTTTTAACCGTTGCGATTTCTTCAAAGATTGTTGGCATTGAGAGGTATTGGTGGTGGTGCATTGACAATGTCCCGAAAAATGCCGTTCTGAGCCCTAACTTCAAAATAAGTATTTTAGAAATCGGTTCACAAATAGCGAATATATCGAGTGACAACATTAAAAATCGGTTAACCTCTACATTGAGGTCGGTTTTAATTATGTAAAACCATTACATTCTAAAATAAAACCTATTACATTCTAAAATGTTATACTCTATGTCATAACCACTAGTGACATGATTCAAGAGACACATAAAAAGATGAAATATCATATACATATATTTACATACAAACATACATTCCCACATACATACATATGAATATACATACAGGTACCCTACATACTAACATACTTCATACACCCGAAAAATAATAACCTTATTAGCGCAGTCGGGTAATAGGAATCGATCGACGATTTTGACCGTTATGAAGACATACTGAACATTGCAGATTTTGTCTCTCACACATTGACGTCATTTTAAATTGTTTAATTGTTGTAGGTATTTAATATAAATTTCAACTTCATACCTATACGCGTTCCGGAGAAAAAGACAAGACAGACAGACGAACAGCTGAGTGATGCTATTAAGGTTCCTTTTTCTTAAAACGTGACTTAATTATGTGTATAAATTTGAAACCTAAAACTTTAATAGAGCTTCTGGATGAACAGAATAGTTTCTAGTTTTATAGCCCTAAAAATAATGCAAGTCACGTTTTATTCCTAGTGAATAAATACTAAACTATTAGCAATAATTAAAACATTTCAAATAAAGGTGTTTACCGTTACTGTCCTTGTGTCTAGTAGAGTGGCATTTGCCAACATCTGCTTGCTTACGTACCTACCGATTGTCCCCTACCCAGCAAGTTTTAATAGACCTCAGACCTTTATTAAAGCTTTTTATTTCCGATAGTAGAATTGTGTAATTCATAAAGGAACAGGTGTCATGTCACTCCAAGACACTCAATTGAGCGAGCCAGAATCCAAAGTAACCAAGCTAGGCAATCGTGCCTGATGGACCGTGGCCAAACGGCTGGTATTGGGAAATCATAGGTCATTCCAATTAAAACGCGAGCACTTATGATGTTGAATAATGTTGATGTGAATTTTTCCCAAGTTTGTACTTGTTTGTACCTCATAAATACTACAGAATGACTAATATGAATGTGTCAAACAGCAAAAAGTGAAACCCTTTTATGTTAGCACACTACTACAAACAACAGTATATAAACAAGTAAAATTCCTAGATTTGATCAGGTGGCTTTTGTAAGATCGCTGAACACATATATTCTCCTTATATTCGGTAGTATAATTGACATTAAATATGTATATTCTGCTCCCGATCATCTTTGGTCATCATTCCGTTAGGTAAATTTTTAAAGAGTATTCTGCTGTATAGTTTGCAGAAACTAACCAAATTTATTTTGATTCTAGGAGAAATCATGCCGATAATGTTTTAAATACACTTCCACGAGTGCTGAATAGGGCTCTAACAATAAAGCAATAATAATAGGCTAAAAGTTGTACAGAAGCAGAGCTGGACAAAATACATAAGTTGCTTGGAAAAATGACAAAATACTATCTCACATGTATTTAAAATACAAAATATTTTAATGTAGCGTTTTTGAAATATAAAATTCAATAAACAGAATTTTAACTGCTGTTTTAAAATAGAATACAATTTACAAAATACAGTTTTGTCTTTTTTATTACAAGCTTGTATTTTTATTGCAATGTTTATATGTAAGTATTATTATTATATTCTTCGGGTTAAATCTTGCAACTTAATTTGGTGTTGTCCCTCAACTAATTAAAATGAAATTTTGCATACACGTTCACGTCCTGTCTCTGGAGCCCTAACCAATTTTTAAATATATTTTGTTTTTTCTTGTTTATTTAAATATGTAATTTATATGCTGTATAAGGAGTATATTAATGATATATTTATTTGGTCAAATATGGTTACAAAAGGTCTTAAATAAAATAATGTATGAGTACATTATATTCTGCCTTACCCGGCGTGCAAATTTAGTAATTAAAACAATTTATTTAAAAATGTAGCTAATTTAAATAAATTTATTTTATAATACAAAATAAACTTATCACAAATAACAATGTGTAGATGTGAAATTTCATTATATTCAAGGAGTAGTTTTACAATGGGCGATTTAAAAAGTCATTGCATTATATATATTTGTGGTTACGACAAGTGGTAACGCATTCAACAAACGTACAGCTTCGATGGCAAAAGGTAGTCATCAAATGTTGTGGAATACAGTGACATTTATTTTGTGAAGTGCCATCACTATATTAATATTACCAAAATTACCTTCTATAGACTGTGTTGTGTTTTTTTTTATGCGATAGGGGGCAAACAAGCAGACGGGTCATCTGATGGTCAGTGACTACCGCCGCCCATGGACACCCGCAACTCAAGAGTCACAAGTGCATTGCCGGCCTTTTAGGGAGGAGTACGCTCTTTTCTTGAAGGTTTGAAGGTCATATCGGTCTGGAAATACGGCAGGCGACAAATTGTTTCACAGGCTAGTTGTTCAAAAGTCCAAGGAATTAATCTGAACACTCCCCATGACACAGGCTATAGAGAATACTGAGTGAAGCTAAATCTCTAAGCAACGCCAAGATGTTAAGCCGATCAAAAATATCTTGGCAATCGTTGATGCTTGTAGCTCTCTGTTGAATGCGGTCAAGAGGGAGGAGCTGCGATATAATGTCATATCCCTGCATATATTTGAAAATACTCATCCACTCCTTCCTTCCCCAAATCCTGAAACGGCTGAAACAATTTCGATCACATACATATGTATGAATACACTCCATTGAATTAAATTCTATTAAAAATCGATTCAGCCGTTTGGGAGCTACACAAACACACAATCATACAACAGACACGTCAAACATATAGCACCCCTCTTTTTGTGTCGGGGTTAAAAAATATGTATATGATTTACGACTGTATTATTGCTGATTTACAAAAATGAAAAATTACATTACATTGTTATTATACGAAAAAAATAATTATTAATATTTTTTTATGCTATATACGAGCAAACGAGCAGACGGGTCAAATGATGGTAAGTGACTACTGCCGCCCGTGGACACCAACTCGCAACTGCAACTCAAGAGTCACAAGTACACGGTACGGCCTTTTAGGTAGGAGTACTTTTATGTTCTCTACCTTTTTTCACAGCTCTTTAACCACATTTACGAGTGGAATCAAGTAAATGTGAAGTATGGTGTGTTATATTTTATGCTGTGTTGTGAAAGGAACCTGTTTCATTTTCATCAAACTGCATTAATTTTCTAACTATTCTACATGTGTTTAAGAATGCAGCTTTAGGTAGAGTCGTGTAAATATTTTCTTTAAGGTATAATAATTTTAAGCTATGGAGGAGATGATTTGGAATAACATTAGTTGTTGAGATAACTACAGGAACAACATAAACTGATTGTTGTTGATGATTATTTTAGTGACTTCCTGATTGAGTTATACGTATTTGTTTATTTTTTTCAGTGATTGTCTTCTGTAAGTTGTGTGTTTTGGGTACTGCAATATCTATAAAGTATGTTTTTTTCTTTATTTTATCTTTTAGGGTTATATCAGGGCTATTATAATGTTGGTGAGTATAGCGCGGTCCTAGTAGACCTGGTGGATATCATTTTCCAAGACAGTCACCAGTACACCACAGATTGTCTTGGAAATATATGTAATAGGGGGTGTTTTTTTCTGTACAAGTATATATTTGGGTGCAAGTTTTTGGTGAATGACGTTTGCTACTTGGTTATGTGAGTGCATTCTATTTGTGTAAGTGCTTGGCATGTATAGTCATGTGCTAAATGGTTTCCGACTGAGTGTGACATTTGCGACATTTGTCATTTGTTGTCGTTCGGTTTTCTATTATTAACTCTACCGGTTAGTTTTGAAGGATTTATTAAAAATAAAATACTCTTGTATTATAAAAAAGATAATTTATATTTTAATTAAAATATGCTCCATTACTATCTACAACCTTTTGCCATTTTTCGGGCAACAAATGGATTCCATCATAAAAAAACTGATCATCTTTTGAAGCGATCCATTCATCGATCCAGTTTTTGATACATTCGTAAGATTTGATCTGCAAGGCTGTGTTGCATTGATCGAAATAGGTGGTAATCAGAAGGAGCACAATCTGGTGAATATGCGGAATGCGGTAACACTTCCCACTGAAGATCTGAAAGTGTATCTCTTACAGCTTTTGCGATGTGTGGGCGAGCATTGTTATGCAGTAAAATGACCTTTTGTTTTCTATGTGCAATTCTTGGACGTTTTTGGTTCAACGCATGACTCATTAATTGATGTTGATAACGCTTAGCTGTGATAGTTTCATTTGGTTTTAACAATTCATAATAACGAAACACCTTTCATATCCCACCAAATGTATAAAAATACCTTATTTACGTGAATGTTACGCTTCGGAGTCGATGTGGACGGTTGAACAGAATCTACCCATGATTTCCTACGTTTTGGATTATCATAGTAGATCCATTTTTCATCGCCGGTAACGATTTGATACAAAAAAGATTTCTTTTTGTGACGAGACAGTAGTGAAGCACAAATGGTTACTCGATTTTGCATCGCTAATTCTGATAAAAAATGTGCAACCTTGTTGCACTTGTTTTTCAATTTTACCCATTGTGTGTAAACGATCAGAAATTGATGATTTGCCTACATTTAATTCTTCAGCCAACTCTTATAGTTTGCGGGCAGGGTTTTCGTCCAATAACGCTTGCAATTCACGGTCTTCAAACTTTTTTGGTTTTCCACTACGTTCTTTATCCTCTAAATCAAAATTAAAACTTTTAAATCGTCACAACCAGTATTCATACATATGTTTTTAAAGATGGTGCAGATTCATAATACGTATCTATAATAAGTCTGTGAGCTTCTGCTGCTATTTTTATTGAATCGAAAAGGTGTAGTAGTAAATGACGAAAATGATATTTATCGCGTTCCATATTTAATCACACTAAAAACTTGCGTGCGTTTACTGTAAGTGAGTTACTTCGAATAATTAAAGTACAAGCTAAAATACGCCGCATCGAATATCTAAGTAACTTGTACCGACGTGTCGCGACAGCTAATTGACACGTTCCTTCAAAAGTAACCGGAAGACCTAATATAAATTCCTTGTAGTTTTTAAGTTTAAGTTAATAATTTAGTCTTAAGCTATTATAAATCCTTCAGTTTCTAGAAACAAATTATCTATTTCCAGCCACCTATTTGAAGCAATTTTATTCACGTGCGATTGTTCAAAATCACGAGAATACCACCCATATAGTACTTTCTTCTTCCAATTTTTTTTTTTTTGTTTCTGTGAGTCATCGTTATGAGTAAGTTGTGTGCCTGTTCGCTACTTAAGTGGAGTGTAGTCGAGATCGTTCGAAATTATAGCTTTTTGGATGTTACTAGTCCCAGGTTTAGAGTAGAAAAATACTTGTAGTCTATTTATTTGTTTTGCCAAAGATTCTGATAAGACCTTTCCCTCCATATTGTCGCTTGACAGTGAGTCATTCTATTGCTGATTTAGGGTGTAAATTGTTATGTTATGTCAGTGTACTGCGAGTAATTCGATCTAATTGTTTAGTGTATGTTTTTGTCCATTTAATAAAATGAATGAATGTATTTATGGCTTTTATAAGATGTCTACATAGTTGGGTTTTGCAAATGGTATTAAATCTATTCTTGTATTCTACGGTAAGTGTATTTTTAATTTTTACATGATCTAGACAATTCAGTTGTGTGAATATTAAATATTTAAAAACGTCAGTCTGTTCCAATGCTGATTGTTTCTGTGTAATTTATTGTATAGTCACCAGGTCGTATTTTGCCTCACACTATGTGAAGTGTTTTGCATTTATATATTAAAATTGCATGCATATATCATGATTAAATCCTGCTATAGTATTGACTAACTTATTCATATCTGTTTTAGTTTGTGCGTAAATTTTAACGTTATCCATGTATAAATTGATCTCCTGTTGAATGGTTGAGACAATAGCCAGCTTGAGATCTCTGCAGGAGAGAAGACAGGGTATTTAGGGCAAGACAGACCCACAGGTGGGGGGGGTCAATGAATCACCCTTATAGATGCCCTTCTTGATGGCTATCTGACACGTTGTAACTGTTTTATCATTGCAATCTATTTGAAGTATAGTGTTCCAATATGACACGATGTTGCGCAGGAAATTTGTTACTATGGGGTTAATTCTATATATCCATTTCCAGAAACTATCAAAAGCTTTTTGGTATGTATGTGCAAGAAAGTTTTTGCTCTTTGAGGTGGCATGTTTATGTAGTTGTTGAGTGCATGCAATAGTGCATGTATTAGTTGAGTCAATAATTACCTATTCTTTGCATCCCAATGTGGCCTCGTCTACATCCCTTCGGTTCTTCTACCATTATATTGTAGTGTACGTTAAAATTTTGTATATTGTGGGTAAGCATGTTATAGGTCTTTATTGGGAAGGCTGTCGTGAACACGTTGACTTTGGTAGCATATAAGTGATTCCTGTTGCAATAAATTGGGGTTTTTTTTGTTTGCCTAATACTTGGTCTGTTATTTTTGTGGTAAAAGTTTGTGTAAATTGTACATGAAATTGTGTATTTTGTCTCAATCGGGTGACTTTCAGTTATGTAATTTACCTGTTATGTATAAAAAACTCCAATATATTAAAAACTCCATTTCATCACCAGCTGAACGACCCTGACGGAAGCCGTATTGTCGATCATTGAGGAGCTGGTGGTCTTCTAAGTACCGGAGGAGCTGGCAGTTAACAATGGATTCCATTATCTTGGAGAACAAGGAGGTGATGGCTATGGGTCTGTAGTTGGACGGATCCGAGCGATCTCCTTTTTTAGGGATTGGGTGCACTAGAGCTGTCTTCTATGAGTTCGGGACTACGCCAAGAGAGTAGGAAAGCCGATAAAGGCGCGTTAAAACCGGTGCTAACTCTGGAGCACACGTCTTCAGCACGATAGGAGAGATTCTATCGGGCCCACTCGACTTATGAACGTCGAGGGAAAGAAGCGCTTTACGCACTGCCCTTTGTGTAAACCGGACTTCCGGCATGCGGGTCTCGCACTGCGGTATGGTCGGCGGTGCGTTTTCCCCGTCGTCCAGGGTCGAGTTGGATGCAAAGAGTTTGCCCAGAAGATCGGCTTTTTCTTTAGCGTCGTGAATTATCTCCTATGCGCAGAGGTGGGAGGGATGGCTTACAAAAGTTCCCCTGGACAGCTTTGTCAAGAGACCAGAATGCACGAGTTCCGGAGGGGAGACTCACTAGTCTCTCGCCAATTCTGCCGATGTGAGCCGACTTCGCCCCAGCAATTACTCTTTTGAGGGACCTGGAGGCAACGTTAAATTGCTTCTTTAATGTGCTGGTCTTTACATCCCGTGCTGTCGCTGCATTAGCCCATGCTTGGTAACATTCCTGCTTTCGGCGGGACGCCGCTTTGCAGGTTCGACCAAACCAAGGCTGGGACTTGCCACCTGTGGGAATCAGGGAGAATGGAATAAAAAGTTCCATACCCTGAAGCACAACATCCGCGACAGAGTCAGCAACGACATTGGGATCATCCGGCGAGAAGCAAACCTGCCTCCATGGGTAGGATGCAAAGAATGTTCTCATTCCATCCCAGTCTGCTGACCTATAGTGCCATACGCGGCGACTGCCTGTAACTCGCGGCCGCAGCGAGTGAACGAGTGGCACCATATTCCTTATCAGGCAATGGTCCGAAAAGCCAAGAGGGGCCTCAACGGATGCTTTGTAGCCGTCAGGATGTGAGGTCAGCAGAAGATCCAACAGTGAAGGCACGTGGCTTTCTGCATCTGGGATTCGCGTAGGCGTTGCTACCAGCTGCGTCGGTTTTGCGCGAACCAAGCCATTCGTTTCGGCATCACCGCTATGGGACCTGTAGAGGCATAGGTAGATGCGGGGATGGTCGTCGCAGTCTACACGTAGCCATAAGATGGAGAGGTCCCTACCTTCAAGATTGCCGAGGCGGCGAGAAGTGATATCATCTCTAACGTACACGCATACACCAGCCTTAGGAATAAAGGAGTGTTCCAGTCCGTACCCAGGGTAGCAGAGGTAGGATGTGTCCGCTGGAGATGATATCTGCGTCTCGGTTAAAAAGAGCAAGGCCGGCTTTGCTGTTTCAAGGTGGTGGTGGACAGTGTCGAGGTTCGAATGTAAGCCCCTGATGTTACAAAAATCCACGGTAAACGTGACAGGGGGTGCCATGGTATGAGTTCTCTTGCCCCGAGCAGATTTTGAGAGTGCAGTTGAGCCCCCCCCAGAGTACGAGGGGCAGCCTGGGCGTCCACGCTCAGGCATAATCCGTACTGAGGGTGGACGTCCAGGGGGGGATTCTCCAACGCTAGCGCTGATACCCCCCTGGGGTATCCTTTTCGTTAACAGCGCTATCATTAGGGGGGTGGGGGATTTTGGGCCTCCGGAGACCTCACTCATTTCGGGGAAATGCAACGCAAGCGTTACTTCACAACCGGTTTTCTGTGAGGCCGTAGTATCGCACCGGTCGAGCCGGCCCATTCGTGCTTAAGCATGGCTCTACCACTCAATAAAGGGTGTGTTCTTGGGCAGCTAACACACGTCTATGTGATTCTCTACATTTTTTCAATATGAAGTTTATTTAGGTTTCTATAAAATACTTTGTCTTTCGTAGAAAATATAGCATTATTATTGTTACGTTGCTATGCTTTTTTATATCGTATGAGTATATTAACTTTAAGTGCTACTTTTTGTTTGAAAGTTTCCAGAAATTCTTACAGTTTTCAATTGTTATTTTCATATCTAGTGTGGATTAATTCAACTTCTTCAACTCTCTTGACTACTTTTTTTTACTGCTACTATAGTTTATGTATTGCGTAAGTCTACCACAGTCTGCTCTTTACTTTTCAATATTGATCACCAGCCTCTGTTGCCACGAAGGTTTGCTATCGTGTCTTGGTCTTGTTTTTCCTGGGCAATCTGCGATTTTAAAGTTAAGTTCTTCGGATATAACCAATGCCGTGCAATAAATAAGAGTATGTAAGTCTATAAGTTGTGTTTCATCGGATGTGTATGGTTTTAGAATGTTATCACTAAATAAATAAACTAAACGGCTTAGATTATGGCTCTATCTCAGTTTAGGTAATTTTGGTCTAAGTAAGGAATTTATACAAGAGTATAGTGCTAAGGTTATTCTAAATTTATCATAGATGTCTTTGGTATGTAAGTCCTTGACAATGATATCACATCACATATTAACGTTACACACTTCCACTCAAACAGAAACAATAGTTTCTGTTTCTGTGGAAGTGTGTAGCGTTTATGTAAATGCTTGTAAGTCATGTGTATATTCGCTGTTTTGTTGTTGTTCTGCAGTAAATTCACTTATACTTTACAGTAACGGAGTAACGTTACTCTCGATGTTGTTTGCTGTTTGTTAGAGTTGCGTCTGTTATTCTTTTATTAATTGTTCTATTATTTCTTGTTATAGAACCTTATTCCTAACTGTAGTTCTTTGATAGGAGACTCTCTGTTCTATAACTGTGATTTTAGGATGTTCTCATGTAAATAGTTCGTTTCGTGTTTTTCTGTATGATCATTTCTTTATCTGATTTGGTGATGTGAAGTAAGTTTGATAATTAATACACGTACATATTTACTTCTTTGTTCCATTTCATACTAACTCTAGACTTCCCTGCTTTGGTGGACGCGGGTATGAAGGCAGTTGTCTCCCGAGTAACATGTGATGTTCTATATGATGATGATGTTCCAGAATGTAACGATTGACGGTGATGAACATTGTCGGTGATGATGATCTGGATGGTAAATAAGATGTAGTGCTTGGCCTATATGGTTCTAAAGGAGTGTCTGTCCGGTCTGTCAATGTGTTACTGTTATGAGTATTTTCGGCTGAAGTATATTTGATAGTGGGAGCCCGCCTGTTCAACTCCACACCACTGACTGTTCGCGTGCTGAGACAGCATATTCCCATATTGAATGGGTTTCCAGAGCCACGTTAACCACGCCAGTAATTTCTCATTCGTGTGTCCGTTCCCTACGTGATCAAATGGTCAATCAGTGGTAGAACCATGCTTAGGTACGAATGGGCCGGCTCGACCGGTGCGATACCACGGCCTCACAGAAAACCGATTGTGAAGTAACGCTTGCGTTGCATTTCCCCGAAATGAGCGAGGTTTCCGGAGGCCCATCTAATCCTCTCCTCTCTCCTCTCTCCTCATCCCCCTCTCCTCAACCCTCCTCTCTTTTTTCCCCTCCCGGCAAGTCCCATCCCTCAGCACCTTTAAAGGGAGGCCGCGCACTTGCTACTCTTGAGATGTAGGTGTCCATAGAAGGCGGTTGTCACTTACCATCAGGTGACCCGTCTGTTCGTCTGCCCCCTATTGTAAAAAAAAAAGTTTGTGCAAATCGTCAAATGGTTTTGATGTCCCTGTAACAAAATTTCACAGTAATGAAATAATTGTATTCTTATGAGGAAATAAACTCCTGTCATACTCGTAGCCCCACAGAATGATATTATATAGCTTTTGTTTTTTTTTTTTTCATAAAAAATCTCCGGTACTAGGATTAACTCTTGTGTCACGGGGGACTTTACAAACATTCAAACAACGGACACAAAGAACACCCAGACTCAGAACAACAATTTGAGAATTACACAAAAATGTTTTTTATACTTATTTTTTATTACATATTCTAATGGTAATATTATAAGAAGATGTACATGTCAATGGGTTGGATTACTTAAATATAATATACCAGTAAAATCACACACAAATAAACAAATACATATAAATAAACACACACACGCACATAAAGATACAATAAAAGTTTCAACATTCGTTCATCGAATCATACGCTATCGCTGCGACAATTCTGCCAATTCATTTTGAAGGAGATCGCGTACCCTTCTTTTAAATATAAAGCGATTATATATATTCCACGTTAATTTCCTTTATCATTTTTCGTGATTAATTCCAGCCTATTTGTTTTAACTGTATCTCTTGTATTTTTATACATTATTTATATTATATAAACAGGCATATAAAAATCCATTATGCATTAGACTACAAGGACAGTTAATGCTTATGTAACTTTATAAGTGGTTCCTAAATACAAACAGGTATTGCGTAAAATATAAATATGTATTAAAATAAAATAAATTGCCACGTGGACTTAGAATAGGGCCACACCATCTCAAAGGCGACTAATGGTGTTAGTAAGTTGTGCTACATTATTACTTAACCACAACCCTAGTGTTCTAAGATATGTTCTATATTTGCTTTTACTGGTATATGTCTCTCGTGTAATGTACCCACGTAAAACAAGTAACTCTCTAGAAATAGATTCATGCGGGACTAAATTATGGTTGGATAAAAGTGGGCGTTAGAGACGCCTGTGCCTACCCCTTCAGGGGTATAGATGTAAGTGTATGTACTTATGCAATTTTTTTAGAATTAGGGGGAAAGACGAACAGACGGGTCACCTGATGGTGAGTGTCAACTACCACCCATGGACACTTGCAACTGCAATGAAGGGGGTGGGGGAGGGGGGGGGGATAAGGAAAGGGAAAGATGTTGGAAAGAGGAGATGGGGGTTGGGCTTCCGGTTAAATAGTTAAATATTAATATGAGGTGAACAACAACAATGTAAGCATATTTATATAAAAGGCCGGCAACGCACTTATGAGTCTTGAGTTTGGGCGGTGGACCCCGAAGTCACTTAACATCAGACGGGTCTACTCATTTACCCCCTATCCTATTAAAAAAAAGGCGTGAGGGGTCTATGGACCGAAGTTGGAACGAAGTTTATACAAGCCTGTCACTATAGCAAGAAGTGTCGGATAAAAGTCTTATTACACCTTTATCGGTCTCGCTCGCATCCGCTCAGACCGTATAACGTGCGATAAGGAACTTCTTTCCAAAAAATACTTAAAAATATTAAATGCCGCTAGAAAAAAAAATACCTAATCCTTTACTTGTTCGTATAGGCATGTATTATTATGAAACAAGTAAGTATTGAAACCAGATTTAGTGAGATTTGTAGAAACTTATTTAATTATTAATAGACCCAGACAGACACTAATTTGCATTTTAAAATATATCTATTTCCAAGGTTCTTATCTTGCGGTAGACGTGAAATAGTTTGTTGCAACTGTGGATAACCATTAATTTTTTGTTTAAGAATACATGGTACAGAGTTTACTTATATTATTATTGCTTATGATACAGAAACGCAGTTATGTAACTGTTTTAATATATTAATTATGGAGTTTTACATTCAAATAGTTAGCAAATGTTTTTGACGTAGATGAGTCATCTTTGGTTACGTATAAGCCGTCTCGACCGGAGTATTAGCGAGTGAGTGTGATTACCGGAGGCCAGAACCCCACGTCTTCTTTCGCTTCCCCCCTTACCCCTCTGCTCTAAGGCGGGCAGCGCATAAATTCCCTGCTATAGTTTTATCTAGAAAGTACGAATCATAAAATATGTTTTTAAAACGACCTCTGGTATTGCAAATGTAAATGGGATAAAGTAATTTACATCTTAATAATATTAAATCTAATATTTCAATTTACCTTAAAGAAATTTACTACATAGAAAAGCACAAAGAAAAACTTTAGATGGCTCAGTATACACTTTTCAAAATTATATAATGGTTTTGGACCATATTGATGTTTGGTATAATGATATTATGTGGAGTTTTGGTGTTATATTATACACATGTACACGGTGTTGGATTACAAATTCCTTAGGAAAATTTAAATTTAAACTTTTAGAATTTTGCTCTTAGCCGCTAGCTAGTTGTTGGATCTCAAGTAAACACGGCGAGTTTAGTTAGGCCAGTCGACCGCGGCTGCCTCGTGATCTTTCGTTTGGCCGTTGTGTGGCCATAACAAACGAGTTTATAATATTGCACTTTAGATTTTGGTAAACGCTTACTTTATTGCCTTAGTGTAAATAAACTTTTATACAGGTAGATATACATATAATGAAAGAGTCCCCAAATTTACAATAGTTTTTTAAATATCCCTCGCTGCAGTAAATATTACTTCAAAATTTGACTTTAGAGAAGTAACAATTCTAAGTTAAAGAAATAGAAGCTGGTCCCATTTCTTGAGTAGGTACTAAAATGTGCTTCAAGTGCCTAAATTATTAATGATTAGTTATTGTTTCATGATGATTTAGCCTGAACTGGCCTGATTTCTGTGTAATAATAAAGATTTATTTTAGCGTAGCTTAAAATTAGCAAGAGCTTCACGAATTGTGAGGATGTGAAATAAAACGGATATTTGGCCACTATCCGGTATCCAGTAATCGGTAAACCAGTATAGCGGATAGGAAAGGCACGATATAATCTACAATTAATTTGATTATATATTTTTAATTTATAGTAAATTTAATTGCAAACGGTAATGGTATCGTGCTTCACTATTCACAAATTTTTAAATTAATATTTTTATACTCATACATAGATATAGTATGTTAATACCGCTATTAAATGGGAGCTTGTATCTGATCGCTTCTTAGTTTAGTGGCTCGCTATTAAGCACGAAGCGCGTGCACTATTTTCAGTCAAAAACAATTCCAGAACCTCGTCTACGAATGTAGCGAGGTTCGGCTGACCGACCGCGTAGGCTATCCCCGCATCCCTATCGCCCAGCAACACTGTGGAGACGCGTCTGTTGTCAACTTGCGTATCAGAAACTTATCCACATTTTTGATTCGTGTTCGTGAATTTGGATATAGATGTGGTAGGTGGTGGTGACATTGAATATACTGAACATTGAACAAGTGAAGTATATTTTTTTTAAATACTGATTTCAAAGCAAGAGTCATTAAAATTAAAAGACTGGCTGAGAATGTGGAATTATTAAAAATATAATATTAACTAATGTACAGTTTTAGTTTACATTTACATAATGATTTGCTTTTCTTTGACAAAAATGTACATATTCATGCAACGCTTAAAACGTTGCAAGTTGCAGACAAAAATTATTCATTAGCCTCCAGACGGTATTGCATGCATCATTTGTGGATTAGGCGAGGACAAGTTGTTACGTTACGCATGAAAATGTTTATTAGCGACTGCATAGTGTTTTTTGTTCTAGAGCCGGTGGGGGCGTGGCGGGAAAAGTTGCACATTATTTACGACGACCACGATGCCGATGCAGCGATAAGGCGCGTCGCATTCGCCGCGTCACGATCTCCACTATCTCCTTGAGCAGATATTGGAACTATAATATTATTAAATACAACCAGTGGGGTAGCGCACTCAGCTCTTGCTACGTAAAGACTATTGACCTAATACGGATCAGTCTAAATCGATTTCATTTCATGGGCCGTCGCGATGTTCAGATATTCAATTAAATGTTCGCATTCGTTGTCGGCTCACACATTTTTTATCATCAAAGGTGAGCTACAGTAACAAAGCAGGCCTTGCGGTAATTTGTTACTTTTAATGTCTGATCGTATGTATGTACGTAGGTGTATATTATTTGAACACGTTACCAATACATAGTTGTCTAGACTAGTAAGTCATAGACTTGTCTAGACACTGCATGTTACCTAATGATGTTGAGGTCTTATCAGCCGTGAATAATGAATATTGAATTTGACTGTCGTTAATAACTTACAGTAGAAAAGGTTATTTTATGTTTTAAAGATTGTAAGTGTGAACTCTAAGGTCTTCTGTTTATAGACTTCAATCACATATTTGTATCTAAGTTAATTTGTCAACAAGTAATTACATATGAATAAATATTTTCCTTTTTTTTTTTTGATCCTGGGTCTTTTAAGCGGGGCGTGAAAAAGCATCTCACCAGGCCGCCATAGTGTGGGTCACCATGCTGCATTGACTAGACATGCAATGAGGATGGTGACCAACACTCTTGGGCTCCATTTATTGCTTACCATCAGGCAAAGTGGAGTCATTATGGCAGGCTTACACATAAAAAAAAATTGAAAATCCATTTAATCATTGCTAAGTTTTTAGAAGTATTTTCTGAAAAGTGTTTACAATGCTCCTTAAATATATATATATATAAACAATAAGGAATAATAAGTATCTTCCTGCTTCACAACTTTACTTGTTTTCCAACATTTCATTATATTTATTTCCAGCATATTTTACAACAAGCTTATGTTATATTAACTTTTGAAAACTATTTGGTACGCGTTGAATTTAGAATCAAGTATCTATATTTTTATTTATTGAAAATCGAAAATCAAAAATCTCTGGTTGAAAATATATAAAACTATATTATTTATGCAGAGATGAGGTAAAATGGAGACTTTAAGTTAGACTTCAAGCAATCATTATCATTATAATCATCAGCCGATCGCAGACCACTGCTGGACATACCACCATTGCACCCCACTTTTCTTCTCGCATCCAGCTCCTGCCAGTCATTTTTCGTATATCGTCACTCCACCTGGCCTATGGGCGCCCTACGCTACGTTTACCGAGACGCAGTCTCCACTCAAGAACGCGCTTTCCCCAACGGTCGCCGGTTCTGCGGCTAATATGGCCAACCCACTGCCACTTCAGCCTGCTGATCCGGTGGGCTACATTTAATTCGAATTGCGTGTACATACAAACAGATAGACAGACAGAAAAAATATATTTTAGTTGTTTTTGGTTCTGTTGCTCTATAAAGACTTAAAGTATAAGTTTCTCTTTAACTTATATAATGCAGACATATCAGCTTGTTACAATTTCATTATAGGCATAGATTATTAATAATTCCATAAAATTGTAATAAAGTAACACTTTTGAGTCTATCTGAAGAACAGCTCATAAGCCAAGGCCTACACGTTGCAAATATTTGTAGATTGCAAAAGGAGCGCGGTGAGACTGCGTTAATGATGTGTTGTGTTTGCCTACTGTGATTCGTATCACCAGCTTCATTACCACCAGCAAAAAGGGCAAAATAATGTACAGTAACCAGTACTCCACCAGTAACCCCTCACAATCTAGTGATTCCAACCAACACATCACAAAAACATCTAATAAAGTTTAAAGGCACAACAATCTGTTCCTATGCAATAAATAATTGCTATATTTTAAAGCATATAAATATCTAAATCATGTCATCTAATCGAAGTCTAGCTATTAGATTTTTCTTCCTTCTCACAAATAACCTTGGAGCTGACATATGTGACATATGTATACATGTATGTAATAACAATCACGGCCGTCTGATCCCAAACTAAGCAGAGCTTGTACTATGGTAACCAGGCAACTGATAAACATACTTATATACTTCTAAATACATACGTTTAATAGATATATTATACTCAGATACAGATCAAATGATCATGCTCATCACACAAATATTTGCCCTGCGTGGGAATAGAACCCACGACCTCTGGCTTAGCAGTCAGGGTCACTAACCACTAGACCAACAGGCCAGTCAACTATGTGATAACTGTATTCACGTTCAGATTAAAAAAAAATCTATTTTTGTAAAATGAAAGATAGGTATAATTAGTAAAATGGTAGTAGATTTGAGCAAAAATAACTAATTACTCACTCTGTTATTATTTGGGCCTACGGTAGACAGTCATTGACCTAGCTTTACTCGATCAGGGTAAATCCGAATTCAACTGAGCGTAACCATGTTCACTTTATAAAAAGGCGATTTTTAGCACTGTTAGTCTAGAGCGAATTGTGTCTATGTATAATAGACGAAGACTAGTCTGTGTAATACTAAGAGGATAAAAATAAACTCGTCAACTAACAGAGGGAAAGTTCAGACAGCAAGTAATGAAAGTCCTGTTAGAGAAAGCGTATCATACGTAATCAATAGTCTACAGATTTTTTGTAAAGTCTTATAAAGAAAATAAGATAAGAACAATAAACAGTTTTGTGGCCGCAGTGTCTATATTCTGGTCTATTATAGTATTGTGTGGTTTTCTTAAAGGAAGGTAGATTTTTTTTAAGTTTAATAACCACTGAATATGCTCTTGCAACTTCCGATTAATTACGTTGTAAAATTAATTCCAATAGTTGTTATTATTAAACGGTATAAAAGTCTTAGAGCTGAGTCGAAAATCGTTTCAACCATAAAATTTCCTTGAACATGTCTCAATCTTGCCGATAATTTGATTATGCAAAAATAAACTGCACTGCACATGCATTATACTTTAGGCGAACGTAGAATCCCTACTAGTGAATATTATATACAAGTAGCATAATATTGCGGCAAGATATATATTTTTTTACACAAAAGGCTGAAATAGATTTGTGAAATTATAACAAAAAGAATATAAGAATACTGTTACCAATGATTGAAGTCGCAGGTCACGGTCGGCGTTAATGTTTGCCTCGCTAAGCTTTTACTCGTATTGGTAAAATAGAGGTGGTAGTATACACATTTTCTAGTAATAATAGCGCTGATTCTTGTTAAACTTTTTGAGTATTATACTGAGTTCAACTTTAAGTTGGTAGGCTGTTTGAAGTATTTTCTTAGTTACTTGCATTAGATTAGTAGTATAGAGAAACATTATAATTAAAAAAAATAATTAAAACATTACGTTAAATATAATAAAGTATTATGTACCTTTATGTTATATAATGATAATATGCTTTATTTTTATATGTATATAATTCTACTGTATGACTGTGTATGTCACTGAACTCCTCCTAAACGGCTGGACCGATTTTAATGTTTTTTTTTTTGTATGCGTTTTGTGGCGCCCTGGATGGTTTAGATTCACAAGTGAGACCGGCAGATGGCGCTGCAGTCGGTATCTAGGCTATTTATCTATACTACTAAATAATAGTTTCCCCGTTTCATTTTAGCGCATTGAGAATTGATTTAGATTTAATTGTAGGGGTCTTAGTGGTAGTATTGACATGGAGCATCGACTCAGTGTGTTTAATAAACTATATAAATGACACGACAAGTGACACCTATATCTATAAGGTCTATGGCGTGTCGTTCCTTTTGGAAGAGCTGTAAGCTGTGCTTAGTGCAATATTCATATAGTAGGATCGAACTACCACCTTCAAATATTGGTGAGACTTTAAGGTTAGTTGACTGTTATATGTTACTCTAATCCAGATAAGAGAAATCTAAAATAAACTAACGAATGCATTACGAACAGCCATCCTATGAGTACCTATCTTAAAATAGTCTGGTGGAGTGAGTGAGTAACGTTTTGTATTGTCTCTATAATAACCACAACATTTGAGTTTAAGTAGATTGTTAAGCTTTTCCCCACCTTTTCTTTACAAATCTGACCATAAAAAAGAAGGTGCACTGGGTTTGTACGATTTAGTAAAATGTTTAATGATGTAGTTTTACGATTACACAACAATGAGTTCTCAGTAATTTGTTGTCAGCGAAATACTATAAACTAATCCATGGTAGTATTCTATGACGTCAAAGGTCGCATTAGTCTTTAACGTTCAACAAAATTGTCTCGATTAGTGTACTTTTATCGCTATAATTCACCGAGTACACCGTTGAAGCGACAAGTTGCCATTGTGTTTTTTGGCTGACCACTTTTTGTGCTGTTGTATCTTATATCTATTGGTAAAAGTAGCGGGTCCCGTTTAAGGAAAATGTTAAGAAATACTGTATTTAACTGTCTACCGGCAACAGCAGTTTTATATTTTCTTACCTATCATCTTCCGTTTAATCGGGCTTATATAGATTTTTTTGTCCTTTAAGGCATATTATACCGTTTTGTTAGAATTTGTTTTGTTTAATAACTAAAAAGCATTTTTTTTTTAATATTTGTGTTTACTATTATAGTAAATTTAACAGTTTTATTTCAATTATGTGTTTTATGGCAACTGTTAAAAAATACATATTTTTGAATAGTAAATTATTGAATTGTTTTGTTTAGGTAATACCCAAACCATATATTTATATATACCTGGTAGAAATGGAAATCAATGGTATCTATAAAATCTTTGAAACATTTATTTTCTAAACAAAATTAATTATTTAATTACTTATAGGTCTTTTTACATACATGGTTTCATAAAAAAAAGTAGAAGAACAGAAGCATTATAGCTATAAACATTGTATGTGTGTATAGTCTTCAAGAGAATAATATGTGTCTTGCAATGTTTTGAAAGTATACGTACATATGTATGATTGTTATAATGATGATACACAAGCAATCTATTTTTACGGTTGTATTTCTTATATTTTATTCTGTGCTATATTCAATATTTTGTAACGTGTAAACGTCAAGGATTTCATATTGCTGGAGCACAATCCATTATGGAATACTAACGTCGTCTCGGAGCGCTATCGACCCTGTAGTCTACGTGCAGTACACTGAAGCGTACGAAATTGTCTGGTGTCGCTTACGTAATGTCAGCGATGCGGCCGATTGATCAACCCTAAATTAGTGGGTGCAGGGTGCGAGCGACGCGCGGAGGGTACGACAAACTAGGTTGGCCGCGGAAGCACACTAACCCCTAGAAAACTAGGGGTGCGAAACTCCTCCCCCTTTTCTGGTCACGGGAACACAGCGATTGGTCCGTTCGCCTCAACTGCTCGCCCCTCACCCAGATTACAATCGGTGGGGTGCGCTCATAGAAATAGTGTTATGTGCTTGTCTATGTACACTTATGTACTGTAAGAGTATATAGTATATAACATATCCCTAATCGTGACATTGAAACAACACCGTGATGTACCTACAGTCGACATGTGTTTATTCATGCCTTACATCGTAGTAAAAGCATATTTATAACATTGAACTATCATTTCAGTTTTTATTTTATTAATATTATGTTAGCATCAAGTCAGTTAATTGTAGCCTTGTAAAAAAAGGTTAAACTAGAACAGTGAAACAATAAAGTAGCAACATTCAGGACCATAATTTTGTTGGAAGTGTTATTAAACTTCAAGTTGGAGTGCGGCTCAGTTAAGATGCAAGGATGTAGGAAAAGTGAAAAGATTTTTTTTTAATTTTATTTAAAAGAACTAGTATCTAACATAAAACGTAAAACACATTTCATGTTATAAGATGTAGTCACACACACACACACACTTACCTTTTGTGTGTATTACATTATTATGAGGGTCAAAAGGATCTTCATTCTTTTTACTTAGTTCTTAATAAAAAGACAACTCCCACAGAAGGAATAATTCCTGTGTGGTGGGGGACTTTACAAACATTCAATAAACGTACACAGAACACCCAGACTCGGGACAACTGTTTGTGTGTCACACAAATAGTTGTTCCAGTTCAACAGTCAGGGCCCCTAACCAACCAACTAAGTTCTTATCTCTCCAATGGTGAAGTGAAAATATTCAATTGATACATTTGTATTTAAATATTTAAAATTTAATTAGCCAACAGGTCTTCTTGTGTTCTAGAAGATTCTCCAGTACAGAGAAACAAGAAGGACATGACATACGGAATACGGTCCCTTGCTGCTAGGCTGCAGTTGAAATGGGGCTGTCCCTGTTAAGACGTGCAATATATTCCTTACTCATGGGAGATTTGTAACCTTCTTGATTTATTGTTTCCCATCTTAAAAGGACTACACCTTAAAAAAAAGCCATAACTTTTTTACAATATTGATGACGACGATGGTAATAAAAGAAAAATGGTATTACCACTGTTACAAAAATTAATTTTATCATGTAACATGTTTGATAAAGCCTATCATAAATTAAATTTGTGATAAGCATTGTTAAATTATCTAAGATATTATGCGTGGACATTATATACATAAGGTTGTTACGTCAGTCAGACTGTGATAATTTAAAAAGCGCTTTCTTAGACTTTCAAACGCTCTAAACTAAAGAGAATACGAAATAAATAAGTATATATAAGCTATTTGTAGTATAGGAAAGTTGAAACATATTTTGCCGTATATGCTTAAAGAAGCCCCAGACTTCTTTAAAATAACTTATATCCCATCCCATCAGATAAATCAGAAGTATATTTAATGTCCAAAAAAATACTAATAATAATATTAAGTGTGTGGAGAGAGTTTGCCTAAATCTTTGCTACTTAAGTTAAAGTTGATTAAACTTTGTAAGATATGCATCGTTCTAAAAACCGATGCAAAAACTTGCGTCCTGTTATAAATGCAATAAATTCTAACGTTATATTAATGACCTATGTCATCATTTTTGTAGAATAAATCCTTCTTAATGTTGAAACTCTTCCTAACCGTAAATATTGATGGCTAGCTATAAATTATTTCAAATAACCGTTGTATTCAGCTAGAGGCAATGTTTTAAGCAATCCTAAGAAGTGACTTAATTGCAACGATTTCGAAATCTCTTTATATCAGGACATCCGAGAAAATTCTCTGCGCAGTTGCTTCCAACATTGTCGTTTCACAGCAGCCGCGAGCAAGCCAACTTCGTCTGAATGAAACTCATGAAAGACTTTCGTTTTCCATACGAGCCGCTCACATGTTCGCAGCTTTGCATTTTGTTTCCCGCTTTTTCACTTGTGGCGTCACAGCGGTTCATGAACGCTGTTTAAAAACAAAAACAATAACGGTGCACATTGAATCAAGAAGCTACATAAAAAATCACTGGTCCAGAATACCCCTGCTTGTCAGTAGTGTATACCAATTCTCTCCCTCTGACTTATTAAATAATAACCTTAATATGTAACCTTTTCACTATCATATTAGCTAGCTATTTGTCATAATTAAAAAAAAAAGAGGATTTAAATTCAACGAATTCTTGTTCTCCACTTTCTTCTAATACTAAAATGAACTTTAACCTCTTTTCATTTTAAGTAACTGTACAATAAACATTCCTAAGAAGTAAGTTGCACTATCTTTGCATCAAAACATACATACGTTTCTCATTAGCTCTGGCCTCAACAAAATCAGCTTTTGAAAGAATATCGGAAGACGTTTATCACATAAAATTTTATGCTCGTAACTGAAGAAGATTATGCAAAAACAGTTTAAAAAGGTTATTGTTACAAATTCAATGGTTTCAGGAATTATAGTGATAATTAACATTCTGTATATTAGGGATAATGACTTGGGCACATTAAACGATTACTATATACTTCTGCTTCTTTTTTAAGCGGATTTAAATAGTAATACTAATAATAACTTTGTTTAACTTACTTTGCATATTGCATAGTTTTTAGAATAATATGTTACATTATTAGTTTTATTAGGATCTACAATTTCGTTTGAGGAGTACTGTTCTCCTAGAAGGGCTACACGATAGCCTGTGTTTAGGAGACAAAGCTTCAAACATGGTTGATATAAATGTGTGTATATTGTTTATAATATGAGTACATAATATGTTCATGTTACGAGCAAGCGTTTGTGTAAATATAGATTTGAATAGAAAATTAGAAGCTTTTTGCTTCGCCCAACCAGCATATGGAACAAATTGTCGCTTGCCGTATTTCCGAACCGATACGACCTTCAAACCTTCAAGAAAAGAGCGTATTCCTAACTAAAAGGCCGGCAACGCACTTGTGACTCTTGAGTTGCTGGTGTCCATGGGAGGAGGTAGTCACTTACCATCAGGTGACCCGTCTGCTCGTTTGCCCCCAATCGCATAAAAACGAAGATGTGTGTGTGTGTAAGTGCGGTGGTCATAACATTAGTAGGCAGAATGCGATTATGTTGTTAGCAATTTCTCGGTGTCATCGTAATTCAGTTCCAGGAGGAAAGTTTGAACCATATTTTTGTAGATGAAGTACGAAAGGCCAAAAATTTTGGACAACAATTTAATTTAGAAGACGCCACAATACTAGTTTTAGTATGCTATGAGACATTATAATTAACACATACCTAATATAATAGTACTATTGATATACCCCGTAACTATTTGATCACTAGTACGACTCTCCGTTTTTGTATAGGTTAATTCAACTGTTATTGACACAAAGAGTTAATTCAACTGTTAAGCAAACGTTTCATCCTACTGCCCAATTATAATAAAAGATTCTAGGTTCACAAATATTTAAATCCGTTGTTGTAGCATAGATTTTGAATGTGACATTTCCATAAACTTCATTTCTTCATCTTCTGATGGTCGTGGCATATAGACAATTAATATAATTTTCTTTTACTTTGTGTGATGATAAATAGTTTTATAATAAATCCTATGCAACAAAAACACCAAAAAATGCTTGACATAATGCATTCTACTGAATAAAACACGTCTTTTGTCTATGTCTGCGACAACCGTTAGTGTGAATCATCTTTGCGTCTTATAATTATGTTACTCCTGTGAGTACAAAAAAACGAGCTTTCCGTAATGGGCTGGTGATGAGTGAAGCGACCTCAAGGCTTTGTGGCCGGCCAGACAGCCCGAAAAACATCTAACAAAAGAAGTCATATGAACACGTCTAGTCGGTTTTAGGAATTCGCGCTAATGCGTCTGGCGACCCACTTGAATACATTTGCGGCCACTCGGACGTTATAAAATTATTTAATAATACAGTCTATTCGATGCGTCTGTGGTGTCGTCGACGACTATGAGGCGTGGGTAATACGTCCAATAAGTGACGTATTTTACTTTGTATATACATATATGTTTCTGTAAGTTCTTCTTCTTTGATAAGTATATTTAGAAAAAATAGTAAGTTGTTAGTAGTAGTAAGTTATTTGTAAGTTTTTTTGCCGCTTTCGCGCAAGTAGTCTTACTTTGCTATGATCACAGCGGCTTCCTTACTTGCACCTTTACCTATAATCGTACCAAGTGTCTTAAAATTTCATCATTTAAAGCATTGAGAGTTTGTGAATGATTTGCTATATTATCTATAACAACAACAAGAAGGACACATAAAAATGTTAAGTCAATCCAATTTATTTATTAATATTCTTTAACTAAACTAAATTGCTTATGTGAGTCACTGAGATTCAGATTGTAGGTTGAACTCTTTAGTCATTGTGGACATGTCTAGTTAGGCTCGGGTAATAACCGCACGGTTTTAACTTGGCAATATTTTGTCTGGGCATCGACACTAAGACCGATAGTCACGTCTGCGACGCATGTTTCGGTAACTAAACTGCTAAGTGTATGTCATATACATCAGTCATGTGTCTATAACATATTTTCATTTGTTTTTTGTCCTTTAGACTTTATCCTAAACAAAATTTATATTGACTTAAGCTTTCGGCATACCATACAAGTATTGACTCCAATATTTTCTTTACTTAATAGTGTATTTGCTGAGATAATTAATTTATTAAAATTCAATATTACTTGTAAAGTATGTGTTTTTTTTTATACAATTCATAGGTGGTTTGTGTTAGAAATGTATTAACATAATCATATGGAAGAAACATTGTTAATACCAATAAAAAAAAAATATATATTGATAATAAACCGAACACCTCGAACTCATTACGTAATATCTGTGCGAGTGCAAACAGTTTTTAAACTTGCGCTTTTAAAAGTACTTTTTGCTTTGCGTTTGTTCCTTTACAGACGTCGAAATACGAGTTCATTGACCACAAAGATAGTCTGGCCTTGTCTGTTATGTCTATGAATTTATCTAGTATACATACACAATATAGTTTATAGTATATTTGTGCTGCGGATAATAAAAGAGCGATGACAATGTATTTGTATATTACAGTCAAAGTATTGATATTGGTCTAACGTAAATAGCCTAATGTATCAAAACGTGAATCATTCTAAAGCAATTCCAAGCGTATTACAAAATCTATAGATTCGTCACGTTAATTTTACAGTCAAGTACCGACATTTTCCTCAATATGTCATTGACTTTTAATTTGAGTCTAAGTAGACCCAAGGGTTTCTATCCACAAGAACTAGATGAAACTGTAAGCTAGACTTCGTGCGTTGTCTGTGCGTCGTGCGTTGAGCAATAAATGGTATGCAATGAAAATATTTTAATTAGTAAACTTAGTTTTTACTGCACGGATGGCGCAGCGGTTTAAGTGTCACCTCGCAACCACGCTGCCGCGCCGAGTGTCGTAGGTTCGATCCCCGCACGGGACAACACTTTGGAATCATCAAATCGTTGTTCTGAGTCTGGGTGTTCTTTGTGTATGTTGTTTAAATGTTTGTAAAGTCTCCCGCGACACAGGATTTAATCCTAGCTCAGGAGTTGGCTTTAAAAAAAATCTATCTATATTATTATTCTATCTATATCTAACTATATTTTATTAAATCAACACTAACTAACTAGCTCCTCTGGCGAAACGTCGACGACTCTATCTGCGTGTACAGATGACATTGCTAAATGAACGTTCCACCTTGATGTACAATATACTTATATAAGAAACCTGCCGTGCAACGTGTAACGCATCAATTGTTGGCGACTGAACATGATGCTTTAGAATGTAAACAGTCAATACTGTTAAAATGTAGTTATAATGCACACCTGTATGTTGAGAGTCTAATAAGTGTAATTATTTAGTAAAACATAATATATTTAATTTTAATACTGGTAGAGCCATGCTTAGGCACTAATGGGCCGGCTCGATCGGTGCAATACCGCGGCCCCACGGAAAACTGGTTGTGAAGCAACGCAACGGGGAATTGCAATTAGTGAGGTTGCTGGATGCCTAACTCCCCCTCTCCTCCTTGCAGCCCACTTACGACTCTTGAGTAGGTATCTATGGACGGCAGTTGTCACTTACCATCAGGTGGCCCTCCTGTTCTTCTGTCCCCCTATACCATAAAAAACCTTTCACCGTAAATCATGATAATGTCATTTATATATTCAGTTTAGTTTCTTGAAGTAATTTGTAAACGAATCAATAGCGCATCGCCCAGAATAGAAGATACACAGAGAGGGAACTTTTTTACTTTACATGACTTTGATAACTCTATACACATGTCTATTAACATGAAATGAGAATTCTTTGTAACCATATTTACGAAATTTCTAATGTACAATTTGGAGTACTTAATATTTATACGTGTAGTATATTCAGAAAGGTAACATTTTTGGTTAATATGGGTTACTAAGATGTGAAAACGCCCATAAAAAGATACAGGTTTTCAGTACCTATGTAAGGTACGTTGATCTGTTATGGTAAGGAATGTCTATGCAATGAGAGTTAAGTTAAAGTAGAGATAAGTAAACGAATTTCTTAAGGTTAGTATTGTAGAACACTATGAAAGTAATAGAAGAAAAAAAAACAATAAAATAATAATTATGATATGTGATTATTTTTTAGTTTAATTTAATCTATCACATAAAAAAGACATTTTTTTTTATGCGATAGCGGGCAAACGAGCAGACGGGTCACCTGATGGTAAATGACTACCGCCGCCCATGGATACCCGCAACTCAAGAGTCACAAGTTAATTTTAATTAATATACTTTTAGTTTTTCAGGAAATCTAAACTGTAACCCTTGAGTTTTCCTGCGACTTTGCAATATATACATATATAAATACATATGTAAATATACTTATGCTCAGATCCTAGAAATAGCCAGAAACGTATAAAATGCACACATCCACCATCGAAAACTTATTTGTTTATAATATTTGTGCAATATTTACTGCCAGTGAACTTTTATTAGTTAGTTATTTAGTAGGATGAGGGATGAATGTGACACTATACAAATGAATGTTATACAAAATGCTGCTATACAAAATGATATGAACGCACCTATCTAATTGAAGTGAGAGGAACTACAGTCATTATTTTTAAAACCTTTGTTCCAAACGGATCGGTGCATTGTAAGAGCGTTTGGCTTTACTTTTTTTTTTAACTGTGGAAACCCCTTCGGGCCTTAATCCCACCGGGATTTTCGGTGAGACGGTGTGTCGGAATCGGACCGATTAAAACCACACGATGTGCCATTCTGTGTCTTAACAAAGCTGTTCCCGGATTCATAGGGGGAATCCGGGAACAGCTTTGTTAAGACATCCGGACCGCTCCTAGCGCCTACCCGCACTATGCGGGCATCACCTGCTGACCTGCCTTAGGCCAACCCTACTGGGGAATGTATTTGTTTTAAGACGTGAAAGATGGAAGAAAGCGATATTTCTAGATAGAAATGGGTAAGATGGGAAACTTGTGCTTAAGTTATACCGAAAGGCGGATAAGGAAACTGTAGCTATCAGAAGCCAGGGTGGCGTACAAACATGTCATCAACTTTCTGTGACTGGAGAGCCCACTAGGTCAGTAACACCTGCTGGATCATAAAAGTAATAGCAAAGTAAGTAGTAATCCTAGCTAAACGCTGAACGTAAAAGTTTGTGACGTTGAATGGCTACCGATTGATCAGGGTCCAGTACATCCTTGACAGTGGTAGAGCTATGCTTAGGCACGAAGGGGCCGGCCGGTTGTGAAGTAACGCTTGCGTTGCATTTCCGAGCAATGAGTGAGGTTTCCGGAGGCCCAACTCCCCCCTCCTCTTTCCTCTTCTTCTCTTCTTTTTTCTTGTCACTTACCACCAGGTGACCCGTCTGTTCGTCAGTTCCCCTATAGCATAAAAAAATCCGTAGAAGCAATTTTCTGTTCCTTTTATTGCTTTTCTTTTTTTAATTTACCGTATCAATATACTCCAAACCTTTTTTTCGTTTTTTTTAAATACTCTTAGGAATAATTCATGTGTCACGGGGGCTTTACAAACATTCAATCAACGGACACAAAGAACACCCAGACTCGAGACAACTATTACATCTTAAATCTCTAAATTGCCCGGTCGAGTCAAGCGTGTGTACGCAATGTTAATACTTTCACTTGGATTGGACTTATACTAGACACTTAGTAGCTTCAAATATTTTACTTAGACTTCTTTGATATTAAGAATATTCCTACAGCTATTGGTGTTCACAGTTAAAATTATTTTTCCACTTCAATCACTGAATAGGTACAGTGGTCGGCGCTAGATGGATGGATGCTTGGTATTGATTTAGATGAAAATTAAAATAGTTTATGACTTTGGTCATACATATATACATTGCCATACTTTGGTTTGTTGATTGTACAGTACCATATACCACACTACGCGCTATGCTATATTGCTTGATCTAACATTTAGACATAAACGACTCTAAATAAGGCTGAAAACGTAATTTCAAACTTCAATACTTCATGACAGATACAGCCTACACCTAGTTCAATAGATACGTTCCAAAAGATACGTAGATATATATTTTTTTTATACAATAGGGGGACAGACGAACAGATGGGTCACCTGATGGTAAGTGACAACCGCCGTCCATGGACACCTGCAACTCAAGATTCGTAAGTGCGCTAATGAGGGATAGGGGGATGCCCGTTGGGATGAGGGGGATGGGGGGGGGTGGAGAAAGAAAAGAGTTGGGATAGGGAGATGGGAAAGATTAGAGGGGGGGTGAGGGGAGAGGAAAGAGGAGAGGAGGAGTTGGCCTCCGGAAACCTCACGTATTTCGGGGAAATGCAACGCAAGCGTTACTTCACAACCGGTTTTCTGTGAGGCCGTGGTATCGCACCGGTCAAGCCGGCCCATTCGTGCATAAGCATGGCTCTACCACGTAAATATAATAGAAATATAATAGATAGATATGGTACGTATTTTACTAGATCTTTTTAATTCGTCTGCTTATTTGTCTGACGGGCCTCTTTAAATGCACGGCAAGGATATTTATGACATAAAATATATTCTGATAAAACGACAAATTATCGACTTTCGAATTGTTTCCTAAACTTTAACTTAACTGCCTGATCCATGTAGAACTGCCATATTTTAACTATAAAGGTATATGCGGTGAACGACCAGACTGTGGAACAAATTGTCGTCTGCCGTATTTCCGGACCAATACGACCTTCAAACCTTCAAGAAAAGAGCGTACTCCTACCTAAAAGGCCGGCCCCGCACTTGTGACTCTTGAGTTGCGGGTGTCCATGCGCGGCGGTATTCACTTACCATCAGGTGACCCGTTTGCTCGTTTGCCCCATTTCGCGTTAAAAATAATAATAATCAGTGGGTAAGTAGGCATTATAATATCCAGTAAACGCACAGTCAAGAGATATTAGCTGGGGCACACAAAGAGGAATAAAATACACCGAAACTATGAGAGGAACACGTAACAAATGGACTATCAAAAGAGTATAGAAATCGGGCATATTAGAGACACTTATAACAAATACCTGTAGTATTGGAAATAAGTTTGTGAGTAAGGAGGCTAGAGCAAACGCAGACACAGGCGTATTGACACGAATTACGATGTATTACTATACCAGTCAGCTACTATCCAATAGTTATATCTATTTAAATTATTAAAATTGAAGTGACTGTTCGTAATATCAGAATAACAAGTTTTAACTCAGTGTAATTTTGATTGATTACTTTTTTGTTTTTTCAGTCGGTCTGTCTGTCTGTCTGTTTGTTCCTACTAATCTCCGGAACGCGTGGGTTGATTATCGCGGGACGTTCACTGGTTGTAATTTAAGGCTTAGCTTATTTTGAAAAACCCAGTACAGTATAACGCCGCGGCTGACACGATCTAGTAATCATTTATACATACATACTAGTAGTTCAGTTTATAAATTACGACACTGCGTTTGCATAGAACTGATATAATAGACATGATAATATATCTCATAAGGTTTGTTTTAGCAGAAAGTGTGCGCGAAGCATAACCATTTTTAATGTCAGCCGAGGTCACGACGCGACTGGTTCATAAAAAGAACGATGCCCAACACGCTTCTTAAGCGAATAAAAGTAGACGGTCCACAAAAAATGATTCCAACGTCTGCGGTGGCGGCGGCAGGCGGTGCAACTAGTACTACAAACGCGACCTACACAAGAAACAATATAAATAGACAACTTAAGTCACACTTGCCTAGGTTATATAATCTGTATATTAAAAAAAAAACTGTTTAAACGTAACCCTATGGTCACATGTTCTAGGAAGAATCTATGTGATAAAAGAACTTTTCAGTACCCTTCTATTGCACTTCTCAGATCCATATAGGTATGTATTTACCATGTGATTTGAAAACTGTCAAAAAGTTCATCAGTTAGAAAACTTCTGTTAGCGCGCTACGCATATTTTTAGATGAGATAAAATCTATGGACTCGCGACACCGTTACGAGACGCATATGTCCAATCAACGCAATATTAGCACAACAAGATATAAAAGTACAATTGATGCGATATTCACGAAATATTTAAATAACTTCAAAATTGTTTATGTGCTATTTAGTTACCATGAAGCTATAGTTTATATTTTATATTGTAATAATTTAAATGATAATGATGATGATACAAGAGTTGTAGAAATTGTTAACGATGATTCATAAAAGAATATTAAATGTATTTTAAAGTTTCTAGTAATTAATAAAATACAATTCATAAACAAAATGCAATTCATTACCCAATAACCCAATAATCCTAGTACCCATCTAAAAAATGTCTAACGCGCCAAAATAAGTTTTCACTTCTGTCGGCACTCCCGGAGTGCATTTTTTTTAAATAATCTATCAATGCACTTTATATATATGTATGTATATGTCTATAATCTAATCTATTCTTCAGAATCCTCGACTTCATAGAAAGCTGTATTTTCCCTGAGCATTTTTTTTGTTTTAATGATTACAATAACAAATTGCTTTACAAATAGTTAAGTTGTTATTTAATAGAGGAATAGCACATTCCAAGGAGAGAACTTTAACTCTGAAGTGTGCAGATTTTCATAAATCCTATTATTCCCAATTAAAGCAAGTGAACTTATTGTATACATTTATTTATATTCATGAACATTAAATCTCAATCTACATATATTAAAAAGTGGAAGTTTTCACGTTTGTTTGTTTATACCGCTAATCTTCTAGAGATGACCTGATAGTCAGATTTTAATAATTATTTTCGTTTGACTATATTTAACATCACTCTGTAAACTACATACATATAAGAGCGAAGCAGTTAGCAGTAAATGATGTATTGCAACTGAAATTTACCGAATGAAATTATATTATTTGCAGAAGAGTTTGTTTCTTAATTTTTTTTAATGGGACTTATAACAGATATACATTAAATTACTTAACAAAAGGTTATATAGGTTAAGGTTATATAGGTATATAAGTTAATATAACCCACACCTACATATGTCCGCAGAGTAATATTAAAGAAATATAAAATTCAAGATTGAACTATACATATATTATATGTTCTTACTGTAAACATTAAACAATTTACTCGTAATAATAATAGAAGAATATCAGCAATGAAAAAATTTACAATTTGAATTTAGAGTGTGTGAGTGCAAAAATATCGATTTCAACGAAGTGTGTGTGTGCGTAATATCTTTCTAAGAGACATCGGAGTGGTGCCGTGCCGTTAACCGGCATTTGTTCTACACTATTCAGTGTAGTTGTAGTTGAAGTTTTGGTTAAGTTCCATTCAAAATAAATATTTAATTAGTTAGCTAGCGTTTAATTAAGAAAGTTATATTGTACATAAGCATAATCATGAACAGATCTGGTTAATGGTTGCCAAGTACGTCAAGAGAGAAATAACAACTCAATGCGGGCAAAACTGCTAGTGTTAATGCTGATATTTAAATGTATCTTACGCATATGTATGCTGTAGGTTTACGTTAATATAGATAAGCTATGTACCTAAATAGTTCTTATAGGTATAAGAACTATTTAGGTACATTATATTTAAGGAAACATAAATAGAAAGATAGATAAGTTTGATTTTATTATCTCCTAGAAGAAATAACAGGAATAAGTCTAGCAAAGTCGACATCATGATGTTGTTACGAAAATTAAAACTAAATTTGAGATTACAAAACAAGAAGTTGCGAAGTTCAGAGCTACGTGTTTCAGTACATAAAGTAATTAAAAAGAGATAGTTTATGTATGCAGAATTTCAGGAAGATTTTAGCAGACATTTAGTTGACATTGTCTGTTAATATGATGATTTATGAAGTTTTTTTGTACTAAATTAGTTCAATTAAATATTAATAAATTGTTAATTATTTCACCTAGGTATGCTTTCAGGAGAAAATATTACGCTCGCTAAGTTTATAAAATATTTTATTATACGCATTCATGTAAAAAATATTTGTTCAACTATGTCGTTGATCGATAAGTGATGCTTTCTATTATTAGATAATAAGATTTAAATATTTTACAGGTAAATAATAAATGTTATAGTCAAGTCACGTGTATATTTAATGGATGCTATGTGTCTTATTGAAATAAAATCATATTTAGCCTATTTAACACATATTTAATTGAAATATAATCGAAGATTCGATACTGCATTCGAGATCCTTTTCAAAAGTATTGTATATGAGCATGTAGTTCGAGAGAAACGGCTCAAAACATAAGCCTCACGTTGGCGCTTCCTGGAAGCGATTCTGCTAAATTCGCGGAGCAAGCTGTTTTAGAATGGGTACCACGGCTTTTTCACCACCCACGAGAATCTCATTATCAAACGTGCAAGCTTGCATCTTACAGTTATTACTAATACCGAACAAACATTGCGTTTCTGCTCATCAGTTTACGCTATGCTTACCTACATACTTTTAATTTTATAGAACTTTGAGGTGGTACCCGCAACTTTAGCTGCGTGGAATAAATACTTTCAAAATCTCTT
Organism: Tyria jacobaeae; assembly: GCA_947561695.1. Taxonomy (NCBI): domain Eukaryota; kingdom Metazoa; phylum Arthropoda; class Insecta; order Lepidoptera; family Erebidae; genus Tyria; species Tyria jacobaeae. Next base: position 2,546,780 of record OX387211.1, on the reverse strand, counting down.
ATATCATACAAGTTATATTAAGTCATATTATGTCCCAGACAAACAAAAATTATAACTATAACTGGGTAAAATTCCACACTGTAAGGTTGAGTCATTACGGCGAACTCACATTCGCTTTTATAATGTTAGTAGAAATTAGATTTAGTATATCATAATGTCTATATCTCATCTCTATATCGTATATCTTATTTAAGTTAAACCAGTAAACCTAGCGATACTAAAAGTGAATGAACATTTTTCTTTTAAGAATCATATTTCAGCGCTCGCATTTCTTGTTTCTGTTTATTTATGAAACATAATACAACTGTGTGTAACAGATTCTTAACACCTCCCATTGATTCCGAAGAAAAATGAGAAAATCGTTATACATTTTATGATAGATGTGAATTTCTCGAAGTTATATTTATACATAGTTGAACGTTTAGCTTAGGTATAAGGATGCTGCTTCCATGAGCGCTGGCCTGAGGGTAACGGGTAGGGCTGCCCTTACCTTAGCAGAAACAGGCCTGAGACGGTGGTGAGGGGGGATAGGTCCCCCGTATTCAAGGTCTGCAGGGTTCCTGGACGCATCCCTCTTAGGGTATACCCAGGTCCCTTGTAATAGCCCCACTAGTGACTGAACACCGTGTGGTTTTAGTCAGTTCCGGAGGTCAGCTCCGGTGAGGTGATAACCCGTGGGGGTTTCCACACGAAAAAAAAACATGTGTAAGGATGCTGGACGGCCCAAAATAAAAAAAAATGCCAATAAAAATATTGGCACATATGTACATATACAGAACTTGGTAACACTGACCTAATGGGGGCAAACCTATAGCCGTCAAACGGGCACATTATGGCTGTATACATACAGTCAGATTCATAACAGTCTTATTCCTTAGTCGCTTTTACGAAACCTACAGGAAAAGTTCTTAGGCTTTATTCTACTCTAAATAAATATCTTAGAAAAATACTTGAAACTTGTTACTTGGAAGTCTATTTTAACCTAAGTACTTCTACTAATTGTCGAGTCGGAACCAAACTATGGCAATTTTAATAGTAAGACTAAGGTTTAATAGTAAATGGTGAAGTCAGGTCTTCTGGTCTCCGGTTAAAACCGTGAGCTTAAGCTCCTTTGATTTGTTTTAACAAGTCAAATACATTAATCACGCTTTGATTGCATATGTAATAAAGCGTGCGTTTCCAGCTCAGCTCAGCATCATCAGCTTATTAGTTATAAAATTGTGTAATTATTACTGAGTATCAACCGAAATTGCGGCATATTAGATATACATATTTTTAACAAAGCAAATGCATACATACATTTTATAATACGTGACGTAGAATCCTCCATCCAGGCGAAGATATTGTGTCCTACCTGGCGGACTGCGGCCAACATGACATTAATGTTGGGAAGTTGTATATACATGAATATTAGACGCCGTCACAACTTTTAATATCGCGGATCAGGGTCTTTCTACATTATTACAGTAGTTGTTTCGTAGTTTAGCTTGTTTTTACTAAACGGTGATTTTTCTGATGTACATAGAAATCGTCACAAATATTTTCTAAACAACTACCTTCAGCCCAAAAATTTTTTTTATATTATAGGATGACAGACGAACAGACGGGTCACCTTATGGTAAGTGTCAACCGCTATTCATTGACACCTGCAACGCAAGAGCTGTAAGTGCTCTGCTCGCCTTTAAGGTTGATGAGGGATCGCGGGATGTATGGAGGGGATGAGGTGATGGAAAAGAGAAAAGGAGGGAGTTGATCTTCCGGAAACTTTACTAATTTCGGGAAAATGCCACAAGTGTTGCTTCACAACGTGTTTTCTGTGGCCGTGGCATCGCACAAGTAGAGTGGCTCATTGGTTCCTAACTAAGCATGGCTCTACCGTAATAAAATTGAAAGTTAATATTAATATATTGCTTTTTCCATTACAGCTAGAATCAGGGATTCTAACGATACTTCATACACTCAGGCATTTAGAAGCTTTAGTAAAATAAGGAAGTTTTTTTTTATTCTACTAAAGCTTCGTACATAAATACATACATATGTAGGTAAACAAATAGATATATATATGATATTTCTGGGCAGTCGTTTATAGATTAAAAAATCTCAGTAATATTTAATAGACAATTATTTTGAAAGACTCAATTCTTAATTCATAATAACCATTCACATGACCTACTGTTTGAAAAGCAAAAGCAGGTAGGTAATTTTATGTCGAAAATCTTTATATGTATGTAGTCGATTATTTAGGGTCAGCTAGACCTGGCTGGGAGACAATATCAGTAATGTAAACTGCCTGAAAAGTGCCTTTCGTATTTTATTTTATAAATAAATTAGTTAACCAAACCCTAGGTTGATTTCAATAGCTTAGATTAGTAAGATCATAAATTATTTTCATATATTTGTCATGCAAAATAAAAGAACTGAATACATTGAACGATATACATATCTAGTTACTTTTTTACTTTTAAGTTACTATTTCAGAACATGAACAATTAATAAAATTGACTGGCCTGCGTGTCTAATGGTTAGTGATCCTGGCTGCTTAACCATAGGTCGTATTGATCGTATTGGTCGTATTGAATTAACAGTGGTAGAGCCATGCTTAGGCACGAATGGGCCGGCTCGACCAGTGCGATACCACGGCCTCACAGAAACCCGGTTGTGAAGTAACGCTTGCGTTGCATTTCCCCGAAATGAGTGAGGTTTCCGGAGGCCCAACTCCCCCTCACCCCTCATCTCCTTCCTCCTCATCCCCCCTCTCTTCTATCCGCTCCCTTCATCCCCCATCCCTCATCACCCTCAAAGGCGGGCAGCGCACTTGCGGCTCTTGAGAAGCGGGTGTCCATGGACGGCGGTTGTCACTTACCATCAGGTGACCCGTCTGTTCGTCAGTCCCCTTATAGTATAAAAAAAAAAGATGAGCAAGGTTATTTTAATCGTGTCTGGGTGTAATTTATCTATAATATGTATATATATAGAAATATATAAGTATATATCAGCAGTCTGGTTACCATATTACAAGATCTACTTAGTTTTGGATCAGACGGACGATGGGTGAGAGTAATCTAAAACTGTTATTAGAAAAGTCAGTGAAAGCTTCGCTTTCGTCCTAGACGACGGTTTGCGGCATTTGTTGACTAATAAAACCATACTCTGCAATCGCCGACCCGTTACCCTATAATACAGTTTTTGTACCAGAAAAATACCTATTCTTTGGTTTCTTTGCACGATGTGGGTTTTCCCAAACCGCCACTCGGGGCTTACATTTAAAGATGTATACTGTTGTGTCATGGACGAAAAAACAAAGTATGAACTAAATTGAAGCGAAGTTACCGTACAGATAGAATGTACCTGTTTATTTTTTTAAGAGGTAGAAGCATTCTATAAGTGCTGCTATTTCATCTTGAGGTTAACTCAGCTATTATTATTACTGTTTCTACGCCGATTGAGCTGTACAGGATAATTTATATGTTTCTTAAGAAGAATAAAACTGTTACAACATTGTATTTGTAATCTGAATATGTTAGGGATCATCCTTTAAAATCCGAATGAAGGACTTCGTCCTCCCTTATACATATGTGGCTTAAAAATAAGCCACGGTCTAGTAATGAATGAACGAACTGAGCATTACTAATTATTTTAGAGTATTTTTTTAAATTTAATTTACCTCAGGTCTATTTTATCTTAAAGAGGTACTGTTCCCGAGGTATAGAAAAATAATTTAAGCTTTCAAAGGCTAGAAATACGTATTTTATATTAATAGTATTAAATTATTTTCATTAACCACTTTGCTTTATGTTTTTCTTGGAGGAATGATTGTGATACCTTGAAAGCTGTAACGCATTAACACCTTTCGAGTATTTACTTTAGTTGCATACTAGTTCGACTTTATAGAAAATTCATACTAGTTTGACCATATTTACAATAAGTTTACTATTTATTCTTGAGCATAGGTCGTAACTTAAGTTCTTTGGCATTATGCTCCATGAAATAACTAAAAGACATTTTAGTTGTACTGTAATATATCGATTAATAAATATTCTTTCTATTATAGCAACATACTTTAAAATTGCTTAAAGTAAGATAATAAGAATTTAACATATTTACTTATAAAAGTGAATTTACCTAGCTAGATTCTTGTTAAAGATTGAAGCCACCCTCTCTGTACGGGTGTCGTTAAAGGCCACTAATTGATCGGTCCGTTTTGCTATCAACCAGTATGTGTGTCGTTAAAGGCTACTAATTGATCGGTCCGTTTTGCTATCAACCAGTATGTGTGTCGTTAAAGGCCACTAATTGATCGCTCCGTTTTGCTATCAACCAGTATGTGTGTCGTTAAAGGCCACTAATCGATCGGTCCGTTTTGCTATCAACCAGTATGTGTGTCGTTAAAGGCCACTAATTGATCGCTCCGTTTTGCTATCAACCAGCATGTGTGTCGTTAAAGGCCACTAATCGATCGGTCCGTTTTGCTATCAACCAGTATGTGTGTCGTTAAAGGCCACTAATTGATCGCTCCGTTTTGCTATCAACCAGTATGTGTGTCGTTAAAGGCCACTAATCGATCGGTCCGTTTTGCTATCAACCAGTATGTGTGTCGTTAAAGGCCACTAATCGATCGGTCCGTTTTGCTATCAACCAGTATGTGTGTCGTTAAAGGCCACTAATCGATCGGTCCGTTTTGCTATCAACCAGTATGTGTGTCGTTAAAGGCCACTAATTGATCGGTCCGTTTTGCTATCAAGCAGTATGTGTGTCGTTAAAGGCCACTAATTGATCGGTCCGTTTTGCTATCAACCAGTATGTGTGCAGTCATATAGTGGGCGGTTGATTGTTATAGGTTTCTGTCCCTAAATTCTAATTAAAAAAATATTGATGTTGAATACACCTCGACTGACTTCTTAGGAGACATAGGCGTGAGCGTGTGTATGTACGTAAATAGTTTAGTTGAGTCTGAGGTCTTTTGCAGCTTTTTGTTAATGTTATAGTTACTAGATATATGAGGTTTTTTATTCTGTTTAACAATTTATAGTAAATAGTGTTGTAGGTTTTTTTTTTTCATAGAGACAATTTATTGTGGTCAATACATATGTATATGCTTCGTTCAGGTATTCTTTTGTGTCTGAAATTCCTATCTAATATTTGGCAAAACATATATCTTGAAGTTATAAGAAGTCAGATAAAATCGGGTAATAAATTAAGGATAAGTAAATATGATCGTAGGTTTTATAACAACCTAAATTTGATTTTATGGTGACCCATAAACCCATATTTAGGTTGATGACCTACCTATCATCTTTCCGGTATTTGACTGTGGTAATTCCAAAAATGATTTGATATAACTACTATTCAAACAATAGTCATGAAATTACCTATACACGTAGCAGGAATACATAAAAGAAATTTAAGTACCCAGAGAGTTTAAAATATAAGCTTTGACCAAGAACGTGTCAAATTTTCATCACCTACAGATAGCAATATATAGTTACGCTTTTTCTACAAGTAGCATAATTATAATTTTGCACTACTAAACACCTCATTACCTATGAATGAGAAACAAAACACCAAACAACTGTTGTAATATTCTCAGAATTAGAAATGTGCTTGCCTTAAATTTATTTCTATGCTAAATTTTTGACGTGAGTGGTTATGATGCAAAATATTATACCTAATCTACTACTTAAGTACAAGATACATATGTATAAGGTGACTAGCTGGTGCACGCGATTTCGTCTGCAAAGATTCAGTATTTCAGTTATTGTTTTTAGCATTGTGATCATAGAAGTAAGACAAATTAAAAACAAATGCTTTTCCCATACCCATACCTATACCAATCCCTGCTTTTCGCCACTTACAAAGTTTATTTTAGCTACAAATGGTATTCCATGTCCGCTCCGAAGCTCCTGTTTTGCTATGTATCAAATTTTATCCAGGTTGGTTTAGTGGATCAGCTGTGAAAGGGTAAAAGACGAACAGACGAGTTACTTTGGCATTTATAAAATTAGTATGAATTTCCAGGTAAGGACAGAAAAGCTGCTTCGTTGCAAATGTAAAAACTATTTATATAAAAATAGTAGTGCAGTGTTTTCAGCATTCTATATCTACTTTAAAATGTGAGATAAGATCTAAGAAAAAAAAACACTTAACTAAGGAACGGGTATATTTATACGTTTAAATGTTTTTCTTCCATTTCTGTATTATTTATCTGGTTACGATAATGATAATACTATAGTGTAGTTTCGTTACAACAGATTTGAAATCACACCATTAAATGTCAAAATATTATGGCATTGTAAACGCTGCTTTTAGCAGTATGTCAATACAAAATGTTGTTCTGTATCATATATACTTTTTCATATGTTCATAGAACATACATGCTCAACACTACTAAACTAAATAAATACCATTCGCTTTATGTCTGCTATTGTGGTTTAGGCCTTAACGTAAACTTAATAAAACTAAACTAGATATGTGTTTAAATTGTTACCTTGAGGAGCTTATGAAGAGAACAATAGCCAGAACAGATAAAAATACGTTACGTTAAGACATTTTCAAATGTAGAGTTTCTATGATTCAGTTAGGTTCAATTGGATTGCCAATATATTGTTCTGGCTTCTTAGCTCACTATGTCACATTTATGAGTAGAAATATAATTTATATCTATTAAACAATATTTATATGATAAGAGAGGCATTCGGTCAAGGCAATCAAAAGCTATAGTGCTTTTTCTCTTTTTTTCTTTTTTTTACTAACCAAAAATTTATGGTAATAGCTTAAATATTTGTTGTACGTACGTACGACTGCCGAACATCAGAATTTGCACCCGAGTTGCAGAAGTCAAACAATGTGGGAACTAAAATAAAGATAAAATTGTTCTCAATCATTTGGGTTTTTCATTACTTTTCAATGAGATATTCGGTAATTACATTAAATTATTTATTTTCATACGACTAACTTTGTTTTTCAGTGTAACAATTGATAAGAATATTCATAATATATTGTTTATAAATGTGTGGTTACACACATTACACCATTAGAAAAAACAAATATTCAATATTTTTCGCCTCCCCATAACGCTCTTGAAATTTCACCACAATTTTCTGAACACTCTGTATATTTCATGGACACAAGGAATCAATCTTTGTAAAAAAACTTAAATAATTGTTTTATGGGCGGAACAAACTGACAAAACTAGTTGAGGTAGATTATGGCAAGGGTGCCGTCTTTTTCAGTCAATACAATTGTAGAGTCAATTAAGTTACAGAGAATCAGTAACAGTGGTGATAAGAGAAGGACACAGAAAAAGAAACGATTAATTATACAATAAGTTATAATGATACCAACACAAAAAAGACAGACAGATGATAACAGCACCAAAAAGTAAAGAAAGTAAGTGAGAGGAAAGGACAGTAAACAGAGCACAGAGTCTGAGAGATTCTGAATTTAAAATTTAATGCAGTTTCTAAGAAGAATGATAAAAATAATGAGAAAACCTGCATTAGAGAGTTAAAATATTACAAAGGTTAGCCGGGTTTATTGCCAGGATACCAGGTGCATTATAATGTGTGAACAGTGAAGAATATTCAAATCTAATCTATATAGGTCCTAGAAAAGAACTGCCGCACTTGAGCTACTCACCTGTTAAAACAACAGGCGGTCCTTAATTTTTTTTGCATCAATCCAATTCCAATAGGCTAGTAGATATTTTTTAAAGAGAGTCTTATAACTTATAAGATATACATATTATTGTTCTTCAAAACAAAAAAAAAGTATTTATATTTTTTTAATCTTTTGACGACGCAAATTCAACTTCTGACAATCATTCTAAAACGCTCTCCGCCATGTTGATGTATAGATTATCTGTCATTAGCTGACACGCGATATGTAAACAAGCATTTGTATTCACACTTACGACTAATTTCTCAAAGTTAATGTTCATAATATGTGTAATAACCATAACTTTTACTAGTTTGTACTGAAAATGTACTAATTATCATTATTGCATCATTCGCGAATGCAACAATATATCGGAAAAGACTCCTGGAAAGTTGTGGATTACAGTGGAAAGAGAAATATGTCTGTAATTATCTCGCGCAGTAAATCAAAGACTTAAACTGGTTAAAAGGGATCCTGAATTTTCTTCACATAGTTTTGATACGCGAAAGCAGTGACTATAATGTAGAATGTTTAAGAAATAAAACCGAAGGAGTTTTATTTTTTTATGAATTGTGCAACGTCAAATAATGGCCGTTTTCCGAAGTTAAAAATAAAAAACAAATTAAAATTTTAATTTATAAATAAAAACTTGAAATTAAATTTATTTAAACTTTTTTTTTGTTTTATTTTATAGGGAACAGACGGGTCACCTGATAGTAAGTGACAACCGCCGTCCATGGACACCTGCAACTCGAGAGTCTTAAGTGCGCTGTCCGCCTTTGAGGGTGAGGAGGGATGGGGGTATGTGGGGAGGGGAAAGAGAGGGGTGAGGATATGGAAAAGGGGGGGAGAGGAAAATGGAAAGGGGTTGGGCCTCCGGAAACCTCACAAATTTCTGGGAAATGCAACGCAAGCGCTGCTTCACAACCGGTTTACTGTGAGGCCTTGGTATCGGACCGGTCGAGCCGACCCATTCGTACCTAAGCATAGATCTAACACGTAACAAATTGTTATATTTCAATTATAATAAATAGTATAAATACCGTAGGCTTCATCATTTGATGCATAATATTTGATATAAGTCAAAGTAGCTTATTGAATTGAAGAAGTAGTTTAATCATATCGTTATCTTTATTTTATCAAGTCAGCGACCATGAATTCCTGCCCAATTGTGTTTTTTTTTTATACTATAGGGGGACAGACGAACAGACGGGTCACCTGATGGTAAGTGACACCGCCGTCCATGGACACTTGCAACTCAAGAGTCCCAAGTGCCCTGCCCGCCTTTGAGGGTGATGAGGGATGGGGGATGAAGGCAGCGGAAAGAAGAGAGGAGGGATGAGGAGATGGAAAAAAGGAGAAAGGAGATAAGGGGAGAGAAAAGGGGGGAGGGGGAATTGGGCCTCCGGAAACCTCACTCAATTCGGGTAATGCAACGCAAGCGTTACTTCACAACCGGTTTTCTGTGAGGCCGGTCTGTATCGCACCGGTCGAGCCGGCCCATTCGTGCCTAAGCATGGCTCTACCACTGAAAAAAATGTACGATACTGAAATTAATGTAATATAATTCACGTTATTATTACTTTTCAATCTGCCACGTAAAAATTAGAAGTGGTATGGGGTGGCTCTTTGTGTGGTTGTAGGTGTCCGCTCTTATTTTCTTAGTTTTTAGATGTGTAGACCTAATTCAAGAAAATCTATGTAAGTTCCTTAAATAGTATCAGATCTTTTCAATTCTTTGAATGGTTTTTTGTGTAGAGGGAACCTATATTTACAAATTTGAAGGAAAGAAAAATAGCAAAAGAGTCTGGATTTAGATGAAGGTGCATTGTTCTATTTATTTCTTTATGCTTTTCTATTTCGTTGATAGCATAATATTAGCGTGACTTATTTTACACTTGTTACAGATCATTGCTTATAGTTTATTATCTTTTTACTAAAGTCTCCTTTAAAAAGATAATGTTCATGATAATTTATATAAGTAAATACTAAAAGTTTTTATACCTGAGACTGTGTTTTTTATAAGGCTCTAAATTCAGCAATTTATGCTTATCAAATTAGGTTAAAACAACCATACTAATTAACACCTAATAGAATAGATTAGACTTTATTGTACTGAGGTACAATATTTTTCAGTGAATATAAGAAATTGATATGTACAAAGCCTTATCGCTAATGCAATTTCATCATCGTCATAAATCAGACTATCACAATCCACTGCTGGAAATATGACTCTTCTAACATTCGCCATAGCACCCGGTTCACCGCTTTTGCATCCAGGTTATCCCATCAACCTGCTTCAGGTCGTCAGTCCATCTGACAGTGGGGGCATTGAAAGAAAAGAAAAGATACTAAAAGAAAACAAATAAATGAGAGAGAGAGAGAGAGAGAGAAAAGTATTTCTCTTGAGAGGGACCAAAATGTCAAGCTTTAAACAACATAATCAGACAATGCAAATCAAAAAAATGTAACTATATAACTTTTAGGTTATACAATACATAATCCTGTTAAATATATGTATATATATTACACTTATATAAACATATTAAAATCTTACAACATATTGTTTGTTAACGTACAAAAATAACAAGTTATGTTCAAATTTCTAGATTTATGAGATCCGATAAATGCACCAGTACACTAATTTAAGTGCAAATCTTTTACTATTTCATACGATATGAACTAAGAATGAACATAAATATAATAGTATAGTTAGTTTAGCTATCAAAGTTTTTATACGTTTTTTAAGCAATACAGAGCTGCTCTTTATGTATAATATTAATATTAGAAGGTCTCATAACGATACTTCAATGTATGTATTTAAATTTATAATTATTGTCACTTCTATATAATAAAAGTATGTACAAAAATATAAAGAAATACACTACTGATGCATATGCACCAGCTTGAGATAGGTTATCTTTGTATTACTTTAACGTAATATACTTTTGGCTAGTTTGATAGCAAATGCAGTTTTTCTCACCTTGACGATATCAAATTGCTTTATAAGATCAAGAGATAAATAAAATAAATATGTTAAAATGATGTTAACGCAACAAAGTGCCGGAGCTACGAGATAGATGTTTATAAGCGTCGTCGTAGAGTGAAAGGCGGTGCGCTTGACCGTCGCGGATACCGGATCACGGCAGCGACTGCCATCGGAGAAGACGCAAGGGCGCCGTGCGTCTTGCCGAAATTATTCGGGGCTCGCTGCACAATCGATTTTTCCCGCCCGATGCGGAAAATTCTTCGGGGCGGGGCGGGTGTAGCACGACGGGAAGAGGGGGGTCGAGCGAGGGGGGCATAGCGCCTGGGGGGCAGGCGGTGCAGCGGGGCGGTGCAACGCGCGCCGCCGTCCCGGCCGTCGGGCAGACAGTAGGACGGCGACGCCACTGAGAGTCGGTGACCACGGCGCGAAGAGCGCGCTCGCCGCACAGTGACATGTAGCGCGGCCACCGCGCCGCAGCCCCGCGACATCACCGCCGGTGGCGGCGCGCCGATGCGCCTGCCGTCCGGCACGACGCCGACGCCCGCGCCGCGATACGTTTTCACACGATACGCGCACAATCCTTACAACCAGTGTCGCTTTCACTGTTACACCTGAAGCGAGCCCTTCAGCCCGTCTGTTTGGACGACAGTCGTCGGATGGAACCCGGAGTGCGCCGATTCGCATCAAGGTTAGACGCATATTTGAATGTGAGTGTTTGTGCGCCGCCCGCCGACGATCCAGCGCGCCCTAGCGCACCCCGGCACTTCAGCTGTACGCGCACACTACACAACATAACATTATAGGTAGGTCAGAAACATGTGAGAGGGAAGTCGCCAATGATTCATGCAATATTCCTTCACATTCAATGTTCATTGAAACAACTTTTCTGCATATTAACTAAGTAATGTTTTACTTCAAAGACTAAACTAATAAGTGCACGAGTGCATACTGCATATTTCAAAGTTCTCACACAATATCATAAGCGAATATAAATCGTTTTCGCGATTGTATTTAGCAACTATCCTGTTTACAATTTATCATGTTTTTTTTTAATTAGAGGGAATTTGGAAAGAAAGAATATATTTTTACCTTAGGCATACATATATACTAACCTATTATCAGTAACTGGTTTAATTTAAAGATGGAAAATGCGTGCCGGAAAATTGCCGTGGGTAGAAAATGTGTACGTAACATATGTATGTCGGGGTTCTAATAATTATACTATTTAGTATACATATTATTATCACATCATCATCAACATCAATTTAATATTTAAAATTATTTTTCTATGTGTCGTATTACATCTATTTGACCCTATCCTGTTAGTGTAGTGGTTAGTGACCCTCATTACAGAGCCGCAGGTCGTGGTCGTCCGCGCAAAAATTAGTGAGATCCACAGATAGTGCTATAGAGTCTTGGGTGTTCTTTGTGTCCGTTGTTTGTATGTAAAGTCCCTGTCACACAGCAATAACTCCTTGTGAGGGAGTTGTATCTTTTAAAAACAAACGATATTGATGAGATAAGATGAATTAGGAAACCATTGCTTACTCAGATATTGTAGTAAATCCATAGCGTTTTCCCTTATTTACCTTTATATTTACATTGCATAAATAGTTTTTTTTTACATTTTTCTTACCTTAACTAAGGGGACTAAGAAGCCACTACATACATATAAACGCGGATTTTCAAAACATTGCAAAATTTATAAAGGTCTAACAAAGGAAGGCCCGGCAGGTGCACACCTTGTAAACAGTTTAGCTGTCTGCACTTCTTCTAAATAATTATAAAATTAAATTCAAATTGTCTCGTTTCTTGATGTGCGAAATTTGCTTAAAAACACTATATATTAGAGCAAAGACGACGTTATGAGTAAATTAAGTTTAACTCTACTAATCAATCAATTGCAGTCTTTTACTCGTAGAATACAACGCTTTCCTTCACTGTTCTTACTTTAATGTTATTCTGGAACTATATAAGTATTAATAAATATATATTCGTATCATCCTGTTTCTATAGTACATAATAAAATAATACTAATATATATATGTATATATATCTATATATATATGCAATATCAAAAAGATGACGCATAAGGAAAAGGATATATATAATATTTAAGTTCCTATATTTCATCCTTACCCTTTTTATATATTGCGACGTTTCTTTAAATCTAAAACTTAGAATAAACTTAACGCAGTAGCAATGAGCCAATACTTGACAGCATATTCTCATAGATTTTAAAATAGGAAGTGTAGATTTATTTTTAAATAAATTATACGAAAGCAATTATCTTATTGTATTTTTATTCTAATAACGTATCTTACAAGTATTGACAGAAAACACTTGTAACACTTGAAGCATAGCCTATTCTAAGTTCTAATCCACAGAGTAGCGGTGTCCTTATCACGAATAAAAAATCCGTTCAGCTTCACGAAAACATTAAAAAAATAATTAATCTCTATAACGATTTATTTGTTGTTCATGTTAAAACAAAAAACTTTATTTTAACACGGTTCATTACCATACAATAGTCTATTTTATCATTAGTTACTAGCGATGTTTTTTTAATGATTTTTTTTTAAATTAGTTTATAGACATTATTGAGCGATATAGACTCCCAATTCTTAAATGATAGACATTATCTTTTAATTCTCATCATCATCGTCAACTCCATAGGACAACCAGTGCTGGGCATAGACCTCGCCAACAAATTCCAAGAACACCGGTTGGAAGCGGCCATGTCGACCTGTGTCGTTCGTTCTTTAATAAATACTAAATATGTTTACTACATATCCTAAGAGCAGTCTTACCTAGGTTACTACTTCATAGCTAGCTACATGTTAATATTGTCATAATGTATTTCAAACTAAAAAAGTTTTTTTACGTTGAGCATACATACGTGATGCCTCCAAAAAGCAGCATATACATATATTTAAATGGTGTAATTTCTAGCTGTAAGCAGGGTAACGTGCCAGACCCCCTTGAGAAGGATATACGAAAGACACCTAGTGCTACGAATGTTTATAAGAAACGTAAACATCTCACCTTGCGTTAAGTCGCTAAGCAGTTATTTCAGTAAAGACGAATAGCTTGCTTTTCTCTATTTATAGTATAAGTGCTATTATTTAAATTTAAATCATATTCAATAAAATATGAACATATACTCACTCGTCTGGAACGATGCATTTAATTACATAGAAACCAAAACAGGGACCAATTACATTTAAGAAGACTATGTTTAACTAGGTTTTATCACATCATATTTAAATCACATTCCAAAATCTAAAGCAGTTACAGCAAATTAAATATTTATTAACTGTTTATTCATGCAAATACTCAATTCTGAAAATTCACGTGAAGATAGTTATAATTGTTAAGTGTGTATCAAATTACTCACTAGGGTAACGCAAATGCAACAGTCCAGAATCACATACAAATGTACATATTATATTGTCTTTAAATATGGACCTGGAAGGATGGTCTATTGCAATTGATATTAAATATATGTAACGAAGCGCATACAACTATAGTCCTATATTAATATATCAGGTTTCAGTTTTCCTGAAACTATTGCAAAACTTGAATTTTTATCACAAAATGTAGCTAGCAGAGGAAATTTTTATTATCGCTATGGGTTTATTGATGAATGCGCGCACGCATATTGTACGTCTCCCTCCTTATAAACAAGTTACGTAATCCACAAGGCTGAGTTCAACTCATCCAGTTCGCATCGTATTACTTTTTATCTTTGGTGTTCAAGGAATCCTTGCGATTTTTGATGGTCTGTATTTACTGTCCATTAAAGATTTTTAAATCAAAACACTGCCGCGTTTGCTAAAAATCAACCATGTAATTTAAAACTTGTAAAGTCAGTTATGACTGCGTAAATCTGGTGCCTAGATTTTTAGCTTTGACTTTGATGTCTATGCTTAATCGGGCTTGCTAAAACTAGACTTAATAAAACATTTTACTACTGGCATGAGTGATTATATCAGAGTAATAATAAAATTATAGTTTATTATATTAAAATTATTTAATAAATAAACAGTTGCAATACTTCATTAATAGTCTCGGAGGATTGAATCAGGTGTCAATGTAAAAAAACTAAAATATAATTGTATTATAACTAACCTTTTCTGTAGAAAATGCGTAATCTACGGTACTAAGCTCTTTGCCTCGCACAACCAGCTTATGGAACAAATTGTCGCCTGCCGTATTTCCGAACCGATACGACCAACCTTCAAGAAGAGAGCATACCTCTACCTAAAAGGCCGGCAACGCACTTGTGACTCTTGAGTTGCGGGTGTCCATGGGCGGCGGTAGTCACTTACCATCAGGTGACCCGTCTGCTCGTTTGCCCCCTATCGCATAAAAAAAAAACTAAACTAATGTTCAGTGGCTTTTCAGTAAATGTCAGCAAGTAGTTGGACACTAGGAATCTACTCTAATTTTACTAACCAAGTAAAATGCAATCAGTATTGTAAACTGTAAAGAATTTATGTTAAAATGTTGAATATTTAAGTTGACAAATAAACACTTTAAGAACCTTCTCAATATAACTAAAAGGGTACGAACTTCAAAATATCTTAGAGCAGAAAAGATTTATCTTATCATGTTTCGCGAAGTCGGAGAATAAAGAACTGTTGCAAGGGAATGCATTCATATGCTGTTTTAGAAACTGATCTTTGAGCGTAATTGCAGAGACTTTCATTTTACGATTTTGGTTTGTCGGTACTCATTATGGCGGCAAAAGACAACAATTAACTAATCTGCAAAAGTCGTTAAGGTAAAGTTCTTCATAATTACCTTGACCAGTGCTCATACATTTTATTGTGCGGGAACCCGCTAAGAATTTAATATTTTACCACAATAATACATTATTTGCCATTTAACATGCAGTATTCTGTAATAAATTCGAGTGAATGCGATACTTATACAAAATTATATTTCAATGAAACACATCACCGTTTTAAAATTAACTAGTTTTCAACGATTTGAAAACTTTTATGACAATAATTCCAGTAAGTATTACAGGTAGGCACTTTTTTATAAAGAGTACAGTTACAGAATATGTATAGTCTTATACAGATTGCATCCATAGATATTAATCTAGCACAGATAGTGGAAGGAGGGTGTAACAAGATGGAATGGAATCATTAGTAATTTTGTCTTTGAAATGTAGGAAGGCTAAAGAGTAAATTATCTAGGGATATGTGTAGATATGCAATTAAGTATATCTTCACAAATTATAATTGATAACAAAACATTGTACAGCGGTTATCGGTACTATACAATATTAACAATAAATAAAATAAAATTATGTAAACAAACGCAGTATTATAATATATATAAAATAATAAATAAAATGTAACAATAATATTATGTTTAATTTTTTGGAAAATTATTTGCATTCAATATCTTGTCATGATCATTACTATAAACTAAAAATTACTTTTATTTCACATCCTTTTAAAAGAAAGAAGTATGCATGGAACCTTGGTCATAAATAAGTTACATCATAGTATGTGTCGTGGGACAGGAAAGGTGCGAACGAAAACAAACATGTGATGAACAGCTCCGTCCGCTAATAGAAACACCTTATTATATATACAACTACATCCTATTAATTCTATAAATGCCTATAACTATGTATGCAGCTAATATCTATAGCTACAAATTGGTAGCCATCTTAAGGATAAAAGAATTGTATCAAAATACAATAATACACATTATATTTATTAGTAGATAACTGCAAAATAGAAGCCTTGTAAAAACATTTAGACGTTAATGTCAATAATCTAAAGCGCGCAAGTGGGTGCGCAAGTGTTGCCTACTGTCTGCTATCGGCGCTGCCGCCGCCATCCTTGCACAGTATAATGCCTAGCAATTAACATTGACGCAAAATTCGTTCGAGTTATATTTCGGGCATAGCAACTATATCTGCAAGCGAAAAAGTTAGCCGCCGTCGCCGACGCACTCACACAAACGAACACTAACACATGTGTATGCACCGCACAATAGGCCTAGGCATATATCGCATACAAGTCTACACACAGACATATTACTTCATGCACGTGTGTGCGTCCGGCATCAGACTTTACCCTTGAACGCATGCGAAACGCTAGATAATTCCACGCC